>JAINEB010000003.1:4805000-7205000 GCA_022840565.1 Eubasilissa regina
TAATAGTTTGATTTCGATATGCAGCCTTTCAGGACTATCTCATTTCAAACTGATCCCGATGAAGTATGCAGCACTAAAGTTTTTTGAGGCATTAATACAACCGTTTACAAAAACATGTAAAAAGCTACAAAAAAGTGTAAAAAGAAACAAGGACCAATTTTTTTAACCAGGTCCTTCCACAACTTGGTGATAACATTCGCATTCAATCTTTGTGTTCTTCTTTAGGATCCGATTAGAACAATGCTATATATATACATATATTTTTGTTTATATTAATAATACATATTATAGTTGGCGATTTTCATTTTTTGAAATGGATCCTATGGAATTTGTATGGGTTGTATTAAAATAAACGATTAGTGGTCAACATTCCCAGAACATATCTAGGCTGTAAAGCAAGGTATTAGCGTACTGTCTTTAAGCAACTTTCGAGATGAGTCTCTGAGACTAGTTTAATCTATGTACACACGTCATAACATAACATATTGTTATTTTCAGATTAAGTTAGATAGTCAGGTAGAGTTATTAACTGGGTTCCAATAATGTGCTTTTTGCAAAACTTAATAAATACAGGTTGTCTTGATATATACGGCCGCTAGTGCATGCGAAAAAAGTGTGACAAAACTAAAACAGATTTATATTGAGTATTGTTAATCTTAAAACAAATTAATATTTTCCTACAATGGAAAGATAGGCATATTTTATATTTTCGTTGTACTGGTGTGATGAATAGTGAATAAATTGGTAAACTAAAATAATTAAACTATATAATGACATTAATATTGAAATCACAGTTATCGACTATCTAACAGAGAAGAAGCAGCAAGTTCCACATTCCAATTGGTCGCCTGCAGTGCGGATTCACATTGTTCTTTTGAAGCTACTCCAAGTCTGTAAACATATCATTATTACTGCCCGTAACTTGTGATGAGATAAACTGTGATCGTAACAACGATTGGCATCTGTGATTTAGAGGTTTAGTTTCTAGCGTACCAGTGATTGCTCGCCGAATATGACAAATGTTATCAATCATCGTTACAATTGAACATCACAGTTTATCTCAATATTACACAACTCACTCAATCCATAACAGTAACATTAAATATAAACATCACATAAGCGAGCAGTAATAAACATTGTTCAGAATATGAACAATATCAAAACTGATTTGAATAACATTTTGATATTATTCATGTCTTTGAAAAGTAACAGTATTCATATCCTTACTTCATAAGCTGGGTCAGCTTGAGATTCTTGAGCGCAAGGGGTATGTTGCCTTGAGCAGCTTGCAGTGCAGCCAGGCAATCCCCCCGACCTCCTTCGCCGGTGGCAGCACCAGCCGAGCCCATCAAGCTCTGCAGACGGCGGATGGTCTCCTCAGTAATGGGCAGCACACCGGATATGCCTGATACACCCAATTTCCTCTCCAACTGCTGCATTGACTGAGGACCTCTATTACACAAATATGAGGTAAAGGTCAAATAATGAAAGGAAAAAAAACATATTTTCAAATTTACACATAATAGACGGTAGGTACCTAGTTTCTAATATCAAATTATTATTGGACACATAGGAAGTAGGTGCCTACCTAGGTTGAATACGCAAACCTCAGCTAATTTCACAAACATCCATAGGGAAATATTTTCTCATATTCAGTTAAGTGACAAAGTGCCGCACGATTGTAGAATTTTTTTATTTAAAAAGTGCAGACACATGGCTTACGCTTATGGCTGCATTAATGCATTAATGAAGGTGTGACAAATAGCCATTATTAACCTTTTGAATGCTATTCCCAACCCTGAATTTCCAATACACATATACGGTAGACAGAGTAGCTTGTTGGTGCAGTGGTTAAGATGCTGGCTTAGTGATCTAGTGGTCGGGGGTTCACGCCATGCTCCAGAACACCAGCAAATTAGTCCTATTTTCATATTACAACATTTAGCTTAGTTTGAAAATAGTACGAATATTGATGTGACATGCATTCCGTGTACGCATCTTTATATGTTTATTTTTAAGGAAAATAAAAAAAATCTGAATACCCAAATATGCATTAAGTCATCAAAATAGACCACTTAGGCATGATTTATCGCCTCACGTAGAGATAAAAGGTTATGTTGTTCAATATGAAACCAAATCCACGGTTGTAAAAACTCATAGGATGTTTATAAATGAATTAACAAAAAACATACCTCATGGTATGGGTGTCGCCGCACAATCAGCCGCTGTTCGAGAAACAGGAAAGATTACACCGGGCAATACACATTTTGGTGCCAGCGATTTTTTAACTGTTTCTAGGTAATTTTTGGGTGCAGAATCCAAAATAGCCATCAAATTTTGGTCTATCAGATCTAGTTTTTGAGACACGCTATATTGGCCTCTTTTAGAATAAAATCATCTTATTTATAACTTATCTACATTTCACTTTATTATTACTACTTGCTCCAACTGCTAGTTAAAAAAACAAAAAATACAAAGGAATATTTTTATTTCACACAGTAAATAAATATACTTTCATCACTTTTCACTTAAAATTTTTCTTTTACACAACTTTGTAGCATAGTTTACCGGGACAGTCTCGCTGAAGAAGCTGAGAACAGTAGTCGGCCATCATATGGCTATCCCATTTTCCTTGATATCGATCTTCCATAGTTTTAATGCATTGATGGAATCTTTCCCCCTGTTCTTCACTAAAATCACCTAGGTTTTCTAGAAACCAATCTTGGTTGTGGTAATGAACTTTTATGCTCATGTTACAACCGAGAATATTAAAGTTGTAAAGCATATTTTCCACTAGTTCTATATAATTTTCTGCCTTATAATTTCCAATAAACTTTTTTACTATTTAAACAAGTGAACACAAAGCATTAGATTAAATCTCATTCATTGATGCGGTAAATTGTAGATCTTTAAAAAGCTGCCATATCTGAGAAACATCAAATATTCTGGCTTTCAATTTTTTTGCACTAATCCCAGGAAGTTTTTGTGTCTATTAGCCAAAACAAAGTTCATCTCGATTTAAAGGCTTCACAAATTGCTTCAAGTTGATATGCAAGGATGGAAATATAATTTTCTCTCTCGCAACCAAAGGTTCATTGATTAAGTTTTGTTTCCCGTGAATTATGACATTTCTTAAAGGCCAATTTCTGTTTACCTAGTGCCGATCTTTAGCACTCCTGTCCCAAAGACATTAAAAACAAGGATATTTTGTATATCCACTTTACTGTCCAAGGAGGAAGTTTATCATTTTTAGACACAAATCACTCACTGATGTTCTTTATACATAATTTTTTTCAAATATTGTCTCGTATTCCTTTTTCACTTCCGCTTTTCAATTATCCACTATCGCAAATGTTCAATGCATGTTTTACATACGAAATGTGGAGCCCAAGATTTATTCTGGTCTCCCAAGTGGATACCAAAATAGGCCAGAAAAGTCCTTTTCACAAAGTCAAAAATAGGTTTTCTACTTTCTTTCAAAGTATATTCACCACAGGCATAACAAAAAATGTCTGGATGATTCACACAACTACGTCTGCTTATGGATGCCATGATTTTAATTTAATGTTTTATTAATAATTAACGCTGAAACTTTACACAAAATTATAGCACAACTTCGCTTAAGAAAACTCAATAGTAAACTGAACCGGGTAAGGCAGAGATAATATGAGCGAGTTATTAATTAGTTGGTTCGGGTTACTCAGATATAGGAATGTCGGTCATGGATAATAAATAAGCAAGTAATTGAAACTGACTACAGTAAAACCGCGATATAACGAAATCCAAGGGACCAAAAAATAAAAATTCGTAATAACGAATTCCCACATATAACTAAAAAAAATTAAAAAAACCTACTATATGTTACGCGCCGTCGCAAAAAAATGTTGCGCGGCTTCAAAAAAGATCGCAAATTCTGCAAACAAAGGAGGAAGAAGGTCATAGGGAACTGAATACCTACATATTTTTAGTAGTTTTGTTATTAAAACAGATAAGCAAATGGATAATCAAAGGAATTAAATTAAAAACAGAACCTATTCAACACCAATTGGAAGATATTTTTGTAAATTCCAGAATATTGCAAACACAAAACAATATTTTAATTGTGTTTAAATGTAGAGCCGCTTCAAACATAGTTTTGGGCATGAAACATACAAAATAATTCAAAAATAACAATTTTACAGTTGAATCGCGGCATTTTTATAAAATGAGTCGTATATAAATTACGAAGGTACTTACCGGTAACGGCGGCAACCACTTCAAAATATATTTATAATCGTTAAAATTGTTCACTTAAAAATTATCGTTAACATTGTTCACTTAAAATACCCGAAAACAATAGTTAATAGAAATACAAAATGCCGTACAAAAATAGTCCATAAAATATTTTAACAAATTATTTATATTATTGACAAGTTCACACGAAAACAATTGTCAAACGAAAATGAATTTATGTAAATATTCAGTTCGGTCATGCAATAATCGGGTTAAAAGCTGAACAAACTTAACTCTACAGACGTTACACTGAGACTGACATTTCCAATAAGTACATACAGCAACTTTCGGGGGGTTCCTGTTAATTTTTGTATTTTACAGCTGTTTGAGTCTGGGATTGCAATACATATTAGAGGCGTATGCGTACGTAAAACGTGTCTAAGTGAACGCCGCAAGAATTATGTCAAATGGTTTTATGGGCCTACTATGAACCCAAGAAGTTTGAATTGTTTTACTACCTTGTCGGCAGACCGCCGCGCACCGCCGTGAAGGCCATAAAACCGTTCGCATACGGCAGATGCATCGGCGCAGCTTTGTAAGTGCGAAATAATATTTTCATCTTTTAACATTTTTTTATTTCATTATAAATTTACGTAAATGTATTGGCATTTTTTCGTACGGGACAAAAATGATTTTGTTATAAATATTAACAGGATTTCGTTATATAAATGCATTTTTGTATGAAAAATTGGTTTTAGGGGCTAAATTTCGATTTTTTTTCGACGTCATTTTTCGCTATATCGGGTTTCGTTATATCGCGGTTTTACTGTAATTAGATTTTAATTTTCGGTACGAAATTTCAATTTTGGCCTCTAAGGATATCATTACTTCATTATTTTTTCCTTTTATCAGAACTAAAATCAATTAACCTGTATCTCAAAAACTATATCTAATATGAAAAAAACCAGCCATTTTTGGAATCAGCACATCAAAAATACCTAAAATCAGTTCTTACTTTTCTGGCACAAAAAAAATAAATTATTTTGTTGCCAAGTCCTATTAATGTTTTTTTACAAAATACGATTTAATTTTCTGGAAATTTCTGAGGATGGCAGCACCGTCAAATCATTGGAATTCCTTTGGTGTGCGTTAAAATATTGTATGAAACAGGCGTGCTATTTGATCGGTGACCGAAGTCAGTATGTCAACATATTGATTCAAAACTGATTCATACCGTATCAACTGTTGATATGGTATCATTCAAGGGGTTGAAAGTGTACAAACAGCGAGAATTATATTTATTAACATTCAAGAAAGAAATTTAAGGATATTGACTCAGATCCCTAAAGGTTAAAGATTAGCAATAATTTGCAGCCTATGTAGCTGAAAAAAATTTCAATGTCAGAGGGACAATAAAAGATATTAAACTTTACAAATATTTACTTACACATCAGGTATCTCATGGTAAACTGGTTGAGAATGATTTTGCATCAGCTCTAAAGGAGAAGGTGGCGCCGGCCTGTGTGGGCGCAAGACGGCGCCGGTCCCCAGTGTGGTTCCATATACACCTTCAAACACTTCGTCATAAACTCTAGGTGCAGATGTGACTTCCACAAACCCAGGAGCATCGTTGCTATATAAATGATACGCCCCAGAAGATGCCGGCTGCACTTCTGCACTGCTGTATATACTGTAATGATCATTGATCTCATTATACACAGGTTGACTCGCGTACTGATTCAGAGTAGAGTTTCTTCGCGCACTATCTACAGTTCTTTCGTAGTACAATGATTCAGCCGCCAATCTAGGAAGAGTGTTGTTCCTGTTAGATTTAAATTCACCTAGAGTTGTTACATTTTGAATCATCGATGGCGGCCTATTTGACATTACTGTAAAGGTGTGAACTTGATTCATTCTCACATTATTATCTTGTGAATTGCTCGCTGCTGTGGTATAATCGCCATAATCTCTGCTGACAATATGCGTAGTTCTTGTCAAGGAATTTTGATTAGAACTTGAAGGCTGTGTATTGTTTGAGTGTTGGTATTCCTCTTTCCAGTTTCGAATAACATCGTTCATTTCTCCGTTGGTCGAAGTGTTTTTGACTTTGGAAGGATCTTGCATCAAACTGCTACAACTCACACTCATCATACTGTTAGACGGAAGAGTATTTGTACTATATCTATAAGCATTATTTTGCTGTGGAGATTCACTGGAAGAAATATTGGAGTGTTGCAATGTTTGAGTATTTCGTTTCATTATAGCTGTTTCTCGTAAAGTCTCCAGGGCTTGGTACTTATTAGAGAGCTTATTGGATTGCGGTGGAGGTCGTATACAAGGTATAGAACTATCGTTATGAGATTCATAAATTGACTGATTGACATTGCTGTTAGCCGTGGCTTCTTTTTTTCCTAAACTTTTTTCTAATTCTTGTATAAATCTTTTATCAATTTTAACGGGTGATGAATTTAAATTGAGAGATTCCATTTTGCTATTAAAATTACCTTCTTCATTTGCAATCTGTTGATCAGAGATAGATATTGATTCATTTTCTGAAATAAAATTATTTTCAAACATGCTTTCATAATTCGTTTGTGATGTATCAGCTATTGGTTGAGATGATGACGCATAGTTTGTAAGTTCGTCATTCAATAATATACTTCCTTTGATGTTCGGGGCATTATTTGTCACGTTTTGATCTTGTAATTCTTGCGCTGACGATTCAGTGTGCGATACATGCGATGTATCAAATGGATCTGGTTCGTTTGTAACTGACTGTCTGGTACCGTATAGACTCGCAGCATAATTTTGTAATTCTTTTACATTATAAGTATTAGTGGTTCTACTTCCATAATGCGACTGAGATAATGGAGCGGGTATAATGACAGGTTGATCGAAAGAATTGTCAGTGGTCTGATGATAATGAGATGTATTCGCATAACTTGGAGGCTGCTGATAAGGTGGTGGTTCATTTCTGACGGTTGTTTCATATGAACTCTGTGGTTGACTTTCCCAACTTGAATATTGAGGTTCAAAGCCTGTAAATAAAAATATATTGTGAAACATTAACAAGTACAGTAAAACCTCGTTTATTTGAAATTCGCCGCAAGTTTTAGAGCAGAATGTGGTCCCTCTGGAAAGTTTTCATATTAAATTGTACTTATAAATCGAATATCGTTATTCAAAGTTATTTTTGGACCCTATTAGATGAATTTGTCGATCTATTTTTCGCCTAATTCGATTTTTTTTGTCAGATGTCAGCAATCTGTAAAATACACATGCGCTACGCGATGTGCCTGTCCAAAGTCCAAGACCATCAAAATGGGTAATTTCGCCCCTATACTGATTCACGACGCATGAAGTTAATTCTCATCGTTTGTTTTCTCACTTACTCTCAGTAAACTAGAAAAGATGACAAATATATATTGTGCGTTCTCAATATGAAATATTTATTTTTTACTGGGACGCTTTAACTTAAGGTCGTTTTCTTTACATTAGAAAAAGATAGCAAATATTATCTTTGCGCCCTTATATATAACGCAGTTCTCTAGTTCCCCCAGCTACTACCTGCGAATGTCAGTGCTTGCCAATCTTCTGTTTTGTATTTTTACCATCATTATTTTTGTTTACGTAGCGTTTGTATATTTTGTTGTACAAATGTTAGTACGCAGTTAAGTTCTTCAGACTTTTCCGTGTTTTATAAATTATTTAATTTGTATTAATTTCTCTTTTTATTTAATACAGACATTTCTCTTTTTATTTATGTTTAGGGTCAAGGCATTTTAAAGAATGTGTAGTTACCATTTTTCAGATTTTCTCATATCTTGTTAATTATTTTATTATCATTGTTTTGAATGCGTAATTTGCGTTCCTTAGACTTTTCCGTATTTCATTAAATTTAAATTAAAACATTTTTATAATTTTGATTGATAATTTTATATTCTCGATAATAGCATTAATGCGAAACTCGTACAAAACGCCAACAGTTGCTAAAAATCAAATTAATACAAGAGATTGACAAAAAATACTATCCAAAACAAAAACAGAAAAATACGCAACCCCATTAATGAGGTTGTCGACAATTGACATGTTGTCGACAAACTTTTGTTTCTAACTTCAGCGGAGAAATGGCGGGTTGACAAGTTTGATTATTATGTCGTATTAAAAATGGCGCGAAAAGATTATCCATTATAAGTGTTTTTTAAAAAAAATAATATTGTGATTTGTTTAAACTGTATTTTGACAACTTGTTTGTTAATTTTAAATGGGTGGATGGATACAAGTGTATATAATTACTTCGAGTTGCTATGAAAAAAGTTAATACGTAAAAAAGAATCGAATTTTTGAAATTTTTATATTTATTATCCTAAATTGTTATTCAAACTTTTTTCTTGATTTTCGGTCCCCTCAATTTTGAATAAACAGGATTTTACTGTATTCACAGACAACTATGAATATTAATTCAAATACCTTAAATTCGAAAATCGGCATAATTTTAAATACTTCATGACTAAACTAACTCTGTTAATTTAAAAACCCTAGTAATTTTAAATACATATTATTTAAAAATGTATGTTTTCACTAAAGTAAGTATTTTAAAAATGTAGAAAATTGATCGTATGTACATCAAATTGAATGATTTATAACTTTATTAATTTTTAATATTTTGCTAATTTGGTTCAATGCTGATTTGTCTCCGTAATCTTGACTTTATGATTATAAGAAAATGTATTTCATTTATGCAATAATTTACCAAATTAACACAATTTTGTAGCAGGCGCAAAATGCATCTAATGGTCACAGTCTTTATTATAATTGTCTTAATTATGGCAAATAACATTCAGTTTATTAGTTTTAAATGAGTATAAAGGTCCTATCGAAGTAATAGTTTTAAAAAAAGTCAAATCTAATGTATAATAATATCTAATATAAACAAATAATAAAAACCCACATTTTCGTAAAGAAACACAAAATTTAAATTATCATAGAAAGTAGCCCAGACATAAAATAATTAACTTCTTGGTCCATTTTTGATAGCTTAATTACACTATGAATTTTACGTCATTTGTTATATTTCATGAGATTTTAATCATTACTTGGGTTTTGTGATTTTTATGTATAGTATGGTTTTTTTGACACTTATTTTTGTAATTTGCGGAAAGTTATATCCATCGTATGGATTTCTCTTTTTTATGTATTAAAACTCTGTAACCGAATAAAATTATAGTGTTTTCAGGAATTGCGTGAATTCTTTAAATGTAAACATCCTGAATTCTGTGATTCTTTCGAGGTCATGCAATTTGTTCAAAATTTGTTTTAGTGTAATTTCTCAATGCCTTGCATTGAATTTCAAATTAACAAGGTTCTACTGTTGCTCTATTTGTTGATCAATAAATAAGACTGTTTTTCAGATTACAGATTCATCCACCATTATCCATTTTAGATAAGCCAAATGAAAAAGATTACAAATGCATCCACTATTATCCATATTAGATAAGCTAAATGAAAAAATGCAGATTTGAATTCTTTGTTTTTTATGATAAAATATTTGTAGTACACACCACAATGGAGACATTAGTTAAAAGAATCAAAGAAAAAAATTTGAAATTAAATTTTATAACAAACCATCTTGAGGAACATCAATGGGCTGATCGAGAATGGAATCTAGGATATGTACTGAGCCCGGCGGTTGAGGCCCACGGTGAGATTGTGAACTTGAAGGTTTCTCATCATCCATTGAGAAGTCTATCAATACAGCCTCATTTGCTGAAAAGAAAATTATGATTTTTGAAATGAAGCCTTATATGTAGTAAATTTGTGCAATGCACAAAAAATAGGAAAAGACAATTTGAATTAAAATAAACATCAAAACAAAAAACATATTAGACCACGAAACGAAAATGGACCAAAAGAAATATACATATATATAATATGTACACAGCTATAATTGATTCATTAATTCCAGGAAGGCCCAGGATGACTATCACCGTCTGAGAGAGGGATAGCGACAAACATCAGAATATTTAGCGCTATACAATAGACGAGAAACTTTGCACCACGTGACAGCACGCGCGGATGCCGGTTATTTTGTGTTGCCAGATTTCTTCTTCATTCAAATGACAGGATTTTCAATATATTTGAACACACACACCACCCATATAAATGACAAACGTGTGTAAAAAAAACAATTATTTTTAGGAACACGCTACACTGCATGGAAAGTTCCGCAACTTGGAACACAACCTCGATAACATTCGCGAGCAAGTGGAAAAGGAAGCTGAAGGCAAGGCTGACATTCAACGCCAACTCAGCAAGGCTAACGCCGAGTCACAGTTGTGGCGCTCCAAGTACGAGTCCGAAGGTTTAGCTAGCACTAAAGAACTCGAGGAAGCCAAGCGAAGCTCCAGGCTCGTCTGGCCGAGGCAGAGGAAACGATCGAATCCCTCAACGTTAAGTGCCTGGCTCTCGAGAAGATAAAGCAGCATCTGGCTACTGAAGTCGAGGACTTGCAGCTGGAGGTTGACTGCGCTACGGCCATTGTCAACGCCGCCGAAAAGAAACAGAAGGCATTTGACAAGATCATCGGCGAATAGAAACTCAAGGTTGATGATTTGGCTGCTGAGCTTGATGCCAGCCAAAAGGAATGCCGCAACTATTCCACCGAGCCTACGAAGAAGGACAGGAGCAGCTTTAGGCTGTTTGGCGTGAAAACAAGAAAAGTTCAGGAAGCTCCTTGAAGCCGAGAAGGATGAACTCCAGACCACTCTTGAAGAAGCCGAATCAGCATTGGAACAGGAAGAGAATAAAGTTCTCCATTCTCAACTCGAGCTGTCCCAGGTTCGCCAAGAAATCCACCGCAGAATTCAGGAAAAGAAAGAAGAATTCGAGAACACTCGCAAAAATCACCAACGCGCTTTGGATTCAATGCAAGCATCCCTCGAAGCCGAAGCCAAGGGTAAGGCTGAGGCGCTGCGCATGAAGAAGAAATCGGAGGCTGACATCAATGCACATGCTAATTACGCACTTTTAAAATACCAGAACTTTCCAAATGGAAAGTACTTGTCAGTTACATTTTGATACCAGCCAGCGCAGAGTATTATCAGGATTTATCCTGCCATACACATATATTTACAATTGTACCTTTATTTTGTGATACTTATTTGTTTGTAAGTGAGTAATTAAAGCGAATAAGATATTATTTTTTAGTTATTAAGCGCATTTTACTATAAAAATACAGAGAGTGCTTCATTATAGGCCATATCGTCCATTAGCGCGAACGGCATCAACTAGTGTTAATGCTATATCATAAGTCCCATGTGTGATGTGAAGTGCTAATATATATATATTTAATATATATACAGTTATTGAATTTTTGAAAACTTTTATGAATTTTTTTTTTACCAAATGGCGGAGTGGGACTTCTTCGCTAATGGAGATATTGCGGACTTCATAGAAATTTTCGATATGCTTGTTACTACCGCAGAGTCCGATAATGAGTTGGATGATGAGAACGACGTCGAGGATGATTATTTTGGGGTTCACATATATGATGAAGAAGGCCTTGACAATACCGTTGATGAAAACCAGCCATCAACAAGTGCAGGGGTTAGGCCAGTATTTGAATAAGAGACAGATAATTGTTTCGTTCCAAATATATATAAAATCTGAAGTCGTCCTTCCAAATAACAAATACAAAATAAATAATAATTTCCTATCCTGAATGTTAAGGCCTGGCAACACTATAAACTTTTATTTATTCATTTTTTCATCTCAAAACTGTACAAAATCACGGTCAATAAACGCTTATAATAAAATAAAAGCTTCATGTCTTTTTAGTTATACCAACGTTTAACCAAAGTATAAATAGCTTCATTTTAACATTGTTCCCAGTTTAAGTTTAGGATCAGAGTTACATTTCAATTCCAAATATAAATAATTAATTAATATCAATTAAATATACCATTCTGAATAATTTTTGGCTGTGGTGGTCTATCCGGTTTATTTTTCTTTGTGGATTGTTTAGAGTTCTGCCTGGTCAGCGCTGTGTGCGTAGGGCTGAGGGTGCCGTCGTTGGTAAGTTTGCTGTAATTGAATTGTTTGCTTCCCGAGTTTCCCCGCCTCAGTGACTGTGGCTGGACAGCTTCAGGAGATTTTTTCTTCAAACTTCCAGAGGGTCTTAAATTTTTTGATGCTGGACTAGATGGACAAGAACCTGAATAATTGAATGGTTAATCATTAGTCAACAATTTTTCAATACGATGTCAAAATACACTATAAATTATTAACACATTTCCATCAGGTACTTTTCACACAAACTGGTGACATAATGCAGGTAAACAATTATCGCTCTAATATATCAATTTGATATCTTATCTACACGATGCAATATGATATCCAAAAGAAATGATTAATATTTTTCAATTAAAAAAGTTTTTACATAAATGGCATTAATACCCTTCCCACAGTTAGAAGCTAGTCCAGTGTATGCGTATCAATACCCTTCCCACAGTTAGACGCTAGTCCAATGTACGGGTATCAATACCTTTCCCACAGTTAGACGCTAGTCCAATGTATGGGTATCAATACCCTTCCCACAGTTAGACGCTAGTCCAGTGTACGGGTATCAATACCCTTCCCGCTGTTAATGTGTTAATATTGTAGGATACAAATTTATTATATAAATTAATATTAATTTTATACTTACATATTTACTTATTTAAAAAATGAATCAATATATAAAAAAAATGTATTTTAAGCTTCTTAATACATTATAAATTATCATTGAAAGCACTACTTAACATAACATGATAAACTATTTGTTGTTTAATTAAGAATTAATGAAGTTGTGAAGAAGAATGAATGTTTAAGAATTAATATCTTTCCACATACCATCTAGATCGACCCGGCAATTCACACTCTTCCACTTCCTATTTAATTAATTTAGTATGTAAGAAGTGGAACATCTTACATACTAAATTCATTCATTCACCGGTTATACAATTACCATAATGAGAAATTTACAGAAATTGACTTTTTCAACAATAGCTTTACTATGCTTAAAGGGTTATTTTTATGAACCATCACAATCTCAATTCTACCCATAAACACATCTTGCTCTTCTTTTACCGCAACAATAGTTGCAACCTCCCCGCCCTTTCTCCATCTTTGCTTCTTTTTATTTATCTTCCGAACCTAAACATACTTATATACCTAAACATTTCTGTGGATTTTCATAAATAGTATCACATGTTAAATATATTATTATGTTAGTTATATTAAGTTTACATTGTCAAAATCCCTCAATAAAATAAAATTAAAATTAACTATCAATCTGTTCATTTTTATATTTTACGAGTTGTAATAAACAAATACACACATGGATGTCTATTTGATTCCCTGTAAGAAAAAGAAATAAAAATCCAAGTCATCCAAAATTCTAAACTCTTTTTCAGAATAAAACATAACTCAAGACAAAGATGCAAGTTGTCCAATATTTGAGTAGCACACACACACACACACAAAGCATTCACATTGATGATGAAACACACTGTGCGATTGATATTTGATTTAACAAAATATGAAAACTATGATTTAAAGGTTAGAGGTTTAGTTTTTAGTAATTGCTCGCCAAATTATGAGTAATCACAGTTAGCAGTCATCATTACAATCAAACATCACTAACACAATCACAGTTTATCTCATCACTAATTCACATTGAATTAAAATTCAAAAAAAATAATGACAATAAAAATCATTTAGCAGTAGTAGTGTAGTGGGGCACTTCTTTTGATTGAAACTTATTTTTCAACTACATTAAAAAATATTTTGACATAAAATATACAACATACAATTCTTTACATCAAACATTGTGCAGCGGATGGATATTACGAGATTGCAAATAAATATTTATGGCACCAGAACATTTCACAAAACTTTAAAGTCATTACAAGGAAATTTATAGGTTTTTTTTGTAAAGAATTGGAACATCTGGGCGTACGGCGGATCCCATTCTTTCAACCATTGACCACTGCATTGGAAGATATATGAAATATGTGAACTTAACTTAAATAAACAGTTATCCCTAAATTTATATTTATATAGTTTTTTGACATATGCATGGTTTTAGCGCTTACAAAAGCAAATTTATTTATGGCTAAAATCATTTCTTAATAACAATAAAAAGAGGGGGGGAGGGGGGTAAAATCAAATACTGCCCTGGCACTTTTTTATATAGCACTACACCACTGTTTAGCGATGAAACAAAGGTGAGCTTTGGAAAGAAAACAGATATGTATATGAAATTACGTGTTATATTACATTTTTAAAAGTATTTGTTAGCAACAGAAGGGCTAAAAGCAGAAAAAGAATGTCTTTGAAACATTAGTTTAAAAATAATACAAAACGTGTGAAAAAAACTATAAGAAAATTGGCAAATAAAATAAACACAATAAAAATATGTGCAATGTAATACGATTTCAGTGTTTAAATTCATATTTAAAATTATTTTTATGTTAGCCTACAATGAGTGTACATTTTCCTTTTGTTCACTTCATGATGGCATGACAAAATTGTTGCTAATTTAATTCAGTCAATTAATCTATGAAGATACATAAAGTTTAAAAGTTTACTTTCCAACATTATCTCTGTGACAAAAATAAACAATTTTGTCAACAACTGGTAGAAGTCAAGATAGTCAACATTAAAATGGTCTCACGCTGACATACCATCATTTTTGGGAACTAAAGAAGGATCTTTAAGATAAGTTTCTTCTAGAAATCCAGGATTACCCCAGGATTTTCCAAACGCTGATCCGTGTCCGGTGTGAACCAAGGAGCTCTTCACCGGCCGGCTTATATCTTGTTGATGCTTCCGTCCCAATTCCACGATAGATCTGAAATAAACACGTCATTTTATTACTTATGATAATCTTTCAATTAAATAATTGTGTAATCTCCATTCAACTAGGTACCTGACAGGTACACATTTCTATTGTTCTATGAAAACATCAAGTACATAATAAAACAATAGTTACATGATTTCAGTACCTAACTAATATAAAATAATCTATTCAAACTAATCTCCTGATTAGCTGTCATACCTGAACAGGAGACCTATCCATTATAAAATGCAATAAACCACATACACATATAAAATGACCATCGTGCCATAATATTGGCGTCAAAATTCACAGGGTAGTTTTTTTCCGATTTTTATGAAAAAACAATAACGTGGGTTTAACTAAAAAAAAAAAAAAAAAAAACTATTTCATCGTAAGCGTCCATCGACCGTGATTTCGTATGGTTTTGAGATGAAAAATGTTGGAAAAAAGAAAACAAAAGTTTATAGTATTTTCAGGTCATTTAGTAAATTATTATTTATGTATTTGGTTTTTTGGAAGGACTTCAGATTTTATTGTTATATTATTACTACTATTGTTATATTTAATTCAATCTTCACCTAGAATATTTTATTTACTAATATAATTGTGTTTAATATGATGCTTAAAATAAAAAAATATTAGCATTTACATCTAAATTACATACGCATTAAACATCACACTTATATAGCACTAACAACAGGCATAAAATGATGCTGCCGGCCGCAACGATGGCAAATGCTGCCTAACGAAGCACTCACTGTATTTATGGCAAAATGTGTATATTTAAATTAATAACTAAAAAACAATATCTAATGTACTTGAATTACTTACCAACAAAAATGAGAATATTGCGAACGCACGTCAAAATCTAACCGACAATTTACTCAAATTGGAACGTTCCAGATACTTTCCAACTTATTGCATAATCAAATAAACAATGTGAACCTAAAAATAATCATTGTCTACGCCATTCTCATTATCCAACTTATCATCAAACTCTGCGGAAGTAATGAGAATATCGGGAAAGTCTAAAAAGTCGCCAATATCTCCACCAACGAAATAGTCACCCTTCGCTATTTTGTAAAAAAAAATTGTAATAGTAAATAAAAATAAAAAAGTTTTTGAAAATTCGGTAACTAAAACGAAAAATACTAACACTTTGATGTCATGTTAGAATGTGTGTGTTAGATTTTCAAATGTACCTAACTTAAAATACGGTAATTTGGGTATAAAACACTTTTACCTACGGTATAAAAGAAATCTAGCAATACAAAAGTGCGCAAATTTTGTATGGAGAAAAAATAATGATTTTTACACTCGATTCCTGACATAATTCATGGTATAATTGAGCTAAAAAATATTTCTATGAATAATTTGGTTTAAAATTCGATACACAGCGCCCATGATATCACCCGTTATTTACTGTCATACAGACACCACACGCTTTCACGTGGGTGCGGCTATAACCGACGGGGCACTCTGACATTTGGCGCTCTGTCACAAGTATCCAACACGAGCCTTCATTGGGTTAACATATTATTTAAATGTCTAACCACAAAGTTAATACTTCTTCGATTACGTTACCATATTACAGAGGAAAATAACATTCTTTCTTAATAGTGCAAATTAACCTACTTTGGGAAGAGACCAATGTCAAAAGTTCTTTGGTTTTGTCCTTTCCACCAGTAGAGTTCCGATCTTCCATCAATAATAATGATGCAGTCCCCGGCTTCCGTCGACAACTTTCCTTCTTCAGAATAACTAAAATAAAAAATATAAAATAAAAATCAGTTTAACAACATGTAATATTAATACCTTTAATATTGCACTTATTAGTGCAATTCCGCTTGTTTGTACTGAATAATTCATATACTATTTACAGTAAAACCCTCTTAATAATTCCCCCTTTAACAGGTTTTCCCGCCTAATAAGATCATAATATTACGGTTGAATATGATTTTTAAAAGTACTAAATCAAAAAATCAATGCATACTTCTATGGCTGCGAAGTATTGTCTATCAACATAAAGAACGTCCAAAAAAACTTATTATTTGGTAATTTGCCCATGCAAATTACCAAATAATAAGTTTCCCGCCTAAGAAATTAAAATATTTATGACAGAACTCAATTTATCCGTACAAAAATACCTTTGTAATACGTTTTTCGACACAAGAAATTTTGTTTGACATTTTCAAAATTCTCAAAAATGAAAGTGGTTTCTTTCAATGGGCACAATAATATTAGGGTTTTGGGTTTTGCCCCATCACAAAAGATCTATTCACTCCCAAAAACAAATATATTTGAATTGACTGCCTTGCTTCGAGGAAATAAGGATTGCCACTGCCCCCGCAGCCGCTGCCATAAATTATTTTTTATAATAATTGGTAATACATACTAATATCTTGTTTTACCTTTATTAATTTTTAACTTTAACTATGCAAACATTCCTGACCAAAAAACCCAATTCTTAAAATAGCTTAGCGGTTGTTTTATGACACACTTATCCTTTCAGAAAACAAAATAATGCATTGACTTCTGTGTATTATTACTCTAATTGTACACTGTTCTGCATTAACTGAACCTTCAATACGTTTCGTATTGTTTCATCAACATTTTTTAATTGTACGAATAGATTTTGTATAATATTATGTATTTATAAATAATACGCAACTAATTAACAATTGTTATGCAAATTACTTTATTTCTTATTGTTATTAGTTAGTTTCAGTTCATGAAATTGTTAAAAAAATAATAATTATGATATTCGAAATCCGATTATGTTCCGTTTTCGGAGATACCACGCCTCGTTTCATTGGGAGCTTCAATGCATTTCTGGTGTATATTGAGAATATATAACTTCTCGGATCTTTACCAAAAAATATGTTCTCCAGTAGAAGCAAATTGTTACGGAAGAATGCGGTTGCTTTTCGAATGGTACAATGGCCAATAAGGCAATTAGAATCTAGAAGTTTTGAGTTCAGGCCACATAACTCTACTTGTAAAAATCAGAGGAGTTACTGTTAGCTTAGCCGCGTTTCTTTAAAAATAAAATTACTAATGTGTTTCACAACCGATGGTTAGCGCTTTTCTATCAATTACCTTATACCATGGTATAACAAGATATATATTTGAAAATTTATCGACAAAAACAAAAAACAAAGCAGTGTTTAAATATGTACTAACAACTGAATTAACTCTGAAAAAAATTATCCGGCTGATTTTTTTGTTTGCTTGAAGTTTTCATGGTTTTTACATTGGCACAAAATGAATAAATAAAACAAAAAATTATATCATATTTATGATTGAAAATTAAATCGTAAAAGGGCAAAAATGTTAATGTGTTTTCCTATAAAGTTCGACCCTCCCGATGTTTGATGTTATCTAAATAATTTCTCTGATTCAGTAAGGGTGAATATTACATGTTTAAATGGAATACAATATTGACATTGCGTGTAAAGGTGATTTTTTTTGGACATTTAAATTGATCATACATGTAAAAATCACCAAAAGGGATCAGTTTTAGTATGAGGTCAAAACGGGTAACTATTTACAAACAGTACTTTTTAAAAAAATATGCATTCTTCAAGTTGATCAGCAGGAAACACAGTACGTTTTCTAAGACAAGTAAAAATTTACGCTTTGTAAAAAGAAATAAACTTAATGCAAGATAATAAAATAATGTCCGACTTACATGTGACATCTTTTGTCATATTTGATCTCCTATTACGCGTGACTTATCCTTTAAGATAAAAAAAGCGTTGATTTAAATTCTAAAATCAATTTTGCATTTTTGTCTTGTCGGTGATTCTACTTCCGATTTATTTTTCTTTCAATATTTATTTGATACTTTCTAGTATTCTTTTTGCAGTTTAGATAGCTATTCTTTGAAAGTAGTAAGAATATTGATGGCATGTATTCCATATACGTGTATATTTAAAAAAAACATTCTTAAATAATCGTAATATTAATGTAACTTTAGTTAAAATGCAGAATTAGATGTCA
This sequence comes from Eubasilissa regina, assembly GCA_022840565.1. Classification (NCBI taxonomy): domain Eukaryota; kingdom Metazoa; phylum Arthropoda; class Insecta; order Trichoptera; family Phryganeidae; genus Eubasilissa; species Eubasilissa regina. The sequence continues at coordinate 4,824,094 of JAINEB010000003.1, forward strand.
AATATAAATAATGCTGCTAATATGTTTTAAAGCTTAATAGGATTGAATTTGCTGGTCCCTTAGAAAACATATTAAAAGGGATGCACTGTATTTGATTTACAAGTACATTACTAGTCGCCAATCAAGTATCCTCTAACAAGGTAAATATTGTGAAAAAAAAACAATACGTAAATCACAATCACTTGTTTATTCGGCTGTATTCAGTAAGAAAATGTTCCAGAGCTGCAAAAATAAGCAAAAGCACAGGATCTATGTAACAAGATAACAAAAAATAATCAAGAGAAAATAACTTGCTTTTGATTGGCGGTAACTGAAACGAGCCTATTGGTGGTGAGGTATTGCAGGATAGCTGCAAAGGAAGGCCTCTCCTTGGGGACCACATCCCAGCACTGCATCATCAGCAGGTATAAGTCAGGAGGACAGGCATCAGGCAAGGACAGGCGTTGGCCCTCACGCAATATCAAGCGAAGGATTGTAGAACCATTCAGACCTGAGAGAAAACGTTTAATAGATAAGTGTGTATGTTATCTATGCACCTACCACACATGTATCAAATCAGGATATAGTGTCCTTGGAATTAGTAAACAGTAAAGAGAGCAATGTATACTGTGTCCTATATTCCTTGTGCAAGGTCCTGAGAAAAAACTGTGATATAACAAAAAGTACAGAACCTATATAGCAGATAATATGCGAGCATTGTTCGAGTCATCATCAAATGTATGTATTACCTCACTTTAACATCCCTCATCATTTTCATCGTCGGAAAGGTCAATATGATATATATATATATATATATACATATATCTCAAATGATATACATGTTATCTCTGAATTCACACAGGTTTATCATAAAATTAGTATAATATTATGTCTACCTTAATACAAACAATTTTAAAAGAAAATAATTCAAAATTTAAGGAATCTAAAAAAAAGTTTAATTCAAATTACGCAAAACACTGTTAACTCGAAATTCAAGAGACCAAAAAAAGATTATTGCATGGACCAATTGAGTTAATCAAATTTATGGATTCGAAATTTGTGAAAACATTGCGAAATTAGTAAAATATTATAAACAATGGTGCTAATTTTGTTAAGAATATATATATTTTTGCATATTCCTAGAAAACATCTTGAAAACGCTGTATTAGTAAGAATAATTAATGCAAACTATTCACGCATGTCGAGACGAGAGCTTCTGGTACCGATCTATTTAAAAATTAGCAGCGAGCGGCGGCTCATAAAATCAATCTATTTGATAACAATTGGCGTGCATATCGATATATTTGACAATTACTGGCATACGGCGATGATTAGCAGCAATCTATTTGAAAATTATCAGCGCGGGGTGAGTGCTAATATTGATCTATTAGACAATTAGCGACAGTGGGAACCGAGACATAAAGGAGATCCCACATGAGCGTAATTAGACGTGTGTTGTGTTGGCAAGTATTGCACCACACAAAAGAGACTCCACACAAGCGGACACAGACAAAAATCCACACACACATCAAATTTTTAATAAGTTTAAAAAATATTTTATATTATATTATGTAAAAAGACATTTATTTATAGTGCAAGGGTCCCAAAATTATCTCACACTATAAATTACCTGGGTTTTCTAAATAACGGGGTTAATCAATTATAAAATTGACATATTGGGTAGTATGTGTTAGAAAAATTTTGAATTACGTAGAATTTCGAATAAACAGGGTTCAAATTATCGAGGTTTTACTATTATGTGTGTAGATGTTGCAATCGTACCCATCCAAGGATCTTCTCCAAAGGTCAGCATTTCCCACAAAGTGACGGCGTACATCCAGACATCCGATGCGTGAGAGAACTGTCTGGAGCGAAGAGACTCCGGAGCACACCAGGGGAAAGGTACCTTCTTATGTTCTGTCATTACATAGCAGTCATCCGAGTCAGGCAGTACTCTCATCAAACCGAAATCACCTATTTTTACCTAAAAACACAAACATTTGTTAATATTTTAAATTTGATAAAAATGTATTATGAAATACAATCATAGTTAATTATGTACCTGCTCGGATCCAGTCGTTATAAATAATTGTACTCATATACAGTGGATAAAACATCAAATTTTCTACTTAATAGTCTCTTTATAATTTAAAAAGATTAAAGTGCAATTATTTTGTTGTACATATAAACTTAATTTAATAAATATTTGTATTTTCAAGCATAAAAAAAAACATAAATACTATGTCTTCAAAGCAGGTCATGTTTGCAAAGCAGCTTTGGATTTTATGTCAGTTTTAAGAGCAACTAAATATAAGTACGGAGAAGTACACAAAATAAATAGAAATATATTCATCTATATAGAGTATTTAGACATACATAGACGAAATACATACATGACCTGTCATTCAATTTTTCATTCATTTTGAAACTAAGCTTAACACTTGTGATATGAAGACAGGTCTAGTTTGGTGGTCTCTCAAGATGGGGCATAAATCCCCAATCTTACAGTACACCTAATTGAATGATTGTCTACGCTAATTGATTACGGAAATGTTTTTATAATTTTGATTTTTATGATTGAATTTGTGTAAGAAATGTATTAAAAGGGAAATATTATTTTTTAAACTTAAAAAAAAATAAACTTGTCTCATTGCATATTTGTGTTAATTGAATAATGATTTCAACATGACTATTTTTTTATTATATCTGTAGGGGCTACAATTTAACTCCACTACCAACATCGCTGCTTCCCTCGAACGACGCGAGCGGCACCTGGATTAAAGACGTAGGCTGCAGCAAAGAGCACCTGCCTCAGTCTGGCCTGATCGCTTGCCGACACTTCTTCCGATCTTCCGCACACCATAATAAGTCTCGCCCGGTGCTCGAGCACCGGGCAGGACTGAAACCTGCCGACTCGCTCCTCTAACTCTTCACATTTCACGCTCCATCTCCTGTATTCTTCCTTCTCTATCTGTGACCAAATAAACGAGTCTACACCAACCGAGCGTTTCATTCACACCATCCCCCACATATTTTATTATTGAAAATAAAAACAGATACAAGTTACAAAGAGAAAGGTATTGAACATAGAAGGGTTTTGAAAAATCGTATAATATTTCACAAATATAAAAAAATCAAGTAATAAGTTTTTAAGATACCATGAAAGGCCATGCAATCATCTTGTGCCTCTCAGAGGACGGTCTAGTTGTCATGGCCGGTGAAATAGTTGCAACAGCTAGTTTTCTCAATGAAAATAATAAATTAATATTTACCATATCTAATGTTGAAAGCAGGACATTACGGCAAGCAAGATCTCTGTGAAGAAACCGTTTCTGTTCTAGATAGGCCATACCCTGGGCGACCTGCACTGCCCAGCGACTGATCAGATGCAGAGAGACTCTTCCATTCTGGGCTCGAAGCCAATCGATCAGAGCACCTTTGGGTGCCAGTTCACAAACCATCATCAATGGTTGAAACACAACGCCGTGTAAGCGAATAAGATGTGGATGGTCCAGACAGTGCATCGCTTGCACTTCTCTGACAAAGTCATCAAACACTCCAGGTTGAGTTAGAGCATCAGCCTTTAGAACTTTCACAGCAACTGAAAGTGCTGGAGATTCGGGAAATCTTTTCCACTCACCACGACGGACCACGCCGAAGGACCCATCACCCAGCTTATCAGAGAGTCTGTAGAAAAATATATTAGTAAATTAACATCACTATATTGTTTCACCACGAAAACAAAATGTTACTTCGAAACCCTTTTGTTTTACAAGAAAATGTTTGTATAATAAAAACTAAGGATGCTTTTAAAAATATGATCACTGATCGCAGTTTAAGACTTTCAAAATCATTTGAGGACATTTAAACACATTAAAATCACAGACCACCAAATATATAGATATGAACTAACGCAAATTCCATGTACTATTTTGATTTTGGTGTCACCCACGTGATCACTTTGGTACCATTTACGTAATCAAATAGCTCTGCAATTTTTTTTTAAATATAACTCGATTGGAACAAAAATTTAAACGTTGATAATATAATATGCATTAATGTAAAAAATGACTTTTTATACAAAGATTTAATTTTCAAATAGTAAATTACTTTTATTGTTGCATAAATGTGTCATAAACTATTGAATTTATGTTTCCACCAAGAATGTGTGTAGAATGCCCCTCGTTCCGCAACCAATGTTCCAAACCCCTCGCCTATATGTACGTTTTATTTCATGTCTATTCATTTACTGGTCTGTGATTGAAATTATGAAATGGAGAAAATGAATAATAATTTTTAATAAACTATATTACATATTATCTTGTGTATTAATTTCTAGATCACATTGCCCATCATCAGGGCTAGTGTTGTCATGATGATGAGTAGTGTTGCCCTGATTATGGGTAATATGAAAATAAAAAATACATATTGATGTGTTTGACTAATGGAACCAGATGAATATACAAAAAAAAACCTGTGTTCAGACCCCAAAGAGTGAAAAATAAATGATGTTCAGAACAAACTTACGTCAAATCTTTCTCCATGATTAGACAGGTGAGAGTGATACTGCCGTTATTGGCATTTGGTGCTGGTTTACTGACAGCAGAGCTGGTGGTACCACTAGAACTCTGTTTACCACCACCGATCAGTTTACTCAGGATATTCTTCTTCCACTGACTCATCTTTTTCTTTTTGACAGTATCCATAAGTCTGCGGATGCCCGGTTTACTGAGGCCAATTTTTTCCAGATCATCGGGGTGAACATAATCAAAGTGAGCCAATCTGGACACCTATAATGTATTTAAAAAGTTATATGTAAATATAAACAACATTATTAAGGAAAACACATTCTTATTGTGAAGTTGTAATTATTCAGAACATAGGTCTGTGATATTTTAAATACTAAATTAATGTATTTATTATAAATATATACATATAAAATCAATTTTGTCGAAAAATATTGTTTATGCGTCACCGGGATTCGAACCTGGATCTCTATTTCCAATCCGGGGAAGTGCACTACCTTTGTGCTATAACGCCAGTATTTTTCTTAATGGAACGACAAGTGTATTAATTTGAAAAATGTATCATATAGGTTCGAAAATTTGTCAAGAAAAATACTGTATAATGTGAAATATGTATTTGATAGAAAGGGAAAGGCTGAAAAACAAATCGAAAGGAGGGTGACTTCAGGCAATAAAGTGAACAATGCATTAAATGAATGGGATAATAATCTAATGGGAACTTGTTAACCGAGGCAAGACCATCAATCAGTACACAATGAAATTCTGGTACCGATATCGATATATGGAAGAGAAATCTGGATTTAGCAGAAGAGAAGTAGACTGAATGCAGTCATTAGGATTAAAAAGGGATGGCTTGGAAGGTGATTTTGGTCATATGGAACAAATGAATGAGAGAATGGTAAGAAAAATATATGATGCAAGTGTTGATGGCACTAGAAACAGAGGATGTCCGCGAAAGACTCGGCACTACCAGGTAAACCAGATACAAAAAGATGGTTTTGTTAGAAACCTCAATAATTGATAAGCTCGCATGATAAGATGAATGTGGATGATGCGAGAATTGTAAGTCGACTAAAGTGTGGCGCTCCATCCTCGCTGACTACCCCTGCAGAAAACAGCATGTATGTTAATTTTTAATGACATGTTTAGCTGGAAACATCCAACAGCCACTAGATTATGATTTCATTCTACGAATTTAAGTGTCATTTAAAATTATTAACAAATTTTTTGTTTTTTAAACTTTTCAGAACAATATTATAAAATTGCACAATTCACATATATTTTAAATCATATTCATTACAAGTTTGCCTACCTATTGGTACAGAACTAACAATTACCCTATTCGTACAGAAAGACACTAATTTATTTATATTATTTTCAACTCTTCAACTAGTAATATACTCAACAGTATATCTAGTTGATGACAATACAATAGTAGAAGAAAAAATTTAATTTGTAGGCATTTAAAAACCAGATACATTTTTTTAAATATATATACGGGGACGCCTTCTGTCCAATATATGAGGCAAATATTGAAGCGGGCAACCGCGAAAGACCTGGCATGATCAATTAAACCAGATATTAGAGGACGGCCCCGTTAGAAGCTTCAACAGCACAAGATATATCAAAGTGAACGAGGCAAGGGTGGTATGCCAGAATAGAAGAGTGTGGCGTTGTATCCAGTCTGCGAGAAAATGGAGTGACGGTAAGTTAGTAAGTTACCAAAGTCGAGCTTTACGAAATTAATTATTCGAAGGTGATTCCCACATCTTTTGATTTCTGCATAACATTTACACTATTGTTTAATATATATTGGAAAGACATTCAAATAATAAATCATAAAGCAAACCTGTAATTCATCCCGAATCCTCAAATAAAATTGCTCAAGTTGTACATCCCTCAATAAGTCAGCTAACCACTCCGTGTCAGAATAATCTTCAGCCATTTTTATTGATTAAATATGTATACAATCCTCAGAAACTAAGAAAGTATATTATCTGAAAGAATAATAATCATTTTAAGAACCGGAAAAATGAAAAGGACGTTGAAATCTACACCTTGTACCGAAAAAATAAAGGTAAATAAAATTATTTTAAAAGTATTCAAGTAAAAAAAAAAATGTGAAACTAGTGAAAACATTATACTTAAGGAATTCTGACGATTAATGTAAATTGGGTCTACCTTGGCAACTTAAAAAATGTGTTGCCGTAATCGCACCGAGCACGACAACTTGCAAATGTTTGCACGGCATTCAGTCGGATCACGCCTGATTTGTATTAAACGAGTAATTGTTTAATAATGTAATCGCAAATATGATTTCAAGGTAACTTTCACGTCTATAATACCCACTCATTTCATAAAATCTTTAAGAAAAATTGGAATAATAATAATTTAAAAGACTGAATAAAACTTAGAACATTTAAAAATGTATCACAAATAAACAAAAAAGAAGAATTACAAATAAAACTAATGCGAGACACGACAAAACGTCAAAGCCTACGAAACCTTTATTATTTTCATTTTTCTATGCTAATAAATAAACCATAGATGGGCGGTGATACCAATTTGTATCAGTTCGAGCTTATCTATGAGTTCGAGGTTCGAGCATAGATAAAAGATATACTGGTTCGAGAGATATTTATTATATATTAAGGATTTGGAATAACGCCTAACAATTATGCAAGATTAGAGTTATATTAGAATGAAACACATGTGGAATAATTCTGCATTTGAATTTTGCGTCCATCTTCTCCATTCATCGTAGACTGTGTAGACACAACATTTAGTATCTATTCTTCTTGAACCAAAGCGAGTTGGCTCGCACGCTGTGATTGTTTTATCGCAAGAAATTAAAAAAAACAATCTAGTCGTCCCCACTAATGAATTAGCAACTAATTTACAAATCATCGATATCGAGGCATCAAGAGGTATTTCCGAATGAAACTACATATAAGGAAATTCCTTTGTGAATACTTTCGATATTAATACGTAATTATGAAACTTAATTAGTGTAATTATGATTAACGTGATTGTGAAGCTTGTGTTTAAAAAATAGCGGTGTCAAACATAAATTGAATTTTCAATTGCGACTTACATACAAAATAACGTACATAAAATTAGTAGCTGAAGTCTCAAAGCATCTAAGTAAATATAATATATTTTATACAATATGTTTTCACTAGCACAAAGTGCTTTAAAAACCTTTAAAATTGATAATATGTCCTGCAAATTGAATGGTTTATAACTTTATTAATTTTTAATATTTTGTAATTTGTCGCAATTCAGATTTGTCCCTACAATCTTGGCTTCAATTTTATAAGAAAATATGTTTCGTATATGCAAGAATTTTCCATATTAAAGCAATTTTGTGGCACGTGGAATATGAATTTAATGGTTGCCGTCGTTCTTATAATACTTGTACTGTGTTTATTATAACAAATAATATTTAGTTTATTCGTTTTAAATTAGTGTTAAGACCCTATCTAAGTAAAAGTTTAAAAAATGTCAAAGCCAGTATATAACTTCTAATATAAATAAATAATAAAAACCCACATTCTCGTAATAAAAAAGCGAAAATATTAATTATTATTAAAAGGGAAGCCTTAATAACTAAGCTAAAATAAAATAGTAACTACATAAAATATACAATAAACTAAAAATATAAAATTGTAATCAAAATGGTAAAATATTGCAAACATTATTAAGTAAAAGATCATCTATAATTATAATGTGCAAACTTTTAAAGATTATAATACTTCTTAATAACATAATATAATATAGTAATATTTACTTTCTGTTATCCATACTTGTTCTGTAATTTCTTAAAATAAAGTTGCCAAAAATGTTGGACATGAATTAAAGCTAAACGAGGCATTATTCTTTATCATTGACATCATTTTAACTCCAAATATTTTTCTTGCGAAGATATTATAAAATTAATATGCAGTATTTTTATCCAATTTAGAATTTAAACACAATATTGTTTCAAAATATTTTTACATTTCTCATAATCACCTAAGTATGATTCCACTCCTATTAAAAGGATAATTATAATTGTAACATTATGCTTTATTTCTAGTAACACTTTTACAGATTTCTGTGTTATCAATATTTTGTGCCATCTGTGTTCATATTAATAAATCATCCATAAATTAGATTTTGAGGATTTTCCAGAGAATATATTGTTTAAATAACTAATAATTCATAAGAATGTGTTAAGTTGTATAAAAAAGGGTGAAAATTATTAAGAATAATTTTTCGGAAAAATTCTTGCTGGAATCGAGTTGGTGGTGAAAAAAAACTTTATTTTTCAATGTTTATGCGATCTTACCGTCATGGAAAGTAGAAATTTAAAAATGAACCGTATAGTTAATTTGTTTAAGTTATTTGAGTCTATTCTTACTTATGTGTAGTAAAATATTAAAAATATTAAAAAATGTCTTTTGTTATATGTTGTTTTGACTCAAACGAGACCCATGACATTGTAGAAGCTATTGTTCAAAAGTGTACGGATCCAGGATGTAAGTACACATTTTGGAAATCAAAATTCACATTCATTATCATATTTGTTAGATTATACTCTCTTCCCATGCTGTCATTATCGATTTTCTTTTCATTTTCTTTTGTGTTGCCGCGGAAACTCAGTGATGCCAATATATATTTTTTTTGAGGGTACCTGTGCATTGAATAATATAAAAATTTTTTGGGTTTTTCATTATTTTATTAGTGTATGGAAATTTCACATCATGCTCCTCTTACTGCTTAAAAGACTAACGTTCAAAAGTGAGAGGATTTGTGCAATAATATGTCTATCTAAATATGCTTAAATATGTTTGTTTATGTTATGCGTCCATAGATAAAATGACAAAATCTTCAATCTACTGTCTGTGGCTCTACCTCCGAGGCGTTCATAGATAAAATGTACACTGAGGCGTTTGACTTTTGACACAAAGGAGGGTGTCAAAATGTCAAATTTTTGACCTATTGAAAAACATTTTTATAATTATCCCAAGCTAATGACATTGTTTGCTTGATTCATTTTAGTTTAGTGTTATAAAACCGATCTGTTATTCGAATTTGTGTAGATTTTTCATTTAAAGTATTGTGTGAAAATCATGAAAAATGTCTGTCTGACTCATTCATGTTTTCTTGTTTAATTTTCTACTGACTCAACATGTCATTCGGTAAGTAAATTTAAAATATCGCCATATTTTTAGGTATATTCTTCATATTTTTTATGAATTAAGTTATGAATTATAAACGATTTTTTTTCATAATTAGGAACCTTGACCGAACTCAGCTAGCGATCTTTGGAATCAATTTTGTTAATTTTCCTGTGTAACACAAAAACAGATTTCTTTGTAGAATTATAGATGATGTACAGGTACAGTGGTTTAATCTTCATCAACTGAATTTGATGCGTTTTTTGTAACACAATATTTTACTAATTGTGATACACATGGTTTATAGCACAAATTTTTGTCAAAAAAATTAGAATTTTTAAAAATGATTATTTTTTGCCATAATTTCATTCATATATTGATTCAGTCTGGTAGTTTACTTGAACGGTGCTTGTTTCTCAATTGTTATTATTTACTAGCCTGATTACCAGATTTTCGAAATTATCAGCACTTTTGGATTGCGAAATTTTCACATTTTAATAGAAATCATTTAACGTGTGCCCCGCCCTGCCCTTTTCAACCATAATTAATCTTTTCATGTTTTTTTTACGATAATTTGGGTTTATATTATTAATTTATGTCAGAAGTTATACATTAGAATAGACCTTTTTTAAAATATTACATATATAGAACCTTTACACTACTTTAAAAGTAATAATGTGAATATTATTTGCTATAATTCAAACAATACAAGTATTATAAGAAAGACTGCGACCAATAAATTCATTTTCAATGTGCCATAAAATTGCCTTAATATGATTAATTCTTGCATACACGAAATATATTTTCTTATGGTCTTGAAGCCTACTTTTACAATTTTAAATAATATATTGTATTTACTCAAATGTTTTGGGGCATAAAGTACTATTTATAACCAAGTTTTATATAAAAAATACAATAATTATTTTCAATCTTTTGATGTTCCTTCGAAATTCAGTATACAGCTCAATCTGGCCCAAGTTGACTTGGAATCTGTCACTCACTTACTTAAATATGCTGATAAGATATATTTTCACGCATATTTTAGCCACAATATAAATTATACACAACATAACATAAGTAAACACAACATAAGTTGCAAAATTATTGAAATTAAAAATTGAAAGTACAGTAAGACCCCGCTTAATGCTGTTTCAGTATTATGCCGTAGATTTGGGATTCCCCGAAATCGCACACGGCATTGGTATACGCGCTGGAACTTATGGAAAATATCCCCTGTGTTAAGCGGGGTCTTACTGTTACACCCTTAAACGAATTTCATGATAGAATAATTTAAAAAAAACTCATTATTTATGTTTTCAATGTTGTAATAATTATAATAGTCGTGGTAGAAATTTGAAATAAACGCAAGACTATATGTGTATGCTGCATGTACACAAGGTGCATTTTCAAACATTGTTTATTTAACATTTTATATTTACATTTATTACAGCAGTTATAAGAATACATGAGATATGTAAATATTCAAAATGAAATAAAAATGTATTGTACATTATTCGAAATCTTTTTATGCACCGTGCTATTTTTCATCCAGTGATCCATAGTTTTTTTTCATATAGTCCATTGTTTGATTAATTTTATTATTATTATTATTTATTCGTAATATAGTGCATACATAAGTATTTTTATATATGCTCTATTATAAACAAAATCAAAATCGTTTCTTTTTATTAGAACTTATCTTTCACATATTTGCTTAGTTTCATTGTAGTTTCTCCTCCTTTCTTATGGTTTCTGGAATTTCATTAAAAATCTTCATCGCACTGTACATCATCGATTTCTGAGATTTAGCCTTCTTCCAAATGGCAGTCTCAATCTATCTTTTTCTCTTGTATGATGTTCATTCTAATGTTGATTTGCATAAATTTTTCGTATAAATTCTGCCAATATTTTCTTAGTGAGGATTTTATAAATGAATACCATTGCATTGAAATATATTTTCTGGTTAAGAGGCTACTTTCATTTTTCCAGTTTGAATTTCGAGATATTTTTGCATTTTGCATACCCTTTCAAGACGAGACTAATAGTTAATTCATTTACAATATCAAGTAAACATAAAAGTGCGTTATTTTTTACGTAAATATTGCTAGAGTGAAAGGTATTAATAGAAAAGGACAAGTATACAATTGTTGGTTTTTTTAAATTCCTAGGTAATAAAGCTATCAGAAAATAGGCATTTCTTCAACATTCATAATACATATGTGTTGCCATTTGAAATTATCAGGCGAAAATTAAATAATTTGTTAAAGTTCTCACCTAAGAATTGTTATGTTTATGATAAAAAACATTGTGTCGATAAACATGATTATTACAATCATGCCCCCGATTTATAAGGAAAAAATTGACGTAAATTCATACTAATAAATAATATTGACAACTTTTGAAGCAGCTGTATTTGTGAAGAGAAAACTATTTATGCTAATATTATATAATAATCATACTATGGTTGTAATAAAAAAAGTTTTTTTTTTAAATATTTATTTATTGTTTTAATAAATTACATATTTATTAATATTAAAATATAAATGAAAATATGACAAAAGTATTATTATTCACTGTTAAATAATTAGTTGTTCATTGAGCGCATTATCGTTATTCAGAATTTCGTTTTTTTTTTCTTCACACGTATTCAAAACAAAATTTGATTCACATTTATTACAATTTAAACTGAATTTAGAAATAAAATTTTTGTTCTTTCACATATTCAATATTCGTTCATGTGCACCCAAACATCGACTTGTGGGAGTAAATTTGATTAATTAGAGAAAAGAATTGGTGTATGTCGTCGACCACTCTTTTGCCATCCAATTTAGGAAGTTCACACGAGTCCGCACATTCAATACTCAGTTCGGGAACATCCTGAAAATAATTAATAATATTATTATTGTTATTTAGTTATCAGTATTTTTATGTCTAAAATATTAAAATACATCTTTATTCATTTATATGACTATAACAAATACATTTGTATCAGACAAGTCTGTCATGTATAATTCTTTTGATAAGATTATTTATCTTTAAGGATATGTATTTTCAATAAAAAATAATTTATCTGCACTACATAATATATGTATATTGAACTATGTAATTTGTTTTGTTAAATCAAATAGATAATTGTTATAGAAATGGTAAAAATTATCAACTTACGTTGCGATTTTTATTCCAAGAAGATAACCATTTAAAATTTTGTTGGAATATTTCGTAGAGCGTGTCAATGGATACTTTTTGACCTTAGGCATCTTGAGTCACAGGAGGCAGTAATTTCAGAACAATAATTTGTATAATAAAATATAATGAGAACCAAACCCAACAAAAAAAAACACAGGTTCACGAATGTCACGTTGAATCATGTGAATAAACGAATTTTATGCCCTTGAGGCGCATGCGTTAGATGCGCAATGCCATAGATAAGAGACGCAATGCGATGCAAGCCGCGCATGCGTTGTCAGATTCTTAGCGCTCAGATCCGTAACGTAGGTTTTGACACATGTATTATGTTCAGAAGTCAAAATTATAATCTGTTTTCGTATAAAAACAGCCCAAAACCATATAATTTACAAAAATAAGCAATTGGTATCAAGAATAAGTATAATATTCATTCATAGTGTAGTCAAAATTTGTAATAAAATGTGTTTTATAGGCAAATTTAATGAAAATCCAACGGAGTACAAAACCCACGTCTGTCATCGCCGAATTGAACGGGGTTCTGAAGGTCCGATAGACAATTAAAATTATCGTGTTTCATAAGACTGGAAATATATTATTTAAAAAATGATTATTGTGTTTCTGATATTAAACTTAGTTTTAAATAGTAGTTGAAGCCTCAAAGCATGTGAGTAAATATAGTTTATTATTTAAAAACGTATGTTTTTACTAAAACAAAGTATTTTAAAAACGTCAAAAATTCATCAAATGTACTGCAAATTGAATGATTTATAACTATTAATTTTTAACATTTTGCTGATTTGGTTTCCTACAAATTTGTCTCCGTAATCTTGGCTTTAAGATTATAAGAAAATATATTTCATCTACGCATTCGTTTAGCGCATTGACTCAATTTTGTACAATGCCTAAAATGCATCTAATGGTCACGGTCTTTCTTATAATATTTGTATTGTCTTAATTATGACAAATAACATTCAGTTTATTAGTTTTATATTAATGTAAAGATCCAATCCAAGTAATAGTTGAAAAAAAAGTCAAATCTATTGAATAATTTCTGATATAAATGAATAATAAAAACCCACATTTTCGTAAAAAACGCCAAAATATGAATTATTATTGCAAGTGGCGCCTTAAAGACCATCATATTCAGATCTTTCAGCATTGCACTGATTTATATTGGCAATTGTTACATTTCTTCTCTATTAGCCTTGTATGAATATCAGAAAATATTTTCGAATTAAGGTTTTTTTTTCTCATTATTAAATATGAATTAAATAAAATTAATATGTGAAATGACATAGTTGATAATAGCGAAATAGAATAAAAACATTATACAACACACTGTTTAATTTGGACTCAAAATGTGTGCTGGTGAATTGTTGAAGGTTATCTGAAAACTCAAATAGATTGCCTCCTGTCAGAATTAGTTTAATTTAGTTTAGTCAAGTCCTATGTGGTCACTCCTAGCTTCTTTACTCCCCCTTACATATGCACCCTGCACCCAACATCTAACTCTTCCATTCACTAAGATCTTTCCTTTTCCTCCTTATTTTATATATTACACCTTCCATTTTTAATTTCCTAGAATCCCACATATTATTCTTTGCTATTATTTTAAAAATCATTTAATTTACATTCCATGTATCTGGAATATAAATATTTTTGATATTTCACTTGCGTGAACAAGTTTACACGGTCCTATGTAATAAATATTATGCAGTGCACTTACATCAATATTTAAAAAAAAGATAGATATTAAATTTCTGACTCTTTATGGCTCTACAAATAGTGCAGGAATTTTTTATTACAGTCAAAAGACTCGAACACCATTTTACAATTTGTAATATAGATAGGTTCACAGATGTGTACCATAGTATTTGTGTAATATTTACCATAGATTCAAGAAAGAAACTGAAAATGTATATTTTTTCTCCATATTCAAACATGTGACTTCATTTGTTTGCCAATTTCAATACATTTTTGTCTTCTATATTTTATAAGATCGATTAGATAATTTTATTATGACAGTTAAAAATCAGATTACAATTATTGTAGAAATTATTCTTTAAAAATATGTCTTATTCAAAGCCGAAGTCTTTTTTATTTATTTTATGTAAGTTAAAGTACTATTTTTTTTGGGAATATAAATAATGTTATTAAAATCATTCTAAGTCTGTTATTGTTCATGTAACCAATCTTGGTGCTTTTTTTACACTAAATTAATTTATTCTGTACGTATGAATGTACAATAGGCGCCACATCGGTCCTCGGAGATTTTGATTCTAATATCCAATAGGTCTATTATTATCTGAAAATTACAATCTACACAAAAAAAAGTGTGTGAATGTTTTTAACACCTATTAATTTATTGTATATATGTACTTTAAACAAATATAATATCAAACATGTTTTGTAATTCTTGTATATAAAACATGTAATATCAAAATATTTTATAATTTTTTTATTTAAAATAGTCACTAATTTTAGTTTGTTTACTAGAGCCTATGAATATTCCATTTGATTTTCAATACAGTCAGTGCAATAGTGATGCACAGATTTAAACTGATTATCTTTGAGAAAAATGTAATAAAGTATAAAAATAAATAAACAAATTTAAAAATAAAACTGAACACTTCTTGCGACTTCTTTTAGCCTTGTGTGTAGTTGTCTGCGCGTGATTGTTGGCGCGTAATTGCCTTACGCGCAATTGTCGGGGTGCCTTGACAAAGCAGTGGGGAACGTCTGTAATAGGAGATTTATGAGGGTATTACATTCTGCCAGAAACTACACAAGTTCCAGTTCCTAAAATAGAAAACATTTACAAAATATCTACAAAAAAATCACAATTAACAAGTACATCATTAAGATGTGACACCAAACATTACCAGCAAAATTTCATATACTTATGGATAAAAAATTTCAATAGCCTCTCCTACAGAAATTAAATGAACACTTCAGAAGCACACAATTAGATAATAATATTATAGATAACAAATATATAACTTCTAACTCTATTAAAATACTACAGTGTAAGTCCCTCTCCAAGCTCAAGAGCTAGTCTCTTTTTTGGAACAGTACAGCGATTCATAAAAATATGTAACTTTAGTTTTGTAACTCTAACAAAAATTGTAAAAATTTCATTAATAATAAAAGATATATTTTACTCAAAGATGTTTGAGATTCTGTAAATATAAAGAAGATGGTTTTCAAATAATGGAACGACAGATGTATCAATTTGAAAGTGCAACACATAAGTTTGAAAATTTGTCATCAACTTACTATGTTGGCATAGCATAATCAGTTAATGTATTTCCTCAGATAGGAAAAGATCCATGTTCGAATCCCGGTAGATTGTTAACTTTGTTTTATTAACATTAAGTGATTAAATCAACTTTATGGTTAATGGTTTTAACCACAAAGTTGATTTTGCTAATCTTAAAAATATATCTTTCTAATTTATACATTTAATTTGTATTAAAATATAATGTGTACAATACAGTACACAATCCACAATATAATTTAATTCAAAGTCGTAACTGTGCTAATGTTGCCAATACACGGGTCCAAAAAGTTCCCGTTCCATAAAATTTTTAACACGGATATTTTTCTATATAGACTAATTATTTTTTAAATTCACCACAACAAGAAATGGAATTATAAAACTTAGAAAATATTTTTTTTTATTACAACCGTAGTATGATTATTATATAATTTTATCATAAATTTTTTTATGATTTCTCGTGTGTATTACGAAAATACATGAAAACATTATCTTCTTCTTGTGCACTATTCGTTCAACAGATGTTGGCTATCATCAATTTGTTTGTCGTTTGATGTCTCATTACATGTTGAGATATTGAAGTTTTCAAATTTTTATTGTTTTAAATACTTATTTTTCTTTATTCATCCGATCTATAACATCTTCATTTGTAACTCTATCCATCCAGCTTATTTATTTAACATTATTGATGTTTATAATAGTACCCTCCAGCTACGTTGAGCTGGGAACCAGACCAAAATGAGCATACACATGTCAAAATTTTTGTAGTTATATCATTGATTGAATTGTTCCAAAATAATCTTTAAGGCGCGACTTGCAATAATATTTCATATTTTCGCATTTTTTACGAAAATGTGGGTTTTTATTATTCATATATATCAGAAGTTATTCAATAGATTTGACTTTTTTTTCAACTATTACTTAGATTGGACCTTTACATTAATATAAAACTAATAAACTAAATGTTATTTGCCATAATTAAGACGATTCAAATATTATAAGAAAAACAGCGACCATTAGATGCATTTTAGGCATGGTACGAAATTGAGTCAATACGCTAAATTAATGCATAAACGTAATATATTTTCTTATAATCTTGAAGCCAAGATTACGGAAACAAATCTGTAGGAAACCAAATTAGCACAATGTTAAAAATGAATAGAGTTATAAATCATTCAATTTGCGGTACATTTAATCAATTTTTGACATTTTTAAAATACTTTGTTATAGTAAAAACATACGTTTTTAAATAATATATTATATTTACTCACATGCTTTGAGGCTTCAACTACTATTTAAAACTAAGTTTAATATTAGAAACACAATAATCATTTTTTAAATAATATATTTCCAGTCTTATGAAATACAACATTATTAATTATATCTCACACTGTTATTATGCCGTTCAAACCAGCCACGGCAGTCGTGAAATAGGCGCTCTGTTAGATTTTAATTAAATTTGACTATAAAACACAATTTAATACAAATTTTGACTACAATATGAATGAATATTATATTTATTCTCTATACCAATTTTATTTTTTATTTATTTAATATTTTTTATTTTTATTATTATATTTATTATTATTTTATTTAATTTAATAGGAATTTAAGAAAACCAACAATTGTATACTTCTCCTTTTTTATTGATACCTTTCACTCTTGCAATATTTACATAAAAAATAATGCACTTTTATGTTTACTTGATATTGTAAAAGAATTAACTATTAGTCTCATCTTGAAAGGGTATGCAAAATGCAAAAATACCTCGAAATTCAAACTAGAAAAATGAAAGTTGCCTCTTAATAGATTTTCTTCATTTTGAACAAATAATCAATAACTATTCTAAATATTGGGCATATTCAAACTCAGCAAAATATTAAAATGTAATTAACAATGAAGTGAATATGAATTTGAACTTCATCATATTTGTATGACATCACAAAACAATTCTGGAAATTATAATTTATCTGCTGATATCTATTGAAGCAGGTTAATTTTCAGAAATATTAAATTAATATTATTCTGAATCAATATTTTAAAATTTGTTTATATAACACTAATAGCCGCTCAGTGATATTAATGTCACCTCCAGTTATTTAATAATTTACATGTATTATAGATACTATTTAAAAACAATAATTGCATCATTAATGCAAATTATTTTATACAAGTTTTATAACACAAACGTTCTTCAATCTGTGCGCTGCAATCTTTCCATCTTGGGATAATAAGTCTTTTTAAATTGTCCTCACTGTTCATAGTATAGTGTAATTTTAGAGAAAACATGTAACTGGTTAAATTATTGCTTCACTTTCATTATAATTTTTGTTTTTATAGACAAATTGTATGTTACTTTTTTCTCTTGCATCCTTGCACGTATATATATACATTTATTTAAAGCACTTATCTTTAAATCAATTTTAATATTTTTATTACTGAATAACAACTTTTAGAACTAATATTTAAAAACAACAGTTTAGCCAACTTTCAATAGGAATATATTATTAGAAATATTTTTAAATAATAAAAAGGGCCAGAGATAGTTGCCCAATGTAGTTGAGTAGGTGATCATTACTATTTATAAAATCCACCCGTGGTTCAGAATAAAGAGTACTTAATATTATTGGATGTTGCCAGGTCACCATTCAGTATCGAAATATAAGTACATAACAGCTTTAAATAAGCTAATAAATGGAGTATTGGCCATCTTGGATGACATACAGTGTTGTTTACAGAGAAGATCACTCATAAATTGTGTGTAATAGTATTTTTAATAATAAGAATAACAATAAGAAAATAATAAATATCCAAATACCACCCATTACATCCCTTCTCTTATCCGTTTTAACTCCACCCTCACCCCCACTTCCCTTAACTCCACACTTAACCTTAATTACCATCTGAAAATGTTTTTAACTTTAGTTGAATTGTATTATTGATAATGGAAAGATATTCCTGAAAACGTTCTTACGTTTATTATAAATATTGCGAAATAAAACAGTGTTTCAACTCAATTTACAAAATATTTTAATTTATTTGATACAATTGTGTATCATTCCATGTCCAAGAAGATATACAACGTTGTGACATTCATAACTCAGATTTGCCCAAAACCGATATTTGTAGTGTTGTTGCAGATGGTCTCATATGACGGTGTGCTGTCTATTGTACAGCAAACTCTCATATAGCATTGTTATTTGATTCCACAAAAACATTGTTTTATATAAAACTGAGTTCAAGGCTTTTACAAAATAGTTTATACCTTTCCTATAGTACTATGCTGCTGTTATTGTATATTGATAACTGCTGAAGTGACAATTTGTATCTGATTTGAATAGGATATTAAAAAAAGTTAGTTAATGATCATAAAATTAACCTTAAGTATACACGGGCAAGATGGACTTTGTTTTCTGTTTATTTTCCAGAAATTATTTCCAATATAACTAAGTGCCTTGTCTTTTTATAATTTAAACTAATTGCTATTGCATGTCACAGCCTACGTGAATATTCTCTGTACCCCGTAATCTTTTAATTACTCTTCAATAGCTCCCGTGTCATTTATAAGGAATAATCCATTCAGAATGTCTGTGGTGTTGACTGTCTTTTTTATCTTATGCACAGTTTGATAATATATATATATATATATAATATCTGATAAGAAAAATACTTAATCGTTGAATGTGGTTTATATTTAGTGATTTAGAACCGATTGAATCAGTCATAAGTTGCTATTTGTATTTTACACTACTTAGTGCCTGTTTATATTTTAAATGATTCGAGAGATATTAATAAGAAAATGTAGTTTCTGTTTGACACGTGTGAAAACATGATTTTTGTGAATACACACTTCTAGAATGAATTTTTGTGAATTGAAAAATTTTCTGATACATTTGTATTATTATTATATGTATTATAAAATAATTTGTATTTTTATTCCAACAATATGTTAAGAAAATGAAATTGTTCAAAGTTCAAACGGAATTTGAAATAATCAATAATGATGTACTTTACAAATAAATTATCGTCTTATCATTTTTCACTGCAGTTTTTTATAAATTGAATTTAAATTATGATACTTTTATCTGATAGGGAAAAGTTCAAAATTTTTGTCATAAAATACTTTTATTTAGTGTACATAGTTTCAGTGTGAATGTGATTTTTGCTAGATAACTACAGCATGACATGTAGTCGTTTTTGTTTCTATTTTGCAAAAATTGTTTATTTAACATGTGAGTATTTTTTTTTTTTTTAGCTATATTTAAGTGCTTTTCAAACACCGTCGATCCCATTGTTATACAATTTCTATTTTTTAATTAATTTTTAAAACATTTCTATAATGGAAAACACATGGCGCAAAAAAGAGGGTCAAAAATCGATGATTTTCTGCTGTTATTTTATTTTTTATTATTAATAATAATAAATTTGTTGTAATTGCTAAAATGTTTTTATTTTTATCTAGGTTGCTGTGGTTGTTGTTCGGCACTGCGCCCGCGTTACAAACGTTTGGTAGACAATATCTTCCCGGTGAACCCTCACGATGGCCTTGTCAAGTCCAACATGGAGAAGCTTACCTTCTACTCGCTGTCCAGCCCTGAGAAGTTGGACCGCATCGGAGAGTATCTCTTCCAGAAGGCCAGCAGGGATATCTACAGAAAGCGCAATGGGTGAGTCAACTCTTATTTTGATTCAGTTTCACTAAATGAAATTTAGACACATCTTTAAAATTTCATTTAACTTTGAATTATGTGACTATTAGACATAATTCAAAGTTATAATGAGTTATACAGTTATTTTGTGACGATCTAGACAGTTATTTTAACCGTGATTGTGAGGTTTGTGTTTGATTGTAACAATGATTAGTAACTGATTATTCATAATCTACTCGCTGATACGTTAGAAACTAAACCTCCAATAGTAAAATCTCAGTTACCAATCATCGTTACAATACAATACTAATCACAGTTACAATAATGGTTTAGCTCATCACTAATTAGGGCTGGTTTAGGCACATTTCAGAAAGTTTTGAAAATAATAATGTGAATCTTATTTTGTATGTGAAGTGTAAATATTAATATTATTTTTTTAAATTTTAAATCTTTTCAACCTCTAATTTGCAGCGGTGAACTGTAAAACTTCATCATGTACTTTTTTCATTTGTCTTAGATTTTATGTGATGGGATTTAATTATTTTTACAGCTTGGTTATCATTGCCATGGAAGCTATGGATCAGCTATTGGTGGCTTGTCATGCCCAAACACTCAATTTATTTGTTGAGAGTTTTCTAAAAATGGTGCAGAAGCTTCTGGAATCTACGGATCCACAGTTGCAGATACTGGCAACTCAAAGTGTAAGACTCTTGCCCATAATATTGTAGTCATACTTCATTTCCATTTCAATTGTAAAATGCCATTGAGGTGACAACATTGTAAAACCATTAAAACACTTTAATTTTATATAACTTTCAATTAACCGAAATTGTGATCCTAGGTCATATTTTATGTACACTATTATTAATATACATTTAAATATTTTACCTCGTTTGACAACAAGTATTATAATTTGATTGCAGAACATATATAAATTATTAACACTCACTAAAACTAATAGTATGTATTAAATTGACATAGCAATTGCTTTGTGGTGTCACATAATTATTAGAATTTTTAAAATAAACTAAACATTGAGTTCTGTTTTTGTGATGAATATAGTTTCAAAGGTGTGGTGCCTCTCATCAATAACAACTGTTGTTATAAACACCTGTAATTACACCTCTCGAAACTCGTGACTAAAATAAAACACCGTTGTGTGTAGTAAAAAATTAAAATATGTACAGTGGAAACTCGGTTTACGGACAACTTTGTTTACAAACTGGCAGAAAGTCTCAGAACTCACTATAGAAGAACTGGAACAGCAAAAGATGGTGACAGAGAATTCATAGACTGCTTCTATCCACGAAATGTGCGCAAAGTGGAATGAGGTGCAAAGTTTTGTAGACAAATATCATCCTGATAAAACTTTATCAAATCGTGTTATAAATCTGTTGAATGACAATGTAATGTTTTATTTCCGCAACATTATAAAAAGCAAGAAGAAACTAATATTGTTAGATAAGTTTTTCGTGAGACAGAAACCTGATGAACTTCAAGCACCCAATATTTTCATGAAAGGAGAGTCCCCTTCCAAACAATAACACTTTACTACATATTTTGTAAGATAAGTTAAAATAAAGTTTGTTTTTATGTTTATTATTTTCGTTTTATTACTTTCAAAACTGTGAATTTTTATTGTTTTTATAGGATTTCAAACAAGAAGTAGATAATAAAGATGATAAAAGCCCTTTTTCTTGGGGTCTCAAACAGATTAATACATTTTACATTAATTCTTATGGGAATAATTGTTTCGTTTATAAACAGTTTTACGGAACGAATTAAGTCTGTAAACCGAGGTTCTAATGTAGTATGTTACTGCTGAAGTATGTTTGTTTAAGGCGCGACTTGCAATAATAATTAAAATTTTCGCATTTTTTACGAAAATGTGGGTTTTTATTATTCATTTATGTCAGAAGTTACTCAATAGATTAGACTTTTTTCAATTATTACTTAGATTGGACCGTTAGATTAATGTAAAACTAATAAACTGAATGTTATTTGCCATAATTAAGACGATACGGACATTGTAAGAAAGACCGCGACCATTAGATGCATTTTCCGCGTGCTACGAAATTGATTTAATATGCTAAATTAATGCATAAACAAAATATATTTTCTTATAATCTTGAAGCCAAGATTACGGAGACAAATCTGTAGGAAACCAAATTAGCTAAATGATAAAAATGAATAGAGTTATAAACCATTCAATTCGCAGAAGATTTAATAAATTTTTGATAATTTCAAAATACTTTGTTTTAGTAAAAACATACATTTTTAAATAATATATTATATTTACTCATATGCTTTGTGGCTTCAACTACTATTTAAAACTAAGTTTAATATCAGAAACACAATAATCATTTTTTAAATAATATATTTACAGTCTTATGAAATACAATATTATTAATTATCTCTCACAGTGTTAGTATGCCGTTTGACACGGCCACGGCGGTCATGCAATCTGCGCTCCGATAGATTTTAATTAAATTTGCCTATAAAATACATTTTAATACAAATTTTGACTACTAATATGAATGAATATTATACTTATTCTCTATACCAATTGCTTATTTTTGTAAATTGTAGGTTTTGAGGTGTTTTTATGCGAAAAGAGATTATAATTTTGACATTTAAATATTAAACATACGTTAAATTTCATGTCGCCATTCGTAACGTTATAGAAACTGACAACGTTATATTTACGCAATGTTGCCGTGAAATATGCGAAGATGTGAAATTTGCAACGCTGTGATTTTTTGTTGGGTTTGGTTCTCACTAAAAGTCAATAATATATTATTATACACATTATTGTTCTGAAATTACTGCCTCCTGTGACTTAAGATGCCTAAAGTCAAAAAATATCCAACAAAACAAAAAAAAAATCAAAAATCGCAACGTAAGTTGATAATTTTTACCATTCCTATAATATTATCTATTTGATTTAACAATATAAATTTTATAGTTCAATATACATATATTATATAGTGTAGATAAATTATTTTCTATAGGAAATAGATACCCTTAAAGATAAATAATTTTATCAAAAAGAATAATACAAGACAGACCTGTCTGATTGACACAGATGTGTTTGTTATAGTCATATAAATGAATAAACACGTGTTTTAATATTTTAGACATAAAAATATGGTTTTTATTTATTCATGTATTAACATTGTTTTTATTCAACCAGCATTACATACATTAAGTACATAATTCTTTTGGATAGTCTGTTGATTTTACATATTATCATGATAATGAATCTTGCACTGTAAAATATTATACAATATGTTTAATTTAAATGAATTTAGTTGTGGGCGTTTCCCATTCAACATTACTCAATATATTTTCTTGTTTGTGGACAAAACATTGCAACTGTATGGTGGAGTATGCCATGTTAATAGTCAAGGTCTCCATATCTTACCAGTGGTGGCATCTTATATTATTTATTAATCAAACCCTTATTTCAATTTTAGATTATTGTATATTATTAAAGTACATAACATAATTTAATAATAATATTATAAATTATTTTCAGGATGTTCCCGAACTGAGCGTTGAATGTGTGGACTCGTGTGAACTTCCTAAATTGGATGGCAAAAGAGTGGTTGACATACACCAATTCTTTTCTCAAATTAATCAAATTTACTCCCATAAATCAATGTTTAGGTGCACAGGAATGAATATTGAATATGTGAAAAAAAATAAGGTTTTATTTCTAAATTCAGTTTAAAGTGTAATATTTGTGGATTAAATTTTGTTTTGAATATGTGTAAAGAAAAAAATAACAAAATTCTGAAGAACGATAATATGCTCGATGAACAACTAATTATTTAACAATGAATAATAATACTTTTGTCATATTTTCATTTTTATTTTAATATTAAATATATATGTAATGTATTATGTGTATTAAAACAATAAATAAATATTTAAAAAAAAAAACGTTTTTTTTATTACAACCAGAGTTTTAATATTATATAATATAATATTAGCATAAATAGTTTTCTCTTTACAAATACAGCTGCTTCAAAAGTTATCAACATTATTTATCAGTATGAATTTACATCAATTTTTTCCTTATGAATCGGGACAAAATTGTAATATTTTATAATCATATGTTTATCGACACAAACAATGGTTTTTATCATAAACATAATAATTCTTCATAATATAAACATAACACTTAGGTGAGAAGTTTAACAAATTATTTAATTTTCGCTTGATAATTTCAAATGGCAACACATGTATTATAAATGCTGAAGAAATGCCTATTTTCTGAGAATTTCCTAGGAATTTAAGAGAATCAACAATTGTATACTTCTCCTTTTCTATTGATACCTTTCACTCTAGCAATATTTACATAAAAAATAACGCACTTTTGTGTTTACTTGATATTGTAAAAGAATGAATTATTAATTTCATCTTGAAAGGGTATGCGAAATGCAAAAATATCTCGAAATTCAAACTGGAAAAGTGAAATTTCCCCCTCAACTGATATGCAGCAGCAGCAGCAATCATTATATATTTCAATCATGGTTTAGTCATTACATTTATACTGCATAAAAGTTGTTATTGTGAACAAAATTGATCAATCAAAAACACCATAGCAATAAAACTAATTATATTTTTGCAGTTTGTACGGTTTGCAAATATCGAAGAAGATACTCCATCATATCATCGCCGATATGATTTCTTCGTGTCTAAATTCTCGGCGATGTGTCATAGCAACCATACCGACAAAGTTACAAGGGATAGCATTAGATTGGCTGGTATCAAGGGGCTTCAGGTAAGATTATCATTGTTATTTGTTTAACCACTGCTTATTAATGAATTCTGTTTTGAGAGCTCGTTTGAAAGTTGAACAAAGTTAGCCTGGGCATCCAGCATTTACTGGATGCCCAGGCTAATCATCACTGTTTTTGCGCTTAACATCTCAACCCCTTAAAATAACAAGGTTCCAACTAACATTTTGGGCTAATTAGAGTTATTGCGTGAAAGGAGTTCCAAATGCATTATTCTTTATTTCTTCCATACACACCAACTCTATTTAACAGTTATTAAAGGAAATAGCATGAGCTGAAAGTTCCAACTGTATCAGTTATTTATTTCAATTTATGGATCATTATTGTTAATTTACAATGTTTTTTTTTATTTTTAATTTCCCTCATCTCACAGTGGTCATTGATAATACTGAAAATAAGTTAAGACCTTAAAACTGATCATATTTGCATACTCTAAACAAAATATACATGAATATATGTTGAAATTCAATCATCACTTTTGAGTTTATTATCTCAAAACAGTCTCCGTGTCAGATGGAACTTGTTATTCTGAGGGGTCGATCTGATAATGTGCAGTTCTGGAGTTAAAATTAATCACACAGTAATTAAAGCAAATATAGAGTCATACACACTCTTTAAAAAAGACACCACACAACTACTGGAAACATTATTAAAAGCATGGGTCCTGCACGCCGTCTTCCAAGTGGCAGAGACACGAACTAACCTTACATGCCATAAAGAGCATTTTATACTTTCTCAGAAAAATAAATCTTGTTGTAATTTTGATCTTTCATTTTAGGGTGTTGTTAGAAAAACTGTCACTGATGACCTAGTCGAAAATATTTGGGAAGCACAGCATATGGAAAAAATTGTTCCATCTCTTCTATACAATATGCAGGTAATTTACGTTTCTAAAAATATGTATAATAATACGCACATGTATACAAAGATTAATACATATTTACTGCTTAACCAAAGTTTGTCTAAAATAATGTGTTTTTTTTTTACAGAACTGCCAATACGAAAAGGCAAATGAAGGTGTCAAAGCTGTTGAGAGTGTAGAAGGCAGTCAGGACAGTACCCCACCGGCGCTGGCTGAGGCTTGTTTAAGGGAGCTGGTTGGAAGAGCCAGTTTTGGCCATATTAAAAGTGTACTTCGACCTGTTCTTAAGTAAGGACATATTTCATTTAAATGTACATGCTATCTCTAGTTGTAAAGGTGTTGCTACCAACAAATGTTATCTATATTATATTAATTTATATTAAATGGTTTCATTATCTTATTGTGCTTGAATGATTTTTATCATAATTACATGTGTAGCGTGAAGTGTATGTTGTGATATGACTGCGATACTATTGATATTCGTAAACAAATAATCTAATTACATTATTTTTATATTACATACATAATTGTTTTTTTTTTTACAGACATTTTGACCTCCATAAGCTGTGGGTGCCAAATGATTTTGCCATTCACACTTTTAGGATTATCATGTTTTCAATTCAGGTGAAGAAATACTATACATATATTTATTAAGAATTTGGAGGCTGCCATTTTGAGTTGTTTGAATACTATTGTGATACCTCAAATGAATGTAAGACTATTGTAGTATGATAAAAAAAGATGTAAATGTTTAGAATTAGCGTATTAAGTATAGTAAAAAAATTAATAAAATTAAAAATTATTACACATTGAAACATGTATACAATCTACATCTATTTTACAATAATAATAAAAAAAATCTTTGAAGTTTGACTTAAATAAAATTGCAATTTTAACAATTAAATATAAGTATCCTTGCTATAAAAATTGTTATAATGCTGATCTACAGCGGATCCTTTCGGCCATGAAAGTGAACATATGGCATCCATTGGCCTTTTTTCTGCATTTTCCGGGAAAGAATCAGAAAATCTCAGCAGGTTTTGTGCTAGCGATGCCTATCGTTAACCTGAGCAATCCGACCTTCAGTATTCTTTGTTGTGTCACATATGGGACGTTTGGACTTTAATAATTAGACTATAATTTCAAACAGGCTCAGTACTCCTACACGGTTGTGGAGACTCTGATGACCCACTTGGATGATGACAGGAAGCCATCAGAGCAGATGGTGGCGACACTAAATGTGACCAACCGTCCAGGAGCTACAGGAAGGGAGAGTACAAAAGTGCGTACGGCTGTTGCTGAAGTACTAGCCAAAATCATAGCCATCGCAGCTGGTGAGAGTGTTGGTAGGTGTTTTATTTATTTACATATAACTATCAGTAAATTTTAAAATTTCTAATGTTTTGAATATAATTATTTACACTGTTTTTTATTTCTACTCTTTTTAGGTCCATCTGTACTGGAAATCATCAACTGCCTGCTTACCCATCTGAGGTCTTCCGTAACCCGTGATTCTGAAGTAAGCATAACAAATTATCATACATATAACGAAAACATTAATTTATATGTCTATTAAATCAATATTACGCTTATGCTCTGCAATAATATTTTTACACAAATTTTTGCAAACTTCTGAGCCCCATATTTAAAATAAAATCTTTGACTGCTCTCAAATAACTATTTCAACATTTTTTACTCCTTTAATTTAGCTGTATTTTAAGATCATTAATTGACATGGCAGTTACTTTGTGGTGTAACATAATTATTTAAATTTTCACAACTAAACTTTGTACTTCTCACACATAATACCACACAAGCATTCTTTCAATCAGTCATAAACAAACTTCTTCATTTGGTACCTTATAAAGGATCAATAATAAACAATTTAGAAATGGTTGAAATACAAAAGAATTTAAATTCGGAGAAAACACTAATTAACAACATAACATTCCCTAACACTTCACCTTTACTATCCATATTCATATAAAGTTTAGTTGTGAAAATTAAAATAGGTTTATTTTAATTTATAAGGTAACAGAACATTAATGAGACTGGCATTTTGTATACATTTCACATAGTTACATGAATTCAATTGATACTCACTTTGATACAATTACGACACTTGTTGAACTCGTGGGAAGATACTCACCTAATGATCAAGCGGTTGGGGATTCATATTTTGTGCTATGCTTCTCTATGTTAAAAATTAATGTTTTATCTTGTTCAAATGCAACGGTCATGGCTACCATAAACATGCACAGAATTCAGGCATTCGCCTTATAATATTTGTATAATGGATAACTTTTCAGAATGAAACTGACGAGAAGCAATATCAGGAGGCTCTAATCAATGGTTTGGGAGAGTTCGCCAATCATCTTCCTGACTATCAAAAGATCGACATCATGATGTTTATTATGTCGAAAGTCCCTTACCAGCCAGGAAACAGTAAACAACATAAACCGAAAAAGGGGGATATAATGCTCCAAAGTATTCTACTCAAAAGTTTGCTCAAGGTAAAATAAATATGCATTCGCTATTTGAATTTATGTACAACTCTCACAAAATACACATATTTATCAATGATTGTGATCTAATAGGTTGGAAGCAAGTACAAGACAACTCAACTGAGCAAAGCTTTTCCCATTTCTTTCCTGGAGCCATTGCTGCGAATGGCTGGTTCCCCCAGCCCCGAAACCAGGATTCTGGTGCAACAAATTCTTCATCAACTCATCGATAGAAGAAGTAATCTGGATAGGCTAAGCATTATGAGGTATACATTATATGTAACCTTCACAAGAGCATATTTTCTATAGCTTCATCCAATTCAGTTAAAATAATTCTAAAATTTTCACTACTTCATAATTGCACGTTATTATATAATGCTCAATTTAGTTTTTTTATTAGGTTCTCATTTCATAGTAACATTTTTCTTTTCCCCGGTAAGTGTGACCGCATTATATTATTTAAAATTAATTAGATTTGAGTATATTGTGTATTTTGATATGCCCAACTGTATAAGCTTTTAACAACTGTGTAATTAAATTTACTCGGGTAATGACGTATTTATGTTTTACGCATTTAAAAAAATGAATAGTATAATAACAAGTAAAATGTAAAAAAAAATTTGCTTAGATGTGATATACACTATTATTAGAAAATAACTGGTGGATGAGTTTAAACTTTAGCAACTGCCTCTAATGTTTTGTTATCAGTTAATAGTCTGGAGATTGTATTTTTCTTGGAAATTACTCGGCAGAAGTCAACCGGCAGCCATCTTTCCATTTTGGATTACCTTTCAATCATCTTCCTGTCACTCTCTCGTGCCACAGTGTGCACCATTTAGTCCTCTGCCATCCTGTATACAAGCTTTCCCCTTTATCGTCTTCTACCTCTGCTCCATCTCATGATATCCTCCATGTCGCATGTTTCGCTTATAATTATGTTGTATATTATATCTTTTTGGTGTTTTCCTAGATGGTTATTCTTATTGCAGATTTGGTTCTGGTGGTGTTGGCTCGACTTTCGACTATATATAGATTCTAAATGTCATATTTTATATATTCGCACATTGCTGTCGGTTCTCATGTTTGTTTGACCTTATGACATCTCTTAAACCAATCCCAAAATTGTCTTATCTGTATTTACTTCATTATCAGGTGGTTTTGGTTAAAAAATTTGAACCCTAAGTAATTAAATTGGGAGATTTGTTCTCGGATTTGCAAATTCAAAATACACCAATCATTGTGAATCTGGGCTGGTAGATGCTGATACTTAACTTTATTGGCCAGCCTTCAAAACTTAATCACAATCGAAAACCGTAAATATACAATACAAAATGTTTTTATGTCGCCACTGTAAATATGTCCATCTGAACTGAAAAAAACTGTCTCTTTCCAGAAGCAGCTTTGCTTTTGTTTTTTGTTTTTAAATCCACACAAATAGAATACACATATTCATAATTTTATACCAGGCCTACCTATCGAAGTATAAAAGCGCGTAAACAATATATGTAGTGATAAAAAGTAAAAATAGTATAATACGTAATTGAATAAAATATTATACATATATATTATACATTCATTCCATTATTATTTTTTAGCATACAAGTTGCTGAATTGGAGTTGAATCTTGAAAAATCATCAAGGCCTGATTTGATATTTATGAATAAACATGGACCAGCTATTTATTCTTCTCTTTATGAAGGTATTTATTAAAAACTCATATATTAATAATTTTATCTATCAAAATATTTTTTTCACACTATATTAACAATTGAATTATTTCAGGGCTGCAAATAGAAAATAATACAGCAGAAAACATTGAGGCAATATACACCACTTTAGCACTCTTATGTGTTGAATTGACCTCAGAAGAAACAGTATGTGACATGTTGCAGTTTGTGTTGGGGTAAGCCTATTTTTATAAAATAACATACTCGGTTTCAGTTATTTTAGTTATTAATCATCGTCCCAATAACAGTTTGAATAACTGTTTACCATTAGTAATAAATTAAAATATTTTCCTGAATCTAAAATTTTCTTTTATATATATTTTTTTGTTATCTTATTAAAATCAAGGCTTTCTTATTAATTCTTCAATCACAAACATTTGAAACATTACTAGAATGTACAGTAAAATCCCATTTATTCGAAGTTGAGGGAACCGAAAATCAAGAAAAAAGTTCGAATAATGATTTAGAATAATGAATATAAAAATTTCAAAAATTCTATTCTTTTTTACATATTAACTTTTTTCATAGCAACTCGAAGTAATTATATATACCTGTATCCATCCACCCATTTAAAATTAACAAACAAGTTGTCAAAATACAGTGTAAACAAATCACAATATTTTTTTTTTTAAAAAACACTTATAATAGATAATCTTTTCGCGCCATTTTTAATAACGACATATTAGTCGAACTTGTCAACCCGCCATTTCTCCGCTGAAGTTAGCGACAAAAGTTTCTGTGACCACCACAAAACATTTGTTTTGTGGTGGTCACGACGACATTTGGCGCTCGACTTTCAATGTTAAAGTTCTTTCTGTCATCATGTTTAATATTGCCGACAACCTCATTAATGGGGTCACGTATTTTTCTGTTAATTTTGTTTTGGATAATATTTTTTGTCAATCTCTTGTATTAATTCGATTTTTAGCAACTGTTGGCGTTTTGTACGAGTTTCGCATTAATGCTATTATCGAGAATATAAAATTATCAGTCAAAATTATAAAATTGTTTTAATTTAAATTTAATGAAATATGTAAAAGTCTAAAAACGCAAACCACGCATTCACGAATTTCAAAATGTCTGACACGTAAATATTAGAGAAAAACAAATAATATTCTTTACATATAAAATATTGGCAATAAAATAATTAACAAGATACGAGAAAATCTACACATTCTTTAAAATGCCTCGACACAACTTAAAATAGAAAGAGAAATGTCTGTATTAAAATTAATACAAATTAAATAATTTATAAAACATGGAAAAGTATGAGAAACTCAACCGCGTACAAACGTTTGTACAACAAAATATACAAACGCTACGTAAACAAAAATAATGATGGTAATAATATGGAACAGAAGATTGGCAAGCACTGACATTCACAGCTAGCAGCTGGGAGAACTAGAGAACTGTGCTATATATAAGGGCGTAAAGATAATATTTGCTATCTTTTTCTAATGTAAAGAAAACGAGCGAGAGAAAAAAAGCATGCGACCTTAAGTTAAAGCGTCGTCGTAAAAAATAAATATTTCAAATCGAGGACGCACAAAATATATTTGTTATCTTTTCTATTGTACTGAGAGTGAGTAAGAAAACAAATAATGATAATTAACTTTATGTGTTGTGAATCGGTATAGGGGCGGAACTACTCATTTTGATGGCTTTGACTTTGGACAGGGACATCGTGTAGTGCATGTGTATTTTCCAGATTGCCGACATCTGAAAAAATCGAATTAGGCGAAAAATTCATCTGATAGTAGGGTCCAAAAATAGCTTCGAATAATGATATTCGATTTATAAGCACGATTTAGTATGAAAACTTTCCAGAAGGACCGCATTCTGCTCTAAAACTTCGACTTACGGCGAATTTCGAATAAACGGGGTTTTACTGTATTTATTAATCTTTGTCTTTCACACAAACAAAATTGTGCATTTGTAAAACTACTTTGATTTGAGTAATAATTTTTTTTTTTCATTTCAGAGTTCAACACCTAGCATTGACAAACCCAGCTTTGTCTCGCTCGAGACGTTACCAACTGCACGCCTTGTCTGCAGCCTTATTGGCACTTGTACCGCACACTCTCCAATTACCTCTGCTGGATGAGTATGCAAAGAAAGTAAGTGCATTCATCAAAGAATAACCAAATATAACACTTTTATTTGGATGAAAGTAACTACAAATTTGGAGTGTAAATATACATTGTATGTGTACTCACATTTAAAACTTCTCATTTTAAGGCCAAGGATAGATAATTTAAACCTTTAAATTTATCTTAATAAATAATAATAATTTAGGTTATGACAAAATATATTTATGTTTTAAACACATTTCTTACGGACTACGAGATCTTGTGGTTGGCATTTAACCCTCAGACGGCGGATAAGATTTTCGGGAATTGTTCCCCTGGAACAGCGTGATTTTTAAACATTATGATACTTTCATGCAAAATTTAATTACACTGCACACAAAATATATACATCTACAGAATAAATTGTATAAGGTGGTCAAATGTTTCAATTTCATGATAAAATAATAAAAATCGGAATTTGTAATGTATAATTATGTGTAAAAAATATATATAGAAAAAAATATATATAGAAAAAAAAATACCTCAAAAATGCCGCCTCCGTGAAAATAATCACTCACAGAATATTAAGTGTGAGATTTATCATAAATATTTTTTCATGTATATTGAGAATGTACTTTTAATAATGTTTCTCAATCATTAAAGAAATCCTTGTCTTAACCATATAATAAACAAATAAATCTAATCGATGCACTCAAAAACTATCCCGGCACGAGGACTAACACAAGCGCACCTGTTTAGGGTGAGCACACCATAGTATTGTTGAGACATTTTTATTTTAACTAAAAATGTTGGGTTGTGTGATATACTTTGAAACATTTTGTCGGGCATAAGACAACTTCACAGTCACTACATCATTATCGAGTTGAAACACGTCGTTTAGGCTGTCGCAAAGTATTCGCACATACAAAACACCGCTGGTACACAGATTGTCTCTTGGAATTTAGTGTTTGCGGAATATCTAAGAGAAAATGTCGAGCACTCAGTCGCAAAGCATAATCACTACCTTGTCTAGCTCTCGACGTTGACTCTGGATGGTGGAATTTTTGTAAAATTTGCATGTCCTTTTTAGTTTTATATTTATACATCGCATGAGCATTGATTAATATGATGTCAATTGTACGGAACGTGATCTTCTTGTACTACTTAATTGTTTTCCTTACGCATTCCACAAACGATATCATCATATCTGACTTATCCACGGCGCCCATGAGCTTATTATAGCTTAATATAGAAGATAAAATAATAGATGATAGTTTTGAAATAGGAATTTTGGTTTTGTAATTCACTTTTCCCATTTCCATTATAGAAGCATCTTGTGCAGTTGTTAACAAGTACACTTCTCTTTTAGCATTCCATTTTACAGCAAGTAAACATCCTGATGCCTTCGAATCGGTTTCACCTTTTGGTACGTCTCGAAATTTTGGCATATTCTTTCTTGTCTTTCTAACCATCCCACAGGCATTGGTTTTTTGAGTGTGCAATTAGCCAGGACTTGTATACCAATTATCCATATAAATTGTGTGCCCTTTTCCCATTAATGTAATTAATGAGGCCACGACTTTACCCGAGACCCCCAGATCTTTCGACAACACTTGATCTATATTACTACCTCCAGTTCTGTTTTAGCCCTACAGTATATAACAAATTGTAAAACTAAACCTGTTTCACAATCGCATAAAACAAACAGCTTAATTCCAAATTTGGGTCTTTTGGCCGGAAGATATTTCTTTATTCTTAATCTACCTTTAAATAAAACTATTGACTCATCAACACACAAATTTTTTGAAATTGTTGCACATTGAATTTACAGTCTCTTATTTTATGGATACAATCGTCTTTTTCTTCTTTTTTATTATCAGAAAAGTGAAGCATACTGAGTATAGCTAAATAACGATCCCGTGGAATCGTCTCACCAAAAATTGTTGATGAAATAAGCTTATCTGTAGTCCAGTATTGGCTAATTCTACTTTTCTTACTCCTAACCATGAGCATAGTCAATGCAATAAATATATACATTTTGTCAACAACCACTTTCACGTACTTCCATTTATGCATTCGAGAATGCGGAGGGAATGTTTTACTAGCTTTAACATCCTCATAGTAACGATTAGTTTCAATCACTATACTGTTTACGATATCTCCACTTAAAAATAGTTCTGAATAGTCCAGTTCCTGACTCTTCATTGAGTTGAGTATTTCGTAAACCAGATTGTTGATTAAAGTCACGTAATACTGGACTGAAGCTACTACCATCGTGTCATTCAGGCGAGAAATCGTCCAATTGTATTTTTGCCGCGGGATCCAAATCCATCACTTCCGAAATATCTATTTCACAATCACTATTTTCTAAATATTCATCTTGATCCTCTAAATCTATTTTGTCCGGAATATAATCTTCATCGTCACTCATGGAATAATCAGAATCAACGTCTATAATGTACTGTTTTACCTCTTCGTCGTTCATGGTTGACATAATAAGATAATATATATTTTTAAATAAACAATAATTATGACAAAAAGGTTAACGTCAAAGTTCACAAACCAAATAAAAAATCAATGATGAGTTAAGAGCTCTCTGTTAACTAAATGTTTATAAACAAAAGAAAACAAATGCGAGTCGTATAAATCACGGTTTCGAATGCAATAATAAAATAGGCACTTGAAGATAAACACACACCAACATCAAAAGCGTGTACCGACACGGCAAAGTGGCGCGATCTACCCACAGCTAAGCGCACACGGAACTGTGTGTGTGACGGCCGATTAGAGCAATGAAATCTGAATTTAAATCCTCTTATAAATCTGGTAAATTTAAATCCCCTTATAAAAATGATATTTTACAGAAAATAGATGAAACCATTCAATGAACTTTTTTACTTCAGTCTTTTAGCAATATTTTTACTTAATAATTGAAGATGAAAAGGATTAATTCTTCCGAGCTGCAAATGTAGTCTCCCGCACACTGAGGGTTAATGGCTGGCCTCAATGTAAATTTAATGGTGTTCGGATCTAGCTATCATTTTGGCATTTTAAATAAAACTCCATGCAGCTCTCCACTCGGTACCATTAACACGTGTGCGTAGTGCAAAGTATAGTTGTGAAAATTAAAATAATAATGAGTTTCACAATGCCTTTTTTCTTTAAGGTATAAATTGTGTGATTTTGTTAAAGATCCATTGTAAAAATAGAAGTGTTCTGTTGGCGAATTTTGAAATTGTATAGATAAAATTACTATAACACGTCTTTTTCAGATTATCGAAGCTCGGATAAATGATGCTTCTCACCTTTTGCCGTCACTATCTGATGAGTACGAGGATTGCGAATCTCCTTCGAAAATGCCTTATTTAATGATTGATCAGGTACATACATATTTTACTAAAAATTATTTGATAAATAAATCCCTGTACTACATAATACTTTTTTAATATATACATATAATAATTTTGGTTAAAACAAATTAAGCATACCACAAATATAAAAGGTGTTTTAAAAAATTACAGATGGCACTTTGTGACTGCCTGAAAGCTTCGGGTATGGATGCATCCCGCTTGCAGGCTGCCAGTCCCTACACCGGAGGGTCAGCCATGCATCATAGCCACCAGAGACACAGTTGGGTGGATACCGGTGAGATATTTTCTCAATTGGATATGTACACGTTAACCTTTAATACAATATATTTTTAAGGAGAATACGTTTTTCTGTATATCTTTCTAGTTATTAATTTAATTTGTTTTTAATGGTTTTACTTTAGATGTGAAATGATTAATGTGAACTTATAACTTTTATTAGTATATGCATTTAATCGCCAATAATTGTAATTATTTATTGAAACTTTATTTCTACTTTCTACCAATAGTAATTTTTTTTCACTCTCAAAAGTCAGTTTCATTGACCAATTAATTACATGTTCGAGTTAAACATACTGCATTAAAGAAGAATTAAATTACTAATACTCTGTTTAACTTACTTTTTGGAATATTTTTTCTATTACATATTGTTTACTCCATTTAGGTCACGGTCGAGACAGCATCACTGATCTCTCAGCCAATCAAAATACAGATGTGGATAGTGTCAACAGTTCGCCAGGGGTGCAAAGAGTAAGGGTCTTTAAATCTCGAATAATAATTAAGTTGACAAAATTTTTTTACATTAATGAGATGGAGCGGAACAACATTGTTTAACGTATACCTGTCATGCAATATATTTTTTTTTTAAGCGACTGTTAATTAACTACTGATGAAAATGCATTTTTTTTCTCATTCATCTTCAATCTTCATCTTTTCTCTTTACATGAACATACAAATATGTGTTTTCAAACAGCAGAAGCCGCCACCGTCAGAGTTGACATTTGAGTGTATGCGGCGAGTGTTGGCTGACACTGGTGAGGCACGTGGCAGGGAGCAGCAAGAGAGGGAGGAACATGCGCGTAAGTTGGCGCAGACTTTCCGCACCGCACCTTTTAGTGAACTGCAGACAATGACGCAGCCCAAGGTAACACTCTTCTTTCCTAAGTAAATCTTATGCTAAATATATCATAGAGTCTGTATATCTTCTCAACTTGTTTATCTTAGAGCTGATTCTCTAACCTTTTTAACTAGACTGCGGTGTGTTACTACTTTATATGGTATTTCTTTTTATTAACATTTTGTCAAAAAATTAATTTAATTGTAAATTCGTTTGGGAAATAATATTAGGCATATTTAACTTAATTGATTTTGAATATTTTATAATTATTTTAGTATAGTTTTATCTTTAGAATGTTTAAATTAAATATATATTTGCCACAGACCAGTAAATAAATAGACATGAAATAAAGTGTACATATAGGAAAGTGGTTTGGAACATTAGTAGCGAGACAAGAGGCATTCTACAAACATTCTTTGTGGAAACATAAATCCGATAGTTTATGACACATTTATGTAACAGTAAAAGTATTTACTCTTTGAAAATTAAAGATCAAATTAAAATCACTAGAGAAATACTGTGTCGAGACGGGCATAGTTGACAATACTTTAATAGTTTACAATAATTTATGGATTAGTATTGAAAGTTGGCCCTTAATAAATTCTCGTTAGATCTGTAGCCTATCTAAAATGTTGAATCGCTGAATTAAGACATAATGTTATTATTACAGCATGATCTCCAGCACAAGTTGACGGAAATCTTTAACTCCTTGGACTGGGAGCCACCGGCCCCGGTGCATGAACACCCTGCCAGTTCTAGTAGGCAGCACTCCCCGCTGACCAGGACCGGCAGCTATCGTAAAAACTTTCGTGGACACCAGCAGAATATTCCAGCTTACGAGAAGTACTTCCCCGAAATGTTCCTTTATTAATTATTGGTTAGAATTTTAATCTAAATTATTTACTTACAATATTTCTTGAATATGTTTACCAAAACAGTATATTATTGTGTAACACTCTTGTTCATCTTATTACCTAGCTGTTTAATGCCCGGGAGGGAATCAATAACTGTTGATAGTTAATTAACGCAAGTGGACAAGCTTGCACTGAAATGTTTTATGATGTTAAAATATTTACTTTTTTTATGGAGCTTAGTATTATTGCTGTTCTAATTCCAATGATACTGTTGGAAAAGAACATGTATAAGTGCTGTTTTACTTTTGAAATTAAACATTTTAATTCAAAAAATATTACAATCAATTTAATTAATTATGTATTACAATATTTTGAGTATGTTCAAATCTTTGTAGGAACTAATTACTGGGTTTTATAAAGATTAAGATGTCTCACAGAGACGAAGCTATTATTTTTTATATGAGAAGTTTACTTCTTAATCTTAATCTTAATCTTAATTATGTATTCACTATCTTAATTATGTATTATTAAGTACTGCTTGTTCCTTCCTTCCTTGAAGAATATTTGATGAGAAAAAAGTTTTCAACTTGTGAAAGTGAACTTCTGCAGCATTTTAGAAAGTTTTCCCATTTGGTGCATTTTGCAGTGACCTGAACAGGTAAAAATCTGTTGGGGTAAGGTCCGGAGAGTTAGGAGGGTGTTGTAAAATCGACTACAAAGGTAACAAATCTTCGGTTGTGCGCTTTTAAATTGTCCATTTTGGGGTTTGAATTTAATATAATAATGTTTGCAAAACAAGTACTGCTTTGTAATTGACGGACAGCCAACTACCTGCTGTAGGCAAAAAGAGAACTGATTTTTCATAAGAAATAATTTAAGGTCGAATGATATAGATGGAGGGATGAGAATGCATTCTCTTGTTTCCGATATCTCGAGTGCGATAATCTCTTACGACAGCACTTATTTATAAATCAACTCAGTATTTAATTGGTACGACCATCTCTTTTCGATTGATGTTTTAGGCCCATATTTAATCAGAATGAAGTTTATCCTTTTTTTTTTACTTTTCTAGTACAAAATAATTATTTCCACAATGGAATGGATGGCATCGATTGAAATAGATATTATTGTTTTACTGTAGATAATTATTTGATTGAAATTGATTTGAAATCTCACATTTGCAAAAGTGAGTAATTTGTCTTGTACTTTTTACAAGTTCTTACTATCTTAAGTATTACAAGAGAAAAATCTTTGATGTTTTTCTTTTCATCATTAATTATTTTTTAATTCCATTAAAAAATATTGGATTCTTTAATATTTTAATTAATGAGGTGATAGCACTGTATGGTCTTAAAAACTGAAAATGCCTCATTGACTGCAATTTATCCTTTAGCATGATGTTGCAGTCTGCTAGGCCTACCTCATGCAGGTCTGTCTAGATCCTGTTTGCTTGCGTTATAGGATGTCTATTCTGCTATATGTCCTGCGCACTGCAGCTTCCTTACTTTTATCTTCCCAGAATATCTGAGGCTGTTCCCAAAGTTTCACATGCTTTAACTTAAGGTAATGGCTGTAAATCTTGCGCAAGACTGTTTTTCGAAGACCTACAAGTTGGTTTCCCGCATCAAAGTGAGAGATTAAGCTTCACATCCGTGTAGAGCAATCGGTTGTATCAGAATGAAACATAATTTATTTCATTCATATTAATACATTTTTTATATTGATTATAAATTCTATAATATATTTTGGAAAAACTTCAATTAAATGACCTAAAATTAGTTTAAAAACAGGTTGTTGTCTTTCACCACTAAATAAAGTGAGGCTTTTTTTGAAAGAATTGTATCTTTAATGACATAAGCTTAAGATTGAAATTTTCTCACTTTCTTCGCTGTTGGGGAGAGGGTTTTTTTAATTGGTTGTTGTGGGTAATTTTTTTTACATATATATATATTCTAGCGAGTAACTGTTGTGTAATTAGTTAAGCGGTTGAGCTTAAAATGCAAGGATGATCATATTCATAAATTAATTAATTTTGAGATTGATTGCTAATGAGTCATCCCATGCGAAATCACCTAATTTTAAAATAAATGGTTGCTTGACCATTTCAGATAATTTTTTGCCACAGGTAACCCCATGAGTGTGAAGCTCAGAACAATTTTTATTTTATTTTTCTTTCCACCATATTGGATCTAGCCTCAATTTTCTTCGCAGCAACTGACAAAAATGGGGCTTTGCAGAGGTTTTTAAAAATATACATTGTTCTCCTCTCATAGAAGATTCTGGTTTTCACTAACATAAAGAAAACACAATTGAGTTATAGAAATGATAGAAAATTGTGTATAAACCATGACTTTGAAATGTGCCAAATTTGGAAGCATAGTCACCAGTTTTGATGACCTTTTGAGGTGACTGGGGGTTGGAATCACAAGATAGATTTTTTTGTTATAACTATGGCTAGTAGAGTTCCTAGTATGAAGAATTAAAGTTTGGGTTAGGAACCCTTCCCACCTTTTTTTGGCATCAAAGTTTCAATATTTGCCGATTTCAAAGTAAAATATCTCAAATGGGGGACCAGATAAAAATTTTAGTTTTTGCCCAAGGATATGTGTATTGGTACTTAACAAAATCTGTAAGTTTCATTTTGTGGTTCAAACTGGTTTCCATACATTTGTAACTTTAATCATTTAATTCATGGTATATATATAATTTTCTATAATTTCTATATATTTTCTATAACCCTATTGTGTTTTCTTTATGTTAGTGAAAACTAGAATCTTTTATGGGAGAACAATATATTTTTTCAAAACCTCTGCAAAGCCCTGTCTTTACTTGTCGCTGCGAAAAAAATTGAGCCCAGATTCACGATGGTGGCAGATAAAAATAAAATATAAATTGTTTTGAGCTACACACTGATGGGGTTACCTACAGTAAAAAACAAGCAAAAGTCAAGCAACCACACTTAGGTGATTTTACATGAAATTACTCTAATGAGAGTGGAAAATGATATGAAATGAATAACAATTATATTTCTGTTAAAATCAAGACACATTTATAATAAAAAATAAGTTTTGCTTCATGGTCTGACTTCCAGCAAAGAAAATGGCATACATTTTAAAAATTTACTTGATGTGGGTTATTATTGCATAAGTGATGCATATTATTTCTTCATCTGCTCACTTGACTTATTTATAAAAAATCTAGATTTAATTGCTGTGTTTGCGTGATTGGCGGACTATTTTAAATTCTTCTTTTGATATTGATACTTTAAATTCTGTTTTTGGTGAACATGATCAATGTTTTCAATTGGTGCTCAAATATTGGTTTTTGTATCATTTTTTTTTTACTTTCAACACTGAAAAAGTAGGCTATGTAAATTTTTTTTTGTGAATTCTGTTCTCTCGAATTTTTAATGAATGTACTTTTACTGTGTCTGTTATGTACATAACTTTATTAAAAATAGAAGTCACTCCAGAAACATTTAGAATGTGTGAAAGGGAAAATGGAACGGTTAGTCACTTAATCAGTTTAATATATCAGGTAGATAGCAATAATAATAATCATGTTAAAAGTGTTCACAATTTTTAGGAATATCTAGCTTTACTAACCCAGTTTTTGGAGTACATTCTAGCAGTGCCCAATAACGCCATAATAATCTATTTTAGTATACTGTTAGTCATCTATTTTATTCTTAAATTATACACAGTATAACTTAATAAGTCTTTACACGATCAAATATTTTTTTAATATGTATGTTTGATATCAGTTATAAATATTTTGCTAGCAGTTTTATTCCGCGTATCACCCTAGTGAAGCATATTATTAACATGAGCAGTCTGAGCATGGTATCCATTATTGTTTGAGTTAGTGCTATATCCGGAATAGGCCTGCAGGTTTTATTTTGTAATGCTTCAAGTAGCTATTTTACAAAAAAGGCATTGCAAAATAGATATTGAATGTATATCAGTTTTATAATAAATATATATTAATCTTTATGTAATTTGTCATTAAGACATTAGGCCGCCATTTTCAATTTTAAGTCATTTACAATTTGTGCATGTTTTCTATAATATATTAACTTAGGGCCGGTTGTGTGATCAGTAGTACATATTGATTGTGGTCAATTTTTACTATAATAATAACTTTTTACTTTTTTTTTTCGCCCATGGTAAAAAACATTTGCAGGGTATGTCAAATTTATTACTGTCAAAGTCATTCCCGTCTAATACATACAATTTTATGCTTTATCTACGGCTTTACTCATTCACTATGTTCAAAATCTGTCACTTTGAAAAATCTTTGGTTATATGAATTAAACAGTGAGATCATCATCGGACGAATTCTCATCATTAAAATAGCGGGATATTGAATGTTTCATTGTAGTATACTGCAACTTTCAAGGTATCAATGTGACAAATGACTATTGAAACAGCTGTGAAGAATCAGCCATTTTTAACTAACGATTGACGATTTTACCATCGGATTTCAGAGAGTAAAATTAGTTTCCTACTGGATGTACTTTCGAGAAGTAAATATGATTGAACAACCCGTTTTTGCAAAATTTGTCACTTTTTTTACCATAGTAAAAACTTATCACTGATCGCACAACCGGCCCTTGGAATTTGATCACTTTTCATGAAATATTTCAATAAATGTAAAATTTACAGAAATTGGATTTCACTTGCAATTTAAAGTGCTTACCTTAAATGTATGAAGAAGGAAGAGTGCATAGAATTTTGTAGAAATATCGTCAAAATGGATGGGGAATTGTAGTGGTAATATAAAGTAGGGAATACTTAGAAAGTTTATTCATATGTATACATATCGTTACTTTTGTTTGAAAAATACTTTATTCTATTTCAGAGTTAGAAAAGGATTTGCGTTTTCTTAATTAATTAAATGTAATGCAATGATGGAAGCGTTGAATAGAATTCGGGAACTTGTTACGAATCGTGTATAACAATTTTGCCTTCTTCCATCTCCTCTTCTTCCACACAGATGCAATAGATAGCATCTTGACATAAGATGGGATTCATCTGTGGGATAATATGTAATTTTAAAAAATACAATAAGAAATTTGTAAGTATACTTATATTTTATTTTGCATACAATCACAATAAATTATACAACGGTCACTTAGGGCCGGTTGTGTGATCAGTAGTAAATTTTTACTGTGGCAACTTTTTACTAATGCCCGTTGTCAAAATCGTTTGCGGGCTGTTTGAATGTCAAATTTACTAATGTCAGAGCATAGATGCAATGTCTATAGGCGCGACAAATAATCATGAAATATGCTTTATCTATGGATGTTTTCACCTCTGCGTTTGAAATCTGTCACATCGGATGAACTCTCATCACTAAAATAGCAGGATATTGAATGATTATTTGTCATATACTGCAACTTTCAAAGTATCAATGTGTCAGATGACTTTTGGAACAGGCGTGAATAGTCTGTCGGATATCGGAGAGTAAAATGATTTTACTACAATATGTACTTACAAGAAGTGAAAATTTTTTTGCCGACAATTAAACAACTCGTTTTCGCAAAAAAATTTTACTATAGTAACTTTTTTACTAAAGTGAAGAGTTACTACTGATCACACTACCGGCCCTTATAGTAAACATTGGTTGTACTTATAAAACTTTGGAAATTTGTCTTATTCATTTAAATCATTAATTATCTTTTTATTTCACAAAAATATAATATGTATAATACAATCTGTAGTCATAAATTCCTTTGATAACTAGCCGTGGTTTCCTATTGGTTATATTTATTGAGTATGTCACTCCAAATTATGCAGGGAAAAATCATTCATCTGCTTTATCTGGTCAGTAATCTGCTGTTGTTTCCTTGGTTTTCTTCCTTAACTTCCAGAACTTAATCCTATCCGAAAAATACCGAAAACCAATCTGGATTCCGCATACTCCGCTGCACAATAACATTTAACCGA
Organism: Eubasilissa regina; assembly: GCA_022840565.1. Lineage (NCBI taxonomy): Eukaryota > Metazoa > Arthropoda > Insecta > Trichoptera > Phryganeidae > Eubasilissa > Eubasilissa regina. The sequence goes on from JAINEB010000003.1 coordinate 4,868,127, forward strand.
GGCTGGCTCAAATGATTTTTCCGCCGTCAAGTTTGCAGTTTACCCACATAAAATAGAGTGCACATACTCAATGTTTTAAAAAAATCTGGTTTAACAACCATAGAGCTAAAATATCAGAAATATTTGATTGATTTAATTTGTACAAAATAATTAGTAATAAATTAGACAAAAAAAAATTTTTTTAATATATCGTACACATACAAGAAAAATCTTCTAAGCTACAATTTTTTTTAAATATAAATTTAATGTGTACTGCTGTCATATTAGATTTGTTGATTCCAAATTTAAATATTGATTCTGTAATATAGTAAAATCCCGTTAATTCAAATATGAGGGGACTGCAAATCAAGAAAATTTACGTTAATGACGTTAATTTACATTAGAAGACTTACGTTAATGAATATGAAAATTTAAAAAAATTGATTTTATTACATGCTATCTTTTTTCTTTACAACTCGAAGTAATTATGTACATTTTAAAATAACAAACAAGTTGTCAAATTACATTTTAAACAAATTATGGTGATTGTAATTTATCTTAGGGTGTTGATCGGCTTCCAGCCGTGGCAGAGGTATTGTTGTCACCAATATGAGAAATAACTTCAGGTTTATATCCTACCGCTAGAAGGGTAAGGGCATATACAATCAACACAGGTTTTATTTTACGTTTATTGCTCATAATTTAACACTGCATCTGGAGTTTCATACCACAGTAAGAATTTGTGGGTTTGGAATTTGTGGTGGTGATGATGGAATGAAATGCAAGGTTGGTAGTCATTTATTTGGTCACAGATAAAGAAGGAAGAATAAGAGGTAGCAAAGTAAAAAATGCGAAGAGTTAGAGGAGCGAGTCTGCGGTTCTCGGTGCCCTTCCAGTCCGGCGCTCGAACGCTGGGCAAGACTCGTGGTGGAGCAAAAGACTGGCTGCTCTCTGCTACAGCCTGGGTCCTGAATTCAGATGCCGCTCGATGCTGGCGGTTGATTTAAATTACCCCCCACAATCACGTGTCTACCCTGAAGGTTTTCCAAAACACAGGGACGATTTCAAGATGTGTGGTTCCACTGGGTCCCTATATTTAAAATATACAGATATGAAAATTATTTTGGTTCCACCTATTACAAATGAGGTATATACCCTGTATTGGTTTCAGTCGACCGAAGTCTACTAATATTCCCACCCCCGGGAGAGCCCCTCGCTCCAGCATTGAAAGTGATGTCTCGATACTGGGTATTTACTTAAGTATATTGTTCTTGGACCAATAATATAGTTATTTTCATATCCTGAAGTTTCCGTTGCGAGGAAAGGAATGCAACGTGCATGTGAGCAACGTTAGTCTGTCCAATGACAATGCCAGAGGCCTCAGCCATAGTTAGTTGTCTTAATAGAAATTTCAATGGTCGTCTTATAGGCTGAGCACTCACAATCACCCGTTGGGTGTTCTGCCTATTTTTTCAAATGAGTGCAGGCACTGCTCTTTTTTTGATAAACATTATCGGAATGCCCTTCAATCGCGCAATACAAATGGACACTTGTTGTTGATAACCCTTACTCAAATGGCTATACAAATGCTATTTAGAGCACCTTGTTGCCCCTACGTAGTCCCGCATTCTACAGGTGTACCAAACGATGAAACAGACTGCAATTAATTAATCATTTTCTCGCCTTAAGCAGAGTTATGTTTACACAATTGACTGTGTGGTCATCTCTGCACCCAAACATGGTAATTCTTTTTGTCACCTTGGGGAAATCTTCAAAAGTTATAGATCTCGGTGTTGCTTCTAGATCTGCCGCACAATCGGTCCAGCGATTCGGCTACTGAGCCATATTTGCGTTTTCTGTGGGTATTCCTTTTGCGGCGTTTCCTTTGCTTCATCATTACAGTGCCTGTATATTTAGTGAAAATGTAATACCTAATGATACAGTACAATTAAAATAATTGCATTTGACGTATCCGGGCTCTCTGACCTCTTCTAAATGTATTATTGTTTTAAGCCTACATTAGCTCACAGATTCATCGAAAAAGCAATTTTTAAGCAATAATAATATTGGATAATTAAAAAAAAAACTTTCACCTCAAGGGCGCTTAATCTTATACCAATGTACAATTAATTGAAATTTAATTTACTAACAATAACGCATTCTTTGAATAAACGGGATTTTATTGTAAATATCTATAATCTTTGTCTGAATGATTGTTTTGATCGCTGGATGTTCAATTTTTTTTAAATAATGATTATGTTTTGCGTTGTCAACTTAGGTAGGTAGCTACTTTTCATTCATTCAGTGGTCAATATCAGAAAATAGGCACTTACTATATATTCTGTGTAAATTTGAAAATATGATATTTTTTTTGTCATTTTTGAGTCTTTCACATAATATAGCAATCATGTATTAATTCATGTAACTAAACCGTTTATATGTAGTATTAAGATTAAATATTATATTGTTTGGGTCTTTAATATTTATTGTCTCTATAATCACAATATGTGAAAATAAAACACTTGATTCTATTTGTTTCGTCTAGATCAATTAACTCGACAACTTTTAATATTGACTTGTGCAACAATTTGCTCGCACAGTTCACATTGTGATGATTTCATAACTTATTTTAAGGAGACAGATCTGGCAGAGGAAATATTTTTATAATATTCTGCAAAAGGACTCCTAGAACTAATAATTCTCTTCAATTAGAATTGAAATTAGTTTATTTATTTAGATATTTTTACTAATTTAGAAAGTTCTTTCAATGGGGTTGACAAAGAAACTGGTAATGCATTTAATACTAACGTCCCTATTTACATAGGAAAGTTATTAGAAAATTCTATTTACATAATAACTGACAATCCATTTGAAATGAAACTCTTTTCACAACAAATTATTTTGTTGTGAATCAAATTTCACCATCAAAATAATAAAATAAACTATTCACTGTTTAGCAACGGTACATAAAGTACATTAAAAGTAATTTTTTTCAAATTGTTCATAAAACTTAAAAGTTTAATAATGTATTAATAAATTGAAGTTGCAAAATGTCTAAAAATATGCATTGCACAGTGCTTGGTTTGTGTGCATTATTTCAAAATAAAATTTTTTAGGTTATTACAATTTATTTATATGCGATTAATCAATTCATTATAAATTATTATGACAATTTAACTGTCACAGGTGTAAGTTTTGTCTCGAAGTGGTCGGTGACTGTCCCTGACTGATGACATACTTCCACCCTGGGATTCAGATAGATCCTTGCCGCATTTGGAATTAATCATAATCTTTTGGGCATTCTCGAGCTGCAATCTACTCAACTCAGTTTCTGCTTGAAAATCCTAGCATGCGTTAGATAAACAAATGAAGTTTTCCCATGTAAACAGGGTTTAAGAAAACATCCCAGTGGAGATATTCAAATCCTGTATTGTAGAAATTGTGCTGGTTTACTAATTTATTTGAGTTTTTTATGTATCTATGTGAAAGTTTTAGAAATTAAGATTATTATCACATAATAGCTGACAAGATAATTAAATCGTAATTTTATTAAAATTCATATTTAAAAAATCGAATATTTAACCAAGATATTATTCAATTATAAAAATGTTAATAAAAATTCTAATACTCCTAATAGTTTAACAATATTTTAATTTATTTTTCTATCAAGTATCAATTAAAAGGCAATAAGCCGAGAGTTAAAGTTGTCTGTACCAAATAAAATGTCGCCATTATTATTAAATATAAATGTTATCAGTCCCGCTTGTTAACAAATAACTATCACTCAAAATAAAAAACTATTTTCATTGCAATTAACAAAAAACAGTAATCTCAAAGCTCAAATGAAAAAATGTGTAGATTTTGCAATAACATGCGACATTTAGAATCATCAAAATTGCTTCCTGTGTTGTTGATGTATCAGGTTTACTCAAAGTAAAAGATATATTTTAGATAAATGAACATTATTTAAAATCACATTTGACACCTAATAAGACCATATACATATTTGTTATTGTTCTGAAATAATAATCAACATCTGTGAAGTTTGTTATTCTCTATATGTATAAACATATTAATTAAAACGATTTTATATTCAATGTGCATGTGACAAAAATTATATGGTGTTTGAAATTTAAAAAAAAATAGTGTTTAAGAGTGTTAATTTCGATTGTATGTCAATTTGTATATTAAATGATTTATTTGATTTATTAATAAAATTCCTGCTGTTATAAAAATTTAATGTTTATTTCCACCTGAGTATTATCAATATGAATCTTATGTATAATTTAAACAAATTAACAAAAATAATATGTTTATATAAAACTTACTACTTTACTTTATTTTTTAAACCATCCAAATAAGGTATAAATTTGTGTTTTTTAAATAATTTTGATTTTTATATACATTACTAAAAAAAAATTGGGAATATAAATAACCGCGAAAACACAACAATATTTTTATTGTCTATTATTTTTCTTTGTGTACTCTGTACTGTTATAAAGATTACTTCTTATATTTCTGTTCATGTCCCATCAACCATGTCTTTCTGTCCTTTCCCGCGCTGAATCCGCCCTGTTTCCCACCAGAAGCTATCAGACGATGGCATGGAACGAGTATGAGCAGCGAATTGGCTCCTGCAGCAGACCCTACTGCTCTGGAATATCGAGGACCTTTGCCTATTCGAGATGCTAGCTGGGAATAGCTTAAGGTTTCACCGAATTTAATTTTTCCTAATTCTGTCCAGCATTCCTGCAAAATATTTATTTAATGATGGTTAAATGCAAACTCATCTACTGATCCAAAAATTAAGGAGTTATCCTACTCCTGGCGGTTACAACTTAATTACATTTTAAAGTTAGTAAGAAAATTTATTTATATTTGTATACATAAAAAAAATGATAATGCTGATAGCAACCAGACATGTTACCTTTTGGAATACGGTTCCTAAGAATTTTTGTGGGATAGAGAGTTCTTTTAATTTTCCCTCGAAATAAGCGGCTAATTCCTTTTTGAGATCGGCGAGTAGAAGAGATTCTCCAATAAAAATATCTTTGTGTGTTTCATTCATTAAATATTTTATTTTATTTTGTAATCTTTTGCCATCTACAAACTCTAACAAGTATAAATAATTATCGTCGCCAATCGCGATCATTTCCCCAATGGGTGTTTCAATGCTGCAAGCTCTTAGTAATTCATCATTTTTCTCATGTTCGATTTCTTTGGAAAACGTGGAAAATATGTCGGATTTTGACATTTTGCTTTTGAATAATTACGTTGTAATTAATCAAATTTGAAATTAGTCAATTGCCAAATCTTCTAAACAGACTTTTGATATATTTATGAAAATTAAGGATTTTTGAAAACATGAAATCCTGAAAACTGAAGTAAAGGTTACTATAATACTGTATTTTATTTTACCAACAATAACAAGGTTCAAATTTGGAGGGATCCATAGATAAACTTTACTGAGAATCTTCGTTTGACATTTAACGTTTGTAGTTAATATTTGCGTTCATTCCATAGATAAGAAAATAAAGTTATAATGTTATCGAGTGAATGTTTCAGTTGTCAGGCATGAGCGTCAGTTTAACCCATCTTGAAAACTTACACCTGATTACGTACAATCTGATACAAATTCTAATGATAAAACGGTGGATTGTTTATAAATTAGACCAATTAAGGATCATTAATCTCTTGGTTTATTTTTTTCGCTGGAGCAACCCCCAAACTCTGGTAGAATGTCCCGCTTCGCGTTCATTCACTAGGAACACACATTTACATATATATACTATGATTATAAATCTGGACAGGTGGAAAACAGAAAAACACATAAAACTCACATTAATCGGATATTTATCTATATGGGTGGGCAGATGTACAAATCTTAATTCTAATTTAAACTAACTTATGATCTATCTTATATTAATCCACGAAGGGGTATCGAGATCTCCAGAAATTCAGGTCTTCGATAGCTGGCTGTGCTCCTAGTTGGGGCGGCTGCTTGACGGTTGCTTCCGAGCTGGCTCAGCAAACGGTTGTCAGGCCGACTATGAAGACTGGCTGCCTTCTCGTGATTAGTCTCCGGTGATCCAGACTGGATTCTGTCGGTCTATTGTTGGACCTATTGTGGTTCTAACTTATGTGTCTTCAGTTTCCGATATCGGCTGTCAACTGATCGGAACGGCGGTTACTTCTAAACTCTGTTTTCAACTGCTTGATATCTTCTAGTTTCCAATACCAATTCTCAACTGACTCCTCCGGCTTCTAATGTGGACTTTGAACTCCTTAGACTTTCGATACCAACGACGTCAACTTTTGACTCCCGACACCACTTGTTAACTGGCAAATATTGCTTCCTCTTCCGACTTCCAACAGCTCTCTCCTCTAACTCCGGAGATCGATTTTCAATTGGTCCTTCGGGCCGTGTGAAGTCTCTTTTTATCTCTTGAAAATGGGGTGTCTCCCATTTATGCAACTTACCCAAAATGGAATCCTTGACAAATATTATATTTTTCATTACACAATATTATAATTCACGTCAAATTAACTACAATGATCAGGCCACATTAAACTAAACAACTAAATAAGACACCAATCTAGGTAACAATGAATGCACTTTTTGGCTTCATTAGGTTTTAGAACAGCTTCTCTGTTGTGAAAAGCAGTTGCAACATTATTAATGTTAATTTATTCCATGATATGGTTAGTAAATGGAATATTTAATAAATGTGAAAGAAACTTATTAGATATTAAGCTAACATAATAAGTATAATATTATTTTTTAAATGGGAGAACACATTATTATTGTAAAGATTTATGTATATCTTTCTAGTTGATTTGTATTAATATTTTTTAATATTGAACTGATGAAACAGGGGTCTTGATTAGTTTAAAATGTGAATATGATAAGCTCTACTTGCTCATTATCTGACGTGCTCGTATCAATACCGCGGTCGGTTATATCAGGACGAATGATTTTGAATAGAAAAACCTCTGCAGATATACTCAATTGTTACAAAATTTATTCGAAGGTGATACTAATTGAAAATACATTATTCCCTCCTACAGAACATCATAAGCAACAAAATTTTAATCTTTCAGAAGCAGTTTTTTAGTTCAATCATTTGTGAGTAACTTTTTGATTCAAATTTTGGGATGTAGATTTTTTATGTTCGTCATCTTTCTATAAAAAAACAGTTCATTCATATACGATATTTTATTTGGAACAGTTATATAAAAAATTTAAGTTAAATTGAATCACGCATTGTAATAGAATAATGATTATAACAAAACACCATGACAATTTGCTTGGCGACATTTTAATTAGTTTGGACCAATTACGAAAATACTTTTATGTTAACTTTATGACATCGAAAAAATTTAATGTCTACCAGGTACACATCCTTGGGAATATTTTAAATCAATATGATATGTGCGGCTAACTTTACCTCTATATAATCTAGAAAAATTGTTTGTATTCTATGGTTTTGTTTTCGCCATATTGAAAAGTTTGTTTTGCGTGCGTAAGGTTGTCAATTTTGTGCTTGGTTATAAAAGTTGTACATTTTGTTTAAATTCACTTGATATATTAGATGTATTGAAATTGTCTAGTAGAACGGACAAAATGACTGCGTCACAACATAATAATAAACCCGCCCCGACTAAGCCAGCACCCAAAACATACGGAAAAATCGTGTTAACCTTACAAAATTGTCTTCTTCCAGATGAGGCTTTCGTTCAAACGCCGTCGCAAGCAGATGGTTTGGATATTGAAACCGAGACTGACCTTCGTATTTTAGGATGTGAATTAATTCAAACGGCCGGCATTTTATTGAAAATGCCTCAAGTCGCGATGGCCACTGGTCAAGTATATCTGCAGAGGTTCTACTATTCAAAGTCATTCGTCCGGTACCCCATGGAGACCATGGCGATGGGCAGTATATATTTAGCGTCTAAAATTGAAGAAAAACCATGTAGAATTCGTGATGTAATTAATGTTTTTCATCACATCAAACAAGTGAGAGCCCAAAAACCAATATCGCCTTTACTTCTAGATAATAGCTATATTGAGTTGAAGAACCAAGTGATAAAAGCTGAAAGGCGAATTCTTAAAGAATTAGGATTTTGTGTTCATGTTAAGCACCCACACAAATTAATTGTGGTTTATCTTCAATTACTGAGCTATGAACGAAATAAACAATTGATGCAACTCTCTTGGAACTACATGAACGATGCGTTGCGAACAGATGTGTTTGTGAGGTTTCAGCCGGAAACGATAGCTTGCGCATGTATCTATCTGACAGCCCGCAAGATTGGATTACCTTTACCAAACAATCCTCACTGGTTTTCTCTTTTTTCTGTGAAGGAAGAAGATATCCAGGATGTCTGCTTACGAATTCTCAGACTCTACAAGCGTTCTAAAGTTAACTCCGATGAAGTGGAGCGAAAAGTCGAAATTCAGAAGAGAATATACCAAGCCAATAAACTTATCAGTCTTGGCGTGCTGGGGCCCACCGCAGTGAGCTACGCTAAGAATTCAGAGTCCAGAGACAAGTCGGGGCAGTCTTCACCTACGGGGCCTTCTAATTCTTCTAATCGAGATGACAAAAGAGATAGAAAGGACTCTTTGAAGTCGACAACGCCTCCCTTGAAACATCACAGGAAATACAAACACGAATCGAGACGTTCACGCTCACACGATAGAAAGGACCGCCAACACAAAAAACAGCGCTCTCCCGTGTCTCCTCTCAGACAGCGACACCGCTCCAAGCACCATCACTCCGATAGGTCCAGATCTCGGGACTCGAGAGATGACAAGAGAAAATATTAAAATTGTATATTCCCAAATGAGGAAGGCAGTTATCAAGTGATTATTTTAGTAAGGTTAATATGGACTCTGTGGCATATTCAATCAATATTCGGGTATAAATGTACTTCAAAGCTCAATCAGAAAAATGTTAAGCTTCATTTGATTATGAACAATTTTTATATTTCGAGATTGTTTGATTTCATAGAAGAGATTTACAATACTTACAAAATTAAAAAATTTCTGCCTAATATGTTAATAGTTAAAATGTTTCAGAACATTATCTATTGTAGTTTTGTCAAAAGATAAAATATCTGTATAAACTGTTTAGTTTTAAAATACTGAAATATTTTAGATAGTTTAAAAGCGTTAATATTATTCAAATTATGAAAATGTATTTTGGGGATTTGGTAACTACTTGTCTCTTATAATTTTTTTATTTGTCATTATCTCAAACTATTGAATGCACAATATTGTCTATTGGTAATTATTGTCAGGGTTTATTTTCAGTTTAAGGTTTACATATATTATACCTTTTATGATACATATACATTTACGTCTCAGGTTAGTTTGTCATTGATTAAATATAATGAATAAATCAAATTTTCATTATGTTTATATGTAAATAATTCTTTTAGGTACTTAAATAAATCAATCTTGAAATTATGGAACGTGATCATTAATTATAATTACCGACGGTTGGGGCTTATACCACGATGGAGATGAGAATAAATGGATAATACCCTTATTTTGATACCATGAGTTTCAGGTTATCAAATTTTAACTTTATTTTGATAAGAGTCCTTAACATGTATTTATAGTCATTGTGAGCGCTCTAGGACTATACATTTTGATTCCATTTCCCTATGGTCTATTGGGAACCTGTATTATAAATTTTAATAAAGCGTCCCGAAAGCCAATGGAGGTTAATTTAAGCGACAGTAAGTTAAACTGCCGTATAATTAACATTTAATTGTGGAGTATTTTTGCAAAATTCTACTTATTTGGTCAGGAAATCACAAAAAAGTGACAGGACGAATAAGTCAAATTTGCAAATATACCTCTCAATTAATCTACTGTACGGTCACTAAGTGGTAACACTTTGCGGTATACACCAGTACAACACTACACTTGTATAGTTTTCTGAGTTCTTTTAAGTTATGTTGTAATACCTTTAAAATGTAATCATTTTTAGAAATTTGGCCATTTTATCCAGAAGATTTTTTGATTGATTTAATATTGTCTAGTCCACATTGACCTGATGTTGAAATGTCCACAGAATTCAAGATTACTCAGGGTGGAGTCACAATCTAAAGTAGCTTATATTTTATAATTTAAAAAAAATGTGATTTGCGGGCTTTCTCACTATTATTTTGTAAGTCACTAGATTAATAAATTGGTAGCCGACGATAATTAACACTTCCTTTCTAAAAGTTTATTTTACAGTCAAAATATATCTTACTTTCTGTTACAAAAGTTTTGCTACCAAATCACTGTTTTTTTATTTAAAATATACTGTATTTTCAAATTTGTACATAAAATTTAAATTTTGTAATAAAACATTATAATTATATTAGCGGTGTTCCTATGTTGATGATGTTTTAACATTTTCAGACACTTCCCAACAATCAAATAAATTTGTTTGGTGATTAAATCAGCGGTCAGTATCCAAAGCTCTGCTTTGCTTTTTTGATGTTGTCAATATTAATTATCTTGTTGATTAGTTTATTATACGCTAGCAAGTAGGTGTGAAACTCGTCATTTTTTCTCCAGTTGAGTGATGCTAATCAGAACTACACACCGTCAGCCTTATTCTGAATTTCATGTTATATCATATTCGCATACGCACAATCGTGATACCAGAAATAAGGTTTCTGAGTTGCTTAAACAGCCTTACCAATTATGAAGAACAACAGTTAAAAGGTCTAGGAGATTTTTGCAAAATATGTTTGATAAAATTTTTGAAAAGTACTCCTTAAATTTTAGTACAACTATGTTTATCAAGTTATTTTTTTCTCCTGGGTTGTGATTTTAAAGTTTTAATTATAATATTAAGATAGCGTTTTGCCGCTGCCCTCTTAGTGATGGAAAACTATTATTGTGACTGATTACGTTTGATTGAAATGAGATGTTGGAGTTTTAGTGATTGTTTGAAAAATTATAAATATCTAATCAGTTACCAATCATCATTACAATCACAGTTATAATGACGATTTAACCATCATTACCTTCATCCCGCCTGAACAGCCCATGTAGCAACCTACCCATTACCCATTGACTGGCACAAAGCATAACAAATGCAAAAATAATTAATTAGTTTTACACCTACATGTAGCAGAAAACATCTTCGCGAATAATTAAGGGTAAGTAAGAAGTGTTTTGTTTGGGTTACATTTTATTTCATATTAATGAATATTATTATTCTTTCCATGTATAAATTTTTTATTTTTGTAGTCATTTTTACCCATTGGATTACATACAAATGTAACAGACCTAGTCCACAATATTTTATGGGTGGATACCTTACTAAATTACGAGTCAAAAATGTTCAAGGAATGTATGCAAAATTCTGCACCGTTGCGGAATATATATTTTTTGTTAAGCTGTAAGTTTACATACATTGAAAAAAATATTTGTGAAATGTATCCATTATTAATGTATATCATGTGACCATAACTGCTCGAAATTTGATGACCATTAATTTTTTGTATTCGATATATAATTTAGAATCAATAAAATATTTCAAATAATCCCATAATTACAAATTAATTGGAATGCTTGTATCTTTGAAATGATAGAGATTAAGCACATTTTCGACTCGTAATTTAGTTTTTAGTGTTTTCACTCCTGACATATTGTGGACTAGGTTTTTTACACCTTTACTTTAAGTTTTTTATACTTTAGTGGCTTAATCCTATTAAAATTTTTGAAATGTCAGAAGAGCAGAAATTTCACAGAAAACTACCCTCATAGATTTAGGTCGCGTATCTATATTTGCATGAGGGCGCTCATTAAACATGACACAGCCCTGAATGTGAGAAATTTTGAAGGGCTCAAATAAGATAATGGAAATTTAAAAAAATATATAGTTTGCAAGTTATTTGTATCTGTTACGTTGTTTGTCATTTATTTTTTTAAATCTTGTATTACACCGTTTCCCCGAGGCGGTAGGCAGAGTGGACAGAGTGCCACACTCTTCTGTCCTAACACACAATACTCGCCTCATTCACATTCATATATCTTCTCATACACGCTCGCCGGTTATTGTGGCTTCTAACAGGACCATCTTCCAGTATCTGGTTTTCCTGGTCGTGCCAAGTTTTTCGCGGATGTCCTTTATTTTTGGTGCCATCAACACTTGCGTCATATATCTCATTTTTCCGTTCCATATGACCAAACCACCTAAGTGATCTTTTCTTAATCTTACTATGCCTACTAAGATCAGCTTTACATTCTTTCCTTATTTCTTTACTCTGTCATAAATGGATTTGCCATACATAAGCCCAAGTAATCTCATTTCCACTGCGTTCAGTCTATTTTCGTTCCTCTTCTGCCAGTTTCAGGCCTCACTTCTATACACCAGTGTCGGTACTAGGACTACTTTTAAATCTTTCGCAGTAAACATTGCATTTATGTATGTTTAATGTAAAGTAGACGCGCGCGTCAATGAATGCCGTGGCGTTTTCGTATCTTGAGTTACAATTTAATTTTATATGCAACGATATAAAAATGTAACAATATTTTTCAACTTTTTAGCACGATATCGACATAATTAAATGCAGGTTTTCACGACTGTCATAATATTTTTTTCTACGTAGTTATTCATTACCAGCGTAATTTATTTAAAAAATAAAAAATGTTTATCGTAAGTGCGACTACCCATTTACGATTTATGGTTTTCGATTCATCTTATTTGATCTTTTCTGATTCAGTCGATAATCGGTATAAAAAACGCGCTACATGTATCGTAGTGATTTTGCTTTTTAATAATTCATAAATTTAGTTAAATAAATATAAATCTCCCTAGTGGAGAACCGAACACCGTTCTCCCTCGTAACAGAGCGAGAATACTAATCACTTCGCCGCCGAGAAGTCAATGAGTTTCCTGCTTCAGCTTAAGGCCTAGCACGCACTGCGGTCGAACACGCGCGTTGTTGTAGATCATAGGTTTGTATGCGAGCGTGTGCACTTGCGTTTTATTCCCGCGGCTGATTTTAAAAACGCATCCGGACACATCTTGCTTGGATTTGTGATCTATGGAAATGTATGGTGGCGCCCGCACAGCGATTAAACGCGTACGGTTTTTTTTCGCGTTGAACCAACGGAGCGACTAAACGTATCAACTGACTCAGAATCTACATCGTATGAGAATATATCAAACAAAATTATATGCGTAATAAGTTCTAAAACATCTGTTTATGATTAAACAATTGTTATTAAGTTTTATTATTATTACAATAGTTAAATAATTAGCCATAAAGTTATTTTTTAACCTCAAGGTAACAGAGACATTCTTCTGGTGATATTGATTTGCGAAATGTATCCTGGGTCCTGGGACGTAAACGTAGTCTGTCAAAACTATTTATTTACGTTCTATTATAATTAAAAAAAACTTTTCGGAATGTTCTCGCATATTATGGTGCAGTTTATAAAAATAACCCATTAGGTATCTTTGATTAGTTAACGGATGAGCCCAGTATCTACGATGGCAGCGGCGATTATTTTTTCTATTTCTGATAACCAGAGATACAACATAGCTATCGTCCAGAAGTCCATTTTGATACTGAACTGAAAATACGCGGTTTAAATTCGCAGTGCGCGGTTTGTCGCGTCGGTGTGCTTTTTGTGCGTGTTGGTGCGGGGTACATCACGGTAAAAAACCACAATAGGCCTAAAGAAAATCAGTGCTGAGATTACGTGAGCATATTTGAAATGAAGCTTCTTCAGTCATTCTGTAATAATTTCAATTAGTAATTAATCCATTGTCGCGCAGATTTGACTTATTCGTGGATATTATGAAATACATTTTAAAATAACAGAAAGACTGCTTTCGTTTAAATAATTCACGTGACTTACGCCGATATGATGTTGTGAATATTTAAAATTCATTTCTTTAATCATTAAATCGTGAAACTAGTAGAAACTGTTATAAGAAACATTTTTACTCGAGTGTCCGAAGGCGTTTGTTCCGTTTTCAGACTTCTCCATACAATTCCTAAAATCTTTTATTTTTATGATAACGATAAACATATGGGCGGTCTCTGCGTGTTGAAAGTATTTCTGTCTCATTTCAACATATAAAATTTTTCATAAGTTTGTTTAGTTTTTTTACGATATTTTTTTTAGGTTTTATTAGTTTTACTTATTTTTTATTTGAAATTTACCCACTGTGTTTATTACTTTCCTAAAAAAAATTGAATAATGAATTTAACTTAACAATAAATATTAATCCGATTGTATCAACGACAAATTCATGAACGACAATTTATATACTAGGTATTTACAACGTACGTATTTAGTTAGATTACAGCCAAGAATGTTTGTATCATAACTTAGATATCATAAGCCACTATCACTTAAAGATTGTAAGAATTTCTATAGGTCCGAATAAAGAAATATTGTTGTTTATCAATCTTTTGTTAAGGTCCCATTTCAATAATAATTCATACGAAAATTACTTATTTATATCAGAAGCTATTCATTAGATAATACTTTTTTTAAATATGTTCTTTACACTACTTTTATTTTATTACAAACTAATAAACTGAATATTATTTGACATAATTAAGACAATACAAGCATTATAAGGAAGACCGCGACCATTAAATTCATTTTCAGTATGCTCGAAAATCGCCTTAATATGGAAAATTCTTGCATACACGAAATATATTTTCTTATAATCTTAAAGTCAAGATTACGGAGACAAATCTGGATTTACAAATTAACATAATGTTTAAAATTAATATTGTTATAAACCGTTACATTTTCAAGTCATTCATAGATTTTTTTATGATTTTGAAGTGCTTTGTATTTATACGAACAGACAATTTTAAATAATAGGTACATTGTATTTACTCACATGCTTTGGAGTATCAACTACTATTTAAAACTATATTTTGTGTGAAACAAACGCAGTAATTTCTTACTAAATAATATTTATATCTATCCTATTAATATGTGTTCTTTATTGTTTTTTTTTTGTTTCATTTTACCGGACTTGGGCGGCATGACAGACGTCAAAAAAAAATCGTTAAAAAATGTTGAAAAATAATAATTTCGCGTATATTTTAGCGACAATATGAATATTGAATTTATTCACAACATTAGTTGGAAATTTCGTAAATTATGTGTTTTTTCACCGATTTCAAGAAAAACAACATTTTCTTGAGCGAAGTAAACATTTTATGTATCTACGTTATTTTATATGTACATACCTAAGTCGCAATTGAATATTTTGCATATATGTATGTAACGCTGTAGTTTTTTAAACAGCAAAATACTACGTAATTATGAAATAAACATATCACAAAACGGCAACGTATATATATATATATATATATATATATATATATATATATGTATAAATCGATCTCTATAAATAAATTAATAAATTGAAGCTGTCACAACATCGTTGATGATTTTTACTTGCGGAACATCGTTGACGGTACGTACTTTGAGTGATCTCAATACGGATATGAATTAGGTATGTAAGTACCTACTTCAATAAATTATTTAATTTTCAATTGATTAATTTAAATGACAACAAACATATTGTTTCATTCCGCAATATTAATATGAAAAAACTGAATATGACTTTAGATATGATTTTGACTTGAATGTGAGAAAATCAACATTTTTTTGTTGTCTTTTTCTATAAAACCTTCCTCTCTAGCAAGATTTACGTAACATGTAACGTCCTTTAGGTGACATTGTAAGTAGTTTAACTATTAGTCTCATCTTGAAAGAATATGTAATTTGTGCAGAATTTCTCGAATTTCAAACTGGAATAATAATGTACGCCCTTAACACGACCCGATTAACTATTTGTTGTACCTACCAATTTATTTGTTCTTATGTTTTAAAAGTTGTAATAAACAAATATATCTTAGGATTTTATTTATAAGATATAGATATTTTAATGAGCACGAACACGCGCAACGACAGGAAAAATAAGTTTATTTTCTCATATTTAAGGATACTCAAATAAATACTTGAATATTGACGACAAACAAGCCACCCACGGAGATAAACCACAAAGCGCAAACCTTACATCGCTCTCAAAGCCTGGCCTGCATTGTTAATGCCGAGTAAGGTATATATCAAAGAAACTAAATAATGCGCTTATTTAGCTCAAAAGGTTTTATTTCAATAGCATTTCGCGAAACAGAATTATGTTTATTAAAGCTACTTGCCGTCAGCTAAGTGAGTATTTTCTTATTTTTATTTATAGCCTGCTTTTTTCGTACACCGGTAGGTTTTCTCCATGAAAATATTTATATACTTATCTACATATTTATTTTATTGTATTGAGGGATTTGATAATGTATAAACTTATTATAATTAACATAATAAATATTTAACATGTGATACTATTTATGAAAATCAATTTAGGTTTAGGTTTAGGTGCAGAAGATAAATAAAAAGATAAAAAAGAGGGAGAAAGGGTGTCGAGGTTGCAACTATTGTTACGGTAAAGGGAGAACAAGACTTGTTTGTTGGTAGAATGATTAGTCAAAATCGAGATTGAGGTGGTTCATAAAAAGAACCCTTTAAGCGCAGTAAGGCTAATGTTGAACAAGTCAATTTCTGTAAATTTCTCATTATGGTATTTGCATGACCGGTGAATGAATTTTATAAAACTGGTACATATATTCATAATCAGTATATATGATCAGTGGCATAGTAAAAAATCCTTACCCATCCCCCTCCAAGAGCACAGCTCGTTTTACTATTACTTTTTTAATTGAAAATAATTTGTATGTGATTACTAATATTTAATATTGTTTCTTTTAGCTACATACCTTAAAAATGTAATAGTTAATGTAAGGTATAAATATCTGTCACTAGTCACTACTAAGGACGTCCTAAAACAGGTTTGTTTGGTTAGGAATTAATACTTTGCCTACTATTCAATGGTACCACGAAATAATTAATTTCCTGAATAAATTCCAGTATGTATATATAAATCATATTCATTCACTCGTCACTAAGATTTTCAAAACTACGCTTTAATTGTTGTGAGTGTTGAACCAGCTCAGTGTTACGGGACCCGGGTCCCCGGGCCCCCGGGCAGCTACCCAGGAGGTAGCTATGCCACCGTATATGATATATATATATATATATATACAGAGGGATTGTTATTTGAAAAAACAGACTCGCTAGGGAGGTGGTTTTGTCCTAATTTTTTAACAATCAGTTCGGTGTTTTTTTTCTTCTTTCAACTAGAACCTAGATACAATTTTAATATATGTATAAGTGAGTGTTCACAGTATAGTGACAAGTTACGAGTTTCGAGACTGTATTATTATTTTGATCTATCGCCTCCACAATCATCATCACTGCCGACGATCCTTAAACGCACCTTGCACCTAGGCGTAAAACAAAGCTCCTGACAGCCTAAATAATATGCGCAGGCAGTCGTCCGGGAGGCCGTCTCCTGAGCGCCATTCTACTCGTCCCCATCTTCCCGACTACGAGCTTCGTTAACTATTTGCGCGTAACTTTATTGTATGGACTAATTTCTCCATATTTCTGTAAATTGTTCTCAATTAACTTTTGTCAACTGCAAGTAGTCTTTGTCGTCTCCGACCTACTAACCTGCTCCTGTCAGGCCACCCACACGTACGTAATACATTTCCGCGATCATGATCAAACGAACACGAGGACAATATTTCAATGCGGGAACGGTGGGCGAAGTATATAGAAATATATTATATATAGAGCATCCAGCGCTTACACACATAACCTTATATAGTATAGTTGGTGACCTCACCGATTCCGATACCGTTTTTTTATCTCCCCCATAGATCGAAAATTCATCATTATAAATACAAATCAAAACTTTTAATACCGATCTATGATTTTGAATTATTCAAAGTGGAAGCTCAAGCTGTAGCACTTTACTCATAAGGCGGACGTACTGAGTTAATTCTTTTTTTTTTAAATTTTAATGTGCATTAAAAATATTCTAGTGTCATTTTTTCGCTTTCCACAGCTCACATATCTTGATCATATTTATACGTATCATATTATATGATCATAAATTATTTATTGTGAACGCCTTCTATATCTTCCGCCAAACCTACAAATTCAAATCTGATTTGCGACACATATACTTTCACATTTATTTAATAGATTTGAAAATTATTTCCATAAATTTTGTTAGTAATTTTTGACTTAATAAAAGTTTTTTTTCTTTTTTAATTACTTCTGAGATTGAATAAATGTTTGCACTTCGTACATTGAATTGAGAATATTTATTATGCCTTCTTTCATTGCGCAGTCTAATTTTATAACTATCGAGTTCTCATAAAATTTTAATTATATAACTTTTTAAAACAATTATTTGACTTTATGTTGAATATTATATCGAAAAAATAAATTTTCGGTGATTTCTGTGGGTAGTATCAGCGATGTATATATTGTCGGTAAATTTCTATCGGTGAAGTATTGTCAGTGTAATCTGCCCGCACTGACATAAAAAACACAAGCATGGACTCTTCCGTAACAAATTGTATCAAAACTGCCAACTGTGCAAAGATGAATAGAATGAGAAATGCTGGGTATATCTTCGAGAAGAAGAAAATCCAACGAGTGAATGAAAAGGAAATTGGTTGTCGACATTGTATGAACTGTTGCGAAATTGAAGTGGGACTGTGCCAGATACGTACCGAGGCCAACCTGAAATCCTGCAATAGCGTCAAAATATGCTGAACTGACGACGATAAAAAGACAGTTGGAAAAGAACACCACAGAACCGAGGAGGAGGGATACACATACAGGTTAACCTTTCCCTTACGGCGGTGCTAAAATAAAAACGTGCGTTCCGGTGCTGTAAACTCAGTGTATATGTAGACTTTTTTTAAGTCGGATAAATATGAATATTTTTTCACATTTATTACTTATATTCATCATTAAAAATAATAGTTGACGTATATATCAATTATTGGTTAAAGTGCAAAATATGAGAAAAAACATTGATCATCACGAACGACAGCATAAAACACGTCTAACTCAGCCAGCACACGCTCTGCCACTAAGTGACGATCGGCATCCGGCACCCTACACCACGCGTATTACACCGTCCGCACCAATCCGCACGTATACATACACGTATTGACAAATTCACGCTAGGTTCTTCGAGAAAACATTTTTTATTGTCGCGTATGATAAATACTTATATACTGTACTTATTTTATCCAATTCATAAGTATATTACGGAGGAATATTTAAAATATGAACTCTGTATTAAGTATATGTACAGAGATATTCACATAGTTAGAGGCAATGTCAACTCAATTTACATCATCGGAGAGGAAAGGTTAAAGAAAAATGAGTATTGTCGGTAAATTTTTATCAATTAGCGTAGGTAGATCCGTATCTGCCTGACAAAAGAAATAATATGAATCTATTTTAATTTAAACCCCGCAAAGAGAATTCCCTCCGAGTATTCATTACTTCATTAATATTGAAATATTAATTAATTCTATTATCGAAATCAGTTCGACGATATAATTTATTATGCACGAATATAATTAATCCGATTACAGGTAGGTGACTCGTATCAAAGATCAAAAGGTTTATTTTAATGTTGGTAATTCTATTCTGTAGTAATTAATATTTCATTGTCAAAAGATTAGTATTCTTATGAGTTAAGAAATCCTTTCATTTATTGACTAGTAATTAATTTTTGCCTTTTTCTATATTTAACTAAGATATCTAATTAAACTATTTTATCATATTGGTATTTTATAAGTACCCGCCTTGACTTGCCAGTAGCAATGAGTCGCTGGTCGGAAGCGCACCGCGCGTTCGTGGTTGAGCAATATTTAAAGTGCGGTGATTCATTGGTTAATGCGCATCGCGCATTTTGTGGTCACTTTAATATTCGACGAGTAAGTGATGGGCCAAGCACGCAACTTATCTGGAGTTACGTTCAAAAGTTCAGACAAGAAGGGACAATGGTTAACTAAACTCCTACGGGACCATCAACGTCAGCAGCGACGCCAGAACATGTGGCTCAAGTTCAACGTGAAATTATGCGCAATCCGCATAAATCGATAATGAATACTGTACTAAAATAAAAAAAATCAACAGTGCACGTTATTTTTAAAATAAATTACAGTTTCACCCATACAAACTGCAAATCGTACACTTTCTCAACAAAAATGACTTTACGTGAAACCTTAGCGAGAACGTTTTGAAACAGCACGAACGCTTGGAAATATATTGTTTACTGACGAAGCACATTTACATATCGATGGGTATGTTAATAAACAGAACATGAGATACCGGTGCCCCGACAACCCAAGGGAACGCCATCAAAAACGTTTGCATTGTCCAAAAACGACAGTGTGGTGTGCAATTTCTGCCCGAGGAATAATTGGTCCATATTTTTTTAACCAGCGAGAGACAGTCACTGCTAAAGTGTACTGCCATTCGACAATACACAATTGACACGAGTCAAAATTATTCGACATCTGGGAGTACTGATCGATGATCATCTTAACTGGAAAGAACACATATCGAACCTAGCTAAACGCATAAGAAAACTAATCTACTTTTTTAAAGGAATACGATGTATAGTTGATTACAAACTCTTAAGATCGGTGTACTTTGCACTGTGCTATTCTATAATTAATTATGCTGTTTTAGTTTGGGGAGGAGCAGCAAAAACAATATTGGAGTCGGCTAAAAAAGCACAAAAAACAATTCTCAAGGTAATAATTGGTCGTCCCTTTAGATATCCATCAGATCTTATATTTAAAGAGTACAATGTCTTAGATATAAGACAAATCTTTATGTTGAGACTCGTTCAATATTTCCATACTAACAACTCTCCTCAAGCAATAAATCATGAACACAACACAAGACAAACAACAAACATCTACACACTAGTTCCGAGAGCAACAACGACATTTGACCAAAGATTCTACATGTTCTTAGGTCCGAAACTATACAACACACTCAGTACCAACTGGAAATCGTATAATTCCAATAAGATTACACAAATATGGACTCAATATATGATTCAATCAGGTAGAGATGAATCAGAAGCATGGATATCCAACATTCTAATGTAATTTATACAATACCTTCACTAATAATTCACTACTACAACACTCCCGCTACATATATTTTTATTTTATTTTTACTTTTTTATACATATTTGTAATTTTTTTTTTATTCCTGTCGATAAATGACACCACAACAGCACGAAAAAAAAACTGGCTACTTTAACACAGACTTCAGTCTAGCAAAGTAGCCAGGACAACGCTGTATATATCAGAGGTGAAGTCTACTCCATCCTACACAATAAACTATGAGAATGTCTGTGACAAAATTATTCGACATTCTTTCATTTATTATGTATCCACCTCTGTTAAAACAAAAATATGTATGTCAATATATATATATATATAAATAAATAAAAATAAATAAATAAATACACTTTATAGACAAGTTTTTGGTACCGTAACTGCAGCTGTTTCTCGGATTCAATAACAGAACACAATTTCAGCAAGACGGGGCCACTCCACACACAGCTAGAGTTTCAATGGAGAAGCTGTGGGAAATTTTCCCAATAAATTAATCAGCAAGTACGGAGACATACCCTGGGCACCTCGGTCACCGGACCTTATACCGTGTGACTTTTTTTTTGTGGGGATACCTTAAGTTGAGAGTTTACAGCGACAATCCTCGAACAATTCAGGCTCTACAAGAAAATATTCACCGTGAAGTTGCTGTCATTGAACCAACGCTTTGCTCTCGCAAATTTAAGAGTCCGATTGTAAGAGTGTTTTGAAAGAAATGGACGGCATTTAGACGATATTGTTTATAAAACGTAAAATCCAACTCCATTTTGTAATATATTGTATAAATACGTATATAAAAAAAAAAATCAATTTTGTATAAATAAAATAAGAGAATAAATAACATTGAAGTTTTATTTTTATTTAATATTAAACTTGAAAATGTTCCGCCGGACACCTTTTACAAACCTCGGAATGGACCGGTGCGAATCGGAACACCGCTCTGGCTCATGTTATCCTTTACAATTCAATTTCGGTTCGTTAAATTTTAGATTTCTTGCCCTGCGTATAAACGTTCGTTTTAAATTATTTTAGAACTTGTTTTCTGTATGAAGATTTTAAATATAGGTATTTAAATTATATTTTTGTTGTAATATGTATTTAGTTAATTCACGTAGTTAGCAATTGCGCGGTTACGCTATTACTACTGTATGCTAGGTATTAAAAAAAATTGAGTGAAATTATTCTAATTTTGAGAACAAATTTTTTTTTTTTTAATGGTTTGTTCTTTTATTGTTCCATACCGATTTCTGCTTCCGATTTCGCTTAAAATATAAATTATCTACGATTTCTTCTTCGGATAACGTATATTTAAAATGTTTCATTATTATGGTGATCAAAAACTTTTATTTAAATAACTATTTTCACAGATTACCATAACCGAAATTTTTACATTAAAGAAGGAAATATATTTCAACATTTAATATTTCACTCTAAACGGTAATAATCGATATAAAAAATTAAAACTAGCTCGCTTGACAGATAAATAACGAAATGACCTTGGAATACATCATTAAAAAAACGTATTGCACGCAGTTTTCAATCAAAATGATCCTTTTCGAAAAAACAGAGTAGGTACATTAAGAAAATATTGCTTGAAAACTATGCCCCTAATATAGCAATATTTGAATATGCCCAAAGAACACAATTACTGGATTTATTGTTATTAAAAAAATAATAGTACCTCACAGAGACAAAGCTCTTTTTTGTATTTAATGGAAAATATAAGGAAGTATAGGTAATTACAGGGTTTACGACCTGTCTTCGGCTGGCTTAAGTGATCACTTTATATAAATATAACGTTCACTTTTCTCGCTTCGAGTATCACTACACTATCGCCATCTATGGACTAAATTTGATAGTTAATTTTTCCCTGAAACAGCATATATGTCACAATGAGAATCTAATTATTTTTTGAAATTATTTAAAGCAATATTATTTATCTGCAAAATGTTTTTATGGAGATTGATGGGTGAGAATGGTGAACGTTATATTTATATAAAGTGATCATTTAAGCCAGCCGAATACAGGTCGTAAGCCCTGTAATAACTCATACTTTCATATATTTTCCATTAAACATAAAATATAGGTTCGTCTCTATGAGATATACATTATTTGTTTGAGGAATATTTAGTTCAGTAAGATCGTTATGCGGATTGAACAAGTTGGATACGCGCAAACAAGCAAATTGTTTCGAAGCATAGGTATGACGTTGCACGCCGAAGAACTATCCGAATTAAAAACTCTAGCCGTAGGTTATGGTGCGTAATAACGCTAAGCGCTAGATTTTATAGGATCTTTTCAGAAGATAATAGACTGTATAATTTATATTTATTTTCAGAATCTTTAGAATGCACGACTTTTTTGTTTGTATCAGTGCACGTCGTACATATACGAATACGGAATAGTAGTTATTTTACTACTCGCATGTTTTGAAATTAAATTAATATAAAATAAAATTCTTCCGGTCATTACAGGGTTACACAACGGCGGTGGCAACAGTACCTACGTTACCGAAAGGAGTCATACAAAATAAATCTACATGCACCATCCCTCATAAAGCGATATGCTAGAACAAGGTACTGAATTTTTGTTGAAAGTAGCGATCTTTATATTTTATCACATTTCTGCCAATGCGCGTGCACCTACACGTGCGACACGTGCATTGGAAATTATATTTAGGCAGGCACATCACGGTTCTGAAAAATCATGTATTGAACGTTGAAGCTTAAAGAAAATATAAGACTTTTTGAATACTATTAAATATTTAAATCTTTATTATTCACTGGCTGACGTACCAGCTCTAGTAATAGCTAGACTCAGTAATTTATACGAACTTTTTCATTTATACACAATGGCTACGAATGCGATTTTCGTCTCAAATAAAATAAAATGGCTGTCTCACGTAAAACATGTCAAAAAGTTTGGAAAATATATATATATTTTTTTTAAATAAAAACATTATTAAATATTTAGTAGTCAAGTAAAGTTATGCAGCTTTATTGGCCGTGTCCTGGATGAGATTTTTCTGTAGAGAGTATCTCTGAAACTGAGATTGTGCTCCCGTTCTTTGGACACGTGGCCCACCAAGTCCAATATGCGAGCGTCGCCACTTATATATAGGGTTTGATATTTAATTTGTCTCGCGCCTTACTTCACGCTTGTCATACAATAAACGTCAAAGCTTAGTCCATCGACTATAGACGTTTGGTTCGTCGTTGGATAATTTTGAACACAATAAATTTTTTGTAATTTGCTGCTTTCTGTTATATAAATATTAGAAAAAATATTTTGTTAGAACTACTATTTATTATTAAATGTACATGTATCAAGACCAATGGTTCCTACTTCATGATACAATGTATAGTATACGGATCGGTCAGATCAAAATATCAACACGTGTGTATGGTACTGACATTTATTTTTCTCTTTCTTCCACGGCACTATACATTCCAAGGTGGGATTTGGTCTCTTCTACAAGTGCTCTCCACCGATTCCTGTCTCTGGCCAATCTTCTTCAGTTCTCGGACTCCCATTCTGTTCCAGTCATCTTCCACACAGTCTAGGTGGCTTCCACTTAGTTATTATCTTTGGTGTCCTATAATGAAATTGATCTCAACTATGTCTCTAAGGTTTATCTCATCGTACCTCATTTCGTGGACACGGGCCATAAAAAGCCAATAACTTTTTTCCACCTCAGGAATTGATGTCAGGAGTTAGACAAAGCACCACAATGCTGCTGGATCTACCGGTTTCCGAGAACAGTACACTTTCAATTTGATTTTTATTTTTTTGAATAGAGTTGCGTACACGGAATACATGTCACATCAATATTCTAAGTATTTTAAAACTAAGCTAAACGAAACTAAGCTACTATGAAAATAGGACTAACTTGACGGTGTCCTGGAACGGGGCCAACGTCTTAACCACTATATCAATAAGCCACTCTGATTCAGTCTGAAAAAAAAGAAACTTCGAAAAGTAAAAATCTGATCGTCGCACAATTTAAACGAAATATAAACAAAATAAATAAATAACACTCACCCTTATTTTAAACCATTTTTACAATGTAATTTGAATTTGAAAATAATCCAATACCTACTATTAGTACTCTAATGGTTATGGATAAACATCGCATGTGTGTGTGTCACGTTTACAGTTCACCTATAAATAAGGGAGGAAGGAATTAAATTTGATTACATTTATTTGAGATGTTTTAAAATACCATTTGTTTCAAGCATTGTACTCTGTGCAGGTAGGGGTACATTTTTTAGGTGGGTGCTAATTTTTGGAGCATCCTGCAAGAAGGGAAGATTGCTCGAAAAACCTTGTTGAGGTGGGCCACGTTTGAAGGACGGAGAAGAAGGGGAAGATCCCCCTCACCCGTTGGACAGACCGAGTGGAAATGGTTAATTTTTGTAGGGCCATTTTCGTAAAAAAATTCACCCCAAGAGCGCTTTATGCATAAACTGTTTTGTTCTACATTACCTATGTATTAAAATTAAAAATTATCCAGTGACAGTCCTATGATCTGCAGGATACTGATCCTCAATCATTAGGTTAAATTGAATTGTAAAATATGTTGTCAACATATTTGGAAATACGTATATTAGTTCGTTCACTTTTTCAATACATATTTTTTTGTGAATATGTACTCGATTACAAATTTTTTTTTGGTTGTGGAAGCTAAGATTAAAACTATATATATATATATATATATACATATAGTAACAACCAATACAATGGACGTAAAAAGTATTAATAATAATTTACCGTTACTTAAAAAGAATTTGTATACGGATTGTTGTATTTGACGTAAAACCATAAAATATAATAAATCTTCCTTAACGCGTGCTGTGAAATGTTTCAAAATAAAACGTGGGTTGCAATAAGTAATGACGCACGATCAATCGGTTTCATTTCGGTTCTGACATTATTTAGTGTCGGGAATCACAGTTCTGGCAGATTATAAATGGAATTGGTTGAATAATTAATGGTTTGATTTTGATATAATTATCCTTCCCGGATTACCTGTGTAACAAATGGCCGCTTCAACCACGTGACCGGGGATCGGTATCCGAAGAATCGGCAGAAACTAATCGATTGGTCTCTCGATATTTTATTATTTTTCCCAGCTTCGCTTTCTCCCTTCCGCCTGTGCCCTTCCCTATGAACCGTACGCGTAAAATGTTACAAACCGTTACCTTACATAATTTATATTGGATAAAGGATGATAACGGTAGCTAAATCTCTGATAAAATACTGTAATATCAACATGCTGATAAATTCTTTCGACAGTATAATAGCTCGCGTTCACGGATGAGATTTTTGCGAGATTTTCGATTCGGTACAATTTCTGAGACAGGAATTATGCTACTATTAGAATTCTCGGCTTTCGCAGTTCACCTTGTCTCAGAAATTTGCCATCTTGCGCTTGTTTTACGTCAAGCGTCAAATATCAGTCCATTGACACCGTTGATGTTTCGTTTATCAGTTGGGTGAATTTGAATTTCCCCAGCAGCGATTAAAATGAAATATATTACTATTTAATGCCTTCTCTTTTGTGTAACTCTTCAGAATAAATAGTTGTAGATATCTGAAGTTTGTACTTACCCGCTGAATCTCGTCAATTCGGACGTCGTATTTGTCAATCTGATCTCTGAATTGTCTCCAAGTCTGAACTGAAATTTATCTCAACTAAATTTCTGAGATTTATTTCATCATATCTCATATCCGCGGACACGATCCATAAACACCAAACCGCTCTTACAAAATACGTATGTTTATTTATTTGTATAATAAATACATATGTATATTTGTGTTTGGACTGTGCCTGTCTCACTAAAGAAATCTGCATTGAGACAGGCAAATATGTATATATTCATACGTGTATATGTATAGCCTCACAGGAGATTAAAGAATCCAAACCTTATATTATTATTTCATAAATATATAAATTATAATGGCGTGCAACGGTGATGTTGGCCTCTGCCGAAGTTCGGCGCCAAGTTGTGATTGAACTAGTAGGTACTCAAAATTATTATATATAACATATCTACACTAGATACTACATTTTACATTGGGGCCCAATGTCGTTTTTCTATTTTGCATTAGAGCCCAATTTTTTTAGTTACGCCACTGCATAATAAATGATACCAACAACTTTCGTGAATATCAAATTTTGAAATAATAGATATTGTTCCATTGTTCCCTATCACCTTAGAAGTAATTTTGTTTTTTCGTGTTTATATTGTTAATGTTTGAATGCTTCTTAATTTCTTTTTAATTTCCGTGTTTATTATCTACGCGTTAACCTTTACCATACCGAGATATAAAATACTCGTCTGCAGCCATGTTGTCAACTCGTGTTACCGTAATAAATTAGACTTCTATTAGTCTTTAAAATGTGAAAAAATGGTTTTGAAAAAATTATTGGGCATTAAATATTAAAAAAAAATATGTCATATTATAATTCGGAGCATTCATCAAGTTCTGTATAGGAGAATGCATTGCATAATACAACCTTCCTTTTCATCTATCTTCATTTAATTAGTGAGAAAAAGACACCTTTATATTCGTGTTTATTATTTTTTTCGTAATTAAATTAATGTGTGATTTCTTTCTGTCTTGCCACAAATGGTATTTTTGTCAACGTATTAATTTTACAACGGAATGAATTAAAAATAATTGTTTTCGTATGATTCGTCTTACATAATTAATTTTTTACTAGTCATTTCTAATTATTAATTATTCAAATTAACTAAAATATGAAGTGTATGTTGCGTATATTTACCGAAATATTACATATTTAATTAGAGCGTTAGACCTGTGTCACTGCATGGTTTGGGAAGGGTTAAGCAGTCGCAAAATATTATCTTATTCGTCTATACCGTATATTGTATTATATAATATAAATACTGTAATTTTAATGTTAAAAAATTAAGTATCTTAAAAAACAAGTGATATTACGTAAAACTTTAATTTACGTTATTGATAAATGAAAAAATCTGAATTGAATTGAAATCATGCTTGGATAAAAAAAAAAGTGTTTAGTGTTATTATCGGATTATTGATGACATGTCAGTGTTACTTTCAAATCTTAGTTACTATAACACACGTGAAATACCTACTCATTAGGATAGATTAATTAAACGTTATTTTTTAAAATTATTAGTTGTAGTGTATCGCTGACATTATTTTGTCGCTCGTTTTGTGTCCAATATTTATAAATCATTTTGTTTTGAATATATAATAATGTAAATAATTTTATATTCATATTTTTATTTCTTTAAGATAAAGAAGTACATAATGTGATTATATTTCGACAATAATATGTTTCTACGGCATGCTTAAGTAGAGTAGCGTTATTATATAATATTTATATATTAAATGATGTGATGAAAAAACTACCCTTATATTGAAAAACGTCGTAGTATGTGATTCTCTCAACCGTCGGGTTTGGGGCGCACGTACACGATACGCGCGTGTGTGCGTGTGTGTGCGTGTCTGTGCTCATCAGCTCCACACTGGTAGCCTACAGCTGTGTGTTGTAATAATAATAATAATAGTACGTAGTAGAAAGCCTTCCGTCGGTCAAGTATTCAGCCGCGTCTCGTGGAGCTTTCACGCTGCTCAACTTCGGTCGGTCGCGGCGCGGGAGGGGCAGGGGGGGGAGGGCAGCTTCCCGCGCCCGCCGCGCGGCGCTCGCGTCGCTTTCCCCCGGAACCTTCGCAATTCAAAATATAACACGAGCGCGCCCGCTACTAGCGTCACTTTAAAGTTGACATCTGTGCCCGGCGCAGCTGCACAGCGGCCACTTTCTAACAATTTCCGTTTTTTTCAAAGTTTATCCGTACAATTCCACCCGCGTGTCAGCCCGTATACGCGGTGATCGGATCACTCCTTCGAATACACAACTGTAGAGTTAATTGGCGGTGTTTTCGTTCTCGTGAAAATTTTGTAAACAAATTAGTTTTGCCGCGAACAAATTATACCCGACACGATAAAAAATCGCGCGAACCATGCGGGACATCCTCAACTCTGGCTAGACGGGACTGTCGCTCTATCCTCCCCGGAGGCGGTGGTCGTCTCATCTGCCGTGATGCGATCACGCTAACCGGCGAATATTCGAGTTAAATTATTAAATCGTTCGATCAAAATGTCTCCGGTTAAAGAAGTGCGCGTGATGGGCACCAAGGGCGCGCTGCCAGAGGCGAAGAAGGAACAGAACCAGTGGAAGAATGCCGGGAACAACGGCTACCTGTGTTCGCCGCAGGATAACGGCGGAAGCGACGACTCCACCGGCGTCCTCCTGGAGGACATGAACGCCCCGAGGAGCACGGTGGTCCACTTCGGACCCGGAGCCAAGACTCACACGGTCCTGTCGGAGGCGGACAGCGAGGCCTCGCACTGCGGCAAATTGCAGACCAAGTTCTGGATAGTCTCGGCTCTGGTGCTATTCATCATCAGCATCATCTTGGCCAGCACGGTACTGCAGCTCAGCGGACAACAGTGTGAACCGTTGTCAGAAGGTAAGAGATTTTAACGTAATAAATTAATTTTACAAATGAGTATTATATACTATATATATGTATTGAGTTGTTTAATGATTACCTCAAATATATACCTCAATAATAACGCCGGTAAAATACTTTTTGGTTCTAATCAAATGCACTTTGGTGCCCATAAATATTTAAATATATATTTATATTATTTTGTTCTCGATTAAAAATATTTTCGAAAAAAGTTCTCACAAAATTTTCCAGATATAGGTATGTATGTAGATATTTTGAACCTTTAAATGAGTCGCACAGCGGCAGAATAAACCCAGTGAAAAATGTCATATTTTGAGTTACACACACTAATACGCTCAAAATTAATTATTTTATATTGGCTTATTTTAGTGCACAGGGATGTTATAATTATCAAATGTATATTAACATTGTTATAATTATATAATGATGTTAATATATTTTTTTTTATAAATAAAAAATTGACTGCAAACGGAGACTCATTTGATCACTTGCAGATAAGCTACTGTGCAACTCAAATAATATTAAAACATATTTAATAGCGAAACTACAATATATCAAAACATAAGATTACACGTATATTTTTTATTATAATGTATAACATTACACGCGAGTAAAACAGGGCCCCCTTTAATTCGGACCTTTGTCTAGCGGAATTTATCGTATTGATATATAATTTATGTATGTAACAAAATATAAAATAAATAAATCGCGTGTCTGTTCTTGACGTTACGAGATGTCTCATTAATATCACATACCTTATCGCTAAAATATTGTTATCAAAGAATTGCAAAGTCTTAAAACCTTTCCAGGCATGACATGACTAGGCACATGACGGGTACATGACAGGTACATGACTTTGTTCTCAAAGGGGATGCAACTAATTGGTTTTCCTGCGACTGGAATAATTGGGTTCCCACAAACACTGGCACTGTTGTGCTACGCTCTTGAATTCTGAATTGAAGTTCAGACTCTTCGCTCTCTAGTGGCGGTCACGGCCAACAGGTAAATGCATCTCATGAGATATTTTTTTTTACCGACGCGTTACAGAAAATAATATTTAGAATTTTATTACCACTATGATTATAATGGTAATTAAAATACTCAATGGATTCATGGACCCCGAAAGCAAGGCAGAGAAGACGGATCAATGCCTCTGAGATGTGGTGCTGGAGACACATGTTGCGCATACCATGGACGGCGAAATGTGCGAATGTCGTTATTCTGCAGGAATTATACATCAAGAACACTCTCAACCTGCAACCCGAGACTGCCTTCAATTTTTTGGGCATCTTGCAAGAAGGGAAGATAACTCGGAGAACCGACCGACCGAATGGAAAGGGTGACAGGCACCTCTCTGGTGACAGCCCTAAGGTCTGCAGGATGGCGAGAAAAGTGGAGGAGTATAGTTAAGAGGGCGATTCATGATGGACTGACTGTTCATCATACATGAAAGTTTAAGGGAAAATTTATGGATTTCTTTGAAGAGATGTGTCAAATTCTTTTGAAAGTGTACATGTTTATTCTGAAGGTAGTTTTTTCAAAATATTAAACAAAGAAATCTACTGTCAGATGTTTCACAAAATTGTAACATTGCAATGCCGTAAGGTGATGTAAATGAATATAGATTTTAAATTAAATTAATTTTTATTTAGGTACCTTACAGTAATAATTATAATTATTCCATCATGATCGGTTTTCAAAATTAAAACGTCTAGATATATTTCTTAACGTTTTATTTGACGCCGGATTTGAAAAAATGTTTTTGGTGTTTAATTTGCGATGTTTCAGTTCAGAAAAATCGATGCTTAGACAGAGAAAGACACCAAAAATAATGAGCTCGATAAAGTAACGACATTAAACAGAATGCGTAGGTAAAAAATAGAATGGTAAATCATCTCGCGAAACAAAAATTGAAGCAAACGCAAACTAGACGTTCAGTTGATATTTTCTACCACGCTGACTGTCCAATGTACATTTTTGGGGTCCCATTAAACGGTAGTAAATATATAAATAAATATATTTTCTTATTGTAGAAATAAGCGAAAGATATATATTCTGCGCTTAAAATAATCCATTGATTCTGAGGTTAAATCATCATTATTATAAACCTATCTTAGAGAATCCCATTTTAAACCAAAAAATGTTAAATATTTTATGAGCATTATAAATTTCTGAAACTCCAAAAGCCTTTGATTCGCTCAAATTATATTTTAACAAACAGGATATATAAAATATTACTTTGATGTAACCGAGAATTCAGTTTATGTTCTGCTAAACCGAGCTCGAGCAACATTAAAGGTCATTTTAGCGTGATAGAAACGGAAACTGTCATTATACATTTTGGGATGTGGAAAACAGGTTGACATTTTTTCTCATGGGAAAACAACATTTACGAGGGATGTTCAAACAATTTTAAAAAAAAGGCTTTTATTCATTAATGCTGCATAGTAGGCCTAGTTTGACCATGTGAGTTTTAACTTGATCTTCCACGGTACTACATCTCAGGATAGGATTTGGATCTCCTGTCCCTGGATTTTCTTCTTCAGTTCCCGGACTCTCCCATCCTGCTTCAGCCTTCTTTTACACAGTCAGTCCGCCTCTTTCTTGATTTGCCTCTAGGTAGCTTCAATTGGAGTACCCACTTTATCATGATTTTTGGTGTCTTATCATCTGGCTTTCTTTCAACGCGGCTAGTCCATCGCAGACTTTGGGACATACATAATTTTTTGATTGTAATTCATTTTTATTCTGAAAGTTACATTTGATAGTGTAAGTTCGTAAATTTTTCTTAGTAGGTATTTTGAGTTCAAAACTGACCATAAAACATATGATGATATCTGTAATAACTAATTACATTCGTACATACAAATATATCCAGTTTGAGTTGAACATTTTTTTCAAGAACATGGGTTCCATCAAACTTGAGGTAATGGCGAGTTAAAACTCCTTCACATTCTTCTTCTTCTCATACCGTATCCGGTTAAAACTGCACTGTAGTCTATCAAAACCACTGTCGTAGATTCTTCAGTCATGAGGTTTCGCCATTCCAATTTTTTTATGAATTATACGTATGATATACAGCTTCCTTGCCAAGCCGCCTTAACAGTCCATGCTCCTATCCGTAGTTTAGTTTTCAGAACATGTAACATCGGACTATTCGCAATCGAAGCTTTAGGCTAGGTTCTCGGCTTTTCTTCATAAGCAGAAATGTCGCACGGGCTTGCTCAATACATCCATCATCCCAATACATGGATCTCATCTGTCGTTTATAGAGCATTACAATTTTTTCGCTACTTAAGACTGTTAACAGCGAAGAAGAAATTGAAGACGACCGTCGATGTAGATTATGTAAATAATGTTATTTACTGTCTTTTCACCAGTTGAAATTAATCATCGAATACAGCGCTAATGGTATTTCAGAATGTTTGAAATTGAAACAATTTTAAGACAACAATGAATTTTTAGCCAACTATGTGCAAAAACTATTGCCTGAATACCAGTCAGCATTGTGCGGTGGCCTTGCTATTCAATTTTTAAACGTTTTGATGTTGATTTCGAAGGGTTTTTCAGCAGAATTGTCGCTGGTGATAAAAGTAACATCTACTAGTAATCGGCTAACTGAATTTATTATATATTTATTTGATTTTCCGAAAACTTTTTGAACACTCGACATATCTATACTATGTATGTGATGGTGTAAATAGGTATATGGTACATTATGTGCCGGCTAGCAGATTGTTATGTACACGTTATACCTACACTCTTGAAAGCACGTTTCAGTGTTTACAGTTAGATTGTGAAGTTGGTTTTCGAAGTTTTGTTTGTCATTTTACCGAAAGATTTTTTTCCCAAACTGAGGCAAAAATATTTTAAGTTTCATTATGAACTAACGATACACAACCGTCGGGTTGTTGAAAAAAAAACGAACGAGTACTCTCACGGTTATGTGTAAACATCACGCGCCTGTGTGTGACATGTTTTTAGTGCGCTCGGGAGGAAATACATTTTATTACATTTATTTTTGAAATATTAAAATTTAATCTGTTAGAAAACATACAGTCGCTCAGCTTTGTAGGTAGATATAGGTGTGCATAATTTTATTAATTAATTTTTTTAGGTAGGTACCGTGTAGATATTGAATTCACAAATAAGTTCTTTACCTACCTATCGGGATGTGACTAATTTTAATTTCTGAATATATATGTTGTGGCTTATTGAATTTCAAAAAAAAAGTGTCAAAATGCAAGTTTGACGTTTATAGGTACTGAATAAAATGTATTGTAACCATGGTTACAATCGTTACATCGTTACAATGACGTTTTAACTCATCACTGTTGCGATTAGTATCACTTATTTGTTTGGTCTATTTTTCTGAAATTACTAACCACTGTGGGAAACTGGCTGCAGTGCTGGGCGGGTGGTGGCGGAATGAGGTTAGATTTTTAACTACCATAAAACATTTTAAAATTATTTTTTAGGTAATATTTTCGTAAGAGAAGAATTTTTGTGTTTGACGTAGAAATTCTAGAGTTGAATTCATGAATTTTTGATCAGAATACGGCTTATCTCGCGATTTCTTTCAAAAACCAACCTCCGGAATCCGATTTACCCAAAACTCTCCATTATTTCTGACTTTGGCTTATTATTTTACCGAGGTTTTTTTTTTCTCGGAAGCCAAGTCAATTAACAGTACAAAGCGCTATAGAGATGTGTATTTCAATAGTCTCGAAAATAATAAAAAAATAATAATACCTAAAGATCATTTCGGGCAACTTTTTCATTACTCTAATACAAAATATCATAATTATTCGAAGACGGAATAAATTTCATTATAACTAATGAAAATTTCATTTCAGGATGCTGCTTCTAATTATATCTATAACGATTGAATCTACTGCAGTTTTAAGCGACACATACCTTACTGCATTTTATTTACCAAATAGTAAATTAAATATAAAAATTAATAGTAGTTAGAATAAAAATGTGTGTTAATTTGCTTTTATTAGAAATTTTATTTTTAACGAAATCATGTATCAATTTTTTTGTTCGGAATACAGAAGAAATCTATCTATAGAAAAAATTTTTGGTTTCCACCTGGATACAAAACCGGAACTTTGCCTTTTCGGGGAAACATGTTACCATTTCGCCACGTCGACTATTTATGCTTTACATGCTACTTTTTACTATTTACACGGTAGGAGACGCCAGGGTTAAATGAATCAATTTTGTTAAATTTGCACAACCTTTGATATAACTTATATATATATTTTCTTTATAATTTTCAAATTGATTCATTTAATTTGTTTTAAAAATATCACAGAACTGTACACTTAGACTTTTTTTTGTGCGGTAGATGCGTTCCGTGGAAAAACGCACAAAAAAAGCTATGATTTACATAGAAAAAGTGAAGATGCGTTCCATGGATTATAAAAATCGCATAACTTCGAAACAGCTATATAAAATATACCCAAAATCGCACAAAAAAAGTTAATAGAAAATCAAGAAAACTATGAGGCATGCAAAAAATTATTTAAAATCCTTATTTACTTTATTTTACTAAACAATAACATTTTTGGTGACATTGTAAGAATGTCTCGAAAATATTAAGGATGGATGACGTCTCTAACGCCAGACATCCACTAGAGAAATGATAATAATTTTAATTACAAACTATCATCGCTGTCTGATAATTTTCGTTGGGATTTGCGATGTGGCCCAAAATTACTCTCTTCTTCAGAAGATATATAATAGTATGCGCAGTCGTAGTATTAGCTTCGATCTCATCATTGTTCTCTAGATTTTCTCTTTCTAACAGTATAATTAGTGATCAAAGTTTGTTCGGATTTTCTTGTTTCGAGGACTAATTGTTTATGCAGTTTCTCATACCCAGAAATGCGCCAGCCCACTTTTTTTAATGAAACGAAGCCTTTTGATCTTCCCTACTATGCATACAATATGGGAGCATAATATGTACAAGAACGCGCGTGCCAATGTCACATTGTAATAAACAGGTGAAACACTGAATTTTGCACCACAATATGTGAACCAAGTGATGTTAGTTACGTTTTTAAATATGTATGTTTATATAGTCCCAAAAATATATGTATTTAAAAAAAAATTGCATTAAGAAAACCGCATAACTTGGAAATCGCACAAAAAAAGTCGCACAAAAAGAGGGTTGAGTGTATTCTGTAATGAAACTTTACAATAAAAATGTTTTAAATAAATATATATACAAATTGAATTGTTAGGCATGCGTAATTTTGGTTCTAGATAAATTGATCGAAATACAAATTCTTTGAAAACCAATTACTCGAATGAAAATTGCTCGATATATAATTTGCATGAAAAAGTTATAAAATAAGATATTTATTTAATGAAAGTAATTAATTTTATAATTTTATAATTCATGCTATACAGGAATATTTACACAAGTTGAGAAAAAAATTTACAAAACAAAATGTAAGGTTAAAAAATTAAAGACATAAAATAGTTTACCTAACCTTTAACACCCTCTAAATAACCAAATTCGATCAATTGCATTTCGAGTAACTTATATTTCGAGCAAAGTAACATTCGAGGAATTCGACTTTCAAGCAATTGATTTCGAAGAATTCGCCAGATACCCATAGTTTTTCCCAGATACCCAGATACCCATAGTTCGCCAGATACCCATAGTTTTAGGTGTATATTTTTAAAGAGAGTAGCAGTCATGGAGAGCCCTTCGTCCAGTACCAATACTGATAGTACTAAATTGTACCAAATTGATCATGGCTGATTATGATAATAATTTTATAGCAAGTCACAACTGTAAATATTAAAAACTATCCCATTTTCAGAGACACGGCGGAGAAGCGGTTAGATTGGACAAAAAAAAAGGAAATCGAGAAATGTTTTAAAAAAACCGGTTTTATTGTAACCAATTCTACAAAGGTATTGTCACAAAATGACAGCTGTTGAGTAAAAAAGTAAAACACTTTCGCACACAGATATGATCCATCTCATTCTTGCGGCTAATGCCGGAAGAAATTTTAAAAATAAATTATAATAAAAAACTTCACTTTTGTCGGGTTGCAGCTAGCAGCGCAATAAAATGGTTTGAAAGGTATTAAAAGCAACTTGTTTTTGTTTTAAGCACAACCCTTAACACAACCGACCCCATATACATATGTACGTTGTTGTGTTGGTGTTCACGTGTACGGAAATTATATATTTTGTTGACACTCGTCTGTGAAACTTTCTCATCGCATTTTGTTCTTTCATTTACATATTTGGGCAGGGTTGGTTTTGTTTTTGATAATTTGCGTTATTCGTTGTAAAACTCAAAGTTTCAAGGGGAAACTTTGTTCATGAAATCTGAGTTTACACAATTAACCGTTCAAACAGCGCTGGGATAATGTGTGAAGCAGTGCGTCCACTTGAATGCTCTGTTACGGAAATGTTGAAAATAAATTTACAATTACTTTTTTTTTAAATAGATTCTGGTAAAGAAACAATAATGTATGTTTTTAGTTAGTTATGACATCCTGAAGAAGAAAATGGTATTTTTCGAAACCGGTAGATGTAGTTAAACTCAATTAAGTGGTTAATAAAACAAAGATAATAAATAAATAAAAATTACAATTATTATTTTTTCTAAATTTTGCTGTTTTCAAGCGGACGTTGCAGATTTGCAGGTTTAATTATTATCGGTAATTGAAATATTTTTACTTTGTCTATACCGGTGTGGAAAAATAATTAAACACGCTTATAACTTATTAAATAACTAACTTCACGCCGTTTTGTTTTAGATCCATAGATCAGTAAATGAATAGACATGAAATAAAGTGTACATATAGAAGAGGGGTTAGGAACATTAGTTTCGGGACGGGAGGTATTCTGCACACATTCTTGGTGGAAAAATAAATCTGATTATCTGAGTTGATTTATGACACATTTATGTAACAGTAAAAGTATTTACTATTCGAATATTAAATCTTTGTGTAAACAACATATTTTTTACATCAGCACATATTATATTGTCAATCGTTTCATTTTCGATCGAGTCGTATATTTTTAAAAAGCCGCGGAGCTATTTGATTGCGTAAGTGGTACCAGTGTGATCACGTGGGTGTCATCAAAATGATAATATTGGGACAAGGAATTTGTGTTAGTTCATTTTAATATATTTGGTGGTCTGTGTTTAGCTCTTAATATCGTTTCACTGAATATATGAAATCCATAGTTAACTTCAGTATACATATAATCATTAAATATTATATTAAAAAAATACTAATAGAAAATGAAATAAATCATTATAATAAGCGTATAATATTATTATAAACGAAAAATAATGTTAAAAATCGACTATTCAATTATACTATTGTATCAAAAATATTACACCTATATTTAAGCATTGAACAAAAAGAAAACAGTTAATGTATTCATTTGTTTTTGAAACATTCACATTAAGAGCGGCAGGAAATGATCCACGTGTTTTATTTTCTTTGGAGAGTTAATTTAGCGTAAAGTTTTCGAATATTTTTTCAAAACTATAGCAATACATGCTTTCAATCAATTTTATTACGAAAGATCTTTTCCATCTTAAAGCATTTCCTTAAAAATAATGTTTAAGTATGTTGTAATTATCACCAAAAAAATGTAATGCCGGAATCCTGTTTAATAGAATTATCTTCGGTACACCGAATCTTAAAATATTTCCATATAAAGACCATACATCTTGTAAAAGGTTCAAACTGAAATTGTTACTTTTCACAAATGAATATTTTTGCTATTAGGAAAACACATTCTTATTGTGAAGTTGTAATTATTCAGAACACAGGTCTGTGATATTTTAAATATGAATTAAATATATTAATTAGAAAGATATATTTCAATGATATTAGAATATTTTTGCATTTCTTATTAATTGTGTCGTTTTCAAATAAGTTAAAATTCACATTCGATCTCTTATATTGCATTATCCAAAAAAATGATTAAAATATGGAATTATTTCATTAAAATTTAAAACGATACCTAGAGAATTTTATATTATTTAAAATAAAAATAATAAAAATTATACCTTATGTGCATATGTATATTTAAAATAATTACTAGAAAGGAGCCCGTAAAAGTTGACATAATTTTTTCGGCAGTCGGCATAACATAAAATTAAATTTCTCGGTCACTGAAGGTATGTATATACTGGATGCGTCATTCTAATCCGCGAGCAAAACACATGCGGTGATGATTCATAGATTGCTTCACGCTGAACTCTGTACTCATTTTCACGCGCACTCGAGCCGTATCTTCGAAATGAATCTTATCAAAATTATAACGATTTAGTACTTTGAGTATGAACATTGCATCCAGCTTGCCATTTTCTAATTTATATAAATCACGGTTCTATATATAATAAATGTACATATAATTTATATTCACAAAATTGAAGTATCCCGTTTGTATATAAAACTATAAAATTATTATCAGTTAGAGCTTCATTATGGTATAAAATTATAATCCAAAAAATATTTTTAATTTAAAATAAATTCGGATCATGACCGCAATACTAAGTTCACCAACACGATTGTGGTATCTAAGTACAAAAAATAAGTACCGTCAAACAATATATTAGAATATACGAGTAATGTACCTAAGATATTGAATATGCTGCCTGCCAACGTGAAAACAAGTGACTTAATAAAAAAAATAAGATATATCACCCTGTATTTATGCGGATTCTATTTTTTGTACGGTTATTTAAAAGAAGAATGGATATTTTTGCGCTTTCTGTGTTGTTGATTTGGAGTGCATTTGAGGTGTCACCAGGGCCGACCCTAGAGGGTGGCGATTTCGGGCGCCGAATAAGCCGAAATAATAAAACAAAAAGCGGACAATTGGAATAAAATAAAAAGTTTATTAGCATTACTAAATACATAATACAAGAAAAGCAAGATGATCATCATACAGATCCAGAAGACCCATCTTCTGCTTCTTCAAACATTATCATAAATGTCTCCGCTGAAGTGTTGTCCTGGAGAATGGCAGCTGATTCTCCAGTATCATAATAATTACAGCTTACAGGGTGCCGTTAAAAAAGGCTCGCTCAAAAACTCATCTTTAGTAATAACTGGAAAATGAGCTAAGAAATCAATTAAGATTCGGAAATTGGAATATTTAGCCCGTGTGAAGCGAACCTTGAGATTAAAACAATTCTCTCCACCTTATCATCAGTTCAAAGTTGAATCACAAAACAGAGGGTCTGGCTACAGAAAGACGTTGTAACTGCGGAATCTGAGAGTCTGAAAGAATGGTTTGACACATACACTGTTCTCTTTTTTTAAATTAAAAATGGGGGCGCCCAGAAAAATTTCGCCCGAGGGCGCCACAAAGGCTAGGGCCGGCACTGGGTATAACACTTGGGACAATACGCTCATTCTTCTGTAGTTTTTCGTAATTTTTATATATTTTTCTTTATTGTATAGTTCGGTATTATTCAGGGCTATAAATTGTATTTGATATAACACGCGTTAACAACCTCCGTAAGAGTTTAACAAGACTTTTGCTTATATACAAATATTTTTTAATGTATGAAAATTATCCGTTAAGTACATTAATTATGACTGAAATTAATATCACTATTAATCATACTCTGGTTTTAAAAATGGACTGAATATCTATCCTGACACCATCTAGTAAATTTTCTTTAAAGCTATTTCTGATTAACTTTCAAGATAATTATTTCTGTAAACATACTCACATGTGATAATGAATAAAATTGACACATTACCGGCAAAAGAAAGGCCAATTTAAAAAAAAAAAATTGTCATTAAATTTTTTAGACATACATATTTACTTCGGTTTAATGTGAATGTTACATTCCCATTAAAATCTAAAACACTGCGAGCGGTATTATCGCAAAGTTTCAGAGTTTAATATTTTCCGTCTCAGAAATATGAGCCTCTCGGTCTGTTAGACTGAAGAATAAATTTAAATTATGAATTTGTTTGAGCGAGTTTGGAAAATCACGGTTTCCATTATTAAAGTTGAGCAGTCACAAGTCTTATAAATTTCTTGGTTAGTACTAAATTTAATTCAAACGAATTCTCGTTTCACGGTGTGGTATTTTACATCAATCTCGCTAGATGAAAATTCCCGTCTTAATTTATCTAATGTTTAATAATCATGTATGATATTACTAGATGACAGGTGAGCCCGTCAGTGAGGAAAAAAAATATATTTTCAAATTTACACAGAGTAGTCGGTAGGTACCTGGCAGAGGCGGTCGGTGACGATCTGTAGTAAGGATGCTGAATAAAATATACAAATCTATAAACTAGCCCACGAACAAAATTAAACTACTGACAAAAATAGTCTGTCAAACTAGGCACTATAAATTCTTTAGGCTCTGTAACATCAATTACAGATTTAATTTTTATTTATTTAAATGATTAATTAAATAGATAATCGAAGAATATTTAATGTTTCAATAATTCGACTTCAAGAATTCAAGCAAAAGTGTCAAAAATGCGTCACACGAACAATTTCCTCAAAAAAATCCGCTCCCTTCGTAATATGTATGCTATTCTGTGCATTATATCCATAACCATTACAGTTATTTTTTGTACGTTGGATGCTGTTAACGAATGCGTATACAGTATTCGAAGATCTTGACAGGCGGAATGCGCATGCGCGAAAGTCAAATACTTTAAAACTTTGTGGATTCGGAACGAATGATAGAATCCACTATTGGTGGTATCTGTGTATTTATGCGATTCATAAATGTTAGAAAGTTGAGAATGCATGTGTATTTCGTTTCGCTCTGTGCGCGCGCCGTGCTGTAGTGCGCGAATGACTGGACTCAGGATAGTACAGGACGAATTTATTTGCAGTAGTGCTATTCTCGGCTAGAAATAAAAAGTCCAAAGCTTAAATGACAGGCAAAAATCACATTTTCAAATTTACACAGAATATTTGGTAGGTACCTACCTGGTAACGAATTAAATGTGGATTAGTTAACCTACCTAGGTTAGATACGCAAAGTTCAACTGATTAATTTGATAACACAGAACGTCCAGAGAGCAATAATTTTTATATCCATATTTAAGTGACAAAGTGTCAGATGTGTGTGCGTATGTCCTACCCAATCAGGCTTTTATAAAATGCGTGACAGACGTATAAATGGCGAAAATTACTTTAATGTAAGTTAAATGTGTTCAAGAGGTACAACTTTTGTTATTACGTTATTATTACTGTGCCGAAATAACGTCTCTATTTTTATGACGCATAGTTTTTTAAACGATTTATCGAAGTTGTTTCATTATTTTTATTTGATATAGATATATTATTAGTAGGCTTATTTTGATAGCAACCAATTGCTTATATATGTCGTATTATATCTATGTTAATCGATTAAGAAAAACATTTTTTCAACACCTATATTCTCAGAATAAATGTGTTTTCCTCTGATAATAAATTGATAAAAATCAAACAAGCTATTTAATTCTACGTAAATTTCCTAAACTGATGGTATTTTTTTTGTTTCAAATAATTACTTTGAAACGGAACGAACAAAATCATTAATAATTCACAGTATGACAAAACTATTTTCGCAATAATACATTTTCATAAAATAAGAATCGCGAATGATTTGTATCATTTTATCGTTACCGTTACCATCACGCCGTTTCCCCGTGGGGGTAGGCAGAGAGGATAGAGCGCCACACTCTTCTGTCCTGACACACAATTCTCGCCTCATCCACATTCATACATCTTGTCATACAAGCTCGCCGATTGTTGAGGCTTCTAACAGAACCATCCTCCATTATCTGGTTTATCTGGTCGTGCCAAGTCTTTCGCGGACGTCCTCTATTTCTGGTTCCATCAACACTTGCGTCATATATCTTTCTTACCATTCTCTCCTCATTCATCCTTTCGATATGACCAAACCACCTAAGTGATCCTTTCTTAATCTTACTCACTATACTAACATCAGCTTTACATTCTTTCCTTATTTCTTCATTCTTTACTCTGTCATAAATAGATTTGCCACAAATACGTCTAAGTGATCTCATTTCCACTGCATTCAGTCTACTTTCGTTCCTTTTCTGCCAGCTCCAGGCCTCACTTCCATACATCAGTGTCGGTATCATTTTATAATCAGATGAAAAAATACATTTATTATTGAAAAACATTCACAATTGATTTATTTACGTATTAAGTATATACGATATTCTTGTAAGTAGAAATATATATTTTGCATATATAAGCGTACGCACGTTGCGGCGACTATATATATTTATTACTTAAAATATGGTAGGGAAATAGATAATAATATGACAAAAAAATGCATGTAGGAATTGGTGATGCGGATGTTAAGGTTATTTAAATATGATTGACTTGTGATTGTATCTGAAGGTTTTGTTGTGAAACAGTAGCTCCTAACATCTTCTAGTCTTACGCGTTAGTCGCAATGTAGGGAGTCTGTTATTGTAACTAGAGCAGGGTGTACAAATGAAAGAGCACTTACAAAATTTCGTTTATTGATGTGATGAATTATATTGTTGAATTTACGAGGATCTCTGGAGTAGCTCGCTCGAGATGCTGTTGAATGGAGATATTTATGAGAGGACGGTCTGCGGAAGAGTGATCGCTAGGTGCTCGGGCAGTGTCCGTCTCTGGTGCATATGTCTTATTGCGTCTGCTGATTGCTATATGGTTGATAAGTGAATCCTTACATGACCATGTCTATGGGCGCGTACAGGTTTACCACACTTAATTTTTGGGCTTTCATAACGCAGTGTAAAGTTGAGAAAAACGAACATTTTGGACGCATAATTCTTTTCGCCTTTAATCAAGGTTCTAATGCTTCCAAAGGACAATTTTGTCGCATCCACGGTACAGTCCCGATCTCGCTCCTTCAGATTATCACCCTTTTCGGTCGCTCTCCATTCAAATGCCTGGCGTTACGTTCAACAACAACGATGACCTCAAAAATTGACTCGATAACTATTTCGATACCAGACCAGCCGATTTTTATAGAAAGGGCATCGACTAATTAGAATACATTATTGATTGAGTATTGCGATTTTCGTTTAAAAATTTGATTTTATAATATATAATTTAACAAAATTGAAGACTTATTAGACAACCCAATGTAATTCCGCGCGCAAGAATTTAGACGAGATTAAATTGAATTAGACGGACAAGAATGGCTTTTCTAGTACACGAGATCAAAGTAAATATCATTGAAAGGTCAGATCAAAGATCATCGTGGACACGGGCCTAATATTATTCGTGAAACATAATTTTTAATATGCGTGTTGATGTTATTTTATTGTTATAAGTACATCTTCAACTAATTATTCCATATGCAATAGACGTATGGACTACTCCTTGTTAGAGCATTTTTGTTATTTTGATATCTACAATATATTTAAAACAAAATTTATTGCAACAGTAACCGAGTTAAATGCGTTGCAATTATTATTAAAAACGACATTTTTGAGAATGTCAAATGTCAATTTTATTCTGACAGAATAGATTTATCTCTTTTCAATACCGCAAGAGTCTTCGCCAACACAAAGGGTGGGTGGAAGTTTCTCATTACTGCGGCTTAGTCCTTCAGTGACTCCCGTCGGAAGTAGGAATGTATAAATATGTATATTACTCGCGACGGGGTGGTGTCGGAAATAATTATCAGCCATCGCTTCATCAGGTATTCCCTCCGTGTTTCTTGGCGGCAGGTTTTCCTATTTTTTCCGTTCCCGTTCCCGTC
Source organism: Eubasilissa regina (assembly GCA_022840565.1). Taxonomy (NCBI): domain Eukaryota; kingdom Metazoa; phylum Arthropoda; class Insecta; order Trichoptera; family Phryganeidae; genus Eubasilissa; species Eubasilissa regina. The sequence goes on from JAINEB010000003.1 coordinate 4,912,512, forward strand.
TCCGTCACCGCCCCCGCAGGCGCGTAGGGCGTCGTACACCCGCTCCTGCACCTCTGCCTTTCCAGAATTCAAAGGAGGCTTCGTATAAAATAAATACTTTAAAGAAAACAATACCTGTTTGGACAAGAAGACGTACAAAAAGTGTATGAGACGTGAAGTAACCATGTTTATTGCACCTGAAAACTAGTGATGAGCTAAACCGTTATTGTGACTGTGATTGTGAAATTTATGTTCGATTGTAACGATGATAAGTAACTGATTATTCGTAATTCTGATATACTGGAAACTAAACCTTTAACAATAAAATATCAGTTAGCAATCGTTATAAAATAAAATAACAAACGCACAATCACAGCCACAATAACGTCGAGCTCATCACTGCTGAGAACATAATATAATGCCATATCGTCGCCTTAATTTGTACGGTACGTGCGTACTGGATCATCTCTTATGACTGAGGATCGTGATCTCCGAGAACTCTCTCTTGACTATGCTACTTCCTCTTCCTTTTCGTCCTTTAACGTGACCCACCACATTAATCTTCTCCATGCTATCTTCTCTTTTTGCAAGATGACCAAAATTTTAATTTCTCAGGCAAGTGGTTGAAAGTCTGTCCTTGATGTCCAGCTCCTGCATTCAGGAGACATTCGTGCGTCTCGCCGTCCATGGTATGCGCAACAAATATCTCCAGCATCACATCTCAAAGGCATCCGTCTTCTATTCCTTACTATACTGGATGACTCATTCTATTTCAGGAGCAAAACACATGCCGTGATGATTCATTGATTGCTCTGCATTGTTCTTAATGCGCGTTTGAATCGACTCTCCAAGAAAAATCTCAACCGTGGACATGGGCCATAAAGCCTGATTTTATTAAAGACGCGTTTTTGTTTTTGTTAACACTACAGAATAGTATATAAACATCGTAAAAATAGACAAAATAGGGTGATTTAAAAATATATACACATGGCGAATATTATGTTCCAGGCCGATGTTAATTCATTCATCAAAATTCAAAATTTCAAGCGTAGCTCGGGCTGTGTGTGAGGTGGGACCATCCTATTAAAATCACATGTGTGCAGGCTCAACGGACCCAATTCAGTCACCAATAAGTTTTTACAGCATTGCATCTTGCATTCTGAAAGAAATAGGGCTCAATGATTTCACTGGCCCACATGGCGCACCATACAGTAACTCTGAGTAGCGGTAAAGGTCGTTGGTATATCAATTGAGGATTTTCAGTACCTTAATAATGACTGTTTTGTTAATTAACAAAACCCGCCAAGTCGAAATGAGCTTCGTCGCTCATGATGATTTTTCTCCGAAGGTCGGGTTTGTGTTTATTTTAATATATTAATAACTTTAACACGTTGTTGAAACGTTCTTTATAATAAATTGTAATTAACTATTCTCTACGACTACCAAATGCAAATTTACAAATATTTGTCATATCAAAATGGCAATCAAACAAAATCGACCTGGAACATAATATTCATCCTGCATATGAATGTGAGTTCTTAGTTCTGTAAAAGAAATGCTTTACATGTCTCAGACATATTTATAATACTAGCCCTGCACATTACGTTTTGGGATTAATCCCATCTCGTACATAGTTTGTTATAATTCGTTTTGGTCTCTTCATTATCATCGTCTGAATTTTATTTCGAATGGTGTTCTTTTGTTTTGTATTAACACATTTTCGTGACACATATCTGGGAAGCTTCCGAGAAAACATATCCTATGTTAAAATGATTATTTAATTTTACTTGCTATAGTGGTTTTATTAGGTGTCTCACATTTAATGCATTCTTTCATTGTTTTTTAACATGAACATGAATACATCATTGTAGACGATACATTTTATGAATATTATTTTCAAAGAATAAATTGAGAAACTTCTTGTTCTGCTTTGAGATAGTACACCTCTAATAATAATAATAATAATATGCTTTAAAGCCTAACTCATAATATATAAATATAATATATAGGAGTTTGTATAAAGATGGCGGAGTCTCAATTGTTTTACGATATTCAGTTATGTAATTTGAAAATAATCATTTTATAAATACTTTTTAATCTCTCGATATGCATTAGAGAATGCTAAGTCTAATCAGGCTAATAACAATATTAAATTGTTTTATATTTAACCACTGACGTTTCATCTTACTATCAGGTTTCTATAGATATTTTGGAAGTAATTTTGTCATTTTAATGACATTGTCAAGAAAGTTCTGAAAATGGACTAACTTTTGTTGGATTCAAATCAATATGTAAAATATGAATATTATCGACAACTGCTTTTTTTATCAATATGCTGTTAATTTTTGCGCCTAGCGCTCTTCGAGACTTTATAATAAGCAAATGATCATGAGTTATTTCTCTATTTCAAATAAGATCGAAACTTTCCATGAAAAGAAATCAATTCATCTTCGGTATTCCTCTGTTTCAAATAAGGTAAAATCTTTTAATGAAAATAAATCTAGACGCCTTCTATATTCTTTTGTTTCATATAAGATCGAAACTTTCCATGAAAATAAATCTAGTCGCCTTCTATATTCTTTTGTTTCATATGAGATCGAAACTTTCCATGAAAATAAATCTAGTCGCCTTCTATATTCTTTTGTTTCATATATGATCGAAATTTTCCATGAAAATAAATCTTGTCGCCTTCTATATTCTTTTGTTTTATATAAGATCGAAACATTCCATGAAAATAAATCTAGTCGTTTTCTATATTCTTTTGTTTCATATGAGATCGAAACTTTCCATGATAAGAAATGGAGCCCGCCTTCTATCTTAGGGAGAATTTTCAGTGAACAATGAACACAAACTTGTCTTGTAATGTAATTTTATTTTAATGTTTTAATATAAGATAAGACATATTTTTTTTTTTTTCACAAGAGATGACCACACAATAATAAAATAATATATTATATTATATATAATAAGAAAATAACTCACTTTGATTACTTTTACGAGTTAGTGTAAGTACATACTGACGTATATACAGTGGTTTTGAAATCAGCCGACGTTAAAGTAATCAAGAAGATTGTTGTTAGTTTATAAATCTAAGTCTTTCATGTTTTAAATCTATGTTTTTACGTCTTACTCATTACTACTTGAGATATACAATTATTCTAACTTAAAAAAATACTATAATAATAAAGTTATTAAGGGATTATTAGAAAAGTTCCGTCACATGATCAAATTTTGGTTAAGATTTTGAATTATTTTACCTCATAGTATATTTTTTACATATCGGGTTCAACCATTATATTGTTGAAATCATTGTAGAGCGAATCTGGAGGACCTCTACAAGTGTCGAAATTTTTCACCCAATGTGAGGCAGTTCAATGTGATGTAATACTAGGAGCCACGACAGCGGCGTAGACTTAAATAACCCGTAATTTTTTCGTAGTCTACGTAGCACAGTACTCCACTATAGATATATAGGAATATGTACATCCTATGATCGGAGTAGTTTTTCGGATTTAAAACCGGAGCAGATTTCTTCTGGAAACTAAGAAATATTCGTGTGAATTGCATCTGAAACTACCACAGCATATTTGACACAAAAATAAATAAATAAATATTCTTGGTGGATACTTTTCTTGGTAGTCCACAACCAACTCTAGAGGCGTTGAGTAAGATTTAAAACTTGCTCCTATGGTGGTTACTTTTTATTTTATTTTTTTTGTATAAATAGTACATATGAAAAAAATAAAGATAATTGCTTTACTAGACGTAAAGCAATTACCTGTACGGTTTTTAATAGTTGTAAATGTTAAGAGGTAAGTGAGTATAATGTTAAGTGAGTTATAAAAAGATGTGTGAAAAAAGTATAATCAGAAGTTATAAAAAGATATTGAAAAAATGTTATAAAAATTTTATTGTCAGTAATATACAATAGTCGGTGACAAGAATGTGTGGGTAGTTAGGTCAGCACAAAAGATAAATTAGTTTAATTTTGCTTTCCAACCACTTTGTTATTTTTCAATCTTGTGAATGAGTTTTACCACTTCGTCTTTACTGACCATAATCAATGTAATATTTATTATCTACAAACATAACAAATCTTCACATCCATTCAGTGTCCTCTCTATTGTATTTGATCCTTAAATAATGTAAAGGTCAGGAGATAATATGCCGCCTCGTCGAACTTTTATACACGTATTTCCAAATAATTTAAATGGTATGTGTTCCTTTTTTAGTTTTAATAACTAAATACACTATTTTAATCCTATCGTCCTTGTGTTATCTTGTACATCATCTCAGCCACGATGTAGATTCCGGAGGTCCTCCCGAGAGGCTGGAGAGAGGCACGTGCGAGATGAATTGTTGATATCGCAGTCAGCCGAGCTAACTGGAGCACATACCGGCATGTAAAGAATCTAATAAGATCTGTGTCACGATTTTTCCTTAGATATAAAATTATGAAAGAAACATACTTCATACTACAATTTTCAATAAAAGGAAATGATAGTTATGCCTAAGTGAATTCTATTTTAATACGTATTATACTTTAATATTATATATTAAAGAACAATGTATACATAATATATTTTAATATCTCGCCTTCCCGGTGTATTTTTGCATTAGTTAATAGCTTTGTCGCGTAATATCACAATAGCATTGTTTGTAATACTGCCAAAGCTTAGAAAGTGAACAATCGAAAAGTTAATTAACGAAAACAATCATAACGTTGATCTAATCTAAATACATTTTGAATAATTGCGACCTTGGAATGACAAGGTGTTACTCCGACATTTTGTATTATCAAAGTATTATATTATTAAAATTCTGATCATATTTTTATATTTATAACTGTGTTGTGAACATGTCAAATGTCTTAGTAATTTAGATGGTAACTAGAAAATAAAGTATAATATAAACATAAAGTGACGCAAAAACAATATTTTTCGACAAAATTGATTTTATATGTATATATTTATAATTAATACATTAATTTAGTATTTAATATATATTATTTAAAACACTGAAACTCAATATCTCAGTTTGGTATCTTGTTGTTTTAAGGGCAAGAAATGTATTTGATAGATATGTGATTTTCATATTAATAATGGACTTGATAATCTATTCGGCTTACCGAACCCTAAACCCTATTTATTTTTTAATATTCATCTCACTGTATATTTCCAACGTCGAGGCTAATAGTGTTTTGTATTTCAGGTATTATTTTCGTTTAAGCTATTATCTTTTATAGAAACTATAATTATTCAAATATAGGGTAGTGACAGATAACTAAACGAAGGCACGTTACTTAATTATGTAATAAAGATAATATATATACGTAATAAAAGTACGCGGTGTTTATGGGGATAAAATATGTTAAGTGATATAGAATTGTATTTATATTTAAGTTTGTTTAAACAACTGTATTGTTTTTACGTCAACCGGTTTCGATATTAACGTACTTCGTCGGGACTGGCGTACAACTGAACTATTCCATAAAATGTAAACGACTACGGGGTGTAGGCGGAGTCCCCTCCTCACTCTTACCAAGACAAAGTTAAATATAAAGATAATTTTAAATTATGTCTAACCACAAACAAACTAACATCAACATTAATAGTATAAAATCAAATAAGTTCTATATTTATTCATGTTTTTAAAATGTTATCGGGTCTACACCGCTGTTTAGAATTACCTGAGTAGAGTTTTTTGGGTTAATCTACCGTATCTATGGTAGTGTCTCCGACATAAGTCTTGATAATGGATTATGAGAAAGGATTCAAACCGTCGGCCAGAGAGGTCGGAAAACTGTACACAGAAGGTAATTTATGATTATTTTTATTTAGTTAAATAGTATGTAATAAATGAAACCTATTACTTAACAATTCCTGGAGTAAGACCAATTCTTAACATCAGATTAGGCCCTTTTAGATACCCATATTAACGAATTTATTTAATTTTATGAAAACAATTTCATCTTTTAACGTGGACGGTTTAACGTAAGATGCTGTGTTAATCCAGATTTTTCAGCTTTTTTTCTTTTTGTGTATTTAAAATAATTATATAGTTCCTTTCCATTTTATAATCTTCTATTTTTACTGACCTGCGTCCGGCGTTGGATATAGATCCTCCTTTTTTAACTTTCCACAGCTTGCGTTTTATTTATAATTATGGCCGATATTTTCTGATCATCGCATCTCGGGACAGGTAAAATATTATTTTTATAACAAGTTAGAGGTAATTAAAAATAACCATTTTAATCTTTTAAATGTTAGATAAATCATTAACTTTACTCACTTCACGCTCGTTGTATGTCAGTCCATTGACCATTGATGTTCCGTTTGTCACTTGTCGAAATTGAATGCCTTCTGTTTATCTAATATTCGCAATAAATGATTGTATGTGTACATGGTTCTGTGTGGTGGTGATGTAAGTGCACACGTGTATTTATACTGGTTTGAGTTTTTGTTTCTTTCTACCAATCTCAAGCTCTTCTCTGAGTTTATATCCAGATTAAAATCTCAACACGTGCATGGTACTGAAATTTATTTGAGATATAAAATCTCAATATATATTATCACCGCGTTTCTTTCCGTGGACGTGGGCTATTTGAAAATGTTACTACTTTATACTTAAGTGTTATCTATCTTATGTAGGGCAGAGCCAAAAAAATAAATTATATAAGCAGTTTATAAAAATATTAATTATAGTAAAATATATACACGAAGATTTTTTGACTTGTCCGTTTTGAATGAGACCATTTTCTCGTACACGAGTAATACAGATACACGTGTACGCCATTTTATTAACGGTATACATAACACGAATAAACAGGCGAGTGGGACAACAACGTGAAGTAAGAGTTTACATCCGACATAAAGGAATAGGGCTCAAGGGTTCGTTGAACACTGCGAGACCTCTGACCTTTCTCATCTGCAATAAAACAGTTGGAATACTCGTACATTTGCTACGTCACAGGAAAGATACAAAAATGATTAAAACATATGGCGGCGAAGTTGCAACAGACTACGTGTTTACATTGTGATAAGTACGATATTAAAAATATATGTGATATGTAATTCAAGTAGATTATCAAACTATTGTTCGTTTGGAGTACTAGAAAATAAATTTGGCTCGATAATATAATATCTAAAAGAGATGAACTAATATAATTAATATAATAAATACCCACATTTCTCCGGAACGATTTGAACTTCGTCCGGACTGGCGCATTATTGTATGTGGGTATATGTTGCAGTGAATGTGTATTACCAGTGAAGTTATATTTTTACTGGAGTTTCAGTGACATCATATCCGAATACATTTTTACCGGAAGATATATATTTCTACTAGCGAAAATATAATTCAACTGAAACTTTGTGAAATCACATGCTTTTCTAATGTCAATCTGACAAATGTAAAGCGTAAATTATTGTATAATTAACAAAATAATACTTATTTTCGATGAATATTGTATGTTTATTTTTTCGAACCAATACATGAATAGTACATGCTTTAAAATGAAAGTTCTAAAACTAACTCTTACTTAACCTAACCTAACCAACTTTCAAAACACAGTTGTAGTGCGACACATCACCAGTTAAGGCCCATATGTTCCGATGTCGGGTGGCATCAATGACACAAACACAAGTGCGACGTATACCTACGTACCTACGTGCACCGGATGATCCTTTTGTGAACCTACATTTAGATTTACAATATTTAATGTTTAATGGATTTTAACTGACCGAGTTAGTGAAATTATATTTATACTTTTAAATATATAACTTCACTGGTAATACAAATTCACTGTAACGTATAACATATATAATAGCTCAATCTCTGTCATATTATGTTATACCCAGGCACAATCTTCGCAAAATAGAATAACTGATTTCAAAACATTTTACAAATTAAGAGTTTGAAAAGGAATTCTTCTTGTACTTGGAAATTCATTTAATTATAATACTGTTTAATGTTTAATTATTTACTTATAAGCTTTCTTAGTTACATAGTAACGGGTAATTTACTAATATCATCTTCTTTTTCAGTATTAAATGGTTAAAATTCCACCGTATTCTCTTCTTCATTTTTCATCACATCCAACAACTTGTCTGACCATCACCTCTTGGGGTGGGTAAAACTCTAGTTGTCAGTAATAGTTTTTCTAGTTCTAATGGTAACGGATCTCGTTTTATTTCACACAACAACAAAATGAAGCGCGCGTTTTAATTTTAAAATTGAAATCATTTATTTATAGCTATCTACGCCCTGATATAGATAGATAAGTGATGATTGGGCGATTAGTCGGCGCGTTATTGCTCTATTTAATGCGGTTTTTAAATGGAAAATTTATGTAAAGAGATCTTTAAACTCTGAAACCGTGCATGACACGGGTTAATCGTCTAGTAATAATATTAAAAAATTGAATTGGGCTTATATATTTTATATAACTGACGTGCCCATTTTCAGTTAGTGGATGCCAGTGGCGTAGCCAGGATTTCTTTCGGGGAAGGGCCGATTTCCTGTGATTTACAAACCATTATCATAACTTTAGGCTTGGGGGCTGTTTACGCATTTTATACTTCGATGGGTAGGCCTGGTATTATAGTTTAAATATGTGCATTCCATTTACATAAATTTAAAATAGAAACAAAAGCGAAACTGCTTCTGTTCAGAGACAGTTTCGGAGTCGGTCTGACATATTTTACAGTGGTGATATAAAAACATTTTGTGAATTATTTTTCGGTTATCGTGTAAACTTTCGGAGGCTGGATAGTCGAGTTTTAGTAACATTTAAGACTGCAGAGACAGCGACCATCGGTGGAAGGATCGGCGAGTTGCACCACAGTTTTGCAAAGGTTAGATTGTATTAATATATTCAACAATACCAATGGAAAACCCAGAACTAGCTATCGAAGGTAATTATGGCAACAGGTACATTCAGCCGACTGCACAAATTTTCTCTAGGCGTCCCTGTCCCCAAAGCCAAGAACCTTAATTTCATCTGCATATTTTTCACTATACTTTCTCACCTCATTGTGGCCATTGAAATTGACCAGTGGTCGAGTTCCAGCCGGAATTTCCTGCAAGACTCTTTGGAAAGCCCTAGAATTCTCGCTTCTTATAACGCAGTGTTCCTATTTTGGACTGCTTGAATTTCTTGTAAAACTCTGAATTAGTGCAAATACGCCAATGGTTTTTGACCACAACTGACCCCAAGTATTGTGGTCAGTAAAAAAATATATCTGTCATAAATGTCAAAAGTATCGACTGTACATTTACGCTAGAAAAATGTTAATAAAAACAAGATTCTTATAATTATGTCAGAATAGCCAATATTCTGTCATAATGTCAAAATTTGTAAATTGTGTAATAAAATACATTTCAATGTTACATTTACCGTAGCGTGTAAATCGATTTCGGGAAGGTCTGAAATTCCCCCGCCTACCCCATTAATTATGCCACTTGTTGGAGGCTCCGTAGCAGAAGATAATAAACATACGAATATTTTATCACATTTATTTTTTGGGCTTATTTAAAACTGTGGATGGAATTTTGTTAAGAATTTTTTAAATTTTGTTAGATTTTGATGAAAAATACTACCAGTCACAAAGGTATCGGAATATTTCAATGCACTCTAATCAATCATGACGAATGTTACCAAATAACTAGACTTTCATCCCTGTATTGTCATTATTTCCAATGTCCAAAAGTTTAATCGAAGATATATCTCCCGATTCATATTGTGATTTATTATAAAATAAAAAGATAACATTATATCTTCATTGAAACAAACAATTTAAAAAGAAGCCGGCCGCCTTGTCACAAATTTGAATTAGTCGGTTATGATAATGGCTGTCGTTATCCGCGCATGTGCGAATGGCGCGTCTGAAAATTTGGCAAAGAAGATTTTGAACGACCTTGAAAATCTGAGAACATTTTTTATAACTGCCGGCCTTGAATTTATAGTACAGTATGAATAGATTTTTATACAAAGCTTGCTGTCAGATATAAATAAGATTTATGCCAGTTGAGCAATTTACCTCTGATCCCTAATTTTTCCAATTTGTATACAAGAATGGCCCGTGACTGCCTTGATCCACTTTTATTGCCAGGCTACTCTCAACTAGGATACTTGATGTGCTTTCTTAAGGATTAAGAGAAATTCCAAAAGAATTTCGTGTTGGGCGGAACTGAGTCTTTGACTGACTAAGTTTATCTGGTTGGTAAGTAAAACATTCCTTTAAAAGTGTTTTTTTCTAGTTTACGTAAAAATGTTCATCTTTTTTTTGATTATATTGAGTTAATCATGATTAAAAATCTTCTTCCGTAAATCATTTAGGATTTTTTTTAATTTAAGGTATATAATGAAGTATAACATTTAATTATTTTTTCAAGTTTTAAAGATTTTTGGTGACATAATTTTCTTATATCTGTCCTTGTCGCATATCTATCTAAAACAAACATATATTGAAACATATATTTGTGTCGCAACACAAAATAAACTAGATCTGTTGTCAATTTTATCACGTGAAAGTGTGCGGCTATCGCGTCAAATAAAGTTAAGTGTCATGACAAAACTGACTGTATACATAGTCACCTTACGGAGAGAGTGGGATCAATAATCCAGGCTGCCGAAATGAGTTACCTTAGGGTAGTGGCAGGAGTGTCATTATTGGACCGAGCGAGAAATACCGATATAAGGAAGACCCTTGGTATGGAGCCCCTATTCTATATATAAAATGATCTCAATTGAGGTGACTCGGGCACGTCTTGCGAATGCCAGAGGAATGACTAACAAGATGTATCTTCTTGGCAACTCATTCTTCTAAACATCAAAAAAGATTGGAAAAAGATAAAGGGGATGATGATGAAATAAGTTAAAATTATTAATTTTCGAATTTTTTCTAGTAATTATTGACGAGTTATTTCTAGTTTTAACATAATCAGCCATGTAAGATTTATAAAAATTTATATAACTATCTCCAAGACTAATGTTGATGAAGGGAGTCTATTAGGGGTGGGGGGAGTTTCGTTTGATTATGACTATTATGAACACTACTTCGTGTAATTGTTCATTCGTGTCATAAGTGTAATTTATTTGATATAGCCCCAAGTTCGGCACACCCAATATTTCACAGACATCGTTTAATTGTGTTGATAAATTGTCGTCATTTGAATCCTACTAAACCCTCGGTAAATCTTGTAATTTGCCCGAATGAATTTTGCTTTTGAAGTATTTTGATTTGATAATCTCAATATCTTCCATAACGTATTTATTTTGGTAGGCATATTTTTATTATATTAGCCTACCACCTCCTCTTGATTTGAGATATGATTATGAATAAGAATTGTGCGTAATAAATATGTGATATGTTTTAATTTCGTGATCTAGTCATGTTTTACTCAAGGTTCATTCAGTAGGTTAGAAATAATAACTTTTAATTAAATAATTAAAAGCACTTTTATGTGAGGCCACAGGCCAGAGGTCCCAAATTACTAGGGGCCACGCGGCCCTAAAAATAACTTGAAATAATCACTAAAAATTTCTTTGTCTACCTGTAACGATCTTTCAAACGATTGTCATGAATTAATTTTTAATTAGTTTTCTTGTGTTAAAAACATCAGAATTTGATGAAATGATGAGTGATTTTGCGAACAAAAAAATTAGTATATTTGAAACAAGATCATTTAAAAAATTAAGTAAAACATTCAATAATAGGGCCCAGGGCCCCTTAAAGCGAAAATCCGGTTTTATTGACTTGCAATACTATTTATATCGATGAATTGTATGTATATGTATGTCTATGTGTATGTTTTGTAGCAATACCGTGTCGATGACAGGGTATTGCAATATGTGCAGCTTCCGTATTTTGCCGGTTGACTAAATAACGTGGGTGAAACTTTCGACTCGAGCGAGTTTTGCACTCGTAAATAAGGTTTTAGTGATAAATCTGCTGGACAGTGACAAGGCGTAGGTACAGGGTGAATATTATGTTCCAGATCGATGTTGATTTCGAATAACTGAGAAATAAAACATAATTTTGTAATTTTTGTTATATTTATCGATTACTTAGTTTACTACAATTATGTATAGAATATGAAATCGGCCAAGTGACTAGCTCCGGCAGTGACACAAATGCGCGCTGTTTAAACCACATTCTCGCACACTTCGCATGTTATTTCAGGAATTTCATTTCGAATATTGTCCTGTAGCATCAAAATTGTTATCGGCTTACTGGTGTAGACCTTTTCTTTCAAGAACCTCTACAGAAATAGTCGAGAGCCGTAAAATCAGGTGATCAAAGAGATCCGTCGATATCACCACTTTTTGACATTGCGGCCGGGATAAATTTCTCGCAAAATTTCAAGCGCAGCTCAGGCTGTGTATAAAGTGGCAACGTCCTGTTGAAACAACATGTGTTGCATGTCTAATCGACCCAATTCGGTCACCGAGAAGTTTTCCAACATGTGACCATAGAGATCACCATTAACGGTTAAAGCGTTGCCTCTTGCATCCTGAAAGAAATAGACACATACGCCAGATGGCGCACCATACAGTCACTCTGCGTAGGTGTAAAGGTCGTTGGTGTATTAATTGAGGATTTTCAGTGCCCCAATAATGGCTGTTTTCTTTATTAAATAAAGTCAAGGTCATTAATATTGAACTACAAAACATGTGCTGTTGCATGTTGTTGAGGCGTTAGATGCTCTATAATAAATTGTTATCAACTCTTCTCTACGATTGCCATATGCGAACTGACAAATATCTGCCAAACCAAAATGGTGGCTAAATAAAATCGGCTTGGAACCAAAACCTAAAATTCTAAGGAAGGACAGGGCTGGTTGAGGTCTCAGTACGTTAATTTGCCCAAGACTTGCAATATTAAGATGGCCATGTCTCCAATAGTTTTATAATGAGATCTTACTTTACATGACCATCATTCTAGTAAAGTAAGATAAATTGAGTTTTTAAAATAGATTATGCATCACTTAAACGGTACCAGGATACGGTGGGTTAGATCGTATTCACACGATTCTAGATTTAACTAGTTTCACTTCAGTCATATAATCGCACGGATATATGAATGTGACGAAGGCCTATTTTCACAATATTATAAAATAATTTCAGATAAGGTTAATATGTTGAAACTCTTCAACGTAAATATTCACACTTATCTTTAATATAAAATTATCAATTAGTATTAAAACGTGTGATTGTATTCTTGTATTTATTACATTTCTTTTTAACGTGTTCATCTTTTTTAAAAATTAGCACTAAAATATTCACAAAAAATACGTGACGATAAAGTGACCAACCAAACACGCTATACTCGTTACTATGGTAACTATGTACCCATAAACGTCAAACTTACGTTTTGACACTCTTATTTACACATACAAATTAATATGTTTTAAAAGCCACACCACTAACATGTTAAAAAAATACGTCCTTTTACGTGCTGGTAGGAAGGTAAAGGTACTTGTGAAGTCTGTATCTATACGGGGTGTAATAGACTAGTCCACAATATTTCATGAGTGACTACCTGACTAAATTACGTGTCGAAAATGTTCAAGGAACGTTAGCAAACTCTCACGGAAAATGTTGTTAGAATTTAATGCAAAATCGTGCTCAGCTTGAAGCAATTTGCGAAACTATTCCATTATTAATTCATATCTTTGTTTCAGTCCATAAATCATGTAACAAAAAATAGTCTAGTCGCTCGAAATTCGATAAACTTTAATTTTTGTACTAAATTAATGTATTAATATTTTAAAATTAATAGTAATTAATAATTAATGCACTTCCCCGGATTGGAAATGAAGATCCAGGTTCGAATCCCGGTGACGCTAAAACAATATTTTTCGACAAAATTGATTTTATATGTATATATTTATAATTAATACATTAATTTAGTATTTAAAATATCACAGACCTATGTTCTGAATAATTACAACTTCACAATAAGAATGTGTTTTCCTTAATAATTTAATTTTTGTACTCATTATGTAATTTGAAATCGATGAAATATTTCAAATAATCTAAATAATCGCACAATTACGATTTTTTTTAAGTGCTTATATCTGACATGGTTGAGATTAGACACATATCCCTTGAATATTTTCGACCCGTAATTTAGTCAGATATCCACTCATAAAATATTACGCTCTGTATAGTACCTAAATAGAAATATTAATTAAAAAATAATACATACTTACACACATAGCAACCGTTTTAGAAAAAATGATTCTTTTAAATGTCAAAAATAATTGTTGAAAAATTTTCATTCCTTCCTTTCTTTCCAACAAAGTGAACATAAAACCACGAGAGTACTAACATATAATATATATTTTGTGAATTACCTCAACTCATATTTATATTTAATGACACCTTATAATATGTAATATTTTTAATAACCGATTGTTCATTTAATGAATAAAATAAAATTAAAAAGTATTAAAAATAAAATATTTCAAGAGTCAAAATAAAAATTTAGTTTTTTTGCCTATATAAGTTGGTCTCTATACAGTCAGTATACATGTATGTACATATACAATTAAATAATAATTTCTTAATTCACTTGTTACCAATATACGTGCATATATTTAAAAAATGAAATTGTTTTAATATGACTTTTTGTGAATTTTAATTGATCTATGTTACAATTTACAAATCCACTGTACAGATATTATTATGTATGCAATACTGAAAAAAATATGTATAATATTTATCTTAAATGGGCTGGATTATGTTAAAAAACTATGAGACGTGAAAACACTTATTTAACTAAGACAAATTATAGATATCTCATAGAGACGAAGTATGGGTATTACAGGGTTTACGACCTGTCTTCGGCTGACTTAAGTAATCACTTTACACAATGTAACGTACACCAATTATATCCACAATCAACTTCCACATCTATAAATTTTTTGAAAGATATATATGTTACCATGTAGAAACATTTCAAGTAGTTTACTACAACTTCGCTGTCGCCATCCATGGATTGAAATTTGATATTCATTCTCCTGAAACAGCATAAATGTTTATTTAACTATTCAACGGATTACGATTACGTATCGAATAACCTTCCATTCTATATTTTGATCGTCTCGAATGAACAAATATACAAAAAGGTATAAAGTAACATATTTTGTAAGTAAATATCTTTCGGTAGAAAATTAATATTCTATTTATGTTGTATATTTCTATAAGTATAATACATATTTTTTCTGAATTATATTATTGTTGATCAATTTCATTTGGATATTAAAATGTTATTCAAGCACGAGGTGAGCATAAATTAAGCCTGTGTTGATGTCACGTTGTGTCGATATCTCCGATACTGATTGCTGCCGATTGTCTGCTGAGTTTGATACCGTTACTAATGATACGATAAAAACAAATGCCATTTTTGAACCTGAAAGGGCCTAGTAAATCTAATTAAATCGCATAATGAAAAAAAAAAATTGTAAAAATATTTATTAAAATCTTGGAAAATTCTTACAAACTATATCTGTATATAAATTTTTATAATGTACATAATAATACATAATTATATAATGACGTGCTCGTGGTCTAATGGTTATATTATACCTACTGGTCTAATGGTTATATTATTCGGAGTTCGAGCCTTCAACTCCAGCGGGCCATCAAGTTAATACTATTTTCATAGCACAAGTATTTAGCTTAGTTTGAAAATAGTAAGAATATTGATGTGCACGTATTCCGTTTACGAATTTCTATTTAAAATATATATATATATTTAAGCAACGGCTAAACATGTATAAAATAAGAATTTGCGAGAATATCAAGTCGCAAAAATTTTAGAAAATATTGTCATAAAAAATTTGAGATTTATTATTAATATTTTTAAATACAAATTAAATGTATAACTTAGAAAGATATACAACTTCACAATAAGAATGTGTTCTCCTTAATAATATATAAGTTGTATCAATGTGTCCAAAATTAATCGTTAATGCTGGCGTCTCCTATCGGACTACTCAAAGGTATTGGAGATTCATGGCTTTCAAATAATGGAACGAAAGATGTATTAATTTGAAAAGTGTAACATATAGGTTCGAAAATTTGTCGTCAAAGTACTGTGCTTATGCTGTAGCATAATCGGTTAATGCACGTTCCCCGGATCGGAAGAGACAGGTTCGAATTGTTTTATATGTATATCTTTTTAATTAATACATTTAATTAGTAGGTATTTAAAATATCACAGACCGTCTGTTCTGAATAATTGCAATTTCACAATTAAAATGTGTTCTCCTTAATAATATTTTTAATCTAAATAAATTAGAAGAGATAAAAATTGAACTCGAATTTTGATTTTGACGATTATACCAATAATCTTTCGATTGTGACTGATGTAGATTAATAATAATAATAATGTGTTTATTCCAGCGTGATCAGGTTTTTTTAACCCGATTCGCCATAGAGATAATACATTAAGGTTATGAAATAAATATTATGCTATGAAAAAGAAAACCAAGGAAAATATTAATAAATAAAAAGTAAAAAGTTCACACATATACACACAAAATATAAATATTACATATATAACTACTTCAGTCACGGCCATTGTATATGTAGGTAATCTGTAGGCGCTGCCATTCTCTGGTCAGGGAACCAGCTTTCCATGAGAGCGCCACTAGCACCAGAGAGTTGATGCTGAGCTCCAGCCGCAGCTTTATACCAGCAACTCGATGTCTCAGAAGCGGAACGAATCCATGTATACGGTCTTTGGTAAACATTGTAGATGCACTGCAATAACGCGCCAATCCGAACAGTATTCTGTATGAGTTGTTGTACTGAATTCGGAGACGGTTATACGTCACTTGCTTGTATTCCGACCAGAACTCGCAGGTATACATGGTGGTGAAGAAGGATTTAAACAGGATGCTCTTCACCTCCTTACTGCATCGGTATAAACGCCGTGACAGCATATTTGCACGAACGCTCAACTGTTTCCTCTACCGTTCTATATCATCATCGTCTTATGATTAATCAGTACGGCGTGAATATTTTTAAAAGATTTTATAATTTCATTTTAATTATAATTAGAGGTAAAATACATCAAATTCTTCAATTATACTTTAGCGAGTAAGCAAAGCCTTCTCGCGCAGGAGTGAAAGCTTAATTTCCGTAAAATAGTCCACGCTCACTGCTGTCATCAGACTTGTTTATCTCGCAGTATAATTAATTAGAGTCTCGCGCGTCCTCGTCCTGTTACATCAAACTGGGCGAGCTTCAGCAGTGGCAGGCTGTACTCTACGCAGATACGGTAAACTAAAATGATTCGCGTTATTAGCGATAGACGGAACCTACTAATTAAATAAATAAAAAATCAAAATTGTATTTTTATTTAACTCTGTTTAAACCATTGTGTTTGATTTTGAACGCTGGAGTGATTAAAGTCAATTAACACAAAGCATAAAATTGTATGTATTGCCAATAGTGAATATTTAAGATAAATCGTGTTTGACGACATTCTCTCAGATATTTGATGATTATTCGCCTTGCCACACCATTAGGCGGGATTAAATTTGACCAAAGCAAACTTGACGTTCAAACAAACCACAAAACATTTTTTTACCACGGCCGAACATTTACTGTGGTTAAATTTTACTATTGATCAAACAACTGATCCTTAGACATTGTGGTCTAGACTTAATTATTAATTTAAACAATAACTAACCTTGTGTTGGCCATGTTGATTACTTTGACGTCGACCGATTTCGATATCACTGTATCATCGTGAGGATAGACGTACATTAATTCAAAGTTAATTACATTTTTGCATTAAGGGTGAAGAGTGGAATTGAGAAGATATATATAATATTTCCTCGATTATAAGACGCATGTTTTTTCCTATCTTGGTGTGTCTGAATTCGGGGTGCGTCTTACAATCGCTGTAAAATTCCGCAGTCGTGATGAATCGTCACTGATTTATAGTTGAACTGAGTCGAAAAGGGATTCAGAAGAATCGGACACTAAATCTGAAGAAATTTCAGACTCTGATAGTGATAATACATAAATAATATGCCTTTCTATTATGATTGTATGACTTTGTTATAATAATGTTTACAAAATGTTTTTATTTTTTATAATTGATATATAATAATAAGGGCGCGCCTTACAATCGAAGAAATTCGGTATTTAAAAAAAATAAATTATTTTATTCAGTTGTAAAAATTATAATTTTCTTACAGCTAGTATGCAACACTAACATAAAAAAATTTAATTATATCGCATATCAATTAGCATTAGATACATAGATTATAAATGCAAAAGAAAATAAACACATGAAAAATGATCAGTTATTAAACTTAGATACTACATATTCTACATTTAACTTACGAAAAGTACCAAGACTAGTTACTTCCTTCACATTTGCTGACAGTTCATTGAACAATTTGAAACCTTTATAATATAAATATCAATACTAGAACATTTTGTATAATTTTTTTATTAACCGTCATTAATTTTAGTTATTTTAATATACAACTTATTCTTGTATATCTATTACATCTTAAAGGATGGGGTTATTTGGCCGGGAGAATTGAGAGTCCTGGTAGGGTGTGGTATCGCAACTATTTGTTCAAAGAGATGAAAGAAATCTGCAAAGCCTACCTGTAACACTCGGTGATATCGACAGGTTTCTGTTGATAGTTGATACCCACCTGATTTATAGTGGAGTCAAATAACATGAGTTGTCATAAATACATTTATTCTGTATAAATATTTGTTGGATGTTTTCACAACGTTACCGTTAGTATTCATCATGACTTGAACTATGCACGTCGCAGCGTCCTCGTTTCAAGCTTTAATTGGCCGAAATTGTTTAAAATTTACTCAGGAAATCGTATTATGTTTGTGTGCAAGTTGCTCGACCAGATACTCCTGAACCGCCGTATCTATCTATCCTGCATTTTGCACTAATTGATGCACTAATGCAATTTTAACGTTGACAGGTACACCGTACGAGCAAACTTCATGTTTACGAACACATAACTTAGCCATTCTATGCAGCTAAAGTGCGCAATACCACAGGAACTTCAACACCATCCAACTTGGTAGCATATAAAGTAGGCATCAGGAATGGCCGAGAGAGGAAACTCAGCATTCTGCTATTTTTATTCGGTTATTTTCTAATACAAATTAAATGTATTTATTAGAAAGATGTAGATATAAAATAAATTTTATTGAAAAATATTGTTATTACTACCGGCATTCGAACCTGGATCTCTTGCAATCCGAGGAACGTGAATTAACCAATTATGCTACATCACCACAGTGCATTGACGATCAATTTTCGAACCTATATGTTACACTTTTCAAATTAACACATCTATCGTTCCATTATTTGAAAGCCATCTTCTTTATTTTTACGGCATCTCAAATACCTTTGAATAATCGGTTAATGTACGTTCCCCGGATTGGAAGAGATCCAGGTTCAAATCCCGGTAGCAACAACAATATTTTTCTATAAAATTGATTTTATATGTGTATCTTTCTAATTAATACATTTAATTTGTATTTGAAAGAAAACTGATTGTTAGAGGGTTTTATGTACACGAATGAGGAATATGGGAAATTGATTAATTTGATATTTAAAAAATGTTATCTCAACTTGTTATTATTTAAATATATAAAAAAATAGTTATGTAATTTTTTTTATAAAACGTCACATTATTTTAATGCCTCTTCATTGCTTGGAAAGTGTATGAAAAAAATGTAGATTGCCGAATTTGGTTTTAATCTTAGGTATAATAAACTAATTGTCCATGTTATTTCTCGTGTCATGACAATGATTTATGACAGAGATATTAGTGTTGCATCGCAGGAAATATTATCTTGAGGCTAATTAGTTTGATATAAATCAAAGCGCACCTTCGGAAAAAAAGATCAAATGGATATATAGGTACCTGAACGGTTGATAGAATCGGCTTTAACTTTGTAGAGTTTTATCATAATGAATGGATATAAATGAAACAATGTTATAACTCTACTTGAGTTTATTAGCACTACTCGAGTTTCGTGAGAAACAGTAACTCTCATCGACAGGTGAAGTATTAAACTGCGCTAATAAATTGAAGTAAAGTTATAACATTTTTTTTATTTAAATGCATCAACCTGCAGGGTTTATTAAATAATGAATCTGTATTTTTACTGGTAAATAAATCACAATAAATGCTCAGAGCAGTATCTCCATTCTTTTTTATATATACTGTTTTAGTTAACAAGTTGTATATTTTACTCTTTTCTTTTGGTTTTCTTGTGCCCTTATATAAGCAATAGTTCGATCCACCCTAATTGGAAAACCTGTTCATTATAAACAAACACTCCGTGTTTACAACCCCTGTTAGTTTCACAGGTATGTTCCTCCTCGGTCCACGTATCCATTGCAAAAGCAATCGCTATAATTGCCAATTTATAAAGTGAAATGAAAGGAAGGGATCGTCCAGGGACCTGACCATGGCGAGTGGATGTGGCATTGGAATAACGGTCTTCGAAATATTCTCTGAGTGATGGCAACATTAAGAAATTGCCTATTATTGTATTGGTATCGGGCGATAAAATAGATCTTTCGCAAGGAACTACGCAATGAAAAGATAAAATACAATACTAAAATTTTATTATAAAATAAATTGTTCTAATTTGTTCACATTGTTAGTATTAATGGCTTGACTGTTTATCCAAAGATCGAGAATTCGATCCACATTCCCTATAGTCATAAATTATCCTATGTTCGTACCTACTCTGGAACCTTACACAGATAAATTTATAAATAAATACTCATTAAATATTTTGGGAAAAACATAGAGATTTGTTGTTTTTTAATTAACTATAATAAGTTTTTTTTCATCGTTTTTAATTATTTGAGTGTTCAAATGAATTTAAAATATTTTTTGTCAGAAAAATATTAATATTTTTGAATTCAAAAGAAATGGATTTAAGCAAGCTTAAAACGATGTAAATAATGTCGAAAATTTCATATTAAAAAATACATATATATATATATATTATGTTTTATTCTGGATGACAAGGTAGAAACGTTATTATTATAATAATTTCCTTAATTCTGTCCATATGTGTCGCACAGTAACGTAAAACAAACATGTGAAGATCTACGCGTCTAAATATAATAAATTGTTATGAATTTTAGCTGGTTTTTTTTAAATAAATTAAGGTTATAATAATTATTGTTCCTCGAATGAAATGCAGTTATATTTTTTTTAACAGATTAGTCTGCTATTCAGTACGTTATTGTGGTTGAATTTTGTATCATAAATTCTTCTCTGTTTTTGCGTCATTAAGAAGGCCATAAAAAATCTTATTCCGCAGGGTAGTTCCCACAGAAAGTTTGAGCAAATGGCCAATTATGTTAGTAGTATTATGAGTACTTTTCTCTATAGGTAATGTTTTATTTTTATTTTCACGCTATTCACTTGCGAAGAGAGAGAACAAGAAGATGAAAGGATGAAAGGATATGGAAAACGTGCTGCCATATATTAATCTCTTTTTTTTCATTGAACTATGACATGTTAAGAAATGCCCAGCTTTGTATATAATGCTATTTGTGTAAGCAATTTTGAAATAAAACAGATACATTACGTCGGTATCAATTTCCTTTGAAATACAAATAAGATGGAAAAATGTCATTTTAATGTAATTTTGCAAACAGAAAAACAAACTTTATTTCTACCGTCAAAAATTTCAAAAATAGAATTTGTTTCAGAATTTTACTTCATTTTATTCTGACCGTAAACCGTAACAATGAACAAAAAAAAGTTTTTTTTTTCACACTGTACTGATTTTTTTATTAATATACCCAAATATAACATTTCTATACCTTCGGGCTTAACTATAAATATTATAATTTCCGTATTAATTTAGCTTTCTGAAGAAGATTTCGTCATTTAAAGTGGAAGCTTGAGCTCCATAATCCGTCCTAGGACGGATAAAGGTTACAGCTAAACTAACTAAATTAAAAACTGATTTTAAGCTACAAATGTTTTTATTCCAAATTTAATTTTCATTTTTTACTCTTCTTTTTCTGCCGATCTGTGCCCAGTGCTGAATAAAGGTCTCCCTTTTTAACCGATTTTTTTTCTAATCTTGCGCTTTGCTTCCAATTTTGCCCAACAACTTGCTTGATGTTATCTGAATATCGGCTAGTCATATAATACCGCTACTTTTAATAGCATTGTGTGTACGTGCGAACGCTGTCATAATATTATGTTACACTATCGAGTATATTTTCATAGTTTCCTCATTTATACTTGTACAAGGATGAAATAATGCTCTCGAATCTAGTGTCTATAAGACACTACATATTTAGAATCGAATTGTTCATTTAAACGTTGTCTATGCAATTTTTATGGGGAGCATACGGAACCATCTGGTATACATCGATTTTTGTGAACAAAATTTAACCATGACCAATTTATAAGCATCATAATATTTATTATGTCTCGCAACTCACTTCACGCTCATTGTAAATCAAACGTCAGTCTATTAACTATTGATGTTACGTTCGTAGTTAAAATGGAATAAATATTTGTAACTTAATGCTTTATATTTGTTAAACTTTCAGAATAAATAGCATTAAGTATTTATAATTCTAGGTGACGTTTGTGTGCACCATTCGAGTCTTGATGTTAAACCAATTGTCATGCACACGGATTTAAGTTGATGCCTCTGTCTTCCAATCTCGAGTTTATCTATGAGATTATCTTAATTTGCTCGTAAAAATCTCAACAAAGGCGTACATAATAGATACTGAGATTTAGCTCAAGTAAATCTCTGAGATTTATCTTATCGTGTCTTATTCTGTAGATGCGGGGCATTAGTGTTGGAAACACATCTAGAAGGAAATATATTACCCAAGAGAAAATTGTAAAACTTCGGGATTAAACTTGTATCAGAGGAGTTAGTAATTTAATATACATTAAAATTTAATAAAATTAAATAAACATTATTACCAACCCCACCGGAGAAAAATTAAAATAGAAGTCTTAGGGTATAATATAGGGGCAATAGCTTAATTGAAAATAAAGTCCAACAATGTTTCGCCGACCATTTTTTAAGACGTTTTCTTAAAGTTTTCTTAACGACATCGTTTATTTAATATGTATTTAAGATAGCTGCCCCTCGGGTCCGCCTTAATTGTTTTGCATATTTTCTGTTTTTAAATGTCTGGGGGTTTTCAAATTAAAAATTGTAGCAACGCTGGCGCTGGGGCTTTGATTAAACAACTCATAAAAGTATTTGATAAATTAAATATTTTTCATAATGTAACAAACTATATTGACTAGGTGCGGTGTGGATGGCACTGGAAACGACCAATTGTTCTGGGAAATAAATCAAAAATTTATATGTATTTGATAATATTCGTAGCGTGAGTATTATAAAATCACGTTCAAAGAATTGTTGGAAGCAGCATATCTGATATCGAATTATTATTGAACATATGTTAAGAAGCAGTGGCGTGCACTAGGCGTAGATTTAGGTTATGCTACTAGTATCTTTTCAGTAAAAGAACGATGAGCAGTGTTGTCACTTGTATTTGACAGGTTATATTCATCTGATAGAATTCATCATTCGGAAACATGTTTTTGTAAAAAATACCTGAGTGAAATTATTTTCGTTCTTGAAAAATATTAATATTTTTTTACTATCGTTCAAATTATTAACTGAAGGATTAAACATATTTTGTAATATAAAATAATACGACGTTTAAAATCTACTGGAATGTGTACATTAAAGTTCGCTTTAACACACAAAATCGCAAATAATTTGCGATGTTTTATAACACGCATGTTCAAGCAAAGACGTGAATTCAGATCCCCGCTCGATCTAGAGTGCGTTTAGATGGTATACTCATACGTTTGGGGTAGATTTTGCGAGAAACACATTCGTAGGTCTATTTGTCGTTTCTAAATTCTTCCGCTACATAGTTCTAGTTAAATCATTAACATGTGGAGTATGCATCATTTATGAGTGGACCTATATATACACTTAATAAATTATATAAGTACACGCCCCTTGTAGGTACCTACTTATTACCGTAAAACTGCCTTGCAGTTTGGCAAAAATAAATAAAAATATATATGTAATAAAGAAGAAATAAAAACTAAATAGGTACCTATACAGGTTGGATTCGCAAAGTTCGGTTGATTCATTTAAAAAAATTGAACGTCCCGAGGGCAATATTTTTCATATCCAGTCAAATGACAAACTATTAGACGATTATATCAATTTTATTTGAAATATACTCGTACGTGCATATTTATTATATTATGCCTTATGTTATTATAATTTTGACTGAAGTACAAACGACGAGAATTTAATTTAAGTTTTGTATAGATTAATCGTGTTTTAATCTGTCATGTGACTAATTTACCATCACGCCAGGTGAAGAGGGTAGAGTGCCACACTCTTTTGTTCTGACACACTATTCTAGTCTTCATCCACATTTACATATCTCCTCATGCAAGCTCGTTAATTGAAACTTTTGAAGATCGTTTTCTAGTATCTCATTTACCTGATCGTGCTTATGCTATTAAATATTCCGCGGACGACTTTACTAGTAAAACGTAAAATATAAACATTATGTTTTTAATAATTTTAAAAAAAATTCTTTCTTTATATGTTTTCCTAATTTTTATATTGATATTGCTTTGTCTACCCTCGATTTTTAATGTTTTCTGGTTACTTCGGAGCTAGGCTTTATATATTTCATTCAAAGAAGGATTGCGTTCATCTGCATGGCGTGTAACTTTTGAATCATGGCTTAATGATTTCTATTCGGACGGATTTTAATAAAATATAGATACATATTTTACCAAATATTACAAAATGATTTTCATTTCACATATAATTTTCATTTTAAAAAAAGACAGATTACGTTATTATTTATAACGGAATTAATAAATTTGTTACCATAGATTAACAATGAAGTTATTTCGTGATTTATTTATTATTCAAATGATAATATATATTCTGGAAAACCTGCAAACAATACAGTAATGTAAATATATAATCAAATGATAATATATATTCTGGTAAACCTGCAAACAATACAATAATGTCAATATATAATCAACATGTTAGACAAATATTATATTGGATAATACTACTGATTATTTTGATGAAAGTATCAACATAATCAAACGTACCATTGTTATACGTAATATTGCCGAAGCCAAATTATTAGCCAAAAATTAAAATAACAATTTTTGTCTCACGTTAGCCTGCTGTCTCAAGTAACCCTGTTTTACGTTATTTTACGGCTACCACGTCCTAGGATAGGTTAACTCGTATTTATTATATAACAGAGTTACAAGTTAATTAGATTATAAAAGATAGACACAGAATCTTAAGACGGGCTAACCCTTAGTAAAATAAATGGTTATATAATAAAAAACACACGTACATACTTCTAAGAATTACATGACTGCTTTATATCCTCCAGACTCCAGACATGTCTACAGTCTACACGTCTGTATTCATGAGGTATATTAATATTTCCCTCGCAATCCAACTTTATTTTTCGGTTCCTCGTTTTCCCTCGGGGCCCTCGACGACTTCTAGTGTTCTCCATATTATTTTCTGTTCCAAGTATCTATTACCGTGTGTTCGACAAGCCCAGACTTATAAATAATTTACTGTACAACGTACAGCCAGGATACTGGGTTTCCTCTGCCATTACTCACAGTGTGGTATGAGATTCTGAACATCAAGTGGTGATAAAACAATTCAACTTAGGATGTCAAAATAAATTGCTCGATTACGA
This sequence comes from Eubasilissa regina, assembly GCA_022840565.1. NCBI lineage: Eukaryota > Metazoa > Arthropoda > Insecta > Trichoptera > Phryganeidae > Eubasilissa > Eubasilissa regina. Next base: position 4,938,302 of record JAINEB010000003.1, read on the forward strand.
TTCTCATGTTTGCATTCAGTTTTTTAAAATGTACTTTATGTAATAGTTTTGTTCTAATAGTTGACCCAGTTATTTATTGTCATGATGACCAGAAACACATGAAGCAGATGCAGTGGCATAACTAAAATCATTGGGCCCCAATGAAAAATGAAAAAATACTGTATATTATAAGAATATTTATTTAATTAAAGAATCATTTAGAAGGATATACAGAAAAAAAACTACTTTTTGAAAACATATTTTGGTTATTACTGGAATATGAACCCGGATCTTTTCTAATTTGGTTGATATGGCGAAATGGTAACGCATTTTTAACGATAGGAAAAGTTCCGGGTTTACATCACGGCAGCAATCAAAATATTTCATTGATAGATAGTTTTTTTTTGTATTTTTCGAATTGATTAATTTAATTTTCATTTAGAAATGTCACAGAACTAAAAATGGCTATTTTCAACAATTTACACACATTCACAACTGAAAAAAAATCTTGTTTTGCTTTCCGGCAACGGTCTAGTTCCAAACCCGATATGTTAGCGTTAGCCATTAGTCCATATTAGCGCTGGGAAAAGTATCGATATCAAATAAATGAAACTTTTGGGCTCCTATCTAAAGTGGGTCCCAATGCCTTGGCATAGTTGTGCCACTGCGTAGATGGCTAAATATTAAAATCAATCTACAAACAAGTCAGTTACAGACCTACAGATGAGGTCCGGTCAATGTTGGACGTTGTATCTGTTGCTCAGTTTTAAAAACGTGAATTAAAACATTAAAACATGCAAAATTCTTTCCTATTAAGCTATATTAATTATTGCTTTATTTGAAAAATTATCTCGATAGATATTTGAAATTGTGCAATCAATCAATGCTCTATAAAAAGTGTAAAATTATTCCCTGTTATTACCATCATATTTAAAGTTTGTAAAGTCAATCAATCAATGCTCTATAAAAAGTGTAAAATTATTCCCTGTTATTACCATCATATTTAAAGTTTGTAAAGTCAATCAATCAATGCTCTATAAAAAGTGTAAAATTATTCCCTGTTATTACCATCATATTTAAAGTTTGTAAAGTCAATCAATCAATGCTCTATAAAAAGTGCAAAATTGTTCCCTGTCATTACCACCATATTTGAAGTTTGTAAAGTCAATCAACCAATGCTCTATAAAAAGTGCAAAATTGTTCTTTGTCATTACCACCATATTTGAAGTTTGTAAAGTTAATCAATATATTAGGTACACAAAAAAATTCTAAATACCATTATCAGGAGAACACATCTTATTGTGAAGTTGTAACATAGTTTCAGAACATAGGCCTGTGATATTTTAAATACTAATTAAATGTATTAATTAGAAAGATATACATATAAAATCAATTTTATCGAAAAATATTGTTGTTGCTACCGGGATTCGAACCTGGATCTCTTTCCAAACCGGGGAAGGGGCATTTCCAACTATGCTACAGGGACATTATTTTTGACGACAAATTTTTGAACCTATATGTTACACCTTTTTCAAATTAATACATCTGTCATTCCATTATTTGAAATCCATCTACATTGTTTTTATGGAATCTCAAATACCTTTGAGTAAACCGATACCTTCGAGCAGACGCCAGAATTAACAATCCATTTTTATTAAATTTTGTAGGTGGCTCTTTCATATAATGGAATGATAAATGTATTAATTTGAAAAATGTGTAAAATTTGTCGTCAAAAATAATGTCGCTGTAGCATTTTCATCACATGATAGAAAATGGTCATGGTTTTGATAAAAAATTGGGATTGTCAATTTTGCATATGAAAGGTGTTGGTCACAAATTAAATAATTTGGAATTGCTGGAGATAAATAAAGCATGTAAAACTAATCAAAAAATTATAAACAACCAACTAAATTTAACTACGAGTCCCATTCTAAATTTTTTTCCTAAAAATTATTCGAGTAAATTCGTATTAAGTAACAATTTGAGTTAGGTACTAAATTTATTTTTTAAATAATTGTTTTTTTAAAAATAGATTTTGGTAAAGAAACAATAATATATGTTTTTAGTTAGTAATGACATCCTGAAGAAGAAAATGGTATTTTTCGAAACCGGTAGATGTATTTAAACTTAATTAAGTGGTTAATAAAATAAAGATAATAAATAAAAATTAAATAGTAAAAAAACAGAGCAATCAAAAAGAAGACAAGGAGAGAATAAGTAAAAAGAACAAAGTAAAAATTTAGATGTAGACTGAAGACAGGTAAGAAGTAAGGTTAAAATAAGTAGACATGAGAAACCTTTAAAAAAGTATGGTAAAGAAATGGTAGAAAATCAGAGTAGATTAAAAAGAAAAACAGAGTAAAAACAAGATAAAAAGCCGGATTAGCAAACAAAATATACAAAATAAGTACGAGGTAGGATGTAAGATGACAGAAAAGAATTACATGGAACGAGTAGTTTTGATTATTTAACGACCTCTTCTAGCTGACTTCTTCCAATTTTTAAAAGCCATTTACTTTGTAATCACGCAGAATTGAGGATACAATACCGTTGCCAACTCTCATGGTAGGTATATCCGCGGTCCTATAAAACATGCATGTATTTCAGCAAATGGGGTTTTCATTAACGGGACAGCTAGTTTGCCCGAGTACACATAGAATGTGGGATAAGGCGCAGGGTTCCGTTTTCATGTATGTCTTTATGAATAATTGTCTGATATTTAGTAACTCGAATTTTTGGAATATCAGCTCTGAATCATGCTGAAAGGATCTATTGAAAATTATTCTAATTATGGTTTTTTGCATTTAAATCAGCGGGTCGAGTATTGTGATGGTGGCTCCACTCCAGCCCACTATACCATATCCTGTGATGCTCTGGCATAGTGCCAAATATACATTACGTATTTGTCTCAGTCATCACTAGACCAAAGGTCTGCTTTATTATATTAAACTTAAAGGGTGACGTGTTGAAGATTGTATTAAAAAATTATTTGTATTCTTTGTAGGTATATTTATTGATTGATTGTACTCTCTGATTCGATTGTTAAAAGGGGGAGGGATAAGGGCTGAGCCCTCTTGTCTCTGACATATGAGGTAATAATGGCGTAAGATTTGTGAAATTGTTTTTTTTTTTAATGTCAGGTTATTTCAACTTTGTATATAAATGTAAAAAGTAGTAGCAAATTTTTTACAAACTTTTATATTTTTAGTGAATGTTTTTATAGAATCATTTTGTAAATTTTATTCAATAAGTGAAATGGGACGAAGATGATGGGGATCAGATGAGAGATCACACGGACCGAGGGAGTTTATGGAAGGGTTTGGGATGAAAATGAATTTAGAATTAAATTTAGACGATAAATCGTGTATGTGTCGTTTAAGTGAGGGTATGTTTGAGTCTCTGCGAATGATTGTGTTTCTGACAAACCAGGGTGAGTTTGTGATTCTCCTAAGGATGTAGTTTTGTTTGGATTCTAAAATGTTAGTGTCACTTGAATCTTAGATGGGGCTCGCGTATGTGAGTGATTCGAGATGGATGATTGCTTTGTACAAGAGTAATTTGTTTTGTAGGGATAGTGAACTGTAGGAATATTGACTGTACATATCGTGTTTTTCTCACCTGTGACATGTTAATCGATTGGATTTAATCTTAACTAACACAATTGTTGGACGTATATATTACAAAGTCGAAGAAGGGATTGATGCAACACAGTTTGGCTTTCAAAGTGGGATAGATACTCGAGAGGCGTTATTTTCTATTCAAGTTCTCATCCAAAGATGTCGAGATGTGAATACGAATGTACATATATGCTTTATCGACTTCCTTAAAGCATTTGGCAGAGTTAGACATGATAAAATTATTCAAATCCTGAAAGCTTTTGGGATTGATGATAAAGACATAAGAATAATATGAAATGTTTATTGGAACCAGAAAGCAGCAGTAAGGGTAGAAAAATGTCTAATAGACAAAGTAGAAATAAAGAGAAGCGTGTATTCTCTCACCCATATTGTTCAATGTATATTCCGAAGAAATATTCGATGAAGCGCTTCAAGAAGCCACTCAATTATAAATGGAAAGATTCTGAACAATCTGCGTTATGCAGATGATACGGTACTTTTAGCGAGTAACATTAAAGATTTACAACTTTTTCTGAACCAAGTAGTGAACGTGTGTGAGACTTTTAGGTTAGAACTAAAACAAAATGTTCGTATTCGTTGTACATTTTGGTGATGTTGAAGGTTTCAATGAAACTTTTTGTGACAATTAATTATTTATTACAGTGAGATACAATTGATATTAAGATGTACAACTAATAACGTGACAACGGTAGCGTAGAAAAAAGACCCGCGCCCCGTGTGTGACCACTATTTATATCCGAACATACACACGCATTCACGCACATATATACGTCTTGCGCGGACTGTGAGGCTCACATACACACACATACATCGGTACAATCCAAGGACATCACGTCTATATATATTATCGCTGGAAATAAATTGGAAAAGATACAAAGTATTATATGCCTGAGTTGCAATATAAATGAAAGATGGGATCCTTCTGTTAAAATCAAATGCCGTATTGAGCAAGTTCGTGCAACCTTTATCCGCACATTCTACAGTCACGATCTCATCCTTAGATTACGAATAAGAATGGTCAAATGCTATGTGTTCTCGATTTTATTTTATGGAATGGAAGCATTGACACTTACCGAAGAAATGATAAGGCGACTGAGATGTGGATCTACAGAAGAATGCTCAAAATTAGCTGGATGGATATGGAACGAAGATGTTACGATTCAGATGAATAAAGGAAAGTGAGTATTTAAAATAATAAAGATCTGAAAACTTTAACATTTTGGACATGTGATGAGACATCCGGAGAAGTGCACCTCATAATGCGGGGAAAGATTGCTGGAAGTCGAGGCCCTGGAAGATAACTGAAAAACCTGAGGCTTTCGTTTGGCCAGTCTACCGTAGAGCTTTTCCAGGCCGCAGTAAACACAGTAATGATAGCCAACGTCCATTGAGCGGATAGGACACAAGAAGAAGAACACAATCGTGTGTCGACAAATTGCTGAAGTGAAATTGAAATACCATATCGATGTACCTTCAAAACACATTTTCTCTAAATAAATGAAAGTATAAGGATTATGATTCTGTGATTGTGGCTTTTGGGGATTTGGACCGACGCGAAACCTAGTTCGAGGGCCACATGGTAATCTTATAAAATAACAGAGAAGTGTTGTTTTAGGCTCCGTGTAGATAATAGACCGTGGCATATTATATCATCCCGTCCAAACAAACCTTAAGAATCGATGTTTATTTTAATTAAATTGGTTTAATTACCAGATATCACATTAATATTCCAAATTAAAACATCAGAAAGAGCTCTGTATTATTTAAAGTTAAGATATTTTTTGAATTGAATTCGTAATAATGTTATAAAATGTTTATTAATTAACTAGAAAGATATACGGAAAAAATCTATCTATCGAAAAAATATTTAGTTGCTATCGGGAAATGTTCTGAAAATGCAACTTCACAACTATAATGCGTTATGTAATTTTTAATGGTTTGTCTCATAGTTATGACGTTATTAGTTATATATTTTTAAACATTAATGGATTTGATCATTTTTATTTAAAAAAACATTATTATTTTTAGGATGTATCTGTAATATTCATTCATCTAAAATAATAATATATAGATAGATACATCATTTCATCAAATCATTGACCTAAATAAAATTGCTCTAAATCCTCCCTGCTAAGTTAGCTGACTCTAAATAGACTATGAGCATCTATTTGTAATAATTATACGTGCATATATATTTAGAAAGAATAAAAAATCTACATTATAAATGTAGAATTTTCAGAAAAATTATTAAATTAAAAATTAACGAAAAATTTAGAAAATATTTTACTTTATGAACCGAATAATACCGGTTAAAATGAAGGCTAATTATTCAAATTCAGATAAAATTAAATTACAAAACTCTTGAATATGTAAAGGCCTTTCCGTACTTAGGTAACATTATGGATCAAAATGGTAGAAGCGAAAAATAAATAAGGAAAATAATAACATGGCAGTCACAACGGCCCACTTCTACTGTATAGTAACTAAATAAATAAATATTAATAAAAATATTATTAGTATAAAGACGCCAATAGGATGTGAACGTTGGAACATAACTCTTTTCGTTGATGTTGAAGAATGGCTGAAAGCTTTCAAAATATGATATTGGAGAAGAATGATTGTGAAAATTAGTTGGACGAAAAGGAATTAAAAAGAAATAGATTTATTTTGAGGTCAGGACAGAATAAAAATAAACTGATTTTTTTCAATACTCACAGTCTTTTGATAGGGGAATTTTATTTTCCATAGTATATCTACATTCTCTTGAATTTATTTATTATTTTTCATAAAATGTTCAAAATTCAAAGAAACTGAGAACAAATATATAAAAATAACATAAAATAAATAAACATAATATGTATAAAATTCTAACATTTTCAGTAATTTGTTTTATGTATGTGTAAAAGATGTTCTCTCTCTCCATAACTAGACCAAAATTTGTAGGAAAAAGAAAGACGATACTATGAATAGAAATTTGCACCAATGTCTCCATAATGCAGAAGTTAAAAATCAGTGACAAGACGCTCAAGTTCCTTAGATGTATTCTTCAATACTTCGGTTATTTTGCCTGAATAACCGACAGCCTAAAGAAGTTTGTGGTGGTCGTCAATATGGTGAAGTCCTAAGGTCTCCCAACCAAATGAATGGACCAACCAAATGAAGACCGCAATAGAATTTTTAATATATAGATGTCTCACACTGACGAAGCTATTATTTTTACACTGAAAGTATGGAAGTCTTGGGTATTACACGACTTACGACCTGTCATCGGCTGGCTTAAGTGATCACTTTCCACAATATAACGTTCACCTATTTACTCATGCTACCACATCTATAAATTATTTTTTTTGGAAGTTGTATATATATTATCATGAGGAAACGTTATTATGTGCATTTTAAATATACGAGATACAGTTAAAAGTTATTCCATCCCTTTTGCGATTCTCCATTGCTAACGCCCTTATTACGTAATGTGAATCAACAGGTCGGCTGAAGTCACCCGTGAATGATAATGATTTTAAAAGGCTGCGTGTCAGGGCGTACGGAATTAATAATATATCCTCCCTTGTCGTAAAGATATCCACCCTTGTCTGTATTCTAGATTCATTTTCACCCTCGAACAAATACATGAAACGATAGTACAACTAATGCAAATAAATGTTTAATTAGACATTTTCATTTCGTGATTATATAGCAATACGACACAACTGCTTTGGTTAAAATTAATTAAATTATTTGTTCTTCTATTACAAATAGATTTATTATTCGGTTAAAAAATTGATTAATTATGATTATTTATGTATTAAAAAAAATAATGTTAAACAATACAGAAAATAAAAGAAGAAACAGTTTCTAAACAAAAAATAAATCTTTATAATTGGGGCCATCCAATCCAATACTTACATAATAATAATCGGTATATCCGTACTGGTGTGTGGAGAATATAACATGTATCATTCTTGAACATATACGAGTGTACCGAACCGTCACTTTTAAAACCGATGCCTTGGAAATGGTACGTGTCAGGTTTCTTCAAGGGAGTCACCAGCAAACGTGCTTAAACCTAGAAGAGACACTAGTTCCATATGTTTGATTTAAGGTTTCCGCGAGCTCTAGTATAAGTATAGTAATGGTACGCGCATCTTTTCTGATATACATTGATTAGATCGTGTTTTCTGTAGATCGTTTCCTCGAGGAACACGTGCCATTGTCAAGGCGTTGCCTCAAAAAGTTAGGGTACCAGTTCCACATATATGATATTTTTATATGTGTCCACCTACAAAAAACGCGAAAAACTAGGTAACACATGCCATTGTTAAGGCTTTGCCCCAAACAATACGGTTCAACTGCACCGTATACCTACAGTTGAGTGTAAAATCTCTCACAAATATATCCTTCATTAATAAGTACGGTTATACCATATCTTTAGAGACAAAATATGCCATCTAACCTAAAAAATACGCCACTTCCATATACTAGCGCTCGCGTAAAGATTATATTAAACATATTATATATATACTCCTGAGGTCTCCAAAATAGACGAAGAGTGGAGAATCCCCGATAATTTAGAAATGATATATTAATGTGCGCGTAACTAAATTAATTAACAAGAGGAGAAAGATTTTGATATTATTCAATATTTTTTGCGTGGGAGATTAAAAAAATATAGTCTCTGAATCACCGATCATTTCTGGACCTGTCTCCCCAGTCGACGGTGGCTTCTATCCGTGCAGAAGAATATATTACTCATTTGATATTAAAATGAAGACTAGACGAAAGTCTCCCGTTTCCACCATCGCCCACTGGATCTACCAGATTTATCCCACGGACTCTAAACGAGCATGATAAGTTTATTGGTTTCTGGAGTGTTCTTTGATATGTCAGCCCACGGGAAAAATTTAAAGATTATTAATGCATTGTGACATCGTTTGAAGACTGGCTTTGTCGGTTATGTTATGTCATTATCTCGAATCTCACAGACACAAGCTAAAATAGAATCAAAAGATACAATATTTTGATCAGCGAGGTACATATTGTAAATAAGTACAAAGCAGATAAGGTACCCAATCATCATTAGCCTAGTATCTTCCCAGGCTATTTTATTAAGATTAATCGAATCCATTATTGATTTAAACGAATCGGTATCATTATTGACAATCGGGTGAATCGGGGTTAACGTTATGAATTTACATATATTTATTTTTAAAAATATCACATCAAAAATATCTTACAGCTATTTATTCTATTTTCATTATACTTTTTATTGTTGTGAACTATTTTGTTATTACAATAGGGCTAGAAATAACTGATCGAATCTGATGACGTGAAAATAAGTCGTCAACACTGTAAATCGTGAACGGTACGCTCGCGACACGGTATTGCTGGATTTGCCCTCTGAAACTGCACGTTTATATTTGACTTGTTCCATTTCATTGTCGAGAAATCCAGTCCGAGAAGATGAAGCCTAGTTCTTGTTTCATGGAGACTCAGATCGCTTCCTCCACCAGTTGTATTACTCCCCGGAGACTCACTTATCAGCTGAAGACGGCGACCTACTTGGCGAACTTGGAAGCAGATGTCCGAATAACCCCTAAGTGATGTTCTAGTTCTTAATTATATTCCCCTGCTCTCACCATTTGAAAGAATCCAGCCGATTTCACAAAGATACATAATTACACACACAAGTACAGTGCTTTTTTATTATTATTATAGAAAATGGGTTACCAATATTGAAAATAAAAACCTTATTATTTATTTATTTATTTTATTAGTAACTATATAATACTATATAAAAATCTGTTTGGACTGTGCCCGTCTCACTAGAAAAATTCTCTGTCGAGACGGGCATAGTTTACAAACAATTGTTCAATTAATTAGAATGACAAGAAGATAGAATTACATTTATTACTATATAAAAGGTGTATATGAAGAACAATTTTAAAATGGATTTAATTTTTGTATTACTTTGTGGCAATAATTAATATAGGTATGAGTCAATATGTTTGGGTGAGTGCACCATATTACTGGCTCTACCCATATTACGAATCCAAGTTTTAATATATAGTTTCATGTTCTTGGGACAATTCAATTGATATTAAAATAGTCACCAAAGTAGAACATAGAAGAATCTGAAAATAGATGAGAAGGTTTTATCTAGTTCTCATCAAATTAATTTCACTCCTTTCCCTTGCTAATATTATACATATTGATATAATTGTATACGAGTATGGTTAAATGTCGTCTGAAGTAACTACATCATAATATAGCGTGTCAGATGTGATCCAACTGATCTGATGAATAAAAATATTTCAATTCTATTTGTTATAAACGAAGCTCTTGTGGGGGTGACGATTAAATTCGATCGAATTATCGGTATAGAAAAAATATGGTTTCACAGGAAACGGGTACTGTTCTTATTTCTTTAATTAACTTTTATATTAAATTTATTAAGGCGTCAATATTCAGTTCTTTCACACAACGCACAATTTATGAATGATGTAAAAATACATAAATCGTGTACATTTTCAATATTTAGTTTTAAAACATTGCAAAAACAGACAAAAAAACGAACGTTTCGGTAAATACCTTCAAATAAAAAACACTAGGTATATACATATATATTATTTGTATGTGTAATATTTAATATTTATAATAGATATGCATATTATTTATTTATACTCAGTTAGCCAACTAATTACTGCAGTGAATTTTTTTTTAGCATAAAATAATTAATTTGAAATAAAAGTAATTACTTTTCTAGACGTGGTCGGTTCTAAATAAATTACCTGTAGTTTTCATAAGTTGTATATTGTTAAGATACAATCAAAAGTTATAAAAAAGATTTTTGACTATAATATAGTTGGAGACAAAATGTGTAGGTAGTTAGGTTAGCACAAATAACAAATTAGTTGCTTTTTATATTCTATCTAGATCAAGCAACTACTTTGTTATTTTTGGTTTAAATCGTTAATCACTTTAAACCCTTTAAGATCTAATGGCAATTTATTAAATATAAGCGGTGCACAAAATAAAAAAGATCGTTGACCAAATTTGGTATTCATTTTTGGCACTAAAAAGAATCCTAAGATATATACTGTGTTGTAACGTCTTTTTACAACACACAAGTAAACATTTAAAAAAATTCTATTATTACTCTTTTTTTTAAATAAATAATTCCATAAATAAAATAGCATATTCTTAATATAGTTTTCTAACACTGATCAAAAAAAAACGCGAATGATTGGTTTTTCGATCATAGCGATAATAGATAAGTAAATGATTAAAGAAAGTTTGATTATAAAATATTAACCAATTTATTGATTTTATAATTATTTTTAATAAGTATCTTTCATATTTTTACTATTCCTAGAATAGAAAAAGTGGCGTTTTCAACCATAAATAGTAATTAATCTTTAACGTCCTTAATAAACAATTGCTACGTTTCTTCTTATCTTACATTATCATCTAAAGACGCCATTTTTATGTCAGTTTTAACACCTATTGTTTCTGTGTCAATACCGTAGATAAGAGATAATGTAGTCAATGTACTTGTCAGTAGATAAAAAAAAACGTTACTTTGGTGTAAAATTATACGTATATTTGCGTATTGTAATGTAAATACATAATAAATGTTATTGAATATATAAAAGAGAAAACATTTAAGTAATCTTAACTTAGAGATATTAAAAACATTTTCGACATTTATATATAGGACATGCAATCTTCCTGTTTTTTCCTTACTATGTATACTAACACACGTTAAGACAATATAATATATGATATCGTGAAACAAACTTTATCCATAATATACTGTTTTAAATTCTATTTCGAAAATGTTGAAACAGCAAATAAAAACTCCACATCGTCATTATTAATAATGTAGGAAAGGTGATAGAAGGCTATAATAAGGGCTCAAGGACAAACCAGGAAGCACGACTTACACACGACCTAGCAAGCACACAGCGTTCACACACGTTTTCTTCTTGACAGTTCCAAGTCATAGACAAAGTCGTGCTCTGAGGGTATGGTATAGTAAACCTAAAGGAGCATCCACACACGTTCACGGCGACCGGCGATCTGGTCCTGTCATAAATGCCGAACAATGGATAACATCTTTATTTTTCTTCTTTGCCTTGCTCTTAATGACAGCAGTCATGGTCATAGAACTGCGGCTAATTATTGTGGATGGCGGCACGGGTGAGTTTTTATTTTTTATTTATTAAATATGTGCGGGACACAAAACAAGAAAGTTCGTTGACCAAATTTGGTATCCATTTTTGCCGCTGAAAAGTATCCTAAGGTTGCCCCATTTATTCCTATCTGTGGCATTTCTTCTGCATTCCAGGAGTGGGTTCTGCATCAAAGTTATAACCAGATCGGTCCATCGTGTTGGTGATCTTCCACGAGATCTGGTTTCTTCCACCCATCCTTGTATCACTAATTTTTCCTTTATCTCTCATATCGGGTAGCATAGACATTCAGTGATTATATTTTATTAGGAGAACACATTCTTAAAAGTGAAGTTATAATTATTCAGAACTGACGGTCTGTGATATTTTAAATATGAATTAAATATATCAATTAGAAAGCTATATTTAATTCATATTTAGATTATATTTTACATAACATAACGAATTTTTCCGAATTCCATGTCCGCGGCCTTAATAAAATGCTAATATTTCTGAACGGTTGGACGTATGCGCATATAGTTTGAATATTTTTAACCCAAATGCCTCTAAACTTGTATACCCTTATACTCCCTTAAAGTATTATGAAAGAAGTCCGTTAGATTTGGTTGATAACATGATAGAATTACTTTATTTTCCATAAATATAATTTAATTGAGTTATTTTGTAATCTAATTATTATTAAAAAGCGTTTTTACAATTGTTTAAAAGGTCCACTTAAATTCATCAATAGCGCAGTACTCAGCTAATTATATATATAGGTATATATTAATTAAACATTTGGAAGAACAATTGATATAGTTGGTCATTAGTTATCAATAATCCTGAATTAATAATATCCAACTATTAAAACTTTAACCTTGTCGCCGTCATGCATAAATGATTTTTGTATTTTTATCATGCGTCAAGTTGAGTTTGCACGAAAAATGTATTATTAATCATTTATCCACTTAGGAATCAATCTCGTTACATGGTTTCGCACTTCAGATACATCATATCGCCATTACACTTATACAATTCAGCATTATGATATTGATATGTCCTAAAATTAATACCATATCTTTGAAATTACTTATCACATATTCATTAGACCAGTGGTTCCCAAACGGTTCGCCTGTAGACCGTATTCTGCTCAAATTAAATTATATTTTTCTTTACTTCTAAAACCACCTACTGATCAAACTGTTATTCAAACCGTTATTGTGACTGATTGTATTCGATTGTAATGATGATTGGTAAATGATTTTTTGTAATTCTTCTAATACTAAACTAATACTAAATTTCAGTTATTAATCAAACACACTCACAATAACGGTTTAAATAACCATCACTTAAATATGCCCGTCGACATGCAATTTTGTTAGGTTTCTATTGTTTTTCTATAATATATTATAGTATTATTTTATTACAATCTTTATTACAACAGACTGCACTGCATCTTGTATTTTTTTTTAAGGTGAAATACTCAAGAATTGTTAATTTAATAATTTGAAAAAAGTGATATGTACGTTAGTATTCTTCAGTATGCTGCGAAATCTATTATAATTTGAAAAACGTTGGAAACCATTCTATTAGATAGCTTAACTTATATTTATATCTTCAAACAATATGTCATTCGGCTAACATGAAAGTAAAGATTATTAATGAATATGAAAATACAATTTTGAGTCATTTTGTTTTTCATACGCCTCATTATTTATTGGTGTGTCTAGACTTTCACACTATCTGTTGACGTATGTATGTATGTGAATACATACTCGTGTATGTTACCGTTAAAATGTGTAATTCAAGCACCTAGGTATTCTATGAACTAACTGGCCGTTTCAGTAATAATGTAAATATATACGCTATTTGCGGTCGTGCGGTGAATATATTCAAACCATCTGTGGAGAGACTTAATTTCTGGGAAATAAATTAAAATTAAATATGAATTTGATAGAATATAATCAAATATCTGAACAATTCTATAATAATTGCGCTATGAATGTTAATGAATTAGATAAATAATAAATTTTAATGTAATGTTAAATGTTAATATTGTTAGAGAAATTCTTGTCATCTATAATATTTACATATCAACCGGGTAGCAAACATATTTTTTAGATAAGATAGATTTTTTCTGTATATCTTTCTAATTGATTCATTTAATTTGTATTATAATACCACATATGTTCTATGACAGAACTACGTTCTGAAAATGAAACTTCACAGCAAAATATGTGTTCTCCTTAATAAAATTACTCGAACAACTATATGTTAACTTAACAATTTTATGACATTTCGACGACATATATACTCTATATTTTTATAACTTTGTGAAATTTGATTTTATTTATTTATTGTGTATTAATTAATCGTTTTTATCATATAATTGTTGTTTTTATCTGATATTAATTATTACAATTTTTCACTAAACTAAACTTTGCACTACATATGTCACTTCTAAAGTTTTGAGGTATGCAGTTCCTCTCATCATTAAGTGAACCTTATAACAATAAATTATAATTGAAGTATGTAAGTGTTGAACCACAAAATAACTGCCATGCCAAATAATGATTTTTTATATTGATAATTTAAAATTATTTGTTTCACCTCTGACAACTTTCAAGACACATACATTTTTTAGCATATGCAGTACTTTAATTCTACATATGCCAATTAATTTAATAGTTGATTTTAAAATATACTTGTTTATTATATCATCTAGAAAAATATCAATCAACCTGTTAATTTATATATCCGTCATTATGTTTTATATTGTAGTATGTGTGTTATAGATTACTTAATGATTGAACTTCTGTAAAATTGAGAAGTTCAAAAACAAAACTGTAATAATAAGTCATTTTATAACCAGAGTGAAGATTTTAATATTGATACGACATTGATAAAATGCTTCTAAAACAAGAGCAGTTATCAATTGCTGAATAATCGTTTTCACCTTCTATTTTTCGTTAACTGCCTGGTGGCGGTTGGAGGCACACAGAGTAGCAGAGAAAATCGTGTTGGGGTGTCAAGTCGCGCCTGTCACATCTGTTGTGAATTATTTTGAGTAGTGTCACGTCTGCTACAGTAGGCCTATTTTCACGGGTGTTGACATTGTGATAATTTGCAGTATTCAAATGTGCGATGTGGCCATGTTAACGGTAATTAATTCCACTAATCTGTGGAATAATTAGGTAATGTAATAAATAACGAATTTCGTACTTTAACGGTGACATAAATCTGTTATGATTGTATTATAAATTGAGCAAGCGAATTATGAAGCCATTTATTACAGTGACGCGTATTGCGTCAATTTACAAACGACGTATTTACGTAATCCGTGTGTCGTTTCGACCATTTCTATTTCCGATATTTTATTACGTTGTCCGCGGTGGGGAGCGGTGAGCGGTGAGCGGTGACGCTTCGGGGGAATAAATATCTCACCGCCGCCATTTGGCTTCGTGTGAACTCGCCGCTTTTGAAAAAGTCTAACCGACCTTAAGGATTAATAAATGACAACTTATATCGCAATGCATATCGAGAACGGTGATCAATAACACGGTGCCGCTGGCTCTTCTTGTTCCCACTCTTGGCGATCCTGGACCTGTTTTGTGACACGTGTAGCGATGCTCTGATCATTTCTTAGACTTGTTCTTTCCATCTTGTTGGAAATCAACCTTTCGCTCTTCGTCCTTGCACATTCACAATGGTCATTCCCGACAGCCCAACTACGGAGTTTCTATACATTCATTCGTCTCGCAATCCACAGTTTACGTATTATACAACTAATAGAATTTCTCTAAGAAAATACATTAAAATGTATTATATACCTTTTTTTAAAATGAATTAATTAATAGATTTATTTAAATGCAGCATATTACGTATAGACAATACATCTCACAGGTGTCGGGCATGTTTCTTTCTTTCCTTCTTAGGATCCATATTTTATTTTCGTGCAGACTTATGGAGAGTGCCAAGATTTTAACCTTTCCCAAACCATGCAGTAACACATGTCTACCATGCGTAAGCGTTAAGCGTATAATATTTCTGTAATTACACGCAACATAAAATTCATATTTTATTTAACACTAAGGAAATCATTTGCACTTAGAAATGGCTAGTGGAAAACTAATTTTGAAAAGAGAATCCTAAAATAATAATTATATAATTTCAATCCGTTGTAAAATTATTACATTGGCAAAAATACAATTCGTGGTATGATAGAAAGCGATCACACTCTAATTTCACAGTGAAAATAATAACAAACATACGAATATAACTATATCTCTTTCTCACTAATTGAATAACGAGAGAAAAGAAGAAAGGTCGCGTTGTGTAGAACTTGATGAGTGCTTCAGATTACATATATTATTATATTTAATACTTTTTTCACATTTAATGGTAAATATTTACACAATAAGCATTTAAGCTAATAAAAACATTTTTTCTCATTTAAAATGAAAAAAACCTCTTTTTTTACGGTAAGACGAGTTGATTGCATAAAGGTATATTATATCGCAGTATGGTAAAGGTTAACTAGTCGATTATTTCTCTGTTGATGTTTCTTGAGCTTCCAGAGTGCAGAGAGTTCTTCCATTTTGGTCATTTTTGGCCATTTTGACTTGGTAGACTTTATCAATTCTCCTTCAAACCTCGTACTATGATTTGATTTTTGTAAGTGTTTTAAAAATAGGTTCTCTTAATAATTATTATTATAAGATTTTATCATAAAATGATATTCTTTGTCAAAGTTTGAAACTACCCGTG
This sequence comes from Eubasilissa regina, assembly GCA_022840565.1. Lineage (NCBI taxonomy): Eukaryota > Metazoa > Arthropoda > Insecta > Trichoptera > Phryganeidae > Eubasilissa > Eubasilissa regina. The sequence goes on from JAINEB010000003.1 coordinate 4,954,854, forward strand.
TAAGGAAAAACATTAAGAACGCACTAATCGTCGAACGTCAGTTGCGTCATCGATTCTGCATATAAAATACAATTGGCGATGAGTCAATTCTGCACTGTCCTTTACGCTACATTCGCAACGCGTCTCTGAGACGAGTCTCATTCATGTGAACGCGCCATAAGGTTTGCTCTAATAAATCTCCACCAGTTAATAAGACGCAAGAATTGCTAGATTTCAGCTCAACAGTGACGTGAACACTGTTCAAAAATAATGTGATCTCAGCGCCGACGCGCTTCGTTAAAGAAAATTTATATTTTCAATATTAAGTCTTTATTTGACATTTTTATTGTGAGTAATGTTGTAGATTTTTTACGATTATTTTATACAATTCACAATCAATTATATAAAATTTATCACGTTCCATAAATGTATATAGGTATGAAGACATATTTACGTTAAGAACAAATTATTATTGAACGCACCTTATATTTAAATCAAATTCCAGAAACTTCAAAATGTGTCAGTATCTAAATGTTAGGTTGTTTCAAAAATTATCGCCCATTTTAACCTTTTAATTCAATTAAATATAATTTTAGAGTTAATGTACTTTATTAATCAAAGTAAAAGCTATTTCATTCTAGGTATTTTAGACAGCGAGCTTATTTATGAATAAAACTGTAAATAGATATTGAGGTGTTAGAAAAGCTAAAAGTTAAACGTGAAGCAAGATGGGTCCTCTTCAGTTAATCAGTGCTGTTTATATATCGTGCGTTTTTTTTTATTAAAGCTTTCAATTGGTCGTTTTCTATAGTAAAAGGACATTCTCGATCCTTTCCATCATTAAGATTTATGTCTCTGTTCCTAAACTTTTCGATCCAATGACACAGTTCGTTTAAAAATGGTACTATAGAGATAATGAATAGCCGATGCAGGGGTGTACATATGAGTATATGATGTACCAGAAGGATTAAGTTTGAATGGTGCTTAATGTGAGAATGGTGGATTTCCCACCACTCTCGTGTCCGATTGATAGTCGCGGGATGTATTGTATATGTGGCCAGAGCAGGTTATGAAAAGAATAAACTACTTACGGTTGACACATGATATTGTTTGACTCAGTTTACAAGTATCGAGAACTTAAATTGTACAATTAAAGTTACTACATGCAAATAGTTTACAGAGGCGATGGAGAAGAGTGGTGATCGAGAGACGGCCTTCCAGATGATTGCCGACCGCATTCGTATTGCTACATAGTGTCAATACTTAGTGTGTTTTAAGGTTGCTAGGAGTTTGGTGTCACGCACCGATATCTGCAGGGTGCGTTCAGTATCGCTGGGTGGTGCCAAGTACCTTAACCCCGTTATTCGTTAATCTTGCGTACTGTTTGAGAGGCATAATGCCCATTCATACAAAAAATTACGTGTAATTTTTCGTTTTTCAATATCATTTCACAAATAAAATAAAATTTATTTTTATAAAATAAAAATTAAATTTCTAATACAAATTAATGGCCTGACTCAATAAATAGATATAACAGATTCCTAACGATTAAAAAAAAAAAACAAATTAACAAATATTCGCTAACAAAGAATGTTCAAAATGATTTGTAATATGAAAATCAGTCATTATTTTCATATTACAAATTAAATTAATAATTATTTAAATACGTCGTTACAGGTTTAATTAAACATATAATTACTGAATCGGTATTTTGTTTTATATAATATTTTATCTCTCTCTTTTTACACAGGTACCTGTTTATTTCTCTAACAAACACGAAATATGTACTTTTACCGAAATTATAATCAAATTTTCGATGAGGTTCTAAGTTTTTAATGCTCTCCAAATTACAAAGATGTTAAGAGAGAGGGAGGAGAGCTTACAGAGGTAGGGTTGTTTTCTTTTGATAAACTTTATAATCTATTGGGAAATTTTGTTAGCATCAAAGATCAGTTATTGTTGTTTATCAACATTTATCCTTTAACATTTTGCTCGCAACTAAAGCACTTTTCAGAGAAGTTGATTCGCTAACGGGTATTACAGAGATTGTCTTGTTCCAGACAATTAATTGCAGCTTTTATCGGACACGATATTATATTTCACGTAGTTTCATTTTCAAATACAATTCGAGAGAATCGCAATTTAGAATATCTATGAATATTACATTTGTATTTTATTTGACAACTAGAATTTAAAGCTCGTTCTATCACGGTATTTATATTAATTAAATGCTACAACACAAAACACTTTTTTAATTACCAACGCTTTGAAATTTTTAAAGAAATAGTTGGATGTTTGAAAAACGATTATTATGAACAGAAAGATATATATACATATATATATTTTACTTTATGGTTTGACATATTAAATAAAATAAAATACAATCACTTTGTATAAAACCATGAATTTTATTAAACGAAAACCGGTTTCGCTTAGCTAAAATTTCGTCAGGGCGTATTTAAAACTGTTTTAAATACCCCTTAATACACTCAATACAATGGCGTTCTATTCTCTGTGTATATCCCTGTTATAAGTTAGTTAGTTAACAGTTTTGATCAATTCATTTGTCGTGGTTAGCTGTTTTTCTGTTAAATATATTACGTAGTTAAGTTAGTTCTAACAAGTAGACAAACGCGGCACTGTTCACTATTTTATTGTTGTCCTTCAGATACAAAGTACTGTCGAATCCTTCAATTGGCAAATGATTTTACTGCCGTAATAGATATATTTAATATAAACTGGCTAAGTTTCAATAACATTTTTAAATGAATGAGATAATACCGCGTTTCCTCGATTATAAGACGCATTTTTTTTCCTATCTTGTTGTCTCTGAATTCGAGGTGCGTCTTATAATCGATGGCGTTTACAAACGCTGTAAAATTCCGGAGTCGTGATGAATCATCACTGATTACTAGTAGAACTGAGTCGAAAAGTAATTCAGAAAAATCAAATACTAAATCTGAAGAAATTATAGTACATAAATAATATAACTATTTTTAAAACTTTTTTATTGTGATTGTATGACATTGTCTGTTAAAATATAGTTTACACAATGTTTTTATTATTTATTATATATGTTATATAAAAATAAGGATGCGCCTTATAATCGAAGAAATACGGCAATTAATTTTTTAATGCAATGTGAATTACATATAGTCTGCAATTTATATAATTTTTAATTTCTGCATGTGTATGTACAATTACTACTGTATTCATTTTCCTTAATTATTCATTATACTGCATATACAAATGTAAGAAATGAATGTTAAAAAAAATATTAATAATATTTTAATATGTCCAAAAAAACACAATTACTGGATTTCTATTAAACAAATATCAGATATCTCATAGAGATAAAGCTATTTTTTTATTATATTTTAGTGGAAAATATATATGGAAGTAAGTGTACTAGTCAAAATAATAAAATATAAAAAAAATATTGAAAAATATTAATTTTTCAGACGTAATATGTTAAAAAACATTTTACAGATAAAAAATATTGCCTTAAAATAATTTTTAAAAAATAATTAGATTCTCTTTCTCATCCATTAACATATAGGTATGCTGTTTTTTTAAAAAAAGGGAAAAACGAATTATAAAATTTGGTCCATAAATGACGATGATGTAGTGGTACTCGAAGTGAGTCCTCATACTAACATATATACAACTTTCAAAAATTTGATAAATGTGGACATTGAGGGGTAAGAATTGGTGAACGCTTTATATATATATATATATATATATATATATATATATATATATATATATATATATATATATATATGAAGTTATCACTTAATCCAACCGAAGACAGGTCGTAAGCCCTGTAATTACCCCATACTTCCATATATTTTCCATTAAAATATAATAAAAAATAATTTTGTCTCTATGAGATATCTGATATTTGTTAAATATTAATATTTAAAAAAACGCAATCAATGGTATATGTATACATATGTATACCCCGGTTTACAAGATGTTAGTAAGAATTATTCAGAAAGATTGAATGAATGCATGATAGGAATGTGAAAGGTTAAGTGCCAGTAGTTAGGATTTAACCATCTCTGAGCAGGCACGTGATCAGCCGCGTCTGCGGTGGGCGACGTGCGGCCTGTCGCCTCTCCACGTGTGCGTGTAGCGCGCGCACATCTCCGAGATAATCAAGATGTAATGTGACGCGACACGTGGCGGCGGAGCCGGAGCCGGAGCCGGAGAGCGGAGAGAGGGCAGGCTGCGTGGAGGATACGTGTATCGATTTTGTGGTGTTTGGTAGCCATGATCTAAATATTTAAGCAGTTGGCCGATGGTAATTCACTTAATTCAGGGTCACGAACCTTCCCCCACCTTGCTCCAACCCTTCCGATCGTTTCGCGACAGTTTAGGGAATAAACACATTTTACAATACTCCTACATTATCAAAATTACTGCGACCTTGGAACAACCAAGTATCATTTGAAAATAAAATACATGTGTTTTGATTCTACTCGTTTAATTTACTTGATACGCGTTTCGCCTTGTAAGAGCATTATCAATCTAATAATTTAACTAAACAACTTGTATTTATATCTATAGTGGAGGACAGCTATAGAATTTCATTTGCATGAGACGGAAAGGAACAACAAGTTGTCGAGTTAAATTGTTAGATTGATAATGCCATTACAAGGCAAAACGCGTCTCAAATAAATTAAACGAGTAGAATAAAAATAAGTTTTTTATTTTCATATATGTATCTGATTATGGAGTTTTACAAATTTACCACGGAAACAGTATCTAGTGACATTCAGTTTTTAATATTGAAATTCTGAGAATAGTTCTAGACCCAGCGGACCTAAACACGTTAGTCAAATTATGTGATTTAAGGCTCGTGTCTACGGAAGGAGACACAGTGAGATAATCTCAACAGTTTAGTTGAGATACATCGCAAAATCATGTAGGTCATCATCATAGATAGATATTTTGAGGCTGCATTACTCTATTTGTTGTCGAATGTATTTATATATATATATATATATAAATAAATATAAATTAACTCTGAGAACAGGTTGTACACGACGTTCAATCAGCAGTGAAATTCGACACGTGTACATAAATACAAATATCTATTCTGAAAGTTATACATAAATGATTAAACGTTAACATTGATGTAAGGCGTTAAATAACACGTATTTATTCTGTTTTAATTACTGCAGGGGAGTTTCAAGATCTAACTGCGATAATGACATTTGACATATAACGAGACGGCGAATCTATGTGATATAGTGGATACTACAAAATTAGACAGTTATCTGCCAAGCATCACATAGGGATATAATCCACGATTCAGAGATTTTCTTAAGTCGTAAATTTCATCCATGGCACCGGCTATGAAGTTAACAGAAACTAAAACATTAAAATGATTAGATTTTACAAAAATGCAAAAAAAAACAATTGTTAAAAAAAAATGTAAATTGTTTTTTTTCTGGTTCACAATGTTCAATATTATCAAAGCGCTCCTTTAAGGGTAAATCCGGCCCTGCCCGGAGGTTTTCCGGGATTGCTAAGTTCTTTTCATCTGGGACGGAATCTTCTTCAGATCTTGATCAGATCTAATATCAGTCACGACTAACACAAAATCACCGAACCACAAAAATATTGAGATTCGCGCCACAAAACCACCGAATCTACGCAGCATAAGTTTTGCACGTGCTTCCAGTACGTCATGACTGCAAACATCTTTGTAAACACACTTGATTATTATTACTAGCTATTAGCTGAGCCCGTGCGAATATTTCTTTTAAATTATATCTTACGATAACATTATACAAAGTTCGCAATACAAAATAATAATATTGTACTCATTTTTATGTTTAAGGAGGAGCCTTTTAGTACTAATTCATCTATTCGCGTTTTTTTTACGAAAATGTAGGTTTTTGCGCCACATGGCTGGCTCGAGCCGAGGAAAAACTAGTAAAAAATACACATTATAAATATTATTATTAGATAGAATAAATTCTTATTGTGAAGTTGTAATTATTCGGAACATAAGTCTGTGATATTTTAAATACAAATTAAAATTATTAATAAGAAAGATATACATATAAAATCAATTAAGTTGTTGGCTTTCAAATAATGAAATGATAATCAATTTGAAAAGTGTAATATATAGGTTCAAAAATGTACTGTGTGCTGTAGCATAATCGGTTAATGCACGTTCCACGATTGGAAGAGATCCAGATTCGAATCCCGGTAGCAAAAACAATATTTTTCGATAAAATTAATTTTATATGTATATCTTTCTAATTAATACATTTTATTTGTAATTAGAAAGTATTATGTTTTTGATACAAAACATAGTTTAATATAGTAATTGAAACCCTAACAATATATTTATTAAAATGTTTTTTTTACACGAATACAAAGCATTTTAAAACATTAAAAAAATGTAATGTCAGGCAAATTTAACGATGTATAACTGTATTAATTATAACATTTCTTTAATTTCATTTATTTTATAAATCTTGGCTTTCAACCCATAAGAGAACATATTCGGTGCATGTATAAATTCTTTACAACTGGAAATTTTTCTGGCACACTGAAAACGAATTTAATGTTTAAATGTAAAATAATATTAGGTTTATTAGTTTTATATAAGTAAACAAGATTTATCTTAGTTTTTATTTTAAAAAAACAACTAATCTAGTGTATAACTTCTGAAATAAAAGAAAAATAAAAATTCACGTTTTCGTAAAAAAAAAACCGAAAATATAAATTAGTATTGAAGATATTCTCGAGATAATAATACGTACTGTTGATTGGTTGGTTTATTACTGAAAAATCACACGCTGTTCTTTTACACAAAAATTAAACAAAATAGCTTTCTCAAATATTTTTCATTCAATAAGAATATAATTTTAATAATTAACCTAAATAAAATATGTGAAAATGAGTTTTTCGACATTTTTTAAAATTAGGACCAATCATATAATAAATTTCACAATTAAAATTGATTGAAATCACCCGTTTTGCATACCTAAATTACATTTTATATAAATTATGGGATATGAAGAGATGAATAATGATATAATAATGAAATATGCTGTCGCGTGAGATAAAGAAAAAGTGATAGTCGCAAAACCCAAGAAAGAGAAAAAAATACACATTTTATTTTATATTGGTATCGAAAAAATATAGTTACCACCGATACTTAAATCCGGAACTTTATATATGGTATAGATTACCGTCTAATTTTGATCTATACATCTAATTTTTAGTGAGACATCTATTTTTTCTCGTCAGAAGCAATCATCTTTTTAATCGCAATATTTCTCAAATACCTTTGAGCAGAATCTACTAGATGGCATCAGGTCTCCCTGTCCATTTTCATTAGGCAAAAAACATTTATGCAGTCCTGATCATTTTTGTTTAACAGAAAAATATTAACGAAAAATAATGAATAAGTTCCGGGTTAGAGTCCTGGTGGTGACTTTATTTTTTCGATAGATAAATTTTTCTGTGTACGTTTTTGAATGATTTATCTTATTTATTTAATAATCAAGGAACTATGGTCTACAAAGTCACAATATCCCAAATAAAATGTGATTTCACATAAAATTCATATTTATTTTGTGTCACAGTTTTTATTTATCACCTGTCTATATTAATGTTGTATTATGTACAAAAAAACACATTAATGTTAATTAAAAAATTATAATGTACTTTGGAATGAAACTGGTTATGATAAAGTGAGTTGTTGATTTATTAAATTTTTAAATACTCTGAATGGTTGCGCATTTTATACTAACTATATTATCTCTACGACTTATATTCAAGCATTGTAAAGTCTCTTTGCAAAAACACGTGCACCTAAAAAATTTCATGTACAAATCAACATATTATAATGTAACTAAATTATACGTTTATTGTAGAAAATATGTATGAATACCATAGAACAAAAACGTTTATAAGTTTTATCCTATTATATTAGGAGTGGAATTTAAGAAAGCTGAAAAATAGAAATGTCTTAAAATTGATCGATGAAACTTATTCTAAAATTGAAATTTGCTGATATTTGAAATACAAGTTTTGTCACATTTAATAAAATATCTATTAAAATTAAATAAACTTTTCATAAATAACTAGTTTGTATATACATTTTTTCTTGAAATATAAACATTGTAGAGGAACAAGAGTCCAATTATTGAATGAAATTACGTTTGTTATGAATGTGTCAAATCTCACATTCAGATCGAATGTAATTTTACCATAATTTTTTTCTCTTTCTGCCAATCAATTTATTAATATTATATACGAATTAGTCCTTACCGTTTCAACTGAATACCTAATTTTCTAACTTTCTCCTCCAGAATATCCTGACCCACTCGAGTCTCGTACAATAGCAGAGTACTCGTTCAATTAGCAGCTACTCTTCATTTAGAAAGCGCTACCACTCTAGACCTGGGTAGACACACTGCCTTGTCTTCCTGACAAGTCTAACTTTATACGGTATCTATGAAACTAGAATGTTTCAACCATACTTCTTGTTCACTGGCTTAAAGTACTCACCTTCGTACATTTACGTATTAGTTAATGTGTAACTTTGTATACATTAATTAGCTAAAAGGCTGTACAGCATAGGTATAAGTTGTATTTTGTTGTTAATGTTATCTTCACATCTCTAATATTCTAGCCAAATAACGCTACAAATGAAATTATTATTTTAATATTTCTAATATTTCGTCAAATTTCTTCATTTTTTCAAGAATTTATCTAAGAAAATTTTAAATTTTAAAGGAAAAATATTAATTAGTTGAATATGGAACGTTTTTGTTGTTGCTATAATATACCTACAGATACAGCACGTCTTGCGCGCCCGTCCTAAGACGGGCTAGATGATTTAACCCATTGTAAATTTTGCCTGTTTCGACACAGGTCAGGTCAGGTCCCAGCAAGTCAAAAGTCAAGGACCAAAATGAAAACATCGATAAATTGATGCAAAAGAATGAGATAATTTAGATATCGATAGATTAATTCAGGAAGAATGAAAAGATGAAACTAATGTAAAGTTTGAGGTTTTTGCGAATTGGTATGAACCATTAGAATCATGTATCTATTTATTCCATAGGGAATTAGTATATGCGGTACATACTCCAGTCGGTACACAGATCCATTAGCGATCGCTAATGAATCTATGTGAAATCGATCCCTAAGAATAACATTTTGAGACACACTGAATTGTTGAGTAAGTAACGAAGCTCTAAAGAATTTATATATATCCAATTTGAACGTAATAAATCAATTGAAAAAATATATAATTAATTAAAAGATGTCAATAAAAAGCATACAAATTGACCGACAAAGTTTATTTATTTATTTATTAGGCATTTACAACACAATAACGTAAAATGTAGACTAAATCTAAATTGGAAGAAAACCAAATCAATATTCGAGCTCATCGTTCCAGGTAACCAAATTATTCTTATTTTTCATCGTACAAGCGTTCAGCTTAGTTTGAAAAATAGTAATAATATTAAATAGACGTGCATTCTGTGTACGCATCTTTATTTAAAAAATATATATTTGATGTTTTGAATAAGTAAAAAGGTGCATGAATGTGTAGGAGAGAATGATATGGTAGAAATATGCTGCTTTATAATCTTCTCTGCTAATGAGGTTAAAATCAATTTTAATTTCTCATTTGATTGATTAATACGTATATCGTAATCTTTTTTTTAATTAATTTTTATTTATTTATTAATTGTGTTTGAATATTTTATTTATTCTTTTATATTATATAATTAAAATATTCTATTAGCTTACCTGCAAGGGACTAGTTATAATGTGGTTTGAATTGAATAATTAAATAAATTAAATTATATTTCTGTACCTACTCCGTTTGTAAACAATATAATACCGATCAAAAAAAAGATCTAGATTACACATGTAATCTGAAAATATTAAATATGCAATAATAATTATAATCATAATATTAATGTCCAAATGCCGGCAATTTTTTTTCACATTTCTTTAGAATAACTTAATGATTAAAAAATATGTTTTTCTTTGATCCGTCTCCGTTTCGTAAAATTTTACTGAAATATTCATAAAAACATTTTCGAAAAAAATCTTTGATATTCTGATAGCGTCTAAATTATGATCCTTCTGAATTGAAAATGTATAAGCCCACGCTCGTTTATAGAGGGTAAATATGTATAACCTTACCAAAACATTATAATGCAGGTTCTTCGGCAAATGTAAACTGATATAATGGTAATTGTATGTAAAATAAATCTTATGTGTCTTCAGAGACCGATGGCATCACTATTTGTATTTTTTTAAATAATGTGGAAAGAAATGATTTCAGAATACATGGCTAAATTAGGGTATTTTCGAAACATTTTTCGGAAATACATTTTTTAAATGTTTCGTTTTTTTTAAAGAGAACACATGTATGCAGGAAAATGTAATTAATCCAAAAAATATTTTTGTTGCTATCCAGATTCGAACATGGAACTTTTCATATCCGGGAAAATGCGTTAACCGATTATACTACACCAGCATGTTAAGTTGACGACAAATTTTCGAACTTATATGCTGTAGTTCTTTCAAATTAATACATCTATTATTCTAAACTTAAAAGCTATCACCTTTTTTCTATAAAGTGAATTTTCCTATACATTTTTCTAATTGATACATTTAATTAGTATTAAAATACTACAGAACTATGATCTGAAAAACTGCAACTTCATAATAATAATAATATTTTCTATTTAATATATATATATATTAGTTGTATCAATGTTTATCTAAAATAAAAATAAAAATTTAATATGTATACATAAAATAATCAATAATTTTTATATAATAAATGTAATACTCCACAAGGCTTATTTTAAAAAATCGCTAGGTAACACAGGCACCAATTCATTATTTAAATAATGTAACTGCTTATTAATTCTCTTTCTTATTAAGCTAATTCCTTCCGAAGGTCAGCTATGATTCTGGCTGTAATAATCTTATTGATAGCAGCTCTAAAGAACTTTTTCAGCCATGACATTCTTCGTCTTCTTTCTAGCCACTTTTGCTATCAATTTTGCCTTGAATCATGAGCTGTAGAAATCAATATTCCTCTAATATATATCCGAAATGCCATTCCAGATTCTGGTTTTTAATACAATTGATTATTTTAATCTTTTTGTTAACTTTTCTCAGCACATGGATATTGGTTATTCGGTTAACCGCTGTAATTTTAAGAATTCTTTAGTAAAACTGCATTTAAAATACTTACAATTTTCCTCCCTTAATATCCATGCTTCTGATCCATACAAAAAATGTATAAACATATCGTAAAAAGTATTAAGTTAATTTAAGTTATTCCTATTGCATGAAAGTGTGTTAATTTTGATAAAACTTGTTCTAGGTTGTTCAATTTTTTATTTAATTTCTTGCACTTAGTTATTATTAAGGATGTATTCCAGATCAGATTAAATTAGTTTGCTGTAATGTGGACAATTACGCTTTTTTTTAAATGACTATTGTTTTCGATTTGAAAGCATTCATATCTTTTCATACTTAACTTGCGTTTACTCTTTTCACTAAGATTAAAATATTATATATATACTTAAATACATTTTAATTTAAGATAGAAATTAATTCCTTATTTGAATTTTTATTGCTTCAGTTGAATTTTTACGATTTTGACCTTTGTTGCCAATGAAAATTTATTATAATATTGAGATCCATTTGGTCCAGATCAATTCATTATAGTTTTCTTAAAATTGATTTATTTTGAATTAAATAAATGATTATAAAATATACAAAAATATTTTTGAATTTCTTATCAAAATTATTTTTTTAAATAATCGCATAGAATCAATGTAGTACCAGGACTGCATAATCATAAGGGTAATCGGCCTAAAATAATTCAAAGATCTATTCTCCGCACTCCCTGGTTTTTCAAAAGGTGATTCTCTAAAAGAACAATATCAAATATATCTAAAATGAGAATTAGGTATTGCCAGGTAGCCTCACATTTATTCAGATTGAACTTAATAGATTCCCCAATATGTGAGTGTGATGCCGAGCAGGAAACCCTTGACCATATCTTTTTAGCCTGTCCATTGCCGATCACAGGTTTTTTTTTTACAGTAATCTGGTCAATGGTAAGGATCATTTAATCTACATAATAGTAAATTTTTTGAACTACAATGGTATTGACTTGTAATATAATATTTCCTATTCTATAATATTATTGTACTCTTTTCAGTAAAATAAAGATTTAACTTGATTAATAGCACATCACTCTTGAAGGGTGGATTGCCTATTTAAAAGAAGAAGAAGAAAGTAGCACCGTATTAACTGCATAATTTTAATGAAATATTTTAATGTAATATCTTTATCTACAATTGAAATCACAGAAGTGAACGATTTTTAATATAAAACTTTTGAAAAATGATATAATATTATGATATATCATATCACGAAGTTTAACGCCATTTTGAATATTTATATTGTTAAACTTATGCTAGCTTATTGTGAAGTGATTCCACGCCCTATGGAAGCTATCGGTGGCTTCCCAGGCAGAAGATAGCCACTGATGTGATATAAATAATTAAAATATATTTATCAGAATTAATGTACATTAATTCAAGTCCTATTTACTCTTATATTCTGTTTATGTATTTATAATTATATATATTCTATTTCGTTTTATGTTTTAATAATTATTTTTTATGCTCTATTATATTTAACTAGAACCCTGGCACGACGCGGATTATTTTCAAATCATCCGAACGCGTAACGCATTGCGTAACAATTTTTCTTTTAATAAGTAAATAAAATAAACGAGTTCAGAGACAAGAATACATTATTGATCAGCTTAGTTCATTGCTGAATTATGAATATATTATGTGGATATCATAAATCGTACGCACCGAACAATTATGCAATATGAATGCAATGTAACCTCGACAAAATTTACATACTACGTATATACCTACACACATAGTATGTTAATCCACTAAAGTTGGCTAAATGTGCCAGCATATATACAATATATATATATACATGTATATTATATTGTTCAGTCTTTGTGAATGACAAAAATATACGCAAGACTATTTTTTATAGCAAGTCTAAAAGTTTTTTCTCAGATGTGTATCGAACATTATTTTGTTTAAACTTCGTGTTTCTAAAAATTTAATTATGTAATAAATATTTTATCTATACATTTATAAAACACTTTAAATTTGATGTTTATGATTTGTGTGGCGCGCTTAACTAGATGTATCTTAACAATATATATATATATTATTATAACTTAAAATCTATTATTTTTGAATTATGTAATCAAAATATATTCCTTCTCTATACTCTTACTTTGTCTTACTCTCATAGAGAAGAAACATATGTTAAAATATATATATACTTATATATCCACTGATTATTGAAAATATATTATATTTTTAATATTAATAAAAAAAATGACAAAAATTGATAAAATATAATTTTTTTAACTTGATATATATTAAAATTTAAAAGATATATTATTTCTATATTGACTACACACACACACACAATTTTTGAGTTAATATCACCATTAGTTACGGAAAGAGCAGTTCTTTCCATCTTCAGGTGTAAATTGAACTCGGTTAAATATAGTTGACTACGGGGGCCGTAAGGGTGGGAGTGGCTTTATTGTTTTTGGAAACATCTATAATAGCGCTGAAGTATTTGAAAATGTGATATTGTTCATTAATGTTTTTTTCGAAATCAGATTTTTCTGGATTTCTAACATTTCAAGAGTGGAGTAATTTTAGATGACGACTGTCGAAAGATTGGTTGGTTTCAATAATATTGTTAGCGAATTCGGAAAAATTATTGTTATATATTTCAGACAGCGTCGGTGTTCTTTAATTCCGGTATTAAAAAAAAATTGAAATGAATGAAATAATAAAAATAAAAAAATTTACGAATTAAGTAACTGCGAAATCAATCAATGATATCGATATATATATATACGAATATATACGAGTATATATATATATATATATATATATATATATATATATATATATATATATATATATATATATATATATACTCGTATATATTCTTTCATAAACATGACTAGGAATAATTTTATGTACCTAACTAAATTATTAATTAATCGAGCCTAAATTAAGGGGTAATGTGGGTTCAAATTATTATTTTTACCGGCAATGCTAGATCACTTTTCAAATCTAACTAAATTAAAAGTCAAATCGTTTAAAAAACCATCTTTAATATTTGACTAATTTTCAATAATGCACAGGTTTCAATCAATCATAAAGGCACATGCCATCTTGTTGAATTCCATACATTGCAAAAGTGATCAGAGAGACCACGTGACAAAATACTGAATTTATCTTAAAATCACAAAATGCCCCATTTTATCTTTTCATTTCTACCGCCTACTTTAATAAACGCAAACAAATTTGGAATAAAATTAATTCCGAAACAATATTATTCTCCGCAGCCTCGCTCCGGCGTGTTTATAAAATGCTGCACCCGGCGCCCGGCGCCCCGGCGCGCGGCACGGCGGCCCTGAAATTAGTTTAGTGCCGAAGCGTAATACGGTTTGAGATGGGTAGGTACTTACTTCACATCCAATTCTGTGTCAATCACGGTGACAGGAAGTGTTCTGGAGGAGATAATTACATTTTAGGGTAACTAATGGAGAGTACACATCTTCCAGGGCCGGGGAAGACCAACATCATCATCTTAATGTAATCATTTAGGTGTGTGTTGAATAATGCATGGCCCGGATTAGGTAGCTACACTCGGTATGCAAGAGCACGCAGATTTGCCAAATTAATTAATCAGTACACAATTCTGTACAACTGCGGGCTTGTCGGTCTGTTTACCGGATTTGGATTTATTTTAATAATTTGTACGTTTAATTATTTAATGGAGGCGTATTCAAAATAGGGCAGCGCTTCGATAGATTGCGAAAATAATAATATTTTTAAATGTAGAACATCAACCTTGATAATGGACCCTTAATGTATATAAAAAGGACAGTTTGATAATAAAATATACTATAAAAAAGTTATGGTTTTATAATTTATTAAAAATAAATAAAAATCACAAAAGTTCACCTGGAAATTATTTCGCCAACTCACAGACCATCAAATATATAGACATGAGCTAACGCAAGTTTCTTGTCCCAATATTTATATTTTTTTATTACCCATGTGATTACTTTGGTACCACTTATGCAATCAAATAGCTCCGCAATTTTTTTTTTTAAATATGATTCGATTAGAACGAAAATTTAAACGCTGACAATATAATATGCATTAATGTGAAAAATACGCTTTGTTTACACAAATATTTAATTTTCGAATAGTAAATTCTTTTAGTATTGAATAAATGTGTCATAAACTATCAAATTTATGTTTCCATTAAGAATGTGTGTAGAATGCCCCTCGTCCAAACCCCTCTCCTATATGTACACTTTATTTCATGTCTATTAATTTACTGGTCTTTGCGCCAACCCATTTTTAATTTAAATAATATTTCAAAATAATGTATTTTTGATTAGGTGTACATAGATAATAAAATATTTGTAGGTATTTTATTACTTCTACATATTAAATATTACTATTGATTTGTGTATATAATACCACTTGTCTGATGTTTTTAAATAACTATGAAATGAAACAATTTTTTAAAATTTTGTTTTTATTTATCAAATATACGGATTATTACAATTATGTACAGTATACTCTGGCAGCGGCACAAACGCGTGCTCTTTTAACCATATTTTTCATAACATATTTTATGTGTGTTATTTCAGCAATTTCATTTGTAATATTATCTTGTAGTATCGGAATTGTTGTTGGCTTATTGGCGTAGACCTTTCTTTTTAAAACCCCCCACTGAAAATTGTCGGGAGCCGTCAAATCAAGTGATCGAGGAGGCTAGTCGATATCATCACTTTTCTCTCGCATGTGGCACCGTCCTTTTGAAACTACATGTGTTGCAGCCCGATCGACTCAATTAGACTACCGAGAAGTTTTCCAATATGTGACGATAGCGATCAACATTAATGGTTACGGCATTTCTATTATTGTTTACTTAAATGTTTTAATAACTTCAACACGTTGTTGAGATATAAGATACGCCATAAAAAATTGTAATCAACTATTCTCTACTATTATCAAATGCAAATTTACAAATATGTGCCAAACCATAATGGCGGTCAAACAAAATCGGCCTGGAACATAATATTCACCCTGTAATTTGTCCATAATTTCCAGTATGATATTACATCTGAATTTATCTGTAGGATAATTTCACGCCTATATATTCGGATTGTGAAGCAGTTCTACTGCTTCCTTCTTTATTTATAAGGATTCTTTTTGGGATCCGCTCTTCCCGCATCCCAAGAACGCGGTCCACCCACCTGAGTCGATGAATGGTTGGAAAGATAGGAGCTTTAAGAAATATTATACAACTCGTGATTATATCTTATTGTTTATACTACCCCATGCCGCACAGGTCTGTACAATCTCCGCAGCATTTTCCTTTCAAAACTGTCTAACATTTCTCCCAATTTGACAGGGATTGTCCACGCTGCTTCACACCTCTAGGTCAATATAATATGGGTAATAGTTTGACATTTAACTTAGTTTTCCTGTGGACATTCTGTGATTTCAGAAAGGATAGTGATTCAACGTGGGTTCTATTTCCTGTTGCGATCTTTCTACTAACTTCTTCATTGTTCTTGGTAGATTAATACCCCTAGTAATGTTTCTGCATGGTAGATAAATAAATACATATAGATTAAACAAATATCAGATATCTCATAGAAATAAAGCTTTTATTATATTTAATGGAAAATATATGAAAGTATAGGGTAATTAGCGAGTCCACATACTGACATATATACAACTTTCAAAAATTTGATAAATGTGGTGATTGAAGGGTGAGAATTGGAAAACAGGTCGTAAGCTCTGTAATTACCCCATACTTCCATGTATTTTCCTTTAAATATAATAAAAAATATCTTTGTCTCTATGAGATATCTGATATTTATTTAATAACAGTGTCTTTGTAGGTAGAAATCCATTAATTGTGTGTTCAAATATTGCAAATATAGATTAATTTCTTTATCTTGTATTGGGTATAATAAAATAATACAATAATCCTAAATTAAGAAATATAAGATAATTTTAAGCAAGTCTTATTATTCATTAATTATACTTTTTAAACATCTCCACCAATCACATAAAAATATGGGTCATATACAATATAATACTTGTATCTATGTACATGGAATACATACTTGATTCTGTCTATGTTAGTTTATAAAGCAAAACAAAATTGATGATTTTTGGCACGATTTTTATGTTTTTAAAATCGCTTTTATTATTTTTATTATACAAATCACAACCACAAGTTGTCATTTGAAAGACATACAAAATGAATATTATGTGGGTTTGGTTTTACTTTTAATATTCGTTTCTTGAAAATATGTATCGCTGTTCTAAGGGTGACTAAATATTGGCCTACGGGGTTAAGTGAGAGGATGCGGTTATGATTGAATGTAATGAATCAGAACATTATGTATATGAGGTACCCCCATATATAATATTATATCCAGCGCTCACTCTGAACGGCAGTCGTGGGAGAAGTGGCGCATAAGGGCCGGTCTCCGGACAGCTGTGGGTGTATTGTATCGACACATGTTTTTCGATCGGTACTGGCGTGTTTTTGCGACAAGCAAGGTGCGTTCAGAAGCTGTCGCCAGTGTTGCTGATTGTGGAGGCAATAAACCTACCTCCACAGGATTTAATAGATATGTGATGATCCTGCATGCACCCCATATACATGGCCGTGTAGGGACTCACCTAACAGCCATGTAGGGCCTTAGCGAAACTGACCAATCAGCAAATGCAATATATCGTGACGGACGAGTTCACGAAGTCAGCCGACCACTTCTCCGCAGACCGTCCTTTCATCGACTTCACGAGCGACCCACTCTACTCGTCGAACTGTATACTCGTCGAACCTGCCTTTGTAATTCATCCAGAAATAAACGCCAATTCTTGTAAGTGCTATTTTAATTCAATAGCTTTATCTAGCCACAAAATATATAATTACACACGCACACCACACACAGCCACATGCACTGACACGCGTGAGACTAGAAGATAGTTAGGAGCTTCAGTATCACCATCCACCAAACTAATATTAGTCAATACTAGCGAACAACCACAATCCCTACACATACATGTTTAACGAAACTCTTTTAAAGCCTTTAAGATATTATTAACACGGAGATATTTTCTTATTAACAGAAAATAAAGATGTATTGAAATACCATTTTGCATTGCATAACTTTAATTTTTACTCTTTGTCTCGGTTTCCCATTTATTATAATTTTAAATATTTCAGTCTGTCGCTCAATTTTATAATACTCTGTCTCAATCTTCAAAATAAGCCATGGTTGTTCTCCAACTAATGACTCCATTAGCGAAATGCGACAATCTCGCCTCGGATTGTTATTGATAAAAAAATAACCTTTCAAAGTCTAGGCACTCGAGTAAACAGTTTTTTTTTGTTGTAAAAAAATTGTGAAAGGCGTCGAGGATGGCGCATTTCTCTTTCCAGAATGTGGTCATAATTTGCTTGTTCGTGGAATGTTCGTAACTGTGTTAGTCAGGACCTTGTACTAAATATTCAAGTTTAATGATATGAAAATAAATTCTGCATAATGTTTTTTTTTCCTTCATTCTTGGTTCATAAAGTTGTGCACCCGGTCTTTTCATTTGAAAAAAATTATAATGATGCGGTTTAAGATTTTTTTATCTTTTGTTTTGGGCCTTAATATTGTATATATTCTGTTAAAAGTTGTGTACCCAATGATACAAAATACATGTTTAAATATATATTTAAAAAAAAGTATTTATTTTTAAGGGTAATAGTAGTTGGTAATTCATCTTCTCTGGTTAGAAAAGAGATCCAGGTTTGAATCTCAGTAGCGCAACAACCAGGTAGATTTTATATGTATATCTTTATAATTAATTCATTTACTTAGTATTTTTAAGTATTTCTATTGTTATGACATTTATCATCATATTATACAATCAATTTATAAAATGTTCAATTAACTCACCGAAAAAATCGTTTAACGAAAAATAAATATTTGAATACATTTCAATGGCTCAGTAACACAACAATTTATCTATTTTAAAAGTCCTGTCTAATTGAGTAAGCAGATTTATTCAGAACAAACGGTTCTATCTCTTATGTAACATAAAGAAATATTTTACCACTACATACTATAGATAGTGAAATAATATAAAATGTATCGAAGCCAAAAAATTAACACAACGTCGTATAAGCTAATATATCTTTGTGTTCCTTCAGTTAATTTAAAACAGAAAACTCTGTTATATATCTGTTTAAATTTGGTTTAATTTTTATTTTTTGTTTGTTTAAAACCAATTCTAAATCTTGAAAAAAACATGCTTCCCTTTTTTCTAAAAACTTGACAATTTGTGGATAAGTTTTATGTTATTCAGGTATCAACTTTACCTCTTTAATTATTATAGTTTGCTATTTGGTTGACAATTGTTAAAATGTTATCCAAAGCAACATTTGTCTATGACTAGAGAACGCCTGAACCGATGTTAAAACGGTTTTCTTCAACATTTTGGAAAATTCTTTGGAATGTTTTAAAGCTATATATCATCACGATACACCATCAGCAGGCTAAGTAATGAAGAAGTGTATTGCGAAAGTTAGAAAAAATATGAGTTGCACCAAAACAGAGACTTTTAAAAATGAACAGTTAATATCCGAGACCAATACATCTTTTTTTTTTAAGGAGAACACATTTTTAACAAAGTTATATGGCATTTAAATATAAATTTGTTTATTGAAGTATTGCAGAATTTAATTACAAAATTTGTCGAAAACGTTTCCGATCGCTATAGCGAAAATAGTAACGCTTTTTCCCCGAATAGACAGAGGTCTCGGAAGCAACTAAATATTTTTTCGATAAATAGATTTTTTATGTATATCATTCCAGTTGATTCATTCACCTTGTATCAATTAATTCCAATGGTCCGGGTGTTCTGCAATATGTATTCATATTCAAGAATATGTTATCATATTCGAGAATATGTTTTTATATTTGTTCGACCAGCTTTACAAATCCTGACATTATTCTAACTAATCCACAAAACTATTAAAAGGATCGGAAGAAAAACCGTTTATGGGGTTTTAGTATCCCGGGTAGCCCCCGAAGAACTGTTTCCGAAGCTTCGTTCGTTTCAAATCCTCAGAGATTTGTTCGATTAACTCACATTTGGAATTATGGTACATATCTGTAAGAGAAATAATCGGTTCAAATAAAACACAGACTCGACACGTGCGCCCCAGATCGAAATGTTTTTATTTTATTAGAATTTTTATACTTCGTAATTTTCGATACAACTGTGAATAAAGATTTTTAGATTTTGTGTATGTGTGAGTTGCATGCTAGCTTAAACAGGGCCTTTCAATATTAATTCATATTTTCGCTTTATTTTTTTTGTTATAAAAATGTGGGTTTTTATTATTAATTTGTATTCAGAAATTGTATACTAGATCAGATTTTTAAACTAATAAATCGAGTATTAGTTATAAAAAATAATATATACATTACTGCGACCATTAAATTCATTTTCAGTGTACCAGAAAACCAGTGTAATAATCCAATCCAGTGCAACTTTTAATAAAATGATACACGTTATTTGTGAAAAACGAAAAAAGTTGAATTAGTACATAAAACCTTTCTAAGATACAATTTTTAAATAATATACTTTATATACAATTTGACAGATTTATTAACCTACCTAAAATCCGAATCTCATAAATATTAAAAGTATTGGGTCGTCTCCTGCGGTTTTTTTCAATGCTATTTTTCCACTCTAAAATGTCAGTGTCGCTGTTATTCTATATTTTATAGTCTTTAGTTTTTATAGTTTTTATAGTTTCTCAGTTTTTAGCCTTAAATAATGGAGTGTCAAGTTGAAAAAAACGAACATTTTCGACACATAACTTTTCGTCTTTAATCGAGGTAAAATGGTTATTCAGGAACTCACCCTTTTCGGTCGCTCTCCAATCAAATGCGTGGCGTTACATTTAATAACGACGATGACCTCAGAAATTGGCTCGATAACTATTTAGATACTAGATCAGCCGACAAACTGGTTGAAAGATGGAATGTAGTCCTGAACACCCTTTCCCGGGACTGGTTTAGAAGCTAGGGCTCCCTTGTCGATCCCACTCATCAAAGCTAATAAAAATACGCGACTTTAATTGCAGTATATAAAATAAAAAAATTAATTGATTTAATGTAGTTATTAGCAATTTGCGCAAAATTTAAAATTCAGACCCTCCAACAACCCTTAAGTACTGTCTATTAATATAAAACTTATAACATAAATCCATAGAATACATAATTATTACATATAGATGGAAAATTGATGGTAAATAAGGTGCAGTAGACACTTAGGGATCTATCATCAAAAACACTCCGAAAATAAGTTATGCTACTAATATAGATGTTTTAAATGTACGACAGGTTGTATTATTATGAAAGGTTGTATTAATGTGAAAGATATATAATTTTTCACCTGTTTTCCAACAGCGCGCGGCGTGAGAAACTGAACTTTTACGTTTAGTTCGTATGCGCATGGGGCAGATTTTACGAAAAATTATATACAAAACACAAACGCAACTTTATTATCTGTATATTCTTCCACTAGATGGTTCTAGTCAACACACGAGAACTTTGAATTATTTGTGCGTGGACTTAATACATATATCATAGTTATATAAATTAATAGATATGCACAGCTTTTTTGATCGTATGTGCTTTTACTACTTGACAAATTTTACTGGGGGCCCTCTGAATAAACTATATATTATATAATTATTTTTTTTGTAACATGAATTATTTTACTACACTTATTTACACGCATGTCTATGATTCGTATTATTTATGGTAAGTGACTATTAAAAGGGCGCATGGGTACGGGTGAATTAATTAACTATCGGAGTACGTTCCCATGAAACTGTGTATTGATTTTCTATTCATTATTTCGCAACGTTTACTGTAATGCATTAATTCCATGTTGGCTGTGCCCGATTAAAGCCGAGTTTTGATTTAATAAACTTCTCGTACCGGCACACAATACATTCCATACGACAATTCACTTTGCATACGTCACGGTGCGACACCCAACCGGCGACTGCTATATGTGACGAATTCAATGGGGGTATTTTGATCTTATTAGAAAAGCATAATATTTATGAGACAGGGGTCGGAATGAAGCGGAGCAAACCGGAACGCCGCTCCGGTTCGTGAGATCCTCGCAAATATACGCAGTAGCGATAGCTAAATAGTTATCTTAACCGTTGATAATATGAAATTTAAAAGTCTTCAAAATAAAGCATGGAAAGTTGGCGGGTTATCGGGAGATAAAAGATAGGATGGCATTTACTTGTGGGTCTCCGATCTCTGGAAGCTGGTTCGTTTCTACCTGGTCCACCAATTCACAAGCGACGCAGAATTGTCTCGTAATTGATGACACTCGCGTTAGAAAAGTAATTGTTTTAAATATGTTAGCGGTAGTAAAATATTATATATTAGCGGTAATTAATGTTAGCGGTTATAAGCGGATTTACAGCGACGTCTGTGTTTTGCAATATAATTAAGTAATATATATTCATAGTTTATTTTGGTTACCATTCGGGTTATAAATTAATCTTCATAGAACGGCAAAAAGGTATTAGTCGACAAAAAATAAATTAAAAATTTTCGATACTATCGATCATTCGTGTTCATTAAATTTTTCATGTCCGAATTTGGGTGTAGGTAACGTAGTGTATTTTGTCTGAATTTAATGTTAAATAATTATCAATTAATCAGATTTTAGTCTTTATACACTTATATCATCATTATTCATACCAAATCAAATACTGAATGAAGCTTTCCCTTGACACATCTCTTTTCTTCTAATCTGACGAGATAAACAAGGCTGATTATAAAAAAATAAAGCTCCCGGGCTTAAGTTGTAGTGGTAACTTTTGACGTGCTTGTGGTTTAGTGGTTACGATATTCGCCTAGTGACATGATGGTTGCGGATTCGAGCCTCGTACCAGGAGGCCATCAAGTTAGTCCTATTTTCATTTGTTTTAAAATAGTGAGAATATAGTTATGACACGTATTCCGTGTACGAATATCTATTAAAAAAAAACTCATTTCTTTCAAAAGAATGACATAATTACTTTGATTTAATAATATTTTGTGTTCGCAATAAAGTTTCTTGTGTATAATAAACGCCCTTTAAATATTTTTTATTGCAATAATAAAATATTTTTTGAATAATGAAGAAAAACTCATAAATAGTGATGTAGTGGTACCAATATATTCCTTCCAATCATAATAAAACGTCCCAGATACGGGCGGGTTGGCGCCCTTATAATAGAAAATTTCCTGAAATAAGTATCTCTATATTCATCAGCCCAGAATAATTCAACACACCAGAATAAGACATCAAATATAACGTACGATTTAGAAAGCCAATAGTTATTTTTGAATGTACAGTTACTTAATAAAATAATACGTCGGACCCTGCACGAAAAAGATGTGCTGCAGTCACGATCACTCAGATTACGAATGCGTATATTGTCGGATGATACGTATTCTCGATATTATTTTATGGAATTAAAATATGGACACTTTCCGAAGAAGTTAAAAGGCAACTCGAAGCATTTGAGATGTGGATCTATAGAAGAATGCCCAAAATATGTTATGTTAAATACTAATTAAATGTATTAATTAGAAGGATATACATATAAAATCAATTTTATCTAAAAATATTGTTGTTGCGCTACCGGGATTCGAACTTGGATCTCTTTCCAAACCGGGTAAGGTGGATTATCTAACTATGCTAGAGCGATATTATTTTTGACGACAAATTTTCGTACCTATATGTTACACCTTTTTCAAATTAATACATTTATCGTTCCATTGTTTGAAAGAACCATCTACTTTGTTTTACAACTTATTACAACTTCACGATAAGAATGTGTTCTCGTAATAATAGAATATGTTATGGTTTGAATGAATAAAGAAAATAAGTATTTAAAACAATAAAAATTCAAAAACTTCAATATGTCAGACATGTGATGAGACATCCAGAGAAGCATCAGATCTTGCATTCATAATATAGGGAAAGATTTCTGGAAATCGTGGCTCTGGAAGAAGGAGAATATCATAACTGAATAACATAAGGCAATGGTTTACCCTGTCTACTATAGAGCTTTTCCGGGCCGCAGTGAACAAAGTGATAGCCAACATGATCTAACAACAACGTCCGTTGAACGGATAAGGCACGAAAGAAAATAAATAAGAAGTAGGTACTGTAGTACTTACTTACTTACTTGTAGTACTACGAAATTTTAAAAATACATTAAAATATTTTGGTAAATTATATTTTGTGAGAAACAGCTGATTTTAAATATCTAGCATTGGAGGTTTTATACCAAAATAATTATTAAGGAGAATACATTCTTATTGTGAAGTTGTCATTGTTCAGAACACAGGTCTGTGATATTTTAAATACTAATTAAATGTATTAATTAGAAAGATATTCATATCAAATCAATTTTATCGAAATGGGTTACACTTTTCAAATTAATACATCTATCGTTTCATTATTTGAGTAAACCGATATCAGACACCAGAATTAACAATCGGTTTTTATTAAATTTTGGACACACTGATACAACTTATATATTATTAAGGATAAAACATTCTTATTGTGAAGTTGTAATTATTCAGAACATAGGCACCTTCCCCGGATTGGAAAAAGATCCAGGTTTGAATCCCGGTAGCAACAACAATATATTTTCGATAAAATTGATTTTATATATATATATATATATATATATATATATATATATATATATATATATCTCTCTTTCTTATTAATACGTTTAATTAGTATTCAGAATAATTCACTGAATTCATGTAATAATCTTCTCAACGTGATTCCTTTTCGTGCACTGTTAATACAGTGGGCTTATTTCGGTGCGGCTTTCCTTCTCGTAATTAATTTTGTGGGTACACCGAATCAAGGATTTAATAAGTATGGCTTTAAATTTAATTAAAAAATGTACAGGTACGTGCACGAAAATATAGTTAACGGAAATAATCCACACGCCGTCACTCAGTTTCCCGTAGAGCAGTCACCAGGTGAATGCAGTCAGTAACTGCATAGAAATAAGCTGCACGTAACAATGTATTTTTGGAAATAAAGCGAATTTAAAAATTTTTCTAATAATATATTATGATTTATTAAAATCTAAATATTATGATAATATATTTTGCAATTAAATAGATAGATTTTATACATTTTTATTTGTATTAAAATACCACAGAACCGTGTTCTAAAAAACTACTCATATAAAAATAATAGCTTCGCCTCCATGATACATCTATAATATCCAGTATTTTGTTTACCTGATCGCCATTTCCGATACCATCATTACTCATATACCACATTTTTTTACAATCTTCTTGTTCATTCGCTCCACATAAGTGACTTTTTGTTCATCCTGTTTGATAAGATTAGGTTTATATTCACGTCAATTTGGTCATGAATTATTCTTCGCTTTCCAGTTCCTAGCTTCACTTTCGTACATCCGTGTTGATACCAGAACAACTACTTTTCGCTATTTTTTAAACGAAACTAATTAAAAATATATCTATCTTGCTGATTTTTTGATAGGGCACGATTCCTGATCTCTTGGTAGACAGGAACTAGCAAATGTCTAGAACAAACAAACTATTCGGTCTACTACTTTCTAGGTTCCCGCATATGCTACATAGTCAGAAATGTACTGTAAAACAATTGCCTTAATCTTGTCCTATAAATTTTGACCTAGCATGCTGCAGCAGCGTGTTTCTGACACGGTTGTATATTACATTACATAACATGGTGGCAACATTTAGATTCGGAGCACATCGCGAATCAATTTATATTTGTCCATGGTGTCAATGGAATCTAGTTAACGTAGTGAATATTAACCTGATGACTCGGGCAGTGTGATAATGCTGCGATGGCACTCGGAATTGTATACATATTGCATATGGTCAATACGCAATTATCTCTCTTCAATAAGCCTCAGTCATTCCCGACGATTCATCAAAGAACATCAACTAGCGTCATTTCACGATGATAAATATTGACATAACTCATGGTATATATTCATATTAAAATTATTTTAGTTCTTCAAAGCAACGCATTTATGCGCAAACTAAAATCATAGTAAATGTATCAATAAGAAATATATACAGCTAAAAACAATTAAACGAAAAAATATTTTTGTCCATCCGGATTCGAACCGGGAACCTTTCGTATCCGGGGAAGTGTGCTGACCACATCAACATTGTAATTTAACGACAAATTTTCGAACTTATATGTTGTTCTTTCGAATTGATACATTTATATGCAACAAAAATATTTTTTCCATAAATTGATTTTATCTGAATATCTTTCTTATATTTTGTATTAAAATATTACAGGATTATGTTCTGAAAAACAGCAACTTCACAATAATAATGTATTCTCCGTAATAAAATCATAGTCTTTTAACATGTTTAAGAGTATATACACGTCTTATATTTTCACCTTTATCGGTATCCGGATCGATGCCAGGCACAGGCATAAATGCGTTGCTCTGAAGGACTGAAATAATTTTAATATGAATATAAACCATGAGTTATATCTGAAATCTTTTTGAAATATTTATATCTGAAATCTTTTTGAAATCAGAAATATTTTAAGGGCGTATCAACCTCGGTGCCTCTCACACGCTAAGCAAAATGCTATCTGCCGTCATAATATACATATATATATATATATATATACATAATGCCGACTTTTGTGTTATAAGTTTAATTCAATATTTTACATGTTTGAGATTATTTTTAATTTATACATTTTTAAAATCGAATTTTAATACTAATATGTAATATTATTTTTAAAAAATAATCCTGATGAACAATTTATTAATAAATATTTATAAAAATCAAACCTGTTAAACTTAATAATAACTAATTAATAACCTTAAGGGAAAAATAGTTAACCCTGGTAAACTTTATAATAAAGAGTTTAAATTATTTATAAATTACTATTTTCTCGTTTTGTTTGTATTCTTCGGTAGTGTAGTGGTTAGTATGCTCGCCTGCCCGTCAGAGTTTTATTTTGATTTTATTTATTTTAGTAAATTTAAGAATATTTTTTCAAACCTTAATAACGCAATGAATGCAGGGGTGGTATAATACACGACTCTGAGACATGTAATACGTTGTTTTTTTATTAAATATAATTATTAATTTTTTCTGAAGTGATTTTTACTAATGGAGATATACGACGAGTCATCCACCCGCAGTATTATTTAAACATTTTAATTATATTTCCATGTGAACGGTTTAAAAAAAATATCATTTAAAATATGCGATTGGGCATGTAACAAATCAAATATTATTTATTACTCGTCCCAAAGAAGATTGCTTTTATAAGTTTTGACCTTATTCAAATCAATGACTTTATGTAATATAATCCATCACCGATGTTCCCCTGGGGGTTCGCAACGGTTTGCGTGAACCGGTTGATAAAATTGCTAACATTGTTCCGAATCGTTAGTTGTTGAAAAATTAAAGTATACTCACAATGCTACATATCGTTTAGTTGTCTAAGTGCTCGAGTTGTTAGTCGAAAATCGTTGTTTATTGTGGTACACTTAACATCTTTCTTCAAAAATAGTGTTAAAATACTATAACCTTTTGAAATATTTATCATGATTTTTGATAAATATTTCAAATATATTTCAATTTATATTTCAGTTGCGTAATATTGTGTAAAAAAAAAACTTATAATTAATTATGATAGTTATCTATTACAAAATTTTAATAAAAAAATATATTGTAATTGATAATATAATATATTATGTATATATGGGGGTATTTAAATAAATGATTGTTAATATTGGTGATTTTATTTAGGCGTATCACTGCGATATATGCTTAATCAAAATTTAATTAAATTGACAAAGGCCCTTGTTGAAGGTGCAAGTTCAATTGAGTGGAATATATTTAAAATTGAATCAGATGAAAAAAATATTCTTGCGTATACTTACTTATAATCTTTGTAATAGTTATGCTCCGTGAAAAGTCTAAGTGCTGAGAGAATTAATTATTTATTTTTCACAAAGAATGTAAAAAATAAATATAGTATTAAATTATCATTGTCATCGAAATTCAATCAGGTAGAGATGAATCAGAAGCACGGATATCCAACAATTTAATATAATGTATACAATTCTTTTACTAATAACTCGCTAGTCCTACAACACTCTCACTCCATATATTTTTACTTTTTTATTCATATGTGATTTATCTTTTTATTCCAAATAACACCACAACAGCACGAAAAAAAACTGGCTACTTCAACACAGACTTTAGTCTAGCAAAGTAGCCAGGACAACGCTGTATATATCAGAGGTGAAGTCTACTCCATCCCACATAATAAACTATGCATTATGTATCCACCTCTGTTAGTACATAAATATGGATGTCAAAATATATATAAATAAATAAATCGAAGTCTGGGTATTTAATAGTTTTCATTTCAGAAGTAGGCAGTCATTCAATAAGTAGTATGCACAACATAAGCGTAAAATAATAGACTTTACTAGTAATTAAAAAAAAATCTAACAGATACACGTTTGCTACCTAAATTATTATAAAATTATATCATATTTCATTTCGATCATAAACAAACTTCCAACAGTTTGTAAATGAGTATGAGTGTAATATATTAACATGTAACTGGTTCACATTCATCATTCGTTTCTGAAGAGTGTTAAGCGCCGCTCTGCACGCAGCATCAATCATCCCGAGTGATCATTGAATATTAATAACTCCGAGCTGCTAGGCAATTCACAGCTTCAAATCGAATGATTAATCGTCCCAATAAATATGCTAATGGTCTGCACTGCCAGGAGCAAAGCTCCTTTATAATCAATTACAATCCGTATAAAAAAATAAAAGCACATCCATTCTAAATTTCTAACGTCGTAGAAATTCAAGGACCAACATAATAATGTATAATATTTTTTATATTATTTTATTTACAAATCCTTTAACTGGCTCCTTCCATGGGTAAATAAACAGTTCCTGCTGATTTATTTGGAATAACAGCTTAGCTAGTTTCCGTGAGATTGCAGTTCTTATCATTATTATGAGGGATAACAATTTATGCTGGCTTTTCATCATTCTTGACTATTATCTCGTGATCAGCCGAATCTTTCTTATTTCGCAAATATTTGAATACCATAGTATTATTTGCAACAAATCAACAGCCTGTCTCATTATTGTTGGCTGGTGTATCCTCCTCCAAGGATCGTCAATTCTCTCTGCTTTCAGTTGTGAAAAAATACATTTGTTGTTACAAAAAATGTATTTTTATAAAATATATGTATTTTAAAAATGTATCAAAAACGCCAAGTGGATAGGTCTTTATTTGTATTAAACTTCTGCCTCATTTTAGATTTACCTATTCTTCGTCTTTCTTCATATCTGAATACCAAATATTGTGCAGCCATTTAAGGGGTTACGTATTATTCATATTTCCGTATGATCTAACCATCGAAGCTTCTTTAATTTTATAAATTTTGTAATTTTTAATCAGTACTTTCTTTCTATTCACAATCGCTCCTCAGTAAAAACAATGTTCAAGTTTTTTTTTTTATTCATATCAGATTCGGGGCCGGGAGCACATTATTTTAATTTTAGTTAATTCCTATGGAAAAATTTAACTTATTTAAAAAACAGGTTTAATTATGATTACGGGGTTCAAGTATCGAACTCACGTACACAGGAACTGTCGAAATGTTTGCACCTTTTTATTCGATATACATATATGTTTGTAATAATGTTTTATTATAAATATGTTTTATAACTTAATTTAGTATTATTTCGGTATAAAAGATTTTTTAAATGTGATGTAAGTATTACATATTCTAACAGCATAAATAATATTAATGGATATTTTTATAAGCACGAAATATTGTTTTTGATGTAAATATAATATATTTTAAAAGCATAATAAATATACAGAGATTGAGTCTGACGTATAACGCTTCCTACGTTAAGTCAAACTAAATGATTTATCTGTAAATAATACAATTATTTGAAGAATTATTACGTCGGAATAGGCGCAGCCGGTTCTACCGATCCGACTGATTTTATGAGCGACATGTTGCCGAAATTTAATATTTTATTTATAAAGTCTACTATGAGAAGTAAGTTAATATTTTTTAAATTCTATTCGCGTGCGAGTGCTTTCTCTTGAAAGTTGAAGAATATTATTATTATGTACATCGTCTTCCCATTTCCATGAATTTAGTTCAAATTATATTGTTCTATCTCAAACAAAGAGAATATTAGCACAAACTCGAGGGAGAATATTAGTATTTTAAAGCAAAAATTACCGTTTACGCTTTAAACGGATGGTAAAATTACATATTTATGAAATCCTAGCTGACGTGCAACACACGCGCTCCGGAAGTTTTGGGTAATGTTGTGGTAATATTCATAAGCAAATAGATACATGTATTATAATAGATAATAAACAGAAAATTATGGGGGAAAAACGTAGATCATCAGATTTGGAGTGTCTGATCTTTTAATGGAAGGTGACTCCTTGCACCTGCATAATAATTTCGAATAATAAAAGAAGACATATTATTATATCTTCTTCTTTTTCAGCAGCCTTATGATACTCGGAAATTCATGACTGAAGTCACAATTGAGCGTCATCCATCTCTTCAAATCGCCTTTGTCGTTCTTGACATTATTAGTTCATCTACGTCTCGGTCTTACCTACTCTCGGTCTTAATTCTGCTGACTTGTGAGTTTGTCCGTATTACGAGACTTATCTATTCTCGCTGCATGTCCCGCCCACTGCTACCTCCTTTCTTTCACCTTTCTCAGATGTGGTATATCGTTCTCGAAGTTTCAGGTTCTTTAATCTACTTAATTTTCCGACTAGTTTATCATGTATTAGGCCGTAAATCTAACGCAAGACATTATTTTCGAACACCATTTTCTTCTTCTTGCGCTACTTCCAATCACCCGTATTAAATGATCGGTTGTATCAGTATCATATACAGTTTAATATTCTGTGACATAGCTGCCCAGAAAATCGTAGGTGAAACAGCATCATGCCACCATATTGGCGCCAAAATTCTTAAAATTCAAAATCCACAAGCGAGCTTTTTCGAATTTTATTTTTACAAAAAAACCAAGAAAAGGTTGGAATAACTAAAAAATAATAATACGTGGGTACTACTTCACCATAAGCGTCCGCATTCGACCGCGATTTCGTACGGTTTTGAGATGAAAAAAGTTGAAAAAAAGGAAAAAATAAAAGTTGATAGTGTTGTCAGGCCATAACACTTAGAACATTATTATTTATTTTATATATATATTTTTTTTTTTTGGAAGGACGACATCCGATTTTATTAATATTATTGTATTTAATGTGATGCTTAAAACAAAAACATATTAGAACTTCCCATCACAACTACGTACACATTACATAGTATAGTATTAACAGTACACATTACACTTGTATAGTATTAACAACTCGCTAAAATGATGCCGCTGGTTGTGGCAACAGCCAATGCTGCCTAACGGCGCACTCACTGTATTTATAGTAAAACGCTCGTATATTAAATTTAATTAATAACTAAAATATAATATCTTGTTCACTTGAGTTACTTGGCAACAAAAACGACAAATATCGCGAACCTACGTCAAAATCTAGCTGACAATTTACTCAAATTGGAACGTTCCAGATACTTTCCAACTTATTGCATCCTTCTCATCATAGAACTCTGCAGTAGTAACGAGCTTATCGAAAATGTCTAAAAAGTCGGCAGCCTCCACTAACGAAATATGTCACCCTTCGCTATTTTGTAAAGCAAAAATGAAATCAAAAAAGTTTTCGAAAATTCGATAACTGTAAAAATATCAGCATTCTGACGTCGACATGTGTGTTAAATTTCCAAATTTAATAAAATTGCAATCTGGCAACGTAAAAGTAAACGCCAATTGTCAATTTTGTATGCAGGAAAAATGACAATTTTTACACTCGATTTTAAACGTTATTCGTTGTGTTCTTGTGTTGAAACAGATTTCTATGGGGCGCCGTACGATATCACTACTGGAAATAATAATTTGGTTAAAGATCCGACCCGCGGCGCCGATGATATCATGCGTTATTTGATGGTCATTTTCCGCGAGAAATAGACGCCGCGAAATGTCACGTGGTTGTCCGCTGTACTCACGATAGCCAACTTAAATTCTGACAGATCTCATTCCATCTCTTTCTCTGTCGGAAACTTGTGACGTGGGCGGGTTTTTTTTTGACACAAACAAAATATTTATGTTAAAAATAGAACCAAATTTGGATTAATTAAATAAAAAATAGTTAAAAATAATTAATTGAATATTTGCTACAGTCTTTTTTGCGAAAAAAACCTTTTTAAACGTACACTAAATTAACATAATTTTTCCATCTTTTGACAATTGCTCAATCTAGTCATTGGTCCAGTAACCGTAGGAAATTTCAAATTCACCCATATGACGAAAGGAACATCAGTTGTTAATTGACGGCGAATCTCTGTAACTTGGTGGAGACGATAATTCACCAACACACTCCACCAGCTATACCCCTAAAATACGCCCGGTACAGACTGGTATAGTGAGAATACAGTATATTCTGTGAACCATTATCGTCTCCATGAAAGAATTTTAGCAGTGTTATAATTTTTTGTAGTTTTGTAGGCAATAAAATCCCTGCAAAACGTATTAAGAACAATATCGATTAAACAGGAGTGTAATTATTAAGTAGGTATATAAAAAAAAAGTATCTATTAAATCTATAGTAGATACTCGTAGACGGTGGCGTGCAATAGGCATACACTTGGATATGCTGTTACCGACGATGCCAAGTATACAATAGGTAGGTATACTACCTATCAAAAAAATGTTAGATTTTTTTAAAATTTTGAGAACAATTAACTCTATAAATTTCAAAATAGACTATAATTATAAATTTATTACTTTAAAATAGGTATATATATAATAATATTTTTTTAATGCTCGGCTTTTAATTTTCTTCGATTTCTTCTTACGATCGGATTTAAAATGTTTAATTAACAGTATTCAAAAACACTTATTCAATTAACTAGCTTTACAAATTAGCATAGCCGAAACTTATAACAGAAATAATTGTATTTTGAGATTTAATTTAATATTGATAATAATCTAACTTACTAATATCCTGAAAAATGTAAATTCGCTCGCTTGACAGATGATAAATAACCTATAAATTTTATCTACGCAAACACCAAAATATGGAATCATAGGTCGGAATACACTAAGAACATAAAACGTTTAGTCTATCAAGTAAAACAAATACGTAGAAATGTTATTACCCGTTTCTGCGCAGTTTTCAGAAAGGATTAATCCCTATCGAAAACGGCAGCCTTAAGCACA
Organism: Eubasilissa regina; assembly: GCA_022840565.1. Lineage (NCBI taxonomy): Eukaryota > Metazoa > Arthropoda > Insecta > Trichoptera > Phryganeidae > Eubasilissa > Eubasilissa regina. The sequence goes on from JAINEB010000003.1 coordinate 4,988,485, forward strand.
AATTGTTTGAAAAAATGCAGAAAATCCGCAGACGTCAAGATGCCGACATATAGATTCAGTAGAAAAATATTTAGTTTAGTATTCTAAGGATTGAAAAAAACAAGTTAGGTTCGTGCTAGCAAATAGCGAAGCAGAATGCACATGAATTTGTTACAAATGGTTCGCAAATAATCCACGGCTAGACGTGGGTTACCCCATAGACAAGGTTACGCTAATACGACTAATAACGACTAGAATTGTATAGGGTTTTATCATAATATAAAGGTTATTTAAATATTTTTATTTCCCAGAATTTTTAGTAATACACAGCTTTTTTCCTTGCATGCAATGCACGCCCCTGCTCCTAAACAAGTGTATGTGTGTATACGTATATAATCATATCGCTGAGTCTCACGTATCTATATTTATTCACATATTACGCTTCAATTTAGTCGTGTTGGAAAATGCTAATACGTTTTGACATTGTACTTGTCTGGGATGTAATTTTATTATTTAAAAAAAATATTAAATATTTTTGTTACAAATTGTTGGAGGCATCCCCTTAGAAAGAAATATTTATTTTTATGATTTTATTATATTATGTATATGTGAATAAAATAGAGTATATTTTGAATGATATATGCGTAGACAAATAGTCCAATACGTACATCCATTAAAAAGGTTTTGCTTAAAATAAACGGATTACAGTAAACTCTCGATTTTACGGGCCTTGATTTAATTGATTTCGGATTTAATGGACAAAATTTCTGGTCCGTATGTGAAAATCAGCAACCTGTTTATTTTTTAATGATTTTAACCAAGATTTGCTTATAATTAAATGGACAAGTAATCCTTTTTATTATTTCATTGTTATTTTTAACTACTAAATTAATGTATTAATTATAAATATATACATATAAAATCAATTTTGTCGAAAAATATTGTTTTTGCGTCACCGGGATTCGAACCTGGATCTCTATTTCCAATCCGGGGAAGTGCACTACCTTTGTGCTATAACACCAGTATTTTTCTTGACAAATTTTCGAACCTATATGTTACATTTTTCAAATTAATACACCTGTTGTTCCATTATTTGAAAGCCATCTACATTATTTTTACAGAATCTCAAATACCTTTGAGTAAACCGACTGCAGACGCCAGAATTATCAATTCATTTTTTATTAAATTTTGGACACATTGATACAACATATATTATTAAGGAAAACACATTCTTATTGTTATATTATTATTTTTAACATTATTATTCTGTAGTAATTTTGCTAACATAAATAAATATTATTTATTTTTAATATAGGTATTCGGAAAACCTGCTTTCATCTTTTCATGACAGAATCCCGATCTCCATAAACTCTCTTCTTCTTCACTTTTTCGGCATCCTGCAGTGCAGACCTTTGCCTTTTTTACTTGGTCGGTCCAACGGGTGGAGGATCTTCCTCTTCCTTTTCGTCCATCAACATAGCCCACCATAATAAGCTTCTTCAAGCTTTCTTCCCTTCTCGCAAGATGTCTAAAAAAAGAATTCGTCTCAGGCAAATCTGTTTTATTATATGACTTTAACGGACACCTCCTTCCCCGTTATATCGAGATTATATTTTATATTTAAATGTAATTAAATAAATTAAAAAATAAAATAAAAAATTAAATAAAAGTAAATTTGTAATTTTTTTGACTGTTTTTACTATTATTTGATAAATTATTATTACCAATCATTTTTATTTAGAATTATAATTTTAATGAGTGACTAAGATTATTGGCAACTCCAGAGAGAAGACAGTCGGTGGGCGTTCCGAACTCAGTTGGAATAAACGTTAAAAAAGATTTTATGTAGACAAAATGAGACTTGATTGGTCATCAACTATTGAAGAAGCGCAAGACGCGGGAAGATCGAAGTGCCTTTTCGAGAATTTGGACTCCCGACCCTTCTAAGATAAAGGGATGAAAATTTTGGTTATGAAATTTTATTCGCGACACTGTTTAATACTTATATAATATTTTACACATAAAAGAAGAAAAATTGTATTTTGGGGGTGTGGCTTGTGGATGATACCTAAATGTTGATGATGATTTGGCATGAACAATATACAACAATTTGTTGATAGGTGTGTAGCAAGGATATTGGGATGACAAAGAAGCACAATATATATCGTACTATTCTCTATACCTCACTACGGAAATTCCATATAAAATTAATCTTTAAAATATACAGAATATAACAGAAAAGGTTACCAGTGATGGCTCCCTACGGGTTCACACCGGTTTGCGCGAAACGGTTGTTCCAATTGGAAACCTCTCGCTGAACCATTTGATGCTGAATATTTATAATAAAATGATATATTGATAAACCAGTATAATTCACAGGTTTTTGACTTTTAGAAGTTTTTTGAAAATTGATATTTATTCTGATACTTTCAACATCAAATTTGTCAAATAGTTTAAAATATTTCCGTCGCTATTGAAAATTTTACAACTTGTGCTATTTTTTTCAAATACCTCAAAACAGGATTAATTATATAGGTACATAACATGGTCGGAATTAATAATGAAAAATGTTTTTAGTCTGCGAAAGAGGTGATATATGAGAGTTTAGCGAACATATTTTTTGGGGCACATCACTGACTCGATTTAGAATATTTTGAATTGAATACCTACATAAATTCTAATCGAACATGTTAATAAAAAAAAATTTAAAAAACGATATCATCTTTTTCGTATCTGTTAATAGTACAATTTCACCAAAATATAAATAATATTATCTGACAAATGGAGCGAAAACTGCTGATAATTTTTAATTAAATTTATAACATATGAATAATCCGTATTTGATGGTTAAAAACTTGTCTCCTTTTTTCAAAACAACAATTGAAATAACTTTGACGGCAACCAAAATTCTCGCATCCCAAAATATGTGCATTGAAATTTTGCACGTATTCTGTAAAATAGTCGTTAAAATACCAAATACTACGAAATGCCCATTTGTCATTAGGTATACGCCTTTCCTATTATATACAGAAGAGAAATAGAATATACTGAAGAGAATGCATTGTGCGCATCCAACTGCACCATCCTATGTGGCCGCGGGAGAAAGCTTTGTATGGCGAGAGCATTCCCTTTTCGCATGGCCCATGGGCGTGATCAGCTGACGCGATTCCTTAATTTATACTCCGAAACAAAAGAACTCTATAGAAATATCTGGGACGTGAAAAAATGTTTCTCCCTGTTTTGAATGCATTAATTTAATTATTTACTTTGATGTTATTCGTAGGCAACTTTTCGAAACCGTTCAAATATTTGTTATGTTTTTATAAAGCATTTTTGAAACCATGCAAATGTTTTTTTAAAAGCAAATAACATACTGTATGCACAAAAAAGCATCAATCGAAAATATTTTTTTACAGAAATTTCTGTTGTCCTACTTTTACCAATTACACCATAGTAACGAAAAAATTGTCATCTGTTTTTGATCTATAGTTTTTTAGTCCATTTTTAGCGATAACACAACTATATTAATTGATTTTAAATAAAATCACATTTTTATTTGTAACCTTGCGATTTTTAAGAATACAGTTCCTTGATAATTAAAACTACTAAACTACTACAATACTACTAGTTTTTGAGACGTAATTAGTAATACAGTGTACCGGCAATTTAATCTCTTTTTTTTTTTAATAGATAGATTACCTGCACCAGCAACAAAGGTACCCTGCAGAGACCGCAGTACTCTGTTGTCAATCTCACCCAACAAAAAAAAAAACACTTTTCTCGGTATCCCACCATTGGAAGAAACAGAGCCGACGTACATACCCAAAAGGTGGTGAAGAAATTGTGCGGAAGCTACACAGACTCACCCCGTGCACTTAAAAAAAAATATCACTTTTCTCGGTATCCCAGAATTGAAAGAAACAGAACCGACGTACACAACCAAAAGGGCCAAAGGCCTGTTAATTTTTGAGAAGAGTTAGGTTAGATTACTTACCACGGAAAAAAAATTTAATAGATAGATTTTATCTGTGATTTTTCTTATTTGTTTTAATTATGCTCTAAAGAATCGCAACTTCATGATAAGATGTAATTTAATAAAAAAAAATCATCAACACATACTATTCATAGATTTTCATACGTACACATGTGGAAGGAAATTTTATGATGTTATAGAGGATTATTGGTGATGGTAGAAGCTTCTAATTTAGTTTACGATATTTTTTAGAACTTTTTTAAATTTCCACGTATTGTAGTCGTGAATACACCTCACTATTGATTCGTGAATAATTTTCACCATTTTAAGGAACATATATTTTCCACCCAAGATATGATCATTTTTTTTCTTATCTTCGATCATAATGTATCAGAAAAATAAGAGGATAAAAGATTATATATCTTCAGTAACGATGCTTTATACACATTAAAAATGTCGTTCGCTTCTTGTTGAATATATGTATGCATAATTTTTATTTTATTTATTTATTTAACTGTTTTAGCAAATGACCATTCAATACTGTGCCTATTTTTATCCAACAAGATTTTAAAAATTATAGAATTAATATTGATTCATAATTCGAAATAATATATTAATTCAACCACATAGATGAAACGGTAGGATTAATGTCCTAGCGTATAGAACATTTATTCAGTACATTTGAAATATTCGGGATCCGTAAAAGAATCTATGAAGGGTGGCTCGGGATAGAGCTGTAGATTAATTCATCCCTAGTGAATATCTACCATGAAAAATAAGAGGGTATAATAAAAAAAGTTTTGAGATAGCTTTTTTTATTGTACTTACGTAATACTGTACGACGTGGGCACTTATCATGAATACAATGTTATTAATTGAAATTATATTAAAATTTTCTTCTCTCTTTATCAATCATGATGCATAAATTATTTAATGGAATTAATGAACTGCAATTGCTAATTGAGAACAACATAATTTTAGTCACACAATATAAAGTACATTATTAGCAAAATTAGCAAAAAATTTTAAAAGTTTTCGTCACAACGTAATTTATATAAAAATTATAACATTGTTGTCATAGTGTCCGAGGACGTTTAGCAAAAAAGGATTTTCAATTTTACTCTGCGCCTTATGAAGAAAATTATTAGTTAAACGTTAAAAGTATTTCTTTGCAAAAATAGTATCGTGGGAAGTTTTAGAAATAACGAAGCACAGAATATTATATAATGAATACATACTTGCACGTAGTATGTATATGTAAGAAAATAACATGGTTAAAATTCAAAGAAAATTGTTTATTTAGGACTTAAGCCTTTCTTAAGAGCAAAGAAAATATTTATGAGAAATGTTTACTTATGGAAAATAGCCATAGAGATCGAAACCATTTCAATGTAAAGCTCGTTCAGAATGGGAATACAAAACTTGTATTGACTGCAAAATATAGAGAAGTATTTTATTTTCGTTAATTTATTATTACGTAATTAATTATATATCTTGAACACTTGTTGTAATTTAATTAGTGAGATCTTTTTTTCTAGTCAAACTACAGAGCTGTTCAATTTAAAACTGATTTCTAATGCGTGGTTTCCATAGCACGCGAGTTACTTTATTGTAAGAGGTTTATTATAATATTGACATATTTAATGTTTAGATTATTTATTGAAATCTTAATCTATCAAGGTACTATTAAAATTGTATATTTTAAAAATATAGGTATCACAGCTTGGTCTTAAGCATAGAAATATTTTTAAAAAAAACTAATTAAATGTATATCTTTTTAATTAACACTGACCTACGTTCAGAATAATTACAACATCACAATGAGAATGTGTTCTCCTTAATAATTTTAAAAAATGTTTGATTACATCTAAAAACAAATTCAATACTTCATAAATAAAATATAATTATATCTAATAAATGTTTATATAGTTCTCGTAAACTCCCTTCATAGATGTCCGTTCCGAAGATTTTTGTATCAGGAGCACAAAGAACGGTGGTTGGAGATTAGGTGTAATGAAAATAAATAGAACCCAGAGTTCCTTTGTAGCGTAACGAAAGATAGATATCGCACGAACAACCCGAGTGTTTACCCGGTATAAGAGTTTCTTTGATACCCCGCTGTGTTATGTGGTCTTGGTAATTACAATTTACTGTTTTGGTCGTATTTTTACGAAATTTACGCAAAAATTCTATTTTATTCAATCAATTCGGTATATATTATTTTTTAACAAACCTGTCCAATAACCTACGTATTTTTACCAATGTACGCGTCTCTACTAAAAAATATACCATTTAATTGAAATAAGTTGGGCTAACACCTCATCTGATCAACATTAGTCCGAAACATCAGCTGCGAAAAACATCAATTCATAGCAGAATAATAAAAATCTTTTTTTGTGAAACCTAGAGGGTATGTAGAATTTATTTTTAAATTATAATTGAGATTAGTTGATATTATATATTATCTTTAAAATTTTCTGTGCCTTTAATTGTGTAACCTGTCTTGATGGCCTTCACCTGTCCAACTTCTCAAATGAAAGATTGTTCAATTTTTAAAAATAAGGTATTTCAAAACAATTGTATTTCCATCGTGCAGTTTTCTGCAATTTTTCTTCAGACCGGCCGCAGTTTGCAGTCTCCGGCTGTCACTCCCAGTCCCGGCTGTTGTTCTGCCGACAACGCGATGCAGTAACGAATGAGTTTTCCCTGGAAACTTTTTGCGGTGGTCGGGATGAAAGTACGTGCAACGGAGACATCCCTCCGCGTCCCATTGTTGTCCCGCTCCCCCTCCGGTCGCATGTCGGCTGCACGATAATGAAAAGTTGAGAATAATGTGAAGTTTTGAATGTCGCGTAAAAAACTGTTTCATTTCATTTTAAAAGTACCCTTGTGTTACGTGCACGCGGATGAGACCTTGATCTCTCGGCTCAGAGATTTGCCTGTACCATTTACGTCATTCATAGTTCGCTTCGCGCTTAGGTTTGTACTCTCTTTTATACGCTTTTGAATAATAGTTTATTTACAACTACAAAACTTTGACAGCGTATTTGTTCGGTTTCTTCTTCATAGCCCAGGAATGATACACACATTCAGTATCGAAATGTTGCTTGATATTGCTATATTTAATAACCGGATTTGAATGGCCAGGTTATGTCCTCTTTCCTACAACTTTCTCCTTCAGCACTGCATCAACTGATGCAAATGATTGCATTCGATCAATAATGAAAACTTAACTTTAAAGTAGTGATACAAATTATAATTTTTTTATAAATATGCTACTTCGAAAGTGATTTAACATAATAATATAAATACTTATGTAGCGACAAACTTGGTTAGCTAACTCTAATACGAAAAGTAGTTTCACACTAATACGTGAAATAGTCTTACCCCACATTAATCTACAAATGTAGTTCAACAATTTGGTTTTATTTAAACTACAACCGGATAACTTTTACATTTTTATGACAATTAACGGGATTATCCCGTAAATGACTATATTGTTGGTACCTTTACTTTGTAAATACTTTTTTAATGTTTAAACCGTTAATGTGGGCCGAATTTACAACTAGAGTAATCACAGAAAATATGTGTCGAAAAAGCGAGCAAACAAATATGACGTAATTGTTACCATAGTGACTCATTTAGAAAGATAGAAATTCACACATTCGATAAGCCACAACAACACACGCATGTTCGAAAATAGAAATATGTCCTTTCACGTTCCGATAATCACACAGTGAGACACGATGAGATTTAGTTGCCATAAATCTCAGCACCATGTACACGTATTGTGATTTTGATCTGGAGATAAACTCGGAGATTAGTTTGAGATACGTAGACAGAGACAAAATACCCCAGCTTTAGTTTGACAGCGAGACTACGTCTAAAATCTAAATCCATAAATACTCATAACTATTTATTCTAAATGTTAGATATGCAGAATACATTAAATTACAAACCGTTTTAAATTTAATTTAACTGCTGCTGGTGACATTCAAATTCACCCAACTGACAAATGGATTGTAAATAATCATTGGAATGATACTTGACGTATGACATACACGAAATGAGGCGCAACACGGCGAATCTATGAGACATGGTATATACGAGGTATATACTCGTATGTATATACGAAAGCCGAGATTTGTTTCAAAATAATCTCATGAGAGCAACATCCGTATCTCAGAGATTATCTCGAGTTGAAGATCTCTTCTGTGGACACCGTAACCTATATGTTGCAGTCTAAGGACTGAAACAGAGTTTCAGGTTTGGAATCAAAGTATATTTCTTCTTCTTCTTGTTCGCCTATCCGTTCAACAGACGTTGGCTATCATCACCTTGTTTACTGCGGCCTGGAAAAGCTCTGCAGTAGACTGACCAAACGATCGCTTCAGCCATTCTTGCGCCATGATGTTCTCCTTCTTCCAGGGCCCTGACCTCCAGCAATCTTTTCTTGCATTATTATTTCTCCGGTTACCTCATTTCATTTCCAAGATATTAAAAGTTTTGGGGTGATTGTTGTTTGAAATACTTATTTTTCTTTACTCATACGTCGCATATGTGAAAATAAAACATTTGTTTTTAGATTCTACTCGTTTAATTTACTTGAAACGCGTTTCGCCTTGCAAGGGCATTACCAATCTAACAATTTTAACTAAAATACCGTTAGTGTTGAAACTGAATGGTTACTTAGAATAATTAGAAGCATTAAATGCATGAATAATGTATGGAAATCCTCAGAATTCCGATGAATAATGTTGTCCCTTTTCATCTCACATAAATAAATTGTATACCTGTCCCCCATTATAGTTATAAATACAAATTGTTAGATTGATAATGCTTTCGCAAGTCGAAACGCGTGTCAAGTAAATTAAATGAGTAGAACAAAAAAACAATGTTTTATTTTCATATATGTGATTATAGAATTCTACAAACTTACCTCGGAAACAGTAACAATCTCCATTTGTATATTTACACAGTATTAAAATTCTGCGCGTATGTCCATACCGCTTGCGACTCTTAAAATTTATATGGTAAAATATTGTACAATAAAAAAATATAGTACGTATAATGAAATTAAATCGTTATATTTTGACTTAATTAAAGCACAATATTATGATTCCGCCGTTAGAATGTAATATCACATTACGCGAAAAGGTACAAATTCCAAAAGTCGTAACAAATAAGTTTTCATTAAAACAATAAGCGTTCACGTACGGGCTGGGGACTTCAGTTTGATTGTCAACGTGAAGCGAAGTTAGTCGGTAATACATTGCTCCCCATTAGTGGAACGGCGTCGCTGTTAGCTCAGTCAACACTAACAGCCGACCCGGCGGAACCAGCGCCGCGCGCCACCCGCGGCTGGGGAACCTATCAAACGCAGTCGTGAGAATGTTACCTTTGACGATTCAATTAAACCCCTCCGGTAAGGGCTGCACTTGGTGCTCGCAATAGGGATGATCAATTTTTTTTTAAACCAAACATTGTCCTACACCAGTGATTCTTAAACGGTGCTCCGCGAGCTTGTTGCAAGTGCTCCGCGAAATGATGAAAGCCGAAATTGAATGCTGGATTAAATTTATTGCTGTATTATTCAAACCTAGTGTACGAATATGCCACACCCACGCCACAACCACGCCATACCCATGCCACACTCACGCCGCACCCATACCACGGTGATATAAGGAAAGATTAATGAAGAGGACGGCCGAAGAAAACATTCAGGTACTATTTGTTTGAAAGAGAAGCAAAAGACCTGGTAAAGAATAGAGATCGATGGAGAGGACCACAACGATAAAATATTAAAATTATTCATGTATAAAAATCGAATAAAAAATAGTAAAAGTCCTCTTGCAGATTACGTATCATAGGAAAAAGTGGTTTGAAAAGTACAGTAATATGTTAGAATTTCGATTTGAACCGTACTCGTATGCGTCTGACTATTTATAATTTATTTACTAGTTGTGCCGTATTAGTACGTGTCTATCTCTATTTTATAATGTATTTATTAGTGAAATTAACGGTGTAATCAATATCTAGTTATACATGAGTATAAAATGCGTGTTATGTACTATATCAAAAATATTAAAGTAAAAAAATAATAAATAATGCTTCCCGATGCGGACCTCAGAAATCGAAAATGAAATTGCCTCCCGAGTTCTGGGCGAGTAGTGTTCACAATCGTGGCGTTACCATAAAGCTTCATTAAAACTAACCGCTCTCCGAACACCCTGTTTTGTTCACAGGCATTAGTCCGCCAAGGGTTAAACTTTCCGGTCCCCTGACGGGAATAAAGACGTTCCGGTTCGTGTTTAGTCGGCTAAAAATAAGATCGAAACCCTGAATTGGCCATTAGGAAAGTTTAATCACATTTTGTTTGCAAATTGGAAACTGTTATATGCTCATTTATTTGTGAAGGTGAAAATGTTTCCATTTTATATATTTTATTTCTATCTCTCTGTCTCTCAGTCAATGTGCTCATGACTGAGCATCGTGGTTCTTTATTTTGCTTCTACAGCGCGATCTTTTCGCATCCTAGGATCTCGTTTAGTGCGACGTGTAGCGAAGCTCATTAAATTGAATTAATGTATCTAATATTCCCTGATCAAACCCTAATCTTAATTTGTACATCCATTTCCCTGTGGTGAGAGTGGTTTTGTGAATTTGAAAAAATGAGAGAATATTATATCTACCATGTCAGGGGTCGGCAGACCGCGGCTCGCGAGCCGCATGCGGCTCTTTTCATAGGCTATTAAGGCTCTTTCACAATCATATTTGATACATGGAATATTTCCTGAAATATGACACAATTAAAAAACTAGCATTTGCCATTCGCATAATCTTTGGCTCTACCTATTTATGCAAATAAACATTCCCTTCCATGAATCAAATAAAAAAACTTAAGAAGCAAATTAACCAATGAAAATTTACAATTATGCCTAAAATTACAAAACAAATAATTACAAATATATCAAAACTAATGCAAGACAATATAAGGTCTGACTAGTAAATTTTACAAATCCCAAAAAGTGTTTTATTAATGTTTATTATTTAAATTTTCTTATTTCATAAGCAATACACTGAATTATTGAAGCTTATAACTCTCATATATTATGTTATTCTAAATAGCTTACGACTGTATTGTATAATATTTTAAATAAAAATCTAAAAATTGAAAAAAATGCAGTGAAAATTGATGTTGCGGCTCTATAAAAATGTTGACATTCTGTTTACTGAACATTTGGTTTTTCTAACTAGAAAGTCTGTCGACTCCTGTACTATATAATGGTCAAAATTTCACCGCTCGTGAACATAGGAATTTTATCAATTCGCGTTTATCATTCAATCATCATCAGAAATCAGTGTCAGCTGGTGCTAGATATGATGCTAGTACATTAAGGTCAAAACATCGTGATGAAATATATTGATTTACGATATTACTGACGAGCTAAACCATTCTCTACATGTGTTCATAAATTAAATTGTTTTGGAACACATTTTCATTAAACAAATACATTTATTAACAGTATCAAAACAAAATACGCTGTATATTTAAAATATCAAAAAATTCGAATTAAAGAATTAGTTTTGAAAGTGTCATATTTGGTGATAGACATTAAGGTTTTTTTAAAGTGAACGGTTGAAATATAGTTTGCAATATATGTATGCATATATTTGCAATCTGTATAACACTTGCGTTAGTGATTTGTCCTACGCAAGCGCAGGAACTGTTAATATGCATACTTTTTAGCGTTTTATTAAATAGATAATGCTAAACCTATTACAATATTTAGAATATAGTATCATTATCATCATCTTCACCCTTTTTCTATCCACTGCTAAATGAAGGCATCCCCAAGTGTCTTCCACTTTGATTGATATAATTTTGTTACACTAATCAAGGCTTGAAAAAAATGCAATTCATAACCACAAAAATGCGTTTAGTTGAGTCGTTTTTTCCCTACACACTGACAAGATAAATTGTCCACGATCTTTGTGTACCATGATATTTTAACAGACAGATAGTCAATTTAGTTTCGTGTACAAAGTTGAAAATTCGACGTGAAAAAAAAATTGTTAACATAGTGTAATAGGTAACTAATTCACCCGGCAAGAGAAAGTTCCGGGTTCGAGTCCCAGTTGAAACTATATATTTTTTTGATAAATAGTTATTTTTTGCTATTCATCTAATTTATTTTAATTATTATCCAAGAGCTATGTTCTAAATTGGAACCACACAATAAAAATGTGATTTCAAATAAAATAAAAATTTTATAAGCTTATAAACATGTATTAATATTGAGACGTTTATTCCGCGCTGCCTACAAAATATAATATCATATAATAGGTTTAAATAAATAACTCAGCCATAACTGTGCACTAATCATTGGAGAAATAAATAAAAGCTTGCATATGTTAAATATTTTTTTCTTGCATTTTTATTATTTTATTTCACGTAAGCAGGTGTAAAATTAAATCAGTAAAAACGGTTTTTTGAGGATAGAATTATAACTATTTAAAAATTACATTCTTTCTATTTATTTATTTAATATTGCCTATCAGTTATCGGTATATGATATATACCATAAAAGCACAAGTCGCGAGGTAAAAGTTTGTTTATATATATACATATATATATAGATATAGTACTTAATGTACAGAGATGATGTATTTGTCTGCGCTGTGCTAGCACTCAGCTGCGGTGGACCCAGCTGCTCCTGACGCGAACGACGGACGATGGGATTATTAATCAGCTCTGGTGGTTTGCGGTCCTGCGGCTACCCCTTTAAATGCTCGTTAAAATTATTTTCGTTCCTAATTCGAAAATAATCACTAAAGCCTTTTAACTTCGTTCTTTAAGCTGAGGATGTATTTAGATAATATAAATTTTTTTAAATGTTTTTTCATCTTCTTTGTCTTGTATCCGTTGTCTTCCGGTAGGGAACCTAAATTCGTGGTCTCAACAAGGCACTTCCAGGCGCCCCTGTCCTCTGTTTCAATGACTGCAGCTTATTGTAGACCAAAAGTTAAGGGAAAAATAATGTTAATAATTTGCTTGCTACAAAGTTCACACCCCGGGGTACCGCTAATCTGACTAGATTTTCAGAAGACAAAATCAGTATTTACATTTTGATGAAATCATGTAATATGTGTTAAAAGCAATGGCGTGACCACACCAATGCAGCCAAAGCGGTGCATTGGGGCCCAAAAATGTCTTCGCCCTAAAATACAATTAGTATCATTAGATAATTTTCCCAGCATTTATAAGGATTCGTTTTTTTTTAATCTATCACAGCAAGAAATGGAATTATAAAATTTTTAAAAATTAAAGCATTTTCGACGTATCGTGTATGTCAGAGACCAGATCATTTTCATAATGTTAAAATTGGCCTGAAGTAAAAATTTTTTAGTTGCCATTGCATAGATTTATTATTAAGAAGAACACATTCTTATTATGAAGTAATTACTCAGAACAGACGGTCTGTGATATTTTAAATACTAATTAAATGTAGTAATTAGTATTTAGCATACATTTATATTCCGAAAACACATTTTAATTTTTTTCTCATGAAAATGTGAATATTATAGGATTTAATTTATTTCTTACTAATTTATTGTTAAAACTGTGATTCTGCAAGGTTCTTTAAGTTCTCTTAATATTCTGATATCTTTGAAACTATAAGCGTGCTTATACGGCAGGTCTATTTTTCAATTATACATGGAGGGCTAATTTTTTTGGGTACGCCGCTGGTTAAAATAAATCAAAATGACGCATTTTATTATCACTCATATATTAATATGTACATATTTTATATTAATACAAATAATATATGGGTATTATAAATATTTAAGCATTTTTACATATTGCACGGCGTATTGAAATTGATTAGCATCTGTTTACCGTCTTCAGTTATCTCAAAACACAAAAAATAAGGAAGGGTAGGTGCTAGAAGCAGTTGTCACATAACCATCCTACCAACATTCCAAAATCTCAACTGCATCTGTGCCATTCCGCAATAATAGGCAAATAAGGTATTCGATATATGTATATGAATAAGAATGATATCAATATGATGGATACAAGTAAATGGCAATTTTTTTATAATCTGTGTAATAATCGGTACATGGCTTTAAAAAAGCTAAAGTTATATAATTAATTAAAGTTCCCTACATTTAATACAATTTCTACAACAACTCGGTAATAAATGGTTAGAAAATAATGGTTAAAGTTAAAATATCAAGACTTTTATCTATAAACAAAACTAATTAAAGTCTTATTAGAGTCCCACAAATACACGTAAATGCCAAAAATTCTAACTTTTTAATGTGACGGTTCCAGGAAGAAGTTAAAAAAGAAATTAACCTGTCTCAATGTTTAAAGAGTTTGCAGTGATTTATTCAAAAAAACTTGTATTTGCAAAATTTAGTTTGGTAAAGTATCAAGGCGCAATGATTTTTTATTTACTTTTGGAAAGTTTCCCGAGCTATTAGGCCACTATCTGTTGAAGTTGTAAATGTAAGGTGGATACGACTGAATAATTCAGAAATTGTAATTGTAAGATTTAGGGATCAGTGAAGATTTTATATTTTTTAAATATTCTAATACAGAATTTCTTAAACAGTATGGTAGTTGCATGTTTCATAAATGATTAAACTCGCTATTTATTAAAAGCGCGCGCATTAATGAGATTTATATCAAAAGTTCATAAGGAACAGCACAGAATTTAATGCAAAATAACTATGATTCATTGTCCCATGGATTTTGTAGGCAGACGCAACTGATACATACCGACCTTTACTGATAAATCTCTGAGACGATAAATTAAAGTCTCATCCGTGGACACACTTTCTAATAGATATAAGTCTCATGTTTAGAAAATGGGTACCTACTTAATTATACAAAAAAGAAAAATATTTTAATGAATGTTATAGAAATTGTTAAGTTAAATAATTAGCATGAAATGTTTATAAAAGGTGCACAATAAATTCTTGTGTTTTGAGATAAAACTGTATTGTCTTTCAGAGTTTTTATAATTTACAGGAGACCGCTAAGTTATTAATGTCCAGGTGCCGATAGCAGATATCATCTAGTTTTATTTACATTATTTATAATACTTGTGTTGTATAGTTGTGATAAAAATCTGCGATACATCAATCTCAATACAGATCGTGCGTTAAATAATTCGAAACCTTTTTGAGAATAATCTTAAACATGAGGCTTTGTGCCATCTCCATTCGTATTTGTCTTAGCGGCCTCCCCTCCATTCAAATTATTCGTATTGTATTATATAATAGATTGTACGTACGGGGGAAAAGTAAATTGTTTTGACGTCTTCTTCACATAGGACGATTTTACTTGAATTTTTTGCATAAATTTTCACACAATATAGATATGTTAATTTAACAATATCTATAAACATATTGTGATTAATAAAATCTATTTCTGAGATTAGTGATTGTAATAAAGACAATTATCAAGGATCTATTTTCTCCCCTCTACCGACTACGACCGCTACTCTATTACTAGGTTTTAAACTAATTTAGAGAAATATATTAAACATTCAAAGAATATCAATACAGATTGCGACCAAAAGTAACCTATAATTTGGATATAATTCCAATATTCTTTTGTACATAACTGAATTTAGCATTCTGTGTAGAAACATTGATACATTTCATTTGAGTGAAGTGTCAATTTCCTTTGAAATGTAGATATGTTACTTGTTTTAGTAATAATTTATGTAGCGCAATTTAAAAAAAAAATTGACCTTAAAGACGCTTTTGACATAAACTAGTATTTAGAATTAAAAATTATTATTTAAACTTACACATATATAAACATATGATTTTGTGAAAAAATGCGTTTCAAGTTTTTTTTTTAAATAATGTCTCTGATGCATTGCTCCTTACGACGGAGGGTAAAGAGTTCCACGCTTTTTTTGTTCTATATTAAAATAATCCATAAACATGATTTGTCAGAAATTTGATAAAAGTTAAGTATTAAATGAATCAAGTGAAATAAACATCATTTTCTACACCCTATGAAAACCGTATTTAAGTTAATTCACTCTTTCTCTGCGAATGCACCATAGTGCATATTTTTAATGGGGCCGCTTGTTCATCATTCCCTCCTCTCACCCCGCAGTAAACAGTAAAATTTGTGATTACGAAGTAAGTTAACGTAGCCCTCGTAGTCCAGTGGGCATGACACTGGCTTCTCATACGGGTTCGATTTTCGGTGATGACCCAATTAGGGATACTGTATCGAGAAAACCAGGGTATTCCATGTTCTTTTGCTGTCTCGAGTCTCGGGACTTTTTCTTGATGTTATTCATTTTAACAAGTTATTTGAATTGATCCCATCTGGCCATTGTCATACAGCAGTTAGTGACCCAGCGACGAGCGGTGCACGTGAAAAAATATTTTTTTTAAATGTGAAAGTTACTATAGTTTATATGGTCAGCCATAAAAATTTGTATTAAGGAGAATTTAGTCCTCAGATATTTATAATTATCAAAAAAAAATCTAAAGGTTTTGTTCAAACAGTTAATTATGTTTCCTTGTAAAATGTGAAATAAAAAAATTAATTCACATCTTTCAAAACAAAATTTGGGTGGGATGAAATTATTTGAAAAACTTTATTATGGGACTTCAGTTGATTTTGACCAAATATTTATTGCCTTCCGATGTGTTTCTTTATTAATTGTTCTTTTTGTTTGTTATTTTATTTTTTGATTTTATTAAATTGTTTGCTTTTTATAATTTTTTGATCATGTGTTTTTGTATCCAATATATATACTTATGTAAACATAATTTCATTTTAAAGACCTATCAACACATTATGAACCAATAAATATTTCATCAAACAGTTTTAATTTTTTTTAATAAATTAATAATAACGTGTGTTTCTTTACACCGACAATAATATATCTTTAATAGCTACTGTACATACTACATACATACAGTAAAGTAAAGTCGAGACACGATAATTTACATTACTTTTGTATACGACATGTGTATGTGTGATTTGGCTTATAGAGATAGGAAAAATATCAATTATTTTAATGTATACGGGAGAAATAAGATAAAATAAGATAAAATAAGATAAACTATTATTGACATACAGAGATGAACATAGAATAATATAAATATACTTATTAAGTTTACAAATTCATTGAGTGGGATGCAATAGGTATCCACCATAGATACAGCCTTGTCCTGGCTACTTTGCTAGACTAGACTAGACTAGACTTTTTTTCGTACTGTTGCGTTGCAAACCTTAAATTAATTATTAATGTACTGTGTTGTGTTTAAGTTGGAGTATTAAACAGCGCAGCTTCCGACTGATCTCTATCCGATTGGATCATATATTGAGTCCATATTTTAATTTTTTTTTTATAAGCGAACGATTTCCGGTTAGTGTTAAATCTATAAAGAGTATAAAGAGTGCAAGTAACTACTGATAGACAACACTTGGGTAACTTGTAATGCTATTATTATTATTTATTTTTTTGTAGTAAGCAATCGCTTTGTGGTTTAACATATTAGATTAAATAAAACACAACCTCATTCTATAAACCGCGAATTTTATGAAATGCTAACGCCAGTTTTAAATACACCCTGACGAAGCTCGAGCTAAACTAAACCGGTTGGCGTTTAATAAAATTCGTGATTTTATACAAAGTGATTGTGTTTTATTTAATCTGATATTATTTGTATTACTTGCGACTTGTAACTTGTTACTAAATAACTTTATGCTTTTTATTTTTCTTTCACATTGTGATCTTCATTAACTCCTGTCTTCTTGACTATCCACATTTCTCGGCACCTCGCAAATCTAAAGGCAGAGAAGTGGCTGTTGCTTTTTCCAATTGGTCGGTCCACGGGTGGGAGGAGTTTTTCTTGCTTTTCGTCCTTTGACGTGGCTCACCTTAACAAGCTTCTCCAAGCTATCTTCTCGTATTGATTTATTGAAAATTTAAGGCTTTCCTTTCAAAAATAATTAAATAAAAGAAATATTAATAAATAATGAAAATGTGGATTTTTATTATTCATTTATATCAGAAGTTATACACTAAATTTGACTTTTTCTACAACTATTACTCAGATACAACCTTTACTCATAATTAAGAAAATACAAGCATTATTAGAAAGACTTTAAGTCTTAATTGGATTTTTTATTACAAGTCGCCGATTAAAAACCAATAAAAAACACTCATTAATAGGATCGATTTAAATATTATTTAGTAGGAAATTATTGTATTTTTAATATTAAAACTTGATTTTAAATACTGGCTAAAGCCTCAAATCTTGTAAGTAAATATAATATATTATTTAATTAATAATTTAATTAAGTAAATATAATATATTATTTAATTAATAATTAATAATTGAATAATTTGTATTCACTAACACAGTGTTTCAAAAACGTCTAAAATTGATCATGTGTACTGCATATTTAATGGTTTTTAACTTATTCATTTTTAAACATTTTGCTAATTTGCTTTAATGCAGATTAGTCTCCGTAATCTTGGCTTCAAGATTATATAAACATATATTTCGTTTGTGCAATAATTTACCATATTAATATTATTTTGTGGCACGCGGAAAATCCATCTAATGGTCGCGGTCTTTTTTATAATACTTATATTGTCTTAATTATGGCAAATAACATTCAATTTATTAGTTTTAAATGAGTATAAAGGTCCTATCAAAGTAATAGTTTAAAAAAATCATTTCTGGTGTATAACCTCTGATATAAATGAATAATACTCGTATAAACCCACATTTTCGTAAAAAAATGCGAAAAATTGAATAATTATTCAAGGCACCACCGTCTTAACGTATAGGGGATTTTCGACTCGACACAATCTTTTGATACTGGTTTTGCTCCCATGAGATTATTTAAAGACAACCCTCAACTTTTGCAGTTCCTGTATATACACCATATCTCAGAAATTCGTCATCTCGCGCTCGTTATAACGAATCAAAAATTTTGAGTGATTTTGAATCTCCCCAGCAACAGTTTATACTGATTAAATTATTACAATGTGACGCCTCGTATTGAGGTTAATGTTTAACGACTTATACTAACTTTTTATAATAAATAGTTGTAAGAATCTATGGTAGTTTCAGCTGACGTTCATGTGCGCATGTCAGATCAAACGTCGTTTACATTAGTTCGAGGCTTTCAAGATGATCTGGATATCATGTTTATCTTTATATCATAATCTCAACACGCGTACATGGTGTTGAGATGAACCTCATCAAATCTCAGCTAATTTTATCGTATTTCCTTCTGCGGATAGGGGCCTTAATAACTGCTTTATTGTTCCAAGTTATCTAAGAGACACCGCACATTATTAACTAATTCCTGTACAGAAGCGGGAGTGGAAAACATTTTGATACTTAGTACAAGCGAGACGGCATTTTTCAGATTTATTCCCGTGACGCTTAAACGCGGAACAAGTCGACAAATTCGATTTGTGTTCTGGAAAATTCTTGGCAAATTGGGTTCACCCCCCTGCCAGACAATTTATCGTCAATGTTTTCTCTTAGGCGAGCATCACGGGATATTCAATTATGTTCGTCGGAGCACCGCGGCGACGTGCCGCGACATTTTAGGTTCATAGGAGACAAATATTTTATATTACCGCGAAAATAAATATTGTGTCAAGACAGTGATTTGTATTGATTCTTTATTTGTTAACTGACACCGGAGAGATTGTCTTATATGGCTCGTGTCCACAGTGATTTCTTAATGAGACACTGAGAGACATTTGATTGTGCAGTTATAAATAGTTGATTGAATGTGCATGTCGATGTATTTATTTATTTATTTTTACGTACTTGTCTTCTAAGTACGTCTTCAGTGTACACCTTGTAATGTAAAGGTCCAATAAATACGTTTATTTTAGTAAGACACAATTTAGTTACAAGGTATATTACTAGTACAAGTCAAGTACACGCAGAGAGAAATGCGCGCCTGACACGCGTCGCTCTTTATAACTCTGCACACACGCTCCTGCGGTGGGGCATTCACACACACATACATTTTATACACATGATATGAAATATGATATGAAATATCATATTTCATATCATGTGTACACATCACATCATATCATGTGTCTCACATCACATTTATTTATTTCATATCATATGTTATAAGTTCATTTCGTATTTTAATATCTGCCTCACTGAGCTTCGCCCGTGCTGAGGCAAGCATTTTACAAGTTTAATCGACAATTAATTGTACATAATTAGTTTATCTACTATAAATTTAGAATAAGAAAGAAGAAAAAATAAATAGTGTAAGTAACAAAATATGACGCAATATTTGATCTTGAGAAATTATAACGTGCTTGAAATTTGTAAGGATAAAACATATTTTAACATGTTTAAATAATAGAGTACAATTAAATTTAACGAGCACACACGCGCATGCACAGGCTGCTCTCATTGGTATTGAGTCTGAAGTTTTGACTCAGTATGTGTTCATATTGAAGCGGTGACCATGCTGTGAACATTCGTTCGGTCTGAATTTTTTAGCCAGAATGTGTTGTTTAATGTTTTTATGTATCTAGGAAGAGAGTGATATAATTTGGGTGCTACAAAAACATAGTTTTTTTGCCCGTATGTGGTGCACATCCTAGGAATTGCTAAATTGTTCTCCTCTGAGATTATAATATTTTTGGCATTTCCATGGAAACCCCAGGTGTCCTTATTGATGAATATGAATCAGAATAATCATGAATGATTGTAATTAGTATGAGAAAGTGGGCAGGAAGATCACGGGTAAGATGAACTATAATTTTGTTCATTAACTTGTGCATCAATAATGCATCGTAATCAACATATAATTTCCTTTATTTATTGTTTTAGTACTTTTAAAATTAGCAATATTAACTTGGTGGTTAAAATTCATATTTTTTATTTATTATCTTAGTCTTATTAACCACAATTGAGTTTAAAAAACATCTACCGGTTTCGGAAAACACCTTTTCCTTCTTCAGAATGTCATAACTAACTAAAAATATAGCATTGTTTCTTCACCAGAATCTATTTTTAAATTTAAAAAAAAAAAAAAAAAAATAGATACTAAATTTATTTTTTAAATAATTGTTGTTTTTTTTTTTTAAATTTAAAAATAGATTCTGGTGAAGAAAAAATGCTATATTTTTAGTTAGTTATGACATTCTGAAGAAGGAAAAGGTGTTTTCCGAAACCGGTAGATGTTTTTTAAACTCAATTGTGGTTAATAAAACTAAGATAATAAATAAAAAATATTGTTTTAGTGTTTAATTTATATTTAGAACTCCATGTATATTTTATATGAAATTAAAAAAATCTAATTTTAATAAATATTATTATCGAGTTCCCCTAATTTGCGTAAAACCATTATTTAAATGTTAAAGCATTAACATTAAAATAACATTCAACCCTTCGACACTTGACTGGATAATAAAAAAAATTGCTTTTAGGACGCTTTTTTTTAAATAGATCATATTCAACTTCATAACCAACTTCCTATGTGTTGATAATAATTTAATTCGGTACCGGAATGTAGGGTACGATTTAGTAAACGGACATTTGCGGTGGAAAGGTCAAAAGCGTGGAACTCTTTGCCCTCTGTCATAAGAAACAGCGCATCTATAAGAAGTAAAATGAAAAACTCACCTTATCAAAAAATTATTTCCATAGGTTAAAATAACAATTTTTAATTTTAAAAATAACGATAATATAACTATAAACAGTGTGTAGAGCGCCCTTGAGCTGAATGTTTTCACGAAAATGGCGCTATACAAATTATCCAATATTATTATTATTACAGTTTGAAAATGGCCTTAACCCCCGAAACAGCTGTAACATTTAAAACAATGCTTTAGGAATAATATTTATTAAAAAAAATTTTTTTTAATTTCATAAACAATATTATTTATTTTATTAGAAAAACATATAGTTTATCTATAAAAACAAAAATCATACAATAATTTAACTAGTTACTTGTTTTTTTTTTTCATTACAGTATACTTTAAACAGTGAGGACAATTTGAAAATGACTTATTAAATACATAGCTTATTAGGACTATAATGTAAAAAAGTGAGCGAAAAAGTTAAAAATACGTATAAAATTATTAATTCCTTTGTCGTTTGTCGCGCCGTTTCACCGCAGAGGTAGGCAGAGAAGATAGAGCGCCACCCTCTTCTATCCTGACACACAATTCTCTCCTCATCCACATTCATACATCTTCTCATACCAGCTCGTCGATTAATTAGATTTCTAACAAGACTGTCTTCCAGTGTCTGGTTTACCTGGCCGTGCAAAGTCTTCCGCGGACGTCCTCTATTTCTCGCGTCCTATGTCTTTCTGTCAAACGAATTTTAAAATATTTGTTTTTAAATACATATTTTCAGTATATTTAAAGCACACAAAAATATATGTTAATACGAGAAAGTATCGACAGTTTAATATGAATTTTGTGGCCTCGTGTCTACGGATCAGATTTATCTCAGAGATTCGTCTCAGCCCATACGTTTAGTGCGCGAAATAAAATGACGCATCCAGTACGCACGTACCTTCACTAACTCATAGATTAAAGTCCCATTGAGAGATCATCGCCGATAAGGGACGCAATATTGCCAAGTTATGTACTTTCATTATGAGTTGGAATTAAAATATGTATTTATTGTATCTACCGTTATTTATGGGACGGAGCTTTAAATAAGAAATTTACTCCGGCTGTCTAAATCAAGTTACGCCACATTCCAGCTCCCAGCATCAGCATATAGTTGACCTCAATCATTGTGTTCCTGATTCGTTTGCGTGCGAAGTGCGGTTGCGGAATGATATGCCTGCTTTTTAGTTTCTTCATTTTTACGACTCAGGTCTTTTTGAGGCACGCTTTAGCCGTTCCTTTTCGAGAGCCTCTTTTCCCTACTCACACGACACGACACCCGCCGTTCACAGGTGACATGGACCCCGCCCTAAAACCCTGTAACTCGACCTCGTCTGGGTCAATATTAAAATGTTGGGATAATTTTTTTACACCTGCATACCACATACGTTGACATTATTGTCACGTGTGATATCAATATAACTTGTATACGCAGTTATATAACAACACAGATTTTATCTTCAGGCTGTAGGTATGTACGGGTGTGCTAATAAATTTAGCTACAGGGGTACAATTGGAAGTAGTACATTCTACCACAGTTCTCGTCAAGGACATCGTCTATTTATAAAACCTATGAAATGTTTAATTTATAACAACAAAGAAGAATTAACTTAAGCAAAAATATCAATAAAGCTTTTATTTTTATTTAAGTTAGAAAAAACAAATGCTGAAGCTGGTTAAGTAAAATTATCATTTATCATTATTAGCCGTCTTTTATCCTCTACTGGATGAAAACCTCTTCAAGTGTCTCCTGTTTTTGAATTCATTCTTTTAATTTATTGCTTTCATTAGAATTTGATGATTTCGTCAGACCAACAGATTTTAAGACGGCTTGTCGGCTTTTTGATTCCCCTCGGGTACCACTGGATAACTGCATTCGTCCAACGACTGTCCGCCTGAACCTTCCAAGCGTCCAAATATAATTATATCTCGTAGACACAAATCTTTATTGTATTCTTTTGTAGTTCATTCTTTCACAGCTTTCAGAAGTACCCTAAAATTTGTACGAAGTTGATATCGAAATATATCGACAATATCAAAATCGTTTCCACGCCTGTCTTAAAGTATAAAGTCTTTGTGTGGGTGCGTTACTATAAGTGTTCGCATTTTAAGTATTTTACGCGGGAACATAGTCAAAATTAATACAGTCAAATTAAGGACGTCCAGCATACCATTTACTATTTCAAATAAAAATAATAAATAGTTATTCTACCACTACAATTTAGTTAAATTAAGAATTAGACAATAATAATTCATTTGTTTAAAGCTTATACATAGTTAGAAGTTAATAAATATTTAATTTTTTGTTGATCGATTTCTTATTTAGTTATCTTAACATTTCAGATTTATTTGGGTATGAATTCAATTTTAAATTATGCTATACGTAACATTGTAAAATGTAAAAAATATACCACATTTTTACGAGTATTAAGTCGCACCTTAAGTTTATGAACAAAATTATTTGAAAAAATGTTTTAATTTTACAATATTACTACTGAACATATAGCATTATTACTGAGCACTCTCCTGAACAATAGACGACTTTCAACTTGAACCCAGCAGTGTTTGAAAATCTTCATTGTTTTTCAGACATTTTGGGTTAAAAATAGTTTATTGTTAAACAAATACAGTGCTATGCGATCGATTATATTTTTAAAGAAATAAGTTTTTTCAAATAATCAATTTGCACAAGTATGAAGTTCGACAGCCCAAACGTCATGCTCGATACTAGTATCTAGTGTCACGTCCGTCCATAGTCGTTTATCATAGATAGGACAGGAGATGAAAAAGCAAATATGTTTTACAAGTACCTAAACAATGTGAGAATATTTTATAACTTGCAAATTGCATTTGCCGTCGCAGGTTTATTTTTTGTGCGACTTATACTCGTAAAAATATGGTACATTATATTTTCTACGATATTTATTTACAGTTTAAATTTCAAGCGATTATCTCAGAATTTATCTTCAAATTAAAATCTTTACACGCGTTCACAGTACTGAGATTTATCTCAACTAAAACTCGAAACTCTCAGTGCATCGATTAGGCTGAAAACTCCGACCGCCTGGAGTAAGCCGCAGCCATAGTTATAATTTATTATTTTTATGGCTTGATTATAGAATAACTCCGCAGTATGGCGCAGCTTTATACCTGCGTTGTAAAAGTTTATCGTGCTTTATAGGAGCGCGAGTCCCCGTCGAGCTTGCCCGCGGGAGGCTTCATTACCCAGCCAATATTGAATCTTGCTTATAAAACAAACTTGGTACATAAAATAATAGTAATTTTCGCTACTTCATTAAGGGTCTATATTGGCTATCATGAAATTTTCCTCGATTTTATAACTACCCTAAATCACTTGTTTTGGTATTTTTTTCAAATAACATTTTTATTTAATAAAAATATCGTTAATCAATTTTTTTTTAATTAACGATATTTTTTTAAGTAGTTATCACCATTGAAGTTATAGTCATTTTAAACCGTGAGCAAAACATATGGAATGATGATTTACTGGATATGGGATGAGATCACTTTTGTCCTGAAACTCGCATGAAAGACAGAACAGACTTTAATGCGGAGCTAACTGTCGTTTGTTGTAATTTAAAGTAATATTTTAAAAAAAATCAACTTTTGAACACAAACACTTTTTTCAAAATACCCAGATCCCAAAATAGAAAATATTTACAAAAAATTAAGGTATAAAAATAACTTTAAAATCCCTAAATGTTTACACCAAACAACTATCAGCGTACACCAAACACATCAAACACTATCAGCATAATTTTATATACTTACCCTACACACATTAAAGAAATAAAATATATAAAAGAGTTTAGAAAAAAGTTAAATGAACACTTCAGAAACACATAATTAGAAAATAAACAATATTACAGAACACTTCAGAAGCACACAAATAGACAATTAATAAAATATTATGTAAAATTATTATAGTGTAACTCCCTCTACAGGAGCTAGTCTCTTTTTTGGAGAGATAAGCGAAAAAAACCATGTAATTTTAATAATGTAAAATACTTAATTCATTTTATAAAAAAATTGTAAAAATGTCAAATAAATAAAAAAATTGTAATTTGTACGCAGATCAGAAGGACCAAACAATATCGATCGACCTTTTCTAGAGCGACGTTTTATCTGTGCACACGCATTCTTACCCACGAGCGAATAAATAAAGCAACAGACATTAAGAATGATGATGATTAATACCTATGTGTGACCAGCGCCGGCGTTACGCACAGGCGGAACAGGCGCCTGCCTGTGGCAGCCAAATCAAGGGGGCGCCCGAAAAATATTTAAAAATTGAAAAACAAAATCCCAAATTGCAAAACGATAATTGTGTATAATAAAAATAATGCAATTAATAACATTATAGTTATTTCTTAATAAAGCAGTAATTTGTAGTCAACACTAGTGTCCAGAACGTCTTTTGGTAAAAAATGCTTTCAAAATGTTTCAGTTTCAAAATTCCGGCCTAACAAACTACCGCCCCCAACGTATGCGGTACGCAGGCGTTCAATTTGTGGGAATGGTTTTACAAAAATTGAAAATATCATCTTCACTTAAGTTACTAAGGCGGAAAAAAATAATCTTGCTAAAGTCTAGCGCCGGCACTGGGCTTGACTCATCATCGTCATCACATCCTATTTTTAAATTCAAATACAAAATGGCAGCTCTTATACTCGTAGGTATGAAGATGAATGGAAGACGTTACGCGTTAATAATATTATATAATGCTTGATACATTTATTTTTTTTTATATACTTTATTCAGTTATCTAATCGTAATAATCTCGAAATCCAATTATTTGTTCAATAACAAATACTTGATCATTTACTTGACAATTATTGTTACGCTATATCTACCCCTATGAGTTACAGGAGAAAGTATTTGGATTACGTCGTATTCTAACAACTGTACCTACCCTTACAGAATACAATGTACGTCTTTAAATAAACATGCGCTCAAACAAATGCTTATTGAATAAATTTTCTTTCGAATAAGGTTTCGAATAAATGACGTTTATAAAAATGTTACCAGGCATGGTATGATATAATTGAAATAGTACTATTTAACAGTAAAACGGACATGCTTGATTCATCTAATGGGAAGACATCTAGGGTCAAAGATTCGAACCTCGTCCTTGGAGATGGCTAAATCCTATTTTCATAGCACAAGGGTTGTTGTGACACGTACATATTCCGTGTACGCATCTCTCTTTACAAAAATAAGTTTCTTTTTCTTTATCGAACACTGTTTAATTGTCGCTCCTAATATTTAGTATTTAAAGCTACCAATGTAAGATACTCAAAAATTGCTAACATGTTGTTATGCGGTCATATCATAAAATTATATATATCTTTATGTATATAAAAAAATATATATTATTCTTAAAGTGAGCCTAAGCCTTCACACTAAAAAAATATAAACCCGTATTTTATGACCTCCGAGAGATCGGAGGAAGAACAATTGAATAAAATTTCTTTGAGATTTTTGTATAAAATTAATTATTTTAGACATAAACTTGTACGTGAATATCTTTCTGATACATTTAGTAATAAATAATAGTCGAAAAATCAATACTAAAGACAAATACATACTCCTGAATAATTGCGTTGATGTCGTAGTATAATATATTATACAAACCATAAACTATGATCGGGTTAAGGTTAAGTTCGTAGCGTTATTGTTTTTCCAAGGTAAGAGTTGTATGAAAATATTTTTTTGGACATATGTCAATGTCATTTTAATGCCATAGTATTGTTTTATTAAATACATGTTGAATTTTTCATTTTGTGTTAATTGCTGGCTAAATAAAATGCAGTGAAAAATACAAAAAATGAACGTTACGGACATATCCATTTGTTTGAGTTTAACCGAGGATTTAAGGCGTTAATTGAATACTACTGAGGAATGTAACCATTACTTCTGAAGTTAATTGCCAACAACTCCGTCACCTTTAGGGGACGGGAAAGACGGAAACAAGTGATTTTTCAGCTTGATAATGCCCGTTTGCATTCTGCCAACATAACAAAAACAACTATTAAACTACTGCTCACATTACTATTTAAAAAACTCGTTATTTCACTATTTTCTTAATCTTTTTTCATGTCCATCATTTTAATCTTTTTTGCTTTCTGTACAACAATGTCCGAGCAATCTTTTTTAATAATCACGTTTCTCTTCACAATTGACTTGACGACTTCTATATATCCGAACCACCGGATTTCTTCAGGCTGAGAATTGAAAAACTGCCAGAACGTTGGTAGCTTTCAGGCAATCATAAAATATGCAAAAGTTATTGATTAGTCTACGTAATTTGTTTATTTAAAAAAAAAAATGAAAAAAAACGCTATGTACTTACGCATGAACCCGATGCAAAACTGTGTAGCAAACTAACCTAGCCTTATAAAAATATAGTGTTCCGTATTCGCAAAACACATTTTAGCGCGTTTGTAATATCGGGCGCGAAAAATATTGTTGTCTCATGTTCGCGTTCAAATTTCCTACCTATGATCTATTCTACTGCTTGCTTTAATGTGAATTGTGACCTTGACGCTACCGGACGTCAACTGAATCAATGTTAGTCTATTTTTTAATCTCAACAACGCGATATCATTCGCACTGTGGACCGTTCAACTCCAGTGCAGTGGAGCATTATTTTGTGTGATCACGTATTGTTTGTGGGTGCCGTGGATGAACATTGGCATCTCCATCTTCAGTCGGAAGCGGAGATCGATCATCCGCGTGCAACCATTGTGTGATTTCGGCGGCGACGGCAAGGAATGCGGAGGCGTCATACTCAAAATAAGGCAAGCAGTCCTTCCAAATCTCGGTTCCCCGAGATCGCTGGTCTTTCATATAATTCCCTCCCCCTTAACGAACCCTGCCTCTATGTCTCTCGATTCCTCCCCCACCTTCCGTGGATTCCGACTTACAACCAAAATTGTCATAATCCATTCCGCGAGAAGTGCGACTCGGAAATCGCACATATATAATAGAATTAAAAAATATTCCTACTGAAATTGTAGTATTTTGTAATTAAACTGGAGTGGTAGTACAAAAACAGGAATAACCTGGATGGCCGGTAGCAAGATTCAAACCTCCGATCATTATTTCCAAAGGCGGTTTGACTACACGACTTAGACTATATTGTTATAAATATTTAATCAAATTATTATTCTATTATTTGGAGAACACATTCTTATTGTGAAGTTGTAATTATTCAAACATATAGGATCGAAAATTTTATGTCAACAGTAATTTCGCTGTAGCATAGTTGGATAATGCACCTTCCCCGGTTTGGAAAGAGATCCAGGTTCGAATTCCAGTGGTGCAACAACAATATTTTTCGATAAAATTGATTTTATATGTATCTTTCTAATTAATACATTTAATTAGTATTTTAAATTATTATTCGCTTTCACATATTAAAAATGACTTCCTGTTGAAACGTATTGGAATATTTCCTTTTTACTCCTATTTTCCTGTTCGTTCTGGTGTTCGTGCGTACATACATATTTATCGAAAACGATTTACATTTAAATTAATGAATTTACTTTGCGAGGGCTCAACTTAGATAGACCCACGTAGGATTGTGAACAAGACTACCGCAACTTCAATTCACGAATATAAATTCGACAATTACCACACTTTTCTCAGTTAGGCTGAGTGCGCCAATCAAGAAGCTATTTTGTATTCTGCGGCCTTTTTGGTTTTCCCACAAAATGTGTATTTTTTTGACTCAACATTTGAGATAATAGTTCAAACTAATTTATTCTTATTACAAAAAAAATGTTGTGTTTGTCCTTTGTTTACTTACATCATTTACAGATCGTCGTTAATCATATTTTATCCCAAGTGTCGTAATACTACAGTTGATACCTCAAACGAAAGATCTCAGTTAGTACCGTATTTTTTTCTATAAGGATGTACTCCAAATCAACAACAAATGTTCGCGTCAATATTTGGAACTTCAATTCAACATGGAATAACAATATGGAATATATCTCATACTAAAACTCATATTTTCCGTTACCTACCTTCTCGAGATGAATTAAAATCATTGAACGTGTAGGAAGGACCCTAAATACGTATCTATATATATACGCAAAGATCGCTTAATTAAGTCAGTGATAAAGTACCAGACAATAAAATAATTAAATAAGGGCAGCTATATAGTGGCCACTGCGTGGTCAGGGTCTCAATAGAATCTATATTTCAATGATAAAACTTTCGCCAAAACAAACTACACGTAAACAAAATGTCGATGTAATTAAAATTATTCCACCTTTGTAGGTTAGCTGTCAAAGCGAACAAAAATGACATAAGAATTCAAGATAAACAATTTCTAAGTTAAGTAAGATTTCTCTCTTACCACAGACAGAAGAAAAGATGACAGATGTCAATATACGATTTCTCTAAAATATGTTTTGTTTTTCTTACACGTAATAAAGACAATGTACATTTCACTTCAAATTAAATATATATTTACGTACTGTTATTAAATATATAAGAGAGAAAACATTTAAGTAATCTTAACCTAGAAATATTAAAAACACGTTTGTTTTTGCCATGCTCGCATCTCTCAGATCTGGCCGTTTAATCAAGCATCAGTCATAATGACACTATCGAAGTCACCACATCTAAAAAGTCATAAATATAGACGGGGAAGCGTAATATTATTATGGATTTTCTTCGAAATATTCGGCTCATGCTCGTGAAAAAATGACATACAACCGGCGAGCATTATATTATGTAGATCATGATCGGCAGTAGTAAAAATCTCCTGTTTTTTACTAATTTTGTGTTGCCCTAGTTACTTCACTAATCTCTCATTTGTGTTAAAGTAGCCAGTGTAAAAAATATGTTAATTTTAAATACTAATTAATATTAGTATTTAAAATATCACAGACCTATGTTCTGAATAATTACAACTTCACAAAAAGAATGTGTTTTCTTTAATAATATATTAATTATACCGAAAATAATAATGCAATACAAAACAATAAAAAAAAATGTTGGTCCACATAATAAAATTTTTTTTTTTATGACGAACTAAATTAGTTCAACAGCTTTTGAAATAACATTATGAAAGTAATAAAAAAACAGATGTCTACGAAGAAAAAACTGAATGATGGGAGATTGAACCAATTTCATATTTCAATAAGTTTCGAAGAAAAGTTTAATTTTTGAACATTCTTCATTACAGACAAAAAAATACACGAAAAAAAATTTAATTTCCTTACATAATTTCAATTGATTCTTTTCTGGGTCATTAAAACTAAAAGAGACATTATCAACTTTCTCAATAATTAATGAGTTTCCTTAGTAGTCAGCCAACAAATAAAAAAAAAACTGTGAACTCATTTGTACGGCTTCAGACTGAGTGGTTTAATTAATTTTTCAGAAAAAAGTGTATTGTATTATAAACATTAAGTCTATTCAGAAATTAATTAATTTTATTTTTTGTTACAGGCAGAAGAAAAAACGTTTGCTTGACAGAAGAGTGCGTGAGAACAGGTAAGCATCGTTCAAATTGTTTAATTAATTTTTATTAATTTGGTATATGTATATATACATATGTATATATATACACATATGTATATATATACATATATATATACATATATATATACATATATATATACATATATATATATATATATATATATATATATATATATATATATATATATATATATATATATATATATATATATACTATTAAATGTATTAATTAGAAACATATACATATAAAATCAATTTTATCAAAAAATTTATTCGAATTTTATCGAACCGGGATTCAAACCTGGATCTCTTTCTAATACATCTATCGTTCTATTATTTGAAAACGATCTACTTTGTTTTTACGGAATCTCAAATACCTTTGAGTAAACCGATTAGATTGTTGGGCGAGAAATTTTTCCTAAGGCCCTAATATACTGCATAGTTTATTGGCGTAGTTACGTCACTGCTTTTCACACAGTGGTGGATTTCATAAGCCTAACGTATACTCGTATATAGACATACAATGCCGCCCAAAAGTGCACTTTATTACTTAATAATTTTATTTACATTTTATTAAGGAAAACACATTCTTATTGTGAAGTTGTAATTATTCAGAACATAGATCTGTGATATTTTAAATACTAAATTAATATATATATATATATTTATAATTAATACATTAATTTAGTATTTAAAATATCACAGACCTATGTTCTGAATAATTACAACTTCACAATAAGAATGTGTTTTCATGTGAATGTGAATCAGGTTCGAATCCCGGTGACGCAAAAACAATATTTTTCGACAAAATTGATTTTATATGTATATGTTTATAATTAATACATTAATTTAGTATTTATTTACATTTATTTAATACTGTTTAATTTTGGAAGTATGTATTCGAAATATTTTCCAACAACGTTGCAACATTCCTCGAATCTATCCATCAAAGTCCTTTCGCATAAACGCCTCCGAGATGATTTATCTCTTTTATTTTGTTCACTGTGGGGGACTTCTCAAAAACATTATTTGAATTACTACTCAAAAAAATGTCCATTGGGGTTAAATCGGGTGAACGTGCCGGCCATTCAACGCTGCCACGTCGTCCGACTCAATGTAGTGGGAAACCGCCGTGAAGATAGTCCCTTATTGAAAAAGCATGATGGAGGGTACCCCGTCTTGTTGATAGAGCAGTTCGGCGAAGTTTTCCCTAGTTCTGAGTCCGTCGCGCAACATGTCTTGGTAATTATTACTAACCAAAAATTGTGTATCTATTTATAAATGACCCTGTATATGTGATTGATTTTGGGTTTCCGCGAGAACTTCTCTTCTAAGTTAGATCGCGTTTTTGTGGATGGTTTCTTTAGGGAATCTATACCAACAATACGGCACTTTAACACGTGCCCTTGTCAATGCGTTTCATATATATATTTATATAGCGCAACGTGGTAGTGCCACAACTCAGAACCAGGGCTAACTGGTCTTTCAACAAGATAACGTGTAACGAGCCTGTTTCTTTCAATGTTTTTTTTTAAAATAGAGATGCGTACACGGATACGTGTCACGTTAATATTCTCATTCCTAATTGTATACTGCCTACATGATAACTGTCAAGTGTCAACTTCAAAAATGCACCGCTAGGGAAATGGCGGCGATTTAAAATCGGCTACCTCTTGTTGGAACACCTTTCCATTCGCTCCTATTTCAATTTTCTAATATTAGTTAATTTTCTACTGGGATATCCTTTAGAATTTTTGATATTTTTCATTTCAGTTCAATGCTCTTAACTGCAAGATTGTCGCATCTCGCCAGTATAGTCGCGGTTCTGCCGAGCCGTAACGTCCCAACAATGCC
Organism: Eubasilissa regina; assembly: GCA_022840565.1. Classification (NCBI taxonomy): domain Eukaryota; kingdom Metazoa; phylum Arthropoda; class Insecta; order Trichoptera; family Phryganeidae; genus Eubasilissa; species Eubasilissa regina. The sequence goes on from JAINEB010000003.1 coordinate 5,021,488, forward strand.
TTGCACGTTGCGAGCGATCCTTTCTTTTGTGATGAAATAATACGACAATTTTCACGAGTCGAGTATTAGCTCTGTCGGTCGAAGTGTATAACGCTACCCAAAGCGAGACTCGTCGGAAATCAATTTTGATATCGGAAAAATTCGTTCGTTTCCCTGCAATCCCTACATCACTTCTGAAAGCGTCAATGAGACAATTACTGCATGAAGTCGAACGTGCAAGACATCAACGCGTGTCGCAAGAAAGAAACTCCCGTTACTTTGACTAGGGAAAATTATTATAACTTTGTGTAGACGACAAAAAGTATTATGTAACGTAAATTATAATTTAATTAACCACCTGATTTTTAATGTAATTTTATTTACAAATCCCTGTATTATTTATTTATAATTCGCATATTAAACATTTTACTTGATTTTTTATAATACATATTGATAGCTGTATGGATCTATCAATGTATTATTTGTGCATGAATAGAGATTAGTTTTATATTTAAAATAGCTTGATGCCCTTTTAACATTATAATAAATCATGATTAAATATAAAAATATTAACAATAAAAAAATATTATTTTGATAGATTCCTTCGCCATAAAAAACATCGAATTCATGCAACTAAATATAACCCCGTGTCAGCTCTATTAGGTGAACACCTGTCTTAAACAGACAATGTAAGGGTTCTTTTGTTAGAATAATACGCTAGACAGATATATATATATTTAATTAATTTAAAAAATAGAAATGTGTCACATGTCACATCAATATTGATACTAACAAATCTAAAGAAATGTGCTGTGAAAATAATACTAACTTAGTGGTCTCTCTGAGTGACTCTCGAACTCTGGACAACTTAATCCTAAACGAATACCTTGCCGTTACACTAAACACGATTAAATATACTCATAAGTTTTCACGGCTGACAGATGATTTAAGGATTTCATATGGGTTTTTTAGTGAAATATGGTCCGAAAATTCAATTAGCCTACGCATTTCAATGCCTCGGAGAATATAATTCAGAATAAATCCAACATACAATATATGTATATGATATGAGAATGAACTGGAATATATGAATGTAGGAGCAAAAATGGCCGATTTGAATGTATCCTGTTTATTGTACTCCGATGATGCAGTACTAATGGGGAATAATGAATAAGAACTGCAGAGTCTAGTGAGTAGAATGTACGATGTATTCATGGAAAGCGACTTTATTATGAGTGTTGACAATTCGAAAGTGATGGTATTCGAGAAGAAGGAAAGCAAGACACCGTGCAAAATACTTGTAGATAATGAATGTTTGGAACAAGTAGATGAGTTTGTGTATTTGGAAGTGTCTGATAGAAACGGAAATGCTGAGAATGATATCGAAAGAAGGGTGACTGCAGGGATTAAAAAAAACGGCGCATTGAATGGAATTATATCTAAGTGTAATTTGTCAACCGAGGTAAGACTAGCGGTGCACAATGTAGTCCTGGTACCGACACTGATGTATGGAACTTAGGCCTGGAGGTGGCAGAAGAGGAACAAAGTAGACTGAATGCAGTGGAAATAAGATCACTTAGGCGTATATGCGGCAAATCTATTTATGACAGAGTAAAGAATGAAGAAATAAGGAAGGAAGGTAAAGCTAATGTTAGAATATAGTGAGTGAGATTAAGAAAAGATCACTTCGGTGGTTTGATCATATGGAACGGATGAATGAGGAGAGAATGGTAAGAAAAATATGTGACGCAAGTGTTGACGGCACCAGAAATAGAGGACGTCCACGGAAGACTTGGCACGACCAGGTAAACCAGATAATGGAGATGGTTCTATACAAGCCTCAAAAATCGGCGAGCTTATATAAGATGATGTATGAATGTGGATGAGGCGAGAATTGTGCCTATCTGCCTATCTCCGCGGGGAAACGGTATGATGGTAAGTAAGTAAAATATATACACATACTAGCATCCTAAAATATACACACATACTAGTCTCTACCGCGTACACGCGTGTATAAAAATTTACAAATCAATATTTTATAAAATAATTTTAAACAAAGTAGACTTCGAACCTATATATTATTTTTAAATTTGGGACATCGTTCATCGATACAATAAATGTAACGTATCATTATATAGCGATTGGATGACGCGCGCAAGTTGGCAAGAATGACGGCGTGGAAGGGATAAAAAGGCATCGCTCGTTCCGGAATCGTAGTTCAGAACACACCTCTTATATTGTATCATACTTGTGAGATCTGTAATAAACTGTATTGTTGTACATTGAGTTGTTGACTACCTGAATTCCCGCACGCAAGAAAATACTATTGTTTGCAGTCGTAATAGTCGGGTTAAGGATATAACAATCAATAAGTAATGTAAATAATAAGAAAATGTTATGAATTTTAAATATATTCATTAATTTTTAAAATAAATTACGGTTATATTTAGTTGTTATATAAATGTATTTCTATTTTACAATAACATTATTTTTTTTATTTATTTGATCTTAGCATAGTGGGTAAAATTAAAATAGGGTCACTTGGTCGACTGGCCATATGAAACGAATGAATAAGGAGAGAATGGTAAGAGAGATGTATGACGTGGCATCAAAGTGTTGATGGCACAAGGAATATAGGACGTCTGCGGAGGATTTGTCTCCTGACAAATCCGTACAGTGCTAGTAGTGGACAGTGAAATGCTTTGTTATTTGACAATTAGGAGTTTATTGAATACCCGCGATACAATAAGATATGCTACAAATTTACAAGTTAATGTATTCAATATTTGAACATGTCCAAGAACACACAATTACGGGATTTTTACCTACAAAGGCGCTGTTATTAAACAAATATCAGATATCTCATAGAGACAAAACTATTTTTTATTATATTTAATGGAAAATATATGGAAAAATGGGGTAATTACGGGGCTTACAACATGGCTTAAGTAATCACTTTATATATATATATATATATATATATATATATATATATATATATATATATATATATATAATAATTGGTGAACGTTATATATATATATATATAACGTTCACCAATTCTCACCCCTCAATCTCCACATTTTTATCAATTTTTTAAAAGTTGTATATATGTTAGTATGTGGACTCACTTCGAATACCACTACACCATCGCCACATATGGACCAAATTTGATAATTCATTTTTTCTTTTTTTAAACACCACATATGTCATCACTATGAAAATATGACTTTTTGAAATTATTTTAAAGCAATGTTTTTTAACATATTATACTAGAATGCGTCTGAAAAATCAATATTTTTCAATTTTTTATATATTTTCTTATTTTGACCAGTATATTGTACAGTGACCGAAGACAAGTCGTAAACCCTGTAATTACCCCATGCTTCTATATATTTTCCATTAAATATAATAAAAAATAGGTTTGCTCTATGAGATATCTGATATTTGTTTAATGTATTCACGTCAGAGAAGTGAGAGAGCGCTTTAACAAGCGCGGATCCTTATGTCATTCAGCACACGCGGATGCACACGCACACCTATCTCTTCGCACGTCGCGCTACCGCTGATCATCGCACATACGTACAAACACTCAGACATTACTTTTATATTTTAAGATAAATTTGTTAAATACATAATATACTACGTCAGTAAGGTTTGGTTAGATAATAATAAAAATAGTTCTGGTATCGACGCCAATATTCAAAATGATTTTGTAATTCAGCCTTAAATCTATTCTACAATATTACACTTTCAACTCAAAGCAAAGAGGTCAATTTGGCCAGGCCAGTTGCTTTGTGGTGGCCCTTTGTGATCTGACCATACTAAAGGATGATGCGATGTCTTCCGCATGATGGATCCCGGCCTGAGGTTACTACCCCCGGGTCCGCTCACTCCCGCTCCCCCACACTCGCCCCCCACTCTCCCCTTCCACTCGTCGCACTTTCTTCGAAGAGTAGTATTACATTTCAGTGCCACTGGAGTTGAATGATATTTTTGTGCCGCCGAGAAAAAATGGACGAATTATTCATTTTTTCAATTTTCTGGAGTGAGTTTTCGGTGGTTCCTTTTTTGCGAGAGACCTTTTGTATTTTCGTTTTGCGAGGCTCGACTGCGAGGCGGACGAAAGTTTGTCTGCTGACGCGTGACATTTGTCAGCTTTTAGGATAATGGGACAATCCCCCTCAACTTAGCGGAAGTTGTACTTCTTATTTGGGTAAAGTTTCTGGAATCTCGAGCAATCTTGACAATTCTTAAATTGAGCAAGGTGATTGAAAAAAATTAACTTCTTAAATTACTTATCACATATCACACAAATAATAATGACCTGATTGAGTAAGGCAAGGCACACTTCTATAATCGTCGTCGACCCTTCGATACTTGACTGGATAATAAAAAATATTGCTCTCAGGACGTGTTTTTTTTTAAATAGATCATATCCAACCAAGGTAGATACCTACTTCCCATGTGTTGATAATAATTTAATTCGATACTAGAATGTAGGATACGGTGTAGTGAACGAACATTTACGGTGGCAGGCCCTTAAAACTTTGCCCTCCGTTATAAGAAATAGTGCATCAGAGGCTCAATTTAAGAAGAAACTAAAAACGCACCTTTTCAAAAAATCATTTCATAAGTTCAAATAACATTTTTTAATTTTAACTACAAAGATCTAGGATTATAAACAGTTTATGTGTAAAGCGCCCTTGAGAGGAAATTTTTTACATAAATATCGCTATGTAAATGATCTAGTATTATTATACCAATTATTTAGCACAATCTGTTTTCAAACAAATATCAGAAATCTCATTGAGACAAAACTATACTTTTATTATATTTAATGGAAAATATAAGAAAGTATGGGGTAATTACAGAGCTTACGACTTGTCTTCGGCTGGCTTAAGTGATCACTTTATATATATATAACGTTCACCAATTCTCACCCCTCAATCTCCACATTTATCAAAATTTTGAAAGTTATATATATATATAAAGCCTTGTAGGTAAAAATCCAGTAATTGTGTGTTCTTGGAAATATTCAAATATGGCCAACAATCTGTTTTCTTTTTAATTCAATTTTATAAATATATGAAATGTTTTTTTTCAACACCTGGAAATGAAATTTATTTCTGTTATTTTTTATAAACAAGTGACAAAAATAAGTTACAAAAAATATGTAAATCTCACTAAGATAATTTTATAGTGCAAGGTGAAGATGATTGAATTATTTTTTGTTAATACAGGTATTTTCCGCTGTACTGTTCCACTATAACGAATACCAGAATAACAAAATTTTCAGAAAACCGAATTATTTTTGCGGTCTCAAACAAAATATTGTGTTTTTCTCCCATATTCAGTACAACGAAATACTTTTTAAGGTTCTATTAATTATGTTATAACGAGATTTCTCCCGTATATGAGTAGATGAAATTATCAGAGTGGGGGGTGCCATTAACCATTTCAAGAAGGGCTATTTAATAAAGAAAAAAATCAACATCTACAGTTTCATAAATTATATTTTCAAATCTTTCTATTGGCAAGTATTTGAATTGTCATCTGTCAAGAAACAATCGGTAATTCGACACTGGAAGACATTTATCAAGGATGCATTCTGTTTGGATTTATTTAAAAGCAGGCTAATTTTAACATTAATCTAGTGGGCACTAGAAATATAATATAATCTCTTATCAATGATCACATGTGTCACAGAAATAGTATGTTATGTAAGTAATTTTAAGAATATCTCTGGTTAGGCTTCTATTTACGTTAATTGGTTTATTGTTGACAACATCCCCTTTTGATAATTAATTATATTTTCGACGTTGAAAAATATGTTTTATGGAAATACCGCCCGTGGCTGGGTAGCGTCTAATATCGGTCGCGAAACAGCCACAACCTGAAAATAACGCGTTTTTTGGCTATCTGCTAGTAGTGTTTTTGTAATTTTTAACTCAATTGATTCATTTCTAATTCAATTGTAATTTTTAACTCAATTAATTTATATTCCAATTTGAAAAAATATCTGCCTTCATTTGCACACATTACATTCCTAGTTCTCTGAAAAACATGGACATATTCATTAAATATATACATATTTTGATAAAATCCGTCTATTTAAAAAGATCACCCCTTGACCATATCTTTTTTGCCTGTTTTTTTTACAGTAATCTCGTCAATGGTAATTTTCAACTCCCGGTTAACTTGTGTCATTTTCTTTCTCTTAACTCGCCACATTTAATCTACATAATAACAAATTTCTTGAACGACAATGGTATTAACTTGTAATATAATATTCCCTATTATATAATATTGATGTACTGCTTTCTATAAAATAATGTTTTAACTTGATTAATGGCACAAATCACTCTTGAAGGGTGGATTGCCTGTTTAAAAGAAGAAGAAGAATAACATCACATGTACAGTGCCTACACATACCAATCACGTCAATCATTTGACTAAAAACAATTTGTTTCAGCATTTTGCGGTTAATTGTCTAGAGACCCGGTTACATCCTGAGTAATTGCCTGTCACAAATATAGAGATGCAATCTGTTTCATGTTTCTATTAAAATACCGCATACAAAACAGTATTGGTAATGTTTTGTATAAAGTTGATTCACTTTATCCTTGGCATACATTTTTTTATTGTTATTGAGTGTCGAACGGAATACGTGAATTATTTAAATTATGTCTAATACTTTGATGGACCAACTCCTCAGCGAGCCAATAATAAATGATGTACCTTTATTAACGTTACTATTGGATATTAGAACATACAAGTATCAAGACTCTACAGTATTTATAAACATTGTGATTTTATGAACGAAAATATAATAGATTGAATGCAGAGGAAATGAAATTACTTGTTAAATAAAATAACAATAACTTTGTATGAAACCACGAAATTTATTATACGTCAACCGGTTTTGCTTATCTCAAGCTTCATCAGGACGTATTTAAAACTGATCATTAATGCAAAAAGAGTGCACTTATATATACATAAAGAGGAAGATAGAATATAAAATTACATGTGAAAGAGAGAGACAGAATACATATGTAGTTAAATAGAACATCAAGGGAGACAGAATATAAAATTACATGCGAAAGAGAGAGACAGAATACATACACAGATAAACAGAACATTAAGAGAAAATACTTGAGATAAGGGAAACCGGTTGACGTATAATAAATTTCGTGGTTTCGTGCAAAGTTATTGTTATTTGATTTAATATAATATGTCAAACCACAAAGTGATTGCTTTCTACGATAGTATGAAATTACTTAGGCAGCGAGGAAACTAAAAACATCGGGCCACAATGCACACTGGAAAGGTCCCCTAAATACGTATATGATGTAAGAATTTTTAGCGACTTTATTCAATTCTTTTATTTCATAGAACTCCATTGTTAATCAACACAATAAATCGATTATTGTGAAGTTGCAGTTTTTTCAGAACATAGTTCAGTAATATTTTAATACTATTTAAATGTATCATTTAGAAAGATGTACAAGAAAATACAATTTATCGAAAAAATATTTTTGTTACTACCGGGATTTGAACCTGGATCCTTTCCTATCCGGGGAAATGCGTAAACCGATTACACCATACCAACAGACTAAGTTGACTACAAATTTTCGAACGTATGTGTTGTAATAATTTGTTATCCTTAATTAACTTATAAGTTAGTTAGTTAGTTAGTTATTAATCACTCATTTCCCTGCTATATAAGTAAATACTTCGTATTCGAGATAAACTGATTGGTGTTAGATTTACACGCCCGCTATTCTATATTTCTGTTTATATTTTGATCTATATCAAAATTTTGACAGTGACGTACTCTCATATTATGATCTGAATAATTAATTTCTTAGAATATCTACTTCCAAGATGATTCCTTCAAATGGAAACATTGTATTTATATTATATGCTGCTGATTTCCTCTAGCGTTTATGTAATATGTACATAGATATTTTGGCTTCAAGTTCTTCGGTAACCGTTGTATAGTATTATGTTGATTATATTAATAAGTTAACACTTCGAATTTATCAGTCGAACTTGGTGTCACATAATTTAAAATTTAAAACTGTATACAGCGTTGATATAATTGATTATTCTTAATCAGTCTGAAACTTGGTCTCGCACCTTGGTGCAAGAAACAATTTACACCTCTTCGAAAATAAAGTCTTGCGCAAGATTTATGGCCCAGACAAATTTGACATTTTACAGCCATTCCATGCCTCCGACGACAATGCATCGCGACGCAACCGGTCCGAGAAGCCAGTTGAAGCGATCACTTTTCTCTCGGTCACCTTCCTCCACCTAGTCACAAATTATAACTTGAAATTTCACCTTCAAGTAGTGTAAATTTATTTGTGTATCATTCGACAATAAACGCCATACCGATTGTAAGTCCTGTTTCATGTCATCAACCTGCTCTAGCCGCAACACCAACACCTATACTCACACGCACGCTCCGTAACATTAATATAATACACTGTGACATTCGTATACATGCGTGAGAATGTGAAGAGGAATAGGGCCCTCTCAGACTCACCTTGAACAAATTCTTCTGAAATTCATAACCTACAAAAATCAGTCGCTCCATCCGAGTGACTCACAATATACAATAAAACAATCCTTAAATAATCGTAGAATGACGGAGGTTATTCTGAAGAATGTGAAAGCAAGGAGGCTATAGTTGGCGAGAGATGTCTTTTTCTTTCTTCTTCTTCTTCTTCCTCCTTCTTCTTCTTCTTTTTTCCTCATTCATGTCAGTTTATTTATATTGTATTCACGCCCTTATGGACTTTTACAAAATTTATTATAAAATAACATGTGAAGAAACACAAATAGCATGGAATATATATAACAGATATTTAAAACATCGATTTAAAAGAGAAAAAAAGAAAAATTAAGCATAAAAAAATAGGGTTAACACAGAACGGCTGAGTACCAAAATCAATTATACCTTTCACTCAGAACAGCATCAAAAATATATCTCTTATATTTAAACATTAAGCATCGGAATATATCTACAAGATCAAAATCGTTCACAAGCCTGTGAAGTCTTTATGTGGGTGCATTCCTTTAAAAATGTATGTATGATGCATTTACATGGAACAGCGCCGACGACCTAGTACTCCGCGCGGGAACGTGGTATGCAATCATTTCAGTTAAATTAAGGGCGTCCAGTATGCCATTTACTATTTGAAATAAAAATAATAAATCACTTAAAGTTCTTTTACACGGCAAGCTAGTTAAATTAAGAATGCTCATTAGAAAATCATAATTCGTTTGTTCAACGGGTATACATAGTTTGAAGTTAATTAACCTTGAAAATGTATGTTGAACCTTTCATGCACCTTATACAATGGAGACCCAATTGTTGAGTTGTATTGAGTCGAATCTCAATCATATGAGGCTCGACTCGTAATGCATCTCCATTCACCATCCACAACTGACTTCAAGACTTCAATTCACCGCTGTGGCACTCTTCCAGGTCTTTTTCGACCAAAAGTTGTACCCATGGTAATCTCCTTACTTTGACGCACAGCGTGACCGAAGACTACCACTGAAAGGGTTGTAGAACCGACCAGCCGTTGCCTGAAATCCAAGTCAAGTGAACGGGCATTTGCGGCGACAGGCCCAAAAGCGCGGAACTCTTTGCCCTCCGCCATAAGGAAACAATACATCATTTAACAGACATTATTTAAAAGTATACTTATAAAATCGTTATTTTGACTATTATTGTGACTGTGATTGTGTTCGATTGTAACGATGATTGATAACTGATTATTGTAATTGTTCGAGAAATAACTGGTACACTAGAAAGTAAGCCTCCGACAGTTAAATCTTAGTTACCAATCATCGACATAATCACATCCATCATTACCTTTTAGTACAAATTAATTGAATCAACCATAAAATAATTTATCTATCGAAAAAAATATTTTATTGCTTCCTGGACCTCTTCCTATCCGGGGAAGCGCATTTTATTTTATATAATATATTTTCGACAAATTTTGAACTTAGCACATGTACTATTCAATTTTTAAAAGCAATCTACTTTATATTACGGAGAATCTCAAATCCGTCCGACTAAAACTCGATAGGAGACGCCATAATTTAATTAATTAATCAATTTTATTAATATGGGAAACTTTAATACAACTTAGGTTTTGCACATTTTCGCATTAAAATTGTGTTAAAACGCCACAGGACTGTATTCTGAAAATCCAACTTCATTGCGAAAATGTGTTCTCCTTAATAATCAGAAGACTTCAGTTTCTTTTTGCGTGTAAGTTTAAATAACAATTTTAAGTACAAATGTAGTGTAGGACTGAACAGTTTATGTGTAAAGCGCACTTGAGGTGACATTTTTTACGAAAATGGCGCTAATTTGTAATTTTTGTTCACTTCTATAGGTAGGGCTTACTGAGATTGGATTTGTTTCAAAATTAAGACATTCGTGCGTTGTGCTGTCCACGGATACGTAATATGTAGTAATAGTAGTTTAGTAACATGATTGCAGTCATTGACTTTCGAATCGATGCAACATTCAAGAATATCGCTAGAACTCTTCGCGTTAATGTAATAAAATATAACTTTATAGAGGAATTCTTTAATCCACCACCAAGCTTAATATTGCCGCTGAAAATTAAGTGTTCTCATCCCCGTCGGCTCCAATTAGGGGTTGTGGATTGGAACTCGTTATAAATGAATTTGATTAGCGCGAGCCGCCCTGGGGATGGAAAATGATAATTGTTTTATCACCACCGGCGTTAGCAGAACCGCTGGCGATAACCGCCTCACTGATAAAACTTTTATAGTATTACCTAAATTAGTGAATGTTTGTATATATATGTATTTCAAGAATATTACACTTTCATTCCCGGCGCCTAAAAAACACGAACGCAGACTTATCGCAGCAGAAGCGCGACCGTACTAGAAGATTATGTGAGATGAGTTTGAATGAGGAGATGAGGAACAAAGGAATTAACATTAAAAATTTACAGAGATTGCCATAGAGAGACATATTTGCTAATGAAAAAAATATGTCTTATTACCATGTACCGTATATGTACTTAGAACCATTTTTTGAACGTATAAAAAGCAAAAATTGAAGGTTAATAAATATTATTTAAGGGCACGTAACCTTTTTTGTTACCCCAAATGAAAAATTATATAATAAAACAAATATCAGATATCTCATAGAGACAAAGTATGGGGTGATTACAGGGCTTACGACCTGTCATCGATTGGCTTAAGTGATCGCTTCACATTTATATATATATATATATATATATATATATATATATATATGACGTTCACCAATTCTCACCTCTCAAACTCCATATTTATCAAATTTTTGAAAGTTGTACATATGTTAGTATGTGGACTCGCTTCGAATACCACTACACCATCGCCATCTATGGACCAAATTTGATAATTCATTTTTCCCTTTTTTTTTGAAGAGCATATATGTTATCACTATGGGAATCTGATTTTTGGAAACTATTTTAAAGCAATATTATTTATCTGTAAAATGTTTTTTAACATATTATACTAGAATACGCCTGAAAAATCAATATTTTTCAATTTTTTATATATTTTCTTATTTTGACCAGTATATTATATTAGCAATATTTGAATATGTCCAAAAAGTGCCTTTGTAGGTGAAAATCCAGTAACTGTGTGTTCTTGGACATATTAAAATATTGCTAATATTATATTATTTTCCGTTGAAAAATGTTTTTAATCAAAATTTTAAATTTTAAAGTAATTCAGAAACGATAACACCATACACATATAGCATATTACGCGCTTTACAGTCGGTATCAATTTTGATTGTGAAATGAAATGGTGTCATCATTTGTCGATTTTTAAGAATTATAATTTAGCATTAATATTACTTATTTTACCTTCAAGATTTACATATTGAATCTATGGTTCTGATATAAATGACCTGGACACGTGACATCGGCATTTATCTATAGCTTTTACGTTGTGTTCAAATAAGTATTATACATATCATTGTAGACGTTTTATTAATGAACTGGCGAACCTTTTTAAATGCGCGTGCCAAGAATTCACAAGTAATATATATTGACTGTCTGACATGCCGTGCAGTTTTAAAAAAATATTTATTTATTAAATAATTAGCAATTATGCTATAATTCGTTTCTTACTTAAAAACATAACGCGAAAACCGTGTCGTCATTTAACAGCGTGGTCTGATAAGATAGAATGGGTTCATTCACCCTTCCAAGCAATTTTTAATATCGAAAAATTTAAAAAATACACTTTAAGTTATTAGTATTAATGAGATTTTTGTTGCTGTACATTCGATGCCAAATATTTTATATCCATTTCATATGTCGTTACTTTAAGTACAATGCATGCCCAACTGGATTCATCGGTCAGTCTACTTCTAGTACTACATTTTATAAAATAATGACTCACAAGTCTGGGGATTTTTCAATTTCCGGAACTCGAGACCCAAATTTTTAAAGTCCCGGAAATTCCCGGGACCCTTGACTTTGATTATTTTCACTATGAACTACGATATTAAAATACCTTATATTTCTTAAACTCGTCCATTCATCCATAGTTAGGCTGAAGCGAGCACCTAACTCTTTAAGATTATTTATTTTGTTAATAATCTCTTTTTTTTTATCTTCGTAAAATTTTTAATTTAATTTCATGCTATCCGACTGATTTTTCTGGCAGTATGTAACGCTTTTGTTCGATGGACTCATGAATAAAAGCACTATTTGTAATAGCTTTGACAGAATTACCATCTTCAGCAGCTAGCCGGGCAACAATATCAGAAAGTGATTTTCTTTTAACGTAATTTGATAATGATGGCTGACTTATTTTGATTCTCTTCGGACGATATATCGGTCGATTCCGGAGTTTTTTTATGGATGTGAATTTGGTGAATTCTTTCTAAGTGTCTTCCCAATCCACTTGTGTTTGACGCCTTACAAGAGATTTGCTTTGGACAGTGGCTACATTGGGCTGATTTCTTTTGTATGAGTTTTTTGAAATGTTTCCACACTTCGGATTGATTTTTATCCATAATGGGCTAAAATAATTAACAAAAAAAATAATTGAATAATAAAAATGATTCTTTACGTACTGTAAATAAATAAGAACCTTTGGAATTTTAGTTCGAAAAATTATAAGTCCGAAATCCGCAGTTCAGAATATACAGCGACGGGAAATGCTAAAATCAAAATACTAACTGATACTTTTAACAATTAAAATCAACCCGAGGAGAATTCTTTTAAATTATTCAAGGAATAACACGTGCATCGTATTTGTAATTACATACCGAAAAGAATCGATTGTAAATACTTCAAAATATTTTTTTTTCATTTAAGTGATATTTTACAAATAAAGGCGAAAACTTTTACTAAAAAACAATATAATCTCTCGTTACAATAAATGAGTATCTTCCTCCTTAAACATATTTTTGTTGATCGGTGAATGTGAAAAGATTTTTTTTTTATCACTGCCGAGTGCCGACGCAACGTGACATGGACAATTGAATCATTTTGCCGATCCTTCCGCTTGCTACCTGCTTGTATATAAACCGGGCATGGGTTGTTTTCGACTATGCAGATTATATTTTGAAAAAATAAATGTAAGATATATTAATTAAAATTTAAATCGGAAAATCTCGAGTCACGGGCTATTTTTTTTTAAATTCTTTGAAAAAATCTTTGAATTCCCGGGTTGTCTCGACACAAAATCCCTACTCACAAGCATGTGTGGAAGAGAAAATTGATAATATTATTATTGTTTTTTAAACAGTCTATGATTTCTGGAACAGTGTTCCAAGTTCTTATTATTTATTCTTCTGCATTATTTTCAGTTATATTCGATAATAGATCATTTTTAATTCTTTTCTTAAATCGACAATTTTTTGTTTCCAGATCGAACTTGATTGGGGTTCAATTAATTGCATTTCTATATTTGTACGTGTCAGCTAAATTGATGAACGTGCACATCCCTGGCACGCGTGCCGTAGGTTCGCCACTACTGAAGTACTTAATTAACCTTTACAATACATGTTTTTATAGATTTTTTACAATGTTTCTAAACTGACAAAAAACTGTTTTGTTATTAAACGTTGTCTGAGAACTAACAAACTAAGTCTAAATGTCGGAATGTCTAAATTATAAAACCTTCACGCGCGACTATTCTATATTCAACACTACATCAGAACGTTGGTGGATAAAATAAATGATTTTAATTTTTTACCTCTCTATTTGGCTTTTGTTTTTGATCACTTTGCAATGTCTGTCATCACGTTAATGATGTCATGATGTTGTATTGGCTTACAATACCGTGTCGAAAGCAGGGTAGGTCATCTGAATTTGAACCTTTTTTAGATATTTACGATTTTGCAACAGCTGTTATTTTTCGGATGACATTTAACGCTTTCCGGAGAGATCAGTGTTTATCATATTTATTAATGAACAAATTTATATTTTCTTGCATATTTCTTTTATCTAATACTTTATTAATAATCAGGTTTAATAATATTTTGAGTCCAGCCGGCGTTGTTCTAGCGCCTTCGTATTGTTGCCTCTGTTTACAGAGCCAGATGAACCCTGTCTGGTAAGGGCGTTACGTAACTTGGAAGTGAGGTAGGAGGGTAAGCGCTGGGTAATGTAACCTGATTATTAAACCAATCAGCGTCTCACCGCCTCCGATAATGAATGTTGTCGTCCCTCTCTGCTGAATTTCATCTTAATTTCTTCGAGCATAATACAATTATGACAAAATCGATCAAAATTGTTGTAGTATAAAATGAAAAATTAATTTTAACGATTATAAAATTACGATTTAAATGAACATGCACCGTGTTATTGTTTATGCGTGAATACGTCTTCAACACGGTATTGCTGGTAGGAAGGTAATCGATGCGTCTAAATGTGGATGGTACGGTATTGCCAGGTTGGCCGATCGCTTATTTTCAATAGCTGATGATGATTACGGCAAAAATCAATTTAGAATAACCCGAAACCAAAAAAAAATAGTTTTTTTGTATATTTAATCCACTTTTAATATTTTCATAAATCTGTTTCATGCAATCAATTTGACTTGCAAATATATACATATCGCACACTAAGTGTTATGTTTACAGTCTACTAAAGATTACGCTATTATTTTTATTTGTATGTAATCTAGAATTCAATACTAGCGCTAGCCGACACAACGGCGCATGCATCATGCCGAAGAGTAGGGATGCAGCGTTAATAACGGGTGCTTACACACTTCTACTTGTGTCTCACTTTTCTAGACGATACCTTACTAGCATCCCTCCACCTCGCTCTTATTTTATAGTCGCGTAATAATGTTTTTTTGTGTTTCCATGTAAGTGCTTATTTTACTCACTCCATTGTATTAATTCTTTCGTTCCCTTGAATACTAAAATGTTTGAATACGAATGATGGAGGCGAATCATAATTTCATAACTTTCATCATTAAATTTCTTCGTACATATTTGATTCCTTTATTTCTGAAATTTGCTGATCTCTGACGCAGAGCATCGCACATTATACAAATAAAACTGCTTTATCGTCAGGTCCACCGTAAGCTCTTCATTTTACATATTCACATTAATATTGATGCAATAAATCAAAGATGTAATCAATACACAATATATCATCGTCGGTGACACCAGATATAGTCATACATTTTGAAGAAGGTGAATGAGAACTTGAGACTTGAAGAACAACTAAGAAATTAGACATTTTATGGCACGAATTGAAGAGGCCAACTGAGCATTCTTTTATGGAGAACTTTGCGACACCGACTGAATTTTTTAACAGTTTCTTCGGTGTGTCATGTCGAGACTTTTCTGTCGAGTTGGTGAAAATTTTGTGAAATTTTTTCATATTAATGTTTAATTATCCGAGGTTGATATAATGTATTAATGTGCTTCACAACTTACGAAATATAACGGAGAATATTAAAACTACGTACACCGGTGTTTTTCAATCTTTTTACTATCTTCCAAACTCTCATGGCACACAAGCGTGGACATAATAATTACACACGATAAAGTTTGTCAAATCTGTGCGATTAACAGTTACCATTTTAATGGATGGATATAAATGAAGCAATGTTATAACTCTACTTACCTTTATTAGCACTACTCGAGTTTCGAGAGAAACAGTAACTCTCATCGACGTAGTAGTGCTAATAAATTATAATAAACTATACTAATATACTAACGCCGATTCTATCAATAATATAGTTTTCATTTTATTCAGTGATGTGTGCAGCTTCGACTAATAACGCAGTTTGTTGCGATCCTGTGGTAGAGTAAGGGCAGAACGGGTGTAGAAAATATTTAAAAAATGTTAATAGTGCAGATTGATCGTCATGCTAAACTAATACACGTATAGATGAGCTTCCAAACAATGATAATTTAATTGAGCCTAGCTAGTGGCATATCTACCGATCGTTATCATGGACGAGAGTTGTTATGGTCTGTGTCCATCGAAGAGATTTTTAGATGATGTAGCATGACCAGGTTAACCAGGTACTGGAAGAAGATCCTATTAGAAGCTTCAATAATCGAAGAGTTTTTATGAGAAGATGTATGATTGTGAATGAGGCAAGATTTGTGTGTTAGGACAGAAGAGTGTGGTGCTCTATTCTCTCTGTCTACCCTAGAAAACTTAGATTTAACTTAGATAATTTCTGAGAAAATAAGGATTTTGCTCTCATGAGATTCTCTGGAGATTTTAACTTTAAGTTTTCGTATTCCCAGTGAACACATCGTGTTACAGAGATTCGCCACCTTACGTTTTACTTCACGCTTGTCGTATATCAAACGTCATTGTCGTTCGTCAGTTGGGTGATTTTGAATCAATAAATGTTTGTAATTTAAAACCTTATATTTATAATAATTTTTCAATGTAGTTTTAGGTAACGTTAGTGAGCATCTATCGAATCTCACTGTCAGATCAAACGTCGTGTACCAATCTCAAGTTGATCTTTGAGTTTATCTCCAGATCAAAATCTCAATACATGGTATTGAGATGTATTTCAGCTAAATCTCTGAGATTATCTCAATGCGTCTCTTTTCATGGATACAGGCTTATGGGAGCTGGGTTTATTAATTAATATAGACTCGAAAGGGTCACCAATAGGGATTGCATTTATTGTGATGTTTAAGATTATGTAATATCAGAATGATAGAGGTGAGCACCGAGGGCCTTATTCCTCTTCAAATTCTCACCCATGTATATGAAATATTGCATTGTATACTAATGTTACCAAATATGCGTGTGACCATGGATGTTCATTTCGGTTAGAGCAGGTTGATTATAAATCAAATACTTATAAATAATAATGAGTTATTATTGAAGTTCACCGGAAGCGGTGGTGAGCGATGCTTCTGAGGAGATGGCCAGGGGAAGAGTGATCGGCTGTGGTGTTTTCTCAGACTGGTTGCGGCGCGACGTATTCTTATCTACATTTCTGACGGTACTAGACGGACTCGAATGGCTGTCAGGTGCATAGTTACGCACCGATGTCTGTGAGACGCGAGCAGAACTCCACGGGCCTTTAGAAAGTTTGACTTTATTGTCGTTTTTATTATCTTTTAAACTTTAAACATAAGAAAATTTAGCGACACACTGGGAACACACTGTCGAAAAAAACTAGTATATAGAGTTGAAAATAATAATAGTGGAAAAGAAATAATATACCTTTGTTCAGATCTTTTTGTCACGTCTCCAGTGACTATTATCGCCCCCGGACTCTCCACTTATTCTGGCAACGCGCCCCAAGCGCGAAAGCTTATTATTATTATTATTATTATTATTATCTCTGCTTATTATGGATACCCTTTGTTTGATATGAATTTCCTGATGAATGGAAGCCACACCACGGCTCGAAGACAGCATATTTCTTTCATTCTCTCTTAACGTTCAAGTTCTAATTTTACACAGAACTGTGAAAAATACAAAAGATTTATTTAACTAATAAGTTTATTTTGTTTTTTGAGATTGGGAGGTTTTTTCTGATTTATAATAACTTTAGGTGTTGAAGACTTAACCATTCAATCATCTATCAGATCTCGGCTTAGATAAGTAAAATCGTCAACTTCTTTGTCCTCGTCAAGAGCATTACTTCTCTACATCTAATCGAAGCAATATATTAAAACATATTAAATGCATCAATTAATAATTAATAAGTTAATAACAAATTTTCACTTTCAAATTGATACATCTATTATTTTAATGGTTACGCATTTCCCCGGATAGAAAAAGTTCCTGGTTTGAATCCCGGCAGCAACCAAAATATTTTGTTGATAAATTGATTTTTTCTGTATATCTTTCTCACTGACACATTTAATTTGTATTAAAATACTGTGGCGGACTCATGATACCACATTGCGGTGGTTCGCGGAAGCTCGATGACACGCTGCATACCGGTTCCCAGTGAGCTTATAGTGTATACCACCTGAGGGACGCGGCGCTAGTGGGCGAGGCGGCCTGGAGACTGGAGCCTTTAACAAGTCATATCTTTAAGTATTACTTACCTTGTACTTTATCTGAATTTTACAGCTACCTGTACTTAATAATATGTTCCGACTACGGACCAAAAATAAATCAGCGCAACAAAATCCAAGGTATAGTTGTTCTTTAATTAGCACATCCCAGTTATCATCGTTCTCTACAATACTAGCCAAAATACTATAGAACAATATTCTTAAAAAAACTACAACATCACAATAATAATGTATTTTTCTTAAAAATATACAAAGCAATATATGTTTACTATCGTAGCATTTCTCCTGTTTATTTTAAAATATAGAAGCGATCTATTTTTTCAAATTCAATAACAACCAACCTCTCCCACTTCCTGCTTTCGTGGAAGATCCCTAACTGGTTGATGAAGTTTGCAACCGATGGCTTACTTTTGGAACCTGTCAAGAATGTGCCAGGTAGTTTTAGCTCTCATTATCATAGCGACCACGCCTTTGCCAGGAACATGACGAAGTAATTAGAAATTCAAGCTTAATTTGTATGCGTCCGGCCTGATGAACCTAGAATGGATGAAGATGGAAATGGTATCGAAATCAGTCGGCCTTAAAATAATCACCATGGTTTAAACAAGTTTATAATTTCTTTAAATTAATAATTATGTAGACAGAGTTGTCTTCAAAGAATCTTATGGGAACAAAATGCGTATCTCAGAGATTGTCTCAAAATGGTTTAATGAAATATGCGAAGGAATAGAAAGTTCTTTCACCGTGGATTTTATTTATTTTTATTTTTAATTATGTTATGCACAACCTGACGCATGACGGTGGTGGACCGGGCTCAATGTTAGTAAATACACGGTTACGGTTTTCGTGTAAACCGTGTCGCACTTAAAACTGAAATTAAAACTGTCGAGTGTGAAAGCGTTAGCGTTTGTACCATGAGCTAGACAAAGTTAAACTAGAGCAGTGTTTCCCAAACTGTGGTACGAAACTTACCCCTAGCTATACCTACTAGCCTAGACTTAGATGATTTGTTGTTGAGAAGCAGTGAGCGGAAGAATACGTGATTCGTAAAACTATGAGTATTGACACCGAAATGAGAAGACCAGGAAGACCATAAACATGGATAGACTGTCGTGATCTTAAGATTTGAATGTGACCATAGACGGAGACCATGACATGTGGAGCAGAATAATCTGTGTAGCCGACCCCAGATGAAAGGTATAAGGCGAGAAGAAAGAAGATATAACAAGAATATTATTTGTTTTCCGTATTTTAAAAAATATAAAAAACAACATTTTATTTGTTGTGATATTTTGAAACATAGTTCTTTGGTAAATATTAAAATAAATTAAAAAGATACACAACTAAATCTACAGTGACTATGTTTTATCGATTTTTTTCTGTGTTTGTTTACGTTATTTATCTTATTTGTTTTAAAAGTTTAGCCAATATTATACATCATATTATTGTGCGGTACGCTGGTATATGTCTCCACAGGGGTATCCGCATATTGTAAGTTTGGGAAACACAGAATTAGAATATAAATTGTTCGTATATACGTCGCGACCTATATAAAATTAATTGGGTTTTTCCACTCCATTAGATAATGTATATTATGATTTATAATTTAAAAGGTTATATGAATAATAGTAGATTTATATAATATATTATATATTTTATTATTTGTGATGAAGTAGAGATAGATTAGAACAAAAATACAAGTCTCTCAATTATTGGGAATGATATGTGTAAAGCATTACTCTTGTTGTTAAATATATTAATAAATTCAGTTAAATAAATAAAATAAAAAATAATTAAATAGAAATCACGCTGGACGTAAAAGTAGCAGTTTGCATTATCTATATTAATACTAGCTTGTTACAAAACTCAACAAGAGTAACATTTTTTTAAATTAATTGAAATATTAGTACTAGAAATTTATTTTTGGAAATTTAATTAAAAACAATTAATTTTTTAATTATATTTGTATTGAATTACCACATGATCATAGCGGAATACAACAGTATACTTATTTATAGAACATTTAAATAATAAGCATATCAAAAATATAAAAGATATATATAAGTTAGAATTCGGTCAAAAATTAAATAATTTGGAATCGTTGGAGATAAATAAAACGTGTAAAAGTAATAAAAAAATTATAAACAACCAATTAAATTTAACTACGAGTCCAATTCTAAATTTTTTTCCTAAAAATTATTCGAGTAAATTTATATTAACAATTTGAGTTAGGCACTAAATTTATTTTTTAAATATATTTTTTTTTTTTAAATAGATTCTGGTAAAGAAACAGTAATATATGTTTTTAGTTAGTATTGACATTCTGAAGAAGAAAATGGTATTTTTCGAAACCGGTAGACTCAATAGGTGGTTAATAAAACAAAGTTAACAAATAAAAATATGAATCTTAACATCTTCATTTCTAACTTTATCCTTCCAGCTTATTTTATACATTGTTCTGTAGATCCACGTCTCAGTCGCCTTATCATTTCTTCGGTAAGTGTCCATACTTTCATTCCGGTAGTCATAAATCGTCGCGCACAAGAAATGTGAAGCAAACGCACCGAT
Organism: Eubasilissa regina; assembly: GCA_022840565.1. Classification (NCBI taxonomy): domain Eukaryota; kingdom Metazoa; phylum Arthropoda; class Insecta; order Trichoptera; family Phryganeidae; genus Eubasilissa; species Eubasilissa regina. The sequence continues at coordinate 5,042,576 of JAINEB010000003.1, forward strand.
ACAGTTTTCTGGGCTAATTTGACATTTCGGATCCCATTGCAGGGTTGATCATCAGAACTGATGTGGGCCAGAAAACTGTACATAGAAGATTCTAAACGGCCATGAAAACCTAAGAACACAATTTTGGTTATTAAAAAGTGTTTGTGATTTATTTGATATTACAAGTGTATTTCTTATGATCTCTAACCACATCTCTAGATCTGAGTTTGTATGGAAGATAGTAAGTTGGAAGACGATTCAGTTCAGAAAAAGTGACGCTTAAATGACGTCGTTTAAAATGACAGGTTTAAATAAAATACTAGTATGTTTATTTTAAATATACATGTATAAGATATATTGTTAAAATTATTGTTTCTCGATGAGTTTTCGACGTAAAACATTTTTTTTAAATGCGATAAAAGTGTGATATTTTTATTGGAATCGCTCATTTGGAGCTGGCTTCTGTCCCCAGCATTGTTACAAATCAACGGTTGTGGTTTTTTCTTGCCAAAATTTCGCAAAGAATAATCCTTCCGTGTCTAAAGCTCTAAGGCAGCCCCTAATCCAATCTTTTAAAGTTTTTCCGCCTCAAGAAATCTACCTCCGCCCCATCCCCTGCGGAATGTTGCCGCTACGGCGCCGCGAACAAGCCTCAAAAGGATTGCCAGGTAGAAAAGGCGCTCGCTTTGAAGGAAAATCGTAAAAGATGTACCTACCCACTGTTAAATCCAAAGATTCGTTTGGAATTTTAAAGGATACATTTGCAAAGCTCCGGTGAGATGCGCCGAGCTTTGTGAGAGTTTTTATTTTATCTCTCGTGCTCTTTCTCCACAGACACCGACTGCGACTTAAAATCCTGTGGAATGGAAAAAGTACCTATCTGCTGATAATGAAATTAAATTATAAAAATAATAATTTTAGCTAATTAATTTAGCGCTTCTGAAACCATAAGTGTTCAAGTTGGACCAAAAAGTAAACGGAAATTTCTAATTAATTGGGCTGGCAGTCCGAACATATATTTTATTTTATTTTAAATAAAACCAATTAATGTTGTCCTACATATATAACGTCCGATCATCCGTGACGAATAGCAACATAAAATACAGAAGATCTGCTGTCAATTCTATCACGTAAAAGTATGCGGTAAGCGCGTTAAACATAGTAAATTATTTCGCTTAAATTAAGTACATAAGAATTGTTAATTTTTCGTGAGTGTAGATGAGTTATTTTTAGTACGTAAATTAATATTATTTAACTAATTTTTTGGAAATAATAATAAACAGTTCCGATTTGACCTTTTAAAAAATATTCAATTATTTAAAAATACAAAATAAAATGACAATTTTTATATACATGTCAGTGTATATATTTTTTGACCTAAAAATATGTCTTAAAAGTTTTCAAGTATTTATTATTCCCTCTCTGTCCACAGAAATCTCTTTAAGTGCCACCCGAACATCCCCTCCCTGGGCAGTATTTTTTTGCTTGTAGAATTGCAAATCTGATTTGATACACGTCCATGCTCTCCTTCACAACCCTACGTCATTTCCATAAACCCAAGTTTCTTTCTCAGGTTTTCTATATCAACTAGTATTCATTCATTTTCTCATTTTTGTGTATTAGAACATGTGAAACTCACTTTGTATTAGGAAACATTAAAATTTATGCACAAAATATTTCTCATCAAAGATATTTTAAAATCCACAATTATTATTAGATATTTGTATCCTGGTGATTTTTAAACGGTTACATCAAATCACTGGAACACCCAGTTACTCGATATCATAATAAACTGTTCCACAGGATCGATTAAAATTTAAAATAACTAGCTCTTTGCAACGTCAATAGTTATTGGTGTCTACAACGGATAATCGTGTATTTTAAAAGTTGGAACCGGTTTCAAAAGTAACCGAACAAATGATTCGATATTTATCTGAAACTGTACTACCACACGGAAACAACATCGTACTAAATATTAACTTACAGAGACAAGCGAAAAATTTTATCTCACAGAAACCATCGGAAAGTATGCTTAGATAGTTTGTTATTTAAAAGACAACTACATTGTACAGGAGTATGTCTAATTAGATCAAACAACATTACAATAATGAAGACAAAATTAAGAAACACATTCGCTGGGTTGGATATCCTTTAGACAGCTAGAGCTTATCCTTAAATTCTAAATACTACAATCTCTGAAAACTACTAACAACCAGAACGTGCTCCCAATAGACGATCATGATGTAGATCCTTGTGAAATTGACGATCCTTGAGAGATAATGATGAATTATAATATTATCTACTGAATTCGGCTGTCAAAAAAAAACAATATTGTGTTTAAATAAGGTAATAATAATGTAAGGGAACAATCAAGGCGAAACGCGTCTCAAGTAAATTAAAAGTTAAATTAAGTAGAATTAAAAAACATGCATTTTATTTTTCACATATGTGATTATGGAGTTCTACAAACTTACCTTTAAAATAGTAAAAAATAAATTTTGACGTCTTAGAAATTAGTTTAAACTATGATCACACGAAAACTAGCATAAACCTAAAATGAATTATTAACTCATTAAACCTTGTATAAATTGTTACCCATTGAGCAAGATCGTTTTTTTTTTAGTTATTTCAACTCATATACATATACATTATAATTTGTATTATTTGCCAAACTGCGGAACAGTTCTATGTGAAGTATTGCCCTTCACATAGTAATTAAAGAGTTTTTATCAACATTTTTTAAAATGAAATTCAACAAAGGAACCAAAAAAAATTTTTGAAAATGTGTTCTTTCACTTTATATTTTAGGGTGGTCACTGGGATCTCATTATTTTTCATAAAGTTAAATAAATCTTTATTGATTTTATTCAATATTCTTGGTACAACACATTCACTCGTTCTCTCACCGTAAATATCGTTCGCGATTGATACTCTCATTGTTCGATCCGACGATCTGGTAGAATAACTATGGTGAGGGTCAGTATTTATATTTACATTATTTATTAACTCTACTACATGTTACTTTTTTTTGTGAACTGGTATGATTTTGCATATTGTAAATAATTTACTATAATCATCTTTATACAAACACTTCGTTCTGCTATCTACTATAAGTTTTAAAATCTTAATTGTACTGTTTAATTTTATCAGTATATGTTTTATAAGTTAGTCCAAAGCTACTCACCCCATAACTGATAACCGAGTCGACCGTCGCTAAGTACATTAAGTACGGTGTGGCCCGAGAGGTGCATAACCTTAACTCATGGAAACGTACAAAGAGCCTTTTAGAAAGGTCAAGGTGAATAGTTTGTTCTAAATGTTGCGTATACACGATATTTGTCTTGAAAGTCGCATAAGAGTATGGAGGATGCTACGCGTATCGTAAGTTGAACGCAGTGCAGAATGACCCACTGACACCTTTACCTTTACCTTTACCGGCAAATCTCCGAAAGGTGATATAAACGTCTCATCCGTCTAAACGGTCCGTTAAAGTCGGTAGTTTTCACAAACAATGCTTCAGCTCATTTTTCAAACTTTGGAACGGGAGACCGAAACTCGGAAGATTCGTCAGACAGACGTCTCTCGCCCGTCGCATTTCTCGCCGGCGGGCGTCCCGGCTGCACAATGGCGGCCGGCGGTTCATTTCCGCTTTTCCTAACGACCCCGGCAATCTCCACTATTTTTTCCACCGCTGAATATATTTCCCAAGTGTAATATCAAGCTGCTTCTTTTAAAACCTTCAAAATCGTAAAAAGGATATTATTTCGCTGTAAATTTGGACACTTCTGGTGCATTTGTATAAAATTCCCTTTCTACTCTGCGAGTCTTCTTTGCATTTTCGCCTTGCGGATCTATTATGTAACGGATCTGAAGCAATTTCTTTCTTTCATTGCTCCCGCGGGATCAAGCTGGGAAGGAATACAGCGCTCGGATTGGCGCTGATACTCTATTCTCCGTTTTTTTTTTAACACAACCGGAAAAGCGAAAAAGCGAACGTTTTAGTGCGCGCGAATAGCAAATGAATTAACATATTTATTTAAATAGCGTGATAATACCAAGTATTTAATTTAAAATATCGAAAGACAACGTACTATTCTACTTTTTTCAATTTTCTGTAAAAAAAATGACTGAAAATATTTGATTTTCTATCCAAAAAAACTGTTTTATCATAAGAGCCAATGATACAGATATCATTTTGAATTTTAAGCTAATCAATCTATCTCTATTATCTATAGAAATCTATTTTATCAAGTATTTTCCTGTAACATTTGAGTCATAATTGTTTATCTTATTAATACGACAATAATTTGGGACCACCCCTGCAATAACACTGTATATCGTTTTTGGCAGATGAATTCATATACATTGTATATTCTCTTGGGCTTCGAATGGTATATTAAACAACCGTATGAACTAAATAAAAACACAATTTCTATTTGATCTTGCGTGCAACAATACTTTATATCATCCAAAATGGCCGACGCTACGTCATTTCTATCAAAATTTGTAAATAATGATATATAATGTTGTCTTATTGTATAAATTGATACAAGGGACAATTGCGTGCCCTATTTATGTGTTATACATTTATTTATATATATATTATTGGACATCTACATTAAACTTTGAATAATTGCTTTCTTTTGGTTTATTATTGTAGCAAATGGAATGTATCTATATTGTTGCTAATAGGTAAATAAATTTTCAATGGTTTATTTTGATGGTCTAGTATAAATTTAAAACCGTACAAATATGTGGTGTATCTTATATTTCTATTTTAAACATTTGTAATATAAGGTAATTTTGTTGACAACAATTTAAAAATTGTTTAAACAGGTTATCATTTGTAATTTCAAATATTCAGTTTAAAAACTCGAGAAATAGAAGTGTCACTGTCATTGTTAGGCAGTTTTGTTTGCAAAATGCTATTGTTATTCTAAAATAAAAAATATAAATTCTTAATTTATGAATAGAATTTAAGGTTTTGATAAACACCACGTCAGTCCACTAGGATGACACGCGTTTTAATCTATCATGTGTGTTTATTGTGGATACAAATAAGAATTCTTATAATAAATTATATACTATTTCATAAGACGTATATGTTTCTTGTAGTTTTTAATTTTAAAGGATTGGCTAAATAAAATTTTAAAAATCGAACGAATGAAATTTTATCACAGTTATTTTACAATTTAATTTCTTAGAAAATGGTTACTTATTATTGTACTTTATCTATATAAGTATTATTTTTTTTATAATTTTTTTTATAATATATAAGAAAGTTCTCTATCTAGTTACTGGGACGTGGATCATGTGAATTTCTCAAAAGTGTCACAACGCAAGTTTAACGTTTATGGTACTGAATAAAATGTATGTGATTACTTTTGTACGAACGTATCAATAATAATTAAAATTTTATTTATTTTATATTATATTATATACCAACTGTGTGGAAGAAGAAATCCGACAAAAAAAAATCGTAGAAATAATTTTTAAAAGTTACGAGGAAGCCAGGGAGACCTACTTAAAGTGTTTTTACATGAATAAATCATTTGAGAGCTTACTTATATTACAAGAAATAATTAAATTTCAGCTTATTTTGTGGCAATATTTCATCCACCCAATTATACCGGAACGTCCTTTGCAAAACGTATTCATTCTCCAGCTTATTTTTAATAATAAAGCAGTTTTATTCCTTTAAAAAAGGCTGGGAATTATCTGCGTAGGATGTTTTATGTACCGTTTCTAGGTAATTCTTAAAAGTAAAGGAATACGGGTACATAACGTGAAAGCTAATTACATATTGAATAAACATCGCGTTCACTCGAGCATAAGTCAACAAATCTGTTGACATTTTGAAACAATTAATATTAACTTCGACATCATTAATTGATATGGCGGTTACTTTATGGTTAACTTCGACTTAAGTCGAGCCGCAAAATCTGCCGCATGTCACGTTTTACACAGTATTTAAAAAATATATATTTTAACGAATGAAGCCGGATTTATGTTGAAGGTAGTGGAATACGCACAGATTCATAGAATATCTTGTTCGTGACTGGCGATAAATGAATTATCGGTTAATAATGATTATTATCGGTAACCCCAAAATCAAAACAGGCTCGCCGTGGAAACATATTATTGCGGAAAATCTTTTAGCACTTTTAAATATGCACACCTGTAATATAATAAACTAAAAAATATTTTATTTATATTGTGTTTATTATTTTTAATTTCGCCGTCGATTTCCAACACTTTGAAACCTTAAAAACTTACCTTAAACTTTTATCAGGGTAGCCTTGAAGTCGAGTATGTATGATACTTATTTTCTAACTTAATATTTATGGTATGACAATTATATTGATATTTCTGTAAATATTTTGAGTATACTTATATTAAAATTTTGGAAAAATTGTTAATTTACGTATTTATAGTTAATGCATTATATATTTTATACATAGGTATACAATATAGGTATAAACATAAAGAATATATATACAGAAAAATATATAATGTAAATTTATCATGTGGGACTCGCAGAGAATCCAAAAAATAATAATTTAATAATGTTTAAGGATTTATTTTACGGCACTAGCGTTGTCAAAAAATAAAAACGAATATTTTATTTCAATACAAATTAAATTAATCAATTAGAAATATATATAACTTAATTTATCGATTTGAACCTGGATCTCTTACTATTCGGGGAAGTGCGATAACCAATTACATTACGTCAGCCTCGTAAATAGTCGACAGATTTTCGAACAATGTTGCAACTATTTCAAATTGATTATAATCTAATCTTAAATTCCATTTATTTAAAAGCTATCACCTTTTTATTGCGAATTCCTTTGATAAATGTTCGCTAGGAGACGCCAGAAATTTTTCAATTTTATTTTATTAAATTTTTGGATATACTTTAATACAACTTATATATTTTATTTTAAAGAGAACGTATTATTATTTGTGAAATGTAATTTTTTCAGAACATAGTTTTGTGATATTTTAATATGTTCTCTTTAGAATATTTTATTAATAAAAATATATTTTTAAAAGTTCAATGTATGTATTTAAGTATTCTTTATTAATTTTTTTTATTTAAAATGACATTAATGTGTGTAATTTTTTTTTAGAACGTGATTTAAAAAAAAATACAAAGGTATAATACTTCTTTCAGAACGATTTTCTCAAAAAATAAGGCTCAAATAAAATTAATTTATATTCAAATCATTAATAGATATGGTAATGACCTTATGGTATAACTATTAATATTTACAATATATTGAAGTAAGCTTTGTAGTACATATACAACAAAATTTTATTTTTATCACGATTAAAGTTTCGAGAGATGCAATTTCGCATGTTCCCGAGGCGTAAATAACAACTAAATTAAATACAACGACTTAGATTTTTCGAGTCCGGGTACCCGGGACTCGAATTATCTAAGTCGATATTATTTAAGATAACGAAATTATGAACCACTTTATTGAATGTAATTTTTTAAGACAAGACACAAAACATTTTTTTTATTATGACTTGAATGTTTCTAAAAATATTATTAACGATGTAATTTTTGTATGTGTATAAAAATAAATAATTGACTGACTGTGCAGTTGTTTCATAAATGAGATATTATAGGGAAAAATACATAGAAAAGGAATTGGGCCCGGTCTCGGACTCGGACCCGACGAATCTGGATTATTTGGATCCAAATTATCGGCGATTTGAAATAAAACAAAACACATTAGGATCGACACAAATATTATTTAGTAAGAAATTATTACATTTTTGATATAAAAATTCATTTTAAATAGTAGCTAAAGCCTCAAAGTATGTAAGTAAATTTAAAATAATTTGTTTTCACTAACACAAAGTGTTTTAAAAAAGTCTAAAATTAATCATGCATACTGCAAATTTAATGGTTTATAACTCTATTCATTTTTGAACATTTTGTTAATTTGGCTCAATGCGGATTTGTCTCCGTAATCTTGGCTTCAAGATTATAAGAAAATATATTTCGTATAAGTAAGAATTTACCATATTAATACTATTTTGTGGCACACTTAAAATAAATTTAATGGTCGCGGTCTTTCTTATAATGCTTGTATCTTCTTAATTATGATAAATAACATTCAGTTAATTAGTTTTACTTTAGTGTAAAAATCTTATGTAAGTAATAATTAAAAAAAATATCTAATCCAGTGTATAACTTCTGATATAAATGAATAATAAAAACTCATATTTTCGTAAAAAAAAATGCGCAAATTTGAATTATTTTTGAAAAGGAAGCCTTAATTCTATTTTAGTACTTTTAGTAAAATATTAATACCGAAAGATTCAGGATTCATAAAAACCGTAAACTGAGCCGAAATATCGGTATTGGACTCCCCGCATGTACAATACATTGTATGCGGTATAGGTACCATAAAGGATTTATGTGAATAAAATGAATGTGTGATATTTCATGATTTCGCGAAACATTTTCTGCGCTGAAAATGTTCCGCATCCAATAGGTATTTCACGCAAGAATTCCCAGTACTAGGCACGGAATCTGCTGCAGTCACATGTTCTCCTGGCAGAGCGTTTCGTTAAATTATACACGGATCACGTGACCCGCCTTGGTGATTGACAAATCCCTAATAGTTTTCCAACTTTGTTCATGGAAAATACACATTATTAAAATAATTCAAGGTGTACGGCACTGGTATATGTACAGGCATTCGTGTCTGGATCCAGTGAATGTTTAGTAAATTAATTAAATAATTTCAACGGAAATAAAATTACACAATAATACATAATACATAGTTTATTGTGTGGAATGGAGTAGACTTCACCTCTGATATATACAGCGTTGTCCTGGCTACTTTGCTAGACTGAAGTCTATGTTAAAGTAGCCAGTTTTTTTTTTCGTGCTGTTGTGCCATTATTTGGAATAAAAAGAGAATTACAAATATGAATAAAAAAAGTAAAAATATATGGAGTGGGAGTGTTGTAGGACCAGTGGATTATTAGTGAAAGAATTGTATAAATTATATTAAATTGATTGTTAGATATCCATACTTCTGATTCATCTCTTTTGTAGTTGTATGTTCTTACGATAAATACTTTTTAAAACTATGTCTATCAAGCCCAATACTAACGTAGAGATGAATTAACCGTCAGGTTATGCAAAAGTTTTAATACAATATGCTGTTGACCTGTTTACACGTAAAATTAATGTTTACACATAAAATTTAAAAAAATTATTGATATCTAATATTTATAAATTTAAGACAAATTATAGATATCTCATAGAGACGAAGCTATTATATAATATGAGAAGTATGGAAGTATATAATACAACCTGTCTTCGGCTGCCTTAAGTGATCGCTTTACACAATGTAACGTTCACCATTCCACCCAATCAACCTCCACATCTATCAATTTTTTGGAAGTTATATATATGATACCATGTAGAAATACTTCGAGTATTAACTACACTTCGCTGTCGCCATCTATGGACTGGAATTTGATATTCATTTCCCTAAAATAGCATAGATGCCATTAATGAGATTCTTATTTTTATTAGAAATATTGGAAGCTATATATATATATATATACTAGAATACGCTTGAAAAGTCAATTTTCAATTTTATATATTTCTATATAAACCAGTATATTATATTAACAATATTTGAGTATGTCCAAGAACACACAATTACTGGGTTTTTACCCCCAAATCGTAAGCCCTGTAATACCAATACTTATATACTTCCCATATAATATAAATATCTTCGTCTCTATGAGATATATATAATTTGTCTTAATAACAATGCCTTTGAAGGTAAAAATCCAGTAATTGTGTGTTCTTGGATATACTCAAATATTGTTAATTATAAATTTGATTATAACTAATTATACTAATGGCAGAATCAACCTTGTTTAGCATTTTGTACTTTGTACTAATTGCTGTTTATCTGATGTGTATGTAAGTGCCAAAACACTTACATTATATTGTGTATAGGAATTTTTCGTTACTGTGTTGTCGTGCTAAGTGCTAAATATTATTAATTTGTCTACATAGTTAGTTCTATTATATCACAAATTTCCCCCGTGTTCCATATAACTTTTCCCTAATTGTTAATTTATATACACGCGTATTACACTTTAGTATTGGAACATGAGACAATTTATTTTGTAAAAATATAACAAAATTATCAATTTGTTAAGTAATTAATACTCATTCATCATCTCATGGTAGGTACTAAAAATTGTAAAAACTTGTTTTCATGCATAATTTTGAAATTTAAAATTATTTCATATTTCGAGACATTTGTAATTAAGTTGTATATGAGGAGTATGATGTGCGTATGTTTGGATCATGGTGCACGTGAACAAATTTTTGTTGCAATTTTAGGGATCATTATTTGTGCGTACCAGTATGAGGCTCCAAGTATTTACCATATTACTAATGAATATATATTACGACGCATAAATAAGTCAACAGAACTAATAATAACTACTATCAAGAATGCTCCATACTTCGGACACATTCTCCACAATGAAAAATATAATATTTTACAACACATTATGCAGGGGAAGATAAAAGAAAGCAGAGGCATAGGTAGAAATAAATTATCTTGTCCGAGTAAATAATACAGAATACATCAACACACTGCAACACGGTTGCCAAACCTTCGACAGAAAGCGGCACACGAAGAAGTCTTGTTAAAAAATGTGTGCGTGCTATATTTTTTTATATGCACTATGAAACCAAATCAAGTGCGCGCGTACAACCGCTTACCTTCGATGAGGGAACATTAACGAGGGATACTTATCACGTCGATATTCCTACAATTTCGCAACTAAGATAAACATAGTGGGATTAGTGAATGGTGACCCGCCGGTTACCCAGGACCGATTTATGAGTAAAAACTCCCATATTGGTTCATCACATTCACCGCCAGATTGGTATTTTTTAACACTACTTGTCAGCCATGCTATACCGTAAAGCAACACAGCATGGCTGCCAACCAATGGCCAGTCACTCTCCGTACAGCGCAGTAAAAAACATTTATTCAATAAAAACAACATAAATGCACACAACACAATAAATAAAATAGACACAAGAATAGAGGGTCGGCAAATGGCGGTTCTCAAGTGCCCTTAAATGGAAAGAAAAGACAATACATAAAAACAAAAAAGGTTCCTTCAGGTAAAGGGAATTTGTCCTAAAAGCTTTTTTTTTAGCAAGAAAGAAAGGCGGATGGCCTAAACACCTGACCGTCTCAAAATCTCCCAGCGAGACACCCACACACCCACGAATTTCCGGAAAAGTCCGAAATTCCCTTAGTTCGTCATACCCACATCCGATCCCGCGACATAGTCAGATTAGTGTCCATTATGCTCCATTTCAATTACATGGTTTAGAGCGAAGCGATTTATGAATCGTGTTTGCGCGTGGATTAAAATGATACTCCCTGTGCACGATTAGTGATTCTCAGAGATCAAAGTCTCATTGAGAGATCATCGTGAACTCGGGAAACTTAGACAGACCGAAGAACAAACAATATTTGAAACGTCATTATATTATGGTTTCGCTTTATCTCAGATTCCTTGTATAGCCGGTCTTTTGAAACATTTATTTCCTGCGGTGCTCTATTAAATAACGATATATTGAAAACTTATTTTAGGCGTGTTTCGAATAAAATACAAATGACATTAAAAGCATTACAGATCAACATTTTATTTCAATATATATCCGTTAATCTATTTTAGACAAAAATATGTATTAATCCAATCTGAAAAAAATAAAGACACGTAAATATTATTGAGAGACTTGTCTCGCACGTCGCAAACAGCAGACGCCCTCGGTCCGGTCTCATTACAAGAATTCATTTAATAATACAAAATTAGGTCAAAATTATGAGTCAATTATTTTTGCTTATTTTCATGATATTTTTTTATCACACTGTTCTTAAAAATATACTATTTTGATTGATTGATAAAAATAAAACTATATAACAAAGTTATTTTATATTATAACTGTATTCTAAACTTAATCATTGGCGCCACAGCATCCGTTAATCTTCATAAGTCATCTTGTAGATTCTGAAAATTTACATAAATAGCGAGTATTCTAGGCATCTACGTTTTGCAGATGATATTGTGATAGTCTCAACGAACCAGACGACCATTAAAATAAAATGCAGGAACTATTAGAAGTCAGCGGCAGAGTAGGATTGAAAATAATCGTCTCAAAGACTAAAGCAATGATGAATAGCTTTGTTGACTCAATAGTCAATCATGTTAATGGAACTAAGCTTGAACAACCATATTTATGATTTTTCAAGCTAGTAAAATAATAATCTTGAATAGTCGATAATTATATCTATCGACGATGACAAATTTCCGTAGTAGGAGACATATCCTAAGAAATTGGTCGCAGAACGAAGCTGGGTACGTTTGAAAATGATTTTTAATGATATTTTACTGTGTCAAAAAACAAAAGTATTCAATCATTGCACGCTTCCAGCTCTCAATAATGGCTCGAATCCAGTGATGAGTTTTATCTCGGAGATTCGGCTCGAGAACGGTATAGAATTCAATGCCCAAAAAAGTGAAAACATTTCGTAAAATGTGATATAATTACATCAAAATTAGTTTAACTATATCAACAATAGCTTAAATAGTTTATTAATTTACTTTACTTACATACTTACTATATTAGGTTTTATTTCGACAATTTTCGGTCGCCATCTTTGATTATTAATTTTCCCATTGTTTATATTTGGTTTTTTCAAATTGTTGCCCAGAATGACAAAAATCACCGCAGAAGAGCGTATTCTGATCAAAAATTTGCGAACTGAAAAACATTGGGGTGCTAGGAAAATGATTAAAGAGTTTCAAAACAAAGCCTGGAGTATAGTTAGACATTACAGCATAACTGGACATTACAACAGGACGGAGCTCCATCTCACACAGTCAGAAATACAATCAACTTTCTTCGTCGTGAGAATGTTAATTTCATCGAGCCACCGAACAGTTTAGATTTAAACCCAGTAGATTATGCAATATGGGGTGTTTTGATGATTTCTGATTAGCTAAATATTGTGCAAAAAAATACATTAAGAATTATAATTAATTATATTACGTTTTGAAATAACTCATGTGTTATGAGATGTTTTAATTTTTTTTGGGCCACCTGTATATGAATCATCAGACCATATACAATATTTTGCGCACGGATTAGAACGTCGCTACGAGTACCTTAGTTACTTTCAGATATCAAAGTCTCATTGAATGATCATCATGGACACGGACCTTAAAGTTAGAGTATCGCCAAGAAGTATGGAAAGATGTAAATTGAGCATCATACAAAGAGACAAGAAATGAAACGTGTAGATGTGAGAATAGGTAAGAGTAGTTGATGTAATTGAATTTACCAAAAAAATGAAATGTCAATTGGCAGGCCACATTGTTTGGAGGGCGGATAATCGTTGGACATTATACAGCCATTCAGTAGTGCTTGAGAGAAATTAATAAGCCGCCCATATCGGGGGAATTTATAAGAAAAATTGATGCAAATCTACATGAGCACGAACATCATACAAAACTGCCATTCAGGAAGAAGGCTAAATCTCAGAAGTCGCTGATGTACAGTGCGATAAAGATTTTCAATAAAATGCCAGATGATATAAGAAAATACAAGAAACTACATAGATTCAAAATTGAACTAATTAGATATGTGCAAGATAAGTTAGTACAAAGGAAAATTTTGATCTTGTTTATATTAGAGCAAATATATATACTTATGGATGCACTTTATTATGAATAAATAAATAAAACCCGCTGAAATGACGACATCATCAAATTCTGCAGTAATAAAGGCTGTTTTTTTTTAGAGGTGTAGAGCTCTGAAATGAAATAAAACACATAAATATCGTGGTAAAGGCCATGGTATTGACTTTATTGGAAATATAATTTTATCCCTTTAGTGTTTAAATATGATTTCGCGCATATGGACGCCGCGGTTGGCACGAATAAAGCGCAATCTGGAAGTCCACTTTTTGAAGCAGCTGGGGACGTATATCGGTAATTACGTGACGAATGTTGGCTTCACATATCCCCACAGAAAATAATCCAAATGTGTTAAATCACACGGTCTTGGAGGCCAATTCACATGTTCATTACGCGATATTACGCACTCATTGAACGCTTCCTTCAATAAATTGATTGTGCGCCGTCATGCCACATTAATGACATTCAATTGGGGTACGAAAAGTCGCTAATCATGGATCTATTGCTGTGCACGATGGCGAATCGACTCATTCGGGTCCTCCTCAATACTGCGCTCCACTGCTGCATCAGCTTCTTCAGTGCGCACTGTATGATGTCTCTGCGGAAGCGTATTATCAATTAGAGTATGCGTAGTGCGAAAACGATCCATGGTTATTCGAATTACTTGTTCGGATAGACGAACATGCCGACCATAAAATGAATGTAGTGCATGGTAAGTATCGTGAATTGAACCACGATTTTCGAAATATATTTGCACAATCTGCAAGCGTTGTTCTGGCGTAGCGTTGTTCTGGTTCACGGTGAAATGACAAACCAAACTGAGCACAAATCAGCTTTCAGGTGTCAAATTGGCAGTCGTTGGAAAAAGTATTGCCAATTCGAAAAATGAACCTCTAAAAAAAATACCCCGTACTTAGACGGAGCAGTGGACAGAAAAACATTTACTGATGTCGCCAAGTGTAAATTTATATTTATATTTGCCATTATAAGGGGTTCATTATTTATTATAAAAAACCAATTCTCTTTGTGGTATCTACAAACGTTATTTGTTTTTCAAACATTATTACATTAAAGTATTAAATTCATCTCCCGAAATGGACCATTTAAAAATGTATCTTCGCCGTGTACTGTTGTATACTGTTGTAAAAGTTCAAACTCTCCACGTGATGTTGAGACTATCGAAGTCGATTTTAGCACACTCTCTTTACTCTTCGGACCTTGTTCGATTTTTACCTGTTCAGGTCGAATAAATTTTTTTCCGAAATGATGCAAAAGTTGGCGATCAATATTTTTTTTCTCATCAAAACTTTAAAAAATTTTCAATAAAGTAATTAATAAATCGCCTTGTAGTAGGACCTAATGGTAAATAGATAATTTATTAAATTGATGGTAACTTTTTTTAAACAATTTTCAATTTCGTTATACTTATTTATGAATAAACCCAATTTTTTATTATGATTTTTTTTATAATATGAGTATTGAGTATTATACATTATTAAAGTTACATTTTTTTATCGATTACCTCTCCAAAAAAAGAGACTAGCTCTTAAGCTTGGAGAGGGAGATACACTGTAATAATTTATGTAATACATTTGTAATCTATAATATAATGGTTTAAGAATATCTAATTTAGTAGGTACATATATAAATTAGTTATAAAAGCAGATATTTTCGTAAAAAGTGCAAAAATATGAGTTGGTATTGAAAGTCTTTCCTATGTGAAATGAAAATGTTATTCAATATATATGTAATAACTAGCTTATTAAATCATTGTATATATTTTATATAATACAATGATATAAAAATATTATAAATTTCGGGATACCAATAGATAAGAATCGTGAAAATGTATGTAATGTTTTTAAAGTCGTTAATTTGCATTTTTTTAAAGTAATTTTTACTATTTACTCTTTGTAACTGTTGAAATATCGGTATATCTGATATGGCGTACTAGTGGTCGTGTAGCGGATGGAAAACTTTTAAGTAAGTAACGAGTTTTTTGTAACTTTTTAACGAGAAATCTATTTTATACTTCCAGACACTTGAAAAACCATAAAGCCTTTGCGCCAAAGAACTCATCAAAAATTAATGACAGTTGAACGAGTTGAGTCGGAGAAAAATGTTGGCCTCCGTTCTATAAAATATGAATTTAAGTTTTTAATATAAATTTATAATTTATTTAAAAGTTTTCGGAATACATGCTAGGTTTGTCAGCGAATTGTCGCTTTGTTATTTTTAATTATATATTTTTTTCTTGTTCAAATGACATATATTAAATCAATATTAATCTATTTTAAATATTTGTACGTATGTAATATATTAAAATCTATTTGAAGGCATTTCTCATTTATACAAAAAAAAAAACTTTTTTTAAATAGTAATTTACAGACGTTTTTTATGTTATTATTACCTATTTCACTTCTTATTCAATACCTACAATTTATTTATTATTATTTTTTAAAGTACATTTTATACAAAAATCCTGAATCCCTCAATGAATCCTGATATTTTAAAAAATATATTGTTTGAAATCGATCATTTAATTCTGCACTTCGTGGTGCAATACGATTATTTAAAAAAAGTATATATATAAATATATAAATAAAATTTGTAGTTACTACACACAACTGAATTATATTATTATCACAACTATCAACAGGTGTAAATAATAGCCGAAACTATAATTGTTATAAAAAAAATCTCGATTTTATATAATTGTATAAAGTTTGATTTATTTAAAAATTAGAATGAAATTAAACTAAAATTAAAATTTACCTATTCTTTAATTTAAAACATTTAATAAACACACACGTTCATAAGTTTATTTAAAGTCTAATTAAATAATATCTATTTTGTTATCTATCGTTTGTACACTTATTTAATATTTTTATTGTGTACACAAATGCCAAAAATGGTTGTTTCTCAATATTTTCACTGAAGAAAAATCGAGGGGGGTATTTATATAAAGGAATTAAACCGATCATTGCGGTAGATATAACGTATACGGTGGACATAAATGATTTATTGTAGCTCGTAGTCTATCCATCTGTATCGTAATCATATTATACACAATGTACAGTAAATATGTGGTACATACCCTTACGGAAGCAACGAAGACGGTATTTTTGATCTTCGTATATAGTACACATAGTCGAAATCTCATTCACCAGATGGAAGGGGCTCACAAGAAGAAGGAAATAGTTTACAGACTGTCCCAATTCTTAATATCTTTACCAGATATTATATTATTGAAAAATACTGAAATAATATCCCGATATAAGAAAAATGAATGTTACTTTGACGTGGTGTATAATTGAATTTAGCACCCTAGAGAGTATTTCTTATTTCATCACTGGCAATCTTAATCCTATTCTTCTCGTCCGATCTATCTCTCTGGATTATATTATCTATGATAGCATTTTATACCAAATTTTTATTTATAATTTTTTTAATGTTATAACTATATTTTAAGTTATACACGTTTCTTTTTCAACATTTTGTATGTGTATATTGCTTAAATTTATATTATACAATTCTTTCTGATTAGTCCATCTAAGAATCCATGAATTTTACTTACGTTAATTAAAGTTCTATGTGCCAGTAAGGAGATTGCGTGAATAATAACTCAGTGGTTATTTTTAAATATTTTATTTGTTTAAACACAAGTTCAAAATAATTGCATTGAAATAAGCAGGTGTTCTTATTAAACTTCAGTTAGATACGATTTAATTTATAAGAGGTCTTACACTTTTTACTACGCAACAAATAATTTTAATTTAGGAATTAGAGAATACTGCACCGCAATCTTATTATAAACAAGATACCTAATAAATAATACTTTCAGAATGGAATGCGGCTAATAGTTATCGCATGGCCATGGCCAGTGTTTCCGTAAAATCTATTTTTTATTTTATAATTTATCTTAAAAGAGAAGTAGTCTACCAAAGTACAACTTAACCAATTACCGCAAACAAATACCCAATCCCAAAAATTCTTTAAAATATATAAATACTTTATTTACCGTTCTAATGAAGGACACGACATACAACTATGATTCCGCCTAGCGACAGGTTATAATCAGAGGTACGCTAAATAAAGCGGTTTGTGTCTTGGCTAAATAAAAGTTTTAAAACTGGCCTAATTCGATTCGAATCTGTGCTCCCAGAATATAATCTCTAGCCATACGTTTTAACCCATTTAGCCGAGGCGTGTCAGTATTACCGTATATTTATGTGTTCCGGCTAAAGTATACACCATCGTATGATGCCATGTAATGATGGTTACTTACGTTTCTCGGATAATATAATATAGGATTGTTATATGCGGTTTCAATACAGATTAGTTCACAAAAAAATGAACATACCTTGATATATTATCAACCAAATTGATTCGTAGGAGTATCACTGGAGTTAACACATGTTTAAAGCTGTAGTTTATAGAGAAGTAAACAAACAAATTAAATTAATTGAACGCAAGATTCCGCCAATCCCTCCATAAATTGCCTTCAAAGTAGACCCTAACATTTCTTTGTTGGAGCAACAGCCCCATTCATAAAGATTTCCATACATTTTGAATACTTCTAATTATTCTAAGTAACCATTCAGTTTCAACCTATCAAAGATAGCTGTACTTTTCTACAAATTACCCATGACATTAAAATACAATTAGTGTTGAAACTGAATGGTAACTTAAAAAAATTAGAAGCATTTAAAATGTATGGAAAACCTCAGAATTTCAATCAATAATGTTGTCCCTTTTCACCACATGTAAATAAGATTGTATAGCTGTCCCCCATTATAGTTATAAATACAAGTTTTTGAGTTAAATTGTTAGATTTATAATGCCCTTGCAAGGCGAAACGCGTCTCAAGTAAATTTAACGAGCAGAATAAAAAAAAAGTGTTTTATTTTATGTGATTATGGAATTCTACAAACTTACCTGGTAAATGGTAATTAAACCTCTTATCTTTACGTCATAGTTACCAATGAACAATCACAGTTTACCTCATCACTATTAAAGCCCTCATCTATGGTATGAAACACTATGAGATAAATCCTATTACCATGTACACGTGTTGAGATTTTGATCTAGAAATAAACTCAGAGATCAGCTTGAGATTAATAGAAAGAGACAACAACTCAAAAATGACGTTCGATTTGACGAATGAAAATATTAACAAACAAGTAGTGATGATAAAAAATGCCTTGTCTCACTGGTGTGATTGTGATTGGTATTCGATAATATCAGTGATTGAAAACTGTGACTGTGATCACAGTTTCATTGCTAATACGCCGCATGATATCGTAATACACGAAATAAATAAAAAAACATGATTTTGAGCATATTTACTTATATTATTCAAACATCATTTGCGTAAAAAACATATTATATAATATATAATTGAGATATATATATATATATATCATCACAAAGAGAATAAAAAATGTGAGTTTATTTTTCGAATCACGGTTCACAACCAAATATAAAAAAATGAATCACGATATTCCCAGAAATTCAATCATCGATAGTGTGACTCAAAGATATCAGTGATTGACTCACAGTTCGTGATTTTAAGCTTATCACTACAAACAAGGTATTATGTTACAAACATTGGGAAAATTTAAATTCATCCAAATGACGAACGGAACATCTATGGACTGACGTTTAACGTACAACAAGCATGAAGTGAGACATCGAATCTCTGAGACTTAGTGTGTAGTGTATGAAATCTCATCTAATGACACGGGCAATAATTACTATCGAACAATCTTAATAGTTTGTTTATCTCTTCAGTGATCTCATCACTAACGTCGCATGACGAACCCTCGTCCGATGGATTCTATTCCTCCAACCCTTTACGCACGTTGCAAACACATTCCAACGTTTTCTGTCATCGCGGATTCATTTTGACATTTCAATATATTCCGGGATAAATCAACCATTTCCCATTGGCTGAATTCCAATATGCGTCCGCAACATCGCCCGTCGCCCATCGCCCTGGCCTGTCTCGCGCGTGTTTACTCCGGCTCTGACGGGTTCACATATACCAGATATGAGTTTCCGAGTGAATTTAATTAAAAACGTCCAACGTCAACGGATTATTTACGAAATTTTAAAGTAGATTCAAGCGACGAGTGGTGGACGATTTGCATTAACTTCTACGAAACTAGATTGTATGTAATTCTTATTTCCTCGTCATTCAAGTAATTCACAGGGTGAATATTATGTTCCAGGCCGATGTTGTTTTTAAATAACTATAAAATGCAACACACGTTTGTAATTTAATTTTTATATGTTAATTATTTAATTTATTACAATTATTTAAAAAGTATAACATTTATTGGCCAAGTGGGCGCTTTTGGCAGCGGCACAAATGCGTGCTCTTTTAACCATATTTTTCATAACATTCTCCCACACTTAGCGTGTTATACCAGCAATTTCATTTCAAATGTTATTCTGTAGCATCGGAATTGTTATTAGCTTATTAGCATAGATCTTTCCTTTCAAGTACTCTCACAGAAAATAGTTGAGAGCCGTCAAATCAGGTGATCGAGGAGATCAATCGAAATTTCTCTCAAAATTTTAAACGTAGCTCAGGCTGTGTATGACGTGGAAACGTCCATGTTGAAACCACATATATTGCAGGCCCAATCGACCCAATTCGACTACCAGTAAGTTTTTCAACATGAGATGATAGCGATCAACATTAATGGATACGGGATTGGCATTATTATTTAGATAAAATATTTTAATGATTTCAACACATTGTTGAGGCTTTTAAACGCTTTATAATAAATTATAATCAACTACTTTCTACAACCATCAAATGCGATCTGACAAATGTCTGCCAAACCAAAATGGCGGCTAAATAAAATCGACCTGGAACATAATATTCACCCTGTGTAATGCATAATCTTTTTAAAAACATAATTTCTACTTTTCATGTCTTGTTAGGTAGTGCACAAAATTATTATCATTAATCGACACGGCAATTAATTTATGATCCAATATCTTTATTATCACTTTTTAATTAAATAAACTTTGTACTACACAACTAAATATTATTTTTATCTCGACTTATCGAGACATGCAGTCCTTCCCATCGATAGGTGTAAATAACTACTAATTTGCCACTACGTACGATAATTGAACATATTTATATAAGTATATAATAGTTCATTAACTTTGTTTTATAAACCACTGTGAGTTATTTATATTCAAACGGTTTCGGAAAAATACATTTTTCTTCACCAGGATGAAAAAAATAACTAAAATAATAATGTATTAAAATCTTTAATTTTTTGTAACTAGTAGTGGTTTATAAAACAAAGTTAATAAACCGAAACTATACATTATTAAAAATGGACCACAGTGTATTTGCTTTAAATTTTATAAATATATGTATATTTTACTTCAGAAGTTATGACAGTATTTTGTTTAAAATACTTAACATAGAATTTCTAGTAATTATGTACATAAATTTAATAATAAAACATATTGAAATATAGGTAGCGATTTTCCAGATTTTTCCAATATTTAAACATTCTCAATATTTTTTCACTTTAATTCAATTTCAGATTAATTTTGGCGACCAACTTCAATGGGAGGTCCTTTAAAAAACATATCCAATGTTGAAATACTAAAATACCGTAAGTGCAGGCCCTATAGATAGACCTTAAGGTCAAAAATCCACTGCACGTAAATATTATTTTGCAATAAAAATATAGTACGTCTCTTTCATACATATTTGCGAGTGACTTATGCGAAATATAAATATATTTATACATAAGACTACATGTTTTAATAACAGAAATAAAACTGGCGAAATTGCGAACGCGGGCCGAGGGTGACCTTGAACGTACTTGTTCGGTGTTTGCTTTAAAGCAAAAAGCGGGCACTTTTCGCTAATTTGTTTTAATTCACGTTGAAAGCCTACTCGATTACGTAGAAATGAAGATAGCCCTTGCTGGTAAGCTAATATTGTAGAATCTGCGTAGCAACATTTGCCCAAAAGTTAACCGAGCTATAAAAAAACCGTTTTTGCTGTCGAATTTTAAAGAAAGTACCTTAATTTTTAGTTTTTCTTTTAATTTTTTTCGAATTCTTTACGAGATATATGTTGCTGCTGCAGATATATATGTTGGTGAATGCAATATCGATAAATATTTCATTTCTCTTAGATACATATGTGAATGCAATATCGATAAATATTTCATTTCTCTTAGATACATATGTGAATGCAATATCGATAAATATTTCATTTCTCTTAGATACATATGAGAATAAAATGTACGAGATGTTTAAAATAAAAATTGTATATAATTATGATTCGGTTGATGATATGAAATCAAGAAAAATTCTAAATGGTTAAGAGGTGAAAACAATTATTTTCTAAAAAGTAAATCTAATTAACTAACTTACTAACTCTTCTATCCTGACACACAATTCTCGCATCATCCACATTCGTACATATAAGCTCGCTGATTATTGAGACTTCTAACAGAAACATCTTCCAGTATCTGGTTTACCTGGTCGTGCCGAATCTTCCGCGGATGTCCTCTATTTCTGGTGCCATCAACACTTGCGTCATATATTTTTCATACCATTGTCTCCTCATTCATCCATTCCATATAACCAAACCACCTAAGTGATCCTATCTTAATCTTACTTACTTAAGATCAGCTTTACGTTATTTACTTATTTTTTCATTCTATACTGTCATAAATTAATCTGCCGCATATACGCTTAAGCGATGTCATTTCCGCTGCATACGGAACTACTTTCGTTACTCTTCTGCCAGCTTCAAGCCTCACTTCTATACATCAGTGTCGGTACCAGGACTGCATTGCGTACCACTAATCTTGCCTCGGTTGACAATGTGCTGTTCACTATATTCCCTGCAGTCACCCTCTTTTCGATATCTTTCTCAGCCTTTCCGTTTGTTTCGAACATACTTCCCAAATACACAAATTCATCTACTCGTTCCAAACATTCATTACCTACAAGTAATCTGAATATACAATTATATAAAACACATCCTAAGGTAGATAAAAGATCTCCAAAACAAGGATAAAAAAATATTTTTCGAACATTAAAAATAAATAAATTTCTTATTCTCAGATCAGGGAAAATTTTTTAACCGATATTTATTTTGTTTTTTCTTTATCCAGCTGCGTCGCTGATGGCAGCGATGGACCACACGGCAGACCCTTGCATAGACTTCTTCCAGTTCGCGTGCGGTACGTGGAATAAGAAGCACGTCATTCCAGAGGATAAGGCCTCTATCAGCACCTTCGAAGTCCTCGCTGACCAACTGCAAGTGATCCTCAAGGAAGTCCTGGAGGAGCCGGTGGACGCGCAAGACAGCGAGGCAACAACTAAAGCCAAAGTGTTCTACAAATCGTGCATGGACATACGTAAGTTTTACCTTGTTTCTTTTAACAAGGGGCTACCGCTGGAAAGATATCCAACACGTCACAGAACAATAGTTCAACTACAGACTGTTAATATCATTAATTGACATGCCGATTATTACGCACACGTTGGGTTATTGTCACTACTATTGTTTCGAGAAGTGCAGTCCCTCTCATCATTAGGTGATAACTAAACTAAATACAGTATTGTAGTTTATTCGGGTAATGAAGCGGGGCTAGAAGGTTCTAGATACCTTCAATTTAATATCATTTAATCACGGTTTATCTCATTCAATATTATTTACGCGCAAGCTGCACATCTTGAAAAATATTTGTAGTTCATTTAAGGTTACGCGCACTTGTCTGAATCGAAAAATTAATTTTTTAATTTATTTTCAAAGTATTATATCTGAAAAATATCTCCACAAAATTTCAGAACGATCCGAGCATTTTTCACGAAGTTACGTGAGTATACAGGTAGTAAGCGCAAGGTAGGCAGTTACACGCTCCCCCCGCTGCCCCTTTTACTTGCGTATTTAACTCATACATAATACAATACCGTTAAGACACGGTTATAGCTCACAAATTTAAAAAAAAAAATCTCATACAACTT
The DNA here is from genome assembly GCA_022840565.1 of Eubasilissa regina. Taxonomy (NCBI): domain Eukaryota; kingdom Metazoa; phylum Arthropoda; class Insecta; order Trichoptera; family Phryganeidae; genus Eubasilissa; species Eubasilissa regina. The sequence goes on from JAINEB010000003.1 coordinate 5,066,360, forward strand.
TAAACGCGTTTTTCTCGAAAACGTATATTTCAAAAAGCCGATACGGTGTACACAAACTATTTGACCGATCGGCTTCAAATTTTGAGAGCTTATTCTACACACAGAAGACTGCTGAATGATCGAATAAATTTTTTTCAATGGAAACTTCCTATTTTATTATGGAAAAACGAGAATTTTGAATGTCAAAAAAATTGATTATTCAGTAAAAACACTACCATTTTTTCGTAAAAATCAAAATTTTGAAAAATCCTTCGATCAATCAGCAGACGTTGACATCTTCTAACATTTTTTTTTTGTATGTTTCAGATAAGGCGTTCATAAGTTATCGTGTACATCGCAAAAAAAGCTTTGCGGAGATTTGGCATATCTCGCACATTTTTAAATATATATTTAAATAATTTATACCTTAAGTTCAATATTGGCTTGTACTATACCGTCACGCTTTTTTTTGGATTAAACAAAATATGTATTTAAGTTGTGAAAAAAAATTCTCGAATTTTACCTATGACAAGTGCGCGTAACCCTTAACCTTTCCTCTCTGATGATGTAAACTGAGTTGACATTGCCTCTAATTATGTGAATATCTTTGTAAATATACTAAATGCAGACTTCATATTTTATATATTCCTCCGTAATATTTGATGTATTGGATAAAATAATTACAACGCAACAATAAAAAATCTTTTCTTGAAGAACCTGACGTGAATTTGTCAATACATGTATGTATACGTATCGAGAGGTGCGCACGGCGCAGTGCGCGGGGCGCGGGGTGCCGAATGCCAATCGTCAAATTAATAGCAGAGCGTGCGCTGGCCGAATTAGATGTGTCTTATGAATCTTTATACTGTCATTCGTGATGATCAATGTTTTTTCTAATTTTTAGCACTTTTTAGCAATAATTGATATATATCAACCATCATTCTAATATAAGTAATAAATGTAAAATATTCTTATTTATTCGACTTAAAAATCGCAAAAGTCTCCATGTACACTGAGTTTACAGCACCGAAACGCGCGTTTTATTTTAGCACCGTAAGGGAAAGGTTAAAAAATCTTACTTTTTGATTTATTTACGAAGTTACGAAAAGAAACTAAAAAACCTATAATCTTGTAAAACTAAGGAAGAAATGCCGTTATCATGGCATTGAAATTTGGCTCAAAACTTGACTACGACAAAAATCAACCCACAGTAAAGTTCACGCTATCAATTGAAAGCCCTGAAAACCTACAAGTGTACTTTAAGGTAAAACTAATATTTAGCCCAGAGTAGACATGTTCAGTATTATTAATATGAACACATGCTTTGTTTCCTTCCAATGAAGAGCTGTTACTCTACCCAATAATGACATTACAGATCAGATGAGCAAGTTGGGAGACAGGAAGCTGCGCGAGGTGCTGGCGTCCCTGGGCGGCTGGCCCGTGGCCACTCCCGGTTGGCAGCCTCCCTCCCTGTCCGTGGAGCGAATGCTGGGTCGCGTCAGGAAGGAGTACAACGAGGGCGTGCTGGTGGAGATGTGGGTGGGACCGGACGACAAGAACTCCTCCGTGAACATCATCCAGGTGCGGACAAAGTAAGAAGTGGTCACACGTTCACGAGGGAACTCCGGCCGGCGGCAGAGACGATGTGACCGCACGCGCGTGTGATGCATACATAGACTGAAGGTGTCGGAGTAAGATGGTTTTAGGATGCTTCCTGAGTGAAATATGTACATCATCTTGAGTATGTGGATGATTTCTTTCAACATGCGTACCACTGGTTATTCTACAAGATGTTCACCTACAAAGTATCTAAATGATTAGGCATTCAATATTCAGACTAATATAATTTTTTTATTTTCATGATGTATTTAAGATTTCTAAGTCATGTCCATTATCTTACTTCACGTGGTTAAACTCACTTATAAGTTTTTCTTGCTAAATACATTTTGGAAATTAAAATTTGCTATCATAAATTACATTATTTTAAAATTAATTAAATAGTAATAGTAATATTCTAACACTGTTCACTGGACAATGAGGCTGGTTCCACCAATATTTACAATATTTATTGGGGCATCTTTCACATTTCTATAATTATATATTGACAATACATTTTGTCTATATAATATTACATGTTTTAAATATATACTCTCAATCTAAAAAATATCTAATAATTTATTTAAAAAGTATATATCTGTTTATAAATAATTCTTCGTGTGTTCATTGGAAACGTGCCAAACCGGTCAAGTTGCCGTGAGTTCATCGATTAGCCAATACAATTCCATAATATTATTCCATTATAGATAGACCAGATGGCCCTCACCCTGCCGTCCCGGGACTACTACCTGAAGGCTAACTCTCAAGGGGACATGGAGGCTTACCACCGGCTGATGACCAGGATAGCTGTGCTCCTCGGTGCTAACACGACTATAGCCTCGGAAGAACTGCAAAAAGTTGTTGACTTTGAAAGGAAATTGGCAAATGTAAGAAATCTTGTTCAATAAGTTTTATCAGTTTTTCCACCAAAACTATTTAAAACACATACGTATGTAGTAATTACAACCATATTATATATAATTGTATTATAAAAGTGTATGTACATACTGAATCTTTGAAGAAATTGAAGCGCTTTTTACAGTGTTGACAAAACTCAATTATATTTTGATATTCAACAGCTCTGAGAGTCAGGAGTAATGATTTTAATTCCCGTTGAGTGCAAAAAATTTAGTTTTTAACAATTTATTTTTAACTGGTATCTTTTTTAAATCTGGCATTAGCCTGCATTAACTTTTTGTTTACTGGCGGGAAGTCCCAATGAATATAAACCTCACAAAAATGAAAACCATCAATTAATTCTGACGACACTTTACAGTACAATATAGCATAAATATTTTATTTTACCAATAGATACCAAACCAAAAAACTTACCAAAAATCATATTTTTATTTAGAACCCTTTTCAAAATATGTGCACTTATTTCAATAAAAAAATGAAGTAGATACTTTGATTTTTTCAAAATTCAGTAAATAAAAGGTTAAAGTTCATTTATGTCCTTTTTAGAATAATTTGTACATAGAATACCTGTCACAACAACATATTCATGAAATGAAAAAAATGACATTTTTAAAGAAACTCATAAGAAATATTATCTGGTTTATTTGACCAAATCTGCCAGTGTTCATCCAAGTGATTTCTATTTTTCAATTGCATTAGTGCCTTAGATTTAAAATAGAGAATAACAAATATGTTAACTTAAATTTAAAATTGTATTTGTATTTAACTTTGTTTCAACCACTGTGTTGTTTTTATGTCAACCGGTTTCGATATATCTTCGTCAGGACTGGTGTACAACTGAACTATTCCATAAAATTTAAACAACATCCGTTACGGGGGGTATGCGAAGTCTTGGTAAGAGTGGAGAAGTGATTGACAGGGGCGCATTGAAATAGGGAATATATTAAATAGCGGGTTGTTTGTAAGGTTTAATTGATTTAAGTGATTTTTTGATTTCTAGACTTTTTAAATTATCCAATCTAAGACCTTTATTATTAATGTGTAAAATTTCAATGCCGTTTTCTTTTATGAAATTGTGGCAGACCACAACAAGATAGGTCTCTAAAAGGTGATTAATTATTGAGAAGTAATTATTGTTAAGGTACCTTAAGTGTTATTTTATTCTAGTAATAAAACTCCATACTGAAAATAACACAATGGTTTAAACAAAGTTAAATATAAATATGATTTTAAATTATGTCTAACCACAAAGTTAATGCCACAAACATCAACAATCTATTAGCTTGAATTAAAGTCAAATAACTTTGTTATATTTTATCAAAGTTATTTAACTTTATTTCATTAATTATGTCATCACAAAGTAAAAACCTACCTTCAGAAGAACTATTTGTTGAAAAATTATATATTAACTTGTTTTTATTATGTCATTATCGCATTTAAAAATATATTTTCAGGTCTCAGTGTCTGAAGCAGACCGCCATGACACCAGTTCCATCTACCAGCAGATGACTCTGACAGAGCTGCAGAAAGCCATTCCCCAACTAGACTGGGAGTCTTACTTGAAGGCCATCCTCGATGTGCCGATAACAAGTGAAGAACCGGTGGTCAGCTATGCGATGCCCTATCTGACTGGAATGGGCAAAATTCTATCAGAAACTGACACTCGGTGAGTTCGGTGTAGCAATTTAATATGGGTTTATTTCCTGATTCATTTTCTGGATTATAGGAACTCTCGACATACAATCAAATAATGAAGAATCCTACAAGTCAATCTAGGTGATGGTTGAGACATACTAAATATAATACATTTACACTTCATCAATGGCAATCTGATCTGCAATACTTCAACCAACATTTTTACAACTAATAAATCCTTATACATATGACAGTTATATAGCAGAATTTGTTGCATACTCCCTTATATTGTACAGACTTTAATGAATATACAAATCAAACAAACAGATATAGCAAAAGTAATCCAGCCACTTGGTAAAAGCAATTTGTATTGTTTCTTTGCTAGGTAGAGACTGCTATGTGACCACGGCCAGTGTCTTCGTGAAACCTAGTTTTTAATGTTGAAAATATAATGGTGTATTAAAAAAATGGGAAGTAGTCGCCAGTCAACCTAACATAATCAAGCAGCTGGGTAACTACAAAAATTGGTCCCTAATGCAAACGGAAAAAAGGGCCCTGTAAATAAGTATAATATATGAGATATATGAAAATTAGTACTGCATGGTTTTTTTTTTTTAAATAGAGATGCGTACACGGAATATATGTCACATCAATATTCTTACTATTTTCAAACTAAGCTAAATGCTTGTGCTATGAAAATAGGACTAACTTGCTGGTGTCCTGGAACGAGGCGCGAACCCCCGATCATAAATCACTAGGCCAACGTCTTGACCACTACACCAACAAGCTACTCATCTCGGTTTATCTATTAAATATTAAGAATTATTTACACTTTGCAAGGCATTTACACTTGCAGCTTATAAAATACTTCACTTTACAGCGATGGACTGGTCTCTAATCCGACCTATTAGCGAGGCCTTATTGTATACTTGAAATGTTTTCACATATTTTTGCTATACAAGTGAGATACGGTTTTTTAAATTTTACAATTCCATTTCTTGCCGTGGACTACTATTAACACTGGGAAAGGTATAGATGCTCACAAAAATAACATTTCAGCACATTGTAGGACGCAAACTTTTTGGGCAAATGTTTTGCATTGGCTGCATTGGAATAGTTACATCACTGTAATCAAGTAATATAACCAAATACTTAATCAAACATATTTTTTAAATGATTTAAGTAATAGCCTAATTTACCGTTTGTGTCACATGGTGACAAATTATATTCCTTGTCCACCACCTAGGCAGTGATCATTTAAAAGCTTAGTTTTAAAAAATGAAATTTTTATCTTGTCTATTTACAACATCGTATAGATTACTCGTGATTGATTATATACAATAGATATTATAAGGAGTTTCTCTAATACCACCTTTAAAAATACTTATCCCGTGTATCTTGTATTACTGTCACTTTTCATTCTTCCAGGACTGTGCACAACTATGTGATGTGGCGATTAGTCTACGCAATAATCCCACATATGATCGATGAGTACAATCGTGCTAGCGTCGACTTCCGGAGAATCCTACAAGGAATACTCAGCGAACGACACCGGTGGTCCATGTGTGTAGAGTGGTCCAACAAGAAGTTTGGGATGGCTGTGTCTGCACTTTTCATACGGGATAACTTCAATCATGAAAGCAAGGTTCGTTTCATCTTCAGAAAATATAAAACAAAACAGTCAGATCTTGTCTTTGAAGGATGAAATAATAATAATAAGTAGAAAAAATGTTACTGTACAAATATTTTGTGTAAATTTAATAATTAATAAAGATATTATCATATTATGTTTAGTGAAAATGGCAGCTGTTTTAAATATGACCATTCGAAAAACATTCACACTTACTACCATTTCATATATGATATTTAATATTGAGTGATTTTACTTGCTTACAACAAATTTGTTAAGGGATGGCCTCCCGTTGACTTCATTATTAGAAGTATTAGATGAAAAATATATTAATTGGTACAATAGTGCTAAATTCTTTAGTTCTTGACTCACAAATCAAGAAACATGCACAGTATGCAATTGGTGGTCTTCAAATTAATTGTCATCCCATTCTTTATATTTAGATATTAATCGGTTATTGCATATTATTACAGGTCATACTTTCAATATTGTAATTTTTATTTATTTATTTAGACACGTAATATGTATATAAGTATTGTACAACTAAAAAAAAAAATGCATTACCCAACTAGGCAAGCCTGTTTTAGAGCAAATTGCCAAACAAATTATATTTCACAAAACCAAATAAATCATTGAATTCGAGGCAAAACACAATTAAATAGAAAATGAAACATATGAGGCAAGTAAACGTGAAAATATATAATAATTATAAAGTTTGTTTTTCTTTTCCTTTTAACTATAAAGTTTTTTTTTAATTTATTAAAGGAAAACTGTGTATTTAATCTAATTATTAATGGTATTTTTTTAAAATTGTAACCGTGTTGTAAATTCTTATAATAATTTGGTTATTTTCTTTAATATATGTATTCTATTATATAATAAGAGCTTAATAGAGAACCCACCAATAAAATGGAAATATTTATATATTAACAAACAAATAAATAAATACCGCAACAAAATTAAATAATTTTAGGATTTATAACAGATATATACATACATAACTTTTTCTTTGAAGATCTTAGTAATTATTTAAAAATATATATTCTACTCCCCAGGAAGTAGCTCTGCAAATGATTCACACAATCAGAGAAGCTTTCAACGAACTGTTGGCTCACAACCATTGGATGGACGATGAAACACGTGCCGTAGCTAAAGACAAAGCCAACGCCATGAATGAGAGGATCGGTTATCCTGATCTCTTGAAACAACCAGACGAGCTTAGCAAGGAATATACTATGGTATTATTTATATGAGATTATTTACAGAATACATTTTAATTATATTTATTAGTATAAATAATTACAATAATACTCAAAGAAAGCATCTCAGATCATTTCATATCAGATTAATAATCCAAAGTGTCCTTTTAGTAAAATAAAAAATACAAATAAATATGTATAATCTCTGTGTTCTGAACCATATTTTTTTCTTTCAGCTTAATATAACCGAAGATGATTTCATTATGAATGTATTGTATGTCTTAAAACACGAAGCCTACCGAAACCTCCAACTGCTGCGACAGCCTGTGAACAAGGATAAATGGACGACAGAACCAGCAATTGTAAATGCCTTTTACAATCCCAACAGAAATGACATAGGTTGGATCAAATTTCTTAAAAATTCACCCATTATTCAATAATCCATTACAATTATATAAAAACTTTACATTTATATTTAATTTTAGTAATACCTGCTGGCATCCTACAACCATTGTTTTACAGTCAACATTTTCCCAAATCGCTCAACTACGGGGGCATTGGAGTTGTAATTGGCCATGAAATTACACACGGCTTTGATGATAAAGGTATATTTTTGTCACATGACATAAATTCTATCGTTCTGAATACAGGCTACCTCGATGAGAGAAGTAAAGAATTTTGCAAAATGGATTATCATAACAGTTAAAAATATGTTTATGCGATATACCTCACGAGTTTTTAGTTGCTCAGCATGTTCTAACTTTCAAACAGATATACACCTTATTTATTTCTTCAATTACCACATTTTCAGTTACCATTTGCAGAACTATCCACCAACCAGATTCTACCTGCCAGATGGAAACTCTATATTTTAAATTTAATAATTGTGGATTCTTAATTGTCATTTTATGTGTCTCAACAGCACCTATACATTTTTATATAGAAATGTTATAGCAAATGTACAAAACATATGTCATTATGGCCAATTAAAAACATTCACTAAATAAGCATTAAGGTCCGTGTCCACAGAAGGAGATACAATGAGATAATCTCGGAGATTTAGTTGATATACATCTCAATACATTTTCTGGGGAGATTCAAAATCACTCAATTGATAAACGACAATGAGATTTAACATTTGTACATAATGAGCATGAAGTAAGGCATAAGATAGCGAATCTCTGAGATATTGTATGCACACGGGGACTACAAAAGCTGAGAGTTGTCTCCAAAGAATCTCATGGAAGCACAATTTAACTCAGAGATTGTCTCAAGTCGAAAATCTCTTAAAAATCTAATTCGTGGACACGGGCCATTAGAAATATTGTAATGCGAAATTAGCAACAAAATAAACTAAGAATTATAGACTAACTAAAAGTAAGATAAAGTGAGAACAATATTAAGATTATAATCTCTCTTGTAAATTATTCAATTACTTCCATTTCCTCAACAAATCGTAAAGCACACAAGAAAATTATTATTTCAACTAGTATGTATGTATGCAGTTGTTAAAATTTCCCATTCAGATAATGTTCATCTGTGAATAACAGAATCAAAAGTAGAATACATTTAGAATTCAAATAAATCTAATGCCTAAAGATTCATTTGAGAAGATAAAATATTAATAGGATTTTTAGCATTTGTTAAGAATAAATTATACTCATTCCCTTTTATAAATCCCTGACAAGTTATATAATACCACTTTGACCTTTTTCTTCTCTTATATTTTTCACAAAGCAAGATATGTGCATATATAGAGGGTAAAATGCATTACACTTCTTGGTACAAGGATAAAAATACTCGATTCAAACACAATTCTTGTATTTTATCTGTTGGTGAAATAGAAAACTTTGAAATATATTACAATTTTTTCTGTAAAAGTCACTAATATTCTAAATATGTATTTTACATCATGAGTAGGTATATATACTTTCTAGATTCTTAATAAGCTGAAGTATACTGTCACTTAACAGGTAGGCTAAGGTCCTCTCTGTATGTAATCATAATCCCAATTTCATATGTAGTTCTAAGAAAACTGCTTTAGAAAAGCATCTAAAGGGTGATTCATGCTGAATACCTATCATTAAAAATACAAGTGTATAACTCAATAAGTATGTATAGAAAATATTTTATAATTGGATTGTTATTTGACTGTTTCATAAACATATTCATGCCTAATTTTACATTTGACAGGGAGACAGTTTGACAAAGATGGTAACATGATGCAATGGTGGAACAATGCCACTGTGAAGGCATTTAGAGAAAGGGCTCAATGCATAATCGATCAGTACTCCAAATATCGAATAGATGAGATAGGAATGAATATAAATGGACGCATGACCCAAGGAGAAAATATAGCTGACAATGGTGGACTAAAACAATCATTTAGGGTAAATATAATTCTGTATTATTGAACTCTACCTTCAAATCGTTGCAATATTTAATAAAATTTTGTGGGAATAAATAGAGCATTGAATCAATCAAATTAAATAACTTACATGTTTTGAATTGTCGATGTTTGTGAAATTGATTAAAAATTTGCAAATTTTAAAACAACCAGATGGATTTAATTTAATATTGATTGAATTGCTCAAATTAAAAGTTGTGTTACATGTTTTGTTTTGTTACTATTTAACTACTTAATAAACAAGAACTTTAATACTTAGTTAGTATGAATTAACATTCAGTTATTATTAACTTTGAAACATAATGTTCATTCAGTGTGATAAAATCAACTGCATATTTATAAATACATATATAACTATATATAGATACCAAAACTAGAAGACTGTGGAAGCATGCAATGTAATTTTTTATATATTTATACCATATTTAATTTCCATTACAGGCATACCGTAAATGGGTTTCCAAACACGGTGCTGAGCCTGACCTGCCCGGGTTCAACCTCACCCATGATCAGTTGTTCTTCTTGAACTATGCCCAGATCTGGTGTGGCTCCATGAGGCCAGAAGACGCCCTCAACAAGGTCAGGTCCTCAGTACACGCACCAGGTAAAATTTTTTTAAAGTAATAAGCAAATTATAACAACATTTGTGATTGAGTATCAAATGTGACATTGAAACGTTAAAATGAGGGAGAATGATGCCACAAAGATAGATAAATAGTTATAGTAAAACCTCGTTAAAACGAACCCCGCTGTACTGAAAAATGATGTATATTGAAATTTTTTTTTTAATTAATTCCTAAAAATCAATTTTTCATACAAAAACTTATTTATATAACGAAATTTCGTTAATATGTATAACAAATTCTTTTTGTCCCGTACGTAGGTAGAAGAAACTACATAGTGTGTTATTTTGTTTCAGGTCCAATAAGAGTTCTGGGTCCTCTGTCAAACTCCTGGGATTTCGCAGAAGCGTACAGTTGCCCCCTCGGGTCACCCATGAACCCAGTCAACAAGTGTGATGTGTGGTAACACGGATGGAATGCTGTCCACGGTACTAAATGGTGATGATACACCAGATATTTATTTCATGCAGTGATATTTACAGGACAGGACTCTTCATGGCGGAATAACTTACTGTGAATTAGGTTTGTGATGTTATTTATGGAATATATTCAATGTTCCACCATCCACCGAACTGGTGAAAGTTTTGGGTCTACATGGAAGACTTGAGGATGGAAAATATTTTAATTCTTCCTCTGTAAACTTAATAGCACCAGCAACAAAGGTCTGAAAATCATATTTACAGCCTGAAAAGCCATATTTAACTTTATTTTTATTATACAGTTTTGCAATTTCTTCAATGCCAGCATACTAATTATTTTTTACTAAATATTCTTCCGATGGAAGGTGAATTCAAGACAGTTAAATCAGTTGTATTTTATAATATATTAGCATAGAAAATGTATTTATTTTTCAACCTAGTATAATAATAGAATTTTGGGATAGATAAATATTAACATAAATAATTGTAGGAATATACATAATATTTACTATTCTACATTTTACGTTCTGAATCTTATTCTTCTAATAAGTTAAAATATTGAAAAATGCATAATTATGTTTATGTGATAATTATTGTGTATTGTAATGTGTAGTTCATCATCTAATGTAAAATGCTATTTTAGGTAAAACCAAGGTTATTTAAAATGTTTGGTTAATTAACCTTTTTTAATGAAAAATAGTTAAATTAAATTTTATGCTATGATTTATATTAACATAATCAAACAAAAATTCAATAGAGCCATTTCTCTCATTTGCAATAATGATTATAACATTGGTAAAGTTTCATTTTATTAGTTATTTAAAAAGGGAAATGCTTAGATGGCAAAAGGTTAGGTTAGTTATAAATAAAATTTGGTCAGAAATTGAATCGATCAATAAACTATTGTACTTAATGATTTTATAATGTGGTTAGTTTTTGTAATTGTATAAATAATTTTAATAAAATAAAATAACTTTCTCTCACATATTTTTACTGCGGATGAGTGGATGGGCTCGGAATTTTTAGCGGCGTAATATTTAATCAGAGACATATCTAACAAAGACACAATTTGAATTGCAAATTCTTATGCTTTTCTAATTATGAGAATTTTTAAGCATAGTGCCTCAAAATTGTTTAAAAAATTAATTATTTATCAAGGGCTAGTCTTCGAGGCACTAAGAGCTTTGATAAAGTGTCACTAGAAATATTTTTTTAAATGCACACATTTAGGTATTGTTTTACTGAAATTTTATATATTTAGAAAGAACATTATTTTTAAAATCTGTATTTATAACAGATCTGTTATGTTGTTATATTGTTTTCATTAAAGTTATTTATTCTAATTAATTATTGAATTTGGATTTATCTTTCCTCAAATTTCCTTTAAAAATGTTGGTATAGTGGAAATATACACTGATAAACATGTCAATCTTCATTATTTTACAACTGAATTCCCATAAAAGAAAGAATAAATTATGGTGACCAGCGTAATTCTTTTGAAGGTTGTCCTTCAAATTAATGGTTTTCTTTCCAAGATTAAATAAAAAGAGATCGGCTCAGAAAACCATTACAGTGAAACCATAGGACGTGGATACAATAAAAACAAACTTTATTTAATTAAGGCACTAGTATGGTGAGGTAATAATGTCCTATTTTCATATATTTTTTTAAAATTATTATTAGTTACATTACTCGTACTATTTTTAAAATTAAGATACACGCTTTTGATATGAAAATTAGAGGAACTTGGTAGTCTATCAGGATGGGAATTGAGCCCAGACCCCATGGCCATGTATATTATGTTTTTATACTAACATTTCAAGTCTTCAAATTTGAAATATAGAAAGGTCCTTGGATATTCTTAAAATTGTTCAATCTGATCATTAATTAAATTTTATTGATTTGTATAATTTATTGTGTGGTTGTATTATTAATGCTCTGCCTATTGTGTAGATGAACCCATTAATAAACGGTCACCATAATTATTGTATGTATAATATTACATCTTTGAGGTTACTTTGGAAACTGAATGTGTTATTACATGATCACTATTCCGATAAACAAGAAGAAATTACATGTTGTTGAAGTTCACAGAGAAAATGAAGAAATTCAACAAATATCATAAACAATCATGAAACAAATCCCGTAATTACAATTGTATGTAAGTGATCGGGTCAAGGTTGATCCATGAAAAAAACTTATCTTAGTGATGTCTTCATGTATCTATATTTTCAGCATCTCACTGCTATTGATTTAAAATCAAAATTCATATTTTTCCAGAATGAAAATCTATTTTCAAATATACACTATAATAAAATAATGTTTTTTTTTGTGGGCTATTTCTGCAACCTTACTGATATCATCACCTGACACTTTTTGTGCGCTTTACAGTTTTCTTAAACTAACCATTATTATGTATAAGAACAACATCTATTGTAGTAGTTAATAATTTGTTGTAAATCTTTATTGATCATGTTATATATTTAGGAATCATGTTTTTCTATATTTTTGAAAAATAGCTTTAATAATGAAATTTTAAATGCATTTCATTTCAATATAAATAAATATGTAGTCAATGTTAATTATGTTAGTGTATTATAATTTAAAAATATTTAATAAAAACATATTGACTGTCTTATATACCGCTGAATTATATCTTTCCCTTCACTCATATGATATTGGGAAGAAAAACCGTAAGTGGCATAAGTAAAAATCTGGACCCCAATTCAGAATGGAAAAGCCCCTGAATATGTATTGTATATAAGAATATTTGGAGGTTAGGTGATAACATTTGGTCGTATGGTTCATGTCCAAGGTCTCTGCAGGGCAGGGATGATACAAGAAAATCAAAGACACTCACTTGGATATTTGTTGTTTATTAGCGAGTTGACTAACACAATTATTAGGCAGCATAAAGATAGAAGAATGAATAGAATAGTAGAACTTAGCAGGCGGACGGTCGGTACCAGTCTTACGGTCTGCCTTAGTGGTATGGCCGCATAGTGGCCGAATGGCCAACCTCTCGAGTTGCGTGAGATCAGCGTGTCGGCAATAGCTTCCGAGTCGCCCGCCAGGTGGCGCCAGCAGTTTGTCTGTTATTATAACTATCTGCTATTATATTATTATAACTACCTCCTTCCACCTTCATGTAAAAACAAAAAAGTATACACACGTAGCTCACAATATTTTTGGGGTAGATATATATTAAAAATGTTCAAGCTGCATGTGCTTAACCATGTCAGATATAAAACACTTTGAAAATGTTCTACTTATGCAATTATTTTGATGACTTGAAATATTTCATTGATTCCAAATGATATATCGAATACAAAAAATAAAAAATCAGCGAGCTTCCAGCGACCAGACTGTTTTTTGATAGATGATTTAGGGCCTGAATCAAAGATATTAAATAATAATGAGTCAATCTTGCAAATATTTATTTTGAAGTTCGAAGACTTAGAGCATGAGTTTGCAAAAATCTTAATAATATTTTCCGTAATCGGACAGAATTTGTACATACTCCTTGAAGATTTTCAACTCGTAATTTAGTCAGGTGTCCATCCACAAAATATTGTGGACTAAAGTCGGTTACAACTCTTATGTAATTGCAACTGAAAAAAATCCTCGCTTCACCCACAGCAATTTTCGCTTTGTGGCGATTGGTCTGCTCCCGAACCTGTTATATTAGCGAGGTAGTACTGTATATTGAATTATTTTTTTTACATAATTTTGATGATTTTAATCATTTTATTTCCTGTGGTGGATTTTAAAAATTATTAGTCCACGTTAACCCTGAGAAAAAGTACCAAATGTGTTGTAGGATGCGGATTTTTGGACCCCCGCACTGCATTACTGCATGACTTTGAACTTGCAGACACATGGGAAATAGTTCAAATAATAAAACAGATTTAAGTTTCATATTATGTTTTATGTATAAAAAATTATGAGAATTTCTACAGAAATCGTTCAGTAGTATAGTAGTAATATGCTTTCATATACAATCATATTTATATATAAAAAAAAATGTAAATTAGTAAAATTTGTACATATTGCACTCTCCAAATATTAAAATGTCTATGTATTTATTAAAAAGGTAAACTGATAATTAATTGTAACAATATAATCACTCAATGATAGGGATTTAACACAATAACATAACCGTGAAAGACCACACCTCAGACCCGATGTCAGCGACATTTTAAAATTAAGCCATTCTTATAGTAAATCTACTTCCAATAAGGTGCACTGCTTTTACATAACATGACTTGTTTAATGGTCTCTCGCAAACTGACCAATCATCTCTATTACAGGAATAACATATTTACATAGAGATAATTTCTAATTTACAGTTCCAGGAATTAAAGGTAATCAAATACTGGAAATAAAATATGATACAAAGTGTGCATTTCAAGATTCACAAAATGAAAAAAAAAAAAAAAGAAACATAATTTATGCAAAGTAATAAATAATAAATTGCAGACTATTTAAAATAAATACAACTATAATACATCTTCTTCCTAGTACGTGAAAAGTCACTGACACCCTTTTCCTTTGTGTTTATGAGGATATGTCACATTTTGTTAAATACTTCTTTTTTAAATAACAAACTGCATTTAAAAATTCACTTTACGCGGTCATGTCACAATTAAAAAATTCTCCGAAAGGTAATTTTTACAATAACTTATAAATCCACACACTTGTCGTACAGTGAAATTAAAATTGAATACCTTTCAATAGACAATGCTGTTGTCTGTTGAGCCAGCGGTGACAATGATTTTTTTTGTTTGCACAAATGCTCTTACATCCAAAACATCATAATTAATTCCCTTATGTTTGGGATAGGAATATTTAAATAATTTACATGGGTCATAAATTCACATAAATAAGAATAGTACAAAATGAGAAATAAAAGAAATAATATTTACAAATAAAGCTGCACTTTGCAAGGACTTAATAAGTATTCAACGGCTGATTCAATGCATTTTTTGGATTGACACAGAGCCCATTTGGGACCATCAAACACCCCCCATTGAGATTACTCATCACAACTTTCGTAGATATGCAATATTTGTCCTCGTTAAAAGCACACAAAACAACCAAGCGCTATTAATATCATTTACAATTTCTCTGCATCCTTTAGTACTTTTGGAAATTGTGGATGTTCACAATGACTTGAAAGTCTATTCTTTAATATAATAGAACACATAATATGTATTGGAAAGATGTACATGTTATTATTTATTACTTGTTTGTTAGATCCATATCAACATTTACCTGCATGACACACGCACGGCCCAGCTAAGCTAATAAGATATCATCATTATTATTGACTGTTACAAAATGGTTAACACTTTGATTTGGCAGTAATTTTTGTATTTCTAAATGTCACATTCATAAATGAGGTAATACTGCATGAACCCAACGTTCGCAGCCACTTAAGTGAACAATCTTTGTCTTTTAACAATTGGATTGTCGCTAGAATTTTAAACAAATATCAAAATATTTTATAACTGATCGCTCCCGTTAAAAAGGCAGATTTATTTTACTTCATTTATGCATAGATTTATATTATGTAATTATATTTATCCTAAACTATGATCTACCATGAAAGGCAAAACATACCTTCGTGTTACCACCAAATTTAACACAACGATAACAAGCCTACGAAGAGATTTTTGGCAGTGACATGTAGACAATTTTCATGACCGATTGTTTGTGCAGCTACAGTACATCTCTCGTTCAAGCCGTTGACAGACAACGAGCGATCTATCAGAACACGGAGAGGGGACAATGGATGCACATGGTGCCATGCAGAGGACTCCTGTCACACCGTGTTGAGTATTAACAGTTGATACAGACACATACAAAACATGATAATACCATAAAAACGCTTTTAATTCTAAGTACCTCACTTAAATGCCGTAAATTAATTATTCCTGAATAAACAATTGCTAAAGTGCACCAGCAAATGGAGGAACTCCGTAATAAAACATACGTGTGAATTATTCCACCCATGTCAATATGATAACACTTCCCAAGTTATGGTTTTGGTCAATTTAGCAATGGAATATTCATAGTCTACAAAGAATACCTTTTGAAAGTCAATTATTTAGAAACAATTTATATTAACATTCAAAAATGATTTTTATAAATATAGTGACGGTACAAAATTATTGAACACACAAAGCATTCTTATATAGAAATAATTGAGACGACAATGTATGCACAAATGTGAAATTTTTCGATGATAGATGAGTGACAAATCGCAAAAGAAACATCATATTAACCACACTTGTAGGCTTTAAATACTAATTGACTTATTCAGTAGACACCTTACAAATATTTACAAAGTCTTTAAATTTTTCTCTCCATTTCGAATGAGCCATTTCCCAATTTCGTGCAACTTTGATTTTAATCAATAAAATATTTTAAAATGTAATAAAATATTTTAAATTATGTTAAACAGTTTACAATCATAATACAATTAATACAGATTTTTGTTCCTACACAAATTCGCTTCATTTCTTCGATTTTAACATGCTATAATAGCACAGTTTGACTGGTGCGACTAACTGAACCTGGAACTACAATAAGGTAGCCGCCGAGCTTTTGTTAAATTCCTCGGACGATACGGTTGAGAAATTTCAGTTGGACTAGTTAGTTTATAGCTAGCAGCTAATTAAAGCAAATATTTTGTGTAGAACTCAAAGCCCCAGTATACAAGCTTCTTAGTACAAAGTTACCCAACGTCAATGCGACGACTCGCGCAGTACCCGAGTTAGGATTCTTCGAGGGTTTAATAAGTACAATAATTTAAAAATTATTTTATAAAATTACGAAACAACTCTCTTTATAAGATTTCACCCTACTACTGAAGTTATGAAAAAATATTAAGAAAACTACTGCTAAGTTGTGGAATGCCATCTAAACGATGAATAATATCCAATCAGTTTTTGATTTACAACCTCGGCAATAACGCCCGACAATATTACGCTTCAAATACCATCCGAGCAAAGGATGGAACGGTACTTTGGAGCGACGGAGGTGCAACCAAGTAAGTCTTGACTTTTCTATACAACAATACACCAACATTTAAAGCCTCAAGTGTTTCATGAAGTACACGTGGAAATGTTACATTAACCAGGACAATATTTATGTATGTATAATAGAAGGAAAGTAACAGAGAAATAGGTATATGTATTTTTGGTGTTGAGTACGGAGGTCATAATAAATACATAACAAATGACAAAGCTACAACACTGCATTATTTATTTGTGAAAAATAAAATGTGATATCTTTTCTCTATATTCCAAGGTACATGGCACAGGTACCCCAGTTTAAGGCATTTTTATGGCGCTAAATATCTTCATCACTCGCAACTGATAATTAACACTTTACACTACCATCGGAAATGGACTATGTGACTATTAAATTAATGGTTTGACAAGCGATAAAGATTAGAAAAAAACAGACATTACTAAAACTATCATGTAGATATTTATCAGTTGCGAGTGTATATAATATAATTTGTGCTGTTTTCAGAGAAAGCTTTCAAACAACATATTTTTAATATCTAAATGGGGTTTATTGCTTTTCAAATTATTTCAAAGAAAAATATCGGATAAGATTAATTTAAAAATTCAATTAAATTTTCTTTTAATTCTAGTACTCTCATAACATGGGAAAGTTGATGTGAAACTTTCATCATGAAAACAGCTCTCTCTGTGTTATAGATTTTTCCTTTGTTTGTAAAGTCAAATTAACCGACAATTAAAATATATACCTCTGTGTAGTTATAAACATTTTGTTATATATTGTTTTCAATTTGCACTCTTATTAGATGTATGACCAGTGTTTTTAAGATACTATTTACATTATGAATTACAGAAAAACAATACTTAGGTGTAAACATTGAGTTTTTATATTTTGTAATATACTGAGGAGTTTATGTTTAAACTATTTCACAATGATGTAGCAATCTAGGTAATGAAGAAAAGGGTGACCGCTGTGTATACACACTTACACAATACCTAGTATATAATACATTTGGATTAAGAGTTTATAATTTGGTCATGTCCGTCTATAAACAAAATCAAATTCCGGAAACTGACAAGAAAAATGTTTTGTCGTGGATTACACCAATTTATCGTGCCAAATATTGTATTTGTATTGTCAGAAGTGGCAGAGATGACAGATTGAAGCAAGTTTCAACATGGTCTTATTACTTATGGTAAAAATTCAGATTTTAGGACAAATAAGACAGTTTTAATTCTTAAACTTACTTATGATCCATAGTTGGAATTTATTTTTAAATACAAATGTTCACCGTACGTAATGTAATACGTATTGACATTAAAGTTTAAAAGGTATTTTGCGTTTGTGTCGTAACAAAAGTCATTTTCAACATTGAAAAAGGCTATTACTTAAAACATAAAAGTTTTGATAGAACATAAATATAATATTCATTATTTACAAATTGAACGCATATCCAAGTTAAAACTTAACAGTAAATGTAAAAGTAGATGTACGTATGTATGTGTGTACTTATAATACGTAAACACTATCATTATATCCTTAATGTTAGTCACTTGCAACACTGCAGAACTACAGAGCAGTGTACTAATTACCGGTACTTCTCGCGTCCCCCGCGGTTGAACCTTTAATATCCAATTGTGTTCCACTTACAATATACAGTAAATACAAGTCTCAAATGCTAAGCTCCCGGAAATTCAAGTCAATTTTACAAATCGGTACACGCCGGGGTTGTATCGACATGTCAACTTAAAAACTGCCTCTTTTCCAAAAATGAGTTTTTATAAAAATTACATTCCGTCGGTTGATACACTTTTCCGAAACGTAGGAAGGACGGTTACATCTTTGTTTCGAATATCAATTTTGTTAAAAATTTATTATAAACACGTGAGCGGAAAACCACCGCAGTACAGATCACACCGTCGCACGCCCGACCAGACTCACACTGAGACCATTCGGCTCTAAGACACTTGCTGAGTGGTGACGCTATCCTAATCCATACGAGGAGGCTGTCTTTCTTCCTCTAGTTACTATACTATAAGAGCGAGCGCTTTGCAATATATTTTTAAATCAGACTTGTGAGATTGTTTGCACCAGCCCCCAGTCTTAAAAAGGCACCTCTGTTAAATGTTCTCCACCGGTCCGCCGAACTCCTCTTCGTTCTGACAGCTGCCGTGTTAACACCATCGAGCCTGATATCGAAATAACCACAACAGTTGACTGGAACACAGAACAGGTAATATGACGCACGTACGCAATATTCCTATCTACCGACAAGGACGATCCTCGATTCCTACATCCAATAAGAGATATAAATAATATTATCAAAGTTCAATCACTGTCATCATGGAACACGCAACTATAATACAAAAGATTCCTTTCCTACATATAGAATAGGTAAAGATTACACTACCTTATCACTACAGTTGACAAACATATAATTATGAATGCTGTACGATAATTACGTTATATATAATCCAATCAATATAATTCTCTCTAATGTATAACACTTACAATGTCTAGGCACTCGTGTGAACCTTCGCACACGATGACACTCCCTGCTATTGTTCATATCCACACGTCGTAACTTAGATTTATTTAATATAAAAGTAAAATTATTAATTTTCACAGCCGTGGCGGCCCGAAGTCGCGGCCGCCCACCCATGCCACGGTTTGTCCTCGGACAAGTCATATGGGCGTCTCGTATCACTCGGGTTAAATGCGGGTTAGGGGTGCGGGAGCGGAGGTTAGAGAGGGG
This sequence comes from Eubasilissa regina, assembly GCA_022840565.1. Lineage (NCBI taxonomy): Eukaryota > Metazoa > Arthropoda > Insecta > Trichoptera > Phryganeidae > Eubasilissa > Eubasilissa regina. The sequence continues at coordinate 5,086,556 of JAINEB010000003.1, forward strand.
CATCGCCGCCCGGCCCGCTGGGCGGGGCCGCCACCTCTGTTACGTCCCAGATCTCCTCCAGGAAGCGGGGTAACTTGCGGTTCTTCAGCTTCAGAGAGATGCACATGTTGGAGTTCTGATTGCCTAGAGTGCGCAGCTCCGTGAGGATGGATAGCAGCTTAGCAAACAGGATGTTGCACTTGGGATCGCCGCTGTACCGGTTGAGGATGTAGCTACGCAATGTCTGGATATAATAACCCTGGATCTGCTCTACCAAGTCTTGCTCCTCTAAACCAGGTCGATCTGAAAATACAAAACAATATATTTATTTAAAACCAAACCTTGCTTATGAGAAAACTGTTTCTGTTCTGCAGATTGCTTCAGGTCACAGGGTGATATAACAAGTATTGTTGATAATTAAATTCATTTTATTATAGTGCGATAACTCAGCAAATTAATTAACGAACAACTGTATTTTATTGATTCTCAAAATATGTCTGTTTAGTTTTTATGAAAGCACGATTACGTTAAAGTATTACTAGTTTATAACGTTACTGGAGGCTTTTTGAGCTGCAGTTCGATGAATCACAGTGGGTGATAGGGCCACTGATAATGTGCACTGCAAAAATTATCATATAAATTCATGATTGATGTGAAGTCTGGGATCAACCAACATCTTTAACCTCTAAAGGAGTATGGTCAAACAGTGCAAGGTGGAAAAAACGTTCCCTCAAAATGATATAACTGAACGGACATTACACTGCATTCGATTGATGACATATTAAATAACTTTTTTAAATAAATAGTCCAAACTGAAGTAGCAAAACTCACTCCTCTTACTGCAAATTTAACTGACAAAAACTCACCAGCATAGTGAAAAGTTTTAATAGTAAATAATGAGTGTTAATTAAATTAAAAGTGTTTCATAAAATAATTGCCAGTTGGGTGAGAACGTTCCATTGAAATGAGAATATAGAAGCAGCAACACACCTGAGAATATAACTATGGCTGTGAGGAGCGCATACTCCACATTGTCAACAGTCATGGTGTACATCTGCCGGCAGAAGTGGAGCAGGTCTTCGATGATCTCCGCCATACCTGCCATCTTGTAGCTGTCCCGAGTGTAGGAGCGGTTGTTGGCAAACAGGATGGAGTCAGACACTGCGTCATACCGCCTCGCCATCCTCAACATCATAACCTCACTGGAGCAAGCCTAGGAAACAAATCAATATGTCAATAAAAGTGTTAATACAATGCTAATTTCAAAGATTCAAATTTATACAATTTAGATAGAATCATTGAACTTCTAAATTCAATGAATTTCTCTAAGCAATGGATTGTTTGTGCTATATTGGCTGAAAATTATTTCTACATATTGAGTGTACATTTATATTTAAGAAACTTTTGGAGTAAGCAATTGGCACGAAAATGCACTTAAAAATTTTGAACATAAGCAGGACTGAGATAAACAGCAAATAGAAAGGGATGCAAACTATGTATAACGGGTTTAATTGTTTTCTTTGTTCATAAATTGAGTTTGTGATTCTGAAGTGTGCATATGATATATATTAATGATGATTTCAGAGAGATTTTAAGTTTAAATGTTGCTAAAAGAAACAAGGAAGTTTATGAGAAATTAAAGGGTTTTAAAATGTGTTTTTTTTTAATATACTAATATATTAATAAAATACCTTTAAAAGCGTTATTTGATCTCCTTGTGATATTTTTGTGAAGGCGGGGAGTCCTTTTGCAAATTCAACGATCAGCTGAACAGTGAGGATTGTGATCTCTGTGATGTGCCTGAAGGGAACGTCATTTACGTCGTCCTCTTCTGTCGGGGCACTCTGTACATGGAACAGAAAAGGGAAATTTAGCTACGCAAAACAAACTTTGTATCTTAAAAATGTATTCATATTGAGCAATTATGTACTGTCAATATAAAAAATATTCTTGGAAATACCAATGGCATCAAAATCAATGAACCCAGATAAGCTTTTTGACCTTATGTAGGTACCTTGAAATATGAGATAAGCATATAAATTGTCAGTAAAATTAGTCATGTTCGAGAATCTAGCGGGTTTACATTAAAGCCAAATGGCTAAATATCTTTTTAGCAGAATGCAATTCTTTTTTTTAAATTTTATATATCATTCTAGTTTTATATATCATATACAGAGAATAATTTTACATTCTAGTAACATCTCATTTCTGTAATCAGAAGACTTAATATAAAGAAAGTATTAGCATACAAATAAGCAATTGCATTTAGGCTAGAGACATATAATATATATGCAATTAATATTATTTATTAAAACGGTTACACTCAGATATAAGTATTAAATAATCAATAATAAAATATATTAATATATTTCAACAACACGGATAATTTAAAAAAAATTGCTTTTGACAATGCATAAAACATAAATTTTTCTGGGATATTACTCACGATCATTATCCTCCTCAGATCTTCTTCGGACGGCTGCTCGTAGCCATCTTGGTACCACACCAGCCGAGCTATCACATACTCTTGATTGGGGGTGAGGGGAGGAACGTTCCTTAATCTATTTTCCGCTAACAACTTGTCGGACAGGAATTTCTGGAACAGTATTATTATTACCAATTAATTGGTTGTTCAAGATAGGCCAGTAGGCTTTTATTATTAGGAGAGTATTCCCACTGAATTATGAAATAAAAATAAACAATACATTAAGTTGGTAAAATAAAAAGAGGTGGTTTATACACATCGTAAAGAAAGACTCATTAATACCTCCTTAAAAAGAGAGAATAAATTTATGACAGGCATCAAAGAAGGAATAGCAAAGATACTCACTACTTTAGTAGCCTCCGGTGGCAGGGGTTCGCACTTCATAATGGCAGGGATGATATCTGGTTTGGACGACGTCGTGATAACGGCCGGTTTGTCCTTCTCCTTCTGCGCCTTCTTCTCTTTCCGCTTAATGGCGCACTGATTCTCGGGGACCACGCACTCCGGACGCATACCCACGGCCAGGCACTTTTTCAGCCGGCACTCTTGGCACTTGCGCCGCATGTACATGTCCATCTCGCATGCGTGCCCAAACTTGCAGATGTACACGGCATTCTTTGTGACACTCCGCCTGAAGAAACCTGCAATACCACACACAGGGTATTAATTATCACAATCTTTATGTTTCGACTGCCTTCTCGTTGTGACCATGATGTGTATCAACGCAATCCAATGTTGACGATGGGAAGTCATTAGGATATGCATGCGATGATAAGGAAAATGCATAATTGGTTAAGTTATATTGCACCTTGTAAAATATACATAAAATCTGGCACATTCGTCGTTATTTTCAATCAATTAACCGTCTCTAAGAGTAAAGAGATAAAATATATTAATGGCACTAACCATATTGCAGTGCAATAAAATCGATAGAGCTTAATGAGCTTTATAATAATAAAGATTATTCTGCGTCGTTTCTTCTGTTGCATTCAAAGACCTCACGAGGAAAGATAAAAATAATTAGCATTGATAATTAAAAAGGTATTCAAATGAACACTACAAGAATTGTAAAAATGTAAAGCAGGATACAACTAGAATGTCTGGTTTCTGTGATCTGATCCGGGTCTGTGTGAATTTTTAAGTTTTATGCATTTATATGTTCTATACTAGACATCCGAAAAGTGTTATCGTTATTGTTTCTTTTTCTATTAAAAAATTCTGCTATATGCGGGGAGCTTAAGTCTATATTTATTAATAACTTAGAGAGCGACAACATACATTAATTCAACTCCCAATATACAGAACTGAACCGCTAATAGTTATGGCTGTTGGGAGACCTATTACCGCATTAAGTCATATTGAAATAGATATTGACATTTTCCAATTTGGAAAAAAACAATTTAGGAGAGATCGTCTGCTACAATCCATCAGAAAAATGTTTTTTTTCTCTTTTATTCCTTATAAAAAATGCCCAATTTTGCTTATACATATATTTTACTTATGTCACATTTTGAGACAATACAGGAGTCTGTATTATGTAAAATGAAGAAATCTTTTGGTTTATACATTTTATTAAATAATGGAGAATTTAGGATTATTGTATGGGTATTACACAAAAAAAAAACAATAATATGGAAAATTCTCTACTGACCTTTGCATCCTTCGCACGTGAGTGCATTGTAGTGGTATCCTGACGCTCTGTCTCCGCAGACCAGACACAATTCCTCCTGCTGGCGGGGGGCAGGACCCTTCTTGGCCCTCTTCCCCGCCTCGCAACTATCCGCACTGTACCCGTTCAGGCTGCTCGGAGGAGACAAGTCTTCTCTTCCTGAAATATGTAAACAACGATAAGTTAAATGGAAAATATTGAACCTGAGGATTGAAAAATAAAACAAAAAAATAAAAATTATGACCGAATAACTAATATTACTTTTAAATTAAATGTAATATAAATATATAATTTGTTTAACTGTCATATTGTGTGTTCTGAAAAAATTGTTACTTCACAAAAAAAAATGAATACTATTTTATTTTCATCACATTAGATCTCTAAATAAAATATGGCACGAAACGTTAGCTATGATAAAAACCAAAACCCACGGCAGAATAGCCTGAAAAATACTATAATACAGTATGCCTAACGTGACCATGCGTCCCATTTTTAGGTAGCCTTTTAGGTTTTTCCCAAGCACAGCTTCGGGACGCCGAAATATTCCCGTTTTTTTGAATTTTGAAAAAAGGTGCGAAAAATTTTAAAAATCCGACGGTAGCGCCTGGTAGCGCGGAGATGACGGCATGCGCAATACACATATGTAAATTGGTAAGAAGCCTGCTAGCTCGCTCGCTCCTCGGTTGCCCGTAAAGTACCCGTAGACAGTTCGCGCATCTTTCGTGACGATTGATTATTGTTTTTTTATCGGCGTGTATTATTGTAGTCGATTTAAATTTCTTGTACATAAAAGCACTTTTAATTTTAACTTATAAACTATTATAAGTACCCATTTATAAAGCAAAGAAGTTACTCCATCGGACGTCAGATGCGAAAAGTGTCGTATAGAATTGAGCGTAGCCCGTGGAGTACACATCAATTATGCCCTACTAATCTCCAGAGTCAAAGAATTAGAAAATATAGCACGAGCAGGCGGCGGTGCCCCTATCGGCCAATTCGTTTATTCACAACTGAATCACCTTGAATACCAATAAGTTTCGTAAACGACTTCGCATCCATTTGAAAAGTGTCCATTAATATTTGGAGTGCTCTCGCACATCTTAACAATGTTTTCGAGGATTGTACAAAGACTGTATGTAATGCAAACCGCGAACGTACGATGAGCGGACCGTTGGTAATTTTTGGACTCTCAAAACAAAGAACAACCGACTTGTTCTGCTAGTCCACAGTCATTTCTGCATTCTCATCGTGTTCGCGAATGCTTCGGAGTTCATTAAAATTCTAGACGAATTCGGGGAGTCGATATAGGAAGCTACACTTCCGCTGCCGAAACGACGATTCGGCACCGCGAAATGCAGCTAATCATCATCAGGACTGAGGCTAGGAGAACTGTGCGAGCGAGACAACAATGGGTATCTATCTATCGCAAGGTATTCTAAACAAATGCTCACACTCGTAGCTTTCGAGACATTCAGATCAAATCTCATAACGAAATTCATGGGACTGTAAAAATATTACGTTCTACTGATTAAGGGAGAAAAACACTATCTGTATTACATTTGGGACCGCGAAAATAATTCGTTATTCTAGAAATTTCATTATTTTGGTATTCGTTATGGCGGAATTTACACCAGTTATAGATTGGACGAAAATGGAGGAATCGAACACGAAATTCTAAAATTAATTAGTATGTGTATCCCCGCGCGGCGTCATGAAATGCTGCCGCGCGCTACACAATTCTTCACCCATCATTCTGACAAAATAAATAAATATTAAAACGTGTCGCCAAATTTTTTCGAATGATTAATGGCACTTACGAAAATCGAACGAATTGTATCCGAGAATTTTATGTAAAGGCATGAGATTGGGACATCACTTCGGAATATTTTAGGGGTTCGGTACCTAATAAAGTCTATTGTTTATTTTTGTTGGTAAGCCGAAAACCACCCCCGACATATTCAGCACATTTTAGATTCTGAATTGTAAAAAGCGCGTCAAGTAAGTGAAAAAGAGTTGATATTATACATTGCCGCGCAGAAATATTTTATTCAGAGCTGCAGCACACAAAATATGTAACATTGGAGAAGAACGAACGGAATCCGAAAGTGAAAACAAGATCGAAGGATGCCGACTTTGATTGACACAAATACATATTGTTCACCTTGCATTATGTAAAGTGTGTATATAATGCATCGAGCGGCGAAACGAAGCCGGAGGTGTTACCGACCCGGCCCGAAGTGGGATTACCATGTGCGCGACTGGATGGACCGAAGCTGGAGATCGAACCGCTCCGGAGCAGGTTGCTAATTTCGCATTCGAATTGACTCGGCGGCCGTGTGCATCCTTATTGCCTATTTAGTTTGGAAAAAAATACTTGCCGAAACATGCGAGACCGTCGCGCTGACGTGAATTTGGAATTGCAACCCGCCGTAGACGCCGCTGGAGATACAGATCGACGCAGGCGACGGGTTCAAAATATAAAGTCCCCGGCAGTATTCAAATTGGAGGTGTTCACTCGCAACTTGGAATACGTTAAGGTTCGCGTACAGGCGAGATAAAACAATAGTTAACTGAGGAACTGAGCGAGTGCCACGACTGCGACTCCCCCGTAAACGACCCGTATCCCCGAGGATAGTTCGAAAACAAAAATAAAATGTAGATACAAATTAATTAGAAAGATACAAATAATAAATCAATCATTTGGGAAAATGTAGCTTCTACCGGGACTCGAATTCAGATTTTTATATACCCAGTAGAGCATTTTAATCCAGCGGCGTAACCACTAGAAGCGGTCGCTTCATACATACTTTGAATGCTCCGCATCCCTTGTTTCTTGGTTTCTAGCCGAAAACAGTACTGCTACAAATAAATTTGTCCTGACCAGTCAAAACACACACTAGGACGCATCTATGAATCGCGTAAAAACACAGATACCCGCAACAGTGGATTCTATCATTAGTTTCGTTCTCACAAAAATTGAAAGTATTTGACTTTCGCGCATGCGCATTTAGTTCCGCCTGTCAAGGTCTTCGAATACTGTATACGCATTCATTAACAGCATCCAACGTACAAAAAATGACTTTAATGCTTATGGGTATAATGCACAGAATAGCATAGATATTACGAAGCGAGCGGATTGTTTTGAGGAATTTGTTTGTCTGATGCATTTTTAACAGTTTGGCTTGAATACTTGAAGACAAATTATTAAAATATTATTATCGATTATCTATTTAATTCATAAATAAAATAATAAATTAATACAGAAAATAATATAGATACTACACCATCGTGTTCTGGCGCAGTAAACGAAAATAGTGAATTGTGGGAGTGTTCGTGGCCTGGTCTATAGATTTATATATTCGATAATAGGTATAAACTTATTATCCAGCATCTCTTCTACAAAAAGTCACCGACCGCCACTGGTAACTACACCAATGCGGTGCATTGACGCCCTCATTAGACAGGGGCCCAAAAATCTTTTGGCATCGACATTTTTCTATATGTACTGATAATTTTTAAAATCCGCCACAGCAAGAAATTGAATTATAAAACTTTAAAAAATCATTTCTCGTTAAAACATTATCAATGTACCTATACAGTAGCACCCCGCTACTGCCTATACCTATACAGTAGCACCCGTAAATAAACTGGCTTAGAAACCAGACCAAAATGAGTATACACGTGTCAAAAATATTTACGCTTAAAATTATCTAAGTAATCAGTATGTGAACACTACACTACTGTATACATAAACGATAAATAATAGGACATCATTTTTATAGTGACCCTTTTTTCCTTTTTACATTGGGGCCCAATTTTTATAGTTACGTTAATAACGCTATAACAACCTATACAATTCTCGTCAAATTTGATATAAATACTGTTAAGTTTACTACTATTTTGTTAATACACAGGGTCCAGTTCTAAATCAAAATACATTAGGTTCATGTCAGTGTTTGGCGTACAATGCTAGATTACTTGTGGACTTAACTTCATACATAATAAATTCATTTCATGTAAAAAAAAAGTAAATTGTAGGCCTAGTCAATAGAAAGTTAAGGTTACAACGCTGCCAATTGGTAATCAGAGTAATTTTTGATATGGTGGTGTATGGCCAGCGGCATCCTTGTTCATTATCAGATGAATTTGATGACAATATAGTGGCCAGTATACTATAATGTTCTTCTAAGACTCTAAATGGTTCTAAACAAAGTTTTCTAACAAAAAAGCTTTGAAGATTTTATAAAATATTGTACGCGTTGCAAAACGATTACGGGATAAGGCGGGACCCTTTCGGGTTTCCTTCACATAAGAGACTCTAAATCTGTTTTTTTTTTTAATTTCACGACTTAATTTTGTACTACACACACGTTGGGCTATTGTCACTACTGTAGTTTCGAGAGGTGAAGTCCCTCTCACTATCAGGTGATAACTATAACTATATAAAGGATTTGTGAAAATGAAAATAATCACGTGACAAATAACAATATTTTTTTGTTTCACGTTAAAAGAAAATAAAAGTTTTATAGGGCCAAGAGTATTTTTACGTGTTAACCAATTTTTCATGTTATTAAACGTTTTCCACTGTACACAGACGTGGTAATTAGTATCACAGATGGAGTATTTTCTATAAAAAAATGGTCAGCGGTACACCCGCGGTGGCGAGCCGGCGAGCCGGCGAGCGCAGTCAACGTCGTCACGGCAACGAATTAAAACACCAACTGTAAACCGTCCGAAATCTTGATCAAAAATGGCTATTAACGTGTTTAGGGTCGGGTTGGGTATACAGCGTGTACAGCCTGCGCCGAAAACAAAATAAAACCTGGAAAATGAAAGAGTGTAAAACATTAAACGGCCGTCGCGGCGGACGGCGCGTTAAGCCGCAATCATTTACTGAACGCAAGATACAAACTGGACCGTGAAAAAATAGCAAGAATCACTCGGGAATTCATTCCATTCTACACGGATTTCTTAGTGTGACATCTGAACATAAAATAAAGAGATGACTGAAGAAATGATAAAGACAACTTATACAATACGTCCCAAAAGTTTTTAACATAATAAAAATTCTGCAATAAAATAATGGATGGGTTTAATAAAAAAGTGTTTCGCATTTAACCCTTCCCAAACCATGCAATAACACGGGTCTACCATCATAATTAAACCTGTAATATTTCGGTAAATACGTGCAACATAAAATTCATATTTTAGATGATTCTAAAGAAAATATTAGCGCTCAAGAATGACTAGTGAAAAACCAATTATGTAAAAATACAATTTGTGATATAAAAGACAGAGATCACACACTATTTTCACAGTGAAAAGAACAACAAACATACAAATGTAATTATGCCTTTCTCACTAATTAAATGAAGAAAGATTAGAAGAAAGGACATATTATAAACGACTTAATGAATGCTCTAAATTATGTTATTAATCATATTTTCAAAATTGAATGCTCAGTATTTAGGGTAAATTCGTGCCATTTAAGCTAATAAAAACATTTTTTCTAACTGTTATTTACCCTAGTTGACAGCATGGCCGCGTTCGGGTATTTTATATCATGGTATGGTAAAGGTTAAGTATATTCCATGGGAATTTATTTCTTAAAAATGATGCTTTCTAAATGTGATCCGTTATTTCGCTGGCATTCTATTAAATGGGGGGCAAAATTTCCGAGAACTGCTCGGCACGTTTTCTCCGTGATCGCTGCCATTTCTTCTCGAATATTTTCTTTTAATTAGTCCAGAGAGAGGGGATTGTTACTGTATACCTTTGATTTAAGGTAGGAAAAAGTATATTGTGCCAGTCAAGGCTACTCGGAGGCCGGTTTATGTCACGCCGTCGGGATATCAATTTTCCAGGAAAAATTTCACGAACAACTGGTAAGAACACGCTCCATAGAGACTGAATTCCCAAGGACGCGGCCGGTGATCGACATACCACACGCCCCTCTCCCGCTCGTTGCGTTAGTGCAGCGAATGAACCAAAATAAAAAATTCTATTGGGACACATTGTATTATTTATGTACTAGCGGTATTGCCCGTGATTCAAATTTAGTTCATTTAAAATACTGCTTTTGTCCTGTTATAATAATAACACGATGCACGGAAAATTTGGTCCAGGCACGAGGGGGTGAAATATCAAGTTGTAATGGCGCGGAGTGACTATATTGTAATCAGGATCCTAGAGTGCAAGTGAACAAAATTTGTACGGCGTTCAACATAATACACATTTATATCGGGGTGCCTATATTTTGCGCAGGGTCCTGAAGAGTAATCATGCAAAAATTGGTTTAGATCGGTCAAAGGGTGTAGAATTATATGGAGAACAGATATTCAGTTTTATATTATATCGTCTTTGGGCTTGATAATACAATACGTTATTATACAAAAACAATTATATTCGTAATTTCAGTCTCACTGACACTTTTTTGAATGAACATGCTGCTTTATAAAAAGAATATAAGTAAACATATTAATAAACGGACTTTCACAATATTGGATTTGAGTGAAACAAAATCCTATCCCTATCAAAGTTATTCCAAATGAAATGGTTAAAACACTGGTCGATGGACAAATAAGAGCTGAGATATTTCAGTTTTCGCAAATTCTTTACATTGCAAAATATGCTACGCCCCGTATGACAAATATGGCCGCCACGCAAAAACCAAAAACGATCAAATTAAAATAATGGTCATTTTGAATTACCAACAAGTCAGGATGGTGCACACAAAATACGAGAATATTCAAAAATGATGAAACTATTTATTTAATTTCTGGACCATTTCACATGGAATGACCCTAATGTCATTTTGCGTGTCACACGTAATTAAATTGGTACATTTCACAGGAGCGATATGTGATTATTTTGTTCTGAAGGCTTATTTTTAAAAACAGTATCCGAAATTTAAAAATTGGAATATATTTAAATAATTATTTTTTTCACAGAAGCCATATAGTATGCGCGTCTTTCCCGCTCATTTTAGAACGGGTTTTAAATACTCGTATATGTAATATAATTGGAATTTGAGTAAAATTAAATTGATTATATTTTAATTAAATTAAGGTAAACAATAAGTATATAGTTATTTTAAAGAAGTAAATAATATTGGCACAGTGAATTAAAAATCCCATGAATTTTATAACGGAATACTATGTTATGTTTATTATAAAAAAACACGTTTCGAGTATCAATATTTTATGAAAATGACACGGTTTCCAGAAATCAATTGTTAAGTATTATTACACGTGACTCTCGTCTCGCCTGTCAACCTCCATTTCCGTCGAATTAACATTGTATACGAGATGCCGTAAAACGGATTCCTTAACATCCCGAGCCCGCGCGGACCAAAAAATTGGCTTCAGGTAGAAACGTTTATACTTAATTACGAGAGCGAGGGTGTGTTAGGTTGGAATTCTCGCGATGCGCTTTCTTTCCACAGCCTGGTACGAAGACCCAGTGATATTGGAACTGGAGTTTATACGTGGAATTAATGCAGCAAACCAGTTTCCATCTCGGGACAGCTACCCACTCGGACCGGTGCGCGGCGGCGGCGGCGGCGGGTTATTGTTGCTCTGCTCCACGTCTGTCAGTTGTAAATAAACTTTTCAGGAGCAGAATCCTCAACTTTGTAAACTTCACAATACCCAGGAAACCATCCGTCGGCTTCTTCATAAATCCAGAGGACGATTAAATCCTATCAAGAAATTGATCCCTTCTTCGTGGGTAAACCAAATATTGCGTTAATTATAAATTCAAAGAACACGATCACGACTCCGGTGTAATAGAAAGGTCGATATCGATAAATACAAAAATTTACAAATAATAATACATTGCGAGGTAACTGAAGGCGGATAATTGGTTTAGTATATCTGCTGCGAAGAATGGCGGCGACAGCATACAGAGTATAAAGTAATACGCTCCCGGCGAGACTCGTCTCGGACGGTCCTTTTCATCTCCCGGCCCGGGAGGCTGTGGAAAGTAACACTGAGTCAACACGCGGCCCGAGTCGAGTGTTTGCTCTTTATATTTCTACAAATAGAATCATCACAAAACCTTCGAAAGGGACTTTGGAGAAATCGAAGCTAATATTAATAAGCAATAAAAAATACGGGAAAGTGAGTCAGTTCAACAACAACTAGTTAGTGTCAAGGTTGAGAACCAAATTTGATACGAAAAAATATTTTTAGCCCTCAAATGTGAAGGTTTTATGGATGTACTCGCTTTGTTTACGATTCGTACTCGTATTCGGGATGCCATTTCAGTTTTCTCATGACAATATCCATCTGGAGTGGGTTCCTCACTTCGCACCTGTCTGCCCACACCGGCAGAACTTCCGCGTGGGTGTCGGATGAAGGGTAAAAGATTACCCTTCATCTCGGTATCGACATATCATTATAACGGGACGCATCCTACAGCCCGAGCTGCCCAATTTGGGCTGGACCCGCCGGCTCGGATGGCGGGCAGGAGATCTGGCGTATAATTAATGGAGGAAAGTTTCTGCGAATGCGGTGACTAAGTGCGAAAACAGCTTTAGAGAGTTTTTTCACTGTAACCCATTTTCAAGAACGCGCGTCTAGCTGAAGATTACGACGCAGGTAAAAGTGAATGTTCTCGCGGCATTTGTTTACATTACAGGTGTCAACTGCACGCTGCTGTCGTTCCATTTAATAGGTATCACCTTCGAGACGACAAAAAACGATAACACCGTGACACAAATTTGCAACGTGATGTAATAAAGGATTATGCTAATGGTAGTTTATTAAACCTTGAAAGAAAGAACATCAAAATGAAATAATTTTTCGCTCGTATCTTAAGGAAAATGTGGATTTTGACCTGTCGAATTTTAATTTTAATTTTGATTTAACCTTCCCCATACGGTACTAAAATAAAAACGCGCGTTCCGGTACTGTAACCTAAGTGTACATGTAGACTTTTGCAATTATTAAGTCAGACAAATATGAATATTTTACATTTATTACTTATATTGATCATTAAAATAATAGTTGATATATAAGTAAATATATATATATCAATGATTGTGTAAAAGTGTAAAAATTAGACAAAACATTGATCATCACGAACGACATCATAAAGACGCATAAGACACATCTAACTCGGCCAGCGCACGCTCCGTCACTAAAGTGACAATAGGCATTCGGCACCCCGCGCTCCGCGCACTGCGCCATCAGCACTTCTATGCACATACACATATTGACAAAGTCACGTTACGAGAAAAGATTTTTTATTGTTGCGTATAGTAAATACTTATATATTGAAAGGATCAAATACATAAATATATGACGGACGAATATCAAAAATATGAACTCTGTATTTACAATATTTACAGAGATATTCACATAATTAGAAGCAATGTTAACTCAGTTTACATCATCGGAGAGGAAATAAAACTCATATTGAAATCTCAAAACTGGGATTAACATGGAGGAATTCGCGTAAGAGAGACTTACAATCAATCAGCAATAAAATACCATCGATAGCAATTGTCAAACTAAAAATGCGGCTGCTCTTGCGAGACTTCTATTGTTCGTGAGAGAAAAAGTGGCTCGGGCCGGATGGTGCGCATTCCTTCCAACAATCTTTTTATACGGAAGCTGCGGCGGAATCGGCGTTCGACGGTCAACACATTCTCCCAAATGTTTCGTTCCCCAAAATCCGCAAACACGACTTCAGAAGAGTTAGGTTAACGTAATTCAACCACACGATATTCACAATATCGTTTAAAAATGAACCGGATGACATTGTCCGAGTTAATTCATTAATATGTTTATTTCTATATAATTTTTATATATTAATCTTAATTATATTAGGCCTATCTCGCTAGAAAAAATGTGCGTCAAGGCGGAGATTTTTTGAATTTACTTTCAATATCAATTCATTTAATAACAGATGAAAGGGAAAACAAAAATATATTAAGAAGAGCACATCCTCATTGTGACAGTTGTAATTATTCAGAACAGACGGTTTGTGATATTTTAAATACTAATTAAATGTATTCATTAGAAATATTGTTGCTACCGGTATTACGGGAAACGTGCATTAACCGATTATGCTACATAATACATTGACGACAAATTTCCTCATGCACGTTCCCCGGATTGGAAGAGATCCAGGTTCGAATCCCGATACCAAAAACAATATTTTTCGATAAAATTGATTTTATATGTATATCTTTCTAATTAATGCATTTAATTTGTATTAAAAAATAATTGATCTCGGATGAAGAATGTGATTACAATTCACAGGCAAGATGAATATAAAATGTCGTGTTAGAAACTTCAACTTCGACAAAATTAATGGTATGCTAGGACAGAAGAGTGTGATCTTCTAACAACTCTGTCTACCCATGCGGCGACGCTTCCCCGTAGCTGATGGACACGATGCAAGTTAGTTTAATAGAAGATTTTTAGGGTTAATATAACCAGGGGTGGACTGGAGGGGGCTCGGGCTTGTTAAATTTAAAAAAAACAATATTCTCAGATCAAATCATTACTTAACTGCAATTTCTGTAAATGATTTAAATGTATTATGAAACATAAGACTTTGCTGCCTTTTGAAATTTTTCGTAAAATATATTTATTAACGGTGTGTAATAAAAGAAACCTCGCTTAAAACGCAAATATTTAATATAGGTATATTGCTTCTAGATGTTCAACGCAAATGTTTGATATAGGTAAATATATTGCTTCTAGATGTTCAACGCAACATTTTTGTGAACGATTTTATCCTTCATATTTCACATGTGCACACTTTTTCCCTTTACCATAATTGTGAAGTTTTAAAGACAGTTCCTAAAATTTATTAATTTGTAGGAGAAAAAAAGTTTCATTCCGGCGTTCTCTTTTGAAACATGGAATTGGAGCGAAAAGAATAGTAACAATTCTGCGTCAATCTTGGAACTCTTCACTCTTACAACCTAAGGTAGGTAAGAATATTTTTTATATTGATGTAAATAGGAATACTAAGTACCATTCGATTGCTTTATGATAAAAAAAATCCGCCCCTTCCCCGAAACATCGGGAGTAATGCTGAGATTAAGCGAGCCCCTTGTTAACGTATTGGCGGCCCACAGCTGAGTACAACTATCTGAATGTATAAGAACATTATTATAACCTACGATTAGTAAATAAATAAAAATGACATTAAATAATACATTAAAACCCGCGATAATCGGAGAGAAGACAAATTTAAAAACATTTATCCAGACCGAGTTGACTGAGACATTTAGATACAGCAGAATCTCAAGGAAGATGAATTGAACAGAGTCAAGGTAACTTCTCGCAGAACGAGACGTCTTCATTGCGACCGTCTCGCAGTTTAAGTCGTTACACGGGAGACGTTAGCGAGGTCTCCGGTGGGCGGGTGGGGCCTCCCGCCCCTCCGTACCCTGGGTCGTGTGGCGCTAGTGCCTGCCCCCTGCTGCAGGCTGCAGAAAGCGAGCGGGTACCTCCCACCGCTGCGCGCCGACTCTGTCGCTCAATGGTCAAGATATATAAATAAACCTGACCCGAGAAGTAGACGAGGAAACAATGGAAGTGTCGTGTTTAAGAATATCGAACTAAGACCGAAACCATTTAATAATTTAAATAATGGTTCGAGACTGAACTTATTTTAAGAAAGAATTATATCTTATTATTCTTAAGGAGAACACATTCTTATTGTGAAGTTGTAATTATTCAGAACAGACGGTCTGTGATGTTTTAAATACTAATTTAATTGTCATGAAAAATACTGGCGCTATAACACAATTGGTAGTGTACTTACCCGGATTGGAAATAGAGATCCAGGTTCGAATCCCGGTAGCGCAAAAACAATATTTTTCAACAAAATTGATTTAATATGTATATATTTATAATTAATACATTAAATTAGTATTCTTATTATTCTGATAATAATAATAATGGATAATTTGTATAGCGCCATTTTCGTAAAAACTTTCACCTCAAGGGCGCTTTACACATTAACTGTACAGTTCTACAGTTATCTTCTTTTTTTTTAATTTTACAATTTAAAATGATGCGACGCAGAAAGGTTTAAAACATATTAGATCTTTCTTATACCGGGAAAATGTTATCTATCACGTCAAAAAAATCGATTAGATATGTGTTCCTTCTGTTTTAGTGAAACATCTCATATTTTGAGATTTGTACTAGATGACGATTGATTACCGATCCACTTTTACATAGGTACAAGTCACCTAAGTGATTAATTTAATTCCTTATAATTTTATCAAAAAACTTTGTTCTAAAATTTCAACTTCGCAATAAAAATAAAGTTAAAAAGTTTCACTAGTTTAACACATTAAATGAGTAAACTTTTCAGCATTTTGATTTTCAAAGAATTCTCAGAACCGACAAGTTAAATGTACGAGCATTCAAAGTGCATTGAAGAGTGCATCTAAAAGAGAAAATATGGAGAACGTTTGTGAATTAACTGATACAGGCATAACTGTACAGTGTACAGAACACGTTTAAAGTTCCATGATTTGTATTCTTGCAAGATAACTGTAAATTACTTGGCCAAATTCCATCCTTGCCGCTCACCGATGATCAACAGGAAAAGAATGCGAATATGGAGAGAAGGTGTCGCTTTGGAAAGTCAGCAGACGGCTCGCGGCGACCCTTCCAGAAGGTTCTGCAGCTCCAGAAGGCGGCCAGACACGGCGGGGATAATAAACTGGCGGCAGTGTGTCAGCCCGCCTACGGGAATAATTCTGTTCGGGATTCAATACGATAACGCAGGATTTGAATTATCGGTCTGTAAACAGGATACTCCGGTTCAAAAATGGATATTCGACTAGCAAATATTTTTATTCTGCTTTTGAATAAAATATTGACTTGACTTTTAGTATGTAATTTGAACCCTTTATACTAAAGAGAATGTGTATACGAATAACAATTCGTTACGATATACCTTGTAAACTTAATTGTAGTCTTAATTTACGTTTAACGTACCTGCCTATGACATATCACTTGCCTACCAATTTACGCTCCAATTAGCAAGTGAACGTTTTAGATAGATTAATTAAACAAAGAGTAATAATTATATTTCACGATTTTTCGCGTCAAAATTCTAATGTCACGATAATATTTTTTGCTATTAATTAATTACAGATTTAGCATCGCTAACTATACAGGAGTATAACAGTATAAACGAATAAAATTTAATATATAATTTTTTTGGCAAAATGAGCATCAAACAATGTAACACGATTTACAGGTTATAATATATGCATAAGAGACAAAAACGAACAACAACATCTCGACATACGTTCTGGCATTTTCAGATTTTATAATTGAGAATTTCTATGAAACTGTATACCTATTTAAAATGAGATAATTAGTTATCTATCTAGCTGCAACTGCCGCGGTTCACACTACGTCACATGCACTACTAAAAAACATACAATGTGCATTTTAAATATTCGTATACTCGTACGTAACTAGTTTCAATAATAATTTGCTTAGTATGCGTATTTGCGAATCTTTAGCTAATAAGATTACAGTTACAAAATATGAAAATGATCACATTTATATTCATTTATGAGAAAAGAATTTACATAAACATTAAAATGATAGTTTAGCTTAAATAACACCGCGGAGTCGAGTATCACCGTTAGACGGTTCTCGGTAACGCCAGCCGATGTGTGAAGACACAAGTGACGCCGTGGAACACGGGACACGGAACACGGAACACGGGACACGGGACACGGGTTTTCGCGAACGCGCATAATAATAAAAAAATCATTTTTCACTTTTTATTAAATAAAAACCATTATTATTCAAAAATATTGTTAAATATTTTTAATGATAATGTTTCAGTTGTGTAATAAAGGAGACGGCATCTTCTGTGGGCGCGTATTATTAAGTCATTAGTAAATACAATGCGCGCACGCACATGTTGAACATGTGTATAATGCGTGCAGTTCATGAAAATGCTATTTCCGTAACAAGTTTGATCTTGACATCACATTCCTTATTTTTAACGAATTTGCATAGCACGATGCGAACCGTGCTAAGCGTCACATTCCATTCGATTTTTACTTACAAGTTTCCGAGGTAAGTTTGTAGAATCCCTTAATCACATATGTGAAAATAAAACACTTGTTTTTTTTTTTATTCTACTCGTTTAATTTACTTGAGACGCGTTTTTTCTGGTAAGGAAATTATCAATCTAACAATTTAACTCCACAACTTGTATTTATAACTATAATGGAGGGCAGTTATACATATTTTTTTTGTATGTATGTATTGCATAAGCATTATATTTTCACATAGTTTTAGTGAGATATCATAAAACCTCGTGAAAATACCTCATTGTTTTAATTTGCAATAAATTGCAATCAGGTTCGAGGCAAAGGTCCGCTCTCTAGGTATCCTTCCATCATGACGTGTGCTCCGGGCGAGACGGGGAGGGGGGAGGTGCACGAGCCCGGCGGGGAATGTTCCGCCGAGGAAGCGGAAGAGGTACCCACCGGGGGGAGGGCCAGGCGAAGCGACAAAGGGGGTAGCGAGTGGCGGCCACTCGGCCGGAGCACTGCGCGGCCTTGACTCGTCGCGAGCGCGGAGAAGAAAGGTTGTTTATGCAGATTGACCCCCGCGGCGCAGCGGGTACACCTTCTGCAGCCGATTCGTACAGCCTTCCCGTAAAGGGTAAGGATGGAAGAAAAACGTGATGGTGTTGATTTACATAGCTCATCTCAAAAAATGAAATGTTAAACAAGCAAGTCATTGAACCATTATCAGGGATCGATCCTCACATTTTGATACAACAACGCTTAACCGACAATATTCTACTCCAAGAATACTGTAAGAAATATACTTAGATATGCAATAATACGATAATGTTAAAAAAATAATGAGTTCATTTTCAATCACTACAATCTCCCATATACAATGCCCATCGAAAGGAAATATTTTTCAGATATTTACATAAAAAACAAAAACAGGTCGTTGAGAGATTTTTAACAAAATTTGTTTATATTCTACATAAACAAGCGTTTAGCTAATGTCAAATTTGTTCAAAATAATCGAAAATAGCGTGCGCACGCTGTGCAGTGAGCTCCGACAGATAGATACCGAAGGAAACGTACCGGCGCGTCCCAAATTCGAATCAACTAAAAAATATGTAAACTAAATAAGCGCAGCATTTAAAAAATATGGTTTTCGTGACCGAGGAACGTGAGCAATTTTATTTTAATGTACATGGGTGCAAGTGCGTCTTCGGCCCGCAGCCGGCGTTATCGGGCGCTGCAAGAAACATTAAACCGCTATCGATGGCCGACAACTGCTCGCTATCGTTATTTAGTCACTATCGCAAATTAACGAAAAAACAACGACCTACTTTTCACCGAGTCGAGGTAGTGTGGATACAATGTACGATGTCGAACAGGTAATTACTTTCAAGTGAAAAGTGAATTCCTTTCGAGTCGATCATGTCTATTACTTGAACCGCAAAAGTTTATCGGTACTACGAGTAACTAAACGCCGCTGTCGCGACACATTTTTAATCATTGAATACACATTCAGAATATAGCTCTGTTGAATTTTTAATACAAATTAAATGGAATACACAAAAAATCTATCTATCTAGCAATCAAATATTTAATTTGTTTTAACTATTTAATTAATATGTTGTATCCAAATTTAACCAAATTGAATAAAATGGATTGGTCTCCTAGCGTGTATTTCTCAAAGGTATTATGGATTTATCGCAATAGAAAATTGATTGCTTTTAAAAATGGAATAATGGTGTATCAGTTGGGAAAGACCACAGATTATAAGTTCAAAATTTGTAGATACACAATCGGTTGATATAGTGAAAGTGGTAATGCATCACGATAGGATATGAAAAGTTCACAAGCCGGTAAAACCAAATATTTATTTTTTATTTTTTTATTCACTTACCATCACGCCGTTTCGCCGCGGGGGTAGGCAGAGAGGATAGAGCGCCACACTCTTCTGTCTAACACACAGTTCTCGCCTTATTCACATTCATATATCTTCTCATACAAGCTCGACGATTATTGAGGCTTCTAACAGGACCATCCTCCAGTATCTTCTGTACCTGGTCGTGCCAAGTCGTCCGCGGACGTGCTTTACTTCTGGTGCCGTCAACACTTGGGTCATATATCTTTCTTACCATTCCCTCCTCACATGACCAAACCATCTATATGATCTTTTCTTAATCTTACTCACTATACTAAGATCAGCTTTACATTCTTTCCTTATTTCTCCATTCTTTACTCTGTCATAAATGGATCTGCCACATATACGATTGAGTGATCACATTTCCACTGCATTTAGTCTACTTTCGTACCTCTTCTGCCAGCTCCAGGCCTCACATCCATACATCAGCGTCAGTACCTGGACTGCATTGTGAATGGCTAGTCTTGCCTCATTTGACAAGTTCCTATTAACTACAATTTCATTCAAAGCGCCGTTCACTTTATTCCCCGCAGTCACCCTCCTTTCGATATCTTTCTCAGTCTTTCCGTTTTTATCGAACATACTTCCCAAATACATAAACTCATCTACTTGTTCCAAACATTCATTACCTACAAGTACTTAGCACGGTGTCTTGCTTTCCTCCTTCTCGAATACCATCACTTTCTACTTGTTGACATTCATAATAAGGTCGCTTTCCTTGCATACATCGTACATTCTATTCACTAGCCTCTATAATTCTTGTTCATTATTCGCCATTAATACAAACAAATCTATATACCTGATAACGTTAAATTTAGTTTAATTATATATGTTATCTTAGTGGAAGAATATTTTGGTAAAAGATCAACGAATGAATCAGTTGATAGTTGTTTAATAATTACTTAGCAATGTTTAACAACCAGATATGAATATATTAATCTTACACAGTAGCTTACACTGTATTTTAGTATCAAAGTGCGCAGTAACATATTGATAAGTCTACAACATAATGATTTACTTTCCGCTAGTATATATTATATTATTATCTCTATTTAATTTCTGTAGTTGGACTGCTTAATATTTTGTTGCGCAAATTTTTAAATTTAAATTATTACTTATTTATTAATTCAACAAAAAATATTATATATTATGTAACCGGGCCGCGATACTTCCCGATGGCCGCCGCACCATTTCACTGCACCGCGCAATTGGAAAACATTCACAAATTTGCAAAATAAATAAATACATAAATTAAAAACATTACAGAACGATAATTATAGTCTCGGCAAAAGAAATATTGTGATTAATAACTATCTTAAAATAAAAGTATAATGGTAACAATTTAACTTAGCCAGCAGAGATGTTAAAATTATGTATCTACTGTAATTTTTTATTGCGTGGGCACTAAGAACGTAAAATTTTCCTTTCACCAGAACGAGAATATTCCAAATACAATTATCGTTTTTATAATTGCGCATAACTAAACTGAGTATAGTACATACTGAAGAAGTAATAAAGAACATCTAAGAGGAGTATTATTGGCTTAGAGGATTGAGTATCAAGAGTAATGATAAAAAATTCCTTCTGAACGCAAGAATCAGGTAAATTTTGTCTGTGAAAGTGCGTTTTTTTTTCTTTTCTAGGTCCAATATTAATAATTACGAACTTTTAAATCGGAATGGTTAACGAACTTAGCTGAGATATTCACGAGATCAATTTTTTAAGATTAAAACCCATTATATCGCTTATGTGTACATAATATATTTTAACGCAGGGTTTTGAGGTCTCTGAAATTTTTTTAAAGTTGGATAATGAGACCCTCTGCAATTGGTAGTAGATATTTTAATCTAAATCTACCTAAAATTAGTGTTTAAAAATGACCCTAGGACGAGCATGAAAGACAAGAAAAGAAAGATTATGATTTTTGTGAAAAAAATTAATAATTGAAATATTATAATTATCTACCTTATAATACAACAGCATTACAGTGTTCCCGTTCAATATTAAAATTGCTGACAAAAGAAATAGATTTGTTCGTTTTCTATTTGTATACACAAAGTACTATATATTTGAGTAGCTTGTTGGTGTAGTGGTCAAGACGTTGGCCTAGTGATCTAATGGTCGGGGGTTCGCGCCCCGTTCCAGAAGACCAGCAAGTTAGTCCTATTTTCATAGTACAAGCGTTTAGCTTAGTTTTAAAATAACAAGAATATTGATGCGACATGTATCCCGTGTACGTACCTCTATTTTTATTATTTTTTTTAAATAAAAAATAAATAAATATGATGTATCAGTTTCTACTAAAAAAAAATCTGTATGGGATATGCAGATTTTCATTACATGGTAAAATGTGGGTTTATTAGACATTAAATTAGTTTTTTAATTGTTGTGTCATAGCTAAAGTTTAAAAAAAAGTAATATTTTCATTTAGCGACTGTTGCACGTGCCTAAAATAAAGCCGCAAAAGTTGTTTGATCTGTACAAAATCGTGCCGAATGGTCAAAACAATGTTCCCAATTAGGAGCGCATCACATAAACCGATAAATGGATATAATATTTGCACCCGTGGCGCATTTCACAAATATAATACTCACTGCCCATGCTTCCGTACTCGGCGTGTGTGGTCTGTTGACGCTGCAGTCACACATATTAAGAACATTATTGTCATTATAAAGCGATTAATAAATAATGCGTAAAAATTTTTGCCTGCTCGGCGGTCGCTCGGTCAACTTTTTCATCAGATTATTTTCGCTTAATATGTTATTTGACGCGCAACAGACTACCGACTTGAATGTTTTTAAGGTTTGACCCGTTATCTGAATTTAATTTTAAAATCGTTAATAAAATATGCCGAATAATTATAGCAAATATAATCATGTCAATTCAGATAAGAATTTGTTTACTTCTAGAATAGGTAATAAGTGTGACTTTTTTTTTGCAATTGTCTTTCACGCGTCATTCTGATTTTTCTCTAATATAATTCCTATCAAATTATATATAGAAAGAATACAATTTAATTGATATATTACTAGTTTTAATTAAGACTTGAAGTAAATATTTTCTAGTTTGCAAATGCTAAATTGTCAGTGGGAAAAAATACTACTCGAATCTAACTCTCAATTACGTAATGTCAACGAATATACTATCGAAAGAAAGAGAATTAATAATTAATTGGTTGAAAATAAACTTGTATTATCTTAACACTTTACTAAATAACAACTATATCATTACAAGATTAACAAATTTTCAAATGTTTAAATATTGCATCTTTCTTTTTGTTATTTAAAAATTTTATTTCCATATTTTTCTTCTTTCTTTCATTAAAATATGATTAATGAATAACTATGTAAAATATTATTATCGTTTTAAATAAATAATAACAGTTATACACGTTTATGATAGAATCAGCGGTACAAAAAATTTCTAGTCACTATTTTTCCATATTTACACTGGAGAGTACCAATATTTAAAACGAAAACTGAACGCGAGATAGAGAAAAATGAAATAGGGTAGAAAGGAAAGGGAAGAATTCGAAGAGAAAGACAGAGAGAGGGCGTGTTGATATCTTTGGTAATTTTTGAGCAACGCTGAAAGTCGTAAATCTCCAATTGAATTCTAACGTAAAAAAAACTGAAACCGGAAAAACTTGGCAATGCATACTGACTACCTCACTTAAACGGGTATTCCCAGATGAGCACATTTGTCTGCCAGCAAAGTCACTTAGAAATCGATTAGACGTTTCTCTGATTTTTTGTCGTCCATTTCTATTTCTAATGCTGTGCGATTTATGATTTCCATTAATAAACATAAACGAGTACTGCTTGTCCTTAAAAATGTTAATACTGTAGGCGAGAAAGTACTGTCGACGGACACGGACACGGACACGGACAGAAAGTATCAAATTGAATATATTTTAATTAAAACCGTTACAGAACGGCGACAATATTATGTTGAGGACATTGCGAAGGCTGCTCGGTTTAGAAGCGAGCGATCGTGCAAATTATGTATCAATCGATGGACATGGTCAAACGTAATTCCGGGCAAAACGTCATTCCGAGTCAAATGTCATTCAAAATGATCTTCGATGCAACTACGACAGTCAATCTTTAGAATCGGATCATTCCGATTAGAAAGGTCGCATAATCAATGGATTAACTAGTAAATTTTTCTCTACTACGACTAAATGTAAAATCTTCTACACCGAGAATAATTAACTACCAGTGTCGTAGCTAACGTCTGAGCAGCCGCCTGGTTCAACAATCGTAATAATTACAACCATAGTTTTAAAACCTTAGTTGCGAATAAATGAGTAATATATATATATATTATATATATATATATATAAAATATTAAATAATTTCGTGGTAGCATTGACGAGTAGATAAGCAATCCTTCACATAAATTTATTTTAGGATAACAGTAGTAGAAATATGTAGCTATCTGTAACTTACATTAACAATTTTATAAGGTATGTTTCTAATAGTAATATGAAAATATAAATAAAAACAAAAATAATTTTATAGGAATTAAAAAAAAAAGTTAAATGAGGTGTGTTTTTGGGAGCGGTAAGGGCCCGGTATACGTGTTTGCCCCGAGGTGCGATAATAATTTGTTGTTATGCCACTGTTAAGATACAAATGCCAAAAAGACTGCGTATTTCAGATAATACATAATATGAAGATGTTGATATTTTAATAGATTTACAAAGGCAGATACAATGAAAATTCATATATATTCGAGTAAGTACATAATCGAATACGGAATAACTAGATTAATTAGATATTTCATTTTTTGTTGCTTATATTATTGTAATACAATTACATTAATATTACATATATGTTTTCATATTTTATTGATTTCTTTTATCATCCGTCTATTACCAACTGTTTGATCACTGATTGCATCTAGTCTATTCCGGTTGCATCAGCTTGATCCACATATTTTCATAGATGTCGCCTTATATCAACAAATAAATACTTGGGACGACATTCGCTAGATGTCGCCCTGACATCTACCTGCAATTCAAAAAAGTTTTTAATGGAATTCGAGCCGTAGAGACCATGTACATAATAAATAAATAAATAAATAATGAAAATTTCGCAATTATGATAGAAATAAAAATATATTTTTACAAATGAATCTTTGAAAAACATTTTAAAAATGTGGAATACTATAATCAAAAATACAGTAAAAACACATTGATAATAGATGTCCGTAATAAATTAGTGATGTCATCTGCTAATGGCTTACGAGGCATTAATTATAATGGCTACCGTGTCCAAAATGCTAACGAACACCACTTCTGAACATAAGAAAAGCGATATAGTCGCAAACTACCGATAGATCAAAGATGGCTCTCGTGATGGTGTAAAAACTACGTATTAAAATTAATTTTCCACATCCGAGAAGCAGTTAGCGCTGATGACAGATTGGAAGAGGTACATCTCGCTGCCTGATTAATGTGAGAGAACATTTCAACTAGATACTATTTGTTTTTATTGAGAAACCTGCCAGCTATGCCTTTACGTTGATTACGAAATAATAAAGTAATATGACAGTAAACCTGAACGTAAACTAGCTCATTTAAAAGACGATTTCATATAGCTAGTCTCCGTGTAGCAGCGAATACCTTATTTAAAGGAGTTTATTAATAATTGCTCTGTCGGTGTACGCCGATCGTGGGATCCTGGAAGAGTTTCAGTTTCCCCGAGAACACCGCGGACACGCGCGTCTGGTTTATACTGAGCGTTGCCAACTTTAAACACGCGTACAAATGACGACTAGCGGTAGTCGGAGAAATGTTGTTTTCTACTTGCGGAAACGAGAAATTAATAACAAAATATGAAAGTAAACAGCCAAAATAAATACACTGTCCAAATCTCGAACGAGTGACACGCAGGTGTGTCGTGTTGTGTTGTGTTTTTCAGAGAGCCAGTTCGAGGAAGCAAAATAAATAAATGTAAAATAATAACTTGTCCGAAGACAATATTACATCTTGTTTGATTGAAAAGTTGGCCAGCAAAAAGGCAATAAAAACATGCGAGTGAAAGGAATCGATCGACGGTCTCGGAGCGGTCCCGGGAGAAGGGTGACAAGGTAGAATGTCTACAGTTCTGGACTTTCCGAGTGGAATGCCGATGATATCATCACTCTCGACGGTGATGACTCTCGGCGAACCTTTTCGGATCGTCAGCGAGGAATTATTTCACGTTCTTTTATGCCTTTTGGCAGCCGGACCGTTTCCAATGCGTGCGGTGCAGTAGTGCAGCAGTGCAGGTAGAGCGCTCGGTGCAGAAATACACGGGAACATTAAAATGAGCGGAGGTGACACGTCATTATTTATGGAAATATTTAATACGAAGAATCGCGAGCGCACGCGACATTAGATGCACCCGGTAAAGATAAGTATTGATTTTAACGAAATCTCATTTTATGTACTAAGAAAAGATTTTTCAGAACAGAATTGCGCGATAATTAAAACAAATTTAGATAAATTATTACTGAAAATCGAACTAGATTTAAATTTGTATTTTCATGCTCTAAAATCAATACATCATTTGCACAACACCAGTACACGCATTTAGGGAAAAAATTGTTTAATAGCTTACCTACTGAAAGCATTAAGAAAATCAGTTATTTTAAAGAACTATTAAAAATCACTTCAAAGTGAGCTTCAAAAAAAACATGTATCCCTAAACTTAAAAATTAGTGCAATTAAAAAGATGGTCAATTCCAACTTCTCACTTAAAAATATATATAGATGAAATTTGCGTGTCCCGATTGTGGTTATATTTTTTCCAAAGATAGATTTTTTTGTATGATTTATTTAAATTTGTTTTAACGTATTTCTGTTGTCAAATAAATAAGACTTTCATTTAAAATAAGTACGTATCCTAAAAAAAATTGCATCATTTTATGAAAAGGCAATATTTCAGATAAACGAGTAATTATGACTAAGTGAAATGGTGCATAGAAAATAAAGTTTGTCCTTGGAAATAAGTACATAATAACATTTACAACGTTATCAGTAGAGTAAGGTCAACAAGTGCAGATAAAGTGCATTGACATAAATTGTTTGACTGTACATATTCAGGATCAACCGTTGAACGCACAAACACTTCACTTGGAATAATATTCTTTGAAAAAAACAGATAAAATCTGTATTAAGTATAATATTTTGAATTTTCTATAAATATATTAAAATGATGTGATTTCTATTTTTTTTTAATAATCACATTTCCACTTAATTTCAAGAATTATAAAAAATATCTTCTTTTAAAATATTTTATCAGGATGATCCTCGGTTACGATGTTCAGGAATTTATTCATAATTTATTTTCTTCGTGAGATTTGAATTCGACTCTAAATAAAACATGTTGACCTGCAAGTGTTTAGATTCAGAAAATATTTAAAAAATATTTTTATTCATATATTTATTTGTACACACATCATTTTTAAAGTACGGTAGGTTCTCCACTAGAGAAACCTCATACGTATCCATATCGGTCGAAGCGAGGATACAAAATGATATTCTGGACATGGGTGACATACCGTGTGTAATAGTGCCGGCACGTGGACCATTTTACATTCAAAAGACGTTCATAAAAAATATTTAAAAAGCAAACTGGCAGAACTATTTCTTGCGTTAACCTTTAATAAAAATAATAATTAGCTTTAGTTATTACGTGATGAATTTTAAAACAGTAAAATAATCATGTTCAATCATAAAAAAATGCTCATATTTTAAAATATTGAATTTTATATACGTAAGAAGGTATTATTTTACGTTAAAACTTAGTGGCAAATAGTACTCAAAAATTACAAATAAATAATAAATGGTAAGGCTGTTTAAACGACGGATTAATTTTGCCAAAAAACGATGGTTAAATGAAAGTTCATAATACCACGCATAGCATATAGTAGGTACATATATTATATATGATTATATAATATTATTACTAATACTGCAGCCCAAATCTATACTTACTACATGCCACTGCTAACAATGTATAAATTAAGAAGCAGAAGAAATTTTCAATATTGATTTTCTAAAACAGCATATTTTTCGATTCATTGCTGTGGAAATATGGTGATTGATTGCTATGAAAACATTTCAAATGAATGTTTACTGTGAAAGAATAACGGCGTAAAGTCTGCACAAACACAGGCAGCGCTGCGCTTCTGCACCACTAGTGTCGTGAAGGTCAGCGTCATCATCAGCAGCAGGACGGAGGCGAGGAAGTGGCCAACACTCAGACGGCCGGGAAAGGCGTGCGGAGGAGTGCTGGTTTATGATGATTCCGGTCGTTAAATACCTCATTTATGCATCGCACATTAAAGCGAAGAATGCGCGAAACGCAGTAAAAATCGTACTTCACGAAGATTCCCCGAGGACACGAAAATGTGTTGCAGAAAAATAGTTTTCTAAATAATAATTCAATTTATTTTTAACAACATATTAATATTTTTTGAGTTATAATATGTATAATAAATAACTTCATAAATGCTGTCCAACATTCCAACATAGTCATAATACAATACTTACACTAATAATTCATTAATTTTACAACAATCTCAATACATATTTTTTAATTTTTTTAATTCCTGTCGAATATTTATCTTTCTTAACTTAAATAACACCTCAACAGCACGAAAAAAACTGGCTACTTTAAACATAGATGGCAGTTTAGCAAAGTAGTCAGGATAATGCTGTATATATGGAGGAGTTACTCCATCCCACACAATAAACTACGAGTATTATACTTAATTGCAATATAATTGTATCGCATGTCTATCATGTTATATTATAATATATTCACACCTGTTACAACAAAAAATATGTATATCAATAAATTGTAATAAATAAATTAAAGTTTTACACAATGTCTGGGGCAATGCGATCTGCTGAAATACTAAAATTTATTTCAACTTTATTGTAAGGTAGATTTCAACAATACTTTAAATTCATCCCAATGTTGGGTAAGCAAGGAATTTTCGGCTCAGCTAAAATGCACAAGCATTACGCAAATTATTTACTAACAAGACTAATCACTAACTAATTAATTCACTCAATTATTCACAGTGTAGTATATTTTGTCCTATCCTGCTCAAATCTTTTATATGTTGGACATGTTCAAGGAACCGCGTTATTTAAGTTGCTTCCTTCCTTTTATTCAAGTGCCTTCTTCTGACGAAGGTTGGCGACCAAACTGCAGTATGCTGATTTATCCTATGCAAGATGTATAAATTCACCGGCATTTTAGACCACTTTCTTAGGTTACGTAGCCAAGATAACCTCTTTCTACCTACGCCTCTACTGCATTATGAGTAATAAATAAGATATCATATTTCTCACTGCAGAGAATGTGTCCGCGACTTTACATCGTTTGATAGTTTTTTATTAGTTCTCTTGATTTATTCGTGCGTCTTTAGAATATCTTTATTAGTAATATGTTCAACCCGAGAAATATTTAACATACGTCGATAAAGCCAAATCTCAAATTTCTCGTGGTTCGACTTAACAATAATATTTAAACAAATAACTAGTTAAATACTAACTTAATGTATTAATTAGAAAGATATATATATATATAAAATCAATTTTATCGAAAAATATTATTGTTGCGCTACCGGAATTCGAACCTGGATCTCTTTTCCAATCCGGGGAAGGTGCATTATCTAACTATGCTACAGCGACAGTACTTTTGACGACAAATTTTCGAACCCACATGCTACCTTTTCAAATTAATACATCTATCGTTCCATTATTTGAAAGCCATCTACAGGTTCGAATCCCGTTAGCGAAACAACAATATTTTTCGATAAAATTGATTTTATATGCATATCTTTCTAATTAATACATTTAATTAGTATTTAAAATATCACAGACCTATATTCTGAATAATTACAACTTTACAAAAAAATGTGTTCTTTTTAATAAATAAATAGTTAACTGAGACGATGATAAAAATAAACTCTCGTTTACTGAAGAATCAAATTGGTTTCCAAATAGCTTAATTAATTAATATAGTTAATTAACATGAAAATTCATTAAAACCATTTAATATATTTTTAGAGTTTCATCAAAACCTGTTATTGACAACTAAGCATGTGTGCCCAAGAGTGCATTGATGTGTGCACCGAGCGGCCAAGTTGCATACGTGCGGGATTAATGATCGACTATACATATGCATTTCTGATTAGCGATTAAAGAATCAATACAGCCGAAGGTTGTAAGTAATAATATTAATAATCAGCGGCAATAAACTTGACAATAGCATTCCGTCCCTGGATTCACAGCTGCAGTCTATGCAAATTTACTCGTCTTAAACAAGTGCATATTCTTCAAAAATGCACTCCAAGTGCATGTCAAATAAGTCACCTTTCACGTTGATCAAACAAATGAATATATATTTCCCTCTTGTTCAAATAAATTATGAACAAGAAAATTTTTATAAAATACAATCTTAAATATACAGAATGTATCAGACCTAGTCCAGAATATTCCATTGCTGGATACCTGACTAAATGTTGAAAATGTTATTTTTACAAAATCAAGTTAAGCTTACTTCGAAATAAAATTTTGCGTAATTGAGCAATGTTCTATATTTTTGCTTCAGACCCTAAATCGAAGTTCGGTGACCTTTATTTATTTTTTGTATTCAATATATATAATTTGGAATCGGATTAATCGAAATAATCGTATAAGTATAACATTTTTAAAGCGCCTCTGACATGGTTGGGATTAGGCAGATGCAATTTGAATATCTTCAACTAATATTTCTAACGTTTATTACATCCAGTATGTCTGTGTGTACTGAATTTGTTGTGGCCGTAACATTTAAACAGCTGAAATATTTGGCAAAGCCTTACTGAACATTGAGATGCGAATTAGCAATGCTAAATATGTATTCGATCAGAATACACTAACCGCGTTACATCAATAAATCTTTGAAAAAAAAAAAAGAGAAAAAATTTAAGACACTATCTTAATTTTAATTCGACAATGATAAAAAAAAATAATAATGCTAGTGTTAAAGTTGTTATATGTGAATAATTTGGGAATATAATTTCGGAAGAAAATAATGATCAGGAACACCTACTTAGGTATCAACTTATTTTTTATTTCGATGGCATTACATAATTCTAACATTAAAAAATAATTTTTTGCTGTTTCGATGTAATTTTATAAAACTCCATAAGTGAAAAAACACTTGTTTTTTTATTCTACTAGTTTAATTTACTTGTGACACGTTTCGCTTTGTTATTATCGCATTATCAATCTAACAATTTAACTAAACATGAATAATTAAAACGATTCAAAATGTATGGAAATCCCCAGAATTCCAATGACTAATGTTGTTCCTTTTCACCTCATGTAAATAAAATTGTATAGCTGTCCCCCATTATAGTTATAAATACAAGTTGTTGAGTTAAATAGATTGATAATGCCCTTGCAAGGCGAAACGCGTCTCGAGTAAATTGAACGAGTAGAATAAAAAAACAAGTGTTTTATTACCACATAAAAAAAAAACAATAAATTTATCAAACTTGAATAAGCATCGATAAATGGATTGGGCAGTAAGTAGATTCTGACAGGAGCATATATTTGAGAAGAAGGGTAGATTCTAAATAGATAAAGAGAGGTTTATGACGGAAAATAGGATTTGGAAGAGACAGTGAATTCAGACAACTGGCAGGAACCGATTATTTCACGGAATTTAATAATGAATAAATGCAACATGAATCGTTCTGGGAACTGTGTAGTTACGTCATGTGTTTTACTGAATTAAAAGTGGGTCAGATACTTAATAAATTACTAAAAACAATTACAATTAAGGCGAGCCTATGCTGGCCTTACTATTTACGCCATTCTCAGTACATTTTGTCACTTGATGAATCATATGAGGATCGTATCATAATACATATATTATGACCAATAAATAATCATTCAAGATCTCTGATAATTAAAAGGGATTGGTCTTAAATGACATACTTAACTAAATATATGACACAATACAATTACGTGCATAATTATCCATCCTTGCCTGAGCCCTGCTGGGCGTAGCGGTCTGCCGTGGCTGCCTTGACAACCAATGTTCCCTCTGAGGTGTGCGAGTGTGCGCGCGTACACGATTTGACATCATAGAGCACACAAAAAAATATAGCACGCATACAATTCTTATCAAAACTTCATCATGTGCCGCTCTTCTATCGAAGGTTGGCTACCATGTCGCCATATGTTGATATATCCTTTATGAGATCACCTAAATGTTAGATATTAAACAACATTTTAAGGTTGCTCATTCTACTTACGCCTTACTACCTACTATCTTCCCCTGCATGATAAATTGTAAAATATATATCAACAATATATATATCAACTATTATAGTAATGATTAATATAAGTAATAAATGTAAAATATTTATATTTATCAGACTTAAAAATCGCAAAAGTCTACATGTACACTGAGTTTACAACACCGGAACGCCCGTTTTTATTTTAACACCGTTAGGGAAAGGTTAATAACATTAATAATGCGGTCAACCCAGGCCCTACCAGTAAGCAGTCATACTGGATAGTAATGTTTTTTATATTTTCTCCCCCAGGGCACAAATAATAGTATTGATCCTTAAAATATTTAATTTAAAAAAAACTGTGATCTCAATTAGAGGGAACGTTGTTGACGATCTTTGTCTAATTTTATTAATTTTCTAATTTAATTCTTTCCATTCTCATTAATTTCCGGCATTCTGTTTCTACATTCAAGGATGCGTAGTGATGATTCAGATTAAATTTGATCCGTACTTCTTGTTGCCAAGTATCACCAGTATCTTCGGTCTATTTTTACCTAATTGCGCCATATATCCCAAGTGCTTCAATATTCGTCTTCAGACATTCATTTTTGATCTTGAGCTGTCGAAGAGTAAACAAGTTTGCACGTTCAGCCGTCCATGGGACATGCATCATCCAGCGCTGATTCGACCAATTAAACACGTATTTCTTACTTCTTGTCTCGGGATCCAGATTTCTATATAGTATAGAGACTACGCTATGAAATACATCATTATCGGCATGGTTTGTGCGCGATGCAGGCGAGCCAAGACTCCTTCGGATTTCATCTTCGCATGCACCAGTATTTGTAAATAGAGTTCCTAAATATACAAACTGATCTAGAAAATTCCTTCTTTACAACTTGCAGAAGCGGTCCATTACTATTAGTTTTGTGTTGCTTCTCTTGATTTCAAAGCGCAGGTTTTTGCTCTCAGATTCTACTCATTTCCATTTCATCAGCATGCCAAAGATTTGAAAGATGTTGAAAGCGCGTCTTTCATCCAGTACTTGTCACATGATGTATCCCTCATACAGGGTGAATATTATGTTCCAGGCCGATTTTGTTTGGCCGCCATTTTAGTTTGGAATAAAATTATCAGTTCGCATTTGGCAGGCGTAGAGAGGAATTGATTACAATTTATTATGGAGCATTTAACGTTTAACAATGTGTTCAAATCATTAAAATACTAAAACAAACAAAAAAACTCTTTTTGATTTGGCGGGTTTCGTTAATAAACAAAACAGCCGTTTTGAGGCACTAAAAATTACCAATCGGAACACCAACGATCTTTACACCCACGCAGAGTTGTTGTATGGTGCGCTATGTGAGCCAGCGGAATCATTGGCCACTATTTCTTTCAGGATACAAGAGGTAATGCTGTAAAAACTTATTGGTAGCTGAATTGGGTCGATTGGGCCTGCAACACATGTGATTTCATCAGGACGGTGCCACCGCGTACATATCCCGAGCTACGCTTGAAATTTTAAGGAATGAAACAACATCTGCCCGGAACATAATATTCACTCTGTATATGTTATAGAGATCTAAAGATAGTATACATTACATACTTGTCATGCATCTTTTTGAGCTTTCATTATAGCCGAATTGTGGATACACAGCGCACATATGAGAAGTATGTATCAAGTGTTTTGCAACAGAACCATTTCACAACAATCAATGGATCTCTTATAATAATAATACAGATCAGAATGCTTATGGAAACGTATGAAGAATTCAATTCACTCATCAATATAAATAGTGAGTGAAATGTAGTTTGGAGGCTGACACGGTAAAAAGAGAGATAAATTATCAAGGAAAACTTTATCGCGCAAGACACGAAACTCGGGTGTACCATTGGCAACAAGGTTCAGGTATAAATATTAAACAAGCATTCAAATCTGTTGGCAGGAAGCTAGACAAACACAGCCGTTATTCTCTGTAATTCTTTTGTGTTCAAAATGCGAGACTGTGTCGCTGTTGAGTTGATACTTAATACGCGCGGTGATCGCGGATCTCGACACTGCGCGGATAATAAATATTGCACGAAACTGAAATAAAAATTAAAACAACCAATGATTCTAACTTTTTTTTAAATTCTTTGATTTCATTATTTTTTATTTACACGCGCCGAGAATTCCGGGAATTCTTGGCCGACTTTGACAAGTGCACGACCCTCCGAAAACAGTCGCGACAGGCAACAGTAAAATATCGTTTCTGTAGCCTGTTTATCTTCATTGTTTACTTTGTCGCACAAACAGTAAATAAATCAAAGAGTGTTTACATTGGATGTCTTTGAGTGTAGTTGACTCATTGTATAAATGTGTATTTTTCTGTTCTAGTCATTATTGTTGCTCTGTTAAATTGTAGATAAATCCACTTATATCGCCGGACTACATACATCTTTTTATTGTACAAGGAAAATTCAATAAGAATTATATATGTGTGGTATTACAAGTCGACTATTACACTATCACATTCTACTGCAATGACACATGTGCCACTCTTGCCTTATTCACTTCATACATCTTTCGATATATGCTCGACAACTATCGAAACCAATAAATTTATTTAAGAAATTATTGAATTTTTGATATAAAACTTAATTTTAAATAGTAGCCAAAGACTCAAAGCATGTAAGTAAATATAATATATTATTAAAAATAATTTTTCACTAACACAAAGTGATAACGTATCTTGAAAATTGAATGGTTTACAACTATTAATTTTTAATATTTTGTTAATTTGTCTTCGTAATCTTGGGTTCAAGGTTACAAGAAAATATATTTCGTATATGCAAGAATTTTATATATTATAGTAATTTTGTGGCACGTGAAAAATGAATTTAACGGTCGCGGTCTTTCTTAAAATGGTTTTATTTTCTTAAATATGGCAAATAACATTCATTTTATTAGTTTTAAATTAGTATAAAGGTCCTATCTAAGTAATAGTTTTAAAAAAAAGTCAAATCTAGTGTATAACTTCTGATATAAATAAATAATAAAAACCACATTTTCGTAAACTCGAAAATTTGAATTATTAAGTCATTTAATCGCAACAGCTGTGAAGCAATTTATGGATTATATTCAATAAGTATTGTTAGTAGTAAATGTTGTATGCATTAAAGGACCTCATTGCGCGTAGAGGTTTCACGTCCCAGCTGTAAACGATAACATTTAAAAAAAACAGTTATGATATTTTACAAATCACCGGCGATATCCGGCGCAGATCGCCGACCGCTGATTGGCCGCCGCTGGGCAGGTCGCAGCCAGTGAGCGATCATCATTTTCTCACAGCAGTGGCGCGGTCCCATTGTATTCGCGAGGTGTTTTCCACCAAATAATTAGATGGGGAACATAAATTAGTCGCGCACGGCCGCCCCGCGCCGCACCAAGGGCGAGACCGCTACCGGGCGACACGTGTAGCTTCATCCCGATCCCGCACAACGTACATAACCGGCTGTTAAATAAGTATGCACCGCATCCGTGATCAAATAAATCGTGCATCGAAAAATAAATTATGTCTGAAAATATAGGTGCGAAAATTGTTTATCAGACCATTTTATTTCTCTGTATGGACCCGCTAGAGGTAGGCGGGTGTCCAGCAAACTGGACCACAAAGGTGATGTCGAGATATGGACTTTCCGAGTTTTCCCAAAAGACCGCTGAAGAAGAAAAATAATAATGCATGGTATTCTATTTTGTTTACCTATCATGATGATGTGGTCGTAAGTAATTGGAAATTTTTAAAGCTTGAAACAAAATGACTCATTAACACAGACTATGACACAGACAGTATACTCGTATGAACTAAGGTAAATTTCTTGTCCCAATATTTTCATTTTGGTGTCACCAACGTGATCACTTTGTTGCCGCTTAGGCAATCAAATAGCCCGGCGTTTTTTTTCAAAATATGATTCGATTGGAACGAAAATATAAATGCGGATAATGCATTAATGTAAAAAATACACAAAGATTTAATTTTCCAAGAATAAATATTTTTTCTGTTGCAAAAATGTATGTAGAATGCCGCAACTAATGCCTCGTCCCGCAACTAATGTTCCAACCCCCTCTCCTATGTCTACACTTTATTTCATGTCTATTAATATGTACTGGAGTGTGCTCATTACATAAAATGTTAACATGCAGGTACCGAGTTCTAAAGCTGAAGTGACATACAAGTGATTGGGAGAATATCATTACCATTTTGACCTTTACACCTATTGGAAATTTTCAAAGCTCGGAATAAAATGTATGAGTTCCTCTAAAGCTACAGTGATTTACGATTTAATTCATTATTAGATGACGCACAGATTAGCGTTGCCATCGTCGGTCGGCCTCCAGTAAAATGCGACAATACTTCAAATTCAATTAGAACAAAAGTGTTACGTAGATCGAGCCATGTCAAGTAATTATGTAGAA
The DNA here is from genome assembly GCA_022840565.1 of Eubasilissa regina. Classification (NCBI taxonomy): domain Eukaryota; kingdom Metazoa; phylum Arthropoda; class Insecta; order Trichoptera; family Phryganeidae; genus Eubasilissa; species Eubasilissa regina. Next base: position 5,123,392 of record JAINEB010000003.1, read on the forward strand.
TACATACACATGAATCACAAAATGGATGAATGAATCGAGAGTCGTTAGGAACGATTTTTTTTTTGTATTGGTAATAAGCGTGAACACGACAGAATTCGACGCAACGTCTCGCACTGAAACCTCTCGAGATCGGCGCACCGCGGAAGACGGGAAGTGTCACGCGCCCGCCTCAGTCACGGTGTAACGATATCCGAAGTTCGCGTCCCGTCGCCGTCCCGTCGCCGTCTCGCCTCGCTCCGCACTCCGGCCACAATGGAGGAATGATTGGCGATTTGAACCGACGCAAAGCGTAAAAAAAAAAAAAAAACGAATCAAAACTCCGCCGCGCGAACAATCCGGACGGTCGGAATTGATGGAACCCGCTGAATTCAATTTATTTTTGAGGCGAGCACATCGTAGCTGGCGCCCCCTCCCCACATCTCACAAAAAAATTTCGCACTCGAGCATACGTCATACTCGTTACCGCGGTGAGTACATATTTTATTCAGTACCCATAAACGTCAAGCATACGTTTTGACACCTTTTAGAAATCACTTGTTCGAAATTTAATAAACTTATTTGTAAATTCGGTAGATAGATAGGTACCTGCACGGTAGGTTCCTACCTAAAAATTGATATTTTAAAGATTAATATATATTTAATATCCACCTTTATAAAATAAAATGTAACAAATTGAATTTAAAAATTACATAAATAAACGTAATAAAATATAATTACTTCCTTCCTTCCTTCCTTCCCGGTGATACATGTACATAGGATACAAGCGTGATGTTTACACATAACCGTGACTACTGTATAATTTTTTTATTTCTTACCTTATGATTCAAATCGTACGTAATAACAAACAACAAACGTTGAAAAAATATTGTCGATGGGCGCGCGATACAGCGGATGTGCAGATAGACACATTTTACAGGAAGGCGTAAAAAATAAATAAAGTGAAATAATCTTGTATTTTTTATTCAAATTATCATACGCTGTCATTTATTGTTCGTCCATTCGTTATTGAAATGATGAAAATATTCAGAAAAAAAACAGGATTGTGTCATTTGTGGATGTGTACTATACATATACAAACGATAGAAGGTATATTATAATATATCTAGGTAACGTTATGAAATATAATAAATTACGTAAGTCACATAATTTTGGTCCCTTGCCTGATGCCTGGATCGTGCGTTTATTTATCAGACTGATTTCACGATGAAGAAAATTTTCAGGTTTTTCGCTTGTACGCGCGTTGGTTGAATAAACCGCATTACATATAGTTCCAGACCATTCCCACATATCTATACCTATACTCGTATGCTGGATTGGTATAAGAACCGAAGTGTTTTGTGTAGTGAAGAAATAAATCGCTACTGGTGATTGGTACCGGATGTTATCACTGATTGAAAACTGTGATTATAGTTTTAAGATAACATTATAATATACAAAATTAATGAAAAAAAAAATTTGTATTTAATTCACTATAAATATTATTCAATTCGCAAGGCTTAAAGTGCATCAACAACAAATTAAATTTGACAATATTTTTAAACAAGAACCTTGAACAGTGTTATTTTCATCTACTTTATCACTGTTAATGATTGCGACTTGGAAACATTAGTGATTGATTCGCAGTTCGTGATTTTTGAATTTACTAATATCGCATTTTTATTTTATTTCTATAAATTAACGATTTTAACATAGAATATATTTCTTCGGAAGCTTGCCAGACAAAATGTTTCGCGAAACTGCGTAAAAAACTGTACATTATGCAGGCTCCTCGCGACTGTAATTTATAAGAATGTTGTTATAGATATTCAATATCTTAGACATCAATGAGCATGATATATTTAGACAAAATAAAAGAAAATCATCTGAACTTCATAATAATAAAATTAAGACAATATTTGAAAAGACCAAAACAAAACACAATGATTTGTATACGGAGTGGGGCGGGGCGTACGTGTGCCAAACGTAATGTGCTCTTTTTGTTTGTCAGTACCCACCACAATTGTACTAAATTATTAGGTTGATTCATAATCTTCAAACCTGTTCATTATATACTTAGATCAAAAATAACACGAAATAATTGTTCGTGTTGCTTGTCGTCCGGCTGTATTGTCCGTCATATTCGCATTTTACAATTTTCCCAGCATTCGGACAGATACGGTGTTGCCACAGCTAAAAGAGATTAATCCGTATAATAAAATCCAATTATCGCCGCCGTCATCTGTTCCAGTCGTAAAAAATCATTTAACAATCTCATTATTATTATTAGCATATTTATTTCACTGAACATATTCGCGTTAAGGTTGTATAACTTTGAACAAATAAAACAATACGAACACTTCCTGGTCGGGTTATCTTCCCCGCGAGAGATCGCATCGCCCGATTAAAGGCCTTTTAATAATGAAGACAATCCGTTGCGCATACCTTTATCACAGCCTTAAAAGCGTGTAATTAAAAAAAATGTATGGGAATTTTACTTTAATAAACACTCGATACATCCTTGTAAATTGTTAGTTTTGTTTCAAAAGCGATTTTTTTAAAACACATTATATGCAATTTTATCCATTCTATTGAGTTGGACACTTTTGTACTCGTGAATTCATTCGATTTGTGTATGTAAATCATGAATTAGTATGTATACTCGTATAAGGACTGCAATCTACTAGCTGATGTTAGTATAGTGAGTAAGATTAAGAAAGGATCACTTAGGTGGTTTGGTCATATGGAAAGGATGAATGAGGAGAGAACGGTAAGAAAGATATATGACGCAAGTATTGATGGAACCAGAAATAGAGGACGTCCGCGGAATACTTGGCACGACCAGGTAAACCAGATAATGGAGGATAGTTCTGTTAGAAGCCTCAACAATCGGCGAGCTTGTATGACAAGATGTATGAATGTGGATGAGGCGAGAATTGTGCCTCTCTGCCTACCCCCACGGGGAAACGGCGTGATGGTAAGTAAGTAAGCAATCTACTAATCCACTGTTACTAATCTAACAATAATATCATACTTCCTAATTATTTAACAACAAAAAATTTAAAACTCTGTCGGTGGAACAATTCCTACAAAGCATAATTAAAATAGAGCGAGAATTGCTGAAAAACCCCAATTTAATTTGAAACACAAGACTTTCAACATTTTTTTACGTTTAAAAATAATAATAAAAGATTCCCTCGTTTACGATAATATGAATATTATTTTATTACTAGAACGGTTGAGATTGCACATATACCTAGATTGAACAATTTTAATATATTTATTTAAATATCTGTACACACATTTTTTAACGTCCCGTATACGTTGTATAGTTTCATTTAATCTCAATCAAAATGGATACAGCGTACGTGTACATAAAAAAATATCTTTGAGAAATTTCATTATTTGGATGGAGAAATTAATTGACCATAATGTTCATAAAATGATTCGAATCTGTGAATTTATCAAAAATTTTATTTAATATAACGTGTACCAGAATATTTTCTAGAGGGGAAAATTAATAACAAATATTAAATGTGCCCCAGGCGCTAAAATTACCCAGACCACTCACTCTTCACCGAGTTTGACTTTCTACATGAATTAGAAGCCTTCTGCATTAGAAAATAAGCAAAGCAATAAAAATGAACAAATAAATAGTCAATTCAATCTAATCATCAGTTGAATTCTAAGAATGTTCGCGATGGATGTGACACTTCAGCCTTAGTCGCGGTTTGTATCAATTTCACAGCATTTAACCCTTTCTATCCCGACTGCCGAACAACGGTATATTTTTGTAGTTTTCTTCGAGCATAAAATAAGCAAATTGAAAATGAAAAAAATTTAGGTATACAAATATTATTAATTATAATTTGTGATACTTCTAAGTACAGTCAGACTTTACATGTACACAATAATGGAAAATAATTATTATAAAACATTAAAAGAATGGTTGAAAATATAAAGGAAAAAAAAAGTGGTCAAAATAACTATTAATAATTACAAGGAATACAAGCGCGTCAAACCTAACCTTGTAACAATGCGCAACATTTCACCTGTCGCAATGTTGATATAACATAAAAAATAACTACTGTTAGTAGTCTAAATAAATCGAGTAGACTATTATAACGTAGACTTAGAGTATCATCAGAGAATTGACACCACAGAGAGATGGTGCTGATGGTACTACTTTAAGTACCGCCAGGGTAGAAAAGGTTAAAATGATAGCTGAAATTACTGTAGATATTTTTAACATTTAAGATAAATTCGAGTTCACATTCAGACTTTAAATTCGCGTCTTTTAAAAACGATTAGCAAAATAAGTTCGAAATTAAAGATTTTGTATTGTATTTACGTATTTTTTAAATTAGAATTGATGTTACATTTATGCAACAATTATGTTAACAAAACAAAACCTCACATATTCATTAATACATCATAATGTCACTTGTCAAAAATATGTCCTAGAGAATGTATGAGAAACAACGTGTCACCGAATACAACACTCGCCCCTCTGCCGTAATGCATCTGTGTTACATCCAAAATACACGTTGTACGCAAGTAATATTGCATTTGGGCGCACTTGGCGTGCCTCCACATGGCCTAAAGCCACAGGACACATCTATATCGTTTATATAACGTTTTAAAGATCGATGCCTCCGAGACTCGGATACAAACCTTAGGTTGGATTTCGTAAGAAATATGACCACTAATGGAAGAATTCAGTATTTTAAATGTCCACTGAATTCACATATTGTCAGCCCACACACCGGGCAGGGACAATAGCCTATTAAATAAATTAATTTGCAAACATTTTTACCAAAGTCGACGCTAACAACCGGAATGAAACGAGCTGCGTAACGAACACTTAAAGCCCCCCCGAATTCCTGTCATGCATGTATAAAAAAACACGTGTCGGTGGCAAATTTGGGAAATTGATCAAAATTTAGCGAGGCGCTAATATGCGCCGAATTATTTTACAAGATAAGGGTTCGTTCACACGCGATGTCGTGCCCTCGCCCGACCGTGACTCCGCGGTGGCCAAAGTGTAATTGAGATGTTCTAAGAAAATTACACATATAATTTACATTGGAAATTCATATAAACATTCACGTTTTTTTTTTTCAAGTACCACTATAGAGCGGGTTTTAACCTAGAGCGATAAAAATAAGTAGTTCTGGATAACGAAAAAACTTACCTTCCTTACCTCAGACTTATGTTTTGACACTTTTTAGAAATTCATGTTCGGAAAAATACAGCACTTATGTTCTAAAATTAAAATACATTCTTTCACGTTCCAGTAGGTAGGTAAAGAACTTCTCTGTGAATTCACAGTACCTACTTAAATATGAATAAATAAAAAATACGTACCTAGTACCTATCTACACAAGGTACAATAAAAGTATTACGTAACTTATCACGAATCACCGGTTCGGTTATAAATTAGTGTGAATTTAAGAAATACATTTAATTGAATCATGATAAAAAAAAAAATTATAATCGAAGAATTAAAAATAAGGTAGATTTCAATCATAATCTAAATATAAATTATTTAAAACATTATTTATAACCACTTTATGAGTTAAATTAAATACACCAACCACTTTCGGAAAATACCGTTTCCTTCATCAAGAACAATAGAACAATTTGACAAATATGGAAATATTATTTTCCGAAACCGGTTGGTATAGGAAATGGTATTTTCCAAAACCGGTTGGTGTATTAAATTTAACTCATAAAGTGATTCAAACCAAAGTTTTAAATAATTTCTTATATTAAAATTAATAAAAAATGAATATTGAAAATAATATTTATTTTTTATTAATTAAATTTTTTTTCGACAATTAATTACATTACAAATTATTTTATCATTACAAATTTTTTTTCGACAATTGACAATTCGAAAATGATACATTTCGTTAAATAAAACGAGCGATACGTTTAAAATTATCATCAGCACGGTTGCAAATTTTCATAACACGCCCTCGCATCCGCAGCGGGGAGTTTTAAGTGACGGCGGACTTGCACTCAATGTGTTCACTAGAATCGTGGGCCAACGGTTAAGTAATAATTATCGGTTTGAGGTCTCAATCGGCTTAAGCAACTTCACCTCTGAAATTAAGAAACGATCATTATTTTTTTAAGATGACTTATATGGCGTTCGTTCGTGAGTTTCATTTCATTTTTCATAATTCTTAATAAAATGCAATGCACTTAGCGGGCAACGGCGGCCGCAGCCAAATGCGTAATTTACCCAGGAATACAACTGAGAGCAGATTCTGATTTCGTTTAAAATAAAAAATGAATTTCTGATATCTGAACCTGGTGACTAAACATACTTGACCATGGCCGCTAACACGAAACGCGTTCATATTATGGTATTTATAATATATGTAAAAATGTTCAAAAACGGTATGCTGACACTTTGCTTGCGTTTGTAATATATACAATATAATAACAATGGATAAATTTTCTAAAAAAATTCACATCATTTAGTTCTACACCAGAATTTAAAAATTAATAATATAATAATTAAGTATAATAATTTAATAAGCGAACTTATGGATATGATTTTGCAAAAATATGTATATTTAAATAAAAAAATTTAAGCACTGTTTCTTATTATGGAGGGCAAAGTCTTCCAGGGTGCCATGGCAGACTTGGTCTTCTGGCAACACTTCTGGTTTTACAACTCTTCCTTCAGCTGAAGTAGAGATTGGCCTGAGACCAATGTCATTAATAACACATGTAAAAATGAATGAACTACTCACTTGGATCGATCTGCTCAGAAACACTTTAAATCTGAAAACGATTTTAGTCGCTAAACTAGCTTGGAGTATCTTGTATTGTCTCGACGTTCGAACATTCCAGAACGTCTGTGTTTTGTCTATGATGTTAAGAATTATTTTGGAACGAAATAGTTAAGTTTTTTACTGAGACATTCCGAAGCATTCCCCACGTAAGTGGGATAATTTCATGCAATACGAACAATTCCATAGATTTCAACATTCCGACAGAAATTCGTTTTAAACAAATAACGTAACACGTAGCGGTGGTCCGGAACCGGCGGCCCGCCTGCACTGGCGGGCCATTAATAACAAGGGCGTTGCACCGTACGATCAGTCGGCGCACCGCAGATAAGGGCACTTAGCCCCCGAAATGTGGGCACGGAATGGCCGATAGCGATCCGCAAGGGCGCGTGGCACAAATTAACAACAATTTGGCGTACACCGAGCAAAGGCGGGGGGGGGGCTACCACGCCGAGCGCATCGCCAGACTAATTTTCCACTGGTCGGGAATGTTAAACCACGCGATAAAGTGAGCTGCCTTTTTGAAAAATTAATGGCGATCGTGACGGATGTCTGGTCGGCGAAGGGTCCAGTAGCTGGATACGTACCGAACAACAATAGGATAACAACCCTTCAAGAGTGATTTATGTCACTAATCAAGTTAAAACTTTATTCTATAGAAAAAAGTACAATAATATTATAGAATAGGAAATATTATATTACAAGTGAATACCAGTATCGTTCAAAAAATTTGGTATCATATAGATTAAATGTGGCGAATTAAGGGAAAGAAGATGACACAAGTTAAAATTACCATTAACGAGAGGTAAAAAAAACCTGTGATCCGCAATGGACAAGCAAAAAAGATATGGTCCAGAGTCTTCTCTTCGGCACCACACACACATCGGGAAATCTATTAAGTGCATTCTGAATGTGAGGCTACCTGGCGATGCCCAATTCTCATACTACAGATATTTGATATTGTTCTCTTGGACACTTTCCTTTTGGAGAACAGGGAGTGCGGGGAATAGATCTTTGAATGATTTTTAGCCGATTACCCCTGAGATTATTTGAATCGATCCAATGTGCAGTCCAGATAGAATTCATACGTTTTTTTACCATATTTAGCCTGTCATACATCGGGATATGAAATTGATAAGGGGTAAGAGGCGAAAGTTGTTTATTAAAATAAAGGACTCGGGTGCTCTGTCCTATCTATGATGGTGTAAGTATACACAAGGTCTTCAGCACTTTTGTGCAATTTTCGTAGCTTCACCACATTTTTGCAAATCTAGATCTAGAACTGACAACGACGGTACAACAGTTCTATTTATAAGACGAATTTAACATTATGCATAAAGAAGATACTCTGTAGCCGTGAGCTTAGCCTAAAGCTTCGAATGCGAATGGTCCGATGTTGCGAGTTCTCAGTACCTACTGTTCTACGGAATGGAAACGTGAATTCTTACGAAACATTACAAAGGCGGCTTGCAAGCTGCAAGCAGCATAAGAAATAAAGATGAAAAAGTCAAGGAAATCAGAAAACTCCACATATTTGATTATGGCGGTCCTGTAAGGCGCCTGAAGAATCTACAATGATGCCAAACTTGAAGAATCTATAATGATTAAACAACTGGACAATGGTCGGCTGTCAACAAGATAATTTTGTCCAACATGATAGCCAACAAAAAGAAGAAGATTTTACACGGGTTTCGATTTAAAAAAAAAAACATTATCGCGGATCGACGCCAATTATTAGATTGGAGGATACAAGAAAACAAAATGCAAAAACCAGAGTCTAGCGCGCAAACCGTCTGGAATCAGAAATGTATCTACAAGTGAAAGAAAAAAACACGCTTGTGCAGCTTAGAAGATTGCAGGCTTCGAGGAAATTAGCATGTCGATTAGTAACGCCTCACGCGTCTAGCAGCTGTCGTCCATTAGGAAGGCTCGCGAAGCAGATAGAAGCTAGACGTTCACAGACGAGCCAACCGGCGGGGCATCGAGAACCGTCAGGATCTACCAACTACACAAGCAAGAAAAACGCTACACCGAATTAGAAATAATTATGAAGCATTAATCTGCGACTCCTCGTTCGGCATCAGACTATTTTCATTCGACCACTTCACCAGAATAGAAAATTCAGCAAGAATATAATGAATAGTATTTACTAAACCACTGGTGCTGTATTCACTGAAGTGCCAATCTTGACAAACGAAAATATAAATACTCTTATTACTTACTACACATAAAAATCTAGTCTCAACTAGTTGGTAGATTATTTCAAATAACTAAATTCTAAATAATACGAAATTATTAACATGCATCTAACATGATTTCTTCATGGAATTACTAAATACTTAAATATAAGGTTAGCGAGAACACTAGTGTTCCCTCCATGTCTGCATGGAGTCGAATTATGAACTGTGAAGAATGGTCAGCTTCGAAATGTAGCGTAAGAATATTCGGAATCCTCTGGGAACCACGCAGTATAAAGTTGCCATTATTTAGCTTCATTAGAAGAAGAGGAAATAGAAACTTGGAAAATGTTCTAAAAAAAGAGACTGCGCATACGATCCCGACCCTTTTGACGAGATGATTCTTTAATGTCAGACAGACACTCAACTATTCCTTCCGCACATCAAACACAACAAATGTCTACTATTTTTTAAAACTTATCTCTTTCTCTGTCTCCGCAGAATCCATAAGCATTATAATAAGAAGAAGACATGTATTGTTATCACTTGAACTTGAACTTCTATCTCTTGTACTTAACTGTCTTTAAAAATGATACAAAACATCGTGCAGTGGATTGCTACACCAAAAATTCCACCGTATCTGAAATTGTACCCTTTTCTATACCTACCTAGCATTTTATGGTGAAATAATTGAGCTCGTATGTTGAATATTTTCACCCGCATTGTTTTCGCGGAATATGTTCGTGTCCTGATCTAGAACAGCGGTTAAACCAGCTTGCATTTACCTTGGCGAGACAAGCCTGAAGGGTGGCCTTGACAAGGAGGCATATGGGTGCTAAACGAGATCAATTATTATTTAAACGAACATCGCAAAAACCTTCGGGTGGACGCTAATTACACGAGTGTGTGTATAACTCGAGACCTTTTGGACAAGTATGTTTTAAAGGTCACTGCGTCGAGTAAAGAAAATAATATAATAAACAATATAATATAATCTTGTATGAAAGAAATTATATAAATTGAAATTCATACGCAAATTCAAAAATCGAAAACAAATTTTGAGGTTTATAAATTTTAATCTATAGCTGTTGAACAAATTGATCAATTACGATTGTTTAAGGAGCCTTCTAATTTTAACTATCTTGCGTAGAAAAGTATGAGTGATTTATTGTTTTTAAACAAAATTATAAATGGCAGTGTCCTGGATTTAACTAATGTGATTTCGAACCGCATTCCTACTAGAAGTACTACGTACTGCCGTGGAATGTGAAACGACTCAAAAACAAATTATTAATATTATCTCACCTATACAGAAGCTTCACAGGATTGGGAATGAATTCATACGATATTTTCTTTAGTTCCAATACTAAAAATATAAGTGTACTTAATATTTTTAACGCTATATTAAAATATTAGTATAGTTGATTAGGGTATTAAAGCCGTTCCGTATTTTAAAAGATTTTTTTTTTGTTTTAATATTTTTTACTATTAGTTTGATGATTATATGATGATGTGTATATTTGATAATTATATTGCCGTATTTAACTGTGAACATCGTATATTCCGTGAAATTAAATTAAGATTCGAAAACTTATCAAAAATGTCTTATAAAACTGTATTATAATTAATATAGATTATTTAAATTTGTTTTGAACCACTTAATAAGTTATGTTAATACACCAACCGGTTTCGGAAAATAACATTTCCTTCACTGGATGTCAAATTAACTAACTACAAAACCATATATGTCACGTTATTCTGACGTTAAAGTTAAATAACGTATATTAAAATGAACGAAAGCCAAAGTTCAATTTACAAATCTTAAAAATAGTATTATAATTAGATTGTATTTGCATGTCTGTGCTGTGGGTATATATTTAATAAATAATGTATTCAATTTTCACATTAAGCAAACACATTGTGGTTAGACATAATTATAATTTTAAATTTAAAAAAAAATGTTATCACACCACGTTATTGAATACATAAACCAACTAGTGACAATAAATATATAAACCAACTATAGATGTACTTCATAGAAACGAGATAGGTATAGGTCTTAATAACTTAGAAGATCTGGAAATCAAATCATTAAAAATAAATAAAAACCATTTACTAAACAATCGAGTAGTTTTATCGAGTAGCCCCATTTTAGATATCTTCCCCTTCCCTAAACTCATTTCTACCCCCTCTGTTTTACCTAACCCCCAGCAAAGTTGATGTTCTATCTCTCTCTCTTCATTACTTTTCTAACTGGTTATAATTCTGTTTTTAATTAGTATATATTTGTCCAACCCTAATGAAGAATCAAGCCTGAGCCGAAACCAGTCGGTTTATATATTCAATAAAATGGTGTAAAAACAAAATAATATTTTTTTATTTAAATCATAAATAATGTATTACTGTAAAAGCCTATATCAGCGTTGATAAATAAATAAATTTGCTTTTAAAAGAGAAATGCAGTGTCAATACATTAATATCGAATAAAAAATTCCAAAAGGAGCTAATTTCACGAGATAAAAAGAGAGATATCGAAAAATTACCCGATACTTTATGATCTTGGCTCATTCTCTGTTTACCTTGAACGTTCGTGGGAACCGTACGGCCCGAGAATTGACTTAACCATCCCGGATGACGCACGACTCCGTTCAACCTCAGCGAGCGTGAACTTTGCCTAAATTCAAAACCATCACTCCGGTGGATATTCTGCAACTCTCCGTGCGGGCATTGCCGAGAGGCGCGATGCGGGACGCAGCCTCCGATCCGCCGTGTCGCGCGGCGAGCGGCGAGCGGGGAGCGGGGAGCGGGGAGCGGGGGGAGAAATGCGTCAGACCCCGGCGAAAGGAGGTCACAGCGAACGGCAAAAACAACAGTTAAACTAGAAAAAAAGGGGCGCGGGTATCTACCAAAATATTCACTCGTTGTGGCGGTTTTACCGGGATCGAAACAACTCACAAAAATTTTTGAATTTCGCGGAAATTCAACATAGAGAAATGCCAGAAACGATTAACCCATTTCTGTCATATCCGCGTGCCTTAACATTAGGCGTTCACGGACTTTTCAGAGACCGCAAGCGATTTTCGAGAGGTACCGCTATTCGACTGCAGGTATCGCTTTGGCCGGGTTTTCTGTGAATTCAGTGACTGATTACACAGCGGCCCAGATTAGTGGTAATAATGGGATCCTGGCCGCAGCATCCTGCCGCGGCTTTCCTAAGAATACGACGGTTATGCAATGAAACATTAATGGACGCAACAATACACCCGGCTAATGACCACAGACCATAATGGTCCAGTGATTCGTAGAAGTCCAAAAAAATTTGATTGGTTATATTTATGTTATTCTGCTAATGGTCGATTTGTTTATTACTCGCGATGGCATGATTTTATTTCAACTTTTGTTAAATTTCTGATTGAATATATCTATTGTGACACGTGTTTCAACAAATCATCAACTTTGGCAACCATGCGACGATATTTCCAAGATATTTTCAAATAATTGAAAAAATTAAATGAAGTCATCGTTGGGTATTAAAAAGTAATAGAATTGTAATGCCGAAATATGAAGCAAGAATAACATTGGAATGGAATAAGTGTCATAATGGTAAGTGCCCTCACTATCGTAATTACTTGTCAATAAAAATTTGGGGGCAATTATCGATAGAGAAGCGAGTCGAGAAGAGGTCGGCGAGAGAGAGACGGGCCACCGGGACTCTCGACACTGGCCGGCGAGCACCGGCACCGGCACCGAGCGCGAAGTCTCGGCCGCGGTGCCGTGTTATGAAACAACTCGGCACACATTCGCCTAATCTCGGCTGGCGTAGGCAATGAAAGAGAAACTAACGGCCCCGTCAGGCATTGACTTTGAGTGCGCCAATCAAGAAACAGCGATACAGCGTCATTTTCCCTTTTCAGCGAACTGATCGATAGGCGCACGGCGTCCGCCACTGGAGTGGTGGGACACTTATCAGAAGAAAGCGAAACAATGTGTCGTCTCGTAAACCTCGCGAAAGAAAATATCTCGTCAAACGATTGAATCTGTAGCAATAAGAAGTGTAGGAGTAGTTTCTTCTTCGAATGTCAAGTTTTTGGATGTCGGTATCATTGATATTACTTACAATTAAGTCTTTTAGAAGTTTGAAGAAAATCTGGATACACTGATTGCACTTGTACCTACTAATTTTTTCACATAAACAGAACAATAATTCGTCACTTTCTAAAATCTGTCAGTACAGTGATGAAAATCAAACTGATATTGACGCAAAAGTAAATATATGTTAAAATTTGTGTTATATTTAATACCGAAAAATATTATATTACATTACATACTTCGATTGGCACCACTGGGTTTCCTGGTTTATAATAATATACATGTGTGTGTGTGTGTGAGTATTGTCGCCCTTTTTTCGGAAAGTTAAGAAGACGGTAAACGACAGGCGTCATTCTTTTTATATCCTGCACTTCGACCAGTCCAGCGGTCCAAATAAACCAGCTAAATTGGACACCAGAAAGACAGTAAAAATAAAAGGTTAGCGCAGTTCATATATCATATGTGTGCTTATTGTTAATCGTCCCTCTCCAAGCTAGTCTCTTTTTTGGAGAGGTAAGCGAATAAAAAATATATAATTATAGTAATGTACAATACTTAATTAACTCATAATATAAAAATTGTAAAAAATTTCTCTATTCTCCAATAATTTAATACTAATTCGTATCAAAATTACACAAAACTAAGTTCTGAAAAAACTAACTACACAATAATAATGTGCTCTCATTAAAAAATATCTATATATATATATATGTGTGTGTGTGTGTGTGTAAGTCAAATATTAAGTTAAAACTATTTATAGCCGATGGATAACATAAAGATTTTTTTAACTAGATTACCTTGTTACTGTTTATACAAAAATAATTAACATTTTTATGATACTTTTCTTGCAAACAGTTGCAGCTTAATCTTCTTCTGACGCACGGTTCACCCCGGCTTTTCTGACTAGCGAGAATATAATTTAAAATATCCCGGTTGACATTTAAAGCATTGTACGCGATGGCGCCAGGATTTATCACAGATCTCGACTTGCGAGAAAACCTCGGTGAATGGAACGAAATCTGAGGACTGGTCAATCGGCTGATCAAACCGGCATGCGTCAACAGGACGAAATGTGTATATCGAGAGAGTTCTCTAGCGACAGTATCAATTTTGTATCCACGTATCCAGTATTAATTTTGACCTATTTTTTACGAGTAAATAAATCAATTTTAACTAACCATCAGTTATACGCTGATGTGTCATTCCTTCGCCCTTCTACGATTGAAGTTTCTACGATTACAATACGAGTTAGCGATGGTAAACTGCGATTGTGGCGACGATCGGTTTAACTATTGGGTGGTTTAATTTCTAGTATACCAGTCATTTCTCAAGAATTACTAATAATCGTTACAATCGAACACAATAATGAACTATCACTTCTGCCAGTGAATAACTCCGCCACTTCCTGATGGTGTCGTATCAGTTTTTCTTCAAATACAGAAGCTATATTTATTTGCATTCAATGTTATCTATCGTAAATATGTGAAGTTATACGTTATTATTATATCTTTATTTTGTTTTATTTCTTTCTTATCCTTCGTCTTCCATAATGCCTTATTATCAAACTGGATTAATTTGGCAGAATCTCCTCAAGGCGAGGAGTGTGTGACGCGGACGGCCTCAGTCCGAACTACCCGGGCAGCAGAGCGGGCAGGCGGACGGGCGGACAGGCGGGCACCGGCACGGGCGCACCGCCTCGCCCCGGGGCAGACAACTCGGCCGGACTCGCATTATAGAGTTTTTTCCCCCGGCCGGCCTTGACGCATTGCCGGCTCGGGAAAATGGCAGAAATCGAATGAGAGATCCGAACCGCACTTCGCTCGGCGATCCGACGGAATCTGGTATGTTCATACTAGTTTGCTGTAATAAAAAACATATAATTACGGCGGGGAGCCGCGGCGCGCGCGGGGGGCGGGGGGCTGCCGGGAGGGGAGGCGCATCTACACTGGACGAGACAAAAGAGAAAACAGAAGAGCCGCGAGCATATACTCCACATCGCGGCACCGGACCAGCAAATCAGACCGATAACTGGCTTTAACACACACCGCGACATTACTATATTGTACACATACACAATATTGTGTTAAATACAACCTAGGTACATAAAATGCACTCAACAATGTCAGCTTACATAAAATAATTACTAACTAGACAGATTTGGTAGCACAATATTACTCGATACTTAGTGCTTAGGAGGATACCTAACAACCATAAAATCTGAGTATACCGTTGACTAAATGTAATTGTACGAAAATAAAATAAAATAAATATTTTGCATGCATTTATTCCTATTGTAAATAAATAAAATTATTCTTCAAGGTCTTTTGAAAACATTAAAAAGCAATTATCTCAAAAGATGCTCGCAATATTTCACGGCTATTATAAATCATATATTCAAAAATGTCAAACTAATTGAATTTGACTAAAATATTTTCATGATAAATAATAATATTTTCGTAAAAAATTTTACTTCAATTGCGCTCTACACATAAACTGTTCATAGTCCTACATTGTCTTTGTATTTAAAATTAAAAATTGTCATTAAAGCTTATGGAAATGATTTTTTGAAAAGGTGCGCTTTTAGTGTCTTGTTAAATAAAGTTACGTAAAGTAAGTAAACGGAGGGCAAAGAGTTCCACATTTTGGGCCTGCCACCGTTCATTAAATTGATACTTCTGGTAAGGGCTGGTCGGTTCTATGATGATATACAATATATATGTACCTACACACTGCATTAACCTTTTGTTTTGAAAGTATATTTTTAACATTTTCCCTCTCCATGGAAAAGAGCTTGTCTCGTTTTTGGAGAGGTACAGCGATAAATAAAAACACATAACTTAGTAGCTTGTAAACAGAATCAACTAAAACATGTATAACTGTAACTAATGTTAAATAAAATAAAATATATATTTTTTTAAATATCAGAAATTTGTAAAATGCTAAAAGCAATCATTAAATTTTTTCGCAGAAACCATGCCTCTTACGCCCATCCTAGATGAGGATTAAACACTAGTTATGTAATATAACGTGAATGTCAGGTTACATAAACTTATTTATTTACTATCACGCCAATTCCCCGCGAGGGTAGAGCGCCACACTCTTCTGTCCTGACACACAATTCTCGCCGTATCCACATTCATACATCTTCTCATACAACTCGACGATTATTGAGGCTTCTAAAAGAACCATCTTCCAGTATCCGGTTTACCTAGTCATGCCAAGTCTTCCGCGGACGTCCTCTTCAGGTTACATAAAAACATCCGATAAATATGATTATTTATTTTAATAATCAACTTGACAACCACGAAATACGTCGGATGTATGATGCAGCCATGGATCATAGATTACGGTCTCTTTGAGAAATTGTATTAAGTAAATATATGTCCCGCCGATTAAATGAACCTACACTGTAAATTTCCGAAGCAGCCAGGAATTTTTACGTGTAAGCGATTTTTTCTGCGTAACCGATTCGTATTGCGTTCAGCAGAATAATTCTCGGTAGAGGAATTTCTGCGTTGGCATTTACGAAGCCTTAAATAAGAAAATAATCTTTTAAAAAAGAATCCAGAGTGACAGGAGACAATCGGATCCGTCCGCCCGACGACAATGCATCTGCTGTTCGAATCGCATGACGAAGTTGGCGGATCGAGAGTATTTCTGGACATCACCCTGAAGTTAAAAATACTCAGGATAGGAATTGGAGAGGAACAAGTGACGATGCAGTGAAAAAGCGGACAATTGAATACTTGTCATATGTTTTTTTTGCTTTGTGTGCAACAACAGCTAAAGTGTCATTCGCTAGATTGATCACAATAATTCACGAATACTGGTATAATGACTTGGAAATTGAAGACAAACTAAAATAATAATAATCTCCGTTGACCATTTTAGAAATATCTATGAAAAAAGTTTTAGTTTTAGAGTATTTCCTATACATTCCAGCTGTCGAAAACAACGTCGTGAACATATTTTGTTGTTAAGTTACATTTTCAGAAAATAGTTCTATGTATTTTATTAAAAATTAAATTAATCAACTAGAAAGATATACAGAAAAAAATC
Organism: Eubasilissa regina; assembly: GCA_022840565.1. NCBI lineage: Eukaryota > Metazoa > Arthropoda > Insecta > Trichoptera > Phryganeidae > Eubasilissa > Eubasilissa regina. Next base: position 5,140,499 of record JAINEB010000003.1, read on the forward strand.
AATCTATCGAAAAAATATTTAGTCGGTACCGGAATTTGAACCTGGACTTCTTCCGATAGTCTCGGATAGGAATATATCTTTCTAGTTTATTCATTTAATTTGTACTATCGTCATATTATTAACTAGTGCTTTTCAAACGGCGTGCCTTCTGATTTTCTTGTTTTGTTTTTTTGGTATAAAGAATATAACAACATTAAATCTTCTAACCACCCATAGATGGCAACAATGATATGCCAAGCATTTATGTTCTATTTTCTACGCGCGTCCTGCCGGTACTCTGCCGCCAACTTGCCGCGAACCGCGTTAAACTGCGCGCATCACCGCATAAAGTGAAAACTTTATCAAGTATGTGAGTCGCACTTTGTTTATAGATGGCGTCACGTCTAATTATTATTATATTATCACGCAGATCATCGCTTCAATATATTTCCAATATCACATCTCGCGTGTATGATAACATCACTTTTCCAGCGAATATTTTAACATTTCACGACAACACACTGCGTCGTCGTGCCTTGAAATATCGTGAATCGAGTTGTGCATAATAATCCAAACGGACTGCCGTTACTCCATTACCGATTTTAAGTCAAGTTCCACCCGACACATGCACTAGAGAATTAAATATCAACCAGTCCCTCGGGTTCTAGCTTCTTTTTTTTTGGATTTTAAAATTTCATTTGTTAAGAAAACGGTCGATCAGTGTTCTAATTTCAATGGGTAGATACTGAGTAGGTTTTTTTTTTAATTCAAATTTTGAAGTGTGTATCAAAAGTTACCGAGACAAGATCCGTCAAAATGAATGTTTCAATTTAAAGGTTACTGAGTATGACGTATTTATATGTTTCTACTGTACTACAATTTTTTTTTGTAAAATTAATCAAATCATTTTTTTTAAAGTTTTCAATGTAATTGTTACCTGTATGAAATTATTCAAAACAATAAAATTCTTTAAAAACAAACAAAAAAAATGGACCGTTTGAAATAAATTTGATGAAATATTTTCCTCTCATCCTAGGGTTTCCCTTGAATATTTTCTTTTTTATAACTTTTATCTCTCTGTTCTCTGTATTTTCAACTTCTTCTCTCACTTTTTCTGTATTAGAGTCTTTTTTAAATTTTAAATTGTTCTCACTGTATAATACTGAGAAAACATGTAACTGGTATGTTTTCCGAATAAAATAAAAGTTTTCGTACCCCTGATCTCGCTAGCCGAATGTCAAACGGTAATATATAATTTACATACAGAGGAGCAGCGGTGCGACTAGACGCCAACATTTCATTTTCAGTGCATTTCCCAAATGCTGTTGACTTTAGAGTAACAGCAAATTATGCTAAATCAATTGCATGCAATTTGGTGCTTGGTACAAGGGCAGACGGCATTGATAACAAGGTCGCGATATGATATTAAATTAATTAATTCAAGAATTAAATTCATTACTCCAATACTCTCTACTGCCGAATACACGGATCTTATGGTAGCATTAAATAATAATTAGTATAAATAATAAGGTAAAACACTTTGTTTAAACTACTATTTATTGATAACTCAATACGTTTTTATACCCATGATATTATGCATACTAAATTTAAAATGCAAGCACAACTAAAACCAAAACTATAAAAGTGTACCTAAGCGGTGTTATTTATATAATTAAATTTTCTATTAACACTTTTTCTCATTTCTAAAATTTCAAATTTAATTAACTCTAAACCCCTAGTATTTGTATTTATAATTTCTAAACCTTTATTAATGTCAAAACAATGGATAGTTTCCAAAAAGTGATTGAAGAATTCAGAATAGTTCGATTGCAGTTAAGTTAGATTAGGCAACTCCTTTGGCTTTACCGTTTCTCAACAAGTACCTACATATGTGGACACCGCTAGGGAGAAGTAAGCCCTCGGAAGCGAGCGCAGCATGTGGTCTACGAGACTAAGCATCTGGCAACGTCAATGTGTCAATACTAGGTGAAAACACGTCAGTAATGATAGAGGAAATAAATCATATTTTCAAATTTACACAGAATAGTCGGCAGGTAGGTGCGCTTACCTTTCCGGTTCAGAATTAAATTATTATTTAACATATGGGAAGTGGGTACCTACGTACCTATGGTTATACAAGTATTATATTCGAAACATTGCCTGACGTTATTAAAAGTGTGAATAAACTTGTGACCGACGTGCAAACGGCGAGAATTATTTTAGTGTCGATTAATCAATAACGCCAAGACTCGAACGTGTCCTTCGAGTCTCTGGTAAGTTTTTTTGCTTGGAGGCTATTGAGCGAGTTATCATTACATATAACTAACAGGATGTGTTAAGACTGTCATAAATCTATACCTTAGTCGTTGATTGACATGTCGAAAAAAAATTCCAGTTCCTCAAATTGATTGCTCAAATTTGGGTCGCACTTAATTTGCGCAAATTTGACACGTCATTAGCCACAGTGTCGTCAGTTCAGCGGTCCACTATCCGTGAAATAGGATTTCCCTCGATGATCTCAGATTCCGAGGTGAATTTTATTATTTAATTAAAATATGTTATCAATCACATTCCAAACAGTTTTTATCGCGATAAGCCGACTAGTCTAGAGCCTAGCTGTAAGTAGGACGCGTCTGAATTATGATAAATGCCAAGCAACAGATATATAGACATGAACTCGTGCCTACTGGTATGTGAGTGTGTATTATTAAATCAGGTCGAGAAAAAAAATACGGACATTTTTAGTGCTGAAATACCTACAGTTTTTATACGTCGAACGAATACGCCCACAGACAGTCAAATTTTAATGGTACATTTTTAAGCTAACATAAATAAATATATTTTGTATGGATAGGTGGGAGAGGAAAGTTTAAAATTAATCTAGATGGTGAAAGTTGATTCCGAGGGTGAACGGGTAGACGAGCGAACGAGTGAAAACTTGAATTAATTCAAGTTAACCTTTCCTCTCCGATGATGAAACTGAATTAACATTTAAATATAAATTAAACTTACTAATTAGAAAGATATACATATAAAATCAATTTTACAACCGAAATTCGAACCTGGATCTCTTCTAATCCGGGGAACGTTGCATTAACCGATTATGTTATACCAGCACAGTGAATTGTACACTTTTCAAATTAATACATCTATCGTTCCATTATTAATACATTTAATTTGTATTAAAAATATCACAGATCTATGTTCTCAATAATTACAACTTCATAATAAAAATGTGTTCTCCTTAATGAATTAATATCGTCTCTAATTATGTGAATATCTCTGTAAATATACTAAATATAGAGTTCATATTTTAGGTATTCCTCCGTAATATATTTATGCATTGGATAAAATAATTACAACATACAAGTATTTACCATACGCAATAATAAAAAATGTTTTCTCGAAGAACCCGACGTGAATTTGTCAACACGTGTATGTGTACGTGCGGAGTGGTGTCGACAGCGCAATGTGCGGGGCGCAGGGTGCCGGATGCCGATCGTCACTTAGTGGCAGAGCACGCGCCGGCCGAGTTAGACGCGTCTTATGTTGTCGTTAGTGATGATCAATGTTTTTTTTCTCATTTTTACCACTTTTACACAATAATTGATATAAATGTGGTCTTATATATGTTTCAACTATGATTTTAATAATTAATAAATGTAAAATATTCATATTTATCCGATTTAAAAATTGAAAAATTCTACATGTACACTGAGTTTACAGCACCGGAACGTGCGTATTTATTTAGCACCGTAAGGGAAGGGTTAAGTACGCTCATGCGTGGTGCAGTGAGCACGTGAATAATGATAAAATGGGATTTAACCATGAAAAAGGCATACAAATGTGAATAAAATAAAGTTTTTTTTATAATACTTGAATCAAGGTGATAGGGAATAAATATTAGAATATTAATCAACACTCGAGGCTATGAATAATATCATCCTCCAAACCGGCTAATCATTTATATATGTATACATAAAACGCTAAGCCAATGAGCACCTTTATTACTATGCAACAGGATATTAGTTACTATTAAAAAATACGAAATATAATATAATATTGTATTATGAAATGTGTATTGAATAATATTATTGGTCTATATTCAATTACCTTTAACATCGTCGTCAGACCTTTGAGCAAATCTATGTTTTGTGTCTGAAACCAGTACTTAGAGTAAGGCTTTTGAGCAAATCTATAAAGAAATGTATTATATACTCAAGTACTACATAGTTTATCTCTCTTTATCTCAAGGGATGGTCTCTCCTCTCTGCACACTCCTTCAGTCGGTACATAGTCCGACGTGTTTGTGTTATTCTTTAGAATAAAATAAATAATTAGTCTTGCACGCACACTTACGGATGTTGAATTAATACTTGAAAATTAATTAACTCCACAAGTGGTGCCCGACCGGCATCGCTAGGAAAGTTTCGAGTACATATCGACAATGACAGTACTGAAGAATGTCTAGAAGACTATTCTCATTACCTCTTACAATACATACTTTTTTTGTATTTCTCGGACATTTTGTTTTGAAGTGTACATGCTTCACCACACCTACACTCGAGAAATGTAATACAACAAAATTCTGAAATATAAAAAATATGTTGCTATTCACGATTTATTTCCGTGAGCGGCCAGAGCAAATTAGCGATGATTCAACAACGATGTGGTAATACTCCTCATGTGTCTAAACTTCGTAAAAAAATAATAACATTGGGTCCGGACGTGTGTTACGCTTAAAACTGCTAATATAATTTATATGTTTTTAATCCATACTTATAATGTACCGTGGGCACGCAACGTTTCGGCGGCACACACAAACCGACAGTTAACAAAAATTAAGCTGAAATAATGAGATTCGTGGAATCACAAATTCCGACCATGTTAGTTTAGAAATGCACGATATTTTTAAGACGCCACGTTAAGTAATATATGTATTCGTATATTACTTAACGTGGCAAATCTATTATACTGAAAGGTAGTCTTTCTACTTAAATAACGTAATAAGATAATCCAAATGGCGAGCATGTTTAGTCTAATAGCTTGCCTAATGAACAAGTGGTCATGTGTCCGTTCTTTGTCCCGAGAAACTACCAATTTAGTCCTATTTCTCGTACCAAAAGCGCTTGATTTAGTTTGAAAAATACAATTAATAATTTTGAGGAAAATATTCTCCATCTTCCGCAAAAAAATCCTATCCATGACGAGGGCGCATCGCACACAAATTAATTTCGTGGGTACCTACTGTAACTTAATATAAAGTTCCCTCTTCAACACCAGACTGAATTGAAAATAATTTCCTACGACATTAAATCAACATCGGTGCGTCTAACTTTAAATATACAACCCTCTTCTATGTTAAGTAAAGTACAAAATGACTTGTACAATATAATAAATTCCATAATTGAAAACATTTTATCAAGTACTTAATTTTTACTGCCTTTACAACGCGGTATGGTTCCTGGCTTCATCAATAATGCACTTCCACGGTATCTGTACTGAGTTGCTTACCGCCGATTACTGATGCCAATAATTGACATGTCTTTATTTTTATTGTCTTCTTGAGTCTACGTCTTCCTTCAGGCTTATTATTGTGACATTAGGCTCATCGTATCGGTCGTAAATCTTATTAACTATGTAACACCAAATCTTAAGTATCATCAAATCACTGGGCAGCTGACACTGTTTAACATTTTGACAATGAGAAATCGTCATCAAATTATCTCTTGAAAACCATCGTTTCCAAGACTTCATACAGATACGTTAATAAATATGGTCAGATTCTTTATTTTTTAAATTAAGCTTTCTTATATGTCGAGAACAGGTTATTTGTTTTTTTTTTAAGTAATGACATTTTTCATTTTTGATTTTCTCTTTCGTCAAGTTTGTAAATCATAATTATTATTTCAACATTTTGAATCGATGTATTATGTCTAATTATTGCCTTAAATATTTTGAATTGCCAGCCAGCCCTGTATCGTGTTATAATCTGTTATTATACTTTTCATTGTGTTTCTGTGATGCATCTTAATATTATCCGCTCATCTACTCCTCGTTCTTGATCCTGAGGGCTTTGTGTGTCCAATATTATCAAACTCATCTCACTACCGCCCGTTAGCTTGCTTTCTTTCAGCTTCCTAAGGACATCTGGAGCATCATACTACTCTCGAAGTTCCAAGCTCTTTAAACATCTTCATTTTCCGGTTAGGTTATCACGTATTAGGTCGTAAGTCTTGCGCGATACTTTATTTTCGATGACCTGCAACCTTGTTTTCTGCGCCAAGGTGAGAGACCAAGTTTCACACAAGTATATGTTTAGCATTGAAAAATTAGTAAATTTTATTGTTTACATTGTTAATTTATTACATGTGAAAAATTCTTCGCAAAGTATGTGTATCGTTGATGAAAAATTTATTTTAAATACTAATTAAATGTATTAATTAAAAACATACACATATAAAATCAATTTTATAGAAAAATGGAACGATAGATGTATTAATTTGAATAAATGTCGTCAAAAATAATGTCGTTGTAGCAAAGTTGAATAATGCCCCTTCCCCGGATTGAAAAGAGATCCAAGTTTTAAATTACATCTTTCCAATTAATACATTTAATTAGTATTTAAAATATCACAGAGCCATGTTCTGAATAATTATAAATTAAACAATAAGAATGTGTTCTCCTAATAAAAATTAATTAATAATTTTAATCATTTAACTGTTAATTTTCCTTGTAAAAGAAATACGTTTATTTTTAGCGCGACGTACGTGTCGGGTCTAGTACGCGCGCGATAAAACTGTCGTTAATACAAAATGTCGGCGGTCGACGGCAAATATTCGATATTGAAAGTCAATTTGAACTCGTGTGATAATACGTATTTTTTACGATTTCCGTCTAAGACTCACGGGCGAAATAAACCAGGCCACGGTCTCTCGGTTTAACGACTTGCATACACCACACGGCGGCGATAACGCTTTTTCTCCACGGTTGACAATCTACAGACGTGTTTAATAATAATTATTATTATTGTGAAAGAACCCGTCAGTGGAAAGAAAAACCATGTGACGCGCATAGAGCGACATCACGGTTTAAATAATACTTCGAACGCAGTAAAATATAATCACTTCGGTCCGGTATGAAATTGATAAGACTGACTAAGAAAAAATGACAAAGAAGAATAGATTAGTTGCACTTATGATGCATACTATTTAAAACATCTGTAATAGTGATGGTAAACCGATATGTGACTGTGACGATGATTGGTAGCTGGAAGTTTACTTTATAGTGTAGGTACCAGTCATTGCTCTAAGAATTGCAACAGGCAGAACTGTCTACAGGTCTTGTTCCAAGTTCGGGTCGACTATATTTTTTTGATATCTAACCTATCTAAGATATTTATATAAAATTTATCAATTTTATTTTCTTATAAATACCTTTTACTCTGTTTTTTTTTTAAAAACAAATAAGCATTATTTACATGGAGTTCAAATACGCGCAATTTAAAATTTGATTTGATTTATTAGCAAAATAACTTTATTTTAAAGCTTGCATCAATATAAACATTTTGTTGCATTATTATTATACCAACAAATACAATAAGTATTCAATATTAGGTATATATTATTTATATGCCATCCCGTTAGCCGTTTCCTACCTCGCTGGATGCATATAAAGTACCTGTTCTGAAGTAGGTGGCCATTAAATTAATTAGCTATTTATTAATGAATCTAATCAGTAAGATTTATTACAATTTACAATTGCAATGAAATTTTTTTTTCTGATTTTATGAAATAAAGTAATGAAATCCTATTGTTGTGCGCAGTGTGTCGTCGCTGATATAAATAAAGGAGTCAATATTTAAAATAAAAATATATAAGTTGGTTATTTAAGGAACAAAAAAATCCAAAAGAATACGACATAGAAATTTGTTGAAACGTCAGCAAACGAGATTTTACCCGTGAATGTAGAAGAATATATTTGTGCATTTAAAAAAAAACAATTGCGAAAATAAAATATCTAAAATTGTCACGTCATAGCTCTCTTAAGGGTGCTTTTATTTTAAGAATATGAACTTATCCACTAGTATCTAAAATTTGGTAGGAGCTACTAGCTAAAAAAAAATAGATCGTATTATAAGCCACGGTAACTATTGGCAATGCCTTTAATGGCACCATCTTGCTAATTAACAAGCACAAATACCCCAATATATAATAATTAAATTCCTTCTTTGGACAGATCCAGTACCACCAGGCGATGGACCGCGGTCGTTACGCAAACAGATCACGACTTCAGGACAAACAATGGTCCCCGTGAGCGGCCATTATTCGGCCGGACAAAAAGCAGTCGTTTTGGCCGTGTATAAGGGATCTCAGGTCTCACAGAAGCGGCTGGGGCATCTCATCCGTTGAGAGATCCACAATCCAACATCTGATGATAAGATCGCAGCGACGATCGAAATTGTGGAACGGTAGTGTTTTTATATCCAGCTGGGCATCATTACAATTTGTATTAGCCGCGCGGGGAGAACTTTCGTATAACAGGTGCATTCTGAGAACGGTACAATTGTAAAACGCTCAAGTTCGCTCAAACGCTCACAAAACGTACTACTAATATAAAGATTATTAAAATAAATAATTAAAAGATGATAAGAATCAACTAATATTAAATAGGCAGCATATTATGTTTGATATTATGTACTTAACCTTCTGTGTACAGTTTTCTGGGCAAATCTGACATGCATATCATCAGTCCCGATGATGGACCCTGTAATTGGATCCGAAACGTCAGATATACACGGCAGATTAGCCCAGAAAATTATACACAGAAGATTCTGAACGGCCGTGAATACCTAAGAACATTTTCATGTACTTAACGATCACGATAAAAATAAGGAAAATACTATTTCAGATCCCTAAACGAATATTAATGATATTAAAGTACGTTTCCTGGAAGAACAAATTAAATTTTTAACGTGAACAACAGTGATTCATTTCGTCTGACTCGATTATACGGTGGTAACGCAGAGGCATTGTGTGCCTCGTTTATTAGGTCCACCCGGCCCTGGGGCTTTACCGAACCCGCTCATGAGAGATTTGGCCGACGATATGGCCCAAATTAGTATGGGAGGCGCGCGCCCGCCCCGCACATCCTCGGGCCTTCGCTATAAACAATAAGCATGTACCCGATACAGCGAATAAACAGTTATGCGGTGTTGGCCACACACACACGCGCGCACACACACACAGGCGCGCGCGGAGGCTATTCTCTCGTCCCCGCGCGGTTGACCCATTTGACTATTTCCTTGAGTTTTTGTTTTCTCGTCAAGTTGCAAACTGTACAATTTGGAAATAACATTGAATCATTGAAGTATTACTGAAAAAATAAGCTCGCCTGCAGTACATACTGAAATATTTACAAAATACATCCTCCCCTGTGCCCCATTTACAGTTCAATGAACCTATTAAAGGAGAAAAATTCCGATAAACTTAATTCGTTATTTAAGAAACATCAGAACAAAATTATACGAACTATATTATCCGGGAATAAAACGGACAACAGCAAGGATTTATATCAGGGACCTTTCTACTTCCTGTTGAAGAATGCTAGAAAAAATTAAGAATATAAAGAACAAAACAATTACAGAAAAAACTTGACTCTAGAAAAACAAATAATAGATATCTCATAGAGACGAAGCTATTTTTTATTATATTTAATGGAAAAAATATAGAAATATGGGAAGGCTTACGACCTGTCTTCGGCAGGCTTAAGTGATCACTTTATAGAGATATAACGTTCCACATTCTCACCCATTAATCATTCTCCATATCTATCAAATTTTTGGAAGTTGTATATATGTTAATATGTGGAAACACTTCCCTGTAAATTACCCATACTTTCATATCTTTTCATTAATTTGAACTTTTCATTTTTGTTTAATAACAGTGCCTTTGTAGGTGAAAATTCAATAATTGTGTGTTTCTAGACATATTCAAATATTACTAAATATCTTTAATTTTATCGATGAAATACATTTGCATAATTACCCAGTTTGTAGTGTCGATAGTGATGTGACTACATATGAAAAAGTTTAGTAGAGAGCACTCACATTACTTACAAGTTGCAAAAATCATTTGACCAATGAAAATGTTTGTTTCAAGGCGCGACATAAATACATAACTTTAGATTCTCCGCGAAGTATGAAATGCCCACCTGATTCAGAAATGTCATCAGACCGAGCTGATTGAACCCGACCGTCAGCGGTTTAATGGAAGTTTTATTATAAAGGACGATCGGCGATGAACTAGAAAGCGTTAATAAAGAATTTTGGAATCGATTTGAGAAGCTCATAAGTTATTATAATTTTGCATATTAGGTAAACGAAAATAGTGCGTTTAATACAAACCTATAACGAAAGTAGAATTAGAAATATTTTTAACTCACGCGGAACGGTGAAAGAAACGAAATCTGAAGAGAATGGCTGAATGATTGTCGACTTACCTGTAATAAAAAGAGAAAAATATTGTTAGATGCATGGCAATAGAATAGAAATAACATAAATAATAATTCACTTTACATGTAAATGTAAATAAACATAAATAATAATTCACTTTACATGTAAATGTAAAGTGAATTATTATTTATGAAATGTTGAGCTGTCGGTAACTTTACGGATAGAGATATGAAGTAATATATGTTGCACTGGAGTGCAACCACCCTGTTATACTGGAGTGAAACCATTCTGTTTTACTCCAGTGCTGATTTGAATTGTGCGTTTAGATATTATGATGATTCAAACAAATACAACATTTTACATGTGGCATTAGTTTAATTTTGCCCTGATGAAGGAGCGGTGTCCTCATTGATCAGATCAGCATTGAAAAGTAAAAACCAATTGGTTAAATAATATACAAAATAATTATTTTAGATTAAAAAGATATGGATAAATAACTGTTTATTAATATTTTGAAATAATATAATCTAATAATAATTATTTTTATGAATATGTGTAATAAATAGTTTTAAATGGTAATAAACTAAAAGGCACTGAACGGTTTAACTATAGAATCTCGATAATCAAATCATAAATGCTTTTCTTCTACTAATTTGTAAATAATACATTAGATTTTATAAAGATGGATGGTACCACCCCCTCACCCCCCTTTCAGTACCAAAAGAACTAGATACTAGATAATAGATGATAACATAAGATGATTGAGAGGAGACTTTGGACAGGAAGATAAAATATGGGCAAGTCAAGCATATGAACAGCGATACCAGCAATAGAGAAACTGGAAAAGAGTTGGATTTGACATATCCAGTATACTGGACGCAAAGGTGCTGAGGATGATGACAATAGTGAGGTATTTAAAGGTTCTAACAATAAAAATAATGTGAAAGTTTATCTTTAAAAACAACTCTCAATCTGATGATAATGTATACAGTCTAAAATGCAGCATTGTTTTTTGGTTTAAGCCAAAAAATAAAGCAAAATGTGTTGCCGAACAAATTGTACGTTTATTGATTTTCAATATATCGCGGTAGCGGCGGCGTGCGAGGAGCGGAATTCGACTTCAGCAAAATTGAAAGTCACGGTGGTCACCGTGACACACGGGGCGACGACGACGCGAGTCGTTAGTCAAAAATATTTTACAATAGCTCTTCGGCGAGAAGTAGGCAGATTGCGAAGGCGTGCGGTATGGCGGCATCCCAAGGTGGGCGGGGAACAAATAATGAGGATCTAAAGACGGTTCTGGAGGTTACCGCCACAAAAATACGAGACAATCAGTGTGTCAAGTATTATACTATGGAGGAAAAAATGGCGTGGGCTTGGCTGAAACGTTTCACACCATAAAATCAACGGCGCGATTTGTTTATTGATTAAAATACTTATTATATCTTTGTTTCATTGGAAATATCTACACAGTTAACGAAGCCTTGTTTTTCCTCTTTCGTTGTAGGCGTTCTTAATATAAAATACAAATTAAATGTATTAATTAGAAAGATATACATATAAAATCAATTTTATCGAAAAATATTGTTGCTACCGGGATTCGAAACTGGATCCCTTTCCGATCCGGGGAAGGTGCATTAAAAATAAATTAGACAGCTTTCAAATAATGAAACGATATTTTATTTTTCGATAAAATTAATTTTATATGTATATATCTTTCTAATTAATACATTTAATTAGTATTTAAAATTTCACCGACTAGTAATGAGTTAAACGTTATTGTGACTGAGATTGTGCGTTTGGTATTTCTTTTATAACGATGATTGGTAACTGATATTTTACTGTTAGAGGTTTAGTTTCCACTATATCAGCTATTTGCTCGCCGAATTACGAATAATCGAACACAAATTTCACAATCACAGTCACAATAACGGTTAAAATAACGGTTTAGCTCATCACTATCACAGACACATGTTCTGAATAATTACAACATCGCAATAAGAATGTGTTCTCGTTAATAGTTATTAATATAAATATATTGTTTTTCTGTCAACTCAATACTCGGCGATCAGCACCGTCAACTCAACACTTTTCTACATACATATGTCCGTGCAACATACTTACGACATTGTAATCTAGTACATCCAAATAAATAGGGGGGAAACCTAGCGATAATGTATGATATTGTCGTATCGAAGAGAGCATTTCAGATCCAGTGAATTCATCCTCTCATCTAAGTTGGTGCACCGTAACAATGCAACGTTCCTAACCGGATAAACTGGTCCACTAATGAACTCAGGTAGTCGAGGTCTCCCGAAGTACGAACCTTCGAGACGATTTGTTCTGCACAATTTCAAGTGCATAATGAAAGAGTGCTATAAAATTGCACAAGAAGTCGGCGTAAAATTTATCTCACTTTGTATAACATTATTAGAAAATGTGCGAAGCGCTTCGGGATCGTTTACGATTTAGGATTTATTTATTTCTTTAACTAATTAAGGGATTTTAACAATATAAAGTTTCATAATAATAACATTAAAAACTAATTATAAAAATTCACAAAGATATCCAAACAAATAAAGTAATATCGCAGTTTTCACATTACCATCGACACTATTAATTAAAAATGTACACATTTTATATTTAAAGGTATACATTTAATAAAGGAAAATAAAAACTAAAATAATCATGAGAGTAGAAAGGAAAGAAACAACAGCGTAATATTGCATTACAAACGCTTCTGGAAAACAACTTAAATTTGTAGGTGCCACGTTAAAAAACAATTAAATTCAAATAAGTTTAGGTGTACTAGAAATAATTTTTTTCACCGACACATACATAATACAAAATTCTCTCTATCACATCCGCCGCTACCCTGTTCCCACTCTCGTATTAGTCTGTTTCAGGGCCTTGTCTGTTTTTAATGTTCTATTAAATGAAATTTGAAAAAATCCATGAAAAAATCCATGAAAAAAAAATTCTCTAATTTTTTCATTTGCATGCATAAAATCGATATACAATTTAAGATACAAAATTAAGCGTAAATAAGTTTCAGCCAGAACGAAAAATAACGCGAGACATTTTTTGAACACCATTTTTTTCTAAATTCTGAAGTAAAATAAAAGAGAATGCGAGGAATCACGGCGCGGCGTTTCTGTTTACAAGTCTAATAACACAGTTCAAGTTGTCGGGAAACTGAAAACGTTGTCGTTACATTATTATTATAAGAAAGTACACCCAAACATTATGGCCGGTCTTGCATCACCCGTCCGACGTCTCCTCACCTCTCGCGGGGAAAGTCCTCCGCATCTTGCGATGAATGAAAGTGACGAGAGAGTGGGGAAAGTAGCGCAGGAGGGGGGACGGAGAAAGGTCTGGGCCGACCGGTTCGTGTCCTAGCTGATGCGCAGCGAGTGTACGAACCGGCGGTAATGCATGACCCGCGAGGTAACAAGTGACGCCGCATTTGATCGTGACGACGGCCATTACTTCATTCCTTTGTATTACGTGCCCAGCGTGTGCGTATTCTGTTTTGAATGGCTCCAAATGTTGCGGGCAACCACCAAAATCGTACGAGTGTCGATAATTCATTTATCAATGTCTAGATATTTCTGTAATTTTCCATTCGTCGTAAGCCGCGACTAATCGAAGCTTTAAAAGGAGATGTTTACAATAGAATCATCATCATCATTGCGCAAGAGCCTGATATGGGCCCTGGCCCCTGTTCTCCGCAGTCCTTTTCCACTTTTCGATACCTACTGCGTGAGCATCCAACCACCGCAGCTTGGCTCTTCCAAAACTCCCGAGGCAAATAGGTTTATCATCAAAAATTTTCTTGGCCGGTCTTTATTCATTCATTTGTTGGACGTGCCAGCTATCCGTGATATCTTGCTAACTTGGACAATGTCGGGTTTATCAAATTTTGCGTCTACGTTGTAGCACATAATACGCCACACACTGTTTTCATCTTCGGCACCAAATATCCTTCTTAGTATATTACTAGAACACAACAGATTAAAACGCAACGTACCAATATACGTAATGATGCCGACCATCTCACCAAGACCGGGACCGAGATCGACAGTAGACACAATATATACTCACGTGGAAAAATGGTATTTGTGCTCTCTAAAAACAAAATGACATGCATCTCGTAACAACGTTCACTTCACAGTTCGCCGGTGTAATGGCGAGAAGTGATTAAAGCGCGATTGTTACTCCGAGACGCGATCTCGCCGGCCGATCGCGTCGCGAGAAAGTGTTACGATAAATGGGGAGATCGGTGCAACGAATCGGAATAATTATGAGGTAAGGAAGGTGGTAGGTGTGCGCTGACACTGCAACAGGTCAGGTGTAAATATTTGAGGAATGCCGCTCTATGGAACGGTAGATAGCGCCGAGCACGGTCGCCGGTGCAGCGACATTTCTCCATTTCTACACGACGCGTGACGTCGTGAATACGAATACCACAACAAATATATTATTAAAGTAATCCAGAAAAAAGGCGAACAAATTGAATTTGTTTAATTATTTTCCGCAATTTTTTTTGTTACGATAAAACGAAATAAAATATTGTTCTATTAGGCATAATTGTAATTTACTTTACAATTTTTTTTTTAATTTTAAATTTTTACAATTTTTTTATAATATGAGTTATTAAGTATTGTATTGTACATTATTAAAATTACATATTTTTTATTCGCCTATCTCTTGTGCTTGGATAGGGAGTTATATAGAGAGTTATACATTTGTAGTCTATAATTATTTATTGTCTATTTGTGTGCTTCTGAAGTGTTTCATAATATTATTTATTTTCTAATTATGTGCTTCTGAAGTGTTCATTTAATTTCTTTCTAGGCTCTTTTATATCTTTTATTTCTTTAATTTGAGTAAGGAGGCTATTGAAGTATTTTTATCCCTAAGTAGATAAATTTTTGTTGATAGTGTTTGGTGTTACATTTAGGGATTTTAAAGTTATTTTTAAACCTTAATGACGCGCTTGTATCAAATTTTAGAGTATTATTTTCTTTAAGTAATTATTAATTGAGATTATTTTGTAAATGTTTTCTATTTCGGGAAATGGGAATTTTGCAAAATGTGTTTGTGTTGAAAAAGTTGATAAAAAATTAATAAAAATTAAAATTACAATATAATTCTGTTGTATCACGGTATAGATAATTGTCAATTTTGTTTAAATTGAAATATTGGCACTTCTGTTTTAATTCGAAAAAACTATAGTTATAGGCAGAATATAATAAATATAAATACGCCTCTTTCTCCTCGTCGGTCCATCATGATTGAGGATCGCGATGACCTACCCACTTGAATATTTTCAATCTAAGCATCTGGCAGACCTGATAGCTGCCACCAGAGAAGTGTGGCCACACACGAGGTTCTCCAGACACCTGCCCTATTCCTTTCCCTTGCCTTCGAAGTTCATGATTCCACACCAGACTGCACCAGCCAATAAATGCGCTCATATCCTAATTATCTAAATGAACAAAATTCTTACACAATGTAGTTGATTTTCAACGAAATTTATCTTGAAATCATTCTGCACTACTGCATTCGCCTTACTCATTATTAGATAGTGAATGTATTTTTGTCTAGGCCTTTCTCTCTCGCCTTCCCTCAATTACAAGACTGTATTATCTCTATGATGTCGTATCCATTGGAATTTTAGATTTTCGCTGATGTAGATTATTAGCCTTTTCTCGGACCCATGGATGGATCATAGAATAAAATAAAATTAACTTAAAAGATCGCCCAAAATTGATACATTTCAATAATTTTTCAGTATTTAATTAACACTCTAATTCACAATACTCATTCGATGTGAAAACAACTAAGAATATTTATTACTGACGCTTTTAATGCTAAGGGCCGTCGGCATAAGCATATCACAGGCATTCATTTCGTTGACATTGAAACCCACGCAATTGTGTATTGTATTTGGTAGTTTTAAATATATATATATATATATATATATATATATATGTATTTTGTTCTTGTATTTTTATTTTACAAAACTTTTAAATATAAATTAAACGTATTAAGTAGTATTTAAAATATCACAGACCTATGTTTTGAATAATTTCAACTTTACAATAAGAATGTGTTCTCCTTACTAATATTATTGTCGTATCCTTACTAATACCATTACAAATTCAGTATATACGTTTTATGTTAATTTATGTATAATATATAAGTTGTATCAATGTGTTCAAAATTTAATAAAAATGAATCATTAATTCTGGCGTCTGCTATCGGTTTACTCAAAGGTATTTAAGATTCTGTAAAAATAAAGTAGATGGCTTTCAAATAATGGAACGATAGATGTATTAATTTGAAAAGTGTAACAAATAGGTTCAAAAATTTGTCGTCAAAAGTATTGTCGCTGTAGCATAGTTGGATAATGCACCTTCCACGGTTTGGAAAGAGATTCAGATTCGGTAGCGCAACGACAATATTTTTCAATAAAATTGATTATATATGTGTACCTTTCTAATTAATATATTTAATTGGTATATTAACATGTTGTATCCGCAAATGTCTTAAATGCTTCTATATTACACCTTAATGTCATACCTAGGATTATCTATCGGATACACGATAGATACAGGGTAGATACACGAAAATAATTTCAGTCACAATAAAGAGGGAATCAAAACTCGTCCACGTATTTGAGATCCCTACGTAATAATATTAAAATACTAGATTTAGCAATGCGATGCTTTTAAATGGTTATTATTGTTATCCATGTAAAGTTATTAAATGCGGATAAAGCTACCCGACCACAAACGAGCATACCTATAACGAATTACTAATGGTCGCGTTGTATTCTCGATACTGAGATTGATCGCGGTCGCTTACCTAATCAAGGTCGCCGCTGGGACCGACCACACAAATATCAGATACATAACACTGTCCGCGCTCAACACTTGCGAGAATTAGCAATGGTAAATGCCGATAGGCAAATTGCCCCAACACTACAAGTCGTGGCATTTCTATTGTATAATAAACAGTGCGGCTATCTGTGACAGGGATACGCTTGCATTTAAAATTACACGTATTTCATACAGAAAATAACACCGTTGTATGTTTTCAAAAGGGATATACGATTATGATGCGATGTTCACAATCAATTCCGATGACTTTAATCAAACATAGTGTCGCCGGCCGCAGAAAATTCATGATTTGGCTTTCTAAGAAAAGAGTGGAAATGTGAAATGACTAATTAAATTGCACGAAATCAATTGTTTCGAAATATTGTTGTTCAGCAAACACGTGCAATAAAAATAGACTAACAAATATAAATACACGATGGCCGTGGCCGCTGCGCAGTCTATATTTCAATGACGAAATTATAATTTATTATCAAAAAAAAGGTAAACGGTCTACCAGTTAACTTAACAGGAAGATACAAACTTATATTAAGTAATTAACGCAAACAAATATCCAATCAAACGTATTAAATGATTTAAAATACGTATCGTCACCCACGTGCCGTGCAGCAGATCGGTAATACGCACACCACCATCAGCACTTATAGCGTAAAATAATTTAAGATTACTGCTGAACGTTTTGGCAGCAAATAAAAAATAAAATAAGAATAAATAAATTAATGAGAACAGGTTATCTTATATTAATTCTGTTCAGTTATCGAGTTCCTTCGATGATTATTATGTACATATTACATAAACTACGCATTACATAAGATATATACTGTGTACGTGTCAACCAAAACCGTAAAAGTGCACAATGGACGAATTAATTATAATATATTGTACTACAGGCGACGCAGCTCTCGGCGCGCACGGCCCGACATTAATACAATGATATCGCGCGCGTGCACTGCACACGGCGTAGGGACGCCACTGGATCATTCATTCTAATTATCTATCCAGATTTGGCATTTGGAATAGTGTTAACTGTCTTGTATAATATACATCACATCATCTATCGCGTCCTGTTACCGGCAAACCGGTACCGTGTGAAATTTATTATCTTCAGTATTTTGAAAATTTCAACTTATTACTATATTATTATATTTGGAAGTTTTATTTGTGCTAAAAATATAGACATTGAAAAAAATAAGTCCTACCGACAGTGAACTAGAAGTATGGTATAAATACCAAAGATATTAAAAACTTTAATTAAAATTAATAAAAAGCAAGAATGGTGTCGAAGCGAATGAAGAGCTAAGTCAATAATAATTCATATGAAAACAATTATGAAATATGGAGGGGGGGGAGGGTTTACATGCTTGCCTGAGGATCCGGCAATTATTTGCTACGCCACTGTCTTGAGTATATTTAGTGAAATGTTACAAATTATTTTTCATCTCTTGTGTTCCTTCCAATTTTTTTACTTGCCACGCGAAATAAAATAATTCTAATCAACAAAGAACATGTTGGGAATGGTTTACAGCGTATCAATAAAATAAACAGTAGACTTTATTAGGTACTGAATTCTAAATTATTGAAAAGAAGTCTTAAACACACATGCATGGTGATATAGATGTCAAATATTATGGTCCGAGGTAAATGGTTGATATTAAAAATTCTTGGAAACGATTTGCTTATTTCGTGTGTGTCATAAATTTTTTAACAAATTGGAGAAATGTTTACGTAATATAAGAATCTTATAAACTTAACAATTATGATTGGCTGTACATTGATGACATATTATATATTACCTATACATATACATTTTGTAAATACTGGTTAACGGTAATGCCGGTTAGTGCGCGGAGGACTTCGGGAGAGACATGATCGGATTATGTGAATATCGCCGACCCTCGGGTCAGAATGAACATGAAATGTCGATCTACATTGGCATCTGGCAATAAACGCATTTCAAAGTTACACACCTGGCGACGGTGCACAATGGTGAGATTTAAATTCCGACAAAACTATTATTATAGCGTGTAAATAAACGTACGTAAGAGTCAGGAGTTTACAAATTATTTAGCATTATTTATGTAAACGAGTCGGACAAAAGTAAACGGCACCTACCGGCGCCAGCGCGAGAATAATGAATAACGTTTAAAGGCCGAGCGGGAAAAGAACAACGAATTTTTTTTTTACTAGACGACAATTTTATGGTTTAAATATACAAAATAAAGAAAAAATTTAATTTATTTTAAAACTCTCGCACTCTAGACGCTGTAGAACGTTGTGGGAAAAGAAAAAGCTATAAAACTTTCACGGATATTCATCTCGTTCCTCAGTTTTAAACAGAAATCTACGTTTTTCATGTATATTTTAAATAAACCTAAAAATTAAGATTTTTTCCGCGAAGTCCTCAATTTATTTTCTTAGGAATAAAATTTCGCATGAGAATTTTTGAAAGCAATCGAGTAATATTATAGAATAATATACGAGTATTATACCTACATAAGTTATAAATAGACGATGCGGGGGAGGGTTTCCTTTGTCTTATGCAGGCTTTGAAAAATAACGGTGCACAAAAAAAATTGGTTCAGGCAGCGGGGGGTTAACGTGTTCGGAGGGTATAATTATATTTTATTTAGAGTCCTTAGAGAGGAACCAAGAAAAATATGGATAGAATTCAATAAATTGTATCTTAATATATGTGTTCTTGTTCTAATGTTTTAAAATTTGATTAATATTAACATAATCCTAAATAATAACTGTGCGAAATTAGGTTTAGATCTTTCAAAAAGAGTAAGATTGTATAGAGAACATACAAACATACATTTGTTTGTATATAAATATATATATATAGATAGATGATGTGTCCAAACAGTTTAATACGTTATTGCGATAATTTGCAATAAACACACAGATATGAATGTGCAAACATAGCGTTCGTGAAGATTGTAGTTATTTTAATACAAAGTACTCCCGGGGAGACGGACAGTCTGCATCTCAACGGATAAAAGCGAGGTCTCCTCCGATAAGGCAATAAGAATGTTTTCTGATAATATTCACAAAACACTCGCGTGCAGTCCGGGACCCGATAACACGGGTAAAACAATTTATTGCAACGGTCACTGCGATAGGTTGCACAATAATTTTACTTGTTATTTATTGTGTTAAATTACTGTCGGTGACTACAATGATCACATGCTAATTTATATCCCTGTGTTTTAATACAAAAATGAAACCTTCGTCTGGCGCCGGATTTCGCATTTAAGTAATGATTATTTCAAAATAGTGACACGCACGTCTGTGCCCAAAATTTGTCCTTGGCATTGTATTTTGAACTTCATTAAAATGCATTTAAATGTAATATAATACATTTACAGTACATGATAATAATTTTGAGCGCACTAAGGGTAAAACTCTGTTACAGAGACTGTAAATACATATAGATTATAATAGGATCAATAGACCTTAATCACTATAATTATGTAATGTGATATTATTCAGCATATAACAATTATTTATATTACGTTCACGTATTTGGTTGCCTAATAAGTCTTTGAGGTTTTGTTCAAATATGTATTATAAAATCAAATTTTTAAACAAAAATTACTACATGATGTGTTTTCTATAATTTTTCGGGACTTCATGCCATGTTTCAACCAATTTGTCAATGCGTTTTATTTAAAGATTGGCTGATCCTGTATCCAAATAATTATCGAGCCAATTTATGAGATCATCGTCGTCACTGTCATTGTCATTGAACGTAACGCAACACACATTTGTTTAAAGAGCGACTGAAAAAAGCGATAATCTGACGGAGCGAGGTTATTTACATATACTCCATTATTTAAGCTCCTCATTTATATATAATTTATCCATTATTTAAGCCCAAAAATTAAGATACAGGAAAACTGCGATATTGACGTTCTAGAGCAGAAAAAATTCTATCGAATAGTATGTCATTTTTTGTCACCATAAAAACAAAATAGCGAGAAAATAACGTTAAAAAGAAAAGGCAGACTTATTAGACAACGCAATATATCGGAGAATCACATCGAAAACTTTTCGATTTCTAATCCGTTAGAATAATATATAATTTAGTTATAGTATCATTTTAAAAAAAAACGCGTAAGGCGTTCAGACACAAGTATTATACCGCTCATGCTGAGAATATGTTCTACTGGTTAGAAAAAATATACATAAATTCAGCTAAATAAATAAATTTAAAATACAACTCTCCTCAGCGGAAAATATTTATATTTGCTTATTATAAAAATCAGCAAAGGTTCTTCATGATTCAAAAATCACCAGAAGATCTTCTTCATTCTTCAAATAAAACTAAATATCAATACTAATCAAGCAAGACCTAGAAGGCAAAACTTGATACAGGAATCAATGTCTACGAATGCTAAATCTGCAGTTAAGTTGTTGGGCTTGCTCATTGATGCAGATCTTTCAATGAATACACAAATCAGTAAAACTGTCAGTGCATGTTTTTATCAATTGAGACAGATTAAAAGTATACGGACACATCTTCCTCTTGAGGCAGCCCGTCTACTTATAAATGCATTTGTGGTGTCACGTGTGGACTATAGTATCAGCATCTATGCTGGCCAGCCAACGTTTCAGCTGGATAGATTAAAATCTATTATAAATGCGGCTGCACGGATAAATATATGGAGTTTCCAAATTCTTCCATATAACATCATCATCTTTTACATCAGCTACATTGGCTCCGATTCCCTGAAAGAGTTGAATTTAAATTGTGCTGGCTGATGTACAACACACAGCATGGCGCCTCTATATCTTCAAGAACTTTGTATCCCAGATAATTTAGAATGGTAGACATCTAACTCTCAGGTCAGCCTCTACTTCAGCTGCAGGAAGGGTTGTAAAACCGACCGACCGTTGCCAGAAGTCTAAACTTGCGGTGGCAGGCCCAAAAGCGTGGAACTCTTTGCCCTCCGTCATAAGTGCATCCGAGACTTTATTGAAGAAGAAATTTAAAATGCACACAAAAAGTCATTTCCATAAGTGAAAATAACAATTTTTAATTTAAAAAAATAAAGATACTCGTAGAACTATAAAAAGTTGATGTGTAAAGCGCCCTTGAGGTGATAGTTTTTTTACGAAAATGGCGCTATACAAATTATCCATTATTATTATTGTTAATGATGTTAAGATGTATAAATAATAATGTATTATATAAAAATATAAATCAATTCATTCATTTCTAACGTAAAAATAGTATTTTATACTTATATGGCAATTCGATACCACAATCTACTAGGGAATTGGTTAAGTTGGCAGAGCGCTGGTTTAGCACATGAGAGATACCGAGATCGATACTTGTCACTTCTAAATGTAGATGTGAAAATAAAACCCAAGATATAAAAAATGTTACGACATTTTCCAACGCACCATTTCTAACATCATTTTTGTGACAAATTTTACTAGGACCGCCGAATAAAAACGTTAAAATATACTCTGCTCAGTTCTGCTGTAATAAAGGCGCATTTTGCTTTTATCACAAGGATTTGAATACAAAGCTGTTTTTGTAATAATATATTTTTGAGCACTCAATGTATTATTGGTTTTCAGTTACGTATTCTAACACATTTTTGTGACAATTTTTTCTAAGATAACCGTTGAATACATAAAATTATTTTACAAATGAGCAAAGTAGCTGGATCTAGAAATGTGCTATTCAACATCACCATGATGATATCAATAATATAAATTATTTTAACTTTAAATACTAATTAAATGTACTAATTATAGAGATATACATATGAAATCTATTTTATCGAAAAATATTGTTGTTGCACTACCGGGATTCGAACCTGGATCTCTTTTCCAATCCGGGGAAGGTGTATTACCAACTATGCTACAGCGGCAGTATTTTTGACGGCAAATTTTCGAACCCATATGTTACACTTTTTTACATTGTATATCTTTATAATTAATACATTTAATTAGTATTTAAAATATCATAGAGTTATGTTTTGAATAATTACGACTTCACGATAAGAATGTTCTCCCTTTAATATTTTAACTTTGTTTTAATCACTTTATGAGTTAGATTTGATACACCAACCAACTGGTCTTGGAAAAAAAACCATTTTCTCCATCAGGATGTCAAATAAACTAACAAAAAACCTCATGTCAAATTGTTCTGTTTTTGAATTCTATTTCCAATTTCGGAATATAATAAGTTAAAATAAATAATAGGTATGCCTTATTATTAAGTGAATTTCTATCCTATTCGACCTGTAAACATATGTTATTACGAAACGTAACTTGCCGCGCGACCTTTGGAGTCAACGTCCTTAGTATTTCACGTTCAATTATATATATATATATATATATACAAACTAATTTATTGCAAACAACACGTCATAGAGCGAATTCGCCATTCGGGTCCTGCGATAGCGCGACACACATACCAGTTCGAATTGGAAAACGAATAAAAAATATCGAATACCGACCGCGGTCGCGAGGCCGAGAATAAAGGCACGGGACCTTGACTAGCCACACATTCGGTCATACGATTTGTGGCAGAGCAATGAAATTTTAATTTAAAACATAAATTATAACCCGGTAAGTAAAAGAAATCCGCGGTGCTGCCGACCGGTGACGTTTCGCAAATCATTATGACAATGCCAAAAATGACAAGACACCAAAAACCAGAAATTACGAAGAGAAGTTGATGAATGCTGGCTCGGATTCAAGCGCCGTCTTTCCGACCACGCTGTACCGACATGTATTCTTATAAAAAAGTCTTTATGCACGTCACACATTATGTATTTTATTGGAGTGAAGCTTCAATTACCCTCGAAATGTGACTTTTTTTAAACAAAAAAGTCCACATGTCTTCTGTGTACAATTTTATGTGCTAATCTCCCGTGTATATCATCACCAGAGCTGATGATCAACCCTGATTATTAACTCTGCAATAGGATCTGAAACATCGGCCAGAAAGGTCAGATATACACGGCAGATTACAGATTACAGAAAACTGTACATAGAAGATCTTGGACGGCCGTGAAAACTTAGGAACATTAAAAATATATATAATTTTTATTTGACTTTGTACTACATACACAATTATTAAAGTTAATATCACTACTCGTCTCATTCCTTCCCATGTACAGGTGTAAAAGTGTAAGTTAATTAAAATAAAAATTATATATTTTTTTAATTAAAATTTCATATACACTATGAAGTACCTGCCAAATTAATCAATGATACCTAAGAACATTTTTATATTGTCAAACATTTGAAAATTGAAATTGGAGTGATAATTTTCGGATATGAATGTTATATTCTACATATCCATTCATATAATAATATATTATATGAATAGATATGTAGGTAAGTAATAATTGTTCAATATCCGCATGATTTTAAACTTATTTTTGGAAAACTACTTCTGTACATAGTATATACGGATCGTTTCTCAAAGTTAAAACGTAAAACTATCTTACTCAACGTTTCAAGACTGCAGGTGTTTGTGAAAAAAGTGTTCCATCAATACGACGCTTAAACAATATCCTAGGACGGGTTTTAAACACTAGTTAATGCTATAAACACCCGGATCAAAAAAACGCGTCTCGTTATTTAATACCTTATTGGTTTTCTACAGAGGTTTGTACTGATTAATTACCAATTATTTGTAAAAAAAAAAATGAGAAAATAAAAATATTACCGATATTCTTACTTTATAATATCATTTACTTTTCATTAAACACACCGTTTAAGAATGCAAAAATATTTATATTGAATCTCAGGGACATACTCCCCCCCAGACAAGATAAAATATCCTTGTAAAAATACGTACTAGATACCATAACCCTTTAATATAGAAATACTCGTATGTAAATGTAACTGTGATTGTGACGATGATTGGTAACTGAGATTTTACGATGTTGGAGGTTGACGTTCTAGTGTACCATTTATTGCTCGAAGAATTACGAATAATCAGTTACCAATCACCGTTGCAATCGAGCACGATCACCGTCGTAATAACCGTTTAAAAACGGTTTTAATAACTATTTAACCGTAACTAATTGTAAACCCAAGAAAACCTCTAAAGATATGGTAAAAATTCTGGAATTGATAAACAATAGGAAACATGTTAGAGAAACGCTAAGTTGCGAGTGTTGATTGTAATAATAATGAATTGATAAAGCTAATATTAGTGCTGTTTAATTGATTTTTTTTTTAAATATGAAATACAATGACCACAATGAATCTAAATGGACACTAGACATCGGTTCATCGTATTCAAATATGGCAAGCAGGTATACTCTGGGCGACGGGCCCGGTCAGTGAATCAGCAGTGCGCAGAGCGGCCGCGGTGTCGTTTGCCCCGCGCATCCTTGAGCTTGGCCATGCCCGATCTACGTAGTGGTAAAAAGACTACCGGAGACCGCCGCATCTTATAAGAATCGAAACCCGATGGACAGGAATATGTTGTGACAGGCGTGTCGACAAAAAAATACCAATCATAATCACAACACAGAAATGTGCAGCGCTAATCACTAGAGTAACATAACAGTTGACCAAGTTTGGAGATACGAGCCAATTAACAATAAACACGTGAAAATAAAAAAAAAGATAAAGAATTGATTTCGTTTGTGTACGAATGCATGTTTTTACTTTAGATCCAATATCAACGAAGGTAAAAATTAAAAAACAAATTGAACAACCTGCATTTTGAAACAGTTAGCTTTGTTGAAAGATGGTTTCGAAACCACGATCGAGAAAAATGCATTTAAACTTCCTGCAACAGGTAGTATTATTTCTATCGAAATTTACCTATTTCTCGCTTTCTGTAGGAATATAAATGCAGGACCTTTTCAAATATTTTCTTGACTATCATTTATTAATTTCTGTATATTGTTACATTTATTAAAATGTTTATATTTATAAGATACGTACCTGTAAGTATTTTAATGTGACTAAAATTTAAGGATACATTTATAAGAAAGTACAACTAATAAGTTTATAACAAGTTTTTTTTAAAGTTAGATATTTTCAGTACTGGGCCACATCCGTACATAATATTACATTACATAAAAATTACCTGTTCTATAGATACACATTTTAAAATAATGTTTGATGTTAGATATATTTTTTAACAATACCAGACGATAAAAACTTTTACTACAACCACAGATTTTTGACTATCAATTAGTTTAATTACCGATCGAACAATCGGGCATTGGCCTAGGTTGAACAGTGATTGAATAATGAATACATACTAGAGTATGAATAGATGATACAGATTATTATCAATTTTATTATAAAAGCAAATTACAATAACAAAAAAGCCAATTGTGTATATAAACGAAAATAATATATTACTAGCATGCCCGCACAGCTACCGCACGGTAGCAGACATATCCTGCAGAGACGCAGTACTCTGTTTTCAATCTCACCCAACAAAAAAAAAAACACTTTTCTCGGTATCCCAGAATTGGAAGAAACAGAACCGACGTACATAGCCAACAACCTAAGGGGTGGTGAAGAAATTGTGCAGGAGCTACACAGACTCACCCCGTGCACCTAAAAAAAATACCACTTCTCGGTATCCCAGAATTGTAAAAAATAGACCCGACGTACACAACTAACAACCCAAAAGGGTCAAAGGCCTGTTGATCTTTGAGAAGCGTTAGGTAAGATTACTAACCACGTAAAAAAAAACACCACTATTCTCGGCATCCTAAAATTGTAAAAAACAGGGCTGACATACACAACCATCAACCCATCTCTCCAGGTTTTAATAAAAACAAACATTTTGTTAATACTCATTGATAAAACCATAAAAAGTGATTTGACAGAAAAAGAAGAAGAAAAATAAAAAAGAAGAATAATAATCCATCATTCATGGAGCTTGTATGAGAAGATGTATGAATGTGGTTGAGGCGAGAATTATATGTCAGGACAGAAGAGTGTGGCGCTCTATCCTCTCTGCCTACCCCGGAAACGGCGTGATGGTAAGTAAGTTACGGGTTTATCTATCACCAGAACTGTTCTATTTAAATATTGAATAACAGACGCGTAAAAGAACAAACTCCTTCGACCGGTCTGTAGTAAGACAGGCATATTTAAGTCACGTGTACAACTGCGAAATAATAATTAATTCAATTACGCTTTTAAAAAATCATCATTGTGTCATTCTAGACATAACCTATAAAAATCCAAAAAAACGTACAGAAAATTTTTCTAAGTATAATGTATGATTTCACCATAATAAACCAAATTCCGGAGTGAAATCATCAATTTTATCTTGTGCGGGAAAATATAAAATATCTATGACTATTGTAAGCTGTGAAATCTGAATGTCGATACATGACATAAAAAAACGCGCGAAAATCAACAGCTGTTTATTACAATGCCGAGTCGAAATAAAGTCATACATTTGAAACGTCAAAAAAAAATGCGCGAAAATTACGCACTGCAATAATGACAGGTAAAACAGCTGTTTATTTAATTTTCAGGCAGCCATTGATGAAATGTAACCAATGAGGGTATTGACCAATTACAGCCCACGGTTACTGCTTGAAAATATGAAGGGTTGCGTTTGATTAATACGTTTGGAAAATATCAAGCATTTTCTTCATTTCATTTGTATGTAGGTAGGTACGTCGATTTTTCAAATAAAAATTACGCGTTTTTTAGATTTTAAAGGTGAATTTTAAACGATAGAAGCTTACAAATACGAAAATAAATTATATTCCGTTGTGATGTATGCACAAATGTAATAAAATTATATTTTGGTCGTAAACTCGCAGAGAAAAGCTCAAAAATACGAAATTTCACTAAATCAGGTTTCATAAGAAAATTAGAAGACGAAGAATTTTAAAAAAAGTGTGTAACGATACTGCCCATCGGTGGCAATTGCCAAAAAATATTAAAATGATTTTAGCTCTTAAACTCGCAGACTTATAAGCGAATGAAAAAAAAGTTAGGCTAATTAAAAAGTTACATTTTCCAAAAATCACCAAACTAAAAGAGTTGTAACAAATAGAGGAGAAGAAGAAGTATGAAAATAAAAAGATGTAAAGACTCAGTCAACCTTCGGACGTCTGGGAAAAATATCAGAATGCGGATAGAACGCCTAATAAGCGAGATATTAACCAAAACGTGTGTGACAAAAACGGTTACATATAAACATATATATAAACATATATATAAACATATATATAAACATATATATAAACATATATATAAACATATATATAAACATATATATAAACATATATATAAACATATATATAAACATATATATAAACATATATATAAACATATAAACATCGCGAAATAGGGCCTATTATTTTAATATATATGATAATTTGAACATAATCTAATAATAGGAAATAGGCATTACATTTAAGCATAAATTAAAACACTAAAATTCAAAACTGAATGATGAACAAGAACGTATTCAACCCTCGGGTCCTTTTTGGATTGATTTGGATATTTATTTACGGTATTGTGGAAACTAAAGACGGGGGTAGTCAAACTTATTTATGGCCATACCCGACAATGTTAATATATATTCAAAAAAATAAAATCAATTGTAAAAATATTTTTTTTGCACAACTTTTAACACACTTACTCGAGCCCACGGGTCAGAATTATAAAACACACACATTAAAAATTTTAAGTAAAAACATAACTGTTTTTTCGTAATCGCTTCTAGCGTTCTTATGGTCTTGTTTGTAGCTGTGTCTTCTACTTGTATGATATTTGTGTATTCGCCTCAAATATTATTAATACTCACGTGAAAGATAATTATTAAAATAAAATTGAATAAAATTACACCTAACGTAACGACAAACATGAATGTAACTGTTTTTGTTACTATATACTTATGAAAATAACATTATACTATATGACACGTCCTTGAGAATATTTAAATGTGCACATTTACTTAAAAATAGAAATTTATCATTTTATATTGTGTATTAATTTACAATTTATACAGTTATAAACACGTATATACTACAAAGCTTAGTCAATATGACAAAAAAAATGTTGTCACGGTTTCACGGCCGTTCTTGAGAATCGTCTGTGTAGAGTTTTCTGGGCTATTCTGTAGTGTGTATCCAATCTCTCTCTCTCTGAAGGTTGGTCAAAATTTGAATAACTCTCAAATTACTTTTGAATATTTTTGTGTAACGAAAGTGTTCAGTTAAATTATGACAATTTATATGTCTTCTAGACGACACACTTATGCTAGAAGAGTCCTAGATTCGCTGTTGTAATTGATAAGGATCTCGATACAAAGCTACGAAAGCAGAGCAAGGCTGGAGGTGTGTAAACTATTTGGTAGAGAAACAGAAACGAGTCGGTATCAGTTAGTCACCCGATGGCAAACAACTCCAAAGTATGCCAAGCTAGGCGGCCGCACGGCTTGAAACATATATGTATGCGTGTTCATACACACATGCAGAACCGAGCAGAATGATCCTTGTGCACGAATGAGATTTTGATCTCTCGTCTCGGAGATTTGTCGGCAAAGGTCGTCGTGTATCACTCGCAAATACAAATTGGCAGTGGCGCATTCGAGACGAGTCTCTGAGCCAAGCCTCATCCGTTGCGCCACAAAATCAGGTTGAAAATAATTAAGGTAATTTTTTTTCGCACCATTGGAAACAACCGACCGATTTAAAAATATAAACAATATTTTTCATCTTTCTCTATTTTATAATGTATTTTTAGAGTTATAATAATAGTATTGTTATTCATACATTATTATTTTATTATACACGATTTCTCGATTTTTACAATACGTAATGCTCGTCTCGAAGTAATTCATTTATTATAATTTCCATTACAAATGGCTACGCACACGTATTATATAATTCAAGAATCAATACGGAGAAATATTGCATATGTATGTGTTCTGAAAATATATGTATTATAATATACAGTATTGTATGTATTTTAAGAAAGTTGACGATGAAAGAGAAATCTATATCCTGTTTATAATTCGGGTATTCTTTGTAAAATTTCCAAATAATTTATTCGACAATGTTTAAAAACAAATAAACGAATAGAATAAAAATGTTTAGACACGTGTGTCAAGGTTTCGAGAAAGATTTCGCAAGGACAAGGAGTCGCGCAGCTTGAAGGGGATGATGATCAAAAATTCAACAAGAACTTCAAATAATAAGACTAGGTTTTAAACATAACAACTTGAAACCGTCTTTCAAAAATGTCACATTTAAAAAAAAAAGTACACACTCATGCACAAGTAAGAAAGCATCGCAATAGCTGTCACGCGTTGACGGTGAAAAATAAAACATTCATGAATAATTTAGCGCAGGCGGGTACCTACCCGGAGAATTTGGACTTGTAATTCGAAAAGCAAACTGGGTGCTAGATCAGCGCGCTCCTAACCTCGTGCTAGATCGCCGTCACGTGCGTGAGCAGTATGATCATCAACTCGCATACGATACATTCGCGACACTGATTATATCTTTGAAACTATACCGAGTCGTTCGTAAATCCTAAATAAAATCTGTCATCACTGACATTGACACGCCATATTATTACCCACTCAAAAATACACCATCATACAGCAGATCGTAACGGGGGTTCCTCAGAATGTTGAATATAACATGCCTTTCATCATTATCGTTAATCTTTTATTAATAAATCATACTTGTAATGAAATATATTTTTTTTAAATAAAGATGCGTACACGGAATGCGTGTCACATCAATATTGTTACTATATTTCAAACTAAGCTAAACACCTATCCTATAAAAATATAGGATAGGTGTTTAGCTTAGTTTGAAATATAATATCCCCGACCACTAGATCACTAGGCGATTGTCTTAACAACTAGACTAACAAGCACGTCGAATCATACAAGTATATACGGTATATAAACGATAATATGAATTTGTAATTAATTACCAGTATGCTGAAGATTTCGTAACAGAAAATAACCTTTCATTCATTGCACTATGTGCTATACTACATTTCTATTCTAGCTTCGAATCTGGTATCCAAACCAACGATAAATAGCATTCAAACAACCGTAAATCATTATTGTCACTCAAAAACATTAAATTTCATTAATATTTCTTTATACCACCAGTTGCCCGGACAGAGTTTGAGAGGGACTGGGGACTACTTGAAAGGTACGAATGATCTGAGTCTTATAAAGATCCACATTGTAAAGAGGGAAGAAATATTAAATCCAGTAAATCCACTTATTAACAACCGTTTATTTAAAGAAATTTATTTTATTATATTGTTTTACAATCAATTATATAAATGAGAAAAATTAGTACCAATCGATTGTAAAAAAAGTTACTGGTATTAGAGTAAGCTAAATAATATATTACAGTGCGATATTGTTACCCGTTCGTTAATGAATATTTCCAAATGTTTTCAGCCCATCCCTTTTTGAAAATTCGCGATGAATCAAACCGCAAATAATAATAATGACCACCATTGAAAGGAATTGAAAAATGTAATCTAAATTTATCGGTACTATAAAATAACGAATAAGCCGTAAAAATTTGTGACTTTAAAATTCCTAACATAAACAAATACAGTTGTTTTATATATTCTATATTTCGGCATATTTCAGTCTATATAAATAGTAATTAATGTATTCATATATTATAACATATAAACTGAGTTTGTAATGGTAATTGAAACGACAATAATATTTACAAATTCGATCGCTCCTACGTAAAGTATTGTAACCATTTTTTTTTTTATATATTGTTTATTTATTTATTTTATTTGTATCTATATAGTACAATGTAAAAATTTGTTTGGACTGTTTTAATATGTTTGTTCTGTTGAAATATATTTGTATTCAACAGAATAAAACAGAATTTATTTATAGCAAATTAGTGCCACTTAAAAATGTATCAAATACGCACGAAACACTATAATATCTAAAAATGACCAACTTCATGATACAGGAGGGGTCGAATAACTAAAAACATTGCCAGTAAATAATTTTGTGCGCGAGTCAAACTATTTATAAATTTACACTATCCAAAAATGTAACATTACTTGTTAAGAGAAATTTAAAATAGATACATTTTTATTAATGTTCGAGAGCTATAATTAAAAGTATTCATACTCCTCCTGAATGTGTAAGTTTAGCTTTCGAACACACGATATTATCCAAAACAAGACTGAAGAAAATAAAAATGAAAGAAACTATTAATCGCGCACAACAAAAATAAATAACAGGGCAATTTTACGTTTTTTGTTTCCACAGGGAGTGAAACTGGCTGTGCAAAATTAAATAATTCTTCCCCTATTTAAAAAAATGGCTAAAAATTTAGAGCATGCGGCAAGCAGACAAGGGCAACCTTCAAACAATTTAGAACAGGTGTAGAATGCTTTCAAGGTGCCCTTCAAATAACTTGACGTAATAAATGACAAACACTAAAATAAATATTTTATTAAATAAATTCTTTGTTATTTCACGTTCATACACTGCTGGATAAAGGTCTGCTTCTCTTAATAGTCGCCATTCCTCTCTATTTTCATTCCTTCGTATCCTGCTCTTTCTTACGTCATTGGCCCAACGTTTCAGCTTTCATTCTAGTAACATTTTACTCCAACGATTATTACTTGGGCTTTGTTATCCGGCGAATTACATACTGTGCTTCGGACCTATTGCGAGTGTTTTAATTTCTAATTCTATCTCGCAAGAACACCCCGAGCATAATCTATTCTATCTCTCGTTACCTCGAACTAGTGGATGAGGCCTATTGTAAGTATTCAAATTTCGCCACCGTCGTTCAAAACTGTTTGAAGACTTTTGTTTTAAGTAATTGTGAAATTTTTAAACAACTGGAGCATCTCAAGTCTCGTATCACATGCAACATACAAAGGAACAAATTTTTTCTTCTGATCTTAGTTTACTCCAATTGACCAACAGCCTAAATAAATTTTAAAATGTACGGCCAAGGAGACAAACATTTGCCTCGTGACCTCAGACTACTAGTAAATGACCAAACGGCCGAGTCGTGACTGCGGCGATCGCTCCACAATCAGCCTCCCGATGATGATAATGGTGGACAAACTAAAAAAAACTTGTCCCAAGCTGCACGCCCAGAGCCATGCGAGACGCACTGAGAGGAAGACAATGTTCGGTAGTTCTTAATTTCAATCAGTGAGCTAACTAACCGGTCAGTCTTTTAAATTGTAAGTAAGGCATCTCGTGGATCATGTAAAGGAAGACTATCGCGTATTCTTATATGATAAACTGGCTGACTTACTTACATAAACAAACTATCTAATATTTTTTGGATAGCAAAGTAGTTTTCACATGTTGGGTTAACACAAAGATGTTGACATTGGCGAGTTGGTAGAATTGAGATGGTTAATTTTGAAGAAAGTGGTAAAAAGCAAATCATCAAAACCTACATCCAAAGCTGTACGGAAGCAAAATCTGGACTATTAGACAAAGAGAGTGAGAAATATGTTGAAAGCATTTGAGATGTGGTGCTGGAGAAGAATATAACGAAGGAGCTGGATTGAGGGAATTACAAACAAGTTCTGAAGACAGTCCAAGGAAAGAAGTCCATAAGCGACACTATCGAACATCGAAGGGGTCAGTGGATAGGAACAAGCATACTTCAGAAATATAAATGAGGAAAGGATACAAGAAGGAAGACAAAATACATTCACCAAATAATAAGTAAGTCAAATACAGTCAGTCACTTAGCGACAGCCTCTGGATGGATACCGGGACAGATTGCAATCACGAGAAGAAATAAAATAAGATTATCTTTTTTATTACTAATTTTTATTTAATATATTGCACATAAAAAATATCTCCCGCTGGTGAGGTGAGCAGCGATATAATGTATAATGAATATTTACCACAAATAAAGTGGTAACGATCAAGTTATAACCTGAGACAGTTAAGAAGCATAAAGAGAATAAAAAAGCAGTAAAGGCTGTGTTAGCAAGGAAAAGTGACCTTTTAATGAAATTGCGTGATAGTATGTGAATAATGTTACTGCCGATTATATCGGTCGCAGTTCGTGTCGGCCCTGAAACAGTCGACAAAGTCGTTTAAAAAATATTGCATAACGCAATATTGCAACACGACTTCCCAGGGCGGGAGCCGCATTCTGCGGCGCGGCGGCGACAGGTGCTCGCGAGGCCGACCCTTCCACTCTTCCTCCTGGCCAGGGTTTACCCCTGTGTACCAGGGTGTCTGGTGACAGGATAACAGTGGCGGTGTCATCGAATTGTCCGAAACATTCTGCACCTATAATCAGCGACGCTGAATTGAGGTCTCGGGTCAGTGTCGTATCTATGCCAATGCAGTGTATTAATTAGAGCCCACATTAAAATCGTTTCTAACGTGTAGCACGAAAACATTAGCGATGTCGATTACAGTACTTATTTAGGGCCCCTTTTTTCCATTCTGCACACTCGTATACTATATTTTATGTACTTCAAAGCATTATAGTATTTCTTTGGTACCGAAATGATATTTAGAAATATTAATTCCTTGAGGAATGAATTTCGTTTGGTGAATACCAAAACACGACACAATTTCTCCTAACTACTTTTAATTTAGGTGTAAATTCGTTTATAAGTAATCATGAAAAGATTGCTTCTTCCGATCAAAGTGACCACTTCAACTAAGCTATGTACGTTTATTTATTGAAAGATAATTTCTTCTATAATTGCGCATCTCCCTGAAATTGCACCAAATGGACAATAAGTAATACGTACCTACTTTAACCGTGATTAGAAGATACCAATCGATAGTTAGGTAGCGTATTTATGAATTGATTAAAATTTGAAAGTGCGTATTTCTTCCATTACCATAAAAGTAAAAAAAAAATATAAAACTCTTATTAAATCACTTGAAATTTGACAGGCAGTGGAGCGTTCCATCGAGGAGATAATTGGATTAAAGCCTATAATAAAGGTGTTTAATTTTAAAATTGTGAATAAAATGGGTGGACAGAAACACGCTAACACTAAAAATATTTAATAAACGCTTGCGATATGAATGCCCCTGCCGTATACCCAATATCTAACAACATCAAATATCTTGCGATTCATAATAGGTAAGTAAGTCAGACTGTAAAAATAATAAACATATATACGAATACATATTTATAGTGCTGCAACTAACTATTATAAAATACGGAATAATCCCTTGGGGTGGCGCTTAACAAATAAATATGCAAACAAAAAAACATGTATAAAGAAAATATAAAATCCTTAATGTTCATTCATGTATATTAAAATGATAATTCTATCAATTTAAAAAAGATTATAAACCAATTTAGACAAACGCAAACACGAAGCATCGCAATTATAAACACCAAAAAAAATTACAAAAAGCAAATCAATTAAAATTACGTTCAGCCGGTCCAATAAATATGAAAAGAAAGCTTGTTTAAAAAAATTTAAGACCGCTAAAAAAAGAACGTTCTAATTTAATATTGTATAGGAAGCACATGGCGTGCGAAACCAGCGCCGAAAAAACCGCACACAAAAACAAGGGAACTGCATCCGAGAGAAGGTGTTCTGGATTAAGTAAGCCGCGGCCGCGGGGGAGGGGGCCGGCGGGGGCGAGGGGCACCGGGACCAGTTCACCTTGAACTGTCGCCAATTTTTTGCCCCACACACGTGCGCCCTCGAAACTGGATGAAGGTCAACGGAAGGGGTGCGGGGCGCCATTCCTCGCCAGGGTTAGGGGCCGATTTCAATGGTGCCGGAATATTTGCATTGTGCCAGGCGAAAAATAGCTCGCCACCGTGCGTGTGTTGGAGTGTGTACGAGTGTATGTGTGTACGCTCGCATTCGGCGGTGGTGAAAGGCGATCATGATTCGCACGTCGCTCATTGTTGATGAAACGGGTACAGGAGGTCCGTACCTAATAGTCCATTAATCAAATTCGCTTTTGAATTAACAAGAATACGCAATGTTCTCCTTTTTAGCGAAATCGTTTTCGGGGACTTCCGTGCGGGGCGGGACCTGCTTTTCATTCAAAGTTGGCCGCTTTTTGTTGTCAGTTTACATGGAAAAGTTTCCCAACCCTATCCGGTCTAGCCAGGAAATCTTTTTTTTTTATAGATTTATTACCTTTAAAGTGAAATATAAAATCGCTAAACTACTGCGCATATTAAAATTAAATCAGCCAGTTTTCAAATGCCGCCTAACGAGGAAAAATCTGTTCCTAAATAGTCGTGGATGGTAGAATATAACTTATAAAGTAAGAACATAATACAAACATTAAAACATATTATTAAGGAGAACACATTTTATTGTGAAGTTTTAATTAATCCGAACAGACGGTCCGTGATATTTTAAATACTAATTAAATGTAATAATTACAAAGATATACATATAAAATCAATTTTATCGAAAAATATTGTTGTTGCCACCGGGATTCGAACCTGGATACGATAGATGTATCTTATTTGAAAATTGTAACATAAAGATTCGAAAATATGTCGTCAACGTACTGTATGCTGTAGCATACAGTGCGGTTAATGTAGGTTTTCCCCGGATTGAAAGAGATCCAGGTTCGAATCCCGGTAGCAACAACAATATTTTTCGATAAAATTGTTTTTTTCTCTACATCTTTCTATTGTAATTAATACCTTCTTAATATCTTTGTAATTAAAACATATACACGTAAATATATTTTAACATTTTCGTCACGCACAACAGCGAATTCTGCAGTCTCGTATAATCATTTTATTCGAGATATACACACACAGTGGCGACACAAGATACGATGTACATCACGAGAAATACGTTTTCTCGATATAAACCGATACCTGGGAACTTTGAATTATAAAATATGTACTACACATCCGCCGATAACAAAGTTTCATTAATGAAGAATACTGCATTTCTTATCATGTTATCATATACACACAGTACCGCGCTACCTATCTGTGTATGCATGTACTTTCGGTGCATCTCTAGATAAAATTGTTTATCGAGGCTTATTTACTTATAAACTATTTATTTTTATGTTGATAAAAGTGACACCATTTTCAAATAAATTTTGTATATAATATGTATATATGAACTGAAATGGGAGTGCATACAAACTAAGCCGTGTGCATACAACAATAGTGGCGTACCTATATGCATTATTAAAAGCGTAGACTATTCGAACAGGCATTGACCTTAATCTCAATAAATGTTCTCGTGACGCATTTCTGTGCAAGTTTTATCACGTCACGTCACGTGTCTAACCAGTGCAGATAATTAAAGGTACACCGAATTAGTAAATAGTTAGAAAGTAAAGTAATGGAAGTTTTATCCGTAAATATTGTGAAATTGTTACGAGCGATGGTGTAAAAAATGAATCATAGTTTTTAGATGTTTATTTCTTTCTCAATCGAATGATTATTACGTTTCGAAGAAATACGACGAAGGCTGCCCACAGAAACACATCAATACGACATTGATTTGTGTTCGTACTTCCAAAACCACGCAGAACCTACTTATAAATAAATCGCTTTGAAAACTTGCAGAAGGAAGAAAATAATAATGAATCGTGACATTTCATTCTAGTTTTGCTGCGGCAGAACCTCGCCAATTACCTGAGGAGACGGATCCGTTCTCCGACTTGGGGGTGTTTGGCGTGTGCGGGAGAGCCATGGGCGGCAGCGCCAGGGGCAGGGGCAGGGGCAACGGCGGGGGCGCGCAGCCTCCCATGCCCGCCCCCGCAGCTCCGTGCCCGCCGTAGCCCAGGGGCAGAGCCTCCTCGTAGCCCCACAGCTCCAGCTCGCCGTACTCCGGAGAGCCCAGCGACTCGGGGGACATGACCATGGCGGGGGTGATCAGGGCCGAGGAGGAAGTCACCTCCACCGAGCTATCCTCGAGCATGCGCAGGGTCTGGAAGCCCCCGTTGTTCGACCAGCGGCGTTTCATCTTCGCGCGCGAGGAGCACCCGAAGTCGAGACTGGCGGCCGGAGCCCCGAGCTGGATACCGATCCGACCGCGGCGACTCTTCAGATTCGAGAACGAACAGCGCGATGCGCGGACCTCACAGGTCGAGGGGCCCGGCTGAGCGGCGCATCGCGGGTCACGGGAGCCAGGAAGGGCGCAGCGCGTCAGCCTCCCGAGAAAGCGACGCACTCGTAGGAGGATTTCATCTCACCCGAGGATCGTCCGATTCAACGGGAATATCTACCATCCGACTATCCGGAGACCACTCTCACTACACTGATAAAAGGATAAACACAGCAGAAGCACCTGATTGGATACAAACACTTATTGTACACAAAAAAACCAAATCTTTTTCACATAAATAAAATGTAACGCGGAGCGGCGAACTATTTGAAAGTCAGCCTGCAACAAGTGTGAGCTGACAGGTGTCGCGGCGGGGACGGTGGCGGCGCGCAGTTCCGCGCGGTGGCGGCCCGACGTGTTTTGAGGAAAAACAAAAAAAATGTTGAGCAACAAAAAGCTCCCGCGACTCGGGATTCTCCGTCAGCTTTCGCGCGTCTCCGGAGCTGCGCGTGCGCATGAGCGGTGCGGCCGGACGCGCGCACTGAAATGGCGGCTGGATCACTGCCACGGTCGGAGCCGTGACGTCACGCGCCCCTCGCCCCCCGCGCCGCGCGAGCCGCGCGGCCCGACCGGCCGAGATATTATTTTATTATGACTTATGACAACTCGGAAAGGCTTCGGCCGCCGGTAGCAGAACCTCCCCGGGTCGGAGGAAGGGTGTACCTTGGCTAAATTAACTTAACAGATCTGCGCAGGAAGGACGCTTCGCGATCAGAAAGATTGAGTACATAAATATACACGCTGGCAAAATAATATTAATCTATTTTTTTATATTTTAATTGTATGACTATTTTTAGCTTTAAGATACGTTTTATTAGTAAGGTTACTTTTTAATTTTTGTATTCTCGTAGGTACTAATTAATTATTTTATTAAACGCTTTCACAACTACAAAATGTAAATGTTGTTTTTTATGGGCTCGAAGCACAAAAAAAATACAATACAATCAAAGGATATTGCCATTCTATTAGTTGCACTGAGACAAATTCATGGGTGATATTGTATTGTTTAATTTATAAAATGTGATGGAACTTATCAATATATAATATTACATGTAAAGGGTGTCCAGCGAAAAAATTTCAATATTAAAATGTAATTGCTCGTATACCATCAGGGTGAGGTAAGTGAGAGGGGTATTGATCGACGCCCGTGATTTGCGAATTTTCCAGTCACAATGAGTCACTGGTCGGGAGCGCATCGCGCGTTCGCGGTTGAGCAATATTTAAAGTGCGGTGATTCATCGGTTCATGCGCATCGCGCTTTTTACTCTCACTTTAATATTCGACGAGTAAGTGATGGGCCGAGAACGCAACTTATCCGGTGTTGGGTTCAAAAGTTTAGACAAGAAGGGACAATGGTTAACCGAACTCCTCCGGGACCATCGACGTCAGTAGCGACGCCAGAACATATGACTCAAGTTCGACGTGAAATTATGCGCAATCCGCGTAAATCGATAAGGAAGATTGCAGCCTTTACTGGAATAAAATATCAACAATGCACGTTTTATTAAAAAGAAACTAGTTTCACCCATACAAACTGCAAATTGTGTAGTTTCTCAACGAAAATGACTATTCTTTACGTGAAACCTTAGCGAGAACGATGCTGGAACGTTTTGGAACAGCACGAACGCTTGGAAACATATTGTTTACCGATGAAGCACATTCTCATATCGATAAGTATGTTAATAAACAGAACATCAGATACTGGTGCCCCGACAACCCAAGGAAACGCCATCAAAAACGTTTGCATTGTCCAAAAACGACAGTGTTGTGTGCAATTTCTGTCCGAAGGATAATTGGCCCTTATTTTGTTAACTAGCGAGAGAGTCACTGTGTATTGCCAAATGATCGACGAGTTTTTGGTACCGCAACTGCAGCTATTTCCCGGGTTCAACAATATAACACAATTTGAGCAAAACGGGGCCACTCCACACACAGCTAGAGTTTCAATTGAGAAGCTGAGGGGAATTTATCCCAATAAATTAATCAACAAGTACGGAGACATGCACTGGGCACCTCGGTCACCGGACCTTACACCGTACGACCTTTTGTTTTGTGGGGATTCCTCATGTTGAGAGTTTGCAGCGACAATCCTCGAACAATTCAGGCCCTACAAAAAAATATCCATCGTGAAGATGTTGCCATTGAATCGACGCTTTGTTCTCGCGTGTTCGCAAATTTAAGAGTCCGATTGCAAGAGTGTCTTGAGAGAAATGGACGGCATTTAGACGATATTGTTTATAAAACGTAAAATCCGCATCGTTAAACTCCATTTTGTATAAATAAAATATGAGAATAACATTAGTTTTTTTAATTTAATATTAAAAACTTGAACATATTATAAAATGTCGCTGTCCTCACTAGATCAAGGTCCGTATCAAGGTGGGCAATGGTTGAAAATATACCAAAACATATATAGATCGTAATGAACTCTTATATAAATGAAAACGACAGGTATACTTCGGTCACATCTCACAATAAATACATTTGAAAAATCAATTGACAATAATTAATTGGAAACATTTTTGAATAATATGTTTATTTTTCGATAAAATATATTTTGCGTGTTAAATTAATACAGGTAGCTGCCGAGTGGCGCCCACTTCCGAAATGTCGGGGGATACCGAAATATATTCCGCCGGTGTTGCCAAAAAACAAAATAAATTAATATTCAAATTTCATCAATCACTCTTGACTTTTACAAGACGCGTCTCATGTTTAATGCCGAGGTAACGAACAGTCATCGCGAAAATCAAATATCATTTTGCCAACATTTTCACCCGTGAGGTGGTACGGTGGTGTTGCCGTGACGCAAAAACGGGCCAATGTTAAAACGGTTTAATTATGTTGCGTAATGGTAATTTCGAGTCTCGCCCTTATTGCCGTGGGGTCACGGTCACGCGGGCGAACGAATCTCAACTGTCGAAATAATATTGTAAATTGTCCAATTTATCCAACATTTGTCCTGAAACATTTGTCCTCACTTCCGCACCATTCTCCTGATTAACATTTCTCTTCTAATCGGATCTGATCTAATCTAATCCACGTCATCGGGGTAACACATTTTTTAACACAGGTGGAAACTAGTTGGTTTACGTATTCTAAATTATTAATTGATGCCGTTAGTTACCATGGTGTATACATTTTTTTTAAGGAGAACATATTATTATTGTGAAATTAAAATTTTACAGAATATATGATATTTTTAATAATAATTAAATGTAATAATAAGAAAGATATACATATAAAATCAATTTATCGAAAAAATATTGTTGTTGATACCTGGATTCGAACCTGGATCTCTTCCGACCTGGGGAAATGCATATATATATATATATATATCTTTCTAATTAATACATTTAATTTGTATTAATAAATAAATTGGTAATAATTTCTGGACTCCGTGTGCACAGTAGTGTAATGCTAAAGAAAGAAGAACCGAACGCTACTCCCTTTATCCCCGTATCGTTCCGGTACTTCTGGTACTAAATGAAAATAAAGTTTGTTGTTTTCTTTTCTCGGGCATGGTTAGGTATTCTTCGTATATTAATTACTACACTAGTATCTCTCACAAAAATCATTCCACAAACAATAACGAAAAAGTTCTTATAAAATGATTTAACATAAACAAATAGTACGTCCTTAGACGTCAAAAACATTAAAACTTAAAAGAACTACGTAGGTGATGATTAATTAACTCCCCAAACTCAACTAAATATTAAAGTTTTCAATTTTGGCTTATCCAGGTTCGAAACAATAGAATGTGAAAGTATATTTCCAATGAACCTGCTGTTATTTATTGTCGTATAAAGTTCAATTTAAGCTTTCTTAGAAAACCTTCGTAAAAAGAACCAGTACGGCGACATACAAACTCACACGTTTTGTTGAAAAAAGTACCGGAACGACGTTCCGGTTCGTTCCGGTCCCACTACACTACTGCATGTAGTGTACTGCATAGTGAGAAATAATTATTCAATGAATACAGCAAACAGCAGATATCGGCTATTCATTAATTCATAAATCTTCAGCTAAAATCAGTTTTTTTTATTACAAACAAGTTAATGCACCCGTCGATATCTATATCTTGGTGTGATAGAAACAGTGTATCTACCAGCAATTTTTATTTATTCTCGTACTATTTATTATTCGAGCGTGTTGTGATAAATAAATAAATGAGGAAACAGCTGTGCGTGAACGAATTATACGAGCAACTTCAAATGTCTGCCAATTATGATATTAAAGTAAAGGGTAATCCCGTATTTATTAACAAATCTAATAAAATCACGTTCAAAAGGTGAAAAAAAAAAAATATATATATACATGCCTATATATATTAGAAATACAACTGGGACGTTTCAAATGAATGGATACAAAGCTAACCGAGTAAATGGACGGGATTAAAAAATGAGAAACCAACCCACAAAAAGCGGCCTTTGAGTTAATGTAACCAAATGAACGCTTTCAGAAATGGTTAGGTACGTCTGTTGTGAAAAATGGACCCAGTGGAAAATTTTGTCGTATTTTGTGGACCTGCAATTAGAATTAAAAGTAGAATTAATAAAACCATTGTTATAATTTTACAGTAAGCAATTTTTGAGTTAATTGAGCTAAATTCTTTCAGAAATTATTAATTTTGTCAAAAATTTACATATCTCACGAACTTATTTTTTGTTTTCGCGACGAAAAAATACACGACGCGAGTGTTGGGGCGACGTCAAGAGAAAGTGTCCGCGAATAATCTGCCCTGATCGAGAAAATGCGTGAAAGTTAACTATATATGCACGTTAGTGTAGAAAAGTATGACGTTTTTTTTTTCTGTTAGTGAAAACATAATTAGTCTTCATATCAAATTATTGGGTTCATTTTTACCGTTTATTATAATATATTAAAAATAAATATATATTGACAAATATATTTTAACCCCGATCTTAATTACCCCCTCGTAATGTGCTAATTATCATTTCTCGTACAATGTAGCCAGGGAAAGATTAGGTTCAAAAGGTTTGCTTTTCTCGTTATGTGGGAAAAAAGTACGATTTCACAGCGGCCGTGGGATCCGAGGGCCCGGCGCTCTGCGACCTGAAGGGCAGGTCGGATTATTAATGATCGT
This sequence comes from Eubasilissa regina, assembly GCA_022840565.1. Taxonomy (NCBI): domain Eukaryota; kingdom Metazoa; phylum Arthropoda; class Insecta; order Trichoptera; family Phryganeidae; genus Eubasilissa; species Eubasilissa regina. Next base: position 5,183,994 of record JAINEB010000003.1, read on the forward strand.
CTCACACTGGGGGAGAGATGAATTCGCGAAGCTGGGATCCAAGTAGCAATCTGAAGGAATCACGAATGTGATATCGCCGCTAACCTATCGAATAGATTACTTTTTAGTTTTAATTAATTGTTAAGGAGAACACATTTTCGTTCTGAAGTTACATTTTCAGAACACAGTTCTGTGGTATTTTAATACAAATTGAATTAATCAACTATAAAGATATACAGAAAAAATCTATCTATCCTTAATTAACTTGATTAATTAATTTAATTCTATCGGATTTTACTCAAAGGTATTTGATATTCACCGTAATATAATGTAAAGTTGATTGCTTTTAAAAATGGAATAGTGGATGTGTCAATTGGAAATATTACGGAACGTAAGTTTAAAATGTATTCGATGCTATACCGTAAATGGAAAACGCGCTTCCCTTGATAAGAAGAGGTCTAGGTCTAATATTTTTTCAACAGATAGATTTTTTCTGTATATCTTTCTAGTTGATTAATTTAATTTGTATTAATTAATTGTGCCTCGTATTTCCGTACACAAGATAAAAAAAATATGATTCTTAATAAATTTATTCTAATTTTTATTGCTATTTTATTTACTTATTTATCTTTTATTATTTTCTAATACATCTTAAGAGCCGTAATGTAATAAGTCAAATAAACCAAAATATATATAACATTGCTAACAGATTTAAAAAAAACATAATATGAACACGAGAATTCGTAAAGAAATTAGATTAGAAGCCAGTCTCACAGTAAACAATGGTTGTTGCCTAGTGCCACTTGATGGTGTTATAAATTGTAATAAATTTAATAAATAAGATATTAATGTGACGTTTGGACTGCTCACGTTAAAGATCTGCCTCGCTAAAACGGGTCCCGGAACAAGCCTGCTGCACTGCCATTTTTATATGATAATAATCGTAATAAGTCTTGTCACGATTGTCACGTTAGGCGACATGAGTTAGCTAGGTTTGTAACATCGTATTTTTATAACTTACGAGTTAATTATTGTACTAGGTCGAATAGGCACCGAGTCATTGATCGAAGAATGAACACTCATTGTGTCAGAGAAAATTTTTGGGCACTTGGTCAACCGTTGATTTCATTATTTTGTCGGGGAAAATAGTTTTTTTTTTATGACCTTGGCAATGAGCTGATCTCGTCTGAGCGAAAGTAAGGCGTGAATGTAAAATACAATTACCTTTACGGCATACACCACGAGTTACGTGAGATCGTCGATATACGTTTTATTTGTTTGATTTTACCCGTAAATGATAAACGTGCAAGTATTTTTTATTTTAATTTAGATATTTGTTAAAAATAAATTTTATTACTATAATTAAATAAAACTCGGTAGACGGCAATAATAATAAAATTCACAACCTTCATAATCTCGGAATCGGTAAACTTATCCTTATTTTGGATTTAATTTTCATTTATCCTTTTACATTTTCCTCACAAGGTTCTCTATAAATTATGTATTTTTAAAGTGCTTCTAATCAACCTTATTTTATTTCAATAAACGATTATTAATTATATGTTAAATGCTAAGAATTGTGGTTGAAGCATTGATGTCGATTCTCGAAGATTTAACGGTTGAAATAGGTCAGCAGGTGTCAGGTGGTTATTCTGCTCTGCGTGTAAAATACAATATATAACGGATGACACACCACTAATTCTAACCAGGTCTTTACAAGACGTTGTACATACGATATAATAGAGAAAGTATAATAATTACAATTGTACACGTCGTGTTAATGCATTTGATTCTACAAACATAACGAAATTCAAGACGTTCGATAGGAGCCACGCCTACGTGACATATCTACCGTACTTAATGGAGGCGTGCGTAATATGCGGTATCAATCAGCGTGAAGTTCACGCGGCGGTAGGTAGGTAGGTTGGCAGGTTGGTGGGGGGACGCGAAAACCGTGAAAAATGAGGTGTCTATCGGAAACAATCCGACTCAAGGTCTGCCATTGTTGCCAGATCGGGGTTCAGCGAGGTTCACCACACCGCCAGCCGATATTTAATTCAATTTTCGATATAGAGTGTGTAACACTTTTGCCTGTTCGAGTCGTGGTACCCCGCCGTTGACACCATTATCATTATGAATGCGACGATAAATTAGAAAATGATCCAAAAACTTTTTTTCTTTAATAATTAATTAATCATATTTTTCTAAATAAACCTGTTTGAGATTCCAATATAAAAACTTAATTATAAAGTGCCAAAATCTGAACTATGAACTACTAAATTTGTAATTGAAATTTAAAAATGGGAATGAGATATCTTCTTGTCATGCCAAATAGCGATCTATTTTATTTTTTAAAATGTGCGTAGAAGAAGAGGAGGTAAAAGGTTTTATTATTATTATTATTATTATTCTATAAACAATCAATTAAAAACACGTGTATACGGTGGGAGCTATCGGAACATAGGCACTTGTCAGTAACTGTTAACTAAATATATTCATACATATAAAAGTATATATAAATAAATAAATAATGTAGGAAATAAATTAAACATTTTCGGATTTTCTCGACCGTTCGTGTTCCTCTGTACATGTAGTAATTTTCTGATGAGGAACTCTGCAATTGGATCCGAAACGTCAGATAGAGAAGTTGGAGATATAGTAAAACAGCCCAGAAAACTCAACACAAAATATGACTAAATAATGAAATGTCTCTAAATGCAATGTTCATGTTGCTTAATTGTTTAACAAACACAGAACAACGGCGAAAAAATAAAATAAAAATCAATAAAAAAAAAACACGTTGATGCTGTTCGTGCTCTACCGGTAGATGACAAATCTTGCCCTAATGAAAGAGTGCCATAATCCCATACAGATATCATCGTGAGATCTAAAGCAAATCAGGATTCTCCTCTCAACCTTCCAGCTCCTGCACTCCTGAATGACTCACAATGGCATACTCGAGTCTTCATGTTGTTCATAAGAACCAATATGCAACAAGGGCCAATATAATCACCTCAGTATGAGAATAGCTCTAACAGGCTGGCAACTAATGATGAGAATGTAGGTATGTAAATATGTCGGTAGTGTAATCGCCATTGAAGGTAGTGGTAGTGTTCAGATTCTGTTGCCACCAGGAACTGACTCTCGGTATTGTGTGGCCGTGCAAAAAGTGCGACGTCATCCGAGTTTAAAATTCACCACCGAAACTAATATATTATATTAAGCGGCCAGGGGAGGCCGTGCAAGAATCCGGGGACGGAAACTGCTCCACAAGTAATCAGAAAAAAAAATGCAATTTTAATTTGCATACTTTCATTAATCTTCTTTACATTTTGCAATTTATTTCGGATACAGTATACTCGGATACATATTCATAAATTGTTTGCGTTCATTTTAAATAATCTAAAATATCTTTCTCTACGGATTTTTATTCTACAGTTATTTAGTTACACAATGCTAATAAGTATGTATATATTTGGCAGACGCATGCAATTAGTACATTGAAATAGGCTGTACGTATGTAATTATATACTTCGAAAAATAAAGTGCAACTATATATTAAATCTGAATAATATGATAATAATTGTGATATGAATATTACGAGATACATATATTACTTCGATTTATTTCGCAGAACTTCTAGTTACAAATTACTACAAATTATTTCAATTTACCGACTGCACCCCGCTGATAATTAGATATTTTAATATTATCACTGTCTTCATTTAAATTTATAAATATTGTATTTTATAATGTAATGTAATTGTAGTTTATTTTATTCTAATTAGTCTCTGTATATCTGAAAAAAAAAAATTATACATAGGTTAATTGAATAATTATACAAAATACGTTAGTATAATTATTAACACAAAGTAATTTTGCAAATATCGAAAAAGTAAAAATATACATATATACACAGTTTAAATATATGTGATATAAACATGACAAAAATATTAATATGTTATGTTTTCATGTTCACATCTTTATTAAAAAAAAAAAAAAAGAGAGAAAATACACGAACGGTACAATATAATCACGTGTTGTACCGCAAAGAACTATTAATCAAACGAAACATAAATCACCAACAAAAAGCCAAGACCTTCCTACCTCATGTGACGTATTGATTATTGACATTAACCAAAATAATAAGGTTAAGTCTATGCAAATCGACTGCCTCGATACGTTAATGTGTTAATGTGTCATTTACCTGCTGAAAGAAACAATCGAGTTTTTGCGCAATTCGCCAAGTCCAATGGCAGGTGAACGATTGTTGTTACCGGCCGACTCGCAAAACTGATTAACTCGGAAAATATTCAATACAACAGGTTGTTCGTAATAATAGATAATAATTGAAAATCCTTTTTTTTTTTAACGCGCTGCTAGGATTTATTTGCTATGATTAAGACGGTCAGCGTTGCCTGATGGCAAACGGTCCGGCTCGAGTAACCAGTTTGCGCAGGAAACGGTCTTTATGGAACCTCAATAGTCGCTCTACAACATTGGATCTGGCGATAACGATGTAAACAAAAGATTTCTCGATTAATGAAAACTCAAGATAAAAATCTTTCCAATCGCAAACATCATTTATTACACTTGATTTACATTACCAATACAAATACAATAAAAAGATATATACATACTTTATTATATAATAATATTCATATAGGGTGTAACAGACCTAGATCACAATATTTTATAGGTGGATACCTGACTAAATTAAGCGTCTAAAGTGTTTGAGGAGTATGTACAAATTCTTTACCGTTACGGAAATTATTATCGTATGAGATTTTTACAAAATTATGACTAAGTATTTACGAACTTGACCCTTTATTATTATATACCGTCGCTTCAGATCCTAAATTATTTAACAAAAAATAGTCTGACCGCTAAATAATTGATGACTTTTAATTTTTTTGTATTCAAAGAATAATTTGGAATCAAAACAACATTTCAAATAATCTCATGACTATGACATTCTTTAAATTCTTACTATGACATGGTTGAGATTAGACACATGCAGCTTGAACATTTTCGAGTCATATTTTAAAAATGTACCTCTAAAATATTGTGCACTAGGTGTGTTATAACATAAACCCGATAGTTTATGACACATTTATTCAATAGTAAAAGTATTCACTCTTCGAAAATTTAATCTTTGTGTAAACAAGACGTTTTTTTTACATTAATGCACATTATATTGTCAGCGTTTAAATTTTCGTTTCAATCGAGTCAAATTTTTTAAAAAAGTCGCGGTGCTATTTAATCGCGTATTTAGTACTAAAGTGATCACGTGAAATTTGCGTTAGTCCATGTTCATATATTCGGTGGTCTCTGTTCGTTTGCTTTTGTTAAGTGAACTGATAAACATTTAAAATATATTAACAACATTTGTATGCAGTATGCATATCAAGCTTACAACTTGAATTAAGAGCTACGCTGTGAATAGTTTTTAATGTCTATTATTGCTTCCCAGCGAACAAATTATAGCATCAGATCTTAAAATTGCACCAAACATTTTTTGCACAAACCGCGATCCATAAATTAGAGGTGCTCCGATATGGCTGATGAGTAAACAAAAATAAACCTCTTGGGACTATATAAAATAAAACAAATAAGTCACGATCAAAATCGCGGTATGCGCATATCAATTAAGTTCCAAATTACATGGTGCTGGAGTAAGGCACCGATGAGAAGGACGCGTGGGCGGATAAGGGTATCTAAACAAAGAATTCTATACCTCAAAGTAGAGTTTAAAATATGTACACAGAATGCAGAGTGGGATAAAATACGACAACAAATGAAAAGGAAAAGAGTATATAAATCTGGACGATTACTTTATAGGTTTAAGAAAAAAAAATCTCTGCACGAGATCACGCGGTACGGGTGATTTTATTACTCGGCAAAGTCGAGATGGAATCTAAAGATGACGCGACGGGGGTTGGGCATCGGCGAGGGGAGCGAGGGGACGCCATTCAAATTCGGAGTGGCCGTACAATAATAAAATAGAATAAAAAATAAAGGAAATGGACCCAAATTGTCCCGCGGTCGGTTTGGGGCTCAGGCGAGCTACGCGCCCGGTGACGCGTGGCACTACGTAAAAAAGGTAGTTTTCGGCAACACTAGTTATAAATAAATTACGTACGCGGTGTGTGTAAGTAAATAAATTACCTTTATTATTAGAATACACGGGGAGCGCTTGTTCATCTCAGGATGGCACGTCCGCTCTGCGCCTGCTAACTAAATGCGCATATTATGGGGGTATTCATTTTACACACAAACGTGTAAATAATGTTATTGTGTAAGAGACAATGTGGATACGAACAGAAATAATCATTTAAAATTTTATTTCGTAGTAAAAAATCTAAAAATATCGTACATGTACATTCCATTGATCCAAAAAATACGCGTTGATAAAAATTGTATTAAAGTTGGCAAAACGGTATACTGAACGGCAGATCGATGTTGTAACTATTTCCCAAACTGAGCTAAGGCGCTTGTGCATTAAAATATAGCGTGACTAGGTGAAACGTTAATCACTTATGGTGTCATAATTAAATGACAAATCGATAATTGAGCCATGAAGCTGAGCGAAGACACGCCAGAACGCCAGATTTTGCATTAACGAATGATCATTATTCAATCATCGTGATATTTGTCATAACGTGGTAGTGTCACAATTTCTCAGAATGGGTTTGTGCGATTATAACTACTAAATGTCACATTTATTTCGAGATGTAACAATCATTAAACCATCGTTGTACAGCAAATTATTAATTGCCTATTTATATTAGTCTGTTCGTGTAATAATATTATTTTACACGAGGGTAAACCGGAAAGTGAAGACTTGTTAGCTTTAAAAAATTAAGGAAATATTTTATTAAACAATTACTTTAAATTCACAATATCTTAAATGTAGGATTAATCTTATCTGTTCACAAGCCTTAAACAGTCCCGCTATTTTAGTCGCCTATCGCCATTATATCGTTCATTTAACAAATTGTCAACTGCAAGCTGCAATCACCTGTAAAACATTCTTTTAGGAAAAGGGAAAAATGTACCGAGCAAGATTCGCACTATACGGTAGATGATCGAAAATTTCCCACCTAAGTGCAGTTAGTTAAATGGACTGGCGGTGGAGGACTACAACAACGGGACTTAAAGCTCATCAACAGATATTATAAAGAAATAAATCGAGAAAATGTGAGTTTAAAAAAAATATACTTTAAAATATTTTCATAATTTTTAAAAAAGTCTTATGAAATAATGACAGGCTTTTACATTTCAGAAAATATCTAATATTACCGCGTCACAACACCGCCACATACAAAATGTCTAACGAAAGTAAAATACTGCAAACAATATTATAATTACCAAACCTAATTTCAAAATTAACACTCCGATATTCTTGTGACATTACGTTCATGATTTCCCTTGTGGTTTTCGTAACTGTAAAAGGTCTATAACTCCGAGACTGTCGAGCCTGCAGATTTAAAAGTCGGCATTGACGGAGGTCGCAAACCTGGAGCGCAGACCGGTTACAGTATTTTGATACTAATGAATGCGCATTATAAAAAAAAAAAACGCGAATTAAAGAATGCAACGTTCGAATAATTTGAATGATAATTGCCGCAAATCAATTATGACCGATCGTCACATCTCGTGCGTCCGACGGTCGGACGGCGGAACCCCGTGAAATTATTCGCTGGCGAAAAAATAAAATAATATCTAGACAAAACGAAATAAACTCGTGAATAGTGCGATTCGGTGTAGCGACGCCGCGAATCAAGGTCAGCGAGCCGCGAGCGAACTCTGGCAATTGTTCGTTCCACCACTGGTGCAAAAAAAAAAAAAAATAGCCAAGAAAACGTAATGAATTGTTATTTCAAATATCGCGGTATTAATATATTTCTGGCAGGAACCATCGCGCTTTGAACTATTTCGTTTGAATTAATACAGAAAATTTTTAATGGCTGGCGACATCCTGTGGATACCTGCTACGCGCATGCGTTACATTTAAAATTTAATCTGATGTTGCATTCAATGTCGCATGTATCGATTCCGTAACAACTGCACACAATAAACAGTCACTACTTATTGGGTGACAACAGTTGACGTTTATCATAAACACTTTTCAAAATGATCGAGATCGCAATATTCGTTCAATTAGCACGAAAATTTTAAATGTATGATTATTATCGTAATTGTAACCATTTTCTAAAAGACAAACAAACTATACACACCGAGTTAATTGGGGTCTCGCATAATTATATAATGTACACGCATTATAATAAATGTATTAAATAAAAATTAAAAATAACAAAATACGCCCAGTATTGGAATATAAGCGAGCCCTCCCTAGATAAATTAGCTCTACCTATCAACTAATCTACCAAAAAAGGTGTCATTTTTTAAATTTAAATTATCATGTATTTAATAAAATATTCAATACATGACATCTTTTTATAGCTACTGCATATTAAGTGGCCGATTCCTATCCAATAACAAATAAAATATTCAGCTCTTTTTTCAATAGATGCAATGACGTAGAAATTTAAATTTACGGTGACATTAACTGCATTCTGCGCGCAAAAACAACACAAGTTAGTCATTGGTTTGTTTATTTAAATGTGCACACGAATTACAAACACAAAAATAATGTGAAGAATTAAAATAAATAAGATAGAGCTGGACACGGTGACTGCCAATATAAAAGTAAAATATCACCATACGAGTCCGTCGCCGACAAAGTACCGACACAGTGGCGCGCGCATCACTCTGCGGAGTGGGAGATCGGGGCTCTCGAGCGATCCGTTCCGGGCGGCCCTTTGCTTCTTTAACAAGCTCCAGCTAGACAAAATAATGCTGCGAAAGGTGTCTGATTGGTTTACCAGTTAGACTCCTCAATGTACTATTTCTGGAGAATATCTGCCGGCAGTGGTGCTCAGATAGGGAAATAATCCTATATTTTGTTTGTATTAGTCTCGTTTTCGTGTTGCTCCCCCGTTGCTCCTTTGTTCCCGCCTTTTGTGTCTATAGTTTTGTATTAATAATAATGATTGTTTTATATTTTTGTTGCTACAGGGATTCGAACCTGGATTTTTTCCTATTCGAGGAAATGCATTAGCCAATTATGGTACACCAACACAGTAAATTTATATATACATGTGGCATTTTCTAACTGACACATCTGTCGTTCCATTATTTGAAAGCCATCTTATTTATAATTACGGAATCTCAAACTTTAAGTCCGTAAAATAAATTTAAAGTAAAATTTGATAGAAAGTAAAATCCGATAGCAGACGCCAAAATTAATTAATAATTCATTTTTATTAAATTTTTGGAAACATTAATCCAGGTTCGAATCCCGGTAGTGACAAAAATATTTTTTCGAATTTGATTTCGAAATTGATTTTGTATGTATATCTTTCTAATTTATACATTTAATTTGAATTAATAATGATTGAATTTTTGTTTATTATTTTTAACTGTACGTACCTTAGAACACTTTTTATTTACAATTTACAAAAATTTTTCTATAAATATGGGTATTTTATTCGGGGTTGTTTATGTTTATGGTTAACATTAAAAAATGTCAACCTGGCGACGAATGAGTAAGACATATTTGAGAACTTTTGTTCATAGAACGGTCCCTTCTCATGTATGACATATTTCACTCAAACTAATCCACCTCGTAATTCCTTCCATCGCTTCAAATTAATAGCCACATATATATATATATATATATATATATATATATATATATATATATATATATATTTCTCACTATAAGCCAAGTTGAATACTAAAATATACGAACACGACTGATGGATACGGATCATCATTGTATATTCTTCTGACACATTTCGCAACATAACATTCCATAGTTTTTTTTTTTACTCCAGAGTATTGTGCTTAAGTATTTGAAATCAGTATTAATTCACTTGAAAAGAGAGACTTTTCATTTCTGTGACGACTGATTTTCCTTGATATCACAATCTACAGAAAAAATCGTACAAACAAAAAAAAAAACACAAATAAAACGAAACGAACTTTGGATCGGATGCATATGAAACATTCCAGGTGTCATTGACGTTTCGGTTAATGTGACGTCACTTCTCGTCGACTTGTCAACTCGTAAAAACTGCTGCTGGTACACTAAAAACTTCCAAGTAGACTAATTGCTTTATCATCCACATCCAGTTTTACGCGGTAACACATTTCACACGAATGTGTCACTTCGTGTTCTGAATGTTATCTACAAAAAAAAAATGACTTCTTCAAATACGACCGGAATTTTTTTCACATATTATTTTTATAAATTATTATTGACAGCGGATTTGGTTCCATGGTTTGCGCGCCCGTCGTGCAAAACTTGATAATAAAAATGATGGATAATTTGTATAGCGCCATTTTCGTAAAAACTTTCACCTCAAGGGCGCTTTACACATAAACATAAACTGACGTTAATCATCATTTCTCTGTGTTTCGTTCAACGTTGGAGAAATGCTAAACGACAGGCAGCGCACCCTTGTGATTAACCCCTCAGAATGAGGCCACTAATTGTCAATTAATATACTGGCATGAAAGAATGAAGAAGAAAAATAACATTATGAAATATACTATGAAATATATATAGATTAAATATAATATTTACTTTTCATTGCATATAATAATACTGGCGTAATTAAGTAGTCCGTATAAATAAAATAAAATCATTAATAATGTTGAATACATTAAATTAAATGTATCGCAGAAGTAATGGACGGTGGTGAAAAAAAATCTAGGAGTCAAGGCCTCGCACTGGTAGAAGTGTCGGCCATCTTCGAGATCAGTGGAGCGACGACATTAGGAGAATGGAGACGACAGACAGAATTGGCGATCTTCGGAAGAGGCCTGCATTCATCAGCAGATGATGAAGTAAATTTACCAATGGAGGAGCTGAGCCTCGACGCACTTTAATTTTGCGACAATTTAATCGCGCTGTCAATGATCGGCATGATAACGCAAGATTGGGACGGTGATCCGGCTGAGATTGTATCTGAATGATTGACATATTATTTTAAAAACTTGGCGTCGTTATCCTCTGTTGCCGAGGAATCATTATCTCGAGTATTTCCGATCGTTTCACCAATACTCAAACCAACCAGTGTTGTGAAGGCTATATTATAGCCTACCGATGATGACGAGACTTACGAAGAAAAACATTAATGTTTATTTTCAAATACACCGCAAACCGTTTGCGGTGTCTAAATAATTATGTATTGTTTTGTCATTTCGACGTTGAACGTTAAGTCGATTGTGGAGTAATCAGATTAATGGTTGAAACCAATCTTGTCGCAATAACGACAGAAATATGCATATTTTGACATATCATAGTATTCCATTGATTATCAGACCCCGGGGTATCTGAATTTGGGGGTGCGTCTTACAATCAACGATGGCTCAATTGAAGTGGCGGTGGTGGGGGTAAGCTGGGGTCGGTTGGTGCGTGGGGTGGGAAGGGGGGTAAGCTGATGCGGCGGAGCACGTAGTTGCGGTACAATCGCCACTACCTCAACACAATGAATTTGAATAAAATTATGTCCGTAATTGTAGCCGAAAATGTCTTCAAAAAGACTACTCTATCGCACCGAAAATGATTGTGTATGCAGAAGACCTCGGAAATAAGTTTCAGACTCTGATGGCTATATTATAAACGAAAGTACATAAATAATAAGCCGCTTTTAATTGTTATTATATTTTCATCATAACAAAGATTTTACGATAATTATTAACATTTTTTATTATTGGCATTTAAAAATAAGGATGCGTTTTAGAATCGATGGAACACGATGTATTTAAATACAATCAATACACGGACATAAACGTCCACGCACTTAAGTCAATTTTTGAGTATTTGGATAATAATAACACTAAAGAAAAAAGGTCTCCTGTAATATGTACATATATAAAATTATGTATTTTAATTGAGCAAAATTGGCCCAATGAAATTACATAAAAAAATGTCATTATCTTTTAATAAAAAAATCATTATGAACATAATGAACGAGGGGGACACTTTGAAAATATAGAATAATTTTGCAATTTATAAAACAATTTCACTGTAATGAGCGTTAAGGAAACAACATAATACATAATGAGCATACTACATACATTCAATAAATGGTTCAGGGCGGTCTGGTCGCATATTTGTCGAACTTTCGAACATCTTTCCAGCTGTTCGCTAACAAGTCGGAAATCGATTGATCAATTCTGCCGATTAAGAATTACAATATTGTTTTTTTTTATTCCTATTTAGATACTCTATTCAATATAAAGGGTGGATATTATATCAACATACCACCAAATATCACCCCCATAATCTAACGTATTTCTTCCGCGTTGATGGTCCACAATGATATTAACATTCTTATACATTATAGCCTACCGAAACTACTATAAAATGTTCTGAAATTTACTAATTTAATTTCAAAAGCGCTTTTTCCATCGTTCTGGAGGAGCTCCTAATAAAAGTATTAAAGGAGAAATGTATTTATATTTTGTTGTTTTTTAATTAATAATTTATAGATGTAAATCAAAAAACATCATAGGAGTAGTTAGTCACACGACAATTTGGCACCGCAGCCAATTGGGGAAGTAGAAATGATTTAAATAAAAATTAAACGTATTAATTAGAAAGATATATATAATCAATCTTATCGAAAAATATTGTTGTTGCTACCAGGATTCGAGCCTGGATCTCTTTCCGATCCGGGAATGGTGTATTAACCAACTATGCTACAGCAGACAGTACTTTTGACGACATATTTTCGAACCCATATGTTACACTTTTTAAATTAATACACATCTATCGTTCCATTATTTGAAAGCCATCTACTTTGTTTTTACGGAATCTCAAATATCTTTGAGTAAACCGATAGCGGATTGGAAAAAGATCCAGGTTCGAATCCAGGCAGCAACAAAAATATTTTTCCATATAATTGATTTTATATGTATATCTTTCTAATTAATACATTTAATTAGTATTTAAAGTATCACAAACCTATTTTCTGAATAATTACAACTTCACAATAAGAATGTGTTCTCTTTAATAAGAAATGGTTTATTTATTTCATACAGAGCATTAACAATTTAATGATACAACATAGGTTAGAAAAAAACCTCTTAATAAGCACCTAATTATCACAAGCGTTCTCTATAATGTGACCACCCACTGTACTCTAAAGTAGGTTGGTGCTATAGTGCAGACGCTCTTGTACTAATGAACTTTCGATTTACGAGCTTTCCGATATACAGCTGTAAATATTTACAATTATGTTGATTAGCGACTTACGAACATTTCATGATACGAATGGCCGTTCGGAACAAAACACGTTCGTTAGTAGAGGAGAATCTATATATATATATCGGAACAAATGAGTTGCACAGCGGCAGAGTGACTCAATTTAAAAATGTCATTTTAAATTACGTACACTAATACGCTCAAAATGAATTGTTTTGTATTGGCTTAATTTAATATGCAGAGATATACTGTAGAACCATACATAATTATAATGATGTTAATACATTAATTTTTTATAATAAATAAAAATATGAAATTTCGTCGTCTTTTCAATCACTTTGGAGATGGGCCATTCTGCCACTGTGCGACTCAAATTACAATACAAAATACATACATGAAGGCATAATAAAATACATCTCTGTTTCGATTATTTAAGAGAGGGGAGGGATAAGGGCTGAGCCCTCTTGTCTCCGACATATGAGGTAACAACAATGGCTTAAGATTTTTTGGGGGACCCTATTCAGGGAATATGGTGAAATTGTGTTTTTTTTTAATATCAGTTAATTTTAACTTTGTATATAATTGTATAAAGTAGTAGCAAAAATGACCAAAGTTTTTTAATATAATTTTTTTTTTTTAAATTCTTTTTTTGTTTGATATTGTTGAATTTTTTATATTTTTAGTGAAAGGTTTTAGAGTTTTATATTTTTAGTGAGAGTTTTTAGTGTTTAGTAGAGTGAGAGTGTTCAGAGAGTGAGAGATTTTTAGTGAGAGTGTTCAGTAGAGTCAAAAACAGGGTAAAGAAGTGAAATTTGACGAATATGATGGGGATCAGATGAGGAATCATACAGGACGAGGGAGTTTATGGAAGGGTTTGGGATGAAAATTAATTTAGACGATAAATCATGTATCTGTCGTTTGTGTGAGGGTATGTTTGAGTCTCTGTAAACGATTGTGTTTCTGATAAACCAGGGTGAGCTTGTGATTCTCCTAAGGATGTAGTTTTGTTTGGATTCTAAAATTTGCGTGTCCCAGATGGGGCTCGCGTATGTGAGTATGGATGATTGCTTTGTACAAGAATAAATTGTTTTGTAGGAATAGTAAACTGTAGGAATTTAGGAGGGGATATAGTCGGTTGTAAATAAAATACATAAGAACATAGTATAAAATACAAACATAGTTTCAAGAAAAATTGAATTGTAGCTTAGTGATGAATTGGAGAATATGTTCAACTTTTTAGTATGTTAATGTCATTACACATCTACACATTCGTGAAATCGGATTGAAGAACGCAATATTGATGTGGTAGGCATCTATTATGAATGTTTCATGCTTCCTTGATGATCTAAATTATAAAACGGTAGAGCACTCGTTTAGAACATGATAGGTGTCGGGATCGATATCCAGCTTCTCCAAAATCCTTATGAAATAAAGGTGAAAATAAACCACAAAGTAAAAAAAAATTATAACGCATTATTTCTAAGAGTAAAAATTAAAAATTTTAATCTACATACGTACACCATTATTTTACACATTTTTTTTAAATTTTACATTCCGTCGACCTTCAAGCAAACACCTCAATAAATTGATTTGTTTAGGTATGCACAGGTAAACAAATAAATGGCGTCGGTGTGTGCGAGACGCCGTGCCCCATCGAGCCGCGGCGAGAGGCGATCCAAACGGGTTGCCGTATGCTAGAAATTCCTCGATAAATGCCGCCGAGACTTCGCCGCTCGGTGAAGCAAAAAACCCACAGCGCACCGAGCTCGATGCGCGCGGCCGGCCCGCAGCAGCTCGCGGACTCCGAGCCTTATCGAATCGAAGGCTAGAGAACGAACGCTCGCGAGTTCTGCCGGTGGTAGGAATAAGTATCTACTAAATATAACACGGCGAGAGTAAAAATATGCGAGTGCAAATGTCACTACCTATTCATAAAATCTACACGATGTTCGTGTTAGTGAATTTAGTATCGCCGGCGGACTTAAATTGGTATTTTGTGGGAAGAGAAATATGTTTCGTAAGATGTGTTCCATTTAGGGCCGGTTGTGTGATCAGAAGTATGTTTTTACAATGGTAAAAAAAAGGTACTAAAATAAAAAAAAATTCGTAACGGATTCTTTGATCGTTGGTAAAATAATATTTACTTCTCGATAGTATCTACATTCAGTAGTAAACTAATTTCACTCTCCGATATCCGATAGTAAAAATGTGACCCTTCACAGCTGTTTCAAAAGTCACATTGATACTTTAAAGTTGCAGTACGTACCTATACGAAAACTAATTATTTAATATCCGGCTATTTTAGTGATGAGAGTTCGTCCGATGATGATCTCGTTGATTAATATACATTAGCACATAATCCGAAAAAAATCAGGTCTCGAACGCGGGGGCGAATAAAGCCACAAATAAATCATTATTCGCCTTGCCCCACTGAGAGGCGAGATTGTCTTAGACAATAGTAAATTTGACGTATCAACAACCTGAAATCGATTTTTACCACGGGCGTTGGTAAAAAGTTACTACAGTGAAAAGTTACAATGTTAAAAAGTTACTACTGATCACACAACCGGCTCGTAGTGTTTTCAGATACA
Organism: Eubasilissa regina; assembly: GCA_022840565.1. Classification (NCBI taxonomy): domain Eukaryota; kingdom Metazoa; phylum Arthropoda; class Insecta; order Trichoptera; family Phryganeidae; genus Eubasilissa; species Eubasilissa regina. The sequence goes on from JAINEB010000003.1 coordinate 5,199,846, forward strand.
ATACCTTATGTACGTAGGTAGGTTGGATTTTTTTATTTATATAGGCATACACATTTGTACAACTGCAAAAAAAAAAAAAAAAAGACAGTTTGTAACATATTTTACACACATTTTAAATGCATTGCCCAACTAGGCAAGCCTGTTTTAGGGAAAATTGGTAAACAAATACATTTTACAAAACCAAAAGTCATTGAAGGCAAACACAATAAGATCGAATAGAAAACATACAAGCAAGGTACTAAGCAAGGTACTAGGCATGCGACTGTTGTGGCATTTCAAACTGGTCAATTTATATAAAGATTCAAAACGTAAGTTCATTTGCACTAAGTAGAATGTGTAATCACCGCGGTAACAAGTGCGATGTATTTGTTTTGTCACTTTTTTATAACATGTTTATCTAAGGTATCTAAGTTAGAATACTTATATAGTTTACACATTTTTTGGGGGGAGCGCGAGCTAAGGTGGTTTGGTTTACACATTAAAAATTATACGATACAACTGTAAGTAGGCTTTGTGACATGGTTCGAAACACTGCTCCCTATGTTGGCTGAGACCTATGTTCTGCAGGGGTCACCCTGAAAAGGAAAATGACGAGCCGTGCGAGACCAAGCTAGCAAAGTGTACAAAAACATTGACAAACCGGGTAGACCGGGCTGGTTAGGTAAGTCTCGCACAATTATCTCGCATCATGCCCGAGTACGTAGAACCTTACTAGCTCCGGAGACATACCCATAATAGAAACCGGCAATTCAAAAACAGTCACGACTTCACAAGAGTGAATCTGAAACGCAGACTGTGACTGGTTTAAAAAAAAACTGGACGCACGTGCGGAATAGCAGGTGTGTATGTACGTGTGAGACGACAATTCTCGCTAACGACGACGAGCAATAGTCGAGCTGGAAATAATGGCTGCTCTTTACAAGTGAAGATTCGCGGGCGCATTTAAGCGCGGGGCGGCAGGATGAAGAGCAGAGCGGGCAGCCGAGCAGACGACCAGGCGACCAAGCCGCCAGGTAGCCGTCCAGCCGAGGGTGACGGCAACGCGAGCATAACGTGCACGCATGAGCACTGCACCGCTCAAGTCTAACCGAGGACTACGCGAGCTGTCATCAGCGGGGTGCCGGGGAGCCAGCGCCGACCGCCGCAGGGCGTACAGCGGGGTATCTTCATGAATAGGGATGTTCGAGCTGATGAATCGCTAAGTGCATCCTTCGTCGCAACAACCTTTCAAGGGATAATTAGGGAAACAAATGGACTGAATAGTAGCAACATTACCATAATAAATGGGCATTGTAATGCGAAAACAGCGTAAATTTTAATTATCATAATGCAGTTTTAGTGCATGTTTTCATGCAACTCTAATTTATTCGCGCATTAGCCACATTTTTTTTATACAAAAAAAAAAATATATATATATATATATATATATTTTTTTGCATGTAGTTTTTATCTTTGCATATGTTAAATTCTCCTTATAGACGAAATTATTACCATTACCAGGAGGGATGCGACGGCAGAGTAAAACTATGACTATACCATAGTAGGACGATGAATTGATATGCCTTTGTATAATACATCACACGTGTATCGGCTCGCCATCCCCGCCTTGCGTGAGTCCTCAGTTCTCATAGGAAAGGACAGGATGTTACCATAATAATTAATATAAAAACGGTACACAACGATAATTAAAAAGGGAAGCAGCGAGTAGTGATTAGATATTTTATTGCCATAGCAAACAATAAAAATGCACTACCAGATAGCATCACTCCTCGTCACACGACATGATGATCAATGACACGGTGCTCGTGAAATATCCATTATTGTGCTATAATATTAAAATTGCATTTTTCCACGCTAAATTATTATTGAATAATGAATGCGGACGCAGTGCAATCGTAATTATTAATTATATTGTATAATTACCGGTGCGACTAGACAAAGCCTCGAGCTAAATAAATGCCAAGCAAAATAAATCGAAACGGAAGTTCAATATTTTGGGTAACGCATTCCTGACAAGTTGTTGACTTTTGCAATTCTCCACCTTTTGGTTTTAAATCATCTTTTCTAGCTTTACATCTCATAACAACCCTGTCACGGTGCGTATGGGGTAACCACTACCCAGGAAGCAATAAAGTAACTAGAATAGATTAAGCGGATGACTCTTCCCTGTTGTGAATGATATAGAGTGTGAAAATACCGAGTAACACACCTAGTGCACAATATTTTAGGGGCATCGAAAGATTCGAAAATGTTCCAGAAGTATGCACAAATTGTGAAAATATTATTATATGAGATTTTATAAAATCATGTTAGTTTACATATGTACTTTAAAATAAATATTTGCGATCAAGTCAGGTATCCAGCCAAAAGTTATTGTGGACTGGGTCTATCTATAACCCTGTATATACAACATATATCAAATTGTAAATAATCATACTGCAGAGGACTCAGAAGCTGTAGCATGGCTGCTAAATCTATATTTGCGAATCAAGCCCTATAAAAAGGAGAATTTACACAACGTATTATTTCATAGTTAACAGCTATTTCCGTAGATCATCCGTCCAATTTTTGCACCATTTTTTTATTTATTATACCATGCATGATTTTATTAAGTGGACAAACATATTAAAAGTCAACGCGCGATCGTCCGATTGCAGAAATATCTCTCCAGAACAGAAGGGTGCCTCAAAACCGTGGGAATACTCTCTTCCAAAAATAAATCAATAGAATGGAACGGTTTTGGAATGGTGAAATATACCTACCCAAGATGATATATTCCACGTAGACCAATATGCACTTCTCTAGTGATCTGCCGAGCTAAAGATTAGTTATTCGACCGATTTAGTTTCTGCCTTATTAGCTTACAGATTTGGTACAACACATTATGTTGAAAAATCATCAAAAACCATTGTCGTTTAACCGAATAATGCGCGGAACAATTTAAAAATGTTAGAAATTAACAATTCTTACGAAAATAAAAAAAGGTTCTCTTAGTAAATTAACCACGAAATAATTACGTAGTTTGCGTTGCGAGCCGATTCGCGGTGGATTTATAAATAATTTAATCATTTACGAAATGTTCATAAAAAACCAGCAAAAAAATAACACAAGTATATTGTTAGATAGCTTAAAAATAACAACAGCGGAAGGGGGTTGAGTGGTGGGGGGGTACAGAGCGGGAAAATATTAAAACAGCAGCGGAATTAACGATTCCCACAGAGGCACTGGTCGCACACAGAGCTGAACAGCGTGTGAAACGCAGCCATGACGGCCAGGGTTCAAGATCACAGCGGGCGCGGGCCGGGGGTATTGTTCTAGCGACACCGAGTGTGAAGGGCGTGAAAGGTCCTGCGACCTGAAGCCCTGATCCTGATTCTGCTAAACTAACTCTTCTCCCCCGGATCTTGCAATTAACGCTTTTTTATTGTTAAAATCCATGTCTCCCGACGATTCAAATACAAATTACACATTGCATCTGTCTTTGTTAGGCATGTACGAATAAAATTGTATGTACAATTTAAAATATTTATTTACTATACAGAGTGTAACAGACCTAGTTCACAATATTTTATGGGAGGGTATCTGACTAAATTACGAGTCGAAAATGTTCAAAGAATATGTAAAAATTCTGCACTGTTACGTTTATTGTTTGAAATTTTTACAAAATAGTGTTAAGCTTGATGTCTACGAACTTAAAAATAAATATTAGCGAAATTGTTCCAACATTAATGAATATCTTACTTTCAGACCCTAAATCACTTAACAAAAAGTTGTCTAGCCACTCGAAATTCGATGATATTTAATTTTTTGTATTCAATATATAATTTTAAATTAATAATTAACAATTAATCGAAATAATCGCATAATTACGATGGTTGACATTAGGCACATATCCCTTGAACATTTTCGCCTCGTAATTTAGTCAGCTATTTACCCATGAAATATTGTGGACTAGGTCTGTTACACCCTGTATACTGATCACATCTTTTTCTTCTTCATACACCGTCTTCCATCGTCGAAGGTTGGCGCTACCAAGTTACAGTATGTTGATTTATCCCATGCAAGATGTACGAAACCGCATGGACATTGAACTACTCTTGAGATAACGAAATCGAGATAATCTCTCACGCCTCGGCTGTAAGAGATCATATTTCTCAATGCAAAAAAATTGTCCAAAGTATGCAGCTTTCCTTCATGTATATTGTATTATTTGTAACCACATTATCTCTTCATTGGTAATGTGATACAACTAATGGTAACGAAATAACTGTTATTTACATAGCGTTGTGTAGGTAGGTACCAGGTTAGACATATAAAAAAGATAATTTAAAATTTATTTATACTTTTATATTGACTTTGCTTTTGTAAATCAGAATTGAATTATATGATGCACTTATTAGTTTACTGTGTGGGATGCATTAGTTATCCACCCCTGACGCATGTAGCATTGTCCTGGCTACTTTGTTAGACTACCGTCTGTGTTAAAGTAGTCAGTTTTTTTCGTGCTGAAGAAAAGATTCGACAGACATATGTGAAAAAAATAAAGAAAATAATAAAATATAGTGAATGTATTATAAAACTAAAGTGAATTATTAGTGTAGGTATTGTAAGTTGTAATGTTTGATAGCGATGTTTCTAACTGATCTCTACCCAACTGAATCATATATTGAGTCCATATTTGCATATTCTTATTGGAAGTGACAGATTTCCATTTAGTGTTAAGTGTATTGTACAGTTTCGGAGCAAAAACGTGTAGAAACGTTGATAGAATGTCGTTGTTGCTCTCGGAACTGGTGTGTAGATGTTCAGTCGTTGTCTTGTGTTGTGACCATGATTTATTGCTAGGGGCGAGTTATTGTTAGAATGAAAATATTTTACGAGTCTCAACATATAAATTTGTCTTGCGTCTAGAACATTGTACTATTTAAACAGAAGATTGATGGATATCTAAAGGAATAATGGTCTTGCAGGCTCGTGACCGACCGAGAAGAGGAAGATGGAGAAGAAGTGTGTTGGAACGTTTCAGCCGACAATGTACAGAATTCCAAAGAAAAACGAAAGAGCTCGAGTGTAAAAATGCTGAAACAGATTATGCTAATGCATCGTCGGCCGGAAATGGCCATAGGTATAATTACGATTCTGTACGAAGTTGATCTCTCGTATCTCTGCGGAGATGTACAGATACCGGGGGATTGTCATTCTTTTAAAAGCGCGCGGCTGTAAAATGTCGCCTCCATTACGGGAATCGTCATCGTAAAGAATATCAATATGACAATTGTAAATACACGGCGACGTTTACGATCTGATCCGATAGCGGATGGCGGATGGCGGATAGAGCGAACTCGACAGTCTCCGTCTCCGATCGGGCCGAGAAGCTCTCACGATAAATCCGGCCGGCACTTATCGAAAGTAACAGCGCGCGGGCCGACTCTCTACGTCTACTCTACGCCTACGTCACGCGACGTTGCCGCGGCCCGTGCTCCGTCCCGCTCGCTCCGGCGCACAGTGGACAAGCTCAAGTTGACTTTGATCCGAAAAATATTGTTAAATTACCTCAAACACATTACATGATGGCTGCCCTACTAGTAATTTTTAAATGTTATTCAGAAAGGAAGGGTTTCCATAAAATCCCCCCACCCCTTTTTAAACAGAAGAAACGCGCAAGACCTATGATACCTCTATAAAATTTTAAACAACTTGATTAACTCGTCCTATTTATAAGAAATAATAATTCTACACACCCAACGCGTTCAAATAATATATTTTATCCATAGACCAGTAAATAAATAGACATGATATAATGTGTAGGTAGATATAGGACAGGGGTTCGGAACATTATTGCGGGACGAGGGGCATTCTACACACATTCTTCGAGAAAACATAAAACCGATAGTTTATGATACATTTAGGCAGCAGTAAAAGTATTTACTCTTCATAAATTTAATTTAAAATTTAACTACGATAACTCACTTAGTGACATAAATTGTGTACAGATGCGTGTACGTATGTGTACGACATATATATATATATATATATATATATATATATACTTTTTAATGCACCAAGCAAATTATATATTTTTATTGCGTATCTTTTCCATCTCCTCCCTATCCTCTCCACTTTAAACATTTTAAAAATACTTTTTTGTTTATCTTTTTATTAGGATATACCTACTATTTTTTAGTTTACTAATTTGTACGATATTTTTATTTTATCCAGCTAAGAAGAAACTTCACTGGTCTTATTTTTACATGATGTATTATGTCATAGGTTATTATATATATTTGGTCTGTTTCTTTCTAATAAATAAATAAAATAAACTTCAATAGAATTTGCGGAATGAAAACATAAATTATGAAGAAAATAATAAGTATAACAACATTTTTTAAAATATATGGAAAATAAATTAACTATTAGTGCCGATTTACAAAATAACATTTTAACATTACGTTAAAATGAAAACAAATGCAGATAATAAAAAGAGAAACTAAAATTAAATGTAATAAAAAATTTACATCGAAAGTGTAAACGTATTTTGTGCGTATGTCAAAATAAAACACTTGATTTTTTATTCTATTCGTTAAATAACCGATACGCGTTTCACCTTGCAAGGGCATTATCAATCTAACAATTTAACTCAACAACTTGTATTTAAAACTATAATGCAGGACAATTATACAATTTTATTTAAATGAGGTATTCAGAATTCCAATGAATAATGTTATCCCTTTTTATTGCACCACGTAGGGTACATTGCATTTATTTCTAGTAAAAAAAAACAAAATATTAGTAATATGTACATCTAGAACTATCTTAAAATGATATGATTACGGTCAGAATATTGTTAAAACCATAAAGACGAAGAATATAGTGAACTTAAAGAAATTAAATAATATAAATAGATAAAATCTCAAGTGAATATAACATTGTGTGTAAAACCATTTTGAACCGCAATGTAAAAATTATCGAGTAATCATATCTAAAAATTATTCACAGCAGTTTCAACAAACATTAGACATGAGTGACATCTATTGCAGAATGTGGAAAAATTGGAAATGAATATGTATTAAAATTCAATATTATTTTATGATAATCTGTACTGCCATCTAACGGATATTTCAAAGAAAAAAAACTGACAATAATAGATGCAATAGCGACCGAGCGCAATATCGACTCTATATTTCCTCGGATAGGAAAAGGTCCAGGTAGCAACTAAAATATTTTTTCTATAAATAGATTTTTTCTGCATATCTTACTAGTTTTTTGTCAAAACGAGAGTCCGCCAACCCCGGCGAAGATTTAAGAAAGTCAGTAAGCCATCCACCGCGATCCACCGTGCGGCGACACGCACGGAGGAGCCGACGTGAACTTGGCAATGCGGTCACGCGGCTGCCCACGCTACACCGCCATCTAGTTTCGGATGGATGCACAGCGCACCGGTGGCGGCGTCTCCCTCGCGCGCGCCGCCGCGGCCGCGGGGCGGAGAGGGACGCGGCGACTGCACCGCGGCACACTCGAGCGACCGGCACAGTTGTTTATGTCGAGAGAATAAAAGTGGTTTATTTCTTCTATGATGGATTTTTAGCGCGCGGGGAAAATTATGTGGGGCTGCGCCGCTGCACAACTTTTGCTGCGGACATATATCCATTTCGTACATCTTCGTACATGGTTGGTTTCCTACAATGCAATTCTATACATCCACAGAGAGGCGCCCAACATTTTGGAAAAAAAAAAATATTAATAAATCTATAAAAAATTGCAAATTCCACATTTCGTCAAATTTGTGATAAAGGCTGAATATCTAAACAGAATCATAAGTTTTATTTTTAAAAAACCGCTTAAATCTCTATTTTGAATCAGAATTCACATTAATACAAATTATGCCAAATCCATATATACCCCTTAGAATGGCAAGATTCCAAGGTTTTGAGTTAATTTGAGTTATTGCGTGAAAAGGGTTCCAAATGCATTATTCTTTATTTCTTCCATACACACCAACTCTATTTAACGGATATTAAAAGAAATAACAAGAGCTGAAAATTCCAACTGCACCAGTTATTTATTTCAGTTTATTTACAATGTTGAATCTATATTTTTTATTTCTCTCAACTCACAGCGGTATACTGGATAGTACTGAAAATAAAAGAAGACCTTAAAACTGATCATATTTACATACTCAAAACAAAATATAGATTCAAGATATATATGTTGAAATTTTGAGCTCATTATCTCAAAACAGAGTCATTGTCAGATGGAATCTTATTATTCTGAGGGGTCGATACGTTTGGTTTCAAAAGTGTTTTATATTGATTTTTACATGATTCTTTTATTGTTTGAAAATCCTTCACGTAATAACTAAAGGAAATAATTTTTTGTTAAAGGTTAACGTAGGAAATAGTTCTGGCGATCACTTTTTGTTCTTTCCAAATCAAAGTAGTAGAAGTAGACAGACACTTCAATGATTTGCATGCAGTTTCCTTGCCTTTCTAATGTTATTCTGTTAAAAAGCAGCATAAGTAACGACTCCATACAAAACGGATAAACCGAAAGGAATTTTCAATTCAGTAAAAAACCAATTGTATGGCTTGAGTAATACACAATACTTGTATAGTTGAGTAATGTGAATAGCTACAATGCATCGATTGTAGCCACTAGCGCCACGGCTGCAGCGGTGGGTTGTCGTGGTAGTTTTTAGAACTAAGCCATTAATGTTTCTACTGGTACCCAGATGACGTTAATTGTAATAAATCCGTAAATATACGTTCACGGTCCATATTATAGATTATTTCATTTACATTTGTTTCCCAGAATTTTTAGTAATGCACGGTTTTTTTTGCTTGTATGCACTTGCACACTCCTGGTAACTTTATCAATTAACGCAAACAAAATACCCAATAAAACGTATTCTTAAAATTATTAAAATACGTAATGTACAGTTCCGGTGGTAACACATCCGTCAGGTTTCGTCACCGAAAGACCCACACGGTATTTGTCGCGTAATATTTGAGGATGCACCAAAATTATAAATAAATAAATAATAATTATAAAAACAATCGTCTGTCTTATTGGTTATGTCGTTGGTCAGTCCTCTACTAGAAATATTTATCTGGCTTATTCTATCGTTTTCACACGCATGTGACTGACGGCCATGCAACACACATACTTATCCCTTTCAACTTCGCGGGTACCACGGCGCCAACCAGTCGTTAGTCTCCGAGAGGTAATATAAACCATATTAAAAATAAATATAACCTAACGTACCAATTTTTTGTTGTTGTAAAAACCCCTGGCCCGGGAATGGAACCTTATATAGATAAATACATGTATTATGATCGTTGCAACGTTTCCGACGTGCGGGGACACCGCGGTCCGCCATCGCTGTTGCGTCACACCGGAACTGGTTGCGTGAACCGTTCACAGCTCGGGTCGCCACCCACAAAAGGGAGCAAATACGACAACCCGCCGCGAGAATGAATTCTGTGCAATTACCTAAGTAGGTATATTTAAAAACCGAGCGCAGAGAAAATAATAATAATAACAAATCACGGTGCACAACGAAAGTTTGTATATTAATTACCCTTCACACTGCCCTCCTGACTTTGTCACAGGTGTAAGAAATATAAGAGGTGTGACTATTTAATACCCGGAATGGTTGCGTAGTCGCCCGTGACGCAATCGTATCGAAATCCGTGTTTGAACTAATACGTGCGCAAATTTCACGTGAGTTAGGGTTCTGCCAACGCCATCAAAGTCAGCGCATAGATGAACTTTAAAGGCGACAGTAGTTACGTATTTATTATAACGCATGTATATTTTTTTAAAGATTCCGGAAATTAAATCGTAACTCATCCAATTGTATATAATAATATATTTACTTACAGACGCTAGTTATACGTTCATGAGATCCCCGCAATTATAAATAACTAGTATCTCGTAAGTACCGTGAGAGTGTTATAATATTATATTTGGAATCACATTAGTATGTAACTTGTTACAAAGTCTCGCCGCCACACTCTAATCGGCAGCATTTGATAAATATTTGGAACAAATAAATAAAGCGGTTTGTGTCTTGGCTAAATATACAGAGTACACACTACTGTTATTGATGTGTAGCTAAATATAATAATAATTTGAAATAATTGTTTTAACAGTAAAAAAATGGGGGTTTTTGTTTTCAGATAACTAGTGATTTTTCATTTTTGCGATTACATTATTGTATGTATGACGTATTTTATTATTTAAATACTCATTAAATGTATTGTGTATGTATGAGCCTGGTTCTCTTTCTATTCCGGGGAAGGTGCATTAACCTACTATGCTACAGCAGACTTATGACGACAAATTTTCGAACCCATATATCACATTTTAAAATTAATACTTCTATCGTTCCATAATTTGAAAGCCATCTACTTTATTTTGCATAGATGGTTAATGCACCTTCCCCGGATTGGAAGAGATCCAGGTTCGAATCCCGGTAGCAACAACAATATTTTTCGATAAAATTGATTTTATATGTATATCTTTCTAATTAACACATTTAATTAGTATTTAAAAATATCACAGACCGTCCGTTCTGAATAATTATAACTTCACAATAAGAATGTGTAATTATAAGAATATTAATAATTTGTGTACAACGTTAGCTAAACATTCATGTTGATAACGAATTCTATATAATTATATTCTTTACGTTCATAATATTTTAATAAATAAATAAAAGGATCTGAAAACATAAATCTGAGGTGAAGTAATAGATACATATAATGAAGAGGGGTCTACTTAGACTGTTGACATACGGAACGTTCATACGTTCCAGCTGCCCATCAATCATCTTGTGAAAAAAAAGACCAATGTACTCATTCCCACTTAATTAGGGGGAGGAAGTGATACCGTCAGACTGATCTGTGTTACGAGAGAGAGAGGAAACACAAAAGTTGGTAAATCATTTAACATCTGGGTGAACGCGCACGCGGAAAAACTAGAAAAAATAAACCACGCACACATTATGTATGTAATATATATATATATGCATGGTAACATTGTACATGTTCTGTAATCGATAAAATAACTCACGTCAGCTGATTTCTTTATCTACCACGTAACAATTTTAAGCACTGCCAATAATTTAAATAGAGCATTCCCCAGAAATGATGCAACATTGAAGAAATGTTAAATCATTATCATCGTACATTATAGAACGTAGTCACAACCAGCGGCGTAACTACAAAAAATGGACTACAATACACAATGGAAAAAAGGATCCCTAAATAAGTATATACTGTGTGAATTATCCATTAAATAAATAGTAAGAACAAAATTAAGCTCTTGTTTCATTTCAACATTTTGCAAGTCATTTTACACTTGCAATTTTAAAAAATGCTTCACTTTACGGCAATGGGCTGGTCTATAATCCGACGTATTAACGAGGCCTTACTGTATATGTCGATAATAGTTTGATGTGTTTTTGCAATACGCGTGAAACGATTTTTAAAATTTTATAATTCCATTTCTTTCTGTGGATTCAACGCTGTGATGAATGCATGTTTCGATATTCGAAAAAATAACGATTTCAAATGGATTGCAGGGCGCGAACTTTTTGGGCCCCAATGCACCGCATTGTCTGCATTAGCATAGTTACACCACTGGTCAGAACTGTATCGGTTATCTTATGTATTTAATGATCTAATCGAAAACTATCCGGACCCATCACAACCAGAAAGTCACAACAAGATAAATCCATTTCACAAACGAAATGTTTTCAATAATTTTATCTTAGAACCTGGACAATAATAATATAATTGGTACTTTCATCATCCATGTGTTTGGACCTTGTTTAAAAAATTTTAGGGGTTCGGTACCTAACAAGGTCCATTCTTTATTTTATTGGTAAGCTCAAAACTACAACCGAAATATTCAGTACATTTTAGAATATAATAAAAAAAATGGATAAAACTTTTGTTTTGAATCGATCGGTCGTATGCTCATTCAAGGCTTACCTAATTAACCCATTCGCCATGCAAGATAGTTACCGAATTTCTTGATAAATTTTCACACATAACTATCGCCTAATTTCAGTTTGTGTTGCGCGGCCTCATCAACGCTAGAGTGGCTACAGAAGCAGGATATTTTGAGAAGCTTTGGGATATATGCAATATAGTTGGGTGGTTGGTTCTGAATACTGATTGTATAATATAACATAGATATTTCCAACAACCGCTTGGCGGCTGCGCACTGGCCTGCACATCCAAGGTCCAAATCATAAGCAGCCAACAGAGAACAAAACCGAACTTGAACCTAGTTAAAATGTACTAATATACAGGGTGTAACAGACCTAGTCCACAATATTTTATGGATGGACACCTGACTAAATTACGAGTCAAAAATATTCACGTAATATGTGCATATTCTGCACCGTTACATAAAATAATATTATTGTTTGAAATTTTTACAAAATCATGTTAAGCATTAAGTTAACGTAAAAATAGTCTGGCTGTTAGAGTTTCGATGACTTTTAATTTTTTGTATTCAAAATCAATAAAATATTTTAATTATTCGGAATAATCACATAATTACGATTTCTTTGAAATCGATATCTCTGACATATTCTTTGATCATTTCCGACTCATAATTTAGTCAAGTATTTGAACAACACTATACCTTGTATTTGAAAATATTCAACATTAAAAAAAAATATATATTCTAATATATTAGATTAGATATTGCTAATTGGAATGTTTATTACCGAAATTATTATTCGTGAAAATCCCCGAATTCGACCGCCATTCGGTACCCGAACGTTGCTTGACAAAGCATTTGCTATGTTTAGTGGCTGATCACAGACCTATGTATTATATGTTCTGAAGAATTGCACCTTCACAATAAGAAAGTATTCTCCTTAAAAAAAAAAAGTATTTATAAAATGCATACGATTCCAGGTATTTGACGCTTGCATCTCGAACAGACTCTTTCCTGGCGGCTGGTACGTACCTATGCGACCGCACTATACAAGTGTACAACGTGGCTAACCACGTTAAATACCACAAACACTCATTTTATTTTATATAAAATGTATTATTTATTTTCTACGTGCGCTATGATTGTCTGGTGTAGTAAAAAAAACCTGTTTTTATTTTAATACATAAATCTGTTGGTTGTCAGATGCGACTTACTTTTCAGAGTTACGTAACTTTTGTACATCTCTTTACAATATAAATATGAACATACAGATTAATATTGCATTCAAGATCACGTAACCGTGGAAACGAAAATATATATTATTAGGAGAACACATTATTATTGTGAAGTTATAATTATTCAGAGCATAGGTCGTCCTAGTCGTCAAAAGTACAGTCGCTGTATCACAGTTGGATAATGCACCTTTCTCGGTTTAGACAGAGATCCAGGTTCGAATCCCGGTAGCGCAAAAACAATATTTTTCGATATAATTGATTTTATATCTATATTTTTCTAATTAATACATTTAATTAGTATTTAAAATATCACAGACCTATGTTCTGAATAATTACAACTCCACAATAATAATGTGCTCTCCTCAATAATATATAAGTTGTATCAATGCGTCCAAAATTATTAAAAATTAATTATTAATTCTGACGTCTGCTATCGATTTACTCAAAGGTATTTGAGATTCCGTAAAAACAAAGTAGATGGCTTTCAAATAAAGGAACGATAGATGTGTATTCACTTGTGTTCGAAAATATGTCGTCAAAAGTACTGTCTGCTGTAGCATAGTTGGTTAACGCACCATCCCCGGATCGGAAAGAGATCCAGGCTCGAATCCTGATAGCAACAACAATATTTTTCGATAAAATTAGTCTTTATATGTACCTTGTTTTGTTGATATTGTTAATGATTTGTGAATATATGGACGCGAAGAAATGTCCCCCGCCAGCCCTGGCCATCGCAGCGCAGTGCACATACGATAGTGTAATGTCAATTTTTACGAGATACAAAACTTTTTCAAGGCTAGAGCGGCGCGCGCTCGCTGCAGAGCCCGCGGACCGAACGACAACACCGCACTCGGCCCCGTTTCCCCGGCCGGCCACCGGCCGTGCCTTCGTGTAAAGCGGCCGACGGCTCGCGGTGATTTCAAGTTTATAGCGCGGCTGCGACGCCCGAGGTACCACCAGTGCCAGTGCCAGTGCCAGCGGTATGCAATTAACTTTCTAATGTGTACTTATGATATGTTCAATTATCGTCTGCCCGCGGTCAGTTCTCGGTTTCCCCGCGATCGATTTCTGCAGCGATGGCGTGTTACATCAAATGAGGGCTATCAAAGCAAAGGCAGCGGATCTCTATATTCGTTTAATTGAAGAAAAACTGAACGAAAAACAATATATTTTAAATTAAAACTCATTTTTGTTGTAAATTTGCTATTTCAGAACATAGTTCTGTGGTAATTTGAATACAAATTAAGGGACTCCTTTCAAAACTACTACATTTTTTTTTTTGCGAAAATGTGGGTTTTCATTATTCGTTTATATCAGAAGTTATACTTTATTTAAACTATTACTTAGAAAGGACCACTATTGTGAAATTAATAAATTTAATGTAGTTTGTCATAATTAAGACAACATAGGCATTAACTGAAAGACCACGACCACTCAATTTGTTTTCAGTGTGCCAGAAGGTACGGAAAATTCACACGTATACAGAACATATTTTCTAATGTGTCAAAAGCCAAGGTTTCGAAGATAAATCTGTATTTATGAAATTATCAAAATGTTAAAAATAATGGTAATAAATTGTTAAATTTTCATTTACCGTTTTAAATGCTTTAAGTGAGTTTTTTTCGACTCGTGTAGGCAAAATGTCGATAAAAATATTATTTAATAATAGATTATTACGCTTTTAATACAAAACTTAGTTTTAAAGCCCTGAATCGTGTTAGTGAGTACAAAAAAATATTATAATCGATTTTTATATGAATACGAAGAATGTATATATTTCACTGCTTTAGATAGAGACATAAATAAGAAGTTCATTATAGTCACAAATATTAAAGATGAAAGTAAAATAATTTTTTGAGAGGAAATAATTAAATAAATGTGTTCTCTCAAACGATACATTACATCAAATCATTTACGATACGAACGTGGACCATACATAAACCAACTGGAATAAAATAAGCAGGAAGCATTTGAGATGTGGTGCTGGAGAATTATGGAAAAAGTAGATTGAATTCCCAATATTAAAAGAGTTATAAAAAATGACTAGAAATGATAAAATAAAGAAGGGCAGTTATGGTCACTATCGAAAACAAAAGAAGAAAATGGTAACATAAAAAGTTAGGTAAAGAAGGTAAACCGGGAGAAAGTCGGCGGAGGGAAGGTCCGCGACCAGGGTGGATTGCCTCTTTAAAAGAAGAAGAAGAAGGTCCGCGACTAAAGTACAGGGTAAATATTATGTTCCAGGCCAATGTTGTTTTTAAATAACTAGGAAATGAAACAAAATTTTTAAAATTGGTTTTTATATACCAATTATTTGGTGTATTATTACAATTATGTATGGAATATGACATCGCCCAAGTGGTCGCCTCTGGCAGGGGCACAAATGCGTGCACTTTTAAGCATACTTTTCGTAACATTCTCATTTCGAATATTATCCTGTAGCATCGGAATTGTTGTTGGCTTATTCTACACAGAAAATAGTCGGGAGCCATCAAACCAGGTGACCGAGGTCACCAGTCGATATCACCAATTTTTGACATTATGCGGTCGGGCAATTTTTTCGCAAAATGTAAGAGCAGCTCCGGCTGTGTGTGAGGTGGCACCGTCCTGTTGAAACCACGTGTGTTGCGGACCAATTGAGTCACCAAAAAAATTTCCAATCCGTGACGATAGTGATCACCATTAATAGTTACCCGTCTCGACACAGAATTCTCTAGTGAGACGGGCACAGTCCAAACAAATTTTTATATGTATTATATAGTTACTAATAAATAAATAAATAAAATAAATATTATTTAGATAAAAAAATGCTTCAACACGTTGTTTAGGCGTTAGATGCTCCGTAATAAAGTATAATCAACTATTATCTATGACTACCAAATGCGAACTGACAAATGTCTGCCAAATAAAATCGACCTGGGACATAATATTCACTTTGTACATTGGTCAAATAAATATGTACAGAGAAACGCAATCGTGGTCTCTCACCAATATGTGTCGGCTGCGATAAAGAACAGACGGAAAATGTTATTCTCCCAGGAATAAAAAATATAAAAGAATTTATATTCGAGAAATTTTAAATATCAAGTCGAGAAGCAATATTCACCATCGACATCAGTAGATGTACATTTAAACAATGTTACTCAATTATTGAAATAACAAATGTATGTTGACAAATGAATCTAATGATGAATACATAAAAACTGACCAAAATAAATTAACGAGTAGTTGTAATAAAAATGTTAAAATACGAATTGGGTCTGATTACCTTAGCACCACTCCGGACCGTATACGTGACGGTGTTATTAGATGAACGACATTGTAAAGAAAACAGAAAAATAACATAGGTGAGGTGACGATGTACGTTCGCTTCTCAGACACACGAGATGGCGAACAAACAATGAGGTAGGTGACGGACGACGAGCTGGTGGATTCAAAACACGTCCCGCGAGACACGTGAGTGACCTGCATCGGCTTCCACTTCGGCTTGTCATAATGGTGATGCAACGCCGAGCGAGAAGACAAAGGTTGAATTAAAAAACCTCGGGTGACACGCGATGCGCTGCTCAGCGGCGCGGCGCGGAGATTGGCATCGCTAAACTCGATCCGAGAAAATCGAAGCATTTACATTTTTACTAAGAAGGGAACAAACGCATATAAACAGGACGCACCAAAAAGTAGTAGTAATTTTCACTTCTATTTTAAATTATATTTAAAAAATAGTATTGTGAAGTCGCAGTTTTTCAAAATGTAGTTCTGTGATATTTTTAGTACTAATTAAATTAATCAATTAGAAAGATATGCAGATAAAATCAATTAATTGAAAAAATACTTTTGTTGCTACCGCGATTCGAACCTGGACCTTTTCGAATCCGGAGAAATGCGTTATCCAGTTTCACTTTTGTCACGACTATAATTTCCAAAATTGAGTCTCTCTCATCTACAAATGTAAATAATAACACCTGTTAACGAGAGGACTACTACTCTAGAAACTATAGTCGTGACAAATATAACTCAACGTATATGTAGTACAAAGTTAAGTTTATTTAAAAATGCTTGTTGGTCTAATGGTTAAGTCACTCGGCCAGTGATCTAGTTAGTGGTTGAAGGTTCGAGCCTCATTCCAGGCTAAGTACACACATACTCGAAACGTGACGTAAGGCTATTTGACTGATTATATGTAAATACAAATTAAATGTATTAATTAGAAAGATATACAAATAAAAGCAATTTTGTCGAAAAATACTGTTGTTGCCCACCGGAATTCGATCCTGGATCTCTTTCCAAACCGGGGAAGGTGCATTATTCAACTATGCTACATCGACATTATTTTTTGACGACAAATTTTCGAACCTATATGTTACACTTTTTCAAATTAATACATTTTTTGTTCCATTATTATGAAAGCCATCTACTTTATATACAATATTTTTCGATAAAATTGATTTTATATGTATATCTTTTTAATTAATACATTTAATTAGAATATCACAGACATATATTCTGAACAATTATAATTTCACAATAAGAATATGTTCTCCTAATAATGATTATATGTAAACTTAAAAAAAAAACACATATTTAAGACGATAATGTATTAGATAAGTAAAACTACATTTAAGCTGTAAACAAATGTACGTCTACAATATTTTTTTAAATGTATGAAGAAAAAATAAAAAGGGAATGAGATATTCTTGATTTTAAAACCGAGTGACAATATAATCAATAATTATCAACATTAATAATAAAATTAAATAATCAGATAAAGCAGCATCTTACAGATCCCACATAGTAATTAATTTAAAACGCGTCTCAGGATTAGCATCACATTATCGTACGGTAAAAAAAATCTAAGTACGCGTTAAAATACCACAAAATTATAAAAGAAAATATCAAACAAAAATTCGCCAAGTCGTCGTTGTATCGAAGTAACGCCGAACGCAAAGATGGCGGTCTGCAGAAATAATAACGGTGAAATTTCACAATCTGTAAACACGGAAAACCGTAAATGAAGATAGACGATGATAATAAATAATTTACTACGACGAAAGGCGAAGAATCCTTTTTTGCTTCGAGGTGCCCGCTGAGCGTCCCCCTCCCCGGCCCGCCGCAACACGTGGGTACCTGTACCTGCTACAATACAAATAAAAATATAATATACGAAAGGTAAAAAGAGAAAACGGTAAAAAATATTGTCGATAAACGCAAACTATACGATGAACCAAAGGTGAACTTGTACGGAATGAGAAGGACGCCAGATACTGTCGTGTGCGGGTAAAAAAGAAACAGCACGTTTGCCAATACGCGTGTGACACATTTTTCAGCGCATGCGGGGGGGGGGGGGGGGGACACGACTGTCGATCGAAACTAGTTTCCAATATGCGCACACACTTTTACAACTATTTAAAAAAATATAAAAAAAAAGTTTTTAAACAACTGGTTTTAAACAACACCCGCCCTAGGACAGTTGCGAAAGACAATACGTAGGACGATATCCATGAAAAAATTTAATGATATAAATTATTACCTACCTACAGTACAGGAACATTAAAGTGCTCCCAATTAAAATTCAAATATAAAATAAACTTTTAAAAACAAAATGGTCGCACATTCACATTTCAAAGAAAATTGACCTTCACACGAATGAAATGTGTCAATTTCCAATTATCAATTGCGATATATACAGATACATTGAGATTTTATACATTTATTTATTTATTTATTTATTTATTAGTAACTATGTAATACTATGTAAAAATCTGTTTGGACTGTGCCCGTCTCACTAGAGAAATTCTGTGTCGAGACGGGCATTATATATAAAACGAATAAAATATTTTATACTTTTTAGCTTCGAAAATGTATTAATTAGAAAGATATACATATAAAATAAATTTTATCGAAAAATATTGTTGTCGGTGCCGGGATTCGAACCTGAATCTCTTTCCAATCCGGAGAAGGTGCATTAATCAAATATGCTACAGCAAACAGTACGTTTGACGACAAATTTTCGAACCCATATGTTGCACATTTCAAATTAATACATCTATCGTTCCATTATTTGAAAGCCATCTACTTCGTTTTTGAACCCGGATTGGAAAGAGATCAAGGTTCGAATTCCGGTAGCAACAACAATATTTTTCGGTAAAATTGATTTTATATGTACATATTTCTAAGTAATATATTTAATTAGTATTTAAAATATCACAGACCTACGTTCTGAATAATTACAACTTCACAATAAGAATGTATTCTCCATAATAATATATATTATTAATATAGTTGCTTATAAAATGCAAAGTCAAATCAAATATATACCGACGGGCGCACGTTTCGCTTCCACCGTGTTGTGCAATGTGAAATAATTTCATTTAAAAAATCTCCTATTCATTGTGTTTATTTTTAAATGATTTATAACCGATTAAATGAAAATTCACGAACCTAGTTGTAATATAATTTATACATATTTATATGCACGTGAGAAATTTGATAAAAACGTGCAATACTGTTCCAACAAAAGAAACCGAGCCTATAATTGAATACGAGATGAGGAATTCAACAGTATTCAGTTACTGAGTGTGTAAAACAAACAATTCTGAAATATTATACGGACGAGAAAAAAAATGTAATAAAAAACAATATTTTTGATATTAAATATGACAATAAATGGTTAATGGCGACGCATGAATTGATATGGAAATAATAAAACGATACAAACTGTCTCTAATAAAGTACATTAAAAACACGTTAAATTGCCACTGATCATGGGTGGTGCTTGAGAAATCAGACACAATATAATTGAAAATAATATTACGCTTCTCCATCTACGGCTTCGGGAGGTGTCAGCATCGGTAGTGTCATAATGGCTGTATAGTGCTTGATTAAACGGTTAGGTCTGTGAGAAGTGAGCATGGCGACAACAGACGTATTTTTCATATCTCAAGGTTAAGATTATTTAAATATTTTATCTTTTATATATTCAATAACAGTACGCAAATACATATTCAATTTGAAATGAAATTTACATTGTCTTTGTTACGAGTAAGAACAAAAACATATCTTAGCGAAATCAAATATTGACATCTGTCATCTTTTCTTCTGTCTATGGTAAGGGAGAAATCTTACTTACCATATAAATTGTCTAACCACGACTATTATATTTATGTCATTTTTGTTCGCTTTGACAGCTAACCTACAAAGACGGAATAATTTTAATTACATCGACATTTTATTTACGTGTAGTTTGTTTTGAGGAAAGCTCTATCATTTAAATATAGATTCTATTGAGACCCTGACCACGCAGCGGTCACCGATGGCCGATAACTTAATGTATAGGTTTAGATTTTTCATTATGGTGAAGGAAAAGTATTTTTCCGAAACCGGTTGATTTTCTATATAAAACTAACTTCACAACAAAAATTTGTTCTCTTAAAAATATTAGATCTAGTTTAAAATTCATACACAGCGTTAAAAAAATAAATACATCGCAAAGAAACGTGGTAACGCCACAAGGAAGTATTATGACCGGCTGAGCGGTCAGCGCGCTCGATTGTGCGCCAAGTGTCAAAGGTACGTTGACGTCCGGAGCCGTGACACACTCCCTGCTGCAGCTTCCTCGTCGGCAGCCGGTACCCACCGCGCCCTGTGCCGCCTGTGCGAGACGTCACGCGGTGTTCTTTACACACTCGGCGTTCGTAATACCTATTAATTTATTTCACATTAAAATCAACTCAGATTTCAATCTTTGTTTTAATGGTCTACGATCAATTATTGTGCGTGGTTGTGACTTGAGAATTTTAATTAAGGATCTTCATCTATGTACATATAAGGTAGGTGCCTCCTACGTACTTATCGCCTCATGTCATTATCATATTATATCTTGTATTGCCGTGCTTGTTTGCTTTGGCCATGCGTGTAGCGTGTAAGAGTAGTCGAGGATTCGTCCTTGTCTCGGGACACTAGCAAGTCAGTACAAAATAAATCAGGGAATTTTTAATGAATATATTAAGTAAATATGTGTGTCGCAATTTTTTATCGACCAGATATATCAGACAGTATTGAGGATCAAACAGAAGAAATTGGTCTCTTCTCTTTATTTTTTAATCCTTTAAGAAGTACACTTATTTCATAATGTTATTATATCAATAAGCGCAGACTGATTAAAATTAGACACATTTTCATATAAATGTTTAAAACTCGTTTTGTCACTCCATTCAATGCATCGAAAGCCGAATGCAAAGTGAACTAGTTTTAAAGTTAGTGCACCATCGCGTCGACGACTATGCCACCGCCAATTGGAAATGTTTTGGGCAGTGAACAAAAACAGCAACATATATTTTTTTAATTTAAGAAAAACTTACGAATCTGTAATTTTTTCAGAACATAGTTCTGTGATATTTGAATACAAATTAAATTGGAAAGATATACATACCTACAGATAAACTCAATTTATCGAAAAAATATTTTAGCTGCCACCGGGATTCGAATCAGGATCTCTATTCGGGAAAGTGCGATATCCAATTAAATAGTCGATAAATTTTCGAACTTTTGGAGTTATTTCAAACTGATACATCTTACGTTCCATTTATTTGATAGCTATCACATTTTTATTACGAACACCTACTTTGAGAAATAATAGATAAATAATAAAAATAAATCTGATAGGAATAAATCCTGGTTCAAATCCCGGTGGCAGCTAAAATATTTTTCGATGAATTGAGTTTATCTGTATGTATATCTTTCTAATTTATGCATTTAATTTGTATTAGAATAATTATATATTTGAGGATATCCGAATATCTGTCTGCACCACATGCACGTGTACAGTAAATGAATAGACATGAAATAAAGTGTGCATATAGAAGAGAGGTTTGGAACATTAGTTTCGGAACGAGGGACACACATTCTTAGTGGAAACATAAATCCGATAGTTTGTGACACATTTATGCAACAGTAAAAGTATTTACTCTTTGAAAACTAAATATTTGTGTAAACAAGACGAATTTTTATATTAATGCATCAGCGTTTAAATTTTCGTTCCAATCGAGTGACATATTTAAAAAAAGTCGCCGAGCTATTTTAATGGGTAAATGGTACCAAAGTGATGGGTGTATTGAAAGTATTGAAACAAGGATTTTGCGTTAGTTCATGTCTATATATATGTCTATAGATTTTATCCAAATTTCGGCGGAACAAACTAATTAAAAAATTGTTTTACGACCAGCTCTATGTTTAAATATAGTATCGTAAATTCTTCTAATAACGTGGACATTTTCAACGATAAATTGCTTTCCTTTAAAATTAAACTACGCCAATTAATTAATTTACAGACATAAATTGTATATAGATGCCGTGTATTTATTTACATGTATGTATATGTATATATATATATATATATATATATATGAGTATAGGAATATGTATTAGTATATATTTTTTATTGCATCAAGCAAATTATACATTATGATTGCATACCTTTCCCACGCTTTCCCCATTCTCTCCTCTTTAAACATTTTAAAAACACTTTTTTGTCTATCTTTTTATTAGGATATACATACTATCTTTTAGTTTACATAATTTGTATAATAAATAAGGAAAGAATGTAAAGCTGATATTAATATGGTGAGCAAGATTAAGAAAGGATCACTTATGTGGTTTTGTCATATGAAACGGATAAATGAGGAGAGAATGGTAAAAAAGGTATATGACGCAAGTGTCGATGGCACCAGAAATAGACGAAGTCCGCGGAAGACTTGGTAAGACCAGGTAAACCAGATTCTGGAGGATGGCGAGCTTGTATGAGAAGATGTATGAATGCGGATGAGGCGAGAATTGTGTGTCAGGACAGAAGAGTGTGGAAATGGCGTGACGGTGAGTAAGTAAGTATAGGAATACAATTCACCAAACCGCAGAACTTGGTTAAGTTACAGTTTGAGCAATACTGACGGAGCGGCAGCCACCATATCAACATCAATAACTCAACAAAAAGTATTATAGGAATACAATTCACCAAACCGTAGAACTTGGTGAAATTACAGTTTGAGCAATATTGACGGAGCGGCAGCCACCATATCAACATCGATAACTCAACAAAAAGTATTATAGGAATACAATTCACCAAACCGCAGAACTTGGTGAAATTACAGTTTGAGCAACACTGACGGAGCGGCAGCCACCATATCAACATTAATAACTCAATAAAAAGTATTATAGGAATACAATTCACCAAACCGCAGAACTTGGTGAAATTACAGTTTGAGCAACACTGACGGAGCGGCAGCCACCATATCAACATCGATAACTCAACAAAAAAAAAAAACACATTCGTGTTTTTCGATGTAATAAATAGCAGTCGCGTATGGCAACATTCCCTTGTCTCGGGAGGCTTCGCAGGGAGTCTGCCCGCTGGGAACCACAACCCAATTAAATTTGCATTCATTATTCACAAACAGTACCCACATATATATAACACGTATTCACTTCGGCCTCATGATACGGCGAAATATTGCTGCCCGATTAAAATGCTAACAAAGTTTCTCGGTACCGACAAAATAATGTATTGTATATACAAATCCATTCGACTCTCAACCGTTTGCCTGAGACGAATTCTGCAATTTTTTGGGTATTTTACGAGAAGAAAAGATCATATGTGGAGAAGCTTATTCGGCCACGTCGAAGGACGAAGACACCAGGAACTTGTCCGGTGACATCCCTAAGATCTGGATGCCGAGCAAATTGTCGAGGACCATAGTCAATAAGGCGTGAGGGATGAGGGAGCGATGACCGACATGGATCAATATAAATCAAATCATCGTGTTGCTATAAAAAATGATTTACTGAAAAAATTCTAAAACATTTGATCAAGTGATTGATTTTCTAAACACCTTAGTCTAAGTCAAGGCATGTAATACTTTGAAACTGTCCTTTCCTTGGAGTTTCCTCCAAAAACTATATTACGGAAGTCGTATTCTGCAAAAGGAACTTCGTTTTAAGGGACGCGCAATTCAATTACCCTTACATAGATAACACATTCACCTTCGCATCTAAACGGTTTTTGCTTCCCTTATTCATTCACCTTCGCATCTAAACGGTTTTTGCTTCCCTTATATGTGTGATCTATCTAACTTTTGGGGTAGATATTTTAAGATTGACATAAAATTGATTTGTTTTAATATGTGCAGTTCCTGTCATCAATAACTGATTTTTGAACAATTCATTTTTTATTTACACCACTCGAACCTATAGTTGTAATATACACTCAACTGTGTGCGTAGTGCAATGTTTGGTACAATAAAAAAAATGTAATGATAATATTGTTTTACATCAAAATAAGAATTATTAAAATTGAATAAAAAAATATGTTACAAGTACCGATAAATAATTATTTTATTAAATCTCTACGACTTCCTGCCGAATCACCTTCGTATGTTATAAACATTAAAAAGCAACATGCAAATTACATTAAAATTAGTTATTTAATCGTTAGCCTGAAAAGGTTATCGTCTATCAGCTGACGCAGTTCT
This sequence comes from Eubasilissa regina, assembly GCA_022840565.1. Taxonomy (NCBI): domain Eukaryota; kingdom Metazoa; phylum Arthropoda; class Insecta; order Trichoptera; family Phryganeidae; genus Eubasilissa; species Eubasilissa regina. The sequence goes on from JAINEB010000003.1 coordinate 5,224,555, forward strand.
TTATGCAGTCTCAGTGAGGTACAGATTACATCGTAAAGCCCATATTTTAATGTTTCAGTAAAACCTATTTTAGTATAAAGAGTACGTCGTAAAGTGATTTAATCGAATATTGATCCAATCGTTAAGAAAATTACTAATCGGAATTTACGTTGTTATTAACATAGTATATGTTTATTCAGCGGGTAGGTACCCTAGTCAAATTTATCACGAAAACTGCTTAACATCAAATTTTAATACTAAATTTAATTATTAAGGAAAACACATTCTTATTGTGAAGTTGTAATTATTCAGAACAGACGGTCTGTGATATTTTAAATACTAAATTAATGTATTAATTATAAATATATACATATAAAATCAATTTTGTCGAAAAATATTGTTTTTGCGTCACCGGGATAATAATGGAACGACAGGTGTATTCATTTGAAAAATGTAACATATAGGTTCGAAAATTTGTCAAGAAAAAAACTGGCGTTATAGCACAATAGTAGTGCACTTCCCCGGATTGGAAATAGAGATCCAGGTTCGTATCCCGGTGACGCAAAAACAATATTTTTCGACAAAATTGATTTTATATGTATATATTTATAATTAATACATTAATTTAGTATCTAAATTTAATTCAATAAAAAAGATATCCCTGATGAACTCCGTCAGAAACAAGCTATTTTACTATTTTCGCATCTCATTGGCTCACCAGCTGAAGAGTGGTTAGTATTCCGGCCCGTCACGAGGTTCAGTGATTATGAATGCCTCAACTTTGCCAGGGAGATTATAAGGAGAATACGTTAATAGCAAGCTAAATATTACAAATAATCAAATCCTCTTTGCAAATAGTCACCATTTAAATTTGTTTTCATATCAGTTCCTATTTATTCACCACTTCATAGTTTTGTTTTTATCTACGCTTGTATTTTTTAATTTCAGTATACATTGTTTCCTGAAGAAGATATCATAGGCATAGCGAAACATGTCGAATAATCAATAATTAGCGGTTTAAACAAAGTATTTTGTCTAATTATTAATTTAATTATTTATTTATCGAATACAACATATATGTAAGGCGATTTTTTTTTTGTTATTACATTTCTATTAAATCTGAAGATATGCTTTAAAAAGTCCAAATTCAGACATCGATACAGCAACTCAAAATATTCCAATTTAATGAACACATTTAACAATCAATGTGTTTTTAATCTACGACACAAAATATTCCGAATGATTAGTAGGGGACCTAATAAATCATCACATGCGACTTCAATCAATACGGCGTGACGCCGCGTTATTTATTACATCGTTGATGATGTCAACACGTATTTGATTATCGGGCGAGGCGTCCGGGAGGAACCGGCGGCCGGAGACGCCGCCCGCACCCACTCGAGCACCGGCGCAACAAATCAATGTCACCGATAATAATTATTCACGCACTGACCGCGAAAACAAAAGAGAAACAAAAAAAAAAACAAAAAAAAAAAAAACGAAAGTCACCGTCCCCCCGCGCGCACCTGACGGCGCGCACGAATGCGGATAGATGGATACGGGCGACATTGCGGAGGGCGTTGACACTCCGGCGATATGAACTTGTAAAAAATAAAACTATTCCAAAGCGCGGCTATGTAGGTCCGCAAACAAGCGCCCGATCAGATTTGCTCAGCCGCGTAGAAAGTACAATTCGTGCCGACACAATGTGGAGTACGCGGCGAGCTGGTGAATATTCACGTGCCCGATATGATCATTATATACCTACTAAAGTGTACAACACTTTTTGCTATATTCGTTTCATGGCGTTTCTTTGGCACGGGCAAAATGAACAACCTAAATCGACATTGATCCAATGAGGAATCATAAAACTCACCGTATTGTGTTGTATGGTCTCCTTATTATAAAATTCATACAGACACTTATTGAAAGAGTGCGGCGACGTAAATTCCCCCGTTTCGTTAAGTTTAAATATCATATTATAACAGAAAATATAAATTATATGGCAGGACCACAGTCCAAACATCAGGTAACAGGAAATACTCAAATACTATCTACTAGGTGACACAAGAGTAATCAGAATATAATTGAATATACTAATATTTGAACTTGTATTGTTTATGTAACACTTTACAAAAGAGACCCTCCCTGCAACAACACTATATATCAGTTTTTACTAATGTTGATTATGATAATAATAATTATTGATGATGTTGACGGTTGCAGGCAAGTTCTTTTTTATATTTTTTATATAGTTAAGATATATAACGTTGAGGCATTCATAATTCATATCTGCCTAAAAACGATATGTGGTGTTATTGCAAGGAGGCTCTCAAATGTATATATACATCTACTGATTACTGTGTGCTGTAGCATAATCTGTTAATGCACGTTCCCCAGATTGGAAGAAATCCAGGTTCGAATCCCGGTAGCGACAACAATATTTTTCGATAAAATTGATTTTATACGTATATCTTTCTAATTAATACATTTAATTTGTATTTAAATCTAAATAATTCACCGTTTCTTCTTCAACACACGAGATATTTAGCTTCCAATTCCAAGATGCGATTCACTGCGTGCAATTAGCTGTCGTCGTGTTGTCAGGTCTAGGAATGACACGAAAGTTTCTCGAAGGAAGGAATTAGGAAACAAAAATTCATGTCACTGAACCACTACAAAAAGAAACTAGTTGTATTAAAAATGAATCTGATGCAAGGTTGACTGTAGCAAGAATCGAATGCACACATATAAATATAAATACGTATCGTTTTAAAAACAAGTTGTCGTACAATAATTAAACAAGATATTCCAATAAATGCAGCGAAATTATGGCCGATAGCGTGAATATCGGCGGTGAGGTCAAATGAGACAGCTGCACAGATTAATAAATAAATCAAGGCGGCAATGTCGATATTACACTTCGATACAATTACATTTTAATGCAATGGAAAAATAATTCACATTCCAAAGAGTGCTTGAACTTTGCTGCACGCTATTATTTTCTTAACCTTGATAATATTTATGATAAATCAGAAAAAATAATTAACTAATGACTCTAAAATTAATTATTAATATTAAATGATAACGTGTGCACTGGTGTTGAACCCATCGGGCATTAATGGCTATGCTATTTTTTTATTATTTATTAACACCGTTTATTTATTAAATAAGATTCCGCAGGAGTGCAAGTGCAAGTTACAAAAAATACACAATAAAGCAAGGTAACAATGGAATTATAAAATAAATAGATGTTTTAAAAAAACAAATAACTAAATTTTACGAGATTAATAAGGTTGATTGATAAAGAAATAAATTAGTTAATATTTTTGATAAAATAAAATTGGATGTTTATAAATACATAGAAATAATAAATATGTCATAAATATCCCGGTGACGCAAAAACAATATTTTTCGACAAAATTGATTTTATATGTATATATTTATAATTAATACATTAATTTAGTATTTAAAATATCACAGACCTATGTTCTGAATAATTACAACTTCACAATAAGAATGTGTCTTCCTTAATATATTTAATTATTATATTCATTGTGACATATATGCTGTTTCAGGAAATGAATTATCAAATTTAGTACGTAGATGGCGATAGTGCAGTGGCACTCGAAGTGAGTATATTTATAACTTTCAAAATTTGATAGATATGGAGATTGATGGGTGAGAACGTTATATTTATTTATATAAAGCGGTCACATAAGCCAGCTGAACACAGGTGGTAGTCCCTGTAATTATCCGTACTTCCATATATTTTCCATTAATAATAATAAAAAATAGCTTCGTCTCTATGACATATCTATTATTTGCTTAATAACAGTGACTTTGTAGGTGTAAATTTAGTAATTGTGTGTTCTTAGACATATTCAAATATTGCTAAGTCATTGATTAATTAACACGAGGTTGATTTAAAATTTACTACTCATTCAGCTATTATTAAAAATATCGACGTCATCATGTCCATGTACGATATTTATAGTTGATGCAGTCGATAGTCATAGTTTTCTTCATTTTGCAGTGAAAAGTTAATCACCGGTACTTCTCAGTATCTACGTCGCATTAATTTATATTTAAAAAAAAATGTATTATTAAAAAAAAACATTTATTAAATAAAATTATCATGTTATTTATTTAATATTAGCGCAGTACAATATATTCATACATAAATAAAATGTATACTATTTACAATATAATCTATCTATAAAATGCATCACATAATAAACGACCTGATGATAATCTGTATATTAAAAAAAATATATGTGTGTTGTTTAAGAGAAAAATAAATTAATTAAACAAGATTAGAAACTGTAAACAATTATAATAAAAAATAACAAAATCTATTTTTTCTTTTAAAAAATTACAATTAAAGATACAATGATGATTCTTAAAAATAAAAATATATACATTTATATAAAACGAGTTGCCCCACTGAATATAAAAATGAGCTAATATATGTTGGTATCTATTGCACACCTACATATTTATTAGAGGTTATACCTACGTACGAATGTGTATAGTCGCTTCAGCGATCAGGTTATATGGCGCGATTGAAGTGATTATTTAATTGAATTAATTAAAATCTACATAAATATGAATTACACAATGGTAAAAAAAAATATTGACTGCAAAATAGCAACCGCGAAATTTAAGTTATCGTAGGAATGAACAATCAACATTCCTACATCATATTATGAATCATCAATTCAAGTCCAGTGGCCGCATATCATTTATTTATTTTTAATTATGACGTCATGAAAGTGAATTTTTGAAGAAAAGAGAAACACATATTCCAATTACTAGACCGTATGAGGTAGATCATTCACGCCACTGGACCAAATATTATTATTAATAAAGCTGATCTTAGTATAGTGAGTAAGATTAAGAAAGGACCACTAGGGTGGTTTGGTCGTATGGAAAATAGTAAGGAAGATATATGACTCAAGCGTTGATGGCACCAGAAATAGAGGACGTCCGCAGAAGACTTGGCGCGACCAGGTAAACCAGACACTGGAAGACGGTCCTGTTAGAAGCCCCAATAATCGGCGAGCTTGTATGGGAAGATGTATGAATGTGGATGAGGCGAGAACTGTGTGTCAGGACAGAAGAGTGTGGCGCTCTATCCTCACTACCCCCCGCGGAGAAATGGCGTGATGGCAAGTTAGTTAGTTATTAATTTTATATTATCGTATGCTTAAAAATAATAACTGTAGTAATTATTACCATCACGCCATTATTTGGTAAGAAATTTTTAAATAGATCTGAAACGTTCTTCAAAGCTAACAAACATTTGTGTATGGTGTGCCAGGACAGAACAGTATGGCATTCTGTGTACCTTATTTGCCTACCCCTGGGGCGAACCGGCACGAAGGTAAGTTAGTTATCGTTCGTATTCAGTGATCAGAACGTACATTGATAATTTAATTGGCGCGATGAAGATCTGTATACCGGGTGCGCCAATTGATTCTGATGATATTTGATAAGAAAATATAGCATTAAAACAATGCAAATTAAATGTATCAACTAGAAAGATTACACATAAAAAATAAATTTATCGAAAAAATATTTTAGTTACTACCGGGTAATTAAATTTGTTATACGATAAATGCCATTTTTTAATACTTATTTTACATTAATACTAAATTTAAAATTTTTAAATTATATTATTGAAATGGGCACTGCGGCACAACGCTCTACAAACAGCTGCGATTCATTATCTATCGCTCTGATTTCTTCTGTAATGTTATTTTATAAATCCTCGAGTGTTAGTAGTTTCAATTATTTTATTTTATTTATTTAGACACATATAACATATACGCATTGTACAGCTACAAAAAAAGACAGTTTGTTACATATATTTTACAGATTTTAAAATGCATTGCCCAACTAGGCAAGCCTGTTTTAGGGCAAATCGGTAAACAAATTACATTTCACAAAATCAAATAACTCATTGAAGGCAAAAAACAATCAAATAGAATACGTAACACACAAGGCAAGCAAACGTGAAAAGGGAAAAAAAAATACTAATTTGCAAAACAATATGTGAAAGAATGTAAGCACGTACAAGGTAAAGGGAAATATGCAAGATCAAAATACAAAAAACGCAGTTATAAGAATTATTTCATCATATATAATCTACCGTCTAAGTCAAGCCAAATTCATCCCTTCCGTTGCATTTTAAATCAGTAGCGCAACACAGAAAACCGTCAGAACCGATTGGTGCGCATCCTGTAGGTCAGCCGTACTCAACATGCGGCCCGCGAAGCTTTTATGTGCGGCCCGAAACACATTTATTATCAGGAATGTGATTTAAAAAAAAATCTGGCGTTCTAAGTTTCGAATATCTCAAGATATGCGCAAACTCGCTCGCTGCGAACTGACTGGAACTAACGCCGGCGGCACTAAACCTACCCTTCCCGGGTATACGGATATGACGAAAAAATAATTTCATATAGGGAAATACGCTGTTGTTAATGTTTGAGCTGGTATTGGCCGGTATGCTGATAAGCGATAAGTATTATTATCATTTTGTTTTAGTTAAAAAAATATATTTGTTGATATATCAAGTGACGGCGCCCTAATCTTGAATCAAACGGGTTACCAACCAATCCTGTTTTTCTTATATGAATTTCTTTTCATTATATCAGTATAATGTTGCGGCCCGCGTGACTTACCTAACACGTCTACGTGGCCCGAAGAAAAAAAAGGTTGAGTACGGCTGCTGTAGGCACTCGTGGTACAAATGTGACAAAAGGTGGGTAGATTTAGATGTATATGAATCGGTTGCAACCTATTTTCTACGAAAAGCATATACTTTGCATATTTCAAATGACACATTTAATTTTTTATTCATATGACACGTAAATGACCCTCAGAAGTAGACAATGCGATCACCGCGTACTTGAATCGCCATCACCCTATTCGGATGTAGTTGGCTGCATAAAACATGACTGCATTAATCGGGACACACGCTCGTCTGTGCCACCGCTATTCATTCGACATTGTCTCAGGTCATAAGGAAAAATCGACTTTGGGACAACGGAATCGATTAAGAAATATACGCGCGCAATGCACGAAACGTACGTAATATAAGGAAATTGTCTCGAGTAATTCACGAAGTATCCATGCATTTTATACAAATTAAATTAATCGGCTAGACTAGTACACATAAAAAATCTGTTTGTCGTGTTAACCAAATTCTTTACATAAAGCAATTACGTTTTCGACAAATTTTGAACATATATTGTGTAGTCCTTTATATTTGATACATCACCATTATTAACATTATTCCATTTTTAAAAGCAATCAACCTAGTTGACGCATTTCCACGGTTAGAAAAAAGTCCAGGTTCGAATAATAATAATAATAATATTGGACAATTTGTGTAGCGCCATTTTCGTAAAAACTTTCACCTCAAGGGCGCTTTACACATAAACTGTTTACAGTTATATTATCTTTGTGTAAAATTAAAAATTGTTATTTTCACACATGCGAATGATTTTTTCAAAAGGTGCGTTTTTAGTTTCTTCTTAAATAAAATCTCTGATGCACTGTTTCTTATGACGGAGGGCAGAGTTCCATGCTTTTGGGCCTGCCACCGCATACGCCCGTTCACTAAATTTAGACTTCCGGATACTGTTAGTCGGTTCTACAACCCTTCTTGTGGCTGTAGTAGAGGCTGACCTGAGTTTTTATGCGTTACCTTGTACATCAACCAGCACAATTTAAATTCAACTCTTTCAGGGAATCGGAGCCAATGTAGCTGATGTAAAAGGGATGTTATATGAGAGAATTTGGAAACTCCATATATTATCCGTGCTGCCGTATTTAGAATGGATTGTAATCTACACAGCTGAAACGGTAGCAACGTTTACCGGTAGCAACCAAATATTTTTTCGACGAATAGATTTTTTATGTATATCCGTCTATACTTTTTTTTCAACATTATTACATATATATAGGTTTTATTTTTCGCCAAACTGCATGGCAGTTTTACGGCAAGGATTGCCATTTATATAGTTTTTTTTTTTATAAATGAAATATAACAAGGAAAAAAATAGATAAGAAGATGAACTAAAAGTACGCATTATCGTCCGCCAAATTAGTATGTTAATATAATATACAGTCATTTCCATATAGAGTGGTGGGACACGCTTATAAATCATGTTATAATAAAGTTTTAAAAAATGTGTATATGTTTTAATTACAAATTAAATGATTAATTCGAAAAATATACATATAAAATCAATTTTATCGAAAAATATTGTTATTACTACCGGGATTCGAACCTGGATCTCTTTCCAATACATTTAATCAGTATTTAAAATATCACAGACCGTCTGTTCTAAATAATTACAACTTCACAATAAGAATGTGTTCTCCTTAATAAAAGAAATGAGATGAATTACTTGGAAAGATATTACGGTAGGTAAGATATGTAGGTAATTAATTTAATTTGTATTAAAAATATGTTCTGAAATTGTGACTTTACAACAAAAATGTGTTTTTATTAAAATGAGTATTATATATTATATACGCCAGATAAAATTAAAGGCGTAAATAAACATGTAAATTAATGATATTTAAAAAAAAAATCATTTCATCATACTGGCCACAAGAATCAGATAGATTTATTATTTTTTACTGTGTGAATGTGTGTTTTTACTGGTGTCACTGGGTTCTATACTAACACACTATTGGCGCGAAGGGCAAATACCCGTTCAATAGACCAGCGTCTAACTGCGGGAAGGGTATTAATACCGTTTACGTAAAACCTTTTTTTAATTGAAAAAATGTAATTAATCTCGATCATTTCATGTTATATTGCATCGCGTAGATAAGATATCAAATGAATATATTAGTGGAATAATTGTTTACTACCATTACGTCAACAGTTTGCGCGAAAAGTACCCGACGGAAGTTTGTTAACAAAGTTACACTTGTAAATAATATACGCTAACCGTGTACACATGTATATAATAACGCGTGTTAACAGAGTTACACATGTATATAATATACAAACGTGTTCGCACTCTTCACTTTCGAATACAGACTATCGCGCGTCACCGTTGACCTTGAAACCCACGCGCGTCTGTACTTGTGCGGTAGTTTTAATATCTTATTGTTTGTCATAGTCTTCTATGATCATCTGTCGTGATTCGGTTGTCGGTACACATATGTAAAGCAGTTTTATCGTTTCGATCAAATTGAATGTTACGAACGTCAAATATGATAATAGTCTAAGTTGTGTATTTTAGATATAAGAAAAGAATATGCTTGGGTTACATTTCTATGAACAAAACGTTCGTGATGAGAGTCGGTGCAACGAATTCAGATAAGAAGAATTAAGTCAAAACAAAGACATTGTTATATTTTCTCGGCGAGATAAAATACTAAATAAACACGAATATATATCACTACAAATTATGATGTGGTAAGTACATTTATGTTTATTTTTCTTGTCGTCAAGATAAAAACGTTGTACTTGGATACAAATACATTCCGACCATCGGATGAACCGAACATCTCTGCTATATTTTAAAATATTGACACGTGTGCAAGCGAAACATGTCAATGACATAGGAAACAGACTGAATGCATTGGAAAAACGAAAAATGAAGGAGAACCTGTGTGAAAGGACGATGAATGAACGGTGATACAAAAGTATCCCTATAAAACGTAGTAAATTACGTAAAAGGTGAGAAAGTACCAAAAACTTTGGATGACCCGCATCCCTTGTGCTCTAGAGTTAAAAAGCTTTGGACTTTTTGTTTCTAACCGAAAACAGCACTGCTGCAAATAAATTCGTCCTGTCCTTTAGAACCAGTCAAAACACACAGGACACACAGGACGCATCTATGAATTGTGTAAACACACAGATACCAGCAATAGTGGATTCTATCATTCGTTCCGTATCCACAAAGTTTGAAAGTATTTGACTTTCACGCATGCGCATTAAGTTCCGCCTGGCAAGGTCTTCGAATACAGTATACGCATTCGTTAACAGCATCCAACGTACAATAAACGATTTAATGCTTATGTGTATAATGCACAGAATAGCATACACGTAATGAGCGGATTGTTTTGAGGAATTATTGAAACATTGAATATCCTTCGATTATCTATTTAATTAATAATTTAAATAAAAAATTAATACATAAAATAATATAAATACTACACCAACATGTTCTAACGCTGTAAACGAAAATAGTGAATTGTGTGAGCGTTCGTATTCGTTTATTGTTTTGTATATTTGATAGTAGGTATAAACTTATTATCCAGGATGCTGAATACAAAAATTCACCGACCGCCACTGCTAAATAATGCAATTTTTTATCAATTATACTAGAGCATTCTTTTCAAAAATTGATAAAAATTAATTTTCTCATTAATAAAGAAAGAAGGTTTTAAATATTCATCTTATTTCAGTTAGTTATTTTACTACTTTTTTACATGGATGAGGGGGGTAGCACCCCTTTGCACAATCCCAATTTGGAAGACCAAAGTTTCTTTATAAGGGTGTTTCTTCCCTTAGCTGGATTATTCCAGATATAAGGCATTCTGCAGTGACCGCGATCATAAACTTTAGAGAAAAATATAATTTAAGAAGAAGAGAGGATTAGAATTTCATAACCATTATCCATATCCATTAGAATAAAAAAATGTGATAAATACGCAAAATATATAATAATGTCGTTAATGAATACTAGATGTTGATAAATGCAATGTCACAATTTCCACGAGACTTAATACGTGATTTATAGTTGTATAACTTAAAAATAGGTACATATTACATAAGAAAATTGGTATTTTAGTATTAATTCGTTGATCTGATATTCATCCCATAGTTTTGTATTTAAATAATCAAATACACTCTTCAATAGCTTTATTACAATTCATTAATATTTTTATTCAAATGGAGTCGGATTCGGACGTAGGTCATTTGTGGAACTAAAGTGCTTGGTTAAACGGCCATGTCTGTGAAGCGCGAATAGAGCAAAAACGACTCTAGTTTTTTCTTACTTAATTATATAATGATATAATACGTTACAGCATGAAAATACAATGGTGTAATACCTGTGTAATAATATATTTTTCACCACGATTTGGAATTCATCCCTCAAAACAGAATACTGCACTAACACCTTTAATTTAATGGAATACAACACTTGGAACAAAACGCATATTCTCTTTAATTTATGTTTTTCTCGCCTACCTATACAAAATAAACTATTTTTAATTATAATGTAGCGATAATATTGTCTATTTTTATAGATAGACATAAACAAAACGTCATGGAAAAAAACAAGTATATTTAACGATATTATAAAAATAATAATGCGTTCGCGAAGATCTTCAACCTTTAAAATAATCAGCCGCGCGGAGATTGTCGTAAATATTTGAATACCGTACCGAAAACATCATTAATGTTTCGTTTCGCGAAACCATTACGGTCGGCTACCTTGGCATGTGACATCGGTCATTCCCGATGCAAGTTTATTGACCAATAAAAGCACTCGACGAGCGGACGAACGCTGGAAACGCGGGCGGGAAAACTCTCGCGGCCGAGATGCAACTAATTGCAAATGGCGTATTAACAAAATGGCCGACACTGAGAACTGCAACTGATATGGCGAATGTAGAGCGGGACAGGTTGGCTCGGCCGATAGTAAAAAAAAACAAAGTGTACCGCACAAGAGAGAAGATTCAATTAATTAGTGCGAGTGTCTACTTTCATGTACAACAAACCCGTTGTAATAAGGGCTTTGCCTAGATTATGTTATTAAGGTTCGAAAAAATATTAATAAATTAAATTAAATCTTCTGGCGGGGAACCTAGCCCCGACCTCGGGAGTTACTTACCGCTATAATAGCGATAAATCAAATATGAAATTTGATGTTAAGAATACATTTACACATACTTAAAAATAAAATAGATCAAAAATTTTAATCAATGTATTAACTTGTATGATTATAAAAGTTTCCATTGTTATTTATCCCATCTTCGTCTTGGGACCAATCCAATGACCGCCTTCCATCCGGAGTTGATAAAATGATCATCTGTCATTTGAAAGACGCGTCCAAGTCAACTCAATTAAGATCTTTCTATATGAAGAAGTAGGGGTTTCATACCGAGGGTATCCCTTATTTCATTCGGCTCATATTGTCACGCCTGCCTCAGTATTTTTTAAATTCATCAACAAAAATATTCTTGCCGGGTAAAGAATGGACGTGTACGCGCGTTTGTAAATGACTCGCAATCGATTGTCGCATTGGTTATATATTGGTAATTTTATTTCAACCGATTCTCGAACCGACGTAACATGTTATTCATAGGTAATAAATAGTATTATAGAAAAAAAAAAAAAAATTAAAATTGAGAATGTTTCCAATTGGAGGAAAATCGGAAAATGGGGGAAGGACCGAGACGCCACGCGTGACGTCATTCCGCCGATTGTGAGGTGAGGGCGCCCGCACACGGGCACAGGCGCAACCGGGTGGGTGAGTACTCGCAGAACCTATATAAGCCGGCAACGCCCATTAGCAAGAACGTTGTATGTAGATCTTTTCGGAGATAAGGCGGCAACAGAACAAGTCGTTTCTTCGAGTGCCATAGTTGCGCACTTGTTCGCGGCCTTACGTACGTCGCAACAACATTATAAGTAATTAAGATAAATAACGGATATAGGCGACATGTTGCTCGTAGCTCGACAAGCTCCATGTGTTAAGTGAATAACTCAACTAATTATTTTTGGCATAGAATATTTTATTAAAAAATTATGAGGAAAATTTTTCTTGTTTTTATTTTCACATTTAGCGATACCGGGATAGGTAAGCAGGCGCCTCTGAAACCTCTTTAAAATCAAAAATAGTTTGCAGGCGCCGAGTATCGATCCCGCTATCCCTCGCATGGTAAGCGAACGCTCTACAACCTTACCATTTTCCATTTAGTCTGCCGTGTTTATAAGTAAGTTTACAATGCTGATTTTTTTGTATTAGAATATAATGCATACTTAGATTTATGTTTATATATATATATATATACTTTATAATTTATACTTACATCAAATTATATTTAATTTTAGTGTCCCCTAGTGAACGTTGTAACAAGCTTAATAATTAAAGACCTAAAGATATTTATAAACTAATTTTCATACCTTAGGGGAGGCGTTTACATTTTATTTATTTAAATGAATTTATTCATATTTCTTTCGAGCCAAAAAAATATTACATGCCGGAGTGGTATGACACACGCGTCTGAGACATGTACCGCGATTATTTATTTAAAAAAAAAACTATTAGGTAAATAAATATTGTAAATATGTATAAATATACATTTTACAGAATAAATTAAGATTAGAATCGGCGAACGACATTGTATTTTTGTATTAATTAATCGATATACACTAGTATAAAACTATTGATTTAATATCACGCGCCCGAGTATTGTCATTTTTTTTTTTAAACTCTCCTAATAAACAAAAATTTTACTCGATAAAATAGTTTAAAACTAGAAAAAATTCCACTCAAAATCGTAGATAAATATATCCAAATGTTTTTAATTACACTAATCACGTCATGAATGTGTTAAAAACGTTTACCTTGAACTTCACTACTATGAAATATATATATTCACGACTGACGAGGTCGTTGGCATTTTGTTATGAGAAAATTGTTTGCTACTCACTCGTTATATATGTAGATAGAAAAAAAATAATCAAACTGCTAATTACACACATTTTTAATCATCAATCCACGACGTACGATAAATAATAAACTAGGCGTATAGTTAACAGGCAGTTTGTTACTCTGCTCACTTTGGTTTACTGACCCACAAATGCACTATTTGCATCTCCTTATCTGACTGCGTGTGCAAGATAAGGGATAAGAATGCTAAAATAGAGCAGGGAGATGAAACAGCTTCTTTCGTAGGAAAACGCACTAATGCAAAAAATGATAATGGACGAGTTTTATTTTGATTATTGCGATCGTAAAATTCAATTTCACGGCGAAATTAATGGCCCGGAAAATGTTAGTAATTACCTGGCGTATATCGTATGGCACGGCACATTAAGACTCACAAAAATAATTTCAATGAATATAAATATTTCGGAATTCCTGAATAAAATACAGCATCATCTAGAAGATTACAGATTTGTGACCGCAGTGCGTCGGCCGAAGGTTGAAAAAATAAGGTGTATGTATATTAGATAATTTAGATTATTTTACTCAGTTATGTGTTGATTATCAAGAGCAACATTTTTTACAACTGCTAATATACGAGTAACTATATTTACATAATATATTCATCCAATTTTATATATATTTAGCGAATTTATATGATTTATCGAGAGAACGTAAGTAAATAGAGCAGATGTATAAAAACTAAAATAAAAAGTTTCTTAAAATTTGATATAAAAATCCAACCCACTGAGCAGAATTAGGCACATAGATTAATTAATTTACAGAATAAATACTATTTTTAATGTTTGCAAATTAAAGTTTGTTCATTTTTTTATAAATTATTTAACTTTGTTTCGAAAAACACCATTTTCTTCTTCAGGGTATCAAATTAACTAACCAAAAATACGTTATTCAGTATAAAAAAAATATATCTTTTTTAAAATTAAAATAATAATTTTTAAGGAGAACACATTATTATAATTGTGAAGTTGAAGTTTTTCATAAAATAATTCTGTGATATTTTAATACAAATTAAATGTATCAATAAGAAAATACAGATAAAATTAATTTATCGAAAAAATAATTTTGTTGCCACCCGGACAAATAGTATACAAATAAATTGATTTGTAAGTATATCTTTCTTATTGATACATTTAATTTATATTAAAATAATTATTATTTCAAAAATAAATTTATTATACTTAACTTAAATTGTTACGACGATGAAAGATGTAGAAATTGACTTGATACAAAATTAGTAGAAAATTTTTCAGGACTTAAATAAAATATAGTGGTTAAATATAGTTAGTTATTTAAAATATTTTGGTTAACTTTACATGCTTTATTTATTTCTAATGATTATAAAATTATTCAATTTAAGAACAACATTATTTATATGTAAAACAGACAATCCCGAATCGTTATCAGGAGTATGATAATTTTCTAATATATTATTGGAAAATTCTGAAAAACTATTGAAACATTTTTAATTTAATTAATTTAATTTAATTTGACATTCTGAAGTATAAAATGGTCTTTTTCGAAACCGGTTGATGTTTTACAATTACTTATTAACTTATTATAAACAAAGTTAAATAATCTATAAAAAATACTTATTATATCTATATATCCTATATTTATCGATACACTTTAATAAGAAAACTTTCATAAATTGCTAAAATGGTTTATTGTCGTGAATTTAATCTAATAATACTAATATGTTCATACTTTAAACGCAATTAAACATAATTTTAAATAAGCAAACTTAAATACAAAGTAAGATCCATTTGATTTTATGTATTTTTGACAACGAATTAAGTGCAAGCTTATTTATGTCCGTAGAATAAAATTCAGGCGGTTTAGAATACAAAGATCCCTTAAAGACATTTTTTGCTGCTTCTCTGTTATTGATTTTTTTACCGTAAATAATTATCGAATTTTAAAGCTCGTGAATAGATATTATTTGATATTTATGATGTGTGGATCGCCGATCGCCGCCTCGCGCGGACGTGAACGCGTGGATATAATTTATATTCAGTACCTACCCACTACCCCCTTCTCCTATACCAGAACACGACCTATTTCTATGACGTGTTCTCTATGGTTCAATAGTTGAACTGTCAAGTAAGCGTTTACCATAGGGTGCGTTTATTGCCGTTCTGCTGTGGGAACGAATTGTTGGCTTGAATAATCGTCCTGCTGTGTGGGGCTGATAGTTTATTGTGTTTATTTTGGTTTCTCGCTACCGTGCGTGCCGAAACCTGTACATGGTGCGATTGTGTGTGACGTTGTTTGGACAACGTATGTCCAAATGTATTTCGCGCTGAACAGCGTATCCTGGAGGCGGAAGAGCTGTAGATGCAGTCGAAGAAGATACCGAAGAGAGCATTTCACAGGTGGGTCATGTTTTCCGGTTCTGGTGGTTCTTCAACCAACCCCTGTTCCCTATTCCTGTCCATATTCATAATTACTTCCACCCTTCCTTCATCCCTTAATTGCCCGTCCCCTCGTGTAAACAGACATGATTAAATGTAGAAGGTATCCGTATAAAGAAATAGATTAAGATTCTGTGTATTTAAAAATTATAAAATTGCATAATATAAATAATTTCTCTATTTTTAAAGTCAATATTTTCAATTCTCATCGAAGATTTAAAAACCAATGTAATCTTGTAAATAAGCATTGAACATTTCCAAATGAATCAGTGGGTACCTAGTTAATTTAAGTAAAAGCAAACAATGAGTAATACGCTTTAAAATTAATTCGTTTTTGAAATCGCGTTTGACTTAAAGATGTGGGTAGTCATCCGTGAAATTGAAAATAGTCGTACAAAGACGAAACTCATTTGGCACAGTTTGACGGAAGGAATAACGTGGTCGGTTGATTTAGTTTCGTATAATGAATCGACGCACCGAAGGGAAGAAACCTTAAATTTTCCACTCGGGAGTATAGAAGAGAGTGAATAAAACGGAAAGAGGACGATATAAGAGGGGCGAATTCATGATCTTTGACTGTCTCAACACGGATTCTACTAGCGAGACAGGTATACTACAATAAGTATTAGATCTGAAATTAAAACATAAGGGATGGAGCGTATCTTAAAATACTGGCTAATGTATAATAATAAAAAGAAAAAGAAACTAACAAGAGGAAGAGACGGAGAATTGCACGAATATCATAAAGTAATCTTGTATATAATACACGTAGGGAAATTTGAAAGGAAACTGATATATTACACCAGGGTCAAGTACCAATTTTATTTGAAATAAATTTGGTGGATATGCAAGTTTTTTGTTCTGAAGGTATATTTTTCAAATTGAAACCACCAGTATTGGTGTAATGGTTGTGGCATAAATTAAAATAAAAGATACCGTCGATCTATAGTACTATATTTTTAATACACCAAAATCCTTCTGAACGTCACGCGTACGTAAATTTGAAAGGAAACTGTTTTATTAAATTGGAGTAAGTTGTGAATTTCCTTTCAAATACACGATTAGGTAGATATGTAAGATTTCTATTGTCAAAAATTTGAAAATTGGAACACTAATGCTGTTGTACTGTGGGTAGGTAATAATAATATTAATATTGGATGAATCAATATTACAATACGGAATACTAGATTAGGGCGGAACTTGTCCCATACATCTCAAACCAATAACTGCAACTCAAAATATAATAAAAATAATTTCAAAAAAGGCTAGAGATTACCCGACCAAACAAGTTTTTAAAGATTTTCCTGTATTGAATTTATTTTCTTCATATAAAAAAAAATATACTGATTTAATTTTTTAATGAGGATAAAATAAAAATTCACCATAACTATCAGACCAGAAGCAAAACTAATGAACATATTATTTTTAAAATTTCCAAATTAGGAATAGGACAGAGACGTGCATCATACATTGCTCCTAAACTGTATAACCAACTGACAATATCAATTAAATTAGCAGCAAATATAAATGTTTACAAAAAATAAGTTATAAAATGGATTAAAGGTCTTCAAAATTATTTAACTATGTATTTGACATCTTTCCCTATTTATATTATCTGATAAATTTCCCAACATTTTTATATATTGTTAATTTTTATATTGTATGATTATAGATGTATGTATGTATATTATTTTATCTTTTTTTATTTGTTCTAAACAAATTCTTATATCTAGTTTATATTGATCTTGTTTTGTATAAATGTTGAAAACCACTCTCATAATTCATGATCTTTGTTATTTGGGGGTTAAATCTACTATTTTTTTTATTGTCGAATATATAAATAAATAAATACATTTTTTTAAAATTAATTGTGTCCTATGTATGTCCTTAACGTTCGATTTTAAAAGCAAATTATAAATAAAAAGTATCACTAGCTTGTGAAAGTAAATTTCTTCTTAAACTGTAAAGGGGACAGTAAAACATATCTATGTTCAACAATTTTAAAAATATTTAAAAGCATGATTTGGAATTTAATGTTTTTAAAAATACATAATTTCTATCGTTAGAAAAGGCATTCGACTTAATGGTTATTATGTGATTTTTTTAGATCGCTTGGATCACTGGTGATTTCTGTTTCAGTTTACGCATTGAATACGGTTGATCATAAACGCAGTCAGTCTCCGAATCTTATGAAATAAAACCAAGATTATCCGAGACTCGGTTTAAACTACACTCTTGTGCGGGCCGAGCTTACTTAAAAAACGAAATTAATATTTTTAATTAAACATTAAAATTCTATTCACTTATTTTAATTTAAAGAATGAAACGATAAATTATTTTTCCATAAGAATATAAGCAATAATGAGAAAAATCATCGAGCGAGTTGCTCCGACCTTGGTGTTGGCTCGCCACTCGCCACGTGCTGGAGAATTTTTTCATGTTATTTTTTATTACTCAAAACAACCAATTTGGACGATTTAATAAAGTAGTTAACTAGAAGCTCCCTCGAGCGTGGAATTATTATTATCACTGAAATTTAATAATTAAGGTTTTTATAATCAGAAAATATACTAGTCACTCTGGACATAACCGAGTCTTTTAAATTATTAATATTATTTACTTGAATAACATTAATTTTCATACAAGTTACTTCTTAGCGCAACAACATTATTTATTTATTTTTTATTAAAAACAATACAGTATTATTTTTATCACGAATATAGTAACACATCGTTACCCGGCTGAATTGAATTAAGTAGGTATTTACATATCGCACACATATATCAAAACCAAGAAAACTAAAAAAAAAAAACAAGAATTTATTTTGAGTTATTATTGTATTCGGATACTCTGTCATATACACAACTTTCTAATAGTGTCATTTTAGGATACATTTATGACCTAAAATGTTATTTATTTTCATAACTATAGTAACAAAAAAATGGAGAAAAATGTTTTTGTCTACTAAAAAATAACATTTTTTGAGTTGTCGTAGTTTTAATCTAGATGTGCGATATGTTGATAAAAAGATTGCAAATCTCGAAACTTCAGTCAATATGGTACAACAAATTCGTTGTAAGAAAACAAAAAAAGTTACTCGTTTTAATCAACGAATACAACTTGGGCATTACATTCATTAAACTGAGTAAAATCAATCGACATAATTTAGTTTTATTTAACTGAGTTAAACATTAAATTATTATATTATTTAAGAAAGGACTGTTGCACTGACTGACACTTTTTATTCAGTTTTAAAAAGTTTTAGGGTGGACGCCTCGGTACTCAGTACTTAGTGGAGATCTTCACCCCCGGACGACGACGGACCGACGACGTCAAAAAGATAACAGGAAGTAATTGAATGCGGAAGACGGAAAACAGAGAAGAATGGCAGAGATACTTAGCCAGCGGTGATGATAGCGATAATGATGAAAATTAATTTAAATAAATAATATTAGAATAGAATCTATTTTTATTATTGTAGTTTCTTATAATTAAAAATGAATATGCTGGATAGATACTCAGTTTGCTGCTGGTCTTTGAAATTTGCTGCTGGTCTTCGAATGTCAGATACTAAGGAGGATACATGGAGTCAATAATGAAAACTAGACACTGTAGAATTTGGTGAACTCGACATTGTCCCAATTGGCTGGGCGCGATCAACGCATGGATTTAGACCAACCGGCAAGTAAAGCGCTTGAAGATGCATTGGCCGGAGGAGACTTGGAATACCCAATTACTGCAGTCGTACGGCGTTACGCAGGATGCACATGCACATGCAATCGGCACCGGAGGACAAATCGAAGTGGTGACTGTTACTGGAGGAGGCCAGGGCCAGGGCCCACGCCGGGCTGTGGCGCCATTTATGAAGATGGTGATGAATATTTCTCGAGGATAAAAAATTAATTATTAAATGTTTAATTTAATACATTGCTTTGTTTTCCTTTTTTGATCGTGATGATCGTAGTACGCGGTACCCGATCGGGTGGGTCTGGTAAATTTCCGGATACTGAAAAATATGGCCTGGTACGCCAGTAACCGGTAAATGACAACGGTAAGCGATGTAACAATTAAATCCGGTGGTGTTACTCGCACTTTTATAAGGCTCGTGTGTAACTCCTTACCAAATGTAATGAAAACATGCATACAAAAAATACTTTCGTTTCCCAAAAATAATAAACGTTCACCAAATTTTAGACCATATTTAATCTTAAAGTGTTAACTAGATATTTACTCATTGTTATATTATTTGCCACTAAAATAATGTCTATGTGACCTAAACTAACCTAACCTAACTGAATGTTTACAAACGTAAACATCAAGATATTTTGGGCAATTGTATGTGCCATTCAGCCAATCAGCCTTGTCCTGTAGTAATTTTACTTCTCACTCACTAAAATACTGTTCCTTGTACTCATCGAACGTTTCTCAGAGATTATCGTAAATTTCAAATTCTAATGCATCACTACCTGGAATTTTATAATACCGCTTCAATTCGGTGCTATTTTTGGTGAAAATTTATTAAATTTGGTATCTTACAAATATTTTTGATATTAATTTTTTTTTGGAGTTCAGCGCTAGGGGTTTAGAGTTTAATTTGGTAAACATTTAATTTGATCCCCTTTCATAACATTTCCGAAATAAATAGTGTAATTTTTTTTGTGATATTGCATTTTAGACGTGTGTAACAATTACAGAGGAGACGAATAACTACATACTACACCCTGGTCCAGATGTAAGTGGGAAAATCAGACCATGTTGTCTCGGTAGGTGCGATTTGGAGAGGCGATGGATGTAATCAAGAAAATAACTCGTTTTGAACGATACGATATTATATGGTAGAAGGCTTAAATGGCCAACCGACATACGTGTGTCGAATCGATATGTACGAAACGTGAACGACGAGACGAGACCAATAATAATCATTCAGAATCTGCCAGCGGGCAGCGAACTAATAAGATAAAGAAAAAAAACATATTTGAATTAAAAAATAATTGGTAATATGAATAGATTCGTTCAAAGAATAGAAATAAAGTAAAAGTATTACATTTTTATTTATAATAACAATTTTAATGAATGAATAAAAACCAGAGTTGATGTAAGGAAATGTTAACTAATGTTCATTTCATTGCATATAATATAATGCACGTAAATACAATATTATAGAAACGACACGTTGTAACTAATTTTGCCGCACAGTTGACATTTGGTGGCCGTGAAACGGATAAGGTATCATCTGACATTTAAATCAATTTGAGACATTGAGCTTCATAATTAAATTTTCGATTTCTTCGGCGAAGTTTGGTTCATCAGCACGATATAATCTATAGTAATAAAATTAACCGGTTCTTGATATCGCACGTTATGTGTATAATATAATTCATATATTTTATTTGTATTAAAATGAATAAATTGTTCTAAAAATATTAAATTTACTACTAAAATATGAATTTGTTTTTTTATTATCTTTTAAAATATTAGTAAATTTGACATGTCGACCCATCAGAATAACAAGGTTAGATCTAACACTGGCACAGTTTTGAGCTCTTTATCTCAATTGATTGAATTTCAACATAATGACAATAATAATAATAATAATAATGGATAATTTGTATAGCGCCTTTTCGTAAAAGCTTTTACCTCAAGGGCGGTTTACACATAAACATATTATATATCCATGTATATTTTGTTTTGAGTATGCAAATATGATATATTTATTATTTTCAGTATTGTCAATGACCACTGTGAGATGAGGGAATTTAAAAATAAATAAAAACATTGAAAATTAACAATAATGATCCATAAATTGAAATAATTGGAACTTTCAGCTCTTCCTATTTCCTTTAATATCCGTTAAATAGAGTCAGTGGGTATGGAAGAAATAAAGAATAATGCATTTGGGACCCTTTTCACACAGTAAATCAAATTAGCTCAAAAGGTTAGTTGGAACCTTGTTATTGTAAGGAGACAGATTTAAAAAAAAAGTTATAAGAATGTTGATATACAAAAGTCAATTTTGACCATGTCAAATGTCTAATAATACCTTGCTGTTACAAGGGTACGATTTGACAGACGATGGATTGTTTCAAATATATCTAACAAAATTATCATCATCACTGCTGGATATAGGCCTCTTATAATGTTCGATAGTCTCCTGACAGCCGCAGCCGCGCACCTCCAGCTGCTCCGGTTACCTGCCTTATGTCGTCTCCGCTCCAAAAGTTTCATCCCCCGGCGATCGTCTATTGTACAATTCAAAGTAAATACAGAATTAAAAAATATATATTTATTTTTTCAAATTTTCTCTTAATTTCTTATCGTTCATTAATCTAGAAATTTTCAAAAATAATGTCAGCATGCGAGAAGCGAGGCGGGAGAGTTATGCAGGAATTTTGATGAATTCGTCATAAATCAAGCGTCATTGAATAATTGACAGATATATATTTTGACTCGCACCGAGAACGTGGGCAACAGAATTCAATAAAAGTGTTTCGTAATGAAACAGTACATAAATCACTTCCACGTATGTCGACATATTTTAAACGCACGAAATTAAAATAATGCCAGGTAGGTAGGTACACACTGTCAATCAAATCCTCCTAATTCCTATGAATATTTTAATGTTAAATAGTTATCTGATATTTGCAAGAGATTTATTAGGACATCGGTAAATGTTATACATAATACGGGTCCGAAATATGTACTTCATTATAAAGGATAATCCTTTACAAATAACTTTTTAACTTAACGACAAATCACGAATGTACTAGATATAGAAATTCTAAAAAAAAAATTGTTGATAAAATCTAATTTTGATTTTGGAACACATTATTAATATTGAATTATTTTAAAATTTATTATTAGTTTTAAATACGCCCTGACGAAGTTTGAGCTAAGTGAAACCGTTCGGCGTTTAATAAAATTCGTGGTTTTATACAAAGTTATATCCATTTTGATTAGAAATTCATGATCTAAGATAATTATTAAGCCCATTTATTTTAAAATGGATTGATATCTTTGAGATGTCGTGCTGGAGACACATGTTGCGTATACCATGGATGGCGAGACCCACGAATGTTTCTGCAGGAATTAAACATCAAGGGCAGACTCTCAACCATTTGACAGAAACGAATCCTTCATACTTTTAAAATTAGCAATATTAACTTTGTGGTTAAAATTAATATCATTTATTTATTATTTTTGTTTTATTAACCACTGAATCTGCAGGATGCCGATAAAAGTGGAGGAGCACAGTTAAGAGAGCGAGAGATCATAGATATTGCGTTCCTCGGTCATGAGATACAGACGTGGATGATGATTTTAAGAATAAGTAAAATTTTCAAAAATGCTACCACCATAAAACTTCAATCAGTCAAAAGCAACGGTATACACCTCACATATTTAGAATCCGCAGCACAATATATAGAGAAATAGCTTAGAAAATAACACGAATAGTAAATCAATGAAACGATTTGAACAATACACACGTATAACCATAATATTATTTTCGTTCTTCCAACTCCACGAATAACTTGACTGACTGCTGATTTACTTTTTCTTACTGCACAATAATTTTGATTGCCCTGAATTACTTCCTCAATAAATTTTAATAATTGAATTCGCTATTAAAAAAATATGAAACCTAAATAAAAAATATGATAATATATTTACAATGAATTCACCTATCAAGCATGCCGAATCTGTAAGTAAAAATAATACAATTTTAGATTTGGATATTTTTTGTCACTCCTTACTGTATTGTATAGTTTTTTTTTCGATAGTTCTCCCTTTCCCTCGATCCTGGCCTAAGGCACTTGACACTGGATAGCTAATGATTAGTGTGTTGTTATGAATCTTAAGTATGTTCGTAAATGAGGCGAACTCTTGAGACTAGGCAACATCTGTTGCTCATACGAAAAGTTAATGATATTACTAGAATTTTAGAATTAGTTTTATACCCTGCCTGATGGAATAAACGTTCTGAAACAGGTTGGCTTTAAAATATGCTTTAACAGTGATCATATACAATCTTTATTGCAGTTCATGAAAACGGTATAACGTAAAGATACTAAATTATTTAATTTATATTACATTTATGTTACATGTATATGACAATGTAAATACACATTTATGTAACGATGTTACATGTATATGACAATGTAAATACACATTTATGTTACGATGTTACATGTATATGACAATGTAAAATACACATTCCGTAAACTCGATTAATTTATGAATGCACATACTATATTGCGAGAATATTAAAAAATAAATAAAATCTCAATCAATGAACGGTTGAAAGTCGGAGCGAAGCTTGCGGAACTGACCCGAACAATGTGTAATAATATATAAGAACTCATTAAGGGAAGATAATGATGTTCACGTATTGTTTACATGTAGACAGACCATGGGACTATGTGGACCTGATCGAGACGAAGGCCAAGACGGAGACGAATACTACGGAGGAACATCCTGTTAATAGTGAGAAAACGAGGAGGTTGAAGAGAATAAAATATTTTGTTTTAAATACAAATAAAATGTATTAATTTAAAAAATATACATATAAAATAAATTTGATCAAAAAATATTGTTTTTGCTACCGGGATTCGAATCTGGGTCTCTTCTCATCTGGGGGAAATACATTAACCTACACCAACACAGTGTATTGACGAAACAATTTCGAACCTATATGTTACACATTTCAAATTGATACATCTATCGTTCCATTATTTGAAAGCAATCTTCTTTATATTTACGGAATCTCAAATACCTTTGAGTAATCCGATAGGAGACGTCAGAACTAATAGTTAATTTGTATTAAATTTTGGACACAATTGATACAACTTATATGTTATTAAGGAGAACACATTCTTATTGTGAAGTTGTAATTATTCAGAACAGACGGTCTGTGTAATAATGGGAAAATTTCCCCCGGGTAGGAAGTGATCCAGGTTCGAATTACGATAACAACAATATTTTTAGATAAAATTGATTTTATATGTATATCTTTCTAATCAGTACATGTAATTTGTATTTTTTTTAAATATCACATACCTATGTTCTGAATAATTACAACTTCACAATAAGAATGTATTCTTCTTAATAGAATAAAACAATGTTTAAATATATAGACGATAAAAATTGACAAAATAACAGAGTGTTATAGAACTAGTGTATAATGATTATGTTAGAATGTTGGATAACCATGCTTCCGATTGCTCTCTACCCGATTGGACATATATTGGGTCCATATTTGTGTAACCTTATTGGAGTTGAACGATTTCCAGTTGGTACTGAGTGTGTTGTACAGTTTCGGAGCTAAGAACATGTAGAATCTTTGATAAAATGTCATTGTTGCTCTCGGAACTGGCGTGTAGATGTTGTCTTGTGTTGTGTCCATGATTTATTGCTTGGGGTGAGTTGATGTTAGCATGGAAAAATTGGACGAGTCTCAATATGAAGATTGTAAGTCGAGAAATTTTTAGATGGTTCCCAAAGTCCTAATGAAATTAATGTTTCAACTCAAGTAATGTCCAGTAGTTTTAGACAAATAAGTTTGTTGTCATTAGGGGGGTGAATTCATCTACCTAGAGGGGGAGGGGGAGCGTACAGACAATGTTGTGTACACAATAAAGAAATCTGGTGGCAGGAGGCATTCGTGATGTTGCGCTTGTTACTCTACCGCACTATTATAGTGGCAGACGGTGAAACCGGAATATTAGCGATATTAAACAATGGCACATACATTCTCTCTCGCCATCAGCGGGGGTCTAGGGCGCGGAGGGCGGCGAGGGGCGCGGCAGACGAGAGACAGGGGTGGACACCGGTCTAATATTATTTACAATAATATCTAAACAAATAGTACCACAAATCATAATTAGAAAAGTGCGATAGAGTTGTTATTATATATTCCACATTATTTAATACTAATTTTAATGAAATATAATAAATCACAGTAAAATCATTATCTTAGAAGTGTGCGATGATAAAACATTATTGAATTTTATTATAATATTATCCCAGGTTACGAATATCTAATGAAAATTATTTTAAAAAAACACAGATCGGTCTACTGTAATTGGACGCTTCGCATAAAATAAAGATTTTCGTCGAAATAATCTAAAAATATCTTCTTCAATATTTGCAAAATTAATTTATGTCCTCATTTTATATTAATAATTAGACTAAATACTTTGTTTAAACCACAATTTATTGATTGTTCTACATGTTTCGACATCTATGGAATCTTCTTAAGGAAACAATGTATACTGAATAAATAAATAATAATAATAACAAAGTATTGTGTCTAATTATTAATAAAAAATATCTCATTCGAAGTAAAAATAAAATGAAAACAACGAAACATCACTTTGTATATCATTATGTCTAACTTTTCAGCGTATCTAAAAGAGCAAATGTTATTTACTCGTAAATACCTCTCAAAATTTGGTAGGCTTATTAATTTTAAGTAGTTAAAAATCACTCATTAACTTAAAATAAATTATGCTCCAAACTTGACTTTGTAGAGGTTTTTGTAATATTAAACTATCGAATTAGTAGTCCCATATTTATGAGTAAACACTTCGTGTGTATTGTGTACAACACACTGGGAAGAAAGGAAGGAAAAAAAAATTATTACTTTTTTTTAAATTTATTAAAAAACGATAAATTTGTCTGCCTACCGAGCGTGTAATATTTGTTTAATTCAAATTTTTATGTAGGTACCGTTTAGGTACTGAATTCACAAATAAGTTATGTGTTTACCTCTAACTACCGGGACGTGAAAGGGGGACGTTTAATTTTCGAACATAAGTAAAAAGTTTGTTGTTTATAGATACTGAATAAAATTTAGCACGGTTGTATATTCCAATCTCATACACGTTTTTTTATTCCACAATTTTAGATCCACCTCTGCGTCGATCTGCGCGAGCAGCGACAGGGCCGGAGAGCGGGGCGGCGCGCGGAGGGGAGGGGGATTGCAGAATCAGCGACGCGAGACGGCCAAGATCTTCCGAGCAGCCTTGACTCTTCGCGGCGGAGACTGCCGAGCGCGCCCGACAGCCGCCGAGCGCCCCACGTGACGCCGGTATCGATGGCGATCATCGGGCGCGCAGATTCCAAGATGGCGACGCCGGGGTCACGCGCGCGCGCAATTTCCAAGCGGAAACAATTGAAAGGCGGAAACTGATGGATCCCCGTGATAAATTATTTCAGTTTGTGTGCCAGCGAGTGTGGGCACGCTGTCTCCAGTGTCATCCTGACTCACTTCTGGTTCTAGATCATCTACAGGCATACCTTACGGGCCATCGATGTTGAAAACTTTCCATCCATTGGCAAAACTGACCTTTAAAACATGACGAGCAATGATTAATATCTAAAAAATAACGTTGCACCTGTTTTAAAAAATAAAATGAGAGATAGAATATCTAGAAGTATGCCAGGACAGAAGAGTGTGACGCTCTATCCTCTCTGTCTACACCTGTGGCGTACAGCGTGATGGTAAGTAAGCAAATGAAAGATCTACCATCATATTGTCGACTTATGAATGACCGTGGGCAAAAATAGTCAAATTGTTAGTTTTGTATTCCTTATTTACTTATCGATGTATATATTTAACAAGCAGTCAATTAATCATTTTGTACCCTGTACCGCTGTAAAAAAAACATGTAGAAAATTATTTCAATTGCAATTGATTGACTTTCTACGATAGGTGTGATATTCATTAAATGTTAACTCAATGTGACACCTAATATTGAAATTTGTTTTTATTTATATTGCGACATATATTGATTTAACATTACATTTATTAATTAAATTATTTGAGTTTATATGAATCTTGAATTCGACCATATGTTCTTCTGTTCAAAGAATGGTCGAATATGAATTCGACCATTCTTCTTCATTTCATTTTATTCATTTCGCATATTAAGTATACACATTAATTTTTAAAGAAAAATTTAATTTCTATTCAAAAAAATATCACACACTGTCTGTTCTGAATAATGACAACTTCACAATAAGTATGTGTTCTAATTGTTAATAATAAATATATTTAATAAGAATAAAATCATACATGTACTTTAAAACAGTTTCAGATTTTATGACGCGTGTACACACTTAACTATTAAAAAATAATATTTTCGTCGATACCATTATTTTAAATGACAGCCGATTTTGAATGAGAATCATGAAACATAAACTCGAAAAAAATAATTAGTTTTTTTTTTAAATCTACTTACCTTAAGAATTATCTATTTTAATATAATATACACTGCAATGAGTTGATTACAATGAAAATAGTATTTTAATTACATAGTTACTTAATAACAAATGATAAAAAAATGTATTATAAAAATCGCTAAGCAATGCATGTGTCGTGAATTGATTGCAATGTCATTATGTGTCGATAATAGCCTTTGAATTTTGATTTTGATGCCTGCTTTTCAGAGATAATTATCTGAGCAATATCAAAATCACGGTGTCTAGCGGATGTCCTTTGTATTTAAATTGACTTCTAAGCCAGAAGGCGTAGAAAAAACAAAAAGAAAAAAAAGCTTAATATTTAATATACTTATGTGTGTTATATAAGAATGGTAGGTATACATATTTTAGGATCTTGGCATTTGATTAGGTATATAGATATATATGTACCTCTATGAATGTTCATAAGATGATTAATGATTAATGATGGCGCCATGATCGATGAGATCATCACATCGAATACTCCAAGTGCCAAAAACGCGACGTTTGTGAACAAAAAAATAAATAATATATATTTTGTTAAACGACATTCCACTCACGACGAGAGATCCTTGTTGAAAAGTAGGACGGGAAGAGAGCGGAGATGCACGCGGTGCAGTCAGCAAACTTTCATTTCTTTATTCTTTGGAAAAAATGTGCTAAATAAATTAAATCATTAATCTCATTGAGATTTCTCACATGTGTCGATATTAAATTTGTCGTGATTTATTATTTATTTCGTTAAATATTTAATTTTAGAAAATTTGGCGTAATAACACAGTGTTAGAAATGACATGATATAACAATAATGGCGTAAGATTTTTTGTGGACCCTATTCGGGGAACATGGTGAAATTGTTTTTTTTTTTTTTTTAATATCAGGTAATTTTATCTTTGTATATAATTGTATAAAATAGTAGCAAAAATGAGTCAAGTTTTTTTATAATACATTTTTACTTATTTTATATTTTGTTAATTCTTTTTTTGTTTGAATTTGTTGAATTTTTTACAATTTTTTATATTTTTAGTGAAAGTTTTTATAAATTTTGTTCAATAGGATCAAAAACAGGGTAAAGAAGTGAAATGGGACGAAATGATGGGGATCGGGTGAGGGATCATACAAGTCGAGGGAGTTTGTGGAAGGGTTTGGGATGTAAATTAATTTAGAATAAAATTTAGACGATAAATCGTATATGTCGATAATCGATGAGTGAGAGTATGTTCGAGTCTCTGTGAATAATTGTGTTTCTGACAAACCAGGGCGAGTTTGTGATTATTTGGATTCTAAAATGTTAGTGTCACTTGAACCAATTTGTGATTATTTGGATTCTAAAATGTTAGTGTCACTTGAACCAATTTGTGATTATTTCGATTCTAAAATGTTAGTGTCACTTGAACAATTTGGATGGGGCTCGCGTATGTGAGTATAGGATGGATGATGATTGCTTTGTACAGAGTAATTTGTTTTGTAGGGATAGTGAACTGTACGAATTTAGGAGGGATATAGTCGGATGTAAACTAAGACTACCCAATTCTTAAAATTATAGTATAAAATGATGTTAGTATTAAGTTAAGTTTCGGAAAGTCAAATTTGGACAGGCCAATGGTCTACTGAACCGATGACATAAAGGCAGTAGGGCGATACTGGAAAAAGAGAAACACGGAAGAAGTTAGAGAAGAAATATGTCCTCTACTGAATTGGAATCTATTATATTATTCCCTCACTGATCAATAAATTACAAGTTCCTATGCACTAGTGAGTCTACTCAAAATTTTCCAAAAATAATAAAAAAGATCTGTTGTCAATCTGCAGACAAGCATCTAGAATTGAAATACACGACATTGCAGAAGACAATAAAAAAAAATTCAATTCTATATATTTTCTTTAAATAACTTGTAACCTTGAAAAGGTGACTCTTCTTGATATGCCCCGCTTTGCTGAAAGTGTTAGGGAATGAGTAATGCGATCCTATAAAAGGGCCGTCTGCGAGAAGCCACTAACTCCAAGATGGGATATGTTGGCCGGTAATTTAATGTAAACGCATACATACATTTTAAATATAGTGCATTATGTATGAAGGGACGGCGCGCATTGGTTTCGATATTAATGAAGAAAAAAATGAAAAAAGCATTGAGCTTCTACAGACAAACAAACATGAAATTTATACAGACAATGATGCCTTGATTCCAAAAATAGAACGCTATGAGAAAGGGTGCCATCGCAAATAATTAGAACGATATACACATAAAATCAATTTTATCGAAAAATATTGTTGTTGTTACCGAGATTCGAACCTGGATCTCTTTCTAATCCGCGGAAAGTGCATTAATCGACTATGTATGATTGAAAAGAGATTCAGGTTCGAATTACGGTAGCAACAACAATATTTTTCGATAAAATTGATTTTATATGTATATCTTTCTAATGAATACATTTAATTAGTATTTAAAATATCACAGACCGTCTGTTCTGAAGAATTACAACTTCACAATAAGAATGTGTTCTCTTTAATAATAAAATTTGTTCAAGATTAAAATACATATTTTCCTCTATTTTCCGTGGAAGGAATGATTTCAATGATTGTGAAATCTAGAACGAAAACTTTTTGAGACATTGATTTGTGACGTCAGCCGTCCAATTTTACGCATAAATTTCCACAGTTTGGAGGGAAATAGTGAGACATGGCGTTTTGTTCTTTATTGATTTTTCTATTTGTATAACAATCGTTGACCTTTTAATAAATCAATGATCCCATCGAACTATCCTATTTTATGCCTTGAAATAGTTTTTATTTAAATAATTTATAAAACAATTTATATAAATCAATTAGAATGATATTACTGATCAATTCCCTGTAGGTCTATTAAATATATGTTAAAACTATAAAAAAACTAATAAACCCTTTACAAATCAAAAATACATTTACTAAAATAAATTCCGATAAGTTAATTCACGCTATAAACAAATTAAAATAGAATGATCTTTACTTGATCGGTAATGCTAAAAATGCTGCAAATTAATTTATAGAGACGATCTACGAACACATACAAAGGTTTTCAACTACAATGGTTAAAAAAAAATACTACCTATTAACTTTCATATTTTGTATTATTATAGATGTATGTGTATATATTTTTTTAATTGTTGTAAACAAATTATTACATCTAGTATATATTGATCTTGCATTATATAAATGTCGATAGCCACCTCCATAATTCAAGATCTTTCTTATTTGGGGGTGCATAACTCTACTATTGTTTTATTGTTGAGTGTATAAATAAATAAAAAATAAAAATATACAGAAAAGAAAAATATTGATCGTAGCTTTATTTATGAAATATTATTCTTACAATAAAAAAATAGAAATCCTCGGTCGATTGTCCGAACCGATTGATATTCCGCATTTGAAGTCAACTGCGGCACGCGGGCCGCGCGCAATCGGTAGCGAATACTACTTACCTTGAAATCACCATTAACGCGCATTTTTCCACCATCCGGTCGTTCGCAAAAAACGCACGAATCGAGCGTGGCATACCGTGTGTGTCGTAGTGATGGAGGAATTAACGACATCTATTGTCAATGATGGGCGTCATCCGAATGCATCGCGGCCGATGCGATAGGGATCTCGACCTCCACACGTACTGCACATTCTGCGCGCCGGCCATTATGTTGCATAAATATGCTCCGTTCGATGATGTAACTATTCACCGACAGCGACGACAGCGGTGCGGGTCAGTGTGCAACTCTGTCGGCAAGACTGAGCGACTTCTCGCGATTATATAATGAATTTATGCGGTCAAGTTGATAATTAATCCGCACGTGGTCGGCGACAAAATAATTGATATTAATATCTGCGTGCGCTGGCCTCAGATTGAATGTGGATTAGAAAAATATTACACATTCCTCAGAGACCATTGCGACTGGGGCGATTGTGATTGCGGAAAGTTAAGACTGGACTAATTAGAAGCTTATTCGAGTAAGGCGAAGCCTTAGTGTAATATTCTTAAGGGGTGGGAAATTTACATTTTTTATTTTATTTTAAAGACTTTATATGTTATAACTCAAAACGTAAATTAATGTACAGAGTTAAGTCATCGAGTAAAAGTAAAAGTAAAGTAAAAGTTTCAATAAAAGTTTATAAAATTCAATATTTAATGTCAGGTGTTGTAGAAATATGAGGGCGGCACAATGTCAAGGGGTAGTAGTGCTTGGAAGATACAATTTCACACGCAAGAAATCTAAGCAATAATTGCAAAACGTCTAAAAGATGATGATGATGATGAGATCAATAATCCGATTTGTATCCGTCTCAAAATACCAATTTGTTTATCTACTTGTCTGTCCCTCCCCCTTAGTCTCACCGTAGAGCACGACTTTCTATAAGGAGAGTGGATGTTCTACTCGTTGCTAGTATATTTGGTTCCTCGCGTGTGCGTGCCGAAACTGCTATTGCGGATCACAGAGCTTCGTGTTGACCATCAAAAAAGATACCGGTAGCTGTAACTACAAGAGAGAAAATCCAGGTGAGTCGTGCTTCCTGGTTGGTCCTTGAGCTTCGATCTGTCTCTTCCGAATTCCTACCACCCTTCCTATATCCTGTTTCCCCACCCCCTTATGTAAACAGTATGTATGCGTACATAATATATTAAAAAAAACATGTTAGCTATAGGCATACTTGAAAACATGGAGAAACGAGCCAAATCCCGGAGAACATTTACATCTTAGAAGTAAAGAAATTGGCTACGATCATTCTTGAGACTCGAAATCAGCACTTGACAATTTCGCGATTATGCAAATAGTAAATATAAAGTAAATACCTATTATTGAGTAACATTTTGTTTCTGTAATTGATAATAATCGCATCGTGAAATGCTATGTGCAATCACTATAGGGGTTATAATTTAAACATGTAACGTTGTTGTCAGGAAAAAGCTAAATAAGTATTGCAAATAAATTTAAAAAAAGCAAGACAGGTTTAAGGCCAGCGTGGCAAATAAATGTTATAATAAAACAAGACATTCAGTACAATGAACCAATTCGGTGAGAATGTATTTTTGTAAATGAAATATACCGGCAGGCTCGAGGCGCGCAAAAAACTCGCATTCTTACTATGTTATACTATTTTTTTTTAAATTACTATTACTGTTAAAGAAGGTGTCTATTTATTTTATACGGTGCCGATAAATATTTTCTTAAGCACGATAATAACAGGGACATTAAGCACAAAGCTCGTCCACATCACGTGACAGACCATAAATATGGAAGATTTTAGATAAAACATGTTTCAAAATATGAAAAACCCCACAAGGCTGCGAGGCCGAAATGAAAATGCACCGCGACGAATACGACACGCGAAACGCTACGCGATGAGATACACGTATCCCGCTTATAATGTGGTATAGTTTTAGTCGTTCGGTTTTCGAGCTACAACTTCCCCGGATACGAGCCGCTCGACAAAGCAGCACTTAGTGAAATCGAATGTCACTTGAAAAACTGGTTGAAAAAGTACAGTACCTACTCCCAATTTATTGACTATGTACGTGACGATCCGGATCAGATAAGAGATGAATAGAGCCCTGTTCTGCAGATCTGATAAGCCATCTGGAATAACCCTGACTTTGTGAACAGCGCGGTGTGCGCGGGAATAGCGAACGGATAATGCGGCACACGGCATCGCGGTATGAAATGCGCACACTGCGATGATAACATGATTTACACTCGCCTTGTGGGACAATTATACAGTGATTAAGATTAAGTGAGATACAATTAAAAAGAAGAACGCAAGAAAGACGAGGTGAATGTAAAAGAAATGCAGGAAGGATTACTCATAATATTACGAGTAGGGAGAACTTGAAGATCTAGAAATACGGACTAAATAATAATAATAATAATAATAGTGACAGAAATAAATAAATGTGTGCGTTAAAATCTACAGAACAAGATGTGTACATGAGGAGCATATTTTTTTGGTCTTCTTGCTGAGCCATCTTCTAAAAAAAGGTCGACGATATGATGGCTACAACACAATTGAATTACTCGAAGGTTTTCCATTACTCTTCTTCCAACGCTTTTCTTGACGTCAATGTTGCCTTCTTGTAGAAGCCGATATATAACTTCTGTGATAATATAATAATACGTCTGAAGTATTCAAGTTTCCTGTTTTTAACGCAATTTGTGTAAGCTTCTTGTATGAAACTGTCACAAGTACAATAAACATGAATTTAAGGATAAAAGAATTTAGACTATTTTTATTCACAAATTATTATTATTTATATACATAAAATCACAATCTACTGTCTATATATATTTGTTCAGTTACCACGCTGCGCAGTGGATTTGAATGTTGCTGCTATTGTTAACTTACTATATATTAAATAAAATAATTGCTATATATGTAATTTACTAACACTGAATTGAAATATCTGTATCGTTGCTAATTATAAATGGTTTAAACGTATTAGGTTATAATGCATCTTAAATCGTGTCTCAAAAAAAAAAAATTATTAATTAAAAGATATAAGAAAATCAATAATATGCTTTACTGATTTTCCGTAATAAACCACTATTAACAGAGAAAAAATTACAATACATGTTTATTATAATAATTACGGAAACCTGGAAAAATTTATTGACATACTGCAAACCGACAAAGAAAAATGTGCCTTTCACACCCTTCAAGCTGTCTCGCCCCCGACAACCCTTCCGACGAATTCAAAGATTTGCCCTGCGGCCGTGAATCATATTGGTTTGAAATGTAGGTGATACATTACCTCAATCACGTCTGTCCCGAGATAAACCGCACCCGTTTACAAAATATCACAATTTGCAAAAAAATGGTTATTCAATTTGCAAAAAAACTAGACATTTACAGTGCCACTGTAATGTATATCGCCGAAGAACTCGTAATGTGACACTAAAGTGTCGAGTGTAAATAACGATCGTTTCAGAAAACACATTGGTCTCACATAAAAAATCAAAACCTCTTTATCACATCTCCCACGGGTAATTAATTGGCCATCTAACATCATCCGTACGTCTCGATACGATCTAAGTCCAAGGTCGGAACCGATACGCATATACCCACCCGTGTATATGGCAGCAAACTATAAATTCCTACTGCTAAAATTGTAAAAAGATAAAAATAAATTACACGTAGAGTATATCAAATCGGGCATTTCGTGGAAGCGCTCCGAGCGCTGCTCGAAACTAAATACTAACTATTACATTATATTATATTACATAATCGGTACAATCATCGGTGAGCAATATTTTGGTTGCGGAAAAGGTTTGGCGCTTGACCATCAGATGGTGTCTTATTACGAAGAACGTATAAAAAAACCGGGTCATATGTCTCAGACGCGTGTATCATATCACCCCTGTATGGAATATGATTTCTAGTTCACCCGTCCCACATCATAGGTATATATATATGTATAGGTATGTATATATATCAATGTATTTTGTTTTGGTGTATTCAAACATTATTTGAAATTTATTTTAAGTTGACGGTATTTTGTTTTTTTTTTTGGCGTTCTACAGCGTTTCTAACAAATAAATAACTAGATAGTAATTATCCTGAAAAATATTATTATTTAGAAATTAAAAAAAAAAAAAAGTGAAACATTACATCCTTATCTAATTATATACCTATTAGTACAATAGTTTTTGTTATTTATGTTAGTTCTTTAGCTTTATATCATTTTAATTTTGTATATATAAGTATCATATGAAGGGAAATTCTTGCCGTAAAACTGTTTTACAGTTTGGCAAATGTATCGTAATTTTATAATTTCCATTTAAAAATCATACATTTGAAAGAGAAAAAAACAATTATGTACACATATCCCAATCTGAGAAAAGTATCACAAAGTCTATCTTATTTCTATCGCGCTTTCTTAACGCAGTTTGATAACACATTTTACTCGAAGAGCTTGTAAAAAAAAATAATAATAATAATTCTACGGAAAAATAATTCAGTTACAGCGAAATGTTAAATTATTGATTTTCAGAATCGACGGATAATCCACCTGCGTTGTCGGCGTGGCGGTGTTAGATCCCTCCGATTCAAAAGCAACGTTTATCATAACCCTTTCAATGTTACGATTTCGTAGAAAATCTTTCGATGGGAATGGAAACAGTATGAGCTACGTGTTAAAAATAAGTAATCAGCGATAAAAAAATAATTAATAAAATTTTATTTTACGAGTACACAAGCCACGAAACGTAATAACGGGAGAAGGATTGACGTGACTGAGAGATGGTGCCGACTACTGTGTGAGAAAAGTGTGCATTTAAATAAATAAAAAAATTCGTGGTGAGCAAGGGTTTATTATAAACAAACACACATTGCATGCTGTATACTTATACTGTAATATGTAATCTGTCAATTCGTCGAATTTTTTTTTTTTAAATGTTCAATAATAATAATAATGTTACTTACATACGATAAAAATTAAGTATATAATAATTAAAGTCAAAATCTTAAGTCTGCATATAATATAAAATGTAAATAAATCTGTAATCTGTGAAGCTGTAATTTAAAAACACATATTTATCTGTGATATTAAAACGAATTTAATTAATCAATTAGAAAGATAAAAAACGTACAATTTATAAAGACTACATAATATAAGTTAAAAAAAATTGTCGGAAATGGTTAACATGGCGAAATGGTAACGCATTTTCGCTAAGTTCCGGGTTCGTATCCCGGTGGTGACAAATATTTTTTTCGATAGATAGTTTTTTTTTATGTATATTATGATTTATTGATTAATTTAATTTGTTTTAACTTATTTACAATGAACTGAAGTAAAATGTATTTTACATTTACATTATATAAGTGAATATTTGTAGTTGAATTGAATATTTCTAGATATATTAGAATTAATGCGTGTCGAGGGTGTGAAAATTTGTTTCATTGTATTTATGACAATTTACAATAGCATAAAAAAGTTTATACCGTACATTAAATATAATATTTAATTATAAATGTGTAAATATATATTTAAAAAATTATAAATATGATTAAAAGTGTGACATTATAATATGTATTTTGATAGCTACACTACACTCCTACTACATTTAGCATCTCGGCTGGAAAATGAGTATTGTACTTATTTCAATAAAACTTATTACGAATCCGTATAACGAATACCATGCAAAGTCAATCATACCGAATTCGACGTGTCGTTCGGTCTGCGCAATTTAACAGATCTTTGTAAGCCTGCGAAAACGCCTCGCGAGTCCCCCAAAGACTCCCCGGTGCACCTTCAGGAATGTGCCCCCCCCCCCCGCCGGACGGCTAAACTGGACCTCTCCTCTACTACTTGTCAGCAATGACGAGAATGACGCGCGAATCGAACGAATAATACAATCAATGCTGTCATTGAACAGTCAGACAATTTTAGATGTTATGTCTCTGTCGATACTATAATGATTAATAATCTATTATTATATTACGCTAGAAATGTCAGTGCTAGCGGTGTATACTCTGTCGGCTCGCTCGGCATTCTCGCCGCCACTCCGCCCATTGGCTATGGAAGGTCGGAACGGTACATTACTAATTTGATTACGTAAAACCATTCAAAGAATATGTCTGAGTATTTGTTTGCGTTAATTAGTTAAGTTTTGTTTCTACTGTTGTAGACCAATTCTCTTTTTTTTGATAATAAATTGCATTTTCAACATTGAAAAACAGGTTGATACGGAAACACTACCTAGAAACAAGAAAGCAATCTTACTTTCAACTAATTGCCTCGCTACCGTCACCGAGAGGATAGAGCGCCGCACTCTTCTGTTCTGACACACAATTCTCGCCTCATCCACATTTATACATCTTCTCATACAAGTTATTGTGGCTTCAGACAGGATCATCTTCTAGTATCTGATTTGCCTAGTCGTGCCAAGTTTTCCACGGACGTCCTCTATTTCTGGTACTATCAACACTTGCGTCATATATCTCTCTTACCATTCTCTCCTCATTTATCCGTTTCATATGACCAAACCACCTAAGTGATCCTTTCTTAATTTTACTCACTATACTAAGATAAGCTTTACATTATTTCCTTATTACTTCATTCTTTACTCTGTCATAAATAATCTTATTAATACAAATTAAATTTATTAATAGGAAAGATATACATACAAAATCAATTTTTTTCAATAGTACTAAAAATATCACAGATCCATGTTCAGAAAAATTGCAACTACACAATGAGAATGCGTTCTCCTTAAAAATAATGTTGTATGAAATTTTTAAGTCTACTTATTTCGAAATAAATATTTGCGAAATTATTATTTGCTTCAGATCCTAAATCGTCTGACAAAAAAATAGTCTGACCGCTCGAAGTTCAATGACTTTTTTTTGTATTCAATATATAATTTTGAATCAATAAAATAAGTTAATCAATCGAAACAATTGCATAGCTACGATTCTTTTAAAAATTGCTTATAACACTGTAACACGGTTGAGATTAGGCACATGCGGTTTGAATATTTTCGACTCATATTTTTAAAATGCATCTACCCCTAAAATATTGTGTTCTAGGTGTATTAAAACCAGTATTATTATATTTGTATTGATTTAATATACAAATTAAGCAATCATGTACAGAGTCAGCTTCATAAGTCATCGAATGGGTGGGTCAGTACGTTTCCGAGGAATGGGCGTGTTCGATCATATTAACAAAACGCTGGTGAGCACGTATTAGTCGGTCGGGAGACCGGCTGGCTCGAGTGGTGTTGCCATCGCTAAATGGCAAAAAAAAGTATCGTAATGTAGTTTCCATGTCGATCGTGATCACAGACGAACCAACACTTCTCTGTACACAGAATATAATAAAACCCCAAATGAAAGACAAAAAATGAAACACGATAAAAAGTTCACCCGAAAAAAGCACGCAATATTCACAACAAATATTTTTTATTATGCATGTAATGAAAATACGAGAATAATATTCAAATACCGTAAAATTAAAACTATTTTTTTTTCTATCTCAATTAATAAGTTAACTAGGCGAAAGACAATAAAAAATTACGGCAAAAAAAACAAATTCAAATTTACACAGAATCGTAGATAAGTAAGTACCTATCTAACTTCTGATTCTGACTAAATTATTATTGAAAATATGAGATTTAGGTATCAACCTACCTATGTTGGACACGCATAGCTCAGTTGATTCATATGAAAAAATTAAACTTCCAGACAGTAATATTTTTTAAATATTCAATCAAATGACGAAGTGTCAGATGATAGATAATATATATAATTGTTTGATTATTTACTCGTATAGGCTTACGTTGTCAAAAGTGTGACGGACGTACACATAAGGCGAGAATTACTTTAATGTTGATCGAGTTGGTAGTTTCCTAACATTACAAATATAAATGTATAGACTATACAATAATTTTAAACAAAGCAATCACACAAAAATACAAAAACACGTAATGCTCTTTCTTTCTTGATTATTGCACGACGTCGGTCTGCCCAGCCTGCTTACTACACTTCAAAGGCAACAAATGCTGTTAACGTCCACAGTAAGATTAAATAATAATGTCGAGTTCACGGCAGTGTTATATCTATACAAAACATAAAGTTGATTTTGCCATCAAGCTGTTGTACCTTCGCAGGTTGTTTACGGAGGCGAACATACCGAGAGTGACTTTAAGCGCTGCGCAATACGAGCCGCAATCTCCGCGTCCAGAAGGCTGGTAATTCTCTGAAGAATTCGTGCGAAGTTGTATCGATTCACCATACGCGAAAGAGCTCGGCTGTGGTGTCTCATCCGGATGTAATCAAGCTGCCGATCGAGCACCTTGCAAAAAGTACTGGACAACGGTAAGGAATACAAAATTGCGTTTAGCAGACGGCAGGCTGCTTACTACTCGGGGTGTGAATATTACGATTGTGGTCCGCGTGAGCCCGAAAGGAACTAGAGCGGGATGGAGTAGTGTTCCGGTACGCTGACTTCCGTCGCACAAAGTCACGGACAGAAACTTGAAATCGTTTCATAAACTGAAAATACAGAAATAGCTCGGCTAGATAAGGCTCCGCGATCGCCTTCCGGAAGTCGATATAAACACTAAAACCCGCACCTAGTACATTACCACACTTCCGCGGAGTATATTACAAGATAAAAAGTTATACGAAGCATAAAAATGGCTGAATACGTCAAAAATTGGCCTGTTTAACCAGAAACATTAATTACTTGTAATCAGAATGCTGATATTGAATTATATGTATACTCATAATCATTCGAACGAGTAACACAAGCAATCACTTTGAAACGTTTCGGGGTTTCTGTCGCGTGTCAACCAACGAACTTCTGTAATTATGCAGTAGTTTTAAATATATTATTTACTCTTTTTAATTGTCATTTTTCTCACAGTATTTCGAATGTCTAAGCAAAAAAAAAGTATTCTGCAACATGTTATTCCCCTAATTGTCTTAAAATGTTTTTGCATTGTACCTTAAATAGTATCATACTAGGACTATCTATCTACTACTATACATCAGGGACTTATTAATAATATGTATGTAAAAAATAAATAAATTACTAAAAAAACAGAAATACTAGTTAACCATAAAATTTTTCAAAGTTAGATCTTCATTTAGAATTAGTTTTGCAGACCTTTACTCTAGTACGAGCGGACAGGAAATGGGTACACTTTCATAGACCAAGTCAGTAGAATATAAATACTGCCGATTCCTCAATCGCAGCTTGTGTAAATGAAGTACCCACCCAGTATTCATAATAAGAACTCAGCACCGGCACTCGTGTTTTAAGCGAATCTTAAATTGGAGTGAATTCAATGGAGAAAAATATGAACAAAAGATTTAGAAATAAATTAGTAAAAAAACATTTAACAGTTAGTGTAAAATAGTAGACATGTAGAATCAATGATTAATGGTAAGATAAAAAATATACTAATATAGATTAAGATTTAATAAGAATTAAGCTAATACTGCAGTTTTTTTTTTTTTAATATTTATCATAATAAGTTTCTCAATACTTCACCATGCGGATTTCTTTTATTTTCCTAATGCGCAAACTATTAATTTCATTCAATATTACACGAGAAAGACATACCTCGTTTCGGTAGGTATATTAGTGTGGTGTAGTGTACACAAAAATATAGTAAAATATCAATAGAAAAATATCCTCGAATGTGTGTAGGATAACGAAAGTAGTGACAAGTAGTATTATATGGTAATTTATACTCTATGTCAACAGCTATGGTGAATTTCGTGATCGTATTAGTACAGTATTTTCACAGACAAAGAATCGATTACTATTGTTCTGTAATATGTAAGCAGGTACATATGTTAGGATACCATCACACATAACACAATATATTTATTTATTTAAACCTGTATTGACGTACATTTCTTTGTAAATAATAAGTGAACACACATACATATATTATACACTTGTTACCCTGTGGGATGCAATAGGTAGGCATATAGCATTGTCCTGGCTACTTTGCTAGACTGCCGTCTGTGTTAAAGTAGACAGTATTTTTTCGTGCCGTTGTTGTGTAATTTAATTTTTTTTTAAATTGAGAAAATAAAAAAAATGTAGCGAATATGTTGTAGAACTAAAGTGAATTAATTATTAGTGTAGGAATTGTATTGTGATTAAGTTATAATGTTGGACAGCAATGCTACTAACTGATCTCTACCAAATTGAATCATATATTGAGTCCATATTTTTGTAATCTTAGAAGTGAACGATTTCCAGTTAGTGTTAAGTGTGTTGTACAGTTTCGGAGCTAAAACATTTATAAACGTTGATAGAATGTCATTGTTGCTCTCGGAACTGGTGTGTAGATGTTCATTCGTTGTCTTGTGTTGTGACCATGATTTATTGCCAGGGGTGAGTTATTGTTAGAGTGGAAATATTGTACGAGTCTCAACATATAAATTAGTCTTACGTCTAGAACATTCTACTCTTTAAATATTAGATCTGACGGATATCTAAAGGGACGACCATTTAGTATGGACGGAACCAAACTCACGTATATTGCGCAAAAAACAGTCAAAGTCAGCTATGGCCAAAGACCATAAGACAATAATAATAACGAATAAATCATGTTTAAATACATCAAAATGATTATCGGCCTGAGACGATTCCTTTAATTTTATGACCATCTTGCGGAAGATTGGAGAAGCTTGTTATGGTGGGCCACGTCGAAGGACGGACAGGAAGAGAAAGATCCTCCACCCATTGGACCGACCGAATAGAAAATACAACAGGAACTTCTCTGGTAACAGCCCTAAGATCTGCAGGATGCCAATAAAAGAGGAAGAAGAGCATAGTCAGGGAACATAGGAAGGGAGTTCTTGGAGATCGCGATTCTTATTCATGAAGAACCAACGTGGATGACGATAATGAAATAAACAGCGCGCATAATTAACAACTCTTATAGTATATAAAATTGTTGTTTGATCACCAAGAGAAACGAACGATATCAAAACAGACCTACAAGAGGAGAACTAATGTTCAACAGATTGGACTACAACAACATTGTCCAGGGATAGTTGGTGTTCGCCAGTCACTGCGGTTACGGCAATCCAGTTCCACAAGACCACGAATGAAGACGAATGTATTAAACCAATATATGAACGAGAAGTCTGACAATTTGAATGGCTCGAAAATATTCACGGTCGTGCCATCCAGAGATATTACTGTCATTGAATTTAATATTCTTACGATTTAATGCATCACGATTTTTTTTTTTTTTTGCAAAGTTCAAATATAAATTCACCGAAGTGATCTCATCTCGAATGGGTATTGCGAGAATGATGGCGTTTGTTTTATTGAAATCACTGACGGCAAAATTACGATATTGCTACGGAAGTGGACTGAACGGGCGGGGCGATAATTCGATTGGATATTTAAAAAAAATGTATGTTTTAAATTAAAATACATACATCGCAATTATTTTTTATTTCTGGCAATACCAATGTATTATAAAATAGTGAACTAGTAAAAGATGAATGAAAATAGACTAAGTTTATATGATAATGTGATGAATATATTAACTAAGAGTAAAGCTGTAATTTGGCAAGATTAAGAAAGTGCCATGTATGTATGTATAAATAAGAGTAAACAAAGAAATAGGACAGTAACCCAATGGACAAGATAATAGATGTCAGAAATACCAACAATCGATGAACGTGCATGCGAAGACATTTGACAAAAAGTGTGGTGTTTCATTCTCTGGTTTGATGGTATGTAAGTTAGTCAATGTACTACAATAAATTTGACATTTTCCTTATGTACTTTTTACAGTGATTTTGCAGCATAAATATTATCCTCGTACCTGTAGCTATATTTATTAATCATAAAGGTGTCGTATACCTCGTAGGATTTGAGTGGTTCAGTTAATCCGGACGACACTGCCATACCCGCGCAACACTGTCGCACTTTGGACTTTCAGCTGACTCCTGGGCGAATACGACGTTTTAAAAAGATGATGTTAAATGCGTTGTCACGAAATTTTCCAAACCAGGAAATTTCAATAAATCTAAAAGGTGTCGTCAACAAATGATAAATCCGCATCCGGCAATTTCTAGGATATTATGTAATGATCGTAGATTTGACAGCTCAAAAGGCATATACAGCGTGTCCAAGAGAATAGTCTAAACATTGCTAGCAACACATTGAGCTCCAAATATGTTCATCAGAGATTTTGTGATTTTCGCGAAATCTGCAATCTGTCTTTATAAAAATGAACGCTGTACCGTAAGTACTACCACATAAGCTATCAGATTTTTGTTCACAGATAATTAAAAAGTTTTTTTTTTTGCAAAATATCACAAAACTTCGAGTACCTTTTAAACTGTTAAATTTCGGATAACCCTATGAGCTCAAATGGTCGCTAGCGATGTCCCTTCCGTTTGGACTACTGCCTCTGGAACACCCTGTATAATCTAGACAAACAAAGAAGTGTGAATCCAAATAGTAGCGTGCCGTTATAAAAGCCTAAATAACGCAGTTTTGATACTAATTCTTTAGGAGAACTAATAGAGAGAGAGAAATAAAATAGAATTCAGCAAATTAATTATTAAAAATTGAGCTATATAATGATGTGTATTGTAACTTTAAAAAAAAACACCAACCTGAGTTGTGCTAGGATTTTCCAAATTATCATACTCTAATAACACAGCGATAAAATAATATTTTTATATAATACATACACAGCATTGAATTAAACACCACAAAGCCGGAATACTCGGAACAATGTTATAATTCCACTAACGAACAAGATTTATATGTTTATATAATACATCGTGGATTAATAATATAATCCTATGAAATAAAAATGAGGTAACGAGAACGACTATGCTAATGGGATACCTACCGTAGCAACAAGAGAAGTTATATAAGCTTTAATGATAAACACAGAGCT
The DNA here is from genome assembly GCA_022840565.1 of Eubasilissa regina. Classification (NCBI taxonomy): domain Eukaryota; kingdom Metazoa; phylum Arthropoda; class Insecta; order Trichoptera; family Phryganeidae; genus Eubasilissa; species Eubasilissa regina. The sequence continues at coordinate 5,269,319 of JAINEB010000003.1, forward strand.
GCATAATACACATCTACCTACACGAAGCACAATGACCTTAATTGGTCCACAACTCGAATAGCGTATGTGAAAAATAATAAATTATAGTAGCATTTTATAAATAGACTAAATAAAAAGATTGGTTCAGCACAGTGACGTAATAAATATGCAATATCCGTCGAATCAAAAGTAACCGACGCAGATTATTAATTCCAAAACTATTTTCAAGATCATTATTTTGTTTCATTTATTAAATTGTGATCTTATATATTAACATTAATTATGAAATAAGCTAAATGGGACTTTGTATTATATTGTAATATGAATTGGGTTCAGTGATTCATAATATGGTCTTAACCTTTACCATACCATGCTAAAAATACCCTACGCAGCCATGCTGTCAACTCGTGTTACTGCAAGTAATTTGAGTTTTTTAAGCACTTTAAATGGGTACAAAATACTTTTACAAGCTGAAATGATTTTAAAATAGTTCATGTCATAGTTACTATAAATATAATAAGAAATGATAAATATAATCATTAAATACGTTTATTTTGTTCTCAAACGTTTTTCTTATAAAAATCCCATCTAACTTGATCTTCATCTTTATCTTACTCCATTATTATTTTTATTATGATTCGCTTTACATAATTAGTTTTCCGCTAGTTATTTCTAGGCGCAAATGATTTGTTTAGAACTAGGTAAAATGTATGTTTTAAATTGTGCATATTTATAGAAATACGATTTAATTGGCCCAGTATACCTATGTTACTGCGTGGCAAGGGACAGGTTAATACCGGCAGTATATTTCGATTTATTTTTTCAACCCATCTTATATAAGATGTGAGAAAATAATACAACCTGACTATTCAGACGTGATCACTTATCATAAAACAATTAATGTTAATAATTTGAACGGTGGTCTTTTTCTGAAATGATACAAATTATCTTTCATTTAAAACAGTACGGTGATTGAATAGTTTATAAATGAAAGCAGACTGAATGCAATACTAATAAGTCGTTGAGTAGAAGTGTTACGAGTGCTCAAAAATAATATACAAGGAAATAATGTAAAATCGAGAGGAACTTAGATTTTGAGCGAGAGAGATAATAATGCAGCAATTACTAGTGCGTGTTAGAAGATGTACGTATGTGAAAGATACATCAGAATTGGAATGCGTAGCATTCTGTTATGTCTGCTTCCTTCTGCGCATATGTCGTGATGGTATCTCTGTAATGATTACGTATTCCTAATAAAATTATGGTTAAACAAATAAATCATTTATCGAGTTAAAAAGTTAATTCTAGTGGTCTCGAGAGCGGCTCAACCTTGAAAGCAGTGTAACATCCGTTGGAGCGAATACCCGGCAGGTTCTATGTAAAAAAAAAAAAATGATCCACCTGCTGATGTAAAGCGTTACCTGGCAGAGACGCTGGTGTTGGAGTTGCGGAGACTTACCTGGAACAAAGAAAAACATTATCTATTAATCAAGTTCGGAGACATACAGGGTGTAAATACTCATTTCACAATATTTGGAACGAAAATAAGTGAGCAAAATTGTATCACTTTCAGAGATACGATTAAAGTCGCGGATATACAATTTGTGGTTGATTTTTCAATATCAAAAGTTTTACATATTTAAAATATATATTGGGTTTGTATGACTATCAAGTAGAGCTAAGTTTAACTTCCTTTATTTGTTTAATATCTATTTTCTGACTAATGCTTTTTTGTAGCCGTGATGACGATGACTGTGCGTTAATATTTTTATCATTAATATAATCTGCAATACTTTATACTCTATAATATGTATAATGTTAAAAGGAAATAAAACAAATAAAAATAAGTTGTCGGAAAGGCAAAAGGAAAGATCATTATTTATCAAGTTCGGTTTAATATTTTTGTGTTAACATTCAATATAAATATATTTTGGTGCAATTAATATCACTGAGAGATATTAAACAAGACATTATGAAAAATAATCTATATTGAAACTCGATCAGAAAACCTATCAAATATTGTGGAGCTAGGACATTCTGTATGTTTTTAATGTACACTAATAATACGTGAAATAATTTCACAGCATCTATATACGAGAACATTATTATAACTATATAAATATATTTATAAGTTATAACAAAACAATATTCAGAATTGCACGCATGAAGATTCAATATTACAAAAATTCCGGTTTTGAAATGCCGAAGCAAATACTATACAGTTAACAGCCACTACAATAATTAATTATTTATCCCAGTTGCATAGAAATAGGACGAGTCATCATTCTGATTTATTATCGGGATGAAATTAAGCCTGAAAGCAGCTGTTTGTTACTGCTCCGTATAAAAAATACCAAATAAAAAGGGTTAAAAACCGATCCCGCCATTATGTCGGGGGCCCCAAAGGGCTAAAGGTGTGCACGGCTCGTATTGTTACAGGACCTAGGGAAGGGTTGGGGATTGATGGATTTATCGGCAAATTAGAGTCTCGGGATCTTCACCCGCCAGGGATTAGACAATGATAAAAAAAACGTTAATATAAAAGTAACACAACGTGTGAGACGTATTTCTAAAGTACAATCATGTCAACTATTTTGAATTATTAAAACCCTTAACTGACTATTTATGTGCAGATGGCATTAACCTTTAAATGCCGTAAGAGAGTTTATAGCATTGCATATGATATGAAACATTTCGTATCATATACAATGCTATAAATGGTATTTATTATACACGCTTGTCGACTTTGATGAGACGGTATTAAATACTACTTTCAAGGTTGTATACTTACATACAATCTGTCTGTCAATTGTGGACGATATTTATTATTCCTAGTATTTTATGTACATTTTAAGTTAACATACATAAAGCTGCTCCCACTGTATGTGGTAAGTCTTAGTTACTTAACATCACGCCGTTACTCCGCGGGGGGCAGGCAGAGAGGATAGAGCGCCACACTCTTCTGTCATGACACATAATTCTAGCCTCATCCACATTCATACATTTTCTCATACAAGCTCGCCGGTTATTGTGGCTTCGAACAGGACCGTCTTCTAGTATCTGGTTTACCTGGTCGTGCCAAGATTTCGCGAGCGTCCTCTATTTTTGGTGCCATCAACACTTGCGTTATATATATCTTTCTAACCATTCTCTTCTCATTCATCAGTTCCATATGACCAAACCACATAAGTGTTCCTTTCTTAATCTTACAATACAGTCAGTCTACTTTCTTTCCTCTTCTGCCAGGTCCAGGTCTCACTTCCATAGATCAGTGTCGGTACCAGGACTCCATTGTGAACCGCTAACCTTGCCTCAGTTAACAAGTTCCCGTTAGCTATAATTCCATTCAAAGCGCTATTCACTTGGTGAGTGGTAAGTTCATGGGAAATATTTTTTAAATTTGTTTATTTAAACGTAAAATAATAGAGATGGGTGCACGAATCACATACCACATCAATATTATATGAAAATAGTAATAACTCACTTGTCTCGAACCTGTGACCACTTCGATCGCTACAAGAGTGCCTTTCCTGTACCTCACTTTAACTAGCCTTAATAAATAACCTCTAATAAATAACATTCATCCGGCGATTCGGCATGACGACTCAAGAAAAGATATATATATATATTATTTTGAACATAGAACAAAAGATTTATTATTTTGCGATGTTAAAATGTATTTTTAAATCCTCAATAAAACAATTTGAATCGATGAGGAATGGACAAAGCGCACAAAAGAGAATATTAATTATTATTTATAAAATATTGTCAAACTTAATGTTAAAAAAACTTGTCTAATATAAAACAGATGTAAGATACTAATCTTTAAAAAGGGAGAACCTCGTTTTTATTTATTAACTTTTCTAAGTAGTAGTAATTTCGTAACACCTGGCGCAACCGAACCGAAACGGAATAATTCCTCCGATCTGCTAAGACAGTGCTAGTCAAAATGCTTACAGTGATTATAAAATACACCGAGACATCTCAGCAATCGTTTTACCAAAGCATTTGCGTTACACAACATAAAATTTGTAATAAATAAAAAAAATAATGGACATAATAATACAAATATTATACAATTCAGCGCTTTCGGCAATTCTAAGAACCGTATCATCTTGTCTCTGTGATCGGATCATAGCTGCCATTTAAAAAATCATAAAACAAATCTAATGAATTTCAACACAGATTACGACCGTTTCACAGAAACATGAATGGCGATGTAACTTTGTAAATATCGAATCATTTTATTTCAATCACAATACAGACCACTAAGAATATCACAGTTTGAAATTGCATTTCGTTGTGTGATGTCCCCCTGCGAATTGCGTACGAAAATAAATTCCGATTGTTAAAGTAATAAAGCTCTTACCGATGTAAGGATGTTAGGGAATATTTTAAAAATAATATCAAAATTTGAGGTAGAGAGTGCCCGTGTTTTAAAACATTATGTTGGTACCTTTGTAACCAAATTATTAAATTGTTACGAAATATTCGACACCGTTGCTTCTGAAAAAAATACAACTACTGCAGTGCCTCCTTCTCAGAATCCTCAAAACAGGATGAATTATGTATTTAATTAACAAGATCGGGAATAATAACGATGGAGGGTATATGAATGATTACCAAAATTAATCATTGATTATCACTGATTTAATATAACTAGTATTTTTAGTAAAAAAAAAATTACGCTTTAAATGCATTTATAAAATCTTATTTTTATGGTCTCGAGAAAATAGTAAACGTAATTTAAATTATAGTTAACCTTAAGGCATAAAAGACAAGTCTGAAAAAACTACTTGGCGCCACATACAGGATAAGACTTTTACTGCAAAACGAATGCATTAATTATTATCTCTGAAATACGTAGGATGTTATGTTGTTATTTGTGTATGAGACACATTAATGTCAGCAAATTTATGATTCATCATATTCAAACTGTATTGTGTATAGCGCACACGCTGTGCAAAATACCAGAGACAAAAATAAATTAAATTCCCAGTTACAAACTTTTAGGTGAATATACGTATAGCTTGGATAAAAAGTAAAAATACAGACACTATACATCATTGTGAAAATAAAATAAAATACATGATGCGTACAAACAAAAAAATAACAATACGTACAAACAAAAAACAAAATTAAATAAAAACCAATTAATATAATCGTCATATTATGAATCACGCATCTTTATGTATTATATATACATATTTACATTACATTAGACAATTATTTTTAAGTATAGGTTTCTTCGACATCGTAATGTAAGATCAAATCTATTATTCAACTCCTTTTTAGATGCAGAAAACTTCCACAAAATGAAAACCCTGGAATATCGAAGAACACGTGCTGACCAAATACTTAAGCCTTTTATTTTTTCGAATACACTGCATGTAAAATATAATAAATTAAAATGATTTAAAAGAACAAACATAATAAAAGTGTTTAAAGTATCCACATAAATAATACACGAATACACCTTGATTCCTCAAATATATCATCAAAATATAAGCGGGTAGGTACATCGTTGTAAAATACCTCATCGAAACATAAATAACTTTGAATGGGCAAAATAATATATGGAAAATGCTCTCAGAAATAAAAAAACGCAAAGTTGCTCAGTCGCCACTCCTCTATTTTGGCCCGGCCGTTCAGAGATAATTTGCAGATTGCAAAAATAACACCACAAAAAGATCATACTCTTCCACATCGACAAGAGTCCTGCATCACTGGAATCCTAAAATATATATGCAAATTTGACCTTACTTTGTTTTCGAACACGGGAAAGAAAAAAGTCTTAAAGAGTTGAATGCATTCAAGATTTACGCTTTTAGGAATATTTCAAAGGATATTTTTTTAACGTACAGACACAATATTCCTGCAAATTTGTCAATTGAAAAGAAAACATTGTTGTGGCGAATAAAGGAAATTTGCTAAATGCGCAAAAATATTAATGTAAAATATATTTAAATATAGAACAATGCACCAAATAACAGAGAACAATTCATTCGTTTAAAATATAAAAAAACATTACATGCCTCAGTTACATGTATCATATCACCCCCCAATATAATATGCTATCTTGTTCCCCTCCCCCCCCCCCTACTCCTAGTAGCACACAGGGTTGGAAGCCTTACGCTACCGCCTTCTGTCCTGCGCTGTGTTAATTACTTGGGGCCACTGACAGTTCCATATTTCTTCGTTGTGTCTCTCTTTATCTTTTCCGTGTTCTCCTGGGTCGCCCTACAGGTATTCTTCTCTCTGCCCCTGATGACGAAATGTATTTAGGTAATATTTCGTTTCCTATGCGGATGATGCGGCCAAGCCAACTTAACTGAGATTTTTCTATTTGGAGCAACAGCGGGTTCGTTGCTCGGATGATATCGTATCATTTAAAAAAAAAATCAAGTTCAGACGGCGTTCTTTTGTTATATGGAAGTAATTTTTCCACATTAGTACAAGAGTGCTGGACCAATAAGAGTTAAATTATGAAAAGTATTAAAATTATTTAATTGTTTTTGAAAGGTAGGTTTTCGGTGCTCCCAGTGAATATTTTTTACTACGTGTCGTCCAGAAATTGCATAATATATTACAACCAAAACACCGTAAACAACCGATCGAACCTTCAAGAACAATAGAATGAGCGACGAGGGTGACAACAGGATCACAACAGCCCCCGCCGCCAGGGGCTGTTGTGACTTGCGACGGTCCGACAACACGATTAGCTCTTGCGGCGGGATCCGTCGCCGCGAGGCATCACGCAGTACGGCGGACACGGCCCGGGAATTGCGTGAACTAATCGACGTTATGCAAACCCACGGGATATTTTTGTTTTGACTGACCCTGGAGCGAATGTCGACCGGCGCGCACACCCGTGTCAGTCAACCGAGAATCTCTTCGGACGAGTGGCGAGACGTGCGGCTTAAAAAAATAAAGCCCAATAAGATGAACGCTATGACCTAACTCCCGTAATATATGAAGTCGAGCCAAGCATGCGTAATGTCGACCGTGAACCGTACACGCACGGAAGAAAGTCATAAAGTAAATTCTACAAAAAAAAGTTTACACTAGTCCTAGTCAAAAAATAATTAACAAAATCGATAAAGACTTATTAAACATTTTAAAAAATTATGTGACCCCAGTGATTACCTTAAAATGCAAAGTAAAGGTCGTCTAACCCGTAAAATACTGTGGACTAGGTCTATTACACCCTGTAAAAATTATTTATCTTTTCGAAAAATTGTTTTTTTTTTCTTTACATATATTGATTATATTTATAGATTTTATTCTTTATATCTTTCTAAGTAATTCATCTAACATCTCCGTATCTAATTTTTTTCCTCTTGTTATATTTTATTAATAAAAAAATGATAATATTTAACTAGGTAAAAGGCAATCTTTGCCGTAAAACTGCTACGCAGTTTGGCAAAAAATAAAATTAAAATGAATATGCATGTAATAAAGAAGAAATATGTATACAAGGACTGTTATTTCTATATTTTTATTGAAACTACAATTTCATTGCCAACGAAAAGAGAAAAGATTATAAAAATAAAATTTTAAAAAAAGTCAAAAATTTGAGGTGAAATTACATGGTTAACATAATCTATTTTTTCGGTAAGACAAAGTCCAGATTCGAGTCCCAGTGGTAAATATAGATTTTTTCAATGTATCTTCTATTATCAAATTTGCTATAATTTCTAATAGACTTTCAGCCGAGGCAAGACTAGTGATACATAATGGAGTCCTGATACCGACACCGATGTATGAAAATGAAGTGTGAAGCTAACAAAATAGGAATAAAAGTAGTCTGAATGCAGTGGAAATCAGGTCACTCTGACGTGTATTTGGAAAAATCATTTGAACGAATGGTAAGGAAGTATATAACGCGAATGTTGAAATAAATGACGTCCGGCGTGACCAGATAAACCGAATACTGGAAGATGGTCCTGTTAGAAGCCTCAAGCACGCACGATAAGATGAGATAAGATAGAAGACGAGCACGTACGATAAGATGAATAATGTGGATGAAAAATTGTGTATTAGGATAGAAGAGTATGGCGCTTTATCCTCTGTGCCTAAACCCATAAGAAACGACGTGATGGCAAGTTAGTGAAAAATGAGAATAAAATATATATTAAAATGCAGCGAATGCTGCACTTCAAGCAATACATAACTGATACGATAAAATAATTTTAATACATATTGTTAGTGTTGACGCAAGTTGAATACCCCATGTGCATTCCGTCTATTTTTCCTTACCTTATTTTTTCTTACCTTTCCCGCTCTAATTACCTATGGATTTCGCTGACGTGGAAGCACATTGCATTTCGACGCCGAGCTATCAACAGGCTTTTTTTGTGGATCAAAATTGTCGCCGTATGTATAAATTCCGACCACGAAGAAGTGGTGTTTTACACATCTCCGAAAGTGCAGTGATATCTCCGTTCTTCACTACAAAAATGCGAGTGAAATAGAGCTGAAAATTGACGTCCAACCCAGGACTTATACCAAAGTAGGCCAGATCCATCTGCCAGTATACCTTTCTTGCTCCAATTCGGATTGCGTTAAGTAACCATTAATTTTAATCGATATAGTCCACGGGATCATATCCCACCAATAGTAATGCACGCTTGAGAAGTTTTCACACAAATGACGCCAAAGAAATTACCATGGTATTTTCAGAGGCGTTAAATCGAATGAAGCCTGCGCCACTTTAAACTACCTTACCACCGTATCAAGACAAGACAAGATCATGATGTTTGAAAGCTTTGAGCTTTTAAAATTGCAACAACCAGAAAGGAATTACCCCCGCGCGTTGCCTGACTTTAGCTATACTATCTAGACATCTTTACTGCAAGGTCTGCGTGGTCAGATAATTGACATTATAAATACTAAATATATCATCGGATGCGAAGATAACATCTCAAACGTGAGAACAGTCACAATTCAAAATCACAACAGGTAGTGTCCGATGACGAGGAGAATTTTAAGAAAACATGACTGATAAAAAAAAGAATAACAGATAAAAAATTTGAAATTTGATAATATGCACGAGTTTATGAAAAAAATGATAACGAGAGATATTGTAACATGACGGAGTAGGATAACAGACTGTGTTGAATTTCAGTAAAAATTAATTGACTTCCCTAATGTAAAGTAATACAACATAATATAACATCCCAATATACTGCCGTGTCTCGTGCAGGGAAATTTTAAAGGAAACTGATACAATACAATGGAGTGAAGTGTCAATTTCTTTTGAATTAGGTGGATATGTAACCTTTTTATTCTGAAGGTATATTATTTTTTAATTTGTATTTTCATAAATTCAAAATGTGAGTTGGAAAACAATAATATTCCTGATACGAATAATATGTAATATATAATGTAATATAGGTCATTTTATTTACCTGCATGATTTTGAGTTCTTTGGATTAGAAACGTCGTTTCTAAAAAAATTATCCATTTCAAGAACTCGGCTGAAATTGGAGACATACGTTTTAAAAAAAGAAAATTTACTGCTCAATTACAGTCCTCCTATCAACGGTAAGGTCTACACATCACTAGAAGAATTAAAGTATTAAATCCACGAATATTACATTATATTATATTAGCAATGAGCACTTTGAATGGAATTATATCTAATGGGAACTAATGGGATTATATCTAATGGCAATATATATTATATTAGCAATGAGCACTTTGAATGGAATTATATCTAATGGGAACTAATGGAATTATATCTAATGGCAACCGAGACAAGACTAACCGTAAATAATGTAGTCCTGGTACCGACACTGATGTATGGAAGTGATGCCTGGACCTGGCAGAAGAGGAATGAAAGTAGACTGAATGCGGTGGAAAGGCGATCATAAGGAAATAATGTAAAGCTGATCTTAGTATAGTTAGTAACATTAAGAAAGGATCACTTATGTGGTTTGGTCATATGGAACTGATGAATGAGAAAAGAATGGTAAGAAATATATATGACGCAAGTGTTCATGTGACCAGAATCAGAGGATACCCGCGGAAGACTTGGCACGACCAGGTAAACCAGATATTAGAAGACGGTCCTGTTAGAAACCACAATAACCGACGAACTCGTATGAGAAAATGTATGAATGTAGATGAGGCTAGAATTGTGTGTCAGGACAGAAGAATGTGGCGCTTTATCCTCTCTGTCTACCCCCACGGTGAAAAGGCGTGATGGTAAGTATATTTACAATGAATATATATATAATTGTATATACTACTACTAGAATTATTTTAAACATCAATTAAAACAAATTATAAAAAAACAATGTACAATTTAAAAAAATAATAATAATGTGAGATATCTCACGAGATAGAAACGAAGCTATATTTATTATATTTTTAATGTAAATGATATACAGAAAATATGGGGGGTGATTACAGGGTTATGACCTGTCTTCGGCCGGCTTAAGTCATCACTTTATACATATGTATATAACGTTCACCAATTCTCAACCCTCAATCTCCATATTTGTATATTTTTTGAAAGTTGTACATATCTTATTACATTGACTCGCTTCGAGTACTAGTACACCATAGCCATCTATGGACCAAATTTGATTATTCATTTTTCCTTGAAAATAGCAAATATTATATGTCAACTCAATGAGGATCTGATTTTTGTTGAAAAATTTTTTATTGCAATATTCTTTATCTGTAAAACGTTTTCAATACATTATACTAGAATACGCCTGAAAAATATATATTTTTCAGTTTTTATATATTTTTCTTATTTTGACCAGTAATTGTGTGTTTTGTAACATATTCAAATATTGTTATTGTATTATTCAACACAATAATAAGTAAAAACGAGACAATGACTAGAACCTGCGCAAATTGTGCGATTTGCCACCTTATAATATTATTGATAAAGATTAATACTTTCAGAATATTACGATGTTCTTTTTCATGTGCGCTGCAATATTTAATGATCATGAAAATCATTAAAACGCTGAAGAATACCTTACACCTTACACCTTACTCGGAAACAGCCCATTAAACACCATTAAAAAAAAAAAATCGGAGGAAACTGAAGACAGCGATGCGGCCGACACGCGATAGTTCTGGGGATTGATCTGTGAAATAGGCAAATAGAGATTTCTTCTCGGATTTATTATTAACAATCTCCCCGCAGCTGTCGAGAGAACGCGTGCAGCATCCCCCGTACGAGTGAATATTATTAAGAAGTGTAGCGTTGCCAGTGTTCTAGAAAAAACAATACCTACCCATTTTAAGAGCAGATGACTATTTCGCTGAGGCTGAACTGAACTAACGCAAAGGAGAACGAGGACAAAAACGGGCAAACGAAGGAGGCGAGAATGACGGAAAAGAAGGAATGCAGGTTCGATGCGTTTTATGCAAGGATAGACGTACCTACATGTATAGAAAAATAAACCCATCGAAGGAGAAACTCGGAGAAATGGAACGGAGAGAAAGGAGAAATGCTACTCCTAATACTCCGAAAAATTTGTTTACCCGATGATACTTGGACGTCATTTACGTTGATGTTGTTGGTAGGTTTACGTCAAAAATATATCCTACGTATAAAAATTCCTTATGTATTCCTAGCGTAAAAAACAATATCTGCTGTCAACTCTATCGCGTGAAAGTGTGCTGTTATCGTATCAAACAATGTAAATCATTTTGCTAGTGTTGATTAATTATTGGGCTTACATAAAGCAAAAAACGAATGTATTTCTGGAACATGTTCGACGAAATGTTTTATAAAACAGAAAATAATGTTCAAACAAAAAGTAACGTTTGACTTGGAAACTAAACAATAACATTAGACATATTTAAGATGTTTTTAAATTATTTTAATATTTAAATGACATAAAGGCACATTAATTAGTGAAAAAGTTTTTTTTAGTTAAAAAAAAATTGACTTATTTATAAGGGAAAAAATTTTATGTAAAGTAATTTAAATAATTAATTTGGTTTTATGTTTTTGATGTGATACTAAATATGTGATATAATATGTAGGTACGTGTATTAATAAAATAAATTTTTTAATTACAATAAGAATATTTTATATTCTTTTCAGAAAACAGGAAATATTAAAAGGTCTATAATAATAAAAGTGCGTGCAACTTTATGTCGTTAATGATGGTCAGAAGTGTTCCTTAAAGGTCAGGGTGCCCGTGTGGAGCCTACGGGCACGGGGTGCATTAATTAAATAAAAATAATAATATAGTAGTGCTAAGTAAAAACGAGGAATTGTACAACCGAAACTTTGCCGTGACACTGTTATGCAGTTTGGCAAAAAATAAAAATTGTTATGTAATATATATACGAAATAAAGTTGGAATAAAAAATATAAATTAAAAATTACGAGCGCCTACATAAATAATATTTCCGTAAAAATATTCATATAAAGTCCAAGGTCTATCTACACTCATTAATAACAGTGGAGAATATTATTAAGATGGTGAATTTTGAAAGGTCGACCGACTCCTCGTAATTGAAAATAATATTTAAAAATAAATATGACCATAAAATGCAGAATCTACGCAAGGACAGAATCTTTGAAATTAGACATACTAATCTTACAATACTCGTATATAATATAATACATATTTAGTTTGTATATCATTTACCTGTACTCACAATCTGTTAGATTGCAGCGATATTTTTACAGAAAAATTTAAATTTGAGTATTATTTTTATCTAAAAATAGTATTAAATATTGATCAAAGATTTTGAATTGAGGAGCACGCGTAGATAACAGTAACTACAGTAAGTTTATAATACGAGAAATACACTACAAAATATAATATAATATATAAATGAAAGTAAGGTAAATACAAACATTTGATGACAACTCTATTCTTCTGATAAGGTTTAGTGTCTGTCCTTAACCGTTTGAATGCTACGCGTCGCAAAAGCGCTGCGATCGTTTGTATCGAAAATTACTTAGCATTAAAACGGTTAAGTAATGAAAACATTGTATCGATTCGTTGTATGTTACATTACACAGTGCTAGACTGATTTCAATAAAATGAAATTCAATAAAATCTATCTGATCGAAAAATATCTGTAATAACTTTTTATATTACTTATTTATTTGCTTTATAAGAATTTTTCAACAATACTGAACAAAACTCACTTTGCTCTCTCTCTCTCTCTTTCTAAAAATGTAAAAAAAAACTTTTGTTTATGGATTGACACGTGTTGGGAGAATATCTTTTGTGTAAATTTTCTATTCGAAACTGGCAGATGTTGTTATGTCACGAGATTCATCTGCAAGCCTTCGTGTAAGTGGCTGCAGTCTCATTTTCCGCACGAACAAGCCCCACATAATGACAGCGATAACCACCACAGCGCGGGCACACTGGCACGCCAAGGTCTGGTCTCCCGAGACGATGTTCGGTCCGATACGCTGAAGGCTAAGGTACTCGTACAATGTTACGTATAATCATTCAAAAGGCTATCTCGTACTATGATATAATCTAAACTATACAATATGTAAAGGTCCCATTGAACGCTAATCATACGACAGCATTTTTCTACATTTTATCTTTTAAGATAATATTACAGATAAGAAAAGTACAAATAATGTGAGACAGGCGGATGTGAATAATCGGATCTGATCATTCAAATACATTTTAGTGCAAGTACGGTGGACACGCATCAGGATAATACGAATAGTATAATTTCCCAGAATTGTGGCAAGATTGACCTTCATGCGCTCGCGTGGGCGGCCAAGTGACCGCCTTTTTTAATTTTTACGTAAAACTCACTCCACAAAGCTTAGAAGGCGGTGGGAAGGGCGCATATTCTCTAGTTGCACTCTCCTCCGCTAGATCCACAGTTCACTCAACTCACTTCTCTCTGCCACTCATTACAGCGTCAAACTAGGTGAGGTCAGGATGGACGGTCAGTTCACCACCTCGCGAGCACTTACCAGATTTTTTTCTACTCGTTAACTTCAGAACGTAAGTATTTTTTTTTTCATTCCTCTATAATTACTCTATTTTATAGACTTGTTCAGTACTCCAGTGTTTGTGTATAACTTCATATAAGTTTTTTCCTTTCACTATTATTGTTTTTTTCTTCCTACTTTTGTACTTTTACCTTCAAAACATTGTTTTGTTTAGTCAAAAGTAACAATAATGGTTATTCTTTTTTAAATTCTAATATTAATATATTCACAATATACAGGATTAAAAAAATTAAATAACTGAAAATTTAATAGCTATTCTTATGTTCCATTTGGGTATTTGACTTTTTTTTGTTTGTTTATTTATCTATATAATAATATTTTAGTGATAAATAAATAATTTTGATCAAAATTGTGGTTGCAACATTGTGTTAGAGATCCTATGTCCGTATTATATTGAAATATGTACTTTAAAAAAGGAAAACCCCCATATGAATGATAAAAAGCGAGCGGACGTGTGGTTCTACCTAGCGCGAGCGCATGAAGGTTAAGAAAAGTTCGTTCAGGTTGTGTGAAGAACACGTGGAACATTTGAAACTATTTCCAAAAATACATATAGCTAGATGATAATAATGACAAGATTATACACCTGGCATGATCAATTATCAATCAATCAACAATTTACGTCAAACTGACGTAGATTATGACAGAAGCATGTGGAAGCTACCGTCTTTACCAACCGAGAGGGCAAACGGTGAAATATGTTCAGTGTACACACTCGAGTTAATATTACAATCATAAAACTAACTTTATGATTGAATCGGCTTTATACCATTTTTATGACTGAATTCAATTTATATCGAACAAATAAAAGTAGTAAAAAATCACCATCTTTAATGACGGCCATCATCTTAGATGTGGCCCGACACGTCAGCTACGACATCCGTTGACCCACGGCGAAATAACCAAAAAGAAAATCCATTATATCCTATATATACATAAGCCGAGATAAACTACGATGAAGATATTAAAAAATCGGTGTGACTATCAAATAGTGTTCGTATAAATATATCGCTTAAGTATGATAATAATAATAATAATAATAATACCGAGACTCCTACACCAATCGTGGAAGTAAATAAGGTGACATCAGCCCGGTAAAGTCAACAGCAGGCCGGAAGTCCGTGGGAATTATCGCGTTACATAACTACCTACTCTTACCAACTACCTGCCTATAGGACATCCAAAGGAATACATTTCCTTCACATATTTCAACCGAGAGGATGGTTTCGGCGCCGAACGTGGGAATACGGCCCCGCGATGGCTGACCTTTCAACGAAAACAGACGATACAGATACGAGAATGAAAGTAGCCAATTTTCGGCAAAA
The DNA here is from genome assembly GCA_022840565.1 of Eubasilissa regina. Classification (NCBI taxonomy): domain Eukaryota; kingdom Metazoa; phylum Arthropoda; class Insecta; order Trichoptera; family Phryganeidae; genus Eubasilissa; species Eubasilissa regina. The sequence continues at coordinate 5,284,598 of JAINEB010000003.1, forward strand.
ATATTGTCTGCTACCATTGTGCTGACCTTCTAAATTACACGAAGATGTATTTAGAACAAGATGAGTTCGCTCAAGCGGTCTCACAGACATATTTACCTATTTAGATTTAGTTAGTTGAATATGTGGTAAAATATTAGGTAAAGCTGATATTAGCATAGTGAATAAGATTAAAAAAGGGTCGCTTAAGTGGTTTGGTCATATAGAATTGTAAGAAAGATGTATAACGCGTGTGTTGATGGCACCAGAAATAAAGAACGTCCACGGAAGACTTGGCACGACCAGATACTGAAAGACGGTCCTGTTAGAAGCCACAATAATCGGCGAGCTTGTATGAGAAGGTGTATAAATGTGGATAAGGTGAGAATTGTGTATCAGAACAGAAGAGTGTGGCGCTCTATCCTCTATCAGGGAAACGGCGTGATGTAAGTTATTTCGGTGTAAAATTGAAAGTGAAAGCATGCTATCAACAAATTGAGATATAATACTAGGTACATAGTAATAATTTTATTTTGCATATTAGGTCACTCAAAAATTAGGTCAGTCGTTAAAAGGTGCGGCATTAACTTTCAATTATTCAACACGTCGTGTCATTAAACTGGAAAGGTCGGCGGGGGGCCGTTACAAAAGCGATCGCCGATCACTGAACAATGTACTCCACATTCACAATACACACGGCGTCGTATCACGGTTAGATTACGGCCGAAGCCCGAAACGAGGAACCGGTCATGAGTGCAACAGTACCGATTATTCACAAGTTCGACGGTTGAACGAACTCCTCGATAGCTCTCCCGACGGCCACCTTCGCCAGGCGCAATAACCCCGTAGCACAATGACCCATAAGCCCACACCGTGTGTATACACACAAACATTTTTTTCGCCCGCAGTTTCGCCGTTTCTTCGGCCGACAGGGACCGGGAACGTTCATCAACCCCTAACGGGGGACAAGTGCAGAACTGGGGCAAAAAAACGAGTTCAAGCAACCCCCGGTTCCGTTTCGTAAAGTTTCGCATTCTCTTGTGTAATCTCCGACGATTAGGGATGCATTTCGTAGAATTCTTTTATACTGTCCCGGGACAACGGCGTACCTGGAAACTGAAATAAAAAATTAAGGGGTGGGTACGCACCCTGAACAAAAACGAGCAGCTGTGCGGGATCGTTCGCCGTCGGGGTTGGTTAGAAAAATATATGACTGGGGCCAAAAGTTCCGTTGAAACTTCGAAAGCTAGAACGTAACATTTTCAGAAAGCGAAATGCATTCCTGCATTTCTGTTTAATAAATAGCTCGAATGCAAATGGACTATTTCTATCGATAATAATGCAGAAACAGAAACAATAACAAGTTTCATTGGCTTTAAAATATTCAGCAGAAATAGGTGGAGTCAAATTAACTGCCATCAGAAGTCTGACAAGTTTGGTTTATAACAAAATAAAAAATTGGGTTCGTATAAACAGGGCGGCAGTTTGACATAATTCTTACCCATTAATATACTTTCAAAATGTTATCTTTCATAGTTTTAAGTTTATTACATTAAGTTTGTGGTTAAACCACTTTGATGAATTTAACGTCGACCGGTTTCTATACTATTGTATATATTGTATTTCACTTCAGGAATGGTAATATTTTTAGACAACTTTTTAACAACTGAAGCAAGATTAGCGGTTCATAATGGAGTCATGGTACGGAACGAAAGTAAACTGAATGCAGTGGAAATGAAATCCCTTAGGTGTATATGTGGCAGATCCATTTATGACAAGAGTAAAGAATGAAAAAATAAAGAAATTATGTAAAGCTGATCTTAGTATAGTGATTAAGAAAGGATCACTTAGGTGGTTTGGTCATATGGAAGGGATAAATGAAGAGAGAATGGTACAAAAGATATACACAACGCAAGTGTTGATGGCACCAGAAGTAGAGGACGTTCGCGGAACACTTGGCATGACCAAGTAAACCAGATACCGGAGGATGGACCTGTTAGAAGCCTTTAATAATCGTCGAGCTTGTAAGAAAAGATGTATGAATGTGGATGAGGAGAGAATTGTGTGTCGGGACAGAAGAGTGTATACTCTATCCTCTCTGTCTACCCCCGCGGAGAAACGGCGTGATGGTAAATAAGTAACATTTTTAAATAATTTTTGATTAGAATTTTTCAACTTCCCAATGTATTTAATAAACGTTCAAAGATGACAGCAAATTAAAAACAGCTGGCGAATGTTAGACCTTATTTTAGGCGGAAAAAACATTTACGTCAATTATTAACACAGCATATCATTTTTTGGTAAATGTGTCACGAAACTGCGTTAAAAACTGTGCAAAATTTATAGAATAATAGAATAAAATGAATATAAAGTTTTTATCGTTTCAAAACATGCGAACACCATCTGAAATTGAAATAAAATTCAGACGATATTGGACTATACTAAAAAGAACGTATATTTAATAGAATAACAATCCACTTTGTATGAAACTATGAAATTTATTATACGTCAACCGGTTTCGCTTATCTCAAGCTTTATCAGGACGCTTTTAAAACTATCTTTAGGTTGGTCTTAAACTTTCAACATACAATTTAATATGTATTCATTGAAAATATATACAAATAAAATCAATTTTTCCGAAAAATATTGTTTTTGCGCTACCGGGATTCGAACCTGGATCTCTATTTCCAATCTGGGGAAGTACACTACCAATTGTGTTATAGCGCCAGTATTTTTTATGACAAATTTTCGAACCTATATGTTACACTTTTTCAAATTAATATATCTGTCGTTCCATTATTTGAAAGCCATCTACATTTTTTTTTCTGAATAATTACAACTTCACAATAAGAATGTGTTTTCCTTAATACAATTTATTGTATGTTACCAGCGACTTTTTTCGCTTACTTTTAAAAATGAGATATTCAGTATTTAAATGTATGCGTGTTCTTTTACACGACAAATAAGTTAATAAATAAAATATGTATAATGTGAATATTTAAAAATTCATGCGAAAATAAATACACCCAACTGTCTGTAAATTTTTGAAAATATAAAATACCAACGGCACATTTAGTATCGTGTACCATCGACGCCGGTAAACTTTCGGCGACACACAAGACAGACGTCCGACTGGCAGATGCCTCTCGAACGGAACCCATCGATCAATTGGCAAATTAATGATATGTTCTGCCGCAGGATTCTAGGAAGGGAAACATACCCGAAACAGAACCCCTGGCCCAGGATTAGAACCTTGGAGGGCAGCAGCTGTCCATGTCAAACACAAAAGAGACACAACAGGTGGATCATAATTAAATGTTGAAGAAATAAACTCCTGGCAAAAAAAAACAGTAATAAAATTTGACGCAACATCTAGTGATAATGTGAGTAATTAAGTATTTAATACCAAGTATGTTTTTAAATGTCAAATTGGCAATAAAAAGGTAATCAATTTTAATTGTATTAATGTAGTTTTTTTTTTATAATAACTTTTTATTGATATAAGATATTATTAAAGAGAACATATTCTTATTGTGAAGTTGCAATTCTTCAAAAAATATGTCTGTGATAACTTAATACAAATTAAATGGATCAATTAGAAAATAATACAGATAAATCAATTTATCGAAAAAATATTTTTGTTGCTATCGGGTTCGAAAATTTGTCGTCAATTTACTATGTTGGTGTAGTGTAATCGGTCAATGCATTTCCCCGGATAGGAAAATATTCCAGGTTCGAAACCCGGCAGCAACAAAAATATTTATTCGATTAATTGATATCTGTATATCTTTCTAATTGATACATTTAATTTTTATTATGATGAACATTGTATAAGGTACAAGTCTACAAGTGTACAGTAGGTACAATAGAGACTGCAGCTCTCGAAACTATGCAAGTGCATCTCAATAAAACAATACGAAAGTATATCTCAACGTATATGCAGAACAAATATGAATTTACCGATAAAAATTAAAAAATCATGTTACACCACAAAATAATTGCAAGTCAAATAATAATATTGATATATTATTACAGTTCAATTATAAAATATTGCAAATTCTTTTAATGATAGACGTTTTAACGCGTATCCTTTTTAAAAAATATTTCTAATTTTTAAAAACCGGGCAATTTTGTTACAATATTACAAAAATGCAAAATAGCGACCTACGGAAAATAAAAAAATTGGGGAATTTGATGTTAATTAGTCAATTATTTATTATGTACACATGGCTTGAAAGACATACATACGTAATATGTAAGTGTAGAACATAAGTACAACAAATTAGTGTATCTCTGTAAGATTCATTTTTAAATATAAAATAAGCACCGTATTCGGTGATGCACCATAATCATAATCACACCGGATTAGAGTACAGCAAAAATGTGATCTGCGCGACAAATGTTTCTCACGGCTCGCCGGAGATGTACAAATTATGAAAACATCCTGCCCGAGTAGCGCATCCATCTCGAGGGGGAATGCTGTAATGTCTATAAGCCAGATATATACATCTTCAAGTGTTCTATTTACGGTCCTGCATTTAACTGACATCCCCGAGCGTTTTTATAAACGTGTTTACGCTTTATCCGAAGGGCTCCAACTGGGGTAAAAAAATCCCCCTCTCTTGTTGCGCTTTGGGTGCGTGTTAAAATGTTGATTGGGTACCCGCAATGCATCTCTCGACATTTGTATTTGGATGAATTGTAAAAAAATTTGGTGAAATTAAATATAAATCTCATCTGCAGACTCGCGATATTTGAACGGTGAAAATAATTTACTGTGAGACTTTTTCAGCGCGCTATAAGAAATCGGTGACAATGGCAGTCGTCGGGTTAATTAATTAATACACGCTCGCAGATATTAAGTAAGTTTGTCGAATTAAACGCTCTACATATCTAGACTCGTGACCGTACACACGTATTTACTAATCATCGCGCCAATATTCCGCGGGGATAAGAGACGGTAGAATTCGGCCCCGGCGTTACGCACAGGCGGTGCCAAATCAAGCCAAAAAATATGTAAAGATTTAAAAACAAAATCCCAAATTGCAAAACGATAACAGTGTGAAATAAAAATAAGCCAAGAAAGCAACTCCAATAAAGAACATTATAGTTATTTCCTAATAAAGCAGTGATTTGTAGTCAACACTAATGTCCAGAACGTATTTTGGTAAAAGCCGCCTTGGGCAAGTTTCAAAATGCCGGCCTAACAAAATACCCGCCCTAACGTGTGTGGCATGCGGGCAGCCGACCTATGGGGCGGCAAATTTGTGGGGATGGTTTTACAAAAAATAAAAACATCATCTTCACTTAAGTTACTAGGACGGAAAAAAAACAATCTTACCTGTGGCGGCAAAAAGTATAGCGCCGGCGATGGTAGAATGTCGCACTCATAAAAGTAAAACGCTAAAACTCTCATGTATATTCACATCTAGCATCTTGAGCACTTCACAATAGGCCCCTCTATCAATAATACCTGAGTTACCTGGCCTTCTTCGCTGTTGTCTTTGCTCTCCTATGTTGTCCAATATTTCTGGTCAAAATTAAACATTCCCGACATACATCTGGCGTTTTATCTTCCCACTCTTACATTCACGAATTCATCAGAATTTGCTCATTATTATTATCTAATTTCTACTAATTTCATTATTATCTAATTTCACAAATTCTAAGAGCCGCGCAACATTACAAAAAGTTACAACAACTCGGATCTATTATTATATAAAATAATTTGACAAAATATTTAGTTTAAACCACTATTTATTGATTATTCAACATGTTTCGATACCTATGGTTTCTTCTTCAAGAAACAACGTATATACAAAATATAAAAATACAAGCATAGATAAAAACAAAACTATAAAGTGGTGTATAAATAAGAACTAATATGAAAATAAATTTAAAAGGTGACTATTAAGGGTTTAGAAATTATACATACACATACCAGGGGTTCACAGTTAGATAAATTTGAAAATTAAAAAATAAGAAAAAGTGTTAATACCAAGCTTAATATTATAAATAACCAAATACTCTTTGAAAATCTTTGCCATAAAGTAATTTTGCTAATATTGAAGAAGTGATATTATTATATTACTTTAAAAACGCGTGTAGTGGTGAATATTTATTATAAATACTATAATATTCACACGCTTCGCGTTAGCATCCATGATTATAATTGCCTCTGGGAGCATTTTACTGTCCCTCTATCATCAGATCCTACAGACTGCGCTATTTTTTCTCAAAACTGGCCGATTCCTTTCGGTTAATTTTTCTAGAACTCTAGACTATATTTTAATAATAATTATGAAAAACCTATCATTCGATAATAATTGTCGACGTACTTTATAAAGTCAAGATATATTTTTGAAAACTTTAATTCATAAACCCCACGCTGTGTTATATTAAATAAGTGGATAACATTACTGAAACTGGCAGAGGCACCTGGCGGGGCAAATAGCAACTGAATAAATTAATGGTAACTAAATTACTTTTAATAGCAACGATAACAATAAATACCAAAACAAACGCAGAACGAAACTTTGATATTTATATGCAAACTTTTCCACAGAGTTTCAGATGCTTAACAAAATTAATTTAAGTACGAGGCGACACATAACATGACGTATACATATGTATCTTCAAGAGCTCTAGGTCCCAGACAACTTGAATGGTAGACGTCAAACTCAAGTCAGCCTTTACTTCAGTCGCAGAAATGGTTTTAGAACCAACCGGCGTTGCCAGAAGTTTAAGTTTAGTGAAAGATCATTTGCGGTGACAGGCCTACAAGCGTGGAACTATTTATCCTTCGATATAAGGAACGGTGCATCAGATACTTTATTTAAAAAGAGATTTAAAAATCACCTCACAAAATCACATCTATAAGTTCAAATAACAATTTAATTTTGAAATACTAGTATACAGGATTTAAACAGTTAGTGTGTAAAACGCCCATCAGGTGAATTTATTTACGAAAATGGAGCTGTATAAATTATCCAATGTTATTTTTTATTAATTCAGCGTAATAGATTAAATGTGCATTGACAGAATGATAACAATACAAACATTAACATTTAACATGTGTTCGGAGTCAAGTCGGCCGTGTACTGGCAGAGGAAGCGCGCTCGATATAAAACAGGAAATAAAAAAGCAAATGTCCTCCAAAGGTCAACCACATGTCACTCGTAAAAAAACGTTAAACAAGTAATTCCTCCGCTAGGGGTTTGCAAACATTTACAAAAATGCACATTTTGTACAAAAACTCACAAGTTGCGCCGTAACAATTCATTCACGACTGTCCTCCGTCCTGTCCGTATTAAATTCTTGTTTGCCTATTGAACATTCATCATGTACCCGTAACTGAGTGATTTATTTAATTGAATAGTATTTCTGTATGTATGTTACGAATAATTACAGAAATTACGGATAATTATAGAAATTCGTCGGCGGCACCAGTCCTTTTCTATCTACTGCTGAATGAAGGCATCCCCAAATAAAATATATTAAATGTGATTCATAAATATACGAGTGAATGGCTTCAAAATTCTGTATTACGCATTCGTTCGTAGTCACTTAGAGTACGCTTCTCAAATGTGGAACCCATGGCAGATTACATATATTGCGAGATTAGAATGAATACAAAATAGGTTTATTCGACATCTGAATGTTAGATCTAATCTATCATTCGGCTCCTATTTAGATGCAGCAAACTTCCACAATATGAAGACCCTAGAACATCGACGAACACGTGCTGACCTAATACTTCTCTTCAAACTACTGCAAGGCCACATTGATTGTCCGAGCCAATTGGAGTTAATATCTCTCCATATGCCTTCTAGATTAACCCGGCAATCCGTACTATTCCACATTCCCAGAAGTAGAACATCTTACATACAAAATTCATTCATTCACCGGTCATGCAAATACCATAATGAGAAATTTACAGAAATTGACTTGTTCAACATTAGCCTTACTAAGCTCAAAGGGTTCTTCATATGAACCACCACAATCTAAACTTTGGCCATTCACTATACCTATAAAAACTCATGTTGCTCTCCCTTTACCGCAACGTCAGTTGCAACCTCCCCACCTTTCTCCTTCTTTTATCTAAACATACTTTGTATCCAAATATTTTTTGTGGATTTTCTTTATTAGTATCGCGTGTTAAATAATTATTATGTTTATTACAAAATCCCTTAATAAAAAAATAAAAATATTTATATTACGATAACGATTCTCCATTACTATATACTACCAAATCAAATTTCATTGCCATTGCTGAAAAAAATATAAACATTTTATATCAAAATTTAGACATACGTGCACCGTAATTTGCCAACCCCTGCCTGTGTGGCCTATAGAGAGCGACTGGCAAAATGGAGGGGAAACGTGCGTTCTCACAGGGCAACAATACGGCCGGCGCTGGCCTTGACTCACGCCGGCGGAAGAAGTTTCGCCGATGAGAACCGCGCGGCCGCGCTCATCTCGCGCGCCTGGGATGTATGTTACGCTCAACCTCTATAATCACTTACGCTCGGAAGATGTCAAATGTAACCTCGTGTGAGATGTGAAACATTTGGCAATACGTCAAATGCATTCAAGTTCACAACATAGAAAAAAAAAATCGAAGACATAGGAAGATAAAATAAAATAAAAATTGCTACGTAGGTAGGTACTTGGTAATTTTTCCCTTCGAAGTGAATTTATTCTAAACAATGTTTTAATTCGATTAAGTTTTATGAAATCTAATATTCATATATCATTGACATATTATGTATGCCACTCCTATAATTCAAGAACCATCTTATTTGGATGAAATACAGATAGATATTTGAGATAAATTGTCTATTATTATTACAGATGTACCTACAATAAAAAATAAACTACCTGGGTCTTTTAAAAAGAGCACGCTTTCTCCCAATTTGGAAGAAATTATTTAAAAATGGCTTATCGATAATAATCTGTCTCGCCTGTAAGAATGATATAAATTTAAACGATGACTGATTAATTGTTATGTTTTTGAGTTTATTAAATGTAACAAATTAATATAAATGTACCTGCAGACAAACATCTATCAAGACGTTTTGTGGGTCTAGTGTTAATTTAAAAAAAAATTATATTAAAAAAAAATGTACCTGTTTATTAAGATTTTTTTATGAGCTTTCTAAATTGAACTAACTTATCGAGTTAAGAGCTATTTAACGTTTTTATAAACATGGTAAATGGCAAGCTAGACTACCTGGATTTAACAAAGCTGATTTCGTACCGTGTTCCTACTCTAAGTTCTAATGTTTCCAAAACAAAGTATTACATTAACTCTAAAAACATAGTGTATACGGAATAGGTGTTACGTCAACAATCTTACTATTTTCAAACTAAATTAAATGCTTGTGCTATGAAAGTAGGACTAATTTGCTGGTCTCCTGGAATGGGGCTCGAACCCGAAAACTGGATCCACTAGGCGAGTGTCTTAATCACTACACCAACAAGCACGACTAAATATTGAAACAATAGCATAATTGACTAGGATAATAATGCAATTCCATGTTTAAACTTTATACATACATTTGATGATTAATGGATATATATTAAATTCTGCGAATTGTGATTAAGATCAAAAAACTTATGCTATTTAAAAAATATTGTTTTAATGTAAAATCCGTAAAGCTTTGGAAAATAAATCAATTTTATTGTTAATTATTACATATTCGTATTCAACGTAAAATAATAAAACGTAGTGATATGACATTATAGTTTTTTTTCTTTGTATATATTTTTTCTATTGCGTCAAATAATACTTATGTTATTTCTGATAAAGGAATCTTACTCGATTGAACACGGACACAAAAGCTAGAACGGCTGCTCCATCAAAATCCATAAACGTCCGACAAGAACAAGTCAATAAAATATCCTATTCTGCTCGTCTGTTTACTCGAGCAGAGAGCGAACAGATCTGGCAATGAGGCGGACAATATGCAAGCCATGTGTTCTGTGTTTTTTCTACGTATACCTACCATTCCCGGGTCGTGCGAAGGGATGTTCCGCCCCAGCCGAGAACTCATGTCCGCGTGTGTAATAACGCGATGCATTTTGGGTTTTATGTCGCGCACGACAGATAACCGCCATTGCTGAGAGCCAATAGAGACGCGGCGAGGACAGAAGACAGAAGGGAGGCGACCATTATTACCTCGGAGGCTGTGCGGCCGTAAACCTGTAGCCGCGCACTATCATGGATGGTTTTATGACGTGTCTGCGTCACCCGCCGTGCCTTTATTGCGAGCTTTATGAGTAAAAATTATCACGACAAAATTTTCCTCTTAGATCCGAGCGTAAAACGAGATTTACCTCTCGGGGGATTATGACTTTATTAGTTTCTTACATCTTTAACGACATTAAAAACGGGATTGCGCAACGTGGAACCATTCTTAATTGAAATTCTCCGAGCAGAAAATAGCATTTATTAATGGCGTTATTTAACTACCTATCCAGCACATATCAATTATTACTTTATTTCCAGAGAGAGAGAGAGAGTCGTATCAAAGCGTAATACGGAGTTTTTTGGGAAATATAATTTTAGATTAATTACATAATTAATAATGGAATATATACATCATTAATATTCTCCGAAAAACATACACGTTTGCGAAAGGGGGATTAAATTTATGTGTGTAATATACCTGTTTATATCTAATATACATATTTTATAAATTAGATAAAAATAATGGGTAGGTAGCGATTTTTTCTTCTTTTTTGGTGATAATTGAACTACAATTGAGTACTTCTCAATTTGGTCTTTAGCATTAAATGGAGAAGCGTCATCAGGTAAAGTTTAGACACATGTAACGAAGTGACTCGTGATGCTGTATTAAACTGATCAAGAGCACCATCCAAGACTGAAACTAATTAGGCAAACTGGCAACAGATTATTCAATGGAAATAAAGCAGCGCTGCGCGATTTCCAGTCAACAATACAATAATTACACTACGGGTAGCACTGGATCAGCAGACCGTTGCAAACATGAAACACGACTCGGGTGCTAGTTAATTCGAGCTGGTAACGAAGCCTCCGCAGGAAGTGAGCCGCCCCGCGGCCCACCCTGCCTAGGAAGGAGAGTCCGCAGTCCGCAAAGCGGGAGTTTGAAAACTTTTTTGTAAATGTAAGATGCTGGTTTATTAAATACTTGATCCGATCCAGACGCAAAACTACAACCGTATCAATCGGAAATATTTGTTGGGTAACGGTACAATTATTTTATCTGGTAAGATGATTCACGGCCATTACTACAAATATCATAAAGGGCCACACAATCGCCGTCTTGTCCAAATTCACCGTGACCGGATTATTGCGCAAACGAAAACTGCGTACACACGAATATTACCCACACAAAAATAGCGCACAATAGATTTTGAATTAAAAATTAGTTCTTTTCAATATTCTAAAGATACACTTTCGAGTGTCTTCTTCAAAACTTTTTATTACACGGGTACGATAGAGCCTAATAAAATGTAAAATAAAAACAAAAAAATAATAATTTAAGAAAATAATATATATTTACTTTTATATTATATTATATATTATAAGCAGTTAATATTATATGATAAACAAGTATATATTATATAATCAGGCCCGTGCCTAGCCGTGCGGCAAACCGTTCGATCAAAACAAGAAATAATTATTTTATCTAATAAAATATAACAGTATGCATTTAAAAAAAGATTACTTGTGTACATTTTGACTGTAATCTCGGATAAGGAGCAAGCATAGGCTAAGTTAGTTTAGGTTAGGTTAAGAATAACCCATAAATAATTTTATTTAAAAAAATGTAAAATTTTTAATTCAAAAACATGATGTGCTTGTGTATAACCCCGAACCCAAATTCAAATACCTACATATTTTCTAACGCATCAATCTCTCGTGTTACCTATTTATGCCGTCCAATGTTTTATAATTCTTCCATTCCGCGTTGTTTTATCTTTCTCTTTCTCACTAATTTATTCCACGTGACCAAACCACATGGATTTGCAACCGCCATTACGATGTAACACATTCTTAATAAAATATATATTAACAGTGTATTAATGGCGGTCACTATTACTTAATCGCGGTTTAGTTAATGTTTTCGCTTGGTTTTTTTTACATTGTTTTTTGAGAATTGTTAATTTTAAATATTTTTTTAGTTAGAAACATACTTCCCCAATGCAGTGATATTGTTCTTGGCGAATTCCTTAGCAACACAGAGCCTTGTCCAACTTCAAAAGTAGTACAGAAAATATGTTAGAGAATTTCCATTATGCATGTATAAATCTGTCATACTTATCTTTATCATAGTATCAATAATGCGAAAATTTAATATTTTTTCCACTGACCGTACGTGTACCGTAATTGTCTTGCTCCTATTCCGCAGGAAATGGTACCGAAAACATAGTGTCGAAGACAATCACGGGATGTGACTGAAAAGAAATCGATATATTATCGATTACATTATTAACATCGATCGGTTTCAGGCGATAAAAAAGAAAGCTGAATGTTTTTGGTATATTAAAAAATTCTAAAATTTGAAAAAATATTTCAAAAGATATGCGAAAATGGACAAGTGGTGTATATACGCAAGTTTGTGCCCATTTCAGGGCGAGTTTTATCAATTTGTTTAAAAATAATATTATTCATGTTGCTAACAGAAAAGTGGCTAAATTGTGATAGAAAAAGAAATGCAGGCAAAGATTTCGATTTCTGATTTGAGATCTGTAATCCGCTGACTGAATAAAGATGTGGGAATGTAATATATCATTATTAACAGAAAATCAATCGGTTAATGCCGATTGCTTGCTGTCAGTGTATTCTGTATTGCTCTCCCTGGACTTGTACAAATAGTGTTCTTACGAATCAACTTTGAAATTTATATATCCACGTAGACATTCTTAAAAAATACGAACAAAACATGCGTATGTCACATTTGGAAGCATTTGACAGTGCTACCAAAGATAAGGAGGACTGCGACGCGATATGACCATGAGATATAAATGAGATGATGACAGATGTTCAATATACTTGCCAGTCGTAATACGATTTCGCTAATGTATATTTTTTCTGACTCGTAATAAAAACAATGCAGGTACACTTCGTTTCAAATTGAGTATATATATATATATTTACGTACTATTATTGAATATATAAAAGAGAAAATATTTAAGTAATCTTAACCTAGAGATATTAAAAACATGTCGAATTTTTCCTTACTGGCAAATGACACCTCATCCGAGTCCAATACATCCAGAATGTCATAGATAAAAGATGTGGAAGTGCTATATTATTAGGGATTATAGCATGTCGAGGGTTAAGGCTCGGGGAACGCACGGGACCGTAGGTAGAGGGAGAGAAATGTACACGCACGCACATGCGCATGCGTGAGCATGTTGGGGCAGGCCGCGGAAAGCCTGCCCGCTGAAACATGACGCCGAGTCGCCGAACACACCACCACGCGCACACGAGACGAGGGCAACAGGAGAAATAAGAGTTGTATGAGGGAAACACTCGACTGAACGCTAATGTCATAAGGCGATTAAAATACTAGATTAACTGAGGGAACGGCGGTAAGAACACGGTACCTATAAAATGAAATGTTAAAATAATTGAAACATTCCAATTGACAAAAACTAATAAAATGTGTAATTTTTTTGATTATCTGAAACAAACTCTACGAACATTTTTTTATCTTTACAAACGGTGAACCTATTTACAAAGATCTATATAAAAATGCGTTATAAAAAACCCTTTAAAGACATTCAATATTTACTAAACTTAATTTAAGTTTCATCATTAATTTTTTAACTTTTGAAATTAGCAAAATTAACTTTGTGGTAAAAATTAATTATTTTTATTTGTTAACTTTGTTTTATTAACCACTGATTGAGTTTAAATACATCTACCGGTTTCGAAAAATATCATTTTTTCTTCTTTCATCATCATATTTTCTTCTTCAGGATTAAAATATATTATTATTTATTTACCAGAATCTATTTTTAAAAAACAATAATTATTTAAAAAAAAAATTTAGTATCAACTCAAATTATATTAAGTAAAACTAAATTCTGGTAAAGAAAAAATATATTTTGATTAGTATTGACATCCAGAAGAAGAAAATTGTATTTTTTGAAAGCGGTAGATGTATTTAAACTCAATAAGTGGTTAATAAAACAAAGTTAGCAAATAACATTATTTTTTTTAAATCGTGTGTTGTCGCCAGCAAACTGCCATTCTTGTTCAAGCACTGTTGATAACTTTTAATTTCTTAATTACTATTAATTGTCCCTCATTTCCATTAAAATAAGACTTCACACCACGATTGTATTAGGAAGATACTGGAAATAGAACACTTCATCACAACACCTCATTTCAACTAATTAACTCGCTTAAAACTGTGTACATATTTCTTGAGACGCCTGAACTATCTATGATCTCAAAATTTATTTATTTATTTATAAAAATGAACTCTATGTAATATATATAAATTATACTATTAAATAAGGTGACCCTGTACATGCAAGCGAGAGTGTATATATAGTTTATAGGTATAATTGATCTATTTTATGTTATAATGCCGACCGGTTTCAAAGTAACCGTTTCTTCGTCAGAGTAGAATAAAATTAATCGTAAACTTGTATTTTTGTCACGTTAGTTGTGTCATTGATTGTCTAGAGACGCATATTTAAAGTTCTTATTATACGCTAAGAATAAATACATCATATTCAGCTGTCACTAGGAAGAAAGAATCTTTGGAGGATAATAAAACGTTTAATGGTGCAGTAAATATTTAAAACAATCAGATGACACGTAACCAAAAGTGTCCCACTGCCGATTGTATTATCTGCGACTGGCGGATAAACGCGTAATCTCTTTGCACGCGGTGCCCTTAATTAAATTGCACCGCGCCCCGCGCGCCCGGCGGCCGCGACCCGCGCAACACGGGTCAGGTTGTGCACACTCACGCACACACGCAGCTGTTGCGTAACGAACAGACACACACACACACACACACACACACACACATATCTAAGTGAATATTCATGCACGCATTCATTCGCGAGAACAAAGGGGGCGAGCAGTACCCGGTATACAATCGCACTCACACTGCAAACTAATATTATTCCCACGCGAGAAATGGGATACCTGGCTATCCTGATCCAGTCCTCGGAACACGCATTCTAGCGAGGCAAACTGCAAGGGTGACAAGATTATTCGCAAATAGAAGAACTGTTGAAGTCTTTTCCCTGATACTAGAACTATGATATAGAGGTTATTAATAAAATAAGAATCGACGCTTAAAAAAAATGAAGATTCATACCCGGAATGCGTGTTAAATCAACATTATTACTACATATTTTCAAACTAAGCTAAACGGATGTACCGATAGTTACTAGTCTTCTGGAATGAAGCTCAAACCTCCAAACATTGGATCACTAGGCGAGTCTTAACCACTAGATCAACAAAGACGTCAACAATTTAGACATTGTTAGAACCCATTTCAGAGCACCAGGAGTAATGGTATTTTATTAGCCATGTCTATCATTATCCCGCCGATTGAGTCATTTTTTAACACAAAAAAAAAAGCGCCACGAGTGCTGCAAAAATTTGGGTAGTTGCTAGTGGATCATCATCCTCACAATCATGGATGATGGTGCACGTGGCCTATTCCACTTTAACTATTTAACACTTAAATTTAAAAAATACATTTAATCGAATCGCTTCACTTTTTTAGAGTTATTTTATAAAATTGATCGAAATCTGAACAAAATATTCGTACAAGAAAAAATGAGTATAAAACGTTATTCAATTATTTTAGTTGTGAATGTTTAATAGCCGCGTAAAAATATTCAATTGATTAAAATATCATAGAATCAATTCATAAATCTAGTACGCAACGAGCTTCTCTTAATTATGATCAATTATATCATCACGTTAAAAAATTTAAATAACCAAGAATCACGACGCAACATTTTGGAAACAAAACACAAGTAGATGATATTTTTTAATGAATGCAAAATAAAATATTCGTTTCAGAAATAGCGTTTAATTTTAATTCACGATTGGTTTAATTATAAAATTCAGAATAATATATTTTTTTACAACTTTTAATGCGATAAAGAATTAGCTCAGTCGTGAATCTTAATATACATAAAAGGCAACGTGTCCGTGGTGTGTTATCTTAAAACTAGAAAACGGCTGAACCAATTTTACCCGATGTTTCTAAGCTTATTGGGAATTTCACTGCCAAAGATATTCTGAGCTATCACAGAAGACTGTGCAGTGAACACATATGTTACATAGTCCGCAAAATATCTTTCATGTTTCACATAAAATTTTAAACAATAATATATGAGAAATATTGAAACAATGTACGAGAGATTATTAGGATATACATACATGAATGGTTTATCTACACCTGGAAAAAGACAGATTTTCTGTTTATAAATATTTTAAATGATTTTCATTATACACAATTAAAGTCCAATAAATGACGATGGCGTCCAGAGACAGAGATATAACGCATAACTTTACGACAAGTATGAAGTATGGAGACGCCAATGTGGTCAATTAATTAAAATTGGAAGACAGCGCTGGCGGTATTGCAGACCTACAACCCGAATATAAAGTTGAGTTCAGTGTAGGAGCGGATAAGCCAAAGTTGAGCACTTCCTCATACCGAATCATTTTGTGTGCTACACATCATTCATTAAGTACATGTACTTAGCTCCGAAACTGTACAACACACTCAACACCAACTGGAAATCGTCCATTTCCAACAAGATTACACAAATATGATTCAATTAGGTAGACATCAATCAGAAGCATCGCTGTCCAGCATTCCAACATAATCATAAAACAATACTTACACTAATAATTCACTAGTTTTACAACACTCTCACTACAATTTTTTTTTTATTCCTGTCGAATCTTTATCTTCCTCGAATTAAATAACACCACAACAGCACGAAAAAAACTGGCTACTTTAACACAGACAGTCTAGCAAAGTAGACAGGACAATGCTGTGTATATCAGATGTGGAGTCTATTCCATCCCACACAATAAACTACGAATATTATAATAAATTATAATATAATTGTATCGTTTATCGTGTTATATTATAATATTTTACATTCACCTCTGTTACAATAAAAACATTATGTCAATAAAGTCTAATAAATAAATTAGGTTTAGTATTTAAGTTGATTCATACTTTTATCGTAACTTTTTATTTTTGTATGTAAAATATAAATAGCAGTCCACAAAGGAGTAGAAAAGGAACGAAAGTAGACTGAAAGCCGATGTAAATGCTGTCGCTTAGTAGAAAATGTATGGAAATAAATTTGTGTAAAAGTGAGGAAAGTATATATTAGGAGCTAATGCAGAGCTGCTTGTAGCATATTAATAGCATAATATATTGTTTGTAATGAAGAAAAGGTCGCTAAGATGGTTTGGTCACGTAGAACATGTAAACGAGGAGAGAATGATAAATAAAATATATAGGGCGAGACCCGGCGTGATCACAAAAACCAAGTAATACAGGGTGGCCTTGTTGAAAGCTTCAAAACCTAAAACCATGCGTAAAAGTGTATGAAAGTAGAGAGTGGTGTGCCACGACAGAAGAGTGTGGCGATCTATTCTCTCTGCCTACAGCTACGGAAAAAGGGCGTGATGATAAGTTAGTTAAACACCAACGAACAGTATCCATTTTAGGAGAATGTCGTTTGATTGTCAAATTTCAATTTAATTCAAACACGCGATAAACATTTATAAGACATCTGATGACCATATCGATATTATAACATTGATATAGATTTTGTGTATTTTGTCATCAAATAAAATTGTAAAATAAAATAAATGACGACATAGTACTCAAACCGAGTTCAAGAATACAAGTTAACGAAGTTTCAATCATTTCCGTTTCCTTCTAAATAAGTACCCGACACAAGCAGGAATGCAACCACAACTCCAGGTGCTCGGATATAAATTTGTAACCGTAACGGTATCATCAAAGTCCAGCGGTAGGAAGGCACCCGTATTAAGATGTAACTTAATGTCAGACTAAAGACAGAGTTTAATTAGTACCGCGGTGTTAGCCGGTTAACACGTTGCCTTGACACGAAAACTAGCGCTGTGTTAATTAATGTTCCTTGAACAAATATATTTGTCTCTATTTGAACATTTGAAACCAATTATAAGAAAATAAACAAAGCATATAAGTAGAATTAAAATTATGTTATGGTTAATTATCAAAAGGCCATTCGTTATTATCAAAAGGTAAATAATTATATTAAGTATATCAGATAGCGCTACATAACTAAGTTCTAGAAAGTGAGAAATGTTGTAAAAGAGTATGATATTGATATTTTTTGAAAACCATGGACAAATGTAGATACGTACTTCTAAAATGGTACATAGCTGAAGGTGGAGAATGGAAGAAAATAAAATATCAGAATACTGATGAAATTTGAATATATAACGGAAGGTAGAGAAAAATACAAGATGCATCAGGACATACAGAAGATTATAGTTATATTATAAGGTGATCATATCAATAATTTCATTCATCCAATTAACAATTATGTATGAATAAGATTTGTAATAAAAATTAAAGTTATCTACAAAAATCCAGGATAGCTCCACCTCAACTTTTATTCATGTGTATATTTCGTTTATATAAATTTATACCAGAAGGGATTCGAAAAAGCTACTAATTAACTTAATTTAGTTAAGAACTGATAATGGAATGGGTGAGAATTCATTAGTGTTTGTTTTTTACTTCACTAATAATAATACAATGAGATTGGTTTTAGGCTGTATTTATTTAACCTACTTCTGGCGGTTTTTTAGTACAAAAAGTGAAAGGAGGTAAAGACACAAAGGGATCGAATTTAATTAAAATCACTGTTCCGTCATTACCTACCGAAGAGTGAGAATACAGGTTTGCAAAAAAAAAAAAAGAACAATTTTTCAAATCCTAGAGGGTAGCCAGCCAGAGGAAGACCCCCCCACCATATACAGATAGGTATTTACTATTTATTACTAGATATATAAATTTATTTATTTACAGACATGAAATATAACAGGTGTATCACATCAACCCGATGTGTAATAATGTTACGTATTACGATTATCTCTCGAACGAAGCTGTAAATGTGGGTGATAAGATTTGTGGTGATTCAAGAAATAAAAATAACTTTTCTTCGGAAAATTTAAAATTTTCAACTATTCAGATTTATTCGATATTAAACTCCTAGATGATATGACCGTACTCACCACGTCAATCTACCACATCTGCACTACACTAATATAGAATGTTAATTTTACTACAAATTTAATAATTAATTCAAAGTTTTCCAAAAACTCACTTAATTTTTCTTACATTAAAAGAAGCCATTTGATTAAAAATTATTCACGGTCTTTTAATGCACAAATGCACAAATTATTCTCAGTACAAACACGACCGCAAATAATATTTACGAAATAAAAACGATAAAGCGAGTGTGAAATGAATGGTATATTTATGACCACGATACCGAAATGCAAATGTGTTTATTCACACCAATTTCAAAGCAAGCAATTATAAATATTATTAATACAAGAACGAAATAAAAGTAAAACGGCGAGATGCAGTTTTACCGGTGTGATGTTCCGCGAAAGGATCAAACACACACTATCGGTTCGGTGTGGTCAGAAATACTATCAGTGACTGACTCCGTGCGCATTGTCGCCAGTCATCAGTCAGTCAAACGTAAAATTGTGCACGGTCATACAGATTTATTCAATACTGAATATTTCATTTATCTTATACATTTCTGGCAACAGAGGTTGGGACTTCCACTAACGATCGCCCGCAGAAAATCAAAAATATTTTCACGACCAAAATTTTTATTACAAATTCATAAAAATAATACACTTTAAGAAAAACGAAATATCTTATATTTTAAGACAGATAGTAAATGATAAATATCTTAAGGTTATTAATTTAAAAAAAATCGCTACAGTTACAGTTTAATGAAAACTAGAAGGCACGACTCGACGATAAAATATTTAACGGTAATCGATTAGGGCGTAAAATAAATGAAGTTCGTGCAAAAAGATTTTTTGGAAATTTGCGTAAGCTAATTCATTTTGTACGGATATTTGATGTGAAATGAGAATAAGCAACAAACTGGCATCGTGTATCTTCTTCTTTTTCACACAAGATGCATGAAACAGAAAATATTTAAAGAAGTATTTCAGCGCGATAATTATTATTACTGTCGTTCTAAACATATTGTGGGAAAGACGTGTAATAAATTGTTCGAGTTATAATTAATTTTTATTTATACGAAATATAAAGAACCTAATTTGAAGTAAATATGACATACATAAAATGAGCATAATTTTTTGTCAAAAATAATTTATTTATTCATTTTTAAAATACAATATAAAAAACGTCAGTTGCAACCTCTGCATCGGTGATTTCATCGAATTATTTGTTTCCGTTAAAATCGAACCAATTGGACAGCAAAAATCAAACATGGAGAATTAAACACACAAACTCACTGCACTAAAAAGATTAAAATAACAAGCACAAATGCATTTAACACCTTTCAATCACGCTAATATAAATATAAACATAACGAAGAATAAAGTAAATTTGGCACGAGCGATCATCGACCAAGCGACCTCCGCCATTCGGCCTGCCAGTCGGGCGGCGCGAGCACATGGAATGGGATCGCTCCCAAAACGATCGGGAAACGAAAATAAATATTATTAAATGCACCGGGGGTAAAGAAACTAGAGGTCGAGAGATCACTAGAGAGTACTACTCACAGAGGAAGAAATCTGTCACATCAAGACAACAAAACGAGTCACGATTTTGCGAAAATTGTAGTATTTCAAAAGCAGTTACATACGGCTTTGGTAGTAAATCAGTAGAAGATCAAATATATGATGTTTAGCTGAATTTAACCCGTTGTACCTTAGATACCTAAAAGGAAATAACAATAATAAATAAATTTGTTTTAAAAACATCACAGAACTATATTCTGAATTTGCAACATCACAATAAAAATACGTTTTCATTCAAATATTACAAAAGAGATCTAACAGAATACGAATCACGGTTATTTCCGCCATTTTTAAGTGGTTTGATTTATCATATAAAATTCCGGTTGGTGTCCAGAAATACAAAACGCTTATCAAACCAGTACTTAGTGTGCATTTGAGAGATGAACAATAATTAAGAAAGACCAGCGTGCACTGGATGTTTTTAAAAGGAAACTGGATTTTGGTGTAAACGTTACAAAAACAGTGAGTTTTCAGAATTTCTAATCATTTGATAGAAAATGGTTATGATTTTGATAAAAAATTGGGATTGTCAATTTTGCATGTAAACGGTGTCGGTTACAAATTAAATAATTTGGAATCGTTGGAGATAAATAAACCGTGTAAAACTAATCAAAAAATTGTAAACAATCAATTAAATTTAACTATGAGTCCCATTCTAAAAATTTTTCCTAAAAATTATTCGAGTAAATTTGTATTAAGTAACAATTTGAGTTAGGTACTAAATTTATTTTTTAAATAATTGTTGTTTTTTTAAAAAATAGATTCTGGTAAAGAAACAATAATATATGTTTTTAGTTAGTATAGACATTCTGAAGAAGAAAATGGTATTTTTCGAAACCGGTAGATGTATTTAAACTCAATAAGTGGTTAATAAAGCAAAGTTAACAAATAAAAATAATGAACTTTATTAATATATTTAATGAGCTAAATAGAAAGACTCGGGTGGTTAGTCCATGCGGAGAGGATAACCGAATAGCAAACACCGACTGTTGAACATCAGACCAACAGGATGCAAGAGCATGGAAAGGCCTAATCTAATATGGAGCGACAATGTTTTCAAAGATGTATCTGGTTTATAGATCCCAAATTTGAGAGAAACGGCGCGAGGAAACTCTCGAGGAGGCTTAGACCTACCAGGGGTTGTAGAACCAAGACATTAATGATGATTTTATATTGCCAGAAAAACTTTACTAATCTAACTTATTAATTGTGAATTAAGTTTATACCAAGAGATTTACACTAGAAATGTTAAAGCAGTACGCGAGTTATTTGTGTCAAGAACGGTAAAACCACTAATAGATGGATAATCTATATATTATAGATAATCTATAAGATTACATTCTGATTTCTATGAAGCAAGCAACGCACGATGATGAAGAGAAACACGTTAAAGAAATTAACCTTGATGACATTGGATCTTACGAAAAACATATGGTTAGACGATTCCCCGAAAAGTCGATAAAAATAAATCCAAAAAATACGGCTTGTACGAGAAGACATGAATATGCAATAATTTTTCGAGTTTTACACGTGGCAAAAGTTTGGGACATCCGTTTCAATTCGCAAATAAAATGACCGGGATTTTAAATAAATAATGGTCACCGATGACAAAAATTAAAAGGAGGGTTGTGAGTTGACTATAATATTTTATATTTATTGTGACGATGTCCTTCTGCGCGTCGCGCGTAAGTAAATTGGAAAGAAAATATATTGATATATTAAAGAGGATGTGTGACCTTTTGTGATGTTGTATTTTAAATCACATTATAGGGATCATCATTCATAATAAAGAGACCATTAATAAATTACTGTTTTTCAAGTTCTTATCAGTAATTAACGCTTTTCTCCAAATAAAAAAATATGTAGGTCGCTGATTACTAAAACAATTACATTTCTTCACAGAAACCTACATCTTTAACGCCTGTCCTAGACAGCCTTTTTGAAATTAATAATGTAACAATATAAAGCATTTTAACTATGACAAAAAAAAACTATCAACACTAAAACAAAAAATTATAATTAAACAAAATATATTTCGAAACAAATAATAGATAACTCATAGAGACGAAGCTATTTTATATTATATTTGAATGGAAAGATATGGAAGTATCGGTAATTAGAGAGCTTACGAGCTGTCTTCGGCTGGTTTAAGTGGTTTAATATATAAATATAATGTTCACCATTCTCACCCATTAATCAATCATCTTTTAGAAGTTGTATATATGTTAATATGAGGAAACACAGTAATTGTGTGTTCTTCGACCTATTCAAATATTGTTAATAATATACTGGTCAAAATAAGAAAATATATAAAAATTGATTTTTCAGACGTATTCTAGCATAATGTGATAAAAAACATTTAACAGATAAAGAAGAATGCTTTAAATAATATCAAAAATAATTATATTCTCATTGTGACATCTATGCTGTTTCAGGGAAAATGAATATAAAATTTAGTCCATAGATGGCGATAGTGTAGTTGTGCTCGAAGTGTAATTAAGCGAGTTGTCGAAGTGTTGTAAGCCATGTAATTGCCCATACGTCCATACCTTTCGATTAAAATATAATAAAAAATAACTTCGTTTCTATGATATATCTATTATATGTTTAATAACAGCGCCTACTTTGTAGGTGAAAATCCAGTAATTGTGTGTACTTGGACATATTCAAATATTGCTAAAACTATTTCGATTTGATTGCATCACGTTTGAAAAGACATAAATCTAAATATAATTAATAAAATAATCAAAGCACTTCCTCCGACGATCGGAAGCCGGCGGGCAACGCACGGACCAGAGGCGTGACTCAACGTAAACATAAAACGGTGCGAATAATGCTTATTTTTATCGCTTTAAATCATCTGAAACACATTTGCGCGACCAAATTGCATCCCGCAAGCGTTAAATGAAAAAATGCGAATCGACGCCAAGCGGCTAAGTTTGTCATCCCTGGCGGGCTCAGTGGCCGCTCCGGGTCGAGGCCGCCGCGGGCCCGAAATAGCCCGACGCCTGCAGCGGCCGTCCTTGGCGAGTGCACTGCGCCCGGCGTGACGTCACGCGACGCCTTTCTCGGCGCGGCGTCGGCCCGGCGACGCCTCTCGCTTTCCGCTGCGCAATAGGCGCCCGGGATTGCGGCCAGTGGGCAAATGGTACGGTTGGAACGTAAATATTCTGGTTAAATGATATTCATATTTTTTATCAATTCAAGTATTAGATTTAGTCATTGTGAATAATAACGTAATTTATACAATTTTATTGTACGTACAAGATGTCAGTATATAAGTGCTCTTGTATTATATACATATATTGAGTTATGTTTTATACATATACGTGAGAGATATATAATAGAAACATAATATGTACTATGTATGTAACAATCAAATTCGACTGCACGTCTCTTTAGCCTGAATGTGATATTTTTATAGAAAAATCTGGAATATTCTGAAGATGAGCTATATTATTATTTAGTTCGGATATTCATGACATATTTTTGAAAAAAGTTTTTAAGAAAATAGTGAGAAATCAAGAGGAACCATGAAGTGCAAGTTTTATATGAAGAGCCAAATATTGTAGCTACACTTAAGATCGCTCGAATACATGCCAAAAAAATACCTCCTCCAAGATACCCACCCTACCACTCAAGCCGTAGCATCAGGTACTCCAAGAAACGCAACCTTGAAACAATATTGACCGGGAAAGATCTCAAAGAAAATCGGGGCGATAATATTGAGAAATAATCAAGATATCTTGGCGTTCACGACAAGAGCAAGACAGCGATGAAGGCCTCAACTTTCAATACTAATTAAAGATAATTACTGTTTTCGAGGTAAGTTTGTAGAACTCCATAATCATAAATGTGAAAAAAAAACACTTGTTTTTTTATTCTACTTGTTTAATTTCATATGCTATCTATAAATATTTATATATTTTTCTACTTTGAACAATGCATTTACTTAATTTAAGTTTTACATTGTATTTATATGCTATCTAATCGCATCTTGATTTACTCTTTACATATTTTTATTTGTACATTGAACACTACACATTATTTATTACTTTACTGGAAAGGCAATCTGCTATAACGCTAGTGAAGCGGGCAGGATACCGAATATATGTCTTACTTTGCTGTAATGTTATCTGATTATAACAATATAATAAAAGACTGTACTGTACTATGAATCAAAACAATATTATTATTATTATTATTATTATTATTATTATTATTAATTTACGTGTTTCGCCTTGCGAGAATATTATTAATCTAACAATACTAAGATGCAACTTATACTTATAGAGAAAATCAATACCTTTAGACACAGAAATATTCAAAACTCTTCAAAATACATTTACAACCAAATTACCAACTTGAGGTATTTTAACTACTAAAATATTAAAGTATTGTTAATTTTTACCCTTCACATTGCGTCATATTGTGACATTTTATGGAAAACTTCTTATCGTGCATAGTTAAGTAATTATATTTAATAAAGAGACAAATCTGAAGTCCAGTGAGACGAATTCTACTCGGGCCTTAATAGTGCTTAAGTAATGATAAAATAATAATAAATATAACGCATAAAGATTGTTCGCTTTCTTGAAAAATGATTTAAACGATCTTCTACCACAATTTCAACTTCCTGGCTTTGATGTACAGATTTATGTGACATGGTTTGTTTTCTCCGTTTAAAAATACTATTCTCTCTTTCAGAGACACGCTTTTCTCTTTCTTTTCAAATTTTATTTATCTCTTGAATGCACTACAATTTTTTAGAGATATTTCATTTGTTTAATTGCCATCAAAACTATAAAAAATTATGTACACGAGCACAGTATACTGAAAACATGTCACATCAATATTCTTACAAACATTTTAACGAAAAATAAATAATATTTCAATGAATTCCCCATTTACACAAGTAATTTCCCAAGTAACACAAGTACATTACACAAGTAATTCCCCATTAAGTAAATTATATGGCTACTCCATTACGTTTCTTTATTGACAGTTAAAAGTATTTCTAATATATTCATATTTTGAATATTATGTAATATTTATTAACCTCGAAAGCTACTTTAAATTTTAACTGTCTGTAAACTAATTTCAATTTTACTTTTTTTTGTTGTATGTTGAAAGTTGTTTTATATATTTTATTTCAATTAATTTTAAAAATATTTTACCCTAAATAGATGAATGATAAATATTTATATTAATACAATAATTTAGTATTTACACTATTTATTAATTATTCTACATGTTTCGTTACCTACAGTATCTTCTTCAGGAAATAGTCACCTTTTAAATTTGTTTTCTTATTAGTTCTTACTTATTCACCATTTAATAGTTTTGTTTTTATCTACGCTTGTATTTTTAATTTCAGTATACATTGTTTCCTGAAAAAGATACGATAGGCATCTAAACATGTAGAATAATTAATAAATAGTGGTTTAAACAAAGTATTTTGTATAATTATTAATATAAAGTGAGGCCATAAGGTAATTTTGTAAATATTGAAGAAAGGATGTATGATTATTGAAATGTATTTTTACGTTAATTCTGTTCACAATTGTAAACGAGATTTATCTACGAAGAGGTTTCGCTTCTCGTAACAATATTGATTAATGAATATACATTGTTAGAAACATTTCTAAATTGAAACAATTGAAAAATATTTTTTTTCAAATGCACTAATGAAATGATTGCATTAAAGAAGTTGATTTATATTAAAAATATAAATTTAATTAGGTAACCTTATAGCTTTTTCATGTCGTGAACAAGTCTGGCAATCTATTGCAATCGATTTAAATGTAAAAACTCTACCACACTGCAAAAAATGTAAAAAAAAAAACAATTGTTAACAACAATGTGAACACGCATCAATAAGGCTAAATGTTTGATTGATTACAAAAGGCCGTCAACGTTCAAAAATTTATTTCACAATACCTGAGTTTTAAAAAAAAAGTGATGATCATACGATTAAAATAGAACGTTCACCACCCACTCTGCAGCCGTTCTCGGCCAAGGACTCGAGTGTTTCGAGTGACCCAATACGCAAAATGAGAAAATGGCATATCTCGCGGATTGAGAGCGGAGCGCCCGCCAGAGGTCACCGCATTATCTCGACCTTTTAATAATACACTTCGGCGATCGCGTTCACGTTCGAGCCGGCCGGCTTTAGGGCCATCGAGCACGAACGCGGTCAACAAATTAATATCGACGTATTTAGAAAATCATTTTGAATCCAGCTGCTGTTGAATGGTGCTTATTCGGCGTGCGATACATCGCGCACAGCACTGAGCGGTTAAATAAGCATAAAGACGAGCTGATTTAGCGATACTCCAAGACTTAGCGTGTTTATATTTATTGCCCGTACAAGTTAAAAGGAAATATATGTGGTGGGAGTACAGCGAGTCCTCTGCATGCAAACATTCAACTTGCGAACTTTCAAATATACGAACATTTGTGTTCCAATTATATAATTTTTAATAAATGGAATTTCTAATTTGATGGCAGCGTGCAAAGGTTGGTTCGTGTCTCTACCGCATGGCGGCGTGCAGAACCCACGCTTTCAGTAATGTTTACAATAGTCACGTGCGATTTTCTTTAACAAGCGTGTGTGCTTTTTAGTAATTACATTTTATTCAATTACTTTACGATTCACTTTAACCTCAGCTCCGCTCTAATATAACTATATTGTACATATATAATATATAACTTTCTTAAAAAAAAATAGTTCTCATCAGATTTCGATCAAATCTCTGAAAAATTGATCCGGTAAACACCTCGGTTAATTTCATTAACCTGCCTGATCTCCCACAAGTGTTGTATGTGGCTGCTGTAAATGACGGCTATTCAAAAACTTTTAATTTCGTAACTCTGTTACTATTGGACCTAAAGAAAAATGTAAAAATCGCACTTACACACACAGACTAAATATATATAATTCTTGCGGTCAGTACCAGAAAGTATTTATTTTTAATAATAAAATCGTGATATGTTAATTTTATTTGCGTTATGTGCGTTATGCATTATTAAGCCCCATCAAGTTACGATAGATATCCGCATTTATAAACTATAAATATTTTGATGAGTTGGCCGCTTGTAGAGATTCAATATACATAAAAAGTATTATTTATGAATTAAAAAGAAAATCAAGTTGTACTAGCGTAAAGTAAATGTATAATTACAAAACGAGCAATAATTTGACGAGACGAAAAATTAACGTAAAACCTTAAGAAATCGATGAAACAATAAAAACACAAGTACACAGTAGCAATATGAACCATACAACGGCGATACGAAACCATTTGAAATATATATATTAAATTTAAATCAACGGACCGGAAAATTGACAGTGCGGTGAGAAACGGTTCAGGAGATTAAAACAACGGTTGTGCGCCATCTTCCACCTCCGTCTTGTATTTATGTTAAATTCTACAAAAAGTTATAATTCAAATTGGGTAACTGATAATTGACGACATAATGACTGCGCAGGCATCAAGATAACCCCGGGAAATTCGCCCGACTGTAACACGATAATTATTAAGGAGAAGTAACCTTTCTTATAAACCTGTTTTTTTTTGTACTAACTTAACGTAATCGTATTAACAATACATGAATAAATTATTTTTGAAAGTGTTTGTAACTGCACACCGGGGTCGGTTAGTAATGTTAGATCACTTCGTCTCTTTCTCTCTCTCCTTCGACAGACGTTGAGCTCGCAAAGACTGGAAACAAATGCGCGAATGAAGACAGCTGCAGATATTCTAAAATAAGAATATATTAAAGCTGTTTATTGTATGCCGATGATGCAGTATTAATGGCGAATAGTAAACAAGAATTGCCGAGTCTAGTGAGTAGAATGTACGATGTATGCAAGGAAAGCGACCTTATTATGAATGTTAATAATTTGAAAATGATGGTATTCCATGAAAGATATAGAAAGGTGTGTCACTTCAGGGAACAAAGTGAACGGTGTTTTAAATTGAATAATATACTAATAGGAACTCAACCGAAGCAAGACTAACGGCACACAATGGAGTTCTGGTGCCGACACTAATGTGTAGAAGTGAGACCATGAGGTGACAGAAGAGAAACGAAAATAGACTGAATGCAGTGGAAATGAGATCACTTAAGCGTATATTTATTTCTTCAATATTAGCAAAATTACTTAGCGGCCTCATTTTATATCAATAATTAGATAACATATTTTATTTGAACCACTATTTATTGATTATTCTACATGTTTCGATACCTATGGTATCTTCTTCAGGAAACTTTAAAATTAAAAATATAAGCATAGATAAAAAATAAAACTATAAAATGGAGAATAAATAAGATCTAATACGAAAACAAATTTAAAAGGGGACTATTTGCAAAGAGGATTTGGTTATTTATAATATTTAGCTTGTTATTAACACTTTTCCTTATTTCTAAAATTTCAAATTTATCTAACTGTAAACTACTAATACTTGTATGTATAATTTCTAAACCCTTGGTAATATCAAAAGAATGGTTTGTTTCCAAAAGGTGATTGGAAAATTCTGAATAGTTGTTGTTATTTAGGCATATCAAGTGCTCCATAATATGAAACATGTAGAATAAATAATCAATAAATAGTCATTTAAACAAATTATTTTGTCTAATTATTAACTTATTATTATTATACACGTCCTATTCAAACATTAACATAATTTGTAAAATAATAAAAAATTTCATCAAATGTGCAATACATAAAGAAAAAAATAATATAATATCAGCATATTTTTTCATAATCAAAATTAAAAATAAAAAAATAAATGAAATGTGAAGTAAAGCAATTTATCCGTCACCATTGAGTTGAGACACAAAAAATTGTAAAAATATAGTCCTATAAAGAGTTAAATTTGCAGTAAAAATGTCGACTACCTCCGCATATTCATTCCCCAAAGTCGTGCGTCATATTTGGCAGATTTATTTATGACAAAGTAAAGAATAAAAAAATTAGGAATAAATGTAAAGCTGATCTTAGCTTAGTGAATATAGATAGATAAGATACACTTCACATACTTTTCCACATGTAAATATGTATACTCACTTTGTACGTAACATATTTTTAATCCACGGCACGGTTTAAAAATACGCGGGTTGCATATTTCCAAGGATAAATATAATATAGATAGATACATACGAGTATTGTACAGTTCAAGTACTGGCTACTGTGGAGTAGGGTAATTAGTCCAGCGTCTAATAAGGAATTTATCTGCGGACGTGGCGACGCCCGCCGCATCCGGCGACGTCTCGCATCGCTGGATCACTTGTTACTGGGAAACCGCCGCCGAGATTCATCTGTCTAGGAAATAAACAATGACCGCACTTCCTGCAGTGTGCACAGACCTTCGAGGTCCGGACCAGGGAACACCATCATATAGGTTGAAGGTTAAACCAATCAATAGCGCAATTAAATTCAACCGATGATCTCTTTAAACAAATAATAGATAACTCATAGTATGAGAAATTAATTACAGGGCTTACGACCTGTCTTCGACTGGCTTAAAGGATCACTTTATATAAACATAACGTTCACCAGTTTCACCCATCAATCTCCACATCTATAAATTTTTTTGTAAATTGTATATATGTTAATTTGGACTCGCTTCGAGTACCACTACATCATCCTCATCTATGGACTAAATTTGAAAATTCAATTTTCCCTGAAACAGCATACATCACAATGAGAATCTAATGTATCATTTGTTTAATAACAATGCCTTTGTAGTTGAAAATCCATTAATTGTGTATTATTGGACATATCCAAATATCGCTAATGATTTCTTTAGTTTAAAGAGAAGACAGATTGACGCATTTGAGATGTGGTGCTGGAAACACATGTTGCGCAAACCATGGACGGCGAGACGCACGATTGTCTCCATTCTGCGGGAATTAAACATCAAAGACAGACTCTCAACCATTTGCCGGAGACGAATCCTTCAATTTTTTGGGCATCTTGCGAGGCGGTTTGACAGCTTGGAGAAGCTCATTGTGGTGGGCCATGTCAAAGAACGAAGAGGAAGAGGACGATCCCCAACCCGTTGGACCGACCAAATGGAAAAACCGACAGGCACTTCTTTGGTGATAACCCTAAGGTCTACAGGATGTCGAGAAATGTGGAGGAACATAGTCAAAACGACGAGAATTCATGAAGATCGCGTACCTCTGTCATGAGGGGCCGAGAGTGAATGTAATGAAGTGAAAAATACGCAAGTATAATATTGACTATATTAAAAACAATGATCGCAACACCAAGTTTTTTAGATAAAAACTTTTAACACTAGCATAATTTTACATAAAAACAAAATTGTAGATATGGATAGACGATTCGTCTATGTGCTAAAAATGTTAATTATTATTTGACAGCACTCCACAAACAATATTAAAAACGATACTACATTAGTCTTTTTTCGTATATGTAACTTATGTAGTTTCAGAAAATAACTTATTTTAGCCAAATTGTGGACACATTCATCATTGTACTTTTTTTTTAGAGAAACAAACAGTGTAACAATAATAACTGATAAGATTATTATCAAAATAACGCCAGTGAAGTTTCTTCGGAATTAAATACATAAGTACATAAGAAACTAAAATATAGTATGTGTATATTAAAAAAAAAACTGAAAAAAAACTAAAGAGTGTCTTCATAAACTGAACATACAAAATGGAAAGGGTAAGGAGGGGAGGAAAATGGGATGCAATGTATACAATTTATGTTAATAATTATTGAAAAGTAGCCGTAGTTTAATATTAAAGGAAACCAATCGTTGAAAATGTTTAAGTTATTAGAAGAATATATGGCATTATATTTTGACGTAGAGCGGATCGTAAAATATTTTTTTATGTAATTAGTTCTGCCAAAACTTCAGTAAAAAAGATTATTTGGTCGTGTTGGGTGTGCGGGACAGTTTAAAGTTATTTGTTCTAATAAATAGGGCGAGTCAACTAAGTTCTTTAAAATTTTAGAGGTAGCATAAATCTTGTGTACTTCATCTATTTAAGAGGGGGGGATTTTATGGAAACCCTCACTTTCTGAATAAGATGTACTGTCTAAGCGGTCACATGAATTTAATATGTTGAACATTTTTAAGTCGGTCGCTGTAGGTGGAATAATGTGAGTCCCAAACCACGTATCTGAATTCAAATTGACTGCATACAAATGATAAGAGTAAAAGGTGATTGGAATGGGTTAGACGTTCTAGCAATGAATTCAAGGAGTCTATATACCTTAGCTTTATATAGCAGATATGTTATAAATGAAAAAATGCCGCTATAGGGGCTGTATACCTACACAGATCTATACTGTGAAGCTGAAAGACTGCGGTATTTGTATCGGATTAATGGCGAATGCACATTTCGCGGATATGGGGAACACGTGGGACTTCCGGTCGGCAACCCAGAACTCTACTTTATATTATCAAAGATAAAATGAACTGCACTGTTTTGCCGCCATGATGACCAATTTTATGATGCCGGAACGTGCTCGCGCCGGAGCGGGAATGCGTACATAAAACACGAACAAATCCCGCGATACAAATGGCCTTTCCTTCGCGCGACATATTATTTCGGTTATATTTTATTTATTTTACATAATTCAACTACTTGGGGTTACAAATTTTATTTACAAATTTCTAAATGGTTTGGAAATGTGGAACATTTCAGTAAGGAGTAAATAAAGCAGTGTGACTGACAAGGTAAACCGGATAGAGGAAGATTTCTGTAGACAATTTTTACACAATTCAAATATAGCTCATTACAATAAAATATTGTTTAATATTTTTAAATTATGGTCCAATTACAAATTATAAATTTTAATATTTAACAGAACAGTTTTACGGCAAGACGTTTGTTAATAAGGCATGAGTATATAAAAAAAAGATAGTCCCATTTAACTTGCTCTGCACATCTTTATGATATAATCTTTTCCTACGGAGGTTAAAAAATATTAACACAAATTAAATACATCAATTAGAAAGATACAGGTAAACTAAATATATTGAAAAAATATTTTAACGGCCACCTTAACTTCAATTAATAATTTAAAATATATATAAATTGTATTAAAGTATATCCAAAAATTTAATAAAATGAAATTGAAAAATCTCTGGCGTCTCCTACCGAATATTCCTCAAAGGTATTCGCAATAAAATGGTGATAACTTTTAAATAAATGGAACGTAAGATGTATCCATTTGAAATAGCTGCAACACACAAGTTCAAAAATTTGACGACTATTTACAAGGCTGACGTAAGAGATTCTGGTTCAAATCCCAGTGTAGCTAAAATATTTTTCGATAAATTGAGTTTATCTGTATGTATATCTTTCTAATTGATGCATTTAATTTGCATTAAAATATAACAAAATTATGTCACTATGTATATTAAATCAACTTTTATTATAAAAACTACATTGACTCCGTTTCCCTGAAAGACCTGAATTTAAATTGTGTTGGTTGATGTATAAGACGCACATAACACGGCGCCTCTGTATATGTCAACTTTAATGGTAGACGTCAAACTCTCAGGTCAGCCTCTACTTCAGTCGTAGCAAGTCAGCCGTTGCCAGATGTCTAAGTTTTTTGAATTTTTGAATTTAATTTGATTAAAACGGGAATTTGCGGTGGCAGGCCCAAAAGTATGGAACTATTTGCCCTCCGCCATAAGGAACAATAAATACATCGGTCTTTATATAAAAATAGACTAAAAACGCACCTTCTCAAAAATATCACATCTATAAGTTCAAATAACAATTTTTATAAAAATAGTGTAGACTAAATAGTTTTTCTGTAAAGCGCCATTGAAATTTTTTATCAAAATGGCGCTATAAAAATTATACAATGTTATTATTTGACTATAAAATGCATAATCATGGTAGATTTTTTTTTAATAAAACAGGAAAATCGTTGTTTTTTTTTCTTTTGTATATGTATTTGTGATATCTTGAAATATGTTAGTAAATCATAATTTAATTTCTTCAATATCTCCAAATAAATAAATAAATTTTATAAATAATCAAATCGTTTTTGCAAACAGTCACCTTTTAAATTTGTTTTCACAGCAGTTCCTAATCAGTTAGCCCTCACTTTTATTTTTATAATGTTTTTTTTTTTGTCTACGTTTGCGTTTATAATCACAGTAAACATTGTTTCCTGAAGAAGGGACCGTAGGTCTTCAAACATGTTGATGTATCAATGGTTTTAACAAAGAGTTTTTTTCTTATTATTTACATAATTTCACTGATGATCGGAAAGGTCGGAAAAGGGAAAAGGTTCTTGAGAAAAACGGAAATTTAATATTCATCGGCCGTTTCATATATTTGAGAAGATTTGAGTAATAACAGTAATTCAATGTTGAATGGGTAAATTTACGCCACGATTATATTTTTGATTACGCAAAAAACTTTTCTGAAAGGTATAAAAGGAAGGTACATAAAAAAGGAAGATAAAAAAACCTAAACTCAAACGGGTACTATGCCCGGCAATAATGGCGTAAGCAGACGATACTTAGAGTTCATAATATATGGGATTTGAGCTAACCCAACAGATTGATAATAAAAATGAATGGCCTGAAAGAACGTTCTCTTCATGGAGATACACCTCGGCGAGCTTTACAGTGTCGCTTTCCAAAAATAATTTAGAATAAAGAGAAAATCGTTCCAGTTCGAGCACTCAATCGGAGTCGAGTAACGTCGTTTGGTTTTCATGGGAAACGGTGCGGCGGACGGCGTCCAGTTTATTGGCGTCCGTCCGGTGAGCACCGGGACGCTCCATCGCCGCCCGCTTTACGGCGGTAGTTTGTCCGCGAGGGGGTGGGATTTACGACCGCCCCGAGGAGATTGCGGGCGGACCGTGCGGGGAAGGAAATGACACGCCACCGGAAGACGGAAGGACGAAAGCCTTATTTGATTTTTCGAAAATGGAACGTGGCGTTACGGCGTCGTGAAATAAAGACAAATCATACGGGATAATGTGGTCGGTCGGAGAAATAAAAATATATTCTCGTGTAGTATTTATTTAATGTATTCAAAAATTTGCCGAGCGAGGGTATAACTCGAGGCATAACGTATTTTAATACCGTTGCACAATAACCGTGGGTGTACTGTTGATAACATTGTTAACTAATATTATATTTACTACTTTGAATTGTACCTGTTTATTAATTGATTCGGACATTGTTACCCTTGGAACTCGTGTGTTTTTGTACTTGTGCGATACCTTTAATATCTTATGTATTCTCCTTAATTGTCATCAGTTTTTAACAAATCATTTTTAAACAATATTTCTAACTTCGTAACCGCAAAAAAGTTCATTATGTAACATATTCTTCTAATAGTCTTAATACGAATATTCGTATATATGTAACTTAATGTAAAATGCAATCACAAAAATGTCAAATAATTATATCTTCATTATTAGGAGAACACATTCTTATTGTGAAGTTGTAATTATTCAGAACATAGGTCTGTGATATTTCAAATATTAATTGGAAAGATATACACATAAAATCAATTATATCGAAAAATATTGTTGTTGCGCCACCGGGATTCGAACCTAGATCTCTTTCCAAACCGGGGAAGGTGCATTTTCCAACTATGCTACAGCGACATTATTTTTGACGACAAATTTTCGAACCTATATGTGTTACACATTTTTCAAATGAATACATTGATCGTTTCATTATTTGAAAGAGCCATCTACTTTGTTTTTACGGATTCTTAAATACCTTTCGGTGGCGCAACAACAATATTTTTCTATATCTTTCTAATTAATTAATATTTAATTCTATCTTCAATTCAAACAATTATTATTATTCTGTCCATTAAAGTATAAGAACATCCACTTCACATACCAGTCATACTTCTAAATTCCGTCTCTCGTGTTCTTTGTTCAACATACGTGCCACCATTTATACTATGCGTACAAGGTTATGAAAACCAAGCGTTTAATACTTTATAATGAACAATTTTACTTTGAATACTTAATGTTGTGGTTTTTAATTAGTATCTTTTACCAACATTCGAGGAGGAATTGAACAAAACACCATCAAACATGTATGATTTGATATTTTGAAGGGTATATTTCTAATCCGTCATCTTACGGAAGGATCTAAAATTACCCAATTTGCCAGAATGATCATAAATAAATGTTTGACGTGGGTATAACATATGAGAAAATGAGAGTGTATTTTATCATCGTCAAACCTTTTTTCAGGTATCACGTTCCACGCACGTGTGAATTAACAATATACTCAATCTGTAACATTAAAAAAAAAGTGTGAAAAGCTTCGGTGTACTAGCGTGGCTATACCCACTGCCTGAGAACACATTCAAATATTGAAAACATTTCATACCGACCGTTTGTTTTTATCGAGAAATTCCTAACTAAATTTTAGTAGAATTATCATCAAGCTTAATAATACTGAGAGATACATAAAAATACTTTTTATAATACCTACTACGTATGTAAAATAATAATTAATTATTAAAATAAAATTACTTTATCAGCATAATATTATGTACTAGCAGTGATCGCAATTATAAAAATCATTTTAAATAAACGAACTTACCGCAATTATTAACAAAAATAATTTGACACCGTTTGAAGAACTAATTCACCGTTTAACCTAACTTGAAACTAAACACAAAATTTATAAATGTGTTATAGTAGTATTGGAAACGAAAGCCCACATGTATGTCACAAACAATTGAATGTTTGAAATTTAATGAATTATTATAATTAATTAACGAAAGCTTTACTAGTTTATTATATCAATTTTATAATCATTTGATTTCTAAATAAATTAAAACATAAACAAATAAATAAGTTCAAAATCATTCCAACGGAGAAATTAATGATTTGACAACTTTTTTGTAGATATTTAAGTGAGTTAGGTATTATGTCAACTATTGGCTAATGCACCATTTCCAGGAACCGAAGAATCCATTCGCCCGTTCTGGCATCTGAAGGTTCGAGGAAAACACATTAGCTACAGATAAGACGAAAGGGATCTGACGTCACCTAACGGACTGAGATGGAACTGGTCACGAACGCCGTCGCGAGACGGCTCTTAATTCTCCAAATGGATGCGAATAAAACGTTGACAAACGCCACGTATACGATGGAAGTTGATCACATTTACTGAGCGTAACAAATTACGTTTTCGAAACGATATAGTTTAGGAAAGGTTAATCTGATACCAGGAATTTAAAGGCCGCCTCTGCGCCCCTGTAACGGTGGCGAGGCACTATTGCATTAGGAATTCTTCACCGTCTTTCCTTTGTTACGTTAGCTCACTACGTACATAAAGCCTGAGAGCAAACACACACATATACACACGCACACAAACGCACACGCGTGCGCGGGGAGTTATTTATCATTTCCACGTCTCAAAACTCGGCCAGGCGTGGCTAGAAAACATATCAATCAAAACATCTCTCGATGGTTAAGGAGATAGCTGCGTGCACAAAAACATTTTTTTAAATTCAGAGCATCAATTATTAACTGCGGTTGACACCTCTTAGCCGATCTTAGCATAGTGAGGAAAATTAAGAAAGGATCACTTAAGTGGTTTGGTCATATGGAACGGATGAGTGGCAAGAAAGATATATGACGTAAGTGTCGGTGGCACTAGAAATAGGGGACGTCCGCGAAAGACGTAGCATGACCGGGTAAACCAAATACTGGAATACGGTCCTGTTAGAAGTCACATTAATCGGCGAGCTTGTATGAAAAGATGCATAAATGTGGGCGAGGTTAGAATTGTATGTCAGGACAGAAGAGTGTGGCGCTCTATCCTCTAAAAACGTGACACATCTGTCTTAAGCCTTATCGTGGCAACAAATCTAACCACAGCATGCCTTATCTGGTACAGCTTAGAACATGTGATTATCTTGGGCACAACTTTGGGCCTTAGAAGAGTCGGTAGTGCCACCGCAACGGTGGATAGAAGCGATGTATTTGGCTGGACAGACCCAGCTGTATCTTATCTAATTGAAGCCATTATATGTCAATGATGACATAAAGAAGGAAATAAGAAGAAGATTGTTACAAATAAGGTCAGAATACCGATACGCAATTGCGAAGCCTGATTACACAGCATTAGAAAAATTTAATAATAAAAAAATCTCTTTTGACACTTGCACAGCAGGATGCGCGCTATTGTTCATTGCGTTGGGAACCAAGCATTTTAAACACAAAATATCTATTTTAATTTAATTTTTTAATACTATAAAAAATAACTTCCGGCACTGGCCGCAAGAATCAGATAAATTTCGTACGCACGTGTATTTTTTACATTTTTATCTCGGTTACGAGAGTTGCGAATTAACGGCCATTTCCAAACATAATGACAGATCAGACTGGTTAGCCGAGAAATTTACTAATCAGGAATGTTTGAATGAAATCAAATTATCGTATGCACAAAAAAATGGTTATATGGTTTCTGGTCACGATCATACGGCTGAATAGGTACCCACGCGGTATTTCCATGAAAATGTACCTTAAAGTACAAAATTACGATTACCAAAAAAATTGGTTGTAAAAAAAAGTAATCCACACATAATTCACGACTTAACATACAATTACTTTGGTAGATTAAAAAAAAACATTTAAAAAGCCTATTAAACCATCGAGAAAATACACAGAAACATTACACAACCATTTGTCTAACACCGTTGATGTATTAGGGATATCCAGAAACCGTTGGATGTATCGTCCACCGGCGCGAGAGGAGCGATTCGAGATTACCATCGCACGGAGCGAAAGTGCACCGAGAGACCTTGGCCCACGTGTAAGGTGTACCCGCACACGTGTATTCCCCTCGCCGCCGCCCCCGCCGCGGCCCCGCGCACAGCGGCCCGCCAGGCAGTCACGCGCAAAGTCAACAGAGACGTGAAAGGAGTAAAAGCATTCAAATAGGGTTAGTACTAGGGCTTGCAATTTACCTTCAAACTGCAATTATCGATAAACGGTAAATAATTCTTCCCATTACCGGTTTACAGGTTATTTACCGGTAAATAAAAAAAAATATAGACTAGATTAGATGATTAAAGTATAACTGTATGTGGCACCTTTACTAAAAACGGTATCCTAGATTAAAACCTAAATAATTTCAAATACTTTTCATGTGAAAAATGTCATATAAATACATATATATGTATATGATGTCTATATTTTTTATATATACTTATGTATATGCCACATCGAGCTTGGTTAATTTGAATTACGACTGTATAATATTTGGTTTACCTGTCTGTGTGGAGTTAATATTTTAAACTTATTAGTTTATCCATTAACTTATTGATGTATGTAAAACATACATTTGGTATATGAATACATATTACGTATATACCTAATATAAATTTGAAATTAAAATAAAATAATATTACAACTGAATGTTTTTATTGATATGGACATATATATATTTATTTATTTTATTTTATTTTTATATGGTGTATGTATTTTTATACATACTGGAATAAAAATTTAAAAATATATATTTACAATAAACTTTCGTTATAATATACCTTTACCTATCCTCGATTCGCGGTAAAATAATTTCTGGTATTTACCGGTAAATTTCCCAATTTATCGGTAATTACTTATGGTGCGTTTTAGGCAATTTACCGGTTTACCGCTTTACCGCTTTACCGGTAATGCAAGCCCTAGTCAGTATTAATATCATTTATCGAAATTTAGCTACTTTGTGGTGCAGCGTGATTATTTTAGAACCAACGTACGAAAATATAAAATATGAAGGAATTATAACGATGTTGGCTCACACTCTCGTATTTTCAATATTCACGTATGCAGCGACGACAAGCGTAAAATAGACGCGATTGAAATGTATTCCTGGAGAGGGATGTTGCGCACCTCATGGACAGCACAACGTACGATGTAACAAATCTAACCACAGCAAGCCTTATCTACAGCAATGAACATACGAGAGGAAGTCGAAAATTATTTACACTTTCATCGCAACACATCTTCAGGTGCGTGCTTAGAGTTAGTACGACTGCGGTTACGTGTGCGAAATATGATCTCGATCGCGTCGCTTGCCTTCCAACAATTATAGTGAAAGGATCTGATTTCTGTGTGTGAAGGGGCTGAAATTCATCGTAGACTTTTTATCACAATACTGGGACAAGTTTGAAAGTGGCCAGACGAATGTGACGCATGAAGATGGAGCAGGACGCTCGTCACGCAACCTCCACCATGGACGAGAAGATTCAGCAAGCTCGAGAGATGGCTCTAGCGAATAGACGAGTTACCAACGGTGAAGTAGCGTCTTCTTTGAACATCAGTCATGGTTCTGTCCATCAAATCATCCACGACGAGCTTGACTTCCGTAAAGTCTGTGTAAATAAATTGTAGAACAAAAATGTAGATAATTTTTGACTTGCCCTCGTAGATTCTTCCGAGTCTTTGACAAACTAGAAAAGAACATTATCCTGGGCACAAGACCTGGAAGAGTGGAATAGAACACCACATATCTAAAGCATGGAGGGGCGGGCATGTTAGGCATATCACCTCTACTGTCCATATTCTTATTAACAACCGAAACATCTACCAGAATAAGTCAGCACCAATTTATATTAATTACACCTAATGCTGAGATGGACTGCACGTCTCAAAACTATAGTAGTGACAAAATAACTCAACGTGTGTGCAGTGCAAAGTTTAGTTTAATGAAACTATAACACTAATAATACATATACAAGAATTTAACATAAATTATTGTCGTATTTATATAATATAATAGAACTGGCAGTCAAAAAGATGGCTTAAATAAGATGATTTGTCAAAGATAATTAACGTTTCTTATTATTTATTTTAAAAAACATTTCCATCGATGGATTGTGCATTTAAGTATGGCTTACAGAATTGTACATGATTGAGTAGGCTCCGCATTAATTAACATTTTATGCCTGGTTTTATAGGTGATTTTACGATACCTAATAGGAGAAAAATATAACGTAAAAACTTTATGATTGCTGGTGTTGTAACTTAATGGTCATAATATTATTCACGTTCATCAGAGAAATATATGTAAGGGAATACGCATATTAAATTAAACCTTTTTTTCTTTTTTCTACGGCTGACTAATACGTAATAGTTTATGATTTGTTCAAAAAAAAAAGCAAGTGTTAAAGTATTTATTAGGAGAGTATAAATTAATTTTAAAACTCGTGAATATCGAAAACGTGAATATTTATGATGACTTATTCTAATATAATAAATTATCTAATCGACTAGTAAAAGAAAATGATATTAT
Source organism: Eubasilissa regina (assembly GCA_022840565.1). Taxonomy (NCBI): domain Eukaryota; kingdom Metazoa; phylum Arthropoda; class Insecta; order Trichoptera; family Phryganeidae; genus Eubasilissa; species Eubasilissa regina. The sequence continues at coordinate 5,325,725 of JAINEB010000003.1, forward strand.
GTAAAGAAAATACAAAATATAATATTATCCACAAGACACTTTTTATATTACGATAAAAAAATACGAGATAGAAATAAACTATAATCCGGCCCCTTGAACATGACGGGCGCGCCTTTTATGATAATACGAAATGAAACAGTGCATTAATGCATTTTATTTTAATGCAATTCACCGGAACTCGTTAAGCGATCAGCCACGAGTGGAAACATCGGTATAATACCCTCAAGCGGCAGGTTCGGGACGCCATCAGGTGTCGGTACCGAGCCATGAGTGATGAGGTGATGAGATGATGAGGTATCCCACCCCACCTTCGTGCGAGTCGAGTGAACAATGCGTCTATACTTGGCGAAATTGAGATAACATCTGTCACATCTGACAGCATCATCAGTTGAAATAGTTTTCTAAGACGAGGCGAATATTTTATATATATACTAGCTGAAGTACCCGGCGTCGCCCGGGTTTTATTCAGAGTGAAAAGGCTTCATTTATGGGGGTGGGGGTAGTTTTTTCGAAACCAGATATAGACAGTAATTATTTTTTTATTTTGAACGTTGAAGTGTGCAAAATTGTATCAATTCATCAAGAAATACCAAAATTCTGCTTTAAGGGGGTGAGAAAGGAGAATGGGTGTGGTTTGTCGAAATCTCATGTAAACAGTGACCTTCCTCTTCATCTTAAGGTCAAGTGTGCAAAATTTCATCGAGCTCGAAATAAATCTATAAATTTATATAAAAACAAATACAAATGAACAAATGAGAAGTCCAAAAATTAAGGCAATGATAAATGTATGTTGGGCATCGCACAGAGGCGGGAGTGACAAGAAAACAGATGAGAGTAGTCGATATAATAGGATAGAATGAAATGGCAATGCGTAGGTCACTTCGTTTGAAGGACAGAGAATCGTTGAGCATTACATAGGTGGTAACAAAACTAGTCCACAATATTCTATGGGTGGATACCTGACTAAATTACGAGTCGAAAATGTTCAAGGGATATGTGCCTAATCTCGACCATGTCAGAGATATAAGCATTTAAAAAAATCGTTATAATGCGATTATTTCGATTAATTTAAATATTTTAATTATTTCAAGTTATGTATTAAATAAAATAAATTAAAGCTCATCGAATTTCAAGCGGCTAGACTATATTTTTTATTTTTTAGATGATTTAGGGTCTGAAGCAAAAATATAGATTAATAATGGATCCTAAATATTTATTTCGAAGAACGTAGACTTAAAGCTTAACATGATTTTGTTCAGGTATCCACTCATAAATTATTCTGGACTAGGCATGTAACAACCTGTATACGACAAGTATTAGAATTCAAATAGCAGAATCTTACAAAACGTAGGCCAGTCAAACCTATTAGTATATACATATTTATATATTATACACACGGGGGTGGTTTTATATATATATATATATATATATATATATATATATTATACTATTTCCACGATGATAAAACCACCCCCATCATAATACTGTGAAAACGAAAAGGACCATTTGATTTCACCAGCTTCTATGAATTTGGTATCGACGCTGCGGGTGTTATCAATTCGTATCAACCGGGGAGCGCGCAGTGGCGGTGTTTGCTCAACTCGTTATTATAATAATATTATGTATGAGAAAAATGATTATTTCCCACAGGCTATCTGCATGTTAATTATTCAAACTGCTGCTTCAATTTCATTTGTAAACGCGGACATATCTACATATCGTGTACCTACATGGTCACGTCCCCCCCTCCCGTCGGTCGTACAGTCTGTTGTAAAGAATTTAAACGGAACGCTCTAGGAATGCGATAAATGAAATAAGTGAACAAAATAAATAAATATACAATTTTAAACAAATAAACACAAAAAATAGTAACAAGCGAGAGGTCGGTCGCAATCTTAAGGGTATTTTTTTTTATTATGAACAATGACGGATGTCTAACAGTGAAAAATTATACATTACACGTGCATAATATAATATATTTATTAATCACTTTGTGGTTTGATATATTATATTAGGTAAAATAACAATAACTTTATATGAAATCACGAAATTTATTATAGTTTAATGGAAAAATATAATAAAAAAAAGCTTCGTTTCTATGAGATATCTATTATTTGTTTAATAACACCGCCTTTGTGGGTGAAAATCTAGTAATTGCGTGTTCTTGGACATATTCAAACATTGCTAAATGTTTTTACGATAAATTAATTTTGTCTGCATATCTTCCTAATTGATTAATTCAATTTGTATTAAGCATTTCTAGTTCAGTGTCATTTACGTTTATCCTCGATTATAGTATTTTAAAATAATCACTTTAATGTACTCATTTTAATGAAGTGTTTATTCAACGGTATATTTTCACCATTTTTTCATATCAATTCGTGTTTAAGAATTGCGTTCTTGTCGATGCAATCAATGTTCGGCGTGCGACTGTCCCGGAGACCTTCCAGAAGTTGTCCATAGATGTCTGCATTCGCTTTAATCGTTACCTGATAGATGTAATTTAATTTTGTCTAGGCTTTTTTCTCTGCTTCTTCCCTCAATTTCATTTCTACAGTGAACGTTGTCCAGGATTGTATTTACTACATATCTATTTATAGTATTGCATACGTTATTTGGTGAAATAATATTTTTTTTTAAACGTTGTAACATAAGATTAATTAACCCCAGAAATTCTTATATTTATAACGGTTTACAAGTTTCTTTTTATTTGATAGATACAATTCCTGTAATGCACAACTGTACATTGACATGTACACAATTCAAAATGTTCAATTTCATAGATACTCATTTTAGAATACACCAAAAACTTGACGTTAGCGACTAAAATATTACCGGAAAGTCAGGTTAGGCAAAACATCGTAATTTTTAAAAGTATTAGAGTTCCAAATGTAATTATTTACATTGTATATTGTAGGTATATTTGGATTTACGAGTGTTAGGAAGGACCACGTCTCGTCACAATATTTTATAGTAAACGATCGATAATATTATCTAGTCGATAAATTATATTCTTATTTGTTAACTTTGTTTTATTAACCACTTATTGAGTATAAATACATCCACCGGTTTTGAAAAATATCATTTTCTTCTTTAAGATGTCAATACTAACTAAAAACATATATTATTGTTTCTTTACCAGAATCTATTTAAAAAATAAAACAATAATTATTTAAAAATAAATTTAGTATCTAACTCAAATTGTTACTTAATACAAATTTACTGGAATAATTTTTAGGAAAACATTTTAGAATAGGACTCGTAGTTAAATTTAGTTGGTTGCTTATAATTTTTTGATTATTTTTACACGCTTTATTTATCTCCAACGATTCCAAAATTATTTAATTTGTGACCAACACCGTTTATATGCAAAATTGACAATCCCAATTTTAACAACAAAGAAAATTTTGCTAATTTCAAAAGTATCAATAAATTATCTTCATATCGTCAATAGATTAAAAATTGAATGAAATATATAAGAAAGAAATTAATATTTGTAACATTTGTAATCGTTCATGTTTATAATACGACGAGCGCCGACATCTAGCGGCAGACGCCAACACTAGGATTGGTAGTTCAAGAGTCCGACAACAGACGTCGCTAGTCGTTGAAAATCGCACTAAGCGCGATAAGAAGTAATCGTTCCCAATGAATGAAAGTGAAAATATTATATTACGTACTCACCGAAACTGAGCACATAATTAGAGAGCGTCAGAAATTTGTATGCAATTAATCGTTTGATATATAAAGATTTCTCATAATATTTATGTTCACTGAAATTTAAAAATTCACTCAGTATTCGGCGAGCGCTTACCTTTTTTGTTGTTGTTGTAGATAACACATATTTTAGTTTCTTTCTATCGGACAAAATAATTAATCGACATTAAAAATAACATGTGCTGCACGCTAAAAATTAACACGCGCTAAAACGAGAAATTTTAAATAAGTTTCATTTTTAATCGAGCACCACACATCATCTAACCTGACGCATAACTCTCGCCTCACGCACACTCATACACCTTCTCGTGCAAGCTCGTCGATTATTATTGAAGCTTTTAACGGGATCATCTTCCAGTATCTGTGGCGTAACCACAAAAATTGGCCCCCAAGGCAGAATGAAAAAAAGGGCCCCACTAAATAAGAGTAATAAATATCCATAATCTACAAAATTAGTATCTCTTCTCATAAAATATTTACATTTTGCAAGGCATTTATTTATATGCAATTTTAAAAATACTTCACTTTACAGCGATGGACTTGTCTCTAACTCGACATATTAAAATTTTTTTTCCAAAGAAAGCAAACATGTTGTGGCTTGACATTATAATGACTTTAGACTTATGTGCAGACTGCAGTGTATGTACATAATAAAGCGATTTAAAACGAAACATTATATTATTTAATTATGACATATTTAAATTATTGTTTTAAACTGAATCAAGTATTTTAAATATTAAATTAATGTATTAATTATAAATATATAATAATTATTTATAATTAAAACATCAATTAGTATTTAAAACATCACAGACCGTCTGTTCTGAATTATTACAACTTCACAATAAGAATGTGTTCTCCTTAATAATGAATCAGAGAAAACCTGTAATTGGTTCAATTTTTGTTACACTTAAGATTTTTCTATACATCGATTAACTGTTTGCTTTCTAAATGAAATATTAGCGGGGCCTAACTGTGTATAACGACAATGTTTTCGCGTATTTTTGCATCGTATATTACATTACATTTAATGATGAAAATGGTATTGATTTTCGCATAAATAACAATCAAAAATGGATTGCAGGGCGCGAAATTTATCGGCCCCCATCTAACGTGGGCCCCAATGCACCCCATTGGCTGCATTGGCATAGTCACGCACCTGTGCTTACCTGATAATGCTAAGTGTTCCACGTACGTCCCCTATTTCTGGTGCCATCAACACGCATCATTTGTCTTTCTTACTATACTCTCCTCTAAAACATTTGTTCCACATGACCAAACCATCTAAGCGGCCCTTTTTTAATCATGTTCACATAATTTACTCCTGATGTGTTCATTTTTTACTATACATAAATGGATTTTACAAAGTGGCCTCATTTCCACAGTATCCAATCTACTTCTGTTCCTCTTACGTCAGATCCAGGCTCCACTACCATATATGAGTGTCGGTACCAGGACTTCATTGTGTACCGACAGTCTTGTCACGCCTATTATAAAATTTCATTCAAAGTGCCGTTCACTTTATTTCTTGCAGTCACCTTCCTCTTTCAGCTTTTCTATTCCTATCAAACATACACAGCAACTTCGCAAACACATAAACGAAATTTTAACATTTACTAAAATATTATTTGCAGTTAGGTTTTACTTGTTTTTACTTTTTGCTATTGGTTTAAAACATAATATTTAACCGTAGAATAAATAATACTAAGTTTGAAGCATCAACTACATATTCATATATACCTACATATTATATTTCCACAACAAGGTTAAGTATGTATAAATATTAAACGAATTTACATAAAAACTAAAGAAATTTATGATATTTTAGAACCTTAATACAGAGAGCATATTTATCATCAAATAAATTAGCCAAATTACAAATTAAGTATTCAATTTGAAGGGATTTTAGTGTTTTGTGAACATTCATCGAGATGGAACATTTATATTTCAACAAATTAAACAATTTTCAATTATATTCGAAGTAAATAGGCAAATAAATTACAAATATTTCATTTTAAGGGATGTTCCTCGCATGAAAAAATACCGTCTAAAACATTTTTTTTTCAATATGGTAAAAGTACATTTGGCTTTTTTTTGCAAAGCCATATTTGTACGACATCTCTGTATTTATACTTTCTTTAAATAATACCAAGCAGTTACCTTGAATTACATTGAATATACAACTATATTATACACAATTTTCAATAATTTGATAGATATAGAGATTGATTAATGGGTGAGAATGGTGAACGTTATATTTATATAAAGTGATCACTTAAGCCGCCAGAAGACGACAGGATATAAACCCTGTAATTACCCATACTTCCATATATTTAACATTAAATATAATAAAAAATAGTCTCGTCTCTATGAGATATCTATTATTTGTTTAATTACCTTTCACGCTATATTTCTTCCAACGTGCCTACATTTACGTTATACTACATTTACGTTATACTACATTTACGTTATACACTCATATAAGTCTATTTTTCATACGGTTTTCATAAGATTTTCTAGCTTACGTCTGAACATTAGTCACACTTTAAAAATATTTTGCAGCATGATCGATCCAAGGGGAGCGGTAAAAGTAACAACTGGTTCTACATATTATTCTTTATTATGTAAGATTTTATACCGGCTAATCTTTCATATATTTATATTTTGATAAATAAAAATTGTTAACCGTATTACGTTCTGTATTTTATGTTTACTAAGTCGCGTAATAGAAACACAGAATAGCGTTAATAAGTTGTCTACCTCAAAACAAAGTATTCCATTGCGATAGGGCATATTACAATAATGAATTAATTATAAATTTTAATTGTATAGAAAATTAATTAACAAATTTTACGTCAAAAATATACACGGTTAAAATAATACACGGTTACACAAAAAGCAATAAATATACATGTTCATCACGAGAAGATATAATTAAAACGAAAAAATATTTAACTATATTGTAGCTGAAGGAACAATACCAAAACATCACACGTTGAAATTGACAATTGCATATATATATATATGCGTCGTGTCATTTGAAGGAGAAATCTTAAAATAACAAAAAAAAAAAAACGAAACACGTTAATGAGACACGATAGAATGAAGAGAAAAAAACGATCATCTCGGGTTTAAAAAAAAAAAATGAAAATCAGCTGTCTTAAACAAACAGACGCTAAAGTGACCAGCCAAAAAAATATTTAAAAAAACGTATGAATCATCTACGGGGCTGGGAGCATTAGCATTCAAGTTTATTGTTTGTTTTGGCCAATGTCAGAGCTGACGGACAAGCGGTAGATAATTAATTCGTAGCGCGTGCATCGCGCTTGCAGGTCGCTAATGTGGTGCAGTCCTCTATACTATTCTAGGTAGGTACCTTCAGAGAGAGACCGCGCCGCGGAGAGCTAAAGATCGACAATTATACGGCTTGATCGGACGATTGTTGTATGAAAACAATGAGAAAATTATAACATGATTGTTATATGTTTTCTAACGGTTTTGTGGTTGAATACACGGAACGCTTCGGAAAACTAAATTCGCGTAAAAATAAGCGGAGACTTCATTAACAAACTGCAATATTATTTACTCGAATTGAACACGTACAAGTAAAATAATAAAAAGCTGGACTGATAGGATTACAAATGATAATGTGACGATGCGAAAGGAAAACGAAATCTTAAAAATAATATATTTTATTAAGGAGAACACATTGTTAGTGTGATGTTGTAATTATTCAGAACAGACGGTCCGCTTACTTACTTTTATTTTTTGTTAATTCTGGCGTCTATTATCGGTTTACTCAAAGGTATTTGAGATTCCGTAAAAAAAAAGTAGATGCTTTTCAAATAATGGAACGATGGATGTATTAATTTGAAAAAGTGTAACATACGGGTTTGAAAATTTGTTGTCAAAAGTACTGTCGCTTTAGCATGGTTGGATAATGCACTTTTCTCGATTTGGAAAGAGATCCAGGTTCGAATCCCGATAGCGCAACAACAATATTTTTCGGTAAAATTGATTTTATGTGTATATCTTTTTAATTAACACATTTAATTAGTATTTGATAATATTTTCAGATAAGGTTCGCGAATCAGCATATTTTTACGTACACAATCACCGTTAGTGATTGTGACTCAGAGATATCAGTAATGGCCGCACAGTCAAGCTCTTCCTCAACTCTGGGGCCATATAATAAATTGAAAATTACAAGTAAATTTACAAACGTTAGTTTCTTTCGGAGATATTTCTCAGTACAGCCGCAATTAAGAGACAAGGGAATTGTTATTTTCACATTGTAATGTATTGTAAATTATTTGCCTAGCACCCTTAATCAAAATCGGTTCAATTCAATTGGTCTAATAAATAGAGTTAAAATTAGTAGGTTGTTATGAAATAATTTTAGATTTTGCAAACAAAAAAAGCGAGACATATTATAATGAAGTACATGTTTATAACGATGGGCCTATTCAAAGATAAATCCGGCCCTGATTGTAGTTGAGTTAACAAGATTGAAAAGGGTCAATTGGTTTGTTTGAACACACGAGTCAAAAGGAAATGGAAAACACATGATGTAGAGAGAAACATTTCAGAAATACTCGGTGGGGTAAAATTACCTCTGACCAAGTAAACCATGTATATGAAGGATTGCCTGTTTAAACGGATTAATAATTTTATTACTATCAAATATTACAAAATACAAACTAAAGTACAAGGGAAACTAAAGTAAGGCAATATCTTGACTCCCCTTAATATAAAAAAAATCCATAGTCACATTTTAATGTGCATCCATCTAGGATCCTGGGCTGATGCGATCATTCACTATAATGTGCATCCATCTAGGATCCTGGGCTGATGTGATCTTTTACTATAATGTGCATCCATCTAGGATCCTGAGCTGATGTGATCATTTACTATAATGTGCATCCATCTAGGATTCTGAGCTGATGTGATCATTTACTATAATGTGCATCCATCTAGGATCTTGGGCTGATGCGATCATTTACTATAATGTGCATCCATCTAGAATCCTGGGCTGATGTGATCATTTACTATAATATAAATTAATATTAAGAATATTAATGTCACTGTGCAATTATAATTATAATAATAATAAACACAATTTCTAAGTGAGCTAATTGAGATATACAGTGTTGTTACAGAGGGTATCAATTAGTACTCTCCTAGTTATGTGTAAATATCACACGCGCCCGTGTGTGTGTGTGTGTGTGTGTGTGTAATGTGTACAGTTTACCGAGACGGAAGAAAGGAATGAAATTTGATAAGATAATTTTTGCTTAGCAATGTACATTGTGCAGGTGAATACTAATTATGTATTATTTTTTTAATTAAAATTTTTGGGACGTGAAAGAACATATTTTAATTTTCTGAACATCTAATCTGTATACATATAAAACGTATGAAAATGTCATTTAACATTTATTGATACTGAATAAAACGTGTAGTTACCGTGGTAACAAGGTAAGATCAAAAAATTTATTTTCAGGGTAGGGTATTAAAGTAAGCGGCTTTCAGTATAGTTGTGAGATTGTATAAATAACACGGGAATAAAAAGAAATAAAAATAGGGGGGTCAAAATAACGGGATAATTTCCGAAACAAATGAATTGAACAAATAATGTCGTCGGTGGGATGCGAACTTAAGAAGACGTTTCCGGTAAGTGTTCGATATATCGGAAACTGATATGGTGAGATATAAAAACACAAGTGTTAATAATTTTATACTCTTTCCGAAACCGGACTTTTATTTATTTCGGATATAAAATAATGGCGTTACTTAAGGATACGCCACCGATTCATTTTGCTGCGACAATTTTAAGACGAGAATATAACGTGTATATCAAAGCGAGAATTCGCAATTCAAGTTTGTTTCATTAAAATGACAATTGTGCAGTTTAAAGGGGACTTGTTATACAGTTTAATGTTGAACCGGAGATAGTGGCACTTTAAGTTAGTCGTAAAATACTATCAAACTTTTCACGAGGTTTATTTTAGATTATAATTAGTAAGTAATTACGAATATGTGAAGGTCTAAATATTATAACATTACATAAAATTATTTCTTTAATTTTAAACAAGAATTTTTTTTAAATTATACAATAATCTTCTGTGTATAGTTTTCTAGACTAGTATATCTGACCTTTATGGCCGACGCTTCGAATCGCTTTCTGGTCGACCAGAAAGGTCAGATATACACGGCAGATTAGCCCAGAATACTATACACAGAAGATTCTGAACGGCCGTGAAAACCTAAGAACATACAATAATATTCGGCAAAAACTTTTTTTTTATTGGAAGTTACATACAATATATATATATATATATACATTATAACCCAAATCCACGGTTGAGATTTCTCTCGGATACTCGACTCGAGTGCGCGTAAAGGACATCACATAGTTCAGCGCAAAGCGATCACATTAAAATGGCACATCCAGTACACACGTACCGTTACCGACTCTCAGTCTCAGTGAGATATCATCGTGGACACGGGCCATTATACGCAAAAATAGGAACCGAGTGAGAAATACCGCGATAAGGGAGACGGAGCATGGAGCCCCTATCTCTACATATAATAAAAGTTATCAATTGAGGGAGCTTGGACACATCTTGCGAATACCAGAGTAACGCTTAACAAGATGTATTTTCTTGGCAACTTGCTGAAGACAGGGAAGACGGAAGCGCCCTGTCGAGACTTTCCTAGGATAAAGGGATGAAAATTATGATGACGAACGTCTTCGACGAATAAAAATAATTGTCTTTTAATTTTTTTTAATACACGTAAAGATATAAAGAAATATCTGTTTACTCTTGATTTTGTCTAAAAAGGTCGGATTGAATTTAATTAAGTTTTTTTTTTTAATATTGAATTAGGTATCAAGGGGGGTACCATGACAAAAGCTCCACGAAATTTTGGACCAACAACTAAACGTCCACGACAAAAGATCTAGCCGACTAAAGCTCCAGTCGACCATTGATCCACGCGGCGTTAGATCCAACAACATAACGGCCACAAACAACATTTCAAAATTATTTTTTTAAGAAAGACCTTTTTAATAATAATCGATGAATAGAGGGGTGACTGAAAGATTGCACATAATAAGTACCCGATCAAAATAAATTCAATGAGAAATACAAAAATTCCAGTGAAAAAGTGAAATTATTTAAATTAATCTCGATTCCCGGGAATTCTCGGGATTCGAAAATTTTTACTCTCGATTCCCGAGAATTGAAAAAAGTCGAGAACACAGAATTCCTAATTATAACATGAAAGTGTGTAGATATTCGATTTATTTTTCACATATCAATAATGTTGAATACATATTTCGTAAGCCTCGTAATTATAGAGTACTGTTTATAAAAAAAATGTTGATAATGAATGGATATCACATTGGTTAAGCTTATATATTTATATGATAATTCCATTGACTTTGGAAAGCATTTATAATTAACGCACTATTAAAAAAATAATATAATGATAAAACTTGTTTTTTTATATTATTAAATCGCGCTAACTAAATGAAGGAAGTATTCACTTTTATTATTTTTTTTAGTATAATTATGACGTTAGTTTTTAATTTTAAAAATTGCACTTTCTCACTGTAAACTTTGTATTTCGCATCGGATTTGTTTTGAGCGATTACATATTTTTAATAATCTGCGAAAGATTACATGCAATATTTCAATCACCCCTCGGTTTCTTGAGCTCTTTCTTAAATAAATCATTTTTAAATTTTGTTTGTGGCCGTTATGTCGCGTGCATCAATATCAATAGTCGGTTGGACCTTTAGTCAGCTATATATTTTGTCGGCTAGATCTTTTGTCGTGGACGTATAGTCGTCGGGCCAAAAGACCGTGGAGCTTCTGTCGAGACATGGTCATGGGAGGATGAAAATGATGATGATAATGATGACGAGTGATGACAAAAATAGGAATCGAACACATACCATAAAAGAAGAATGCGTGTTATCGAGTCCACGATAAGATGGAAGTATTAATAATTGGAATGATGGAATTATTAAATTCAACGAGAGAAGGGCTTTAAAAGACTCAATAAAGGATTAATCGACATCTTTGGCCTTAATAAAGTAATTGACCTAACGAATTGTGACATTCCACAAAATGTCAGAATAACTCAATAACCTTTCAAAGCTGTACGGTTACAAGGTCAGAGAAAGGTCGCCGCTGAAGATCAAACTAAATAACTAATAATCTCTTGATAATTAATAGCGCGGCCGATTTGAATGTTTAACACTCCCGTGACATAACTTTTGTAATTGAGATTTAATATCTGTGACGTTAATTGAAGGTTTATTTATACTTACGCAACACGAAGACGCTTTGTCGGGAGGGATGTGAATGCTTACCTGGAAAAAAAAGAAAAAAAAGGTTGTTAGCTGTGGAAGCCGAGGTAACAAACACCCGGGTGTTAAAATATTGCGCAGTGAAATTAGTTTGAAACTTTTCCATTCATTTCACGGATATCTCACACCTCAAAGTGTAGTTTGAGCGCAAGTTTTTAATGAGAATTTTAATCTTCGCTCATTTGTATAATAAAAAATATATCAATAGAGCCGTAAAATTAATTAATACAGACGTGAAACAATGCTATTACTTTTTCCCACAGATGTTGGACGAGACGAATATTTATGAGACTGTAATAAATCAACATTACAAATCTCAAACAAGATTCTCAAACTGTTGACAAAGGTGAAAAAATAAAACATTTTTGATATTATAATAACAGACCATACACGAGACAAATGCGCACTGTGACAGGTGCACACATAGACAACTGCACACCGTGACAAGTACACACAAAATAATAGCAATATCTTCTTGGGTCATGGGTTGCCCTCACAGTTGACTCTAGGATTACTCCAGCCAGATGCAAAATAATAATCCGCTGTGTGCAGTTGTTTTGTGCGAGTACTTTATGTGTGCGCCTGTTCATGTATGCAGTTGAATTCAAACCTACGATTGTTTCAAATGAATGCTTAATAGGTCCGGCACAAAACCGTATTTAATTTAGTTGCCGTTTACACCCGTTGATGAGAAAGACGCTCTAGAAACTGTAGGTGTGAAAAAAATACAACTAAATGTGCGCAGTAAGTACAATGTCAAGTTTATTCAAAATAAAACGTGCATATTATAATCCCGTGTCTGCTTTATTAAGAATGCAGCTCGAGATTTGGAAATTTTAAAAACTGAAGACATCCCGAGGTCTGCAGCAGTGAGGACACACTCGCTCATGGTCGACGATAATGGCCCGATGAAGAGGCCATTACGTAGGATAGGTCTCAGAGTAATCTCATTATATGAACGATAAGGGAAAAATCATTTTAAAGTAATCGTTCCACTTACATTAACGACAAAAGTTGCGGTGCACCGTTTGTTTATTAAACCTCCGTTCGTAGTGGTCGAAAATTAAAAAGGTGCTTTATGAATAACGATTAAAGTTTAACAGTTTGGGAATGGTCGTCGATTGAGAAGATCTCTGAATTGGTGATAATGAAAATTAAAGTAATAAAAAAAAACATTATTATCGATAGAGGAAGTATTAAAACTTAACATTACCAAACTAAATATTAGTTTTCATTATGATGGGAGTTCACATTACTAGACGGACACCATTAATATAATATATTGTTTCACGCTTCATATTCACTCATCTCATTCTAGATAGTATAACTGTCACTATTTTGTTGATAACTATTAAATTAAATTGTCAATCAACTATCAAAATCTAAATTTAAATCATTAATTAGAAGTATGTACGTACACAATATTAAAATCTCGTAATAAATAAATAAAATTTAAAAAAACAATTGAGTAGAGAACGTGCCTCAGACACCCACCTCTGCATATAATAAATTTTTCTGGGTCGAAAAAAAATTGTAAAATAAATTAAATTACTTTAAAATCTCCTAGGCGTGGAACGAACCCCGGCATCCCGCATAAAACGCGTAGATATGCAGCATTATAGCTGAATAAGAGCCGTTTAAAAATATCATCAGTGGGTAACTATTTTTTCAAATAACATTAAATATTCGTATTAAAATTGAATGTTAAGAATGCACAAGTAACAAAATATACCAAAAATATAAAAGAATGTAATCAATTATAACACAAAAAACAGTGTATGATCATACAGCACCACTATTTGATAAGAGAAAAATTAAGATGGTAGAGCGCTCGCTTAGTATGACAAAGATTTCGGGATCGAGACTCGGCGCCTTCAAAATTTCAATATCAGTACTGCCAAAGAAGAAAATAAAATACGAGGTAAGTGTGAGTACATAAAAATATCACGAAATTTTCCAACACACCATTTTACTGAGATACCGTTGAATAAACAAACTCTATGTTAAAAAAAAAACATTAAATAAATAAAGACGATCCGAACATTTTTAAATGATACGGATATTATAAAACAAATGAGACAGAGTAAGAATAGTGGACTAACAACGAGAAGCAGTATTAAATACAAAAATAATAAAATAAATTACACTGAGAACTAGTGATAATTTTTTCAATCCGTTGTCATTTAACATGATTACTCAAATAATGCTCAAGTTGCCTGTATTTGCCGACAATCCTACTGTGTTTACACAAAAGCGTCGGCGCCAGTTGTGCCTCGCGCCGCGCAAATGAACAGTTGTTACAGATTTCGCAAACGAGCGTTCGACGATTCACAAAGAAAAATGAACTTTTTAATAAAAACAAAAGGAAACGAACAAATTCTAAACACGTGTAATTTATTAACACGAAACATGCACGAACGAGAACAAAACAAAATGCTTTCAAACAGAGTGACACAATATGGCGTCGAAGCCACGCTTGTATTTTACGGGCAAAGTTTAACACACAAATGCACATAATTCGTGGCGTCAAAGTGTACACGATTCTTTTGTGAAGAAATGTATAAAAATAAACAATTCATTAAGTCGACCTTGAAGCATTTTATCCGACGCCCTTCAAAGCGCAACTCAAAAAGAGAACTAATAATGACAAACTTCTCTTTCATACGAATTCATTTATAAATAACTAACTAACTCACCATTACGCCGTTACCCCTCAAGATTAAGTACTAGTAAACTGACCGTATTTGACAGTATTTATAAATCCGGGGATTGATATGGTATCCCGAAACTTTTTGATTTAATGTCGGGATACCATCAAACACTCGATGCTATGCTGTCGCATCGGTCACATAATCTTCATAATAATAAGATTGTTTCAAATTTAATGATTCAGATTGTTCATCGTCAATCTTGCAATATTATTTACGCTTTAATTTTACAAAAATAAAAATATCTTACATAAATTGTATTTCTTTCTGCCATTTTTATAGCAAGTAAAATTAATGACCAAATTATCATTTTCTAATCTCGGGATCATCAAAATCTAGTCTCGAAATCCCGGAATTCCGGATTCACTAACCGCGATGTCAGCCGATGGCTGACGCCGAAGCTCTTAGGCAACTGTACGTGGGCTACTCCTGGCTTCAGGTACCATGTCATGAAGCGACAATGCAAGCTGCTCCGAAATACAAGATGAATAGGGCAGTTTATTAACGTCAGGTTATAAACATAAAAAAAAAATTTTTTAGCGTTATATAAGAATGCACATGAAAGCATATAAAGAAAAGATGCGAAAGACAAATATACATGATCATTGTCTAATATAAACACTAATTACTCACAATTAAATAATGAAAACATGAACACTTATTGATAATAAATAATTGGACAAAAAACTTTGTTTAAACCACTAGGTATCGATCGTACCACTTAGATACCATAAGTTTCGAAACATGTAGAATAATCAATAAATAGTGGTTTAAACAATATATTTTGTCCAATTATTTATATAAAATGAGGCCACAAAGTACTTTCGCAAATATTGAAAAAGAAACATATTTTAAATATGAATTATATAAATATATTAATTAGATATGTAAATCCAAACATATAAAATCAATTTTATCGAAAAATATTGTTGTTGCGCCACAGGGATTCGAACCTGGATCTCTTTCCAAACTGGAGAAGGTGCATTATCGAACAGTGACGATATTTTTAGCGACAAATTTTTGAACCTATATGTTATCTTTTTGATATTAATACATTTAATCGTTCCATTATTTGAAGAAAGAGCCATCTACCTTATTTTTACGGAATCTCAAATACCTTTAAGTAATCTGATAGCAGAAGCCAGAATTACAACTTCACAATAAGAATGTATTCTCCTAATAAGAAACTTATTGATTATATGAACTGTTACAAATTATCATATTATCTATATCCTAACTAAATATACTTAATTTAATAATATTAGAAGGTATAATACATTTATAAAATAATCAGTAGGACATGTACATAATTCTTTTAACATTTATTTATTCTCTATGAGAGTAAGACTCGTGTATTGAGAAGGAGTATATACGAGATAATTTATGTTTCAATTAGTCTGTGTACATATTTTTTTGATTTTTTGATACAAATTTATAGTAATCTGTAATTTTTCTAATTGTAATGGGGAGATTGTTAAAAAATTTGATACCTCGATAAATATAGTGATTTTGGGTTGCGGTATATTTTATTTTTGGAATATCAATTTGGTCTCTAAATCTTGGAAATGACATGTATTAAAAATAATAATAAACAAAAATAGTTTTCAAATAAATATTTATAAATATAAAACTAATCTTTTTTATAATAAAAACAACATCAAATGATAATATTTACAAAATATAATAAGGAGCTTTTGAGGACTTTCAAAGCAAAACCCTTCTTTCTTGAAGCCTCCGCAGCTTGATTAAAATTTTCAGAAGGTGAAAATATACAATAGATTATAATTATTCAATATTTAAGTCTATTAAAATTGTTTAAAATATCCTTGGAATATTTTGAGCTTAAATGTATATTCAAATAATTTGACTAATGACTGTCGAATAGCAATAAGTTTTTTTTAAATATTAATTTGAAAATTAATTTTACACTATAATCGATAATTAATTTCACAACTGATAACAAATAACATATTTATTAGGTCAATAAAACAATGATTAAAAAATTTGGTCCAACTTAAAAATGTTTGTATTCCTTTCTGCCTCTTCTAAACTCATTGTAAGATCAACACCATAGTCCATTATTGTTTTCAGTCAAGGACGCTTTAGAACTAGAACTATGTATAGTACTCCTTCGTGTCCAGACTAATGTTACATATATTGTATTTTGTAACACAAATTGTAAAGTCATTTATGGATAATCGTTTAAACATCCCTTAATTACGACGTTCTTAATAAATAAATCATCTTCTATTTACGCCCATCACAGCCTGCGACAATTGGTCAAAGACAAGGTAAGAGATGAAAATATAAAGATTTTGCCCGACCCCTAGGACAACGCCAGGATGTAGGAGGTTCGGAGACAACAGTTGTGATATCAAAATTACATTGAATCTAGTTTACATTGAATCTAGTTTACAGTATACGAGTTATGCGAAAATTGTGCTGCTGAAATTACTACTTCTCTGTGATTTGATTTCGTTCTTGATTTTTCATTTTATTTGTGTATATAATTAACAATAAAAACATAGAGATTATAATAAAGGCAGAGATACGTCCTCATTAAATTGTTAATAAAAAAATCAATGAAAAGGGTTACATTGAAAATTAAGCAAAAATAAAAATATTTTTAAGAACACATTCTTATTGTGAAGTTGCAATTTTTCAGAACTTAAGTTTGTGATATTTTTAATACAAATTAAATGTATTAATTAGAAAAATATACATATAAAATACATTTACCGAAAAAATGTCGTTGTTGCTACCGAGATTCGAACCTGGAAATTTTGAAATTTGAAAATGCAACATAAAAGTTCGAAAATTTGTCGTCAACTTACGGTGTTGGTGTAGCATAAATGGTTAATGCATTTCTCTGGACAGTAAGAGTTCCAGGTTCGAATCCCGGTAGCAAAAACAATATTTTTTCGATAAATTGATGTTATATGTATATCTTTCTAATTAATACTAAAAAATTGTACTAAAAATAAAGATAAACTAAAAAAAAATAGGATCTTTAAAAAGAGACATACGCCTAATCCCTAATACCCATGTACAATTAAAACCTTATGAAACCCGGCAAAAAATAAAACCTTTACAATATTACAGTACTTAGCCATGAAAAATGAAGTGTGTCATGTCCAAAATGCATAAAATTCCTCCAGTGAGACATATAACCGACCGTGACAAAAACCGGTTCATGAAAATTAACCGCCCGTTATCAAAGCGACTGACCTTGAAAGTTTTTCAACTACGCATCACGTCGCAATTTTCGTTATAAAAATGTTCAATTAACTACAGGGTGAGTTCATAACTGTCTTTTAAGAGAGATAAATGCTACTTGTTTTGTAAATCTCAAATTATGATAAATACAAATCGCTAGGTGTATAAACAAAAGTGATGTATCTATGGTACGATGCATAGAGGCGCGCAAGGTTGATACGATTGATAGTGTGCGAAAGAGATAAATGTGTCGCGCCATGTAAATAATATAATGACCTGTAATACATTGTATCGAAGCATCATGAATGAATACTTTTGTTACCACAAACGGGTATTATTCTGCCGACACAATCCCGCACACAAAAGGAACCATTATCGAATAAACGAACGATATAAATAATGGAGTAAAAAAAATGAAGGAACGAATGTTCCGCACTGGAAGCCGAAACTTAGCTCGTCTTCCAGCTCGCTGTATCGATGATAAGAAAGATCTCTGAAAGTAGCCGAATACAGAAGACAGAAGATAGAGAGCAATGCAAGTTATTAAAAGAAGCCTATATCCGACAGTAGATGGAAGTGATAATTTGGAGAGTCTTATAAACATAACTGAATTATTCTTAGCTATGACCAAATTATTTTCTATCAAAATTTTGGTCACTGAACATGACGTTAACATTTTACGGTAACTTTCTTTAATAACTCGGGGTGATTGATATTTAATACACCCTGAACCGAGAGTTGCAACAAGGCGAACCTCCAAAATCAATTAACTTTTCTTTGAATATTCCTCGCTGACAACAATGGAGAAATGCATTTCAAGCAGAAACCTTGGTTTGTTAAGAAAACGGTATCTTTTTTAATTTATCAGAATGGACCCTCAGGTACAGCTTCCGTTGTAGATAAAACGGTATAGAGAATATAATTTCATGTTCATCGTTTTGTTTACGTACAAATATGAAAAGTCAACAATATTTGAAAAATAATGCTCGATTTTTCAGAAATATCTTATTAAAAAAGTTATTTATAACGAAAGATAGTGCATTTTAAGGAAGGTGAATATTTAAGAGACGATATCCTTATGCCACTGTAGATTCAATTATATATTTTATTTTAGTCCAAGTTCGTACTCCAGTGAAGGTCGAGGTCAAGGCGTCTCTTAGGTCCTTCTCTCTCTCTTCAACTGTCTGTAGTGGTATTATATATTAATTTCGATATACAGTGAAGAAAACTTTAACACAAATTAAATGTATATCTTTCGAATTGATACATCTAATTTATATTAAAAATATCACAGACCTATGTTCTGAAAAATTTAAACTTCACAATAAGAATGTATTCTTATCAAAAAAAAAAAAAAAACTTTAACTTTAATAACCTTGATAAGTATAAGATGCTTCTAGAAACTCCTTCTAGAACAATATATTTTCAATAACCTCCCACCCACACTTCCTTCTTCGAAACATCAACGACCAACCCTAATTAGACGCCGTGAATATTGGCGCCTAGTAAGCTCCTTTCATTTAATTTCATCCCACCAGGCATAGCGTGCGTACATTTACAGGGTTATCCATTCCAACAAGCGTGATAGTACTTTAAAATGGAATTAAATTTTTGAAAAACAACTTAGATATCAATAATTGTTTTTATTTGAAAGATCATTCAATGCCATTAACAATGGAATACACAATTATTTCATTAAAATGTGCACCACGACTACGTTTGATATAATGCATTCTTTAGATCTAATTGTCAGCCACTCTTTCATCTAAATCTGGTGTGACTTCACCAATAACACGAGTTATGCTGTTTTTTAATTTTTAAATTTTTGTTGGTTTATCAGCATAAACAAGTGACTTTACATATCCCCACAGAAAATAATCTAACGGAGAGATATCACATGATCTAGGCGGCCAATTGACAGGTCCATTTCTGGAAATGAATAAATCGACCATAAAATTCACGAAATGCACGTCGAGTTTGCCGAATCGAAGACTGATTTTGTTAAGATGTTTTAATAACTTGTAAACGTTGTTCCAATGTGAAATGCTCTATGATAAAATAGCAGACAATACTGAATAAAAATAACAATGACAGCTGTCAAAATATTAATAATCACATTTATTGGATGCGGTAGAAATCGTTTAACATGAAACTGTGGGGACCGAAATATTTCAGACAATTATATTGACTTGGATTGGACAGATAAGTCATAATGGTAAGCAATTCGGTGACGACGAAATATATATATATATATTTTTTTTTAAATTTAAATTTATTTTACACTTATACATATATTGTATATATATAACATAATTAATTAATTTTTTAACACAAAATTACCCAACTCAATAGAGAAATCAATTCTCGTGTTTGAAATGGGAAGTATTTAAGTTTTAAAATAATGTAAAGGTAGGTAAAGAAGTAAGATATAAAATATTAAATACATATACATAAAACATAATTAAATTAGAACTTATAATTGCTGTCGGAGTTTTCTAATATTTGTTTGATTTGCGATTTGAAGGCTTTATATTTTTTTCTGTTTTGATTTTATACGGGAGGGCATTAAAAATGTTTATACCGTGATAGGTGTGATGGTGTTGAGAGGCAGTAGTTTTAAATTTTAAATATGTGCGAGTATTAAATATTTAACACTATAATTATTATTTATAGAGACATCTGTCGCTGTGTTCACTGTTTATAATCAAATGGACTAACATTACGTAAAATCAAAAGAGACTTTATTAAGGATTCAGAAGTCCCTAATTCTATTCCGATAATTATTCTGAGAGAGGTTCCAACTATACCAGCTCAAATCCAGAAAATAAAATACATAGTATTATAAACATTAAAAATATTTGTATAAAGATTTATATTACATCATGGGCCGCCAGATAGAAGAGTGTGCGAGAAGGATGGTGTACGATGTGTAGGACAGAGTATGTGGTCGTTCGCCTGAAGCTTAATGGTATACACAAACACAAGTGCGTGTCTGAAACCCAAAGTAAATATAATTAGTGAACATATAATAATACGTAATCTGCGCGCCAGACTTTACATAAGTTCGGTCCTTATTCAAGATAAATGTCGAGACATCTCGCACAGCGGCTGGTCCCTCGAGGAGCGACTGTTTCGGGAACAAAGCGGTCCCCGTCTCCCACTGATACCATCTCCGCATCAGAATATCAAGGATCTGCTGGGGTCGTTTCGAAGACGCGCCGGATTAGATCGCGAGGATTACAAAGAAATATGTATATCGCACGGGGGAAATCCCCGTGGAACGTTTTCGAGAAAATAAATGTGTATGCAAGGACAAATCCGAGAGTGGTGGTTTTCATTTCGTCGGGGTTGATAGGTAGGCTTTAACGGAGTCGGCACAGCGGGTCTAGGTAACTATTGAGATAAGACAACACCTGGGTGTTGTGACAGAGGATGCGGATTTAAAAATTCATGGCTGTTTTACAAAAATTATATTCTAGAAAATGTTGAGTAATATCTAGAAAAGAAAAACTCTGCTTAGACTCATACCTCACTAATTTATCTACATGGTAAAAACATTCACAAAAGAAACAGAAAACAGGAACCGCTACATGTGTTTTACGATTGCTTTACAATACGATGATAAAGAAATTCGAGTTAAGTATCAACACAAAGCTGACAGTTTTTAAAGTTGCGTTTAGACCCTCTTTAATATATGGTTACCAAATATGGATCATTACGAAGAGAATAAGAATCTATATTTGAATGGCATAATTGCAACAAGTGAGAACTACCGATATAAAGGAGGCTCTCGGAATAGAGCCACGAGAATGAGAATGCCAGAGAAACGACTATTAAGATGTACCCTCTTGGCAAATCTGGAAAGAAGGCGACCTAAAAGGATGAATCGTCCCGGAATACATAGCAGTTAAGATAAATGGCAGCAAAGACTATGTGAAGACAGACTGGGTCTTTATTGGTCAGCAAGTACCGAAGTGGCGCAATACAGGGAAATATGGCAGAGCCTTATCGAGACTTTGGGCCTTCGACTCTCCTGGGGCAGGGGTCGGCAGACCGTAGATATTTTCATATGGATTTGCTATTCTTTAACTCCAGCTTATATTTTCATCTACAATCATATTTGATATTATTGAATAGTTTGCCCGGAACATATGACAATAAAATAACTATTATTTGCCATTGCCAAAAACTTTTGGATCTACCTATTTATGCGAACAAACATTTCCTTCCATGAATCCAATAACAAATAAGTTAAGAAGCTAATTAACTGACGATAATTTACAATCATGCCTAAAATTGAAAACAAGTAGTTACATGCAAGACATGGCGAAACTTTCAAAAACAATGAAGGTCGCCGCTCTAACTAGTGAACTTTACAAAGCCCAAAAAGTGTTTTATTAGTTTAAATTTGTATATACATATTAATATTATATTTAACATTGTATAAACCACTGTGTAAACAAAGTTAAATATGAATATTATGTCTGACAACAAAGTTAAGGCTACGAACATCAACAATGTTTTAAAAGTGTTTAATTATTTAGGTTTTCTTGTTTTATAAGTACAGCTCTGAGCTATTGGAGCTCTCATACACTCCCATATACTATATTCTTCTAAGAATCCTACGATTATATTGGGAATTAGAGTTTTAATTATTATCTTGATTTTGTCTTGTTTTTTTGTCATTAAAATATATATTGCAACTCTATAAAAATGTTCTGAGATTCTGTTTACGTAATATTCGACTCTTCTCGCCAGAATTCCGACCCGAGAATATTGGATAATCTTTATAGCACCATATTCGTAAAAAAAATACACCTCGAGGGCGCTTTACACATAAACTGTTTATAGTCCTACTGATGGAAGAAGATCCCGTGGATTGCATCGATTAAAATTATCTTTTAGCAACCCTAATTAGATTCAGAAAGGAATAATAGCAAACGGATCTGGGCTACCTTGATCTAAATCCTGGATTGGACTACGATTTTTACCTCCACTTGACTCGCACTTTTGCAGTGAAGAACGGAGATATCACTGCACTTTATGGATGCTGGAAAAAACCGCTTTTAAGTGGCCCGGATTTTTATACACGGCGACACATTCGTTCTACAAGAAATGCCTGTTGACAGCTCCGTATCGAAATGCAATCTGTTCCCTTGTTGGCGAAATCCCTAAGTGATTAGTTGGCCAGAGCGGGAAAGGTATATTAAAGTTTATTGGAAAGACGTAATACAAAGGGAATTTGAAACTGTTTGAATTAATTTGAACTTATGGAAATGATTTTTTGATAAGGTGCGTTTTTAGTCCCTTCGTAATTAAAATGTCCGATGCACTGTTTCTGTTTTTTAATGATGATGATTAATATCCACGGCACATAAAAACGGTTGTCAAAAATAACAATTTTAAATATAAACAAAAAAAATGTACTGGGTGTGTATAAAATGTACAAATAATATGTACTGTTAACGTTTGTGAAATATTTTATAAATTTACTCGTAATTCAAGTTACAAATACAAACGGACTGAGTGATGGGTTGCATACAAACATGGCCTGTGTATGTATAGGAAACTTTTATTAAAATAAAATAATATTTTTTTCAATAAGGTATATGCACATATTATAAAAGATAACGAATTTAGCACGAAACTTAAATAGAGATGTCATTATTTTTCAAATTGATCTAAGCGTTTGTACACAAGCCAAATCTAATTCATTCATTACAATTTGGATTTACCCAAATAATTTACTTATACTTTTAAGATAAAATAAAAACATAAAGGTTGGCTAGTTGAAAAAATACAATTTTGTACAATACACAAAAAAAAACGTATTTCGTGTGTGTATTTATGTTGTCGCACCCAAAGAGATCCTAATAATTCACTGGGCGTAGAATGTTTTAGAAAGTTTGTAATAAACTGTTTCGATTAACCGACGAAGGGTGGTGGTCGAGGGCGCAGTCTGGGAGTTACCGTCCGACCCTTCGGGACGCAGAAGCGCTCGGCTCCCACGGCCGGCCATGACCCGCGCAACGCGCCACTGCTTGGCCCGCCCCGTACTGGATTCACACCTGTTGGCCCGAATACTCGGTACACCTCGCGGTCGCGCACGCGGCGGCCACCAAACTGCGGTTCGGCACCTCGCGAGGACCTCGCCAGCACAGCAGTCATCGTGACAGGATCGAAATAGTCAGAGTCCAGAATTTTCCAAGGATTGTTAAAAACGAAGAAATGATCGGAAATCTCTGTTAATGAAGCAAAGAGCAATGTCTTCTATCAAAGAGCAAAGAGCAGAGAATGGAGTAATATTTCAAAAATTCCAAAACTGAATGTTACACCGTACGTGCAATCTTTGTGTTTAAATAAAATATATTGGAATCTTATATATAATTATGTATGTCACAAGGGAAAATTGATACATTTCATTGAGGACAAGTCAATTTCCTTTAAAGTGAGAATATGTTACTTTTTGTTGTAAAGGTACATGTTTCGAAACAAACAATTGTAGAAAATTTAAATATTCTAACATTGTAATACTGATTATATTGTAAATATTATGTGAATTATACAATAAATAGTCTGTAACGAAACGAAAATGTGACATTTTTAACACTTAAGACTACCAATAAGCGTAAAGTGCCATAGCCTAACAAAATGTTCCATAAACGACCAAAATAAGACGATCGTTTTCTTATAAATTGAGAAATCATATTTATAAAAACTTAAATTTGGAACGCAACGACAACGAGCTTATTCTTTACGTAAATAAACAAAAGATGTTTGAAAGTTTTTTCAAAAAACGGTAAATGAACTTGAGAACCAGCCGTGCGGAGTGAAAACCGCACACGCAAAAAGTGGCGGGGGACGGGTGGGGGGGGGGCGAAGGACACGAAGCGAACAATAATTTGCAAATCACCAGGCTCCGCAGTCCGTGAACCAAGGGCAAGGACGAGGACGAGGACGAGTGCTCGCGGTCAGCGCCGTCACCAGCTGTGCGAACCTCGCGTAACGAATTCGGGTTTCGGTTCTGCACCTGACCCTGGCGCACCTGGAAACGGAAGTCCCGGCAGATGGTAACGATCGTTACACACGAAGCGGTGGAGCTGATGTGAGCTAAGCGTTTACAACGAGGAAAACGAGTACAGACGTTTCTTCCTTTAACGAAATAAATTAAATTAATTTAAAAAAACATTTTAATTAATTTATTACACGATTTTATCATTATTCAACTGAAGACGATATCACAATACTGAATTAATAATCTCTGAGGAACTGCGCTTAACTGAATGACAGATAATGCTTCGGGAAAATAAATCACTTTTATAATATGCGCAGCCCATCCGCAGGCGAGATCGAACAATCTATTATTATTGCGACATTTTTGTTAAATTTATTGACAAATAAATGAATTTCATCTAGACGAAACAAGTTTTTGCGAAACCTAACTAAGCAACAATTCTCAATGTATGCAAAATTAAAGGATCTATTGTATATCAAAAATATATATAATATATATACGTTAAAAAAAACACCTACCCCTACTTGGGTTCTGTTCAGTGTTTCTAAGTGAGTTTATTATTTTAAAAGTTATTTAAATACTACACCATATTATTATATGTTATATCCTTAACTCGACTATCATGATGTTGTTTGGTGTGCGGGAATTCAGGTAGTCAAGAACTCCATGTACGACAATACAGTTTATTACGGATCTCAGTTATGAATACATCATAAAAGATGTGTTCTGATCAACGATTCCGGAGAGAGAGAGAGCGCGACGATCTTTTATCCCTTCCACCCTGCCATTCTTGCCAACTTGTGCGCGTCATACAATCGCTACATCATGATACATTACATCAATTATTTTTTTAGATGAATACCAACATTAAATAAATGTAGTACAGTTAGTCATTTCGAGACCTGTAATCATCTAGCAAGGAAGAGGAAATCTGTATTCATAATATGTACACACTCGTAGTTCTAAAATCTGTTCAATGTGACTGCTAAAATATCTAGTCGTTTATGACATTCTCTCGTGAATTGTTATTGTACGTCACTGCATATAACGTTAATAAACTTTTTTTTAAATCAATGGAATATGACATACGTCACGGAGCATAACGGAGAACGCAGCAAGAACATATTTGCGTCAGAGATTCGAAAAATATGAGTATATTATTACAACAACCAAAATTACTTCATTGTCGATGAATAAACAAATATAGTAAACTAAAATATACCATATCTTACACAGTGATGAAAGGTTCTAAGTGCGCAGTAAGGGGTATCTTTTCACTGCGGAAAACACAGGTGTGTCAGCGGGGGTGGGTGGCACGGGTGGTGCGGGAGCGTTTTTACAAATATTAACATTTGACACAATCGATAATGGCTTCCCGCCTGCAGAATACTCTGGTTTTATTCAGATACATAACAATACATACGTTCATATTTGCAAGTACCTGTTCAGCGACAGGTCGCCGCTGTGACGTTTTACTAAGAATAATAGTCTTTGTTTTCTTGAAATCTATCCCACGGGTTTTTGGCACCACGGCGATGATTACACCTTTATATTACTGACACGTGTCTTATCATATCATTTAATCTGTGCGATTTAATGTATATTTAAAGAAAAATATTCAGTGTTTAATTTTAAATGTCCTGATCCCGATGTCTCCTAATTAAGGGAATCAAGTGTATTCCACTTACTTGTTAAATTTATTATTCGTTGAACGAAACATTTATAAAATCGGTGTATTTATTTAATCTGAAACAAATCAAATGACGGGCAGTACAAGCCGCTGTGGAGCGATAAACCCGAGGATTGGAGCACCGTGCACAATGCACACTGCAGTTAGTGTAAGCGTGCCCGGAGGCGCCGTGAGGGTTGCACTAGAAGAAACGGCCGTTAGGGGAGCGAATAAATTCGAGGAAGCCAGAACACGAGGCAGAAATACGATGTACGAATACGTGCGACTCTTTATGATGCTCTCGAAGAATGGTAATGAAATCTCGCCGTAAAAGAATAGAAAGAGACAAAAGAGATTTGAAAAAAGATCTGTAAATATACACTTTTGTACTGTGTATACGTTTGTGATTTATTTATACATTAGTGCATACAATTGAGGCACTAGATGTCACAAATGTTTCTAGAATGCGGAACATTGTACAACGAACTAACATAGAGCGCCACACTCCGCTGTCCTGACACACAATTCTCGCCACATCCACATTCATACATCTTCTCGTACAAGCTCGCCGATTGTTGAGGCTTCTAACAGAACTATCTTCCGCGGATTTGCGTCATATATCTTTCTAACCATTCTCTTCTCATTCATCAGTTTCATATGACCAAACCACCTAAGTGATCCTTTCTTAATCTTACTCATTGTACTAACATCGGCTTTACATTCTATCCATATTTCTTCATTCTTTACTCTGTCATAAATAGATTTGCCACATATACGCCTAAGTGATCTCATTTCCACTGCACTCACATTGTGTAAAAATGTAGAATTTATTTATTACTTCAAACAAAAATCTTATTATCTAAACTTTTTGATAATATTAATACTCAAGTAAGTATTATAATCATTAAATTACAAACGTATTACATTTTGACCAAATTTAAAAGGCCACAATATGAACAATAATATTATTGTATTTTTTTCAATTTCTTGATTAGAAATGAAAACGTCCGCATTATCAAGGGCGGAGCCCAATGAGACCAGAAATAAAATACTAATCATATTATATTACTAGAACATTGTAAAATTTGACAATTTATATTCCATGGGCACGCGCCATAAAAAAACAAATATTATAGTAAAAATATACGTACAATACAATACGACTAGTCAATAAATGTTTTTGATAATGTTAAACCACCGGGTGAAGTAAATAAAATTACGTTCCACAAAATCTATTCTAGTAGTCGATGATTAAATATTTAAATTCAGTAATATATAATTATCTATACTTGTTTACGCATTTTTATACTTCTATAGGTAGGCCCGGTATAAATTTTGAATATGTGCATTCTATTTGTGTATATTTAAAACAGCAAACAAAAGCGAAACTGCTTCTGATGAGATACGATTTTCGGTTCGATTACGGCTATTTACGGCGGTGATATAAAAACATGTTATATTGTATTTTTTATGAATTATCGGTTGTGATAAAGTTTCGGAGGCTGGCTAGTAGAGTTTAGTTTCAAGACTGCAAAGAGAGCGACCATTGGCGTCTAACAACACAATTTCACAAAGATTGGGGTACTTTTATTTACGTAGATTGAATGAATGTATTCAACATTACCAATAGAAAACCCAGGACTGGCTATCGAAGGGTACATACGGCAACAATACTCAATCGAAAATCTATTTAAAAAATTGGCTATAAGGCTGATTTCTACTGCGTAACACCTTTGGCCTTTAGTTGGATCAGCGAATCCACTGTATTAATTCCTAACGTAAATTACAAAACACCATTAGATTTAAATTGAACCCGCGGGATGAGATCCAATTTAGTTCACCGAGCCTTAATGAAAAATCGTTCTACAAAACTTTAGATTATATCAAGGGCGCTCACTTAAGTAATCAAAAAGCGAAATAAATCATAATTACATATTTATTAAGTATCTATGTACTAGTATATTATACTAACGATTTAACTAGAACTATGTAACGAATGCAGTGACAAATAAAGCTACGCATGTGTTTCACATAAAATTTCGCAAAATCTGCCTCATACGTATACCATCTAACCTACTTGTACTCACGCCGCGCGGAGTTCTGAATACACGTCTTCGCTCGAACAGGCGTGTTACAAAACAGCGCAATTTTTTTATTTGCGCTGTTGTATGTAAAAGCGGACTTGAGTGTATTCATTTAGTACATTTTAAAGATGGTCTTATTTTATATTATAAAATATCTTTAATCTTTTTCTCAATAACTTGAATAATAGTAGTAATATAAATATTTTTCAAGAACGGAAATAAACTAATTGGGGTACATTTACAAAAATATGATTCCGAAAGATGAATTCTTTCAAATGAATCCCATCGTACCCATCGTACTTTTACAACATCAATATTAGTAACATAACCTAAATCTATGCCTAGTGTACGCCACTGGATAAAATGTACATAATAACAGACTGCACAATTCTATGCGGGAATGTATTATACATCCAATTCCGACAAATATCATTTAAAACTGTGTTGCCAGGTTCATCACGTACCTAGTGGGGCGGTGACACTGCATTGGTTCTCACGAGCGAGATATGAAGGACGATTTATCCGACGAAAAGACGAGAAGAAAGGGAATCGTGACCCCCAGACATAAACAATTCCCGTCACCTGTGAAGTATAGTCGTGCGGTAATAAACCGACACTAGACGATTACAGAATTGCACTTTTACGACACTCGAAGCCATCCGCAGCTGAATCCAGCCCGAGTGGCGGCGGATCGGGAGCGCGCTGTAAATTGGAGCCGGCATTTTGTATCCCGACATCAACTGCATGAGAACGGATTAAACGCAGAAAAACAAAACAAAAAAACAAGTATGTATATAGTGCAAATATAATCTCACCTTCATTTTTTTGTCCACTGGAAAAATATTTTTCGTCTATTTCATAATATTATATATATTGGGTCATCTAATAAGTCTTCGCGTTTTTTTTAAATGCTGTTTTCCCGCTATTTTGTGTTTTTATTACAAAAAGTGACATACTATTTGATAGCATTTTTTCTGCTCTAAAACGTCAGAGTCGCCCATAGACCAGTAAATGAATAGACATGGAAATAAAGAGTAAATATAGGAGAGGGGTTTCGAACATTATTTGCGGGATGAGGAGACATTCTACACACATAAATCCAATAGTTTACGACACATTTATGCAACAGTAAAAGTATTTACTCTTCGAAAATTAAATAGTAGTGTAAACAAGATGTATTTTTTACATTAATCCATATTACATTGTCAGCGTTGAAATGTTCGTTCCAATAGTCATATTTTTAAAAAAGTCGCGGAGCTATTAGATTACGTAAGCAGTACTAAAGTGATCACGCGGACAACACCATGGGGTGTCGCCGTTATGCTGTATCAAGATTTTCTTAATTTTTGGGCTTAAAAATGGAGTATCAAGTTGAGAAAAACGAACATTTTCGACACATATTTATTTTCACCTTTAATCTATTCTACAGTCCCGACCTCGCTCCGTCAGATTATCACCATTTCGGTCGCTCTCCAAACAGATGCGTGATGTTACGTTGAACAACGATGATGAGTTCAGAAATTGGCTCGATAACTATTTATATACCAGACCAGCTGATTTTTATAGAAAAGGTATGGACAAATTGGTTGAAAGATGAGATGATGTGCTGAACAATAATGGAGAATACATCATTTAACGGAAGGTTGTCATTTTGGTTTTAAAAATAGATTTTATAATACATAATTGAACAAAACTGCCTTATTAAACTTATCAGACAATCCAATGGTATTGCCACTGTCGTATTATTACGGTATTGTGAGAAACTATACAAAAATTTAGTATATTATTCGAATTAAACCATGATAAAATTAGTCCATAAATAAACGATCAGGAGAATGAATTGATATGCCTTAATTACTAAAGATGTCCTGCCTATTTTAAATATGAATCACTCGAATCTTCTAGCAGAAATTGCTCGAAACCACCGCTTCTGCACAAGCTTCCGGCGTTAGAGATGAATGATTTTATCTTTTCACATACATTTCAAATTTAATTATCTAAAGAAATAACTGAGTTTAATTTTATTGAGAATGTAGAACTAATTTGGATTCGCTTAACTAAGAAAAATAATAAAAATAATTGCTCGGTAGCAGAACTTGATCCAAATCAAATCTCCTCATCCAAAAGTAAGCAACTTGTACGATTGGCCGCAGACTCCCTCTTTATCTCTAGTGCTGTTGGAACTCTCCGGTGAACAGGGCGGTAACGCTCCAACTGCTGTAAAGATATGGATGGCCAGGGGATGTTTGTTCACAATTTACTACCCTACCTTCGATTACAGGCGCCCCCGGCCCCCAGACTGCGAGCTCCTCGCCCGCGGGGGTAAAATTGAATTTCAAAGAGAATCAAATCGTTGATTCGAAATGAACTTTATTGTCGGCGAGGCAGTTTGTCTTCAATTTGAGATATATTTCAATATGCGGGAAAAGACACAGAACAATTTACCAGACGGGATAGGTATAAAAAGAAAAGATAATAAGATATATAATTTCACTTCTTTTAAACGCTATAAAATTTTTATTACACTTTTTTACCCTTCTAAATCATATACCAATATGAAACAGTTATGAAGTATCGAAGCGAGTACCGCTGAAGCACTTGTAGTAATAGATCAGGCGCTCTAGCCACGTGTAAAGTACTCAGAGCAAGTTATGTAATCAGGGTTGATTTGATCGATCATTATATACTTAAGTATAATACATTCCATAGTAGACTCATTTTATTCTCCGATAGTAAAAACGAGAATCGATTGTTAAATATGGCGGACTCTTCAAAGTTTTTCCAAAAGTCTAATCATTCAATATCTCGTTATTTTATTGAAGACCATTCTTCCGATTATGATCTCTTTGTTTAATATAAGCACATAATCCGATATAATTTCACCACCAAAGTGTCACATTTCGAACGCAGAAGCGAAAAAATTCACAGTTAAAACATATGTAGACAGCTCATCTACGCTTTGACAATAGTAAATTTGACGTTCAAACAACCCGCAAATGATTTTAGCCACGGGCGTTAGTAAATAGTTACTAAAATAAAAAGTTACGATCGTAAAAATTTACTACTGATCACACAACCGGCCCTCAGAGTATAAGATTTGATAATAAGACCGTGTCACTCTAGTAAGATATATCACCACTCACCTGGACTGCATGTTCTAAGTTGTTCTCAACAAATTCATCGCGTGTACCAAATAAACTTCCTAGAGTGTTTCTTTTATAGCGGACCGATTTAAACGGCGGTAGGATACTTTGTGACATGTTAAGTGGCGCTCCACTCATACAGAGCAGAAACAGGCATACCACCAACATAAAACCATATACAACAGATACCAATCGAAGGATATCAAACAAGCCTAAACAGTAGGCATAATCAAAAACATTTTAAAGAACGTGTTTGTGTTACAAAGCAATTAGTCGTCCGATACTGGGTGTGACGCATTTGTCATTAAAACTGCGTTAGAAATAGCACGTTAGAAACTTTCGTAACATATCTTGGGTTTTATTTTCACCTTTACCGGTTCCGGATGCTACAGAAACAATTAAATCAAAAAGATTTTCGATTATCGATCCCGTTATCTATCACATGCTAAGCGAGCACTCTACCATCTTGCTATTGTCTGACGTGACTATGGTGTCAAATTGTCATATAAATATATAAAGCTGATTTTTTTTAGTTTTAAATTATTTTTTTCCACTTAAATATTAATGATTCACCAAGCAATTTCGCAAACAACCATTTTCTTAAACTTACACACTAATATTGAATGTCATTTAAAGAATAATTGAATCTATTGAACTCTGAAAGGGTTAATTGTTAAAGAGATAAACATATTTGTAAACGTCTATCCTTTTAAGTTTCATTCGCATCCGCGGTTCGATTCTTTACCAAATAACTGAATTTATGAATATTTTTTCGAATTTAATACACGTAAGAGACTTATTACTTCGGGGTGTTATCAACGAACAGTGCGGCGTATTGCAAACAGTAACGTACAAAAAATGACGGTGTGTGAATTAGTATAAAAAATAATTATACGCTTTACAATCTGCGGGGGATCACTGCCTGTATTTAAAAATAAATTCCATAAAAACAGGCTTCCCTGCAACCTCGCTGCCTTCACGCACGAGCGGGTGGCGATACGCGCGCCGCGACAACAATGACCGTCAATAAGTGCAACAATATGGCCGCCGCGCCGTGAATCAAAACAAAACTGGCCATTCAGGTCGGCACATCGGAAAGGGAGCGGTGGGCACCCGATTGACACTAGACGCGATCTGATTCAGAGCAATGAGAATGATAAAGATCACCTTTGATGTGCACGGGCCGCAGAATTCCATGCGTTTTCCGAGACTTTTCACGTTTCCCGAAATGAAGTTTAATATAATAGTTAATAAATATTATTATTAAAGAGAACACATTATTATTGTCAGAACATGGTTCTATTATATTTTAATACAAATTAAACGCATCAATAAGAAAGATAAGACAGATAAAATCAATTTATAGAAAAAATATTTTTGTTGTTTAATATAATCCGCTCCGCACTGCGAACTAACTTGGACTTGAATCTGTCTCGCGAATAAAATATAAAATATTAATGAGAAGAATCGTACGGTGTGTACGTGTTACTTAATAAATATCACTGAATAATTCATTTAAATAGTACTATTAATCTTAATCCTTATTTAATAATCTATAATTGAACACCCGTTTGTCTCGTTCTCTTTATAATTCTACACCATTTGACAGATTTAAACCAAATTTTGCATATTCTTTAGCACCCCGAGATCACACAAATGGCACAATAATTGTGTGATCCCGATTAAATACGACGATGTCATAAGTTCGCCCACGGCACACAAACCACAAACAATACGTGATCAAAACACAACATCACCAAAATACAGTGCTGATGCACTGGAGCTGAAATATCCACACCGCGAATGCTATCGCGATGTCGAGATCGAACAAATAACGGTCAAGTTGACGTCTGCTGATGTCAAGGTCACAATTCACACTCGAGACGAGCATTAGGAAATATATAGATGGGATTTGGATGCGGAATTGTGTCAATAACAACGGTCGCGGCTGAATCGGGACGATCTAGTGTAAGATCTTGGTATATGCTTAAAATAGCCAAAGTGTTATTAATACAAATTAAATTAATAAACTAGAAAGACATACATAAAAAAATCTATCTGTCGAAAAAATATTTAGTTGCTACCGGGATTAAATAAATAAATATTTTGTAGATAGATAGATTTTTCTGTATACTTCCAAGTCGATTAATTTAATTTGTATTAAAATGCCATGTGTGGCACTATGTTCTGAAAATGTAACTTCACAACAAAAATGTGGTCTCTTTAAAAAGTATAATTAATTTATATAAAAAATTTAAAAATGTGTCAAATTCAAAGAAATTGAAATAATACTTTTGTTTCAACATTTGTGATAATGTTACTAGGTTACGGGCAACGCATAAAAAACAAATAACGTGTAAAATTGAAAATGTAGCAATTATTGTTTGTAGATAAGACATACTAATATAGAAGTGAGATGGTAATACAAATTAATCCATATCTATCCAAAATAACGACTAATCATTTAGTGAGAAGCGAAGTTTTGGGACACAGTCAATACTTGTTTCAAAAATTACCGGCGTAATAATATGTAAGAAATACTAGATTTTCCGACAATGTTCTATCATTTTCATTCATTAATTATTCTTTCATTCATTGCGAATGACGAATTCCGTTTGCCATTTTTCTCGGAAAGCATCGGTGCGAATTTCAAAGAGCCAATCGGTGATATGACATCGAGACGAAACATATTCGGAATAATAATAGCGGCGAATTATAAAAGACACTTTGGTAAATGTCAAATAAAATGGAGCATAATGGCTAATGGTGTGTGGAAGAACCTGAATAATACTCGTCACGGGTGCGACATTTGTAGCGACGCCGAAAGCGCTACGATACAACGCGACGCTTCCAAACCATCAAGCATTACAACGGTTCAAATTCCATAAATGTATTCCTAACATTTAAAAAAATAGATTGTAATTGCTTGTAAACCATCAGAGTGAGGTAAGTGGGAGGGGTATTGTACGACGCGCGTGATTTGCGGATTTGCCAATCGCAATGAGTCACTGGTCGGGAGTGCACCACGCGTTCGTGGTTGAGTAATATTTAAAGTGCGGTGATGCATTGGTTCGTGCGCGTCGCGCTTTTTGTACTCATTTTAATATTCGACGAGTAAGTGATGAACCGAGTACGCAACTTATCTGGTATTAGGTTCAAAAGTTCAGACAAGAAAGGACAATGGTTAATCAAACTCCTCCGGGACTATCAACGTCAGCAGCGACGCCAGAACACGTGGCTCATGTTCGACTTGAATTTATGCGCAATCCGCGTAAATCGATAAGGAAGAAGCCTGTATTGGAATAAAAAAATCAACAGTGTACGTTATTTTGAAAAATAAACTACAGTTTCACACATACAAATTGCAAATCGTGCAGTTTTTCAACGAAAATGGCTATTTTTTACGTGAAACCTTAGCGAGAACGATACTAAACGTTTCGGAATAGCACGAACGCTTGAAAACATATTGCTTACTGTCGAAGCACATTTTCATATTGTTGGCTATGTTAATAAACAGAACATGAGATACTGGTGCCCCGACAACCCAAGGAAACGCCATCAAAAACGTTTGCATTGTCCGAAAATGACAGTGCGGTGTGCAATTTCTGGCCCTTATTTTTTTAACTGGAGCTCACAGCTAGAGTTTCAATGGAGAAGCTGAGGAGATTTTTTCCCAATAAATTTATCAGCAAGTACGGAGACATAACCTAGGCACCTCAGCCATCGGACAACAACACTCTTGAAGGGTGGATTGCCTGTTTAAAAGAAAAAGAAGCCATTGGACCTTATACCATACGATTTTTTTTTGTGGAGATACTTTATGTCGAGAGTTTACAGCAACAATCCTCGAACAATTCAGACCCTACAAGAAAATATTCGCCGTGACGTTGCTGTCATTGAACCAACGCCTTCATTAATTAAAATTTAAAAGTCCAATTGCAAGAGTGTCTTGAGAGAAATGGACGGCATTTAGATGATATTGTTTATAAAACGTAAAATCTGCATCGTTTAACTCCATTTTGTATAAATAAAATATGAGAATAACATTCTAGTTTTTTTATTTAATATTAAACTTAAAAAATTTCCGCTGGACACCTTTTACATATAAAATTGGCGTTATTCAATGCGATGAAGACTTCCATTGAAATGCAAGATGATTCAAGAAAGGAGGAGAAATTACATAGATTCAAAATTAAGCTAAGTAAATATGTGTAAGATAAGTTATAGTAAAATGGAAAAAAATTGTATTGTTTATATTAGAGCATGTACAGATACACTTATTTATACATTATATTAAGAATAAATAAAATAAAAACTCCGATGAGATCAGTGCTTACCTACGCGTTGGAAACTTGAACATCAACAAAGAAAGATGAAGCAACACGTATTTGAAAGAAGAATCGTGAGGAGGATTTTCGGAGCAATCAAAGAAAATGGAGTGTGGCGTATGCGTCTTCATCAGGATCTTTATGATCTGTATGAGGAGCCATGTGTGACGAGCCAAAGTAACAAAATATATAAAACTAGAGACTTCAATGGCTGGGCCATAGAGTCAGAGTGCACAAATTAACCTGAACCAACACTAGACAAACCCACCGTGAGATGGCAGGACAACAGAAAAAAAAATCTATCTTGCCTGATGTCATCTCTCCTAACAGTTTTACAATAAAATCGCATCTTGGGGCAAGTTGCTGGATACAGGGAGCTGTGCAAATCCTTTCTATTCAACAATGGAAAGTTTAGCAGAAAATAAAGATTAAATAGTGAAATGATGCAAGTCTAGTTTAATTTTTAATCTTTTATTCCAAAGATAAATATTATTACAAAAGTAAGTATATCAAAACCATCGAATTGATGGACGAAACTATAAAAGAAAAATGGAACTGAAATAGTAATGTCACCACCGACCTCCACGTACCGAGGCATTGAAATGCACCCCCAGAGATGAACAATACGATCAGAGCGTACACGATACATAATGCATCCTGCGCAGCCGGACGACGGACGGAATCGGACGACAGATGAATTATGGATGTACCGTCGCCTATAGGAGTACTCTTGTAGGAATATTCTGATGATGACGAGGTATAAAGCAGTTCAGTGTTTCAAGGTCAGCGGTGCTACGTTTTATCCGCGGTATAACTAAGGAACACACATGAGGAAAAGACTACTACTATATGTATTAAACATTGCAGTCTTCTACCGATATAAACTGCACACGTGCAACATCGGGTCTTATTAAATACTCGCACAATATTGTTATTATTAAAAATATATCAAATTGCTTAGTTTCAATTCTGGTGCAAACTTTTGTTATTGTTTAGTTGTAAGACAGAGCTCTGCACTCTTTTGTTCTGAAACACAACTCACCCCTTATCCACTTTCGTAGATCCTCTCTTATGGAGTATTTTGATAAAACCATATATTTATTTAGTTAGTTCTAGTTTATTTGAAGTCCGCCTCGTAAAGTACATGAAAAAACAAGTACATAGCAAAACTTACAGAAAATTTTGATATTAGAATTGAGGATCATTTGAAATGTTTGAATAACAATAATTATTGAGAATCACCTTTTGGAAACAAACCATTCCTTTGATATTAATAAGGGTTTATAAATTATACATACAAATACAGTTAGATAAACTTTAAATTTTATAAATAAGAAAAAGTGTTAATAGCAAGCTAAATAATATAAATAATTAAATCCTCTTCGCAAATAGTCACCTTTTAAATTTGTTTCCATATTAGTTCTTACTTATTCACCACTTTATAGTTTTGTTTTTATTTATGCTTGTATTTTTAATTTCAGTATACATTGTTTCCTGAAGAAGATACCGTAGATATCGAAATATGTTGATTAATCAACAAATAGTGGTTTGAACAAAGTATTTTGTCTAATTATTTACATAAAATGAGGCCACAAAGTAATTTTGCTAATATTGAAGAAGTATTTATATATTCGTCAATACAGTATAAAATGAGAATTAGATAAAAATGATATACCTACCATGTACATAATATGGCGACACAGTATTATGTATAATTATAATAATAGACGTGGTATGATTATAAAAATCATAGTTCGTCTAATAATATACTATATACTTCATTATTCAAGGAGAACACATTATTATTAAGTTGCAGTTTCTCATAACAATTTAATTCTGGTGTCTCCTATCTGGTGCACCTGAAATAGAGGACGACCGCGGAAGACTTGACATGACCAGGTAAACCAGATACTGGAGGATGGTCCCGTTAGAAGCCTCTTGTTAGAAGGCGAGCTTGTATGAGAAGATGTATGAATGCGGATGAGGCGAGAATTATGTATCAGGACAGAAGAGTGTGGCGCTCTATCCTCTCTGCTTACCACCGCGGCGAAACGGCGCGATGGTAAGTTAATGAGTTAGTCTCTTATCGGGTTTTACTCAAAGATATTTGAAATTCTCCGTAAAGTATTTAAATTGCTTTTAAAAAATGTAATAACAGATGTATCAATTTGAAAGTGAAATATACAGGTTCGAAAATATGTTAACTTACTATGTTGACATGGTGTAATGGTCAGCGCATTTTCCCGGATAGGAAGGGTTCCTGATTCGAATCTCGGTGGCAACGAAATATTTTAATTTGTATTAAATATACTCCATAGTTAGGACCATTGTAGATACAGGAAAAGGAAGGTCACACAAGAGAACAATATATGCTGAAGCACTTACGAGTGCATGTACACCACAAAACTATTCTCCACAAATTATTAAATTATAAACAATTTATGGCAAAAGGTAATAAAAAGAACATCGATCAT
This sequence comes from Eubasilissa regina, assembly GCA_022840565.1. Classification (NCBI taxonomy): domain Eukaryota; kingdom Metazoa; phylum Arthropoda; class Insecta; order Trichoptera; family Phryganeidae; genus Eubasilissa; species Eubasilissa regina. Next base: position 5,364,459 of record JAINEB010000003.1, read on the forward strand.
GCCGGTTACCAAATACAGCACCTTGACATTTGAGTCACGAGATCGCAATACTTGTTAATATTCCGGATGCGCTCTGCAAGAGAGTACGAAGGTACACGTGGACGCATCAGACCGGATGGTCGGCACTTCCTTCGCTAGTCTGAAAAGTCAAGGCTCGAATACCAGATCCTCCCGTCGCACTTCCTCTCCCTTGTGCGCGAGTGCGCAGTGGCTATTGTTATTCAATGATATGTAAAAATACAAACGGTTAAAATATTTGTAAATAAATTATGCGTAGTCTCGGGTGACAATGGGTGAAATGGTCCCCACTGTTGCCGTTACGATCTCCCCGCAGACAAAAAAATTTCCTAATAATTTTGTATCATTAAGTTAATTTCCACATATTTCATCATCGTTACCAGTGGTGTAGTGCTAAATAATAAAGTAACACGGCGGCATTTAATTTTAATCCCCCCCCCCTTATTATTTTTCTTCCGTGCATTTCCACGAAAATTTAAAATTGAATTAATCCAATGATAAAAAGAAATGATTTAAGCCAGCAATAATTTAGGTTTCATAAACGCTAAAACGTGTATGTCAAAACAATTATCGAGCTATAACCGTATAAATTTATGGATGACAGTCTATTTGAGTTCAGATATTTCGTTTATCCTCAAGAGTATGTGGTTAATGGTTGAAAGAATGGGATACCGCCGCGCGCCTAAATTATCAAATTCTTGACAAAAAAAAAACCTATAAATATCACGTTTTGAAAATGCTTCAGTCCTATATATATTTTTGCATTTTCGTAATATCCGCCCACTATTGTCGAAACATGTTGATTTAAACAAAGTATATTTGGATAAACATTGTTCAAAACATCTTCATTATAAACTATAGTTGTTTGTTCCGTGAGTTGCTGGATTCGCAGCATACACTGCCAGCACCACGTCTCTAATGCGTATAACTTTCTACTTGTTGTCTTAGTGTCCATGTAATGCACGTGTCCTGCAATTCGCTGGACACATTGGCAAAAAAGAGAGCAACACCATGGAGAAGCCTGTGGAGACTATAAGGGTCGTAAGGGACGACCTCCCGCCAAGTGAAACGTTTCACGGACCTGCCCCGCCAATAGATGCGTTTGCAAAATGCTGAGTGAGAAAAAGGAGAATCATCGATGCAACCGGAGAGGGACACCTCAAGCGGTGCACTGTGAGTAAACAACGAAACAATTTGTTTCACTGCATATTGCGGATAGCATACTTATTACTTTATTAGAATGGTATAACCAGGATTACAGTAACAGGTAAAAGCTGCAACTATCTTCTGCTATCATTCTTCCTTCTCGTTTTGATCAATCGTATGATGCACTATTCATTTAACACTCACTGTCCATTCGTTCGGTAATATTTCTTTAAACATCCACAATTTTGGTGCATCTAATATGTTTTTAATTCCGCCGGCACGGTTGGCCGGCTGACAACAGTGGTGCAATTAAATGCACTCTGTGACGAAGTAACCACCTCACCATCAGCGTCTGTAGTTCAGTTGTTTCGCGATGGCCTTGCTGATGTTACCATATGCAAATGCGATTAAATCGTTATTGCAATCGCGCTTCGGTACTCGGCTTGTTGGATGAGTGGGTTCGAATAAAGAACGCTTGTCTGATTGTTTCAGCTGCGATTCGTACAAAAGAGTATTTATAAAAGCCGTGCCTGGCCAAGACACACACGGTACAATGATGTAACAGTTTTAGTCCATAATGTTCAAGGCGTGGAAATTCTCAACAGATTCAAGTTGTGGACAATCATATTTTATCGTTATTTTCAATTTTTTAATTGATTACAAAATACATTAATACAAATAAATCAATTGTGATTGTCATTAATTAATATTTAGTATTTTCATTTAGGATTTTCCAGTACACAGTATTCTATTTTTAAGACAATTATGTTCTGACGGAGTTAATATAATCATACATATGAACTACATCACTTAAATATTTAGGTTATAAATTTAATCACGATTATCTCCATTATGGTATTGAATTTGTACACACAGCTTCAACATTTTCCACTCTGAATGTATGCAAGTATCAGGTGCCCACAAAATATCGTGTACATCGTGTTTATTCTATACATAATCCTCAGAAACATCATTGTATTTTTTCCAAGATTTTTGATTGACGTATTGCAGGAACTAAAGATCGAGGACATACTTGATTGCATTTGCCCGAGACAAATCCTTGAATGTTTTGGGCAGAGAAGAGAACTCGGAGAAGGGAAGCTTGTTGTGGTGAATTGGCTGTCACGCATTTCCCCGGGGTTTGATGGTGTCGTCAGTTCAGCGACCGCGCTGTTGATTCTCTCGAATGCCACTTTGTATGCCCAACGATTGTCAGTCTTCCGAGCACTGGATAACTTTCTTCTTCTTTTTTAATATTTTAAATACGTATTTATCTGTATTCATCCGAACCTAAACATCTTCATTCGTAACTCTATCCATCCAGCTTATTTTAAGCATTCTTCTATAGATCCGCATCTCAATGTTTCAAGTCGCCTTATCGTTTCTTCGGTAAGTGTCCATGCTTTCATTTCATAAAATAAAATCAAGAACACATAGCATCTGACCATTCTCATTCGTAATTTATATACTGAATAAAGATGTATAAGAGTATGTTCGTACACACTAACCGCAATTATAAATCAATACGTTTCTAGGCCAAGAGGCCACGATAGCTACTGAAACATCATTAGAAATACAACATTAAATAAAGGTTTAAAACAATTTGAAAAATATTTTACACCGATCTAGCTGAATATCATGAATCATCGATGTATCGAATATAAAATAGCATAATTTGTATTCAGGTTTATTGGACTAATATATTATATACGTAATGTTACAGCCGGCCATCACAACCGAGTTTAACTGTTAAAAGAAGTTCATTTTCTAAGTGATATACATTTTTAATACATAAAAATATAATGAAGTTTATTTAATATTAATCAAGACCATTATCAAAGGTGTTCTATGCACTGTTGAATGAAGGCCTCCTCAAGTGCTCCCAACTTTTCTGTTTTTATATTATACGCAAAAATAAATAGTTATAATTTAAATAAAAAAAATAATATATATTCAAATGAAGTGGTGATAAAACAGAAGAATAATTTTTTATTTAAATTATAATTTGTGTTTGCTTCATTTGAAAAAATAAATAGTTTTATTTGTCAATACTTTCTTAAGAAGCGATAATTTTGTTTTCGTAGAAAATAATCACTTTGTGGTGCGACATGCGAGATGAAATAAAATACATCACTTTGTATGAAACCACGAAATTTGTTATACGTTTACCGGTTTCGCTTATCTGAAGCTATATCAGAATGTATTTAAAACTAATCATAAATACACAAAGAGTACACTTATATATACATAAAGAGGGAGATAGAATATAAAATTACATGTGATAAGAGAGAGAGAGACAGAATACACATATTTAACTTTAAATAGAACATCAAGGGAGACGGAATATAAAATTATATGCGAAAGAGAGAGACAGAATATATATACAGATAGACGGAATATTAAAGTTGTGTTGATGGATAATAAATTGATTTTAAAGGAAACATCCCTAATATGGGGCTAATGGATTAATTTATTTGATCATTAAGAATTGACGAACCACTATTTACTGCCTTTTTTATTTCAAGGGCTTCTAAATTGTCCAACCTGAACCCGGTTTATGGAGGATATTGACCCCTGTTTTAATGATATTGTTAGCAAATTTGCCATTTTGGTTTTATACAAAATGATTGTATTTTATTTTATTTAATATTATTTTGATAATTTTTTTTTTAATTTTCACGGAACCGCGCACAACAAACACAAATACAATATAGATTGCTTTGACGCTGGTCGTCACTGACCATATGGCCGTGTTGCGGTATCCGGCGCAGGTGCCCGCAGGGCCTCGCGACGGCGATCGTCGATACACGATTGCTTTCCGCTGGTAATAAATAAAACAACGAACATTGATAATTAAATTAACACAAACTAAATATACGAATATAGATCGCAGAAGAAGCATAAGTGTCGGGGAAGGATGCAGATAAAACCGCGCTAACAGCCTTAAATCCGCGCGCGCATGCGTATAACGCTGACAATAATTTATTATGATTTGATATATAGTAAACGGATTAATAACTCTGTTATTATTCATCATGTTTTTGACTAATGAAAAAGGAATGCGACAAATTTCAGTGTTGCAAAATAAATCTAAGAGAATGATACTCAGAAAAAACAGATACACTCGAATCAGTACAATGCTGGAACAATGAATACCTTTAAGCAGAAAATATATTTCTATGTAATATTTATTTATAAAATCCTCACTAATAAAATATCGGCAGAATTGATACGAAAAATTGATCAACACGAGCGCGAACATCATACAAGGGGAAAAGATAGACCGAGACTGTCATTCGGGAAGAAGGCTAAATCTCAGAAATCGATGATGTACAGTGCGATGACAAATGCCAGAAAACACAAGAAAGGAGGATAAACTGCATAGATTCAAAATGAAACTAAGCAAATATGTGAAAGATAAGTTGTAGTAAAAAAGAACGTTTTTAATCTTGTTTATACTAGACCATAAATAAAAATATTTGTGTATGCATCATATTAAGAATAAATAAATAAATAAAAGGTACTTTAGATGATCGCAGATTTAAGATTCGTTTCTACGTTCAAATATGATTACTTGGGTGAATATTCTGAAGTTTATGGTTGCCGGTTTGATGTAGCCATTAAAACACGCCTACATTTGAAACATTTCATGTATTTGATGTGTGTACTGAGGCGGATTTTCCATAACCATAAATGCCAACATCCCATTAGAAATGGTGTACAGTCGCACAGGGTTCAGTCTTTGGCACTTTTAACGCTTGCCGTAAACCCACAATAGATGCATACAACATTGAACTTTTCGTTATGACAGGTGTGGTCAATAGAGGAGCACAAAAGACAATAATATACATCCCGATATATGAGGGATGGCGCAATAACCACAATTGTTAGAGTAAAACAGCGTTTATAATGTAATCTAAAATAAATATTTTCAATCATTCTAATGATTTGTATATAAATCGCTTCCTCCGAATGCAAACTTCACAAGTTCTTTTTTGGATAAAAGAAAAAGAAAAGGCTGAAATTTAAATAAATGTTATTTGAATACGTCTACGTGTGCACCTGTCTCGTGTGCCATTGTCACGGAATCCCCAAAATATGAAGTATGCCTTAATTTTTATCCAAATATAATAATAACGCAAATAATAATTAAAAAGCGTTTGTTCTGCCCGTGTATAAAGTGAAATAATTTGAAGATGTATATAATGTTACATTTTGCAGGCTCGCAATGTTTACCGTTGAACTCAAAGTGCACGACGCACATTTCACGTATGTACGTGTCATGTGTAGACATGAAATGTTTCAAATCGTATTTATATTTAACTTTGTTTAAACCACTGCATTGTTTTTACGTCAACCGGATTCGTATAACGTATTCAGGACTGACGTATTTTTAAACAAAGTTAAATATAAATACAATTTTAAATTACGTCCAGCCACAATGTTAACACTACAAACATCAACAATATGAAAGGTTTCATTTGATATATGTATCATACAAAAGTGATATATGCAAGAGCAACCTTCGGATGTATCTAAATAATATTCCCACGGATGTGACTGAAAATGATAATTTATTCAATTTGGCCGATAGTATGAACGGAACAACAAAACTAAATTTATTATTGGCTAAATTGATCATCAAATCACGGACACGCGATAGGTCCGCCGGTTTTGGCCGAAACACGTCGCGATCGGAGATTAAATACAAATTGAAACTAGGGTTCGCACGTCTGGTCCATTTATAAAAGTCCCACGCACCAAAAATGTCGCGGTGTCACTGATACCATCAAGATCTACGACATTTCAACTATCGCACGTTCTGGAGGAGTTTTTAGATGAGTTGACTCTTCGACATTATAAAAACAATTATTATTAACAAATTTCTTCTATTACAGAGGCTAGTGAGTACGATGTATATTATGGAAGGAAAGCGACTTTATTATGAATGTTAACAAGTCGAAAATGATGGTATTCGAGAAAGAGAAAAGCGAGACACCGTGCAAAATACTTGTAGGTAATGAATCTTTGGAACAAGTATAGATGAGTTTGTGTATTTGGAAAGAATGCTCGATAGAAACGGAAAGACAGAGAAAGATATCGAAAGGAGGGTGACTGCAGGGAATAAAGTGAACGGCGCTTTGAATGGAATTGTAGCTAATGAGAACTTGTTAACTGAGGCAAGACTAGCGGTTCACAATGGAGTTCTGGTACCGACACTGATGTATTGAAGTGAGGCCTGGAGCTGCCAGAAGAGAAACGAAAGTAGATTGAATGCAGTAGAAATGAGATCACTTGGGCTTATATGTGGCAGATCCTTTTATGACAGAGTAAATGAAGAAATAAGGAAAGAATGTAAGGCTGATCTTAGTACAGTAAGTTTAAGAAAGAATCACGTAGGTGGTTTGGTCGTATGGAAGAGAGAATGGTAAGAAAGATATATGACGCAAGTGTTAATGGCAGCAGAAGTAGAGGACATCCGCGGAATACTTAACATGACCAGGTAAACCAGATACTAGAGGATGGTTCTGTTAGAAGCCTCAATAATCGTCGAGCTTGTATGACAAGATGTATGAATGTGGATGAGGCGAGAATCGCGCGTAACGACAGAAGAGTGTGGCGCTCTATCCTCTCTGCCTACCCCCGCTGGGAAACGGCGTGATGGTAAGTAAGCAAGTAAGTGTTATAAGATATTGAATATGTATCGGCACCCCGCGGTCGCGTTGGCTGACGTTAACAATAAATAAACTCCGTAAATAGAAGAAATAAATAAAAGTGACCTCCCTCAGAGGAAAGTTCAACCGCAAGAATGAAGATTTAAAGAACATTTTTCGTGCATCCGATGTGAGGATTAATTATGTTTTGTGAATACATGTGTAAAATGAAAACCAGAATGCCTTTGAATCAATTATCATCCCATCCGAGGTAGCAGGCGACACCGGAGCGCCCACACACACACACTTGAGAACCCAGACTGAGCTAGACCGGTGACGGCCCCTATGGCTTCCTATCCTCTTGGGCCCAAAGACACCGTAACACTGTATTGGTAACTTAATTAGTTATAGATTTTTTCCATCTTTTTTCAATTCCTTGGTCTACGACAGGCACTTGATGTAATTTACTTCTACATAATGCTCAGTGCTATCCACTTGACAATTTTACTAACTACAAACATTTTAAGTATTTATAATACTAATAAATCAATTGGGCAAAAATTCTAACAACAGTCATGCTCATATCATTCAGCCGTGTATGTGTGAATACTGATGATTTATCAATTTGGCCAAATGTCCTAATTAATTTGAATGATATTTAAACCAACATTGTATTAATTTCCAATATGATTGATTTAACCAATTATCGGGCATTATTTTCCCAATACAGACGGGATATAGCCCTCGATTGAAAATTTTATCAGTACTAATTCCGTGATTTATATTGCAGTGTTTGCGGACCTCGGCTTGTTTTCAAAAATAATTTCATCATAAGCTGACATTCAAATATATAAAATTTCCAAATAAATATAAATATCAGATTATATTACAAATTTTTATTTAATTCTCAAAATTAGTTTTTCTTATATATATATTTTATAAAATCATAACGCTTAAATGCCAGACCTATAAAGCATCCAGATGATCGTCTGCAGTCTAATTTCGTCCATAAATGTTGTTCAACTACCTATATAACTATAGAGGTAGATATTGTGTGGATACATATTGAAAAAATTTGTCGAAAATGTTCAGGCACATGCGCCTAATCTCAACAATGTCAAAGATATATATATATATATATAGTTTATATATTAATGAAGCATTTTAAAATTGTAAAGTAGTGCAATTATTTTGATTAATTGGAATATTCTATTGCGTCCAAATTGAATACATTGAATACTAAAACAAAAAGTCGTCGAAATTCGAGAGGCAATACTATTTTTTGTTAAATATTTTTGGACTTGAAGCAAATATAACAGAAATGGGTCAATTTCGCAAATATTCATTTAGACTTAAAGCCTAACATGATTTTGTAAAAATCTCTTACAATAATATTTTCTGTAATGGTGTAGAATTTGTACAAACCTGCTTGAACATTTTCGATTCATGATTTAGTTTATTAATTTTGATACTTTAAAAATTAGCAATATTAACTTTGTGGTTAAAATTCATATTTTTATTTGTTATCATTGTTTTATTAGCCACTTAATTGAATTTAAATACATTTACCGGTTTCGAAAAATATCATTTTCCTCTTCAGGATGTCAATACTAACTGAAAACATATATCATTGTTTCTTCACCAGAATCTATTTTTAAAAAAACAACAATTATTTAAAAAATAAATTTAGTACCTGACTCAAATTGTTACTTAATACAAATTTGCTCGAATAATTTTTAGACTCGTAGTTAAATTTAGATACATAGATGTATTTAAACTCAATTAAGTGGTTAATAAAACATAGATAACAAATAAAAATATTAATTTCAAATTCAGTATTCCGGTCATATTCGGGTGTTATCGTATTATTGTCGGGACAGACAACCACACTCGTTCGCCTCTCTCCGCAATTATAATTTGGGGGGAAAACAAAATAAAAAACCGAGCAAAACTATTGCTCAAGTTTATTGCTCAAAATCTTTTAGAGCAATAAACTTGAGCAAGTGCGCAAGGAAGCGCTCAACATCGCTGATACGCTTCCCTCGACAATGGGAAGGACGCGCAACAAATGCAAAAGACATTACAGAGGGATGGAATGGCGTCTATGATAAACGACCTTCCTGAAATTGCTTCCATTCTGTACATAATGTCGGATTGCCCCAGCTCGGTGCGAATGTCGCCGCCAGTCGATGCGGTTTATGGCGGGAATATATTACAGCGCGATATATAATATGAAACTCGCTGTGCGTGCGCGCAACGAGCTCTTCTCGTGCGAAAATAAACAATCGGGCATTAAAAAAATTGTATCACAAATAGAGATTCCAAGTATTCGAATATCGAATAGTAAAACTAAAAATATTCCAATAGTTTCTAAAGTATGAGAACAGTGTGAAATTAATTTTTAATATTTCAAATAAATCGTAAGTACATCAAAATTTATAAGAAAACGAGCTAATTTACCATTAAATGTTTATTTATTGTAGTTTTAAAAATAACAACGCATCGAACGTTTCGTATTTTCAATTTGTTCTTAATTTTGTTTGTATCGTCGTTGCAATTGAAAATATCCGCTCAGTAGCGGTTGACGTTGGTTTAACTGTTAAAAGTATTTTAAATAGTAAGTCTGACGTTTCTGTCCTTTTTTTGAAATTGTCCAAAAATCTAAAATATTTTTTTAGATTCTTTGAACAAACATAATTTGGAGAAGATACCATGTAGAATAATCAATAAATAGTGGTTTAAATAAAGTGTTTTGTCTAATTATTAAACATTTGTAGTTTCTACGAGGGATAAAATGGTCCTTTTTAATTCAGTCTGCAATTCGGACGTTCGATGAACTCTTCGAACAAACAGGTATCTCTTCCACGTCCAAATCAGAATCCTGATAATTGTTTAATATTCCATTCTTAGAAATTAATACGAAGACTATTCGAATATCGAATATTCGAGTTGGAATATTTCATCTAAAAACATTTGAAAGCAACATTTAAGGATTCTTAGAGCTTTTTGCCGTTGATATTCGTTTACAAAGTTCATTAAAATGAAATGTAATAATTGCAAACTATTTATTTAATAATGATTATAAACTCGTGTCATTCCAATTAAAATTTCAAATAAATTTATGATATTAAGTAAGATAAAATGTTTTGCAATATTGGATAATATCATGTTCGACTCTGCCTGGACATTCTCATCTTCGTCATAAACATTCTACTGAGTTTTCTTGTCGCGTGACGGAATAAACAGATACGATAGGGTGGGAGAATATTTTCACATTTGCTTTGAACTACGAGATGGGCAATGGCGTCACTGTAGTAAACCGACTACTTAAATAATTTATAATATATAAACTAGTGGCCATGAGCTGGCCACATAACTATGTTTCCGCTGCAGTCTTTTAGAACTCAGCGGATATTTGGAAAAATCAATAAAGTGGTTTGCGCCTTTGCTAAATATATAGTGTATGGGCACTGTTACTGGCGTTTTATGCGTAATAATATAATAATGATGATAAAACAGATTAAATTTTAAAATGCACCCAAGAGATAATCTAATTTCAACTCTTTATTTCTATGTTACAGATGGTGATGCAAGGTGTGCGAAAATTCCCGTATTTATTAGAAAGTGATAATATACTGTACATACATATAAATAAGTGGTATAGCTTCATTAAATAGATTAGTTTTTAAATACATATTTTGTTACTGAAACATTTTAAATAAATATATAGGTAAATTTATAAATAATAAATTCGACAATGCTTCAAAATAACTAATTCCCCAAGTGTGATCTCTCAGTCTAAAATATTAAGGTAAAACGGTAGAAAGAACAATCCTTGGAAGATCTTGCCGGAATTTCAAAACATAGACCATAGGACCAAAATGGAAGACATAATAACCAAACTCAACTGACAACGGGCTGGACTCCTCAACCCGAGAAACGATAACCGTCGGAGTTAATAGGAGCTGGAATGGACGCCCCGTGCTGGAACTGAAGCTAAGATCGTCCCCCAGCTCCATGGACGAACAACATTGAAAGGATTGCGGGAATCCGCTGGACGTGAAGAAATAATAATCTCGGTATCGAGACACGACAAATAAACTCTTGATAATTGCCACAATGCGGTATTTGAAACTCCGGACAAAGACGGCGGTCACACGGCAAAATATCCAACAGAAAAAAAAGGAAACGATTATTCAATTCGAAATTCTTTCATGAATACGAAATGTTTAATGGAAAATAGGTTTTTCGACCTTTATAAAACCTGCCCCGAAGGGGGGTATATTATTATCTTATACCACAAAACTGGGAAAAATCATTTGCGAGAAATCTAGACTAGAAGTTTCCTTTGTCCGCCGCCGCACTGACATTGGAAACTGAAAAAAATGTTTACATTAAATCGAGAAATGTGTAACTTTGACAGAGTCAATATTTGATAGAACTGTTCAAATGTTCAAGAATTGAATTATAAATTTAGAGTAGTCAAAAAAGATATGTATTTGATCAGACAACCGCTTTTAACGTATTCCTTAGAACTTTCGAAGGAATGTAAATAAATCAAATAGTTTATATGATTCCAAATTTTTATATAAACATCTCAAAATTTTATATTAATTTTATTATAACAAAAAAAATTATCGCGTTTTTTAAATAAAACTATATTTTAAATAGTAATCGAGGCCTTTAAGCGTGTAAATACAATGCAGTGTTTAAAATTGGTCAAAACGAAACATCAAAAAATAAAACATTGAAAAATGATAAATTTAACGGTCAAAATCATTTTGTATTTATTTTATTTATTATCTTTGTTTTATTAACCACTGAGTTGAGTTTAAATACATCTACCGGTTTCGAAAAATATCATTTTCTTCTTCAGGATGTTATAACTAACTAAAATATATATTATTGTTTCTTTACCAGAATCTATTTTAAAAAAAACAACAATTATTTAAAAAATAAATTTAGTACCTAACTCAAATTGTTACTTAATACAAATTTAGTCGAATAATTTTTTCCTAAAATTGTTACTTAATACGTATTAAGTAACAATTTGAGTCAGGTACTAAATTTATTTTTTAAATAATTGTTGTTTTTTTTAAATAGATTCTGTTAAAGAAACAATAATATATGTTTTTAGTTAGTTATGACATCCTGAAGAAGAAAATGGTATTTTTCGAAACCGGTATTTGTATTTAAACTCAACTCAGTGGTTAAAAAAACACAGATAATAAATTTTAAAAAAACATGCATTTTAACCACAAAGTTAATATTGCTAATTTTAAAAGTAAAATCATTTTGATTATTTGTGCAAAAGTCTGATGCAGGATATGGAAATAATCAGCTGGACGATAGCAAATGACGAACGCAAAGGTACAAAGAAGTCTATATAAATCTGGAGCATTTAACTAACTAATAAAAACGAACCGGCGAGAGCCTATTAAACTGGACCACAACGAGGAAATCAAGAGATAAATGGCGCTTTGCAGTGACTGTCCATAATATATATAACCAATAAGTTAAAAAACATTATTTATATGAACGTACAAATGTACTGTATAGTATACTTCAGTCCAATAATAGGGCACATAGAGCGTATTAAACACGTCAAGGTGAACGGAGATAGTAAGTAGAAATAAGAAAACAGAAAATCTCCCCTAACAGTTAGAAAAAGGATAATATCAAAAGCTCAAAATCTATGTAAGGGTAGGAATGGGCGGCAAACTTTTCTCCTTCGAATAAGAAACAACGGCATGAAATGTTTATATGATTATACGACCATTCCTGATTATACATATTACCGTGCCGAAGTGACTCCTTTACGGATCTACCACCAAACCACCAACCAACGGACCAACCGAGAAAATCCCGTATCGCACCATTTTGACCGGGACCATCCCGTTTTTAGGTAGCATATCCCGTTGTCCCCAAGCACATTTTCGGGGTAAATGTCTCGTTTTCAGAAAGAGAACACTTACAAAAAAAGGGCGCGAAAAATTAAAAAATCCGCCGGTAACACCTAGTAGCGCGGCTATGACGGCATGCGCAATACGTCTCACATATATGTAAGTCGGTCAGAAGCCTGCTAGCTCGCTCACTCCTCGGTTGCGAGTTCGCGTAGACAAAAAGCTCGCGCATCTTTCGTGACGATTGATTATTATTATTATTTTATCGGCGTGTGTTATTGCAGTCAATTTCAATTTCTTGTAAGTGAACCGTTCATTTTAACACTGGCTACACGCAAGTGTACTTTTAATGTTAACTAACAAACTAAGTATCCGATTATAAAGCGAAGAAGTACTCCATCGGACGTCAGATGTGAAAAGTATCGTACAGAATTTAGCGTAGCCCATGGAGTAGATGTTCCATTTTGAGGACCCTAAAAATAAATGGTCACGATAGTTATGACGTTCGCTAAATCTCGTATCACATTGTATTATATATATGACCCAACAAATAGTATTAAAGCAATATATATTTATATAAGCTTGACTGCTCACGCACGAGATGAGCTGACAATATGAGAATGTGTGCAGTAAGACTACACATTGCCAGCTGGGACGAAGTATTCCGTGACTGGGATGCTTGGAGGACAATCGTGAAGTCTTGTCAATCCGCAGCGCGAACATAAGTAGAAATTATAATAAAATGAAACGCAAAAAATCTCGGTAGAGATGGCGAGAATCCCCGGTATTAGAAAAACTCAAAATACGAAACCAATATCATCTGTTCACATTAGTTGACATGGCGGTTGCTTTGTGGTGATTAATTTTAATTTTCACAACAAAACTTTGTACTACACGCACGTTGGATTATTATCACTACTAGTTTAGAGAAGTGCAGTCCCTCTCAACAAGTGATAATTAACTAAATGCAGTATTGTAGTCTATCCGGGTAATGGAGCGGGACTTGAGACAAGGGAGGGAGGGTCCTTAACGGGAAAATGGACAGTAAGGGCGAAGTGTTGGGGAATATTATGTTGTAATTAGTGTTTTCTCAGAATTTATAATCTTTTGTATTTCAACGGTTTACAAATTGTTAATTATTGATCTTTCATAAGGTACCAAGTGAAGAAGTTTTAGTCTATGACTATCGAAAGAGTGATTTGTTTCAATAATGTGGTTAGAAATTCCGAGAAGTTGTTATTTTTTAGGCAGCGACGATGTTCTTTTATTCTCATATTTAGATTTCTCGCGGTTTTACCTATATATTTTTGATCGCAATCTCCACAAGTTGTTTCATAATATATTCCGCTTTTTTCTAATATATTAATTTTTGTTTTTGAATTGGACAGAATTTTGCCGATATTGTTGTAGGTGAAATTATTAGTAATATTATTTATCTTTATTTAATTTTTAACCATTAACATAACGAAACCTTATCCTATACGGGACAGCATAAAATGATACATCTTGGACAACAAGTAATATTTTTGGTGAATGGCGCCAATCAAGCAACCATCTGTGACTCCTTTTAAGGGAAGACTTTATTGCACGAATTATTTCATCTCCTGGCGCAAACTCCAAAAGAGGTGTGTACTCAATACAGTCAAATGTACAACGTACGGTGCATTATGATACTTTATACTTAGGTGCAATTTTCTTAAAAATTATTACTATTTTGATGTATCATTAGACAATATAAATATAACAAGTAATATAAATAAATACATGAACAGTTATTTAATTAGTATTGTAGAGGTCTGTCGCCTCCACAATCTGAACGCACCTTGCAAATACCTAGGTGCGAAGTGGAGCTCTCATCAACCTTAAAACCACTCCGGTGCCAAAATACGTCGCGTCATACTGTTAAGGAACTCGGTCACTTCTCTCTCAGTTGGTTTCCCGATCAGTTCTCCAGCAGACTGCACTTTGCACTGCACATATTTTATCTGTAATTGTGCATCAATCGGCAATAAACGTCTATCAACTTAAGTAACTTGTCTTTATTGTCCAACCTACTCTAGTCACATTCACGCACACATCCACACACACACACACACACTCCGCGTTATTAATCAAAAGAACAGTTAAGCTCCCCTTACACATAACCTATCTTACCTTCCAATCACATTAACTATATAATCGCACCTTGAATCATAACAGAAATGGAAAATTCAACGGAAACGCATTGTAAATACGGTATTATGTACGTATTGTGGAGTACACGTTGTAATCAAATAACGAATATGCAAATATCATTAAATATACGCAGTGTCAAGGTTCCACGCTGTACTGAAGGTGTACAGACCGCATTACATGACCTACTAAAATATATTGAATCATGAGGTAAAAGTGAAGTTCTCACATCTTACGTAAGCGAATGCAAGATGACTATTACGATGGTCGTAGTAAAAGTGCGTTACGTTTGGAAACAGGAGTTTAGGATTTAATTTTTTTTATTAAAAATTAAATACTAAACTCCTATAGTATTAAAGTTATTGCGCAACAACAATTTTTTTCGATAAAATTTATTTTACATATATAACTTTCTAATTAATGCATTTATTTAGTATTGGCACAAAATTATTAATATATCATCATCATCAGCGTATGTTTCTCCTCTGCTAGAGATAGGCCTCTCCCAAATATCACCAATTATCTCATCCATCTGTTGCCCGTCACTCTTCTAAAATATCTCTCCATCGAGCTTGAAGACAGCCGACTAGTGATAAGCTCAAAATCACGAACTGTGTGTCAATCACTGATATTATCGAATACCAATCACACCAGCGAGTCGAGAGTAGCATTTTTTCTCATCACTATAGCCAACACGTCTACGTCTACTAATCTTTCTTGATCCTTTAATCTAAAGCGCGAACTAGTGATGATTAAATCGTTATTAAACCGCTATTGTTACTATGATTATGTTCGATTGATAAATGGTCGTTCGTAATTTTTCGCACAATGACTGGCGGCACACTAGAAAGTAAACCTCCAACAGTTAAATGTTAGTTACCGATTATTGTTTAATCTCAGTTTACCATCACGGTTTACCATCAATAGTGCGAACTGCTCGCCTCCAGCCTCCGCGATCCTGAGCTTAATTTAATGCGACGTGTAGCGAGGCTATCCGCTTCTTGTTGGAAATGAACCTCTCTCCCTTCGTCCTTGTATATTCCCAGCGATCACCAATTTGTCCAGTCCAGGCTCAAGGAATTATTCTACTGCACGCTGTAAATAGTCTACAGAGATGTATCGACATTGTTGATTAATAAAGTCGTCGAGTCAAAGTCAATCAATTCTTGGCACAGGTCTGGCGGACGGTGGGAAGAGGGGAGGAGGGGTGGAGGGGAGGCGTGTCACTCGGCCCGTCACACGGGGCCTATTCATAGAGCGCGCTCGGCACCGCAGGATTACTGACCGCTGATGCTGGATGTGTGTGTATGTGTGTCACGCGGCTAAATCTAGCGGCCAGATGTCACCTGGCCGCCGCCCGCGCTGCCAAATTATTGTGCATTCGTTATAATAATAACGGCGCGTGTGGTCCCGCCGAGGAATGATTGCCCCGCCGGTTTAATTCATCTGCAGCACTCGGAGTTGTAGGAATGTAGTAATTCATATTTTAATACACGTAATTCGTAGTAGTAACACGAATGTGGTAATTCGTGTATAATCCGATTTAGAAATTATAATTCTCGTGATGACTATTATGTCATACGCAGGAAATCCAATCCCGCAATCCCGGCCAAATTATACAATGTATTCATGAATCCCGGTATTAGTACGTATAAAGTCCCCCGCACACTATTGAACAGTACTATTGAAGGCGTTTATTGATCAATAATATTGACCGTGTGAGGATAAATATTGTCAATAAAAGGAAAGTTCAACATATTGAGAGCCATACAATAAAAATTGATTTGGTTTAAAAAATATTGACGAGTCATCAATATTATTCTCTAGCTTGGCGAAATGGCTGCTCTCATTGGTGTATCTTTCCTCTATTTCAGTGGTGTAACCTGTGTCCAATAGCTGATTGAATACCTCTTGATCTGTAATCTGCTGACTCCTCACTGAGTTCTCGAAGCAAGTTACCATGACCGTGTGTTGACCGCCTCCTGAATCATTTCCAGACCCATGAAACTTAAGAATAACACTACTAATAATCCTCACTATGAAAATATCGGCAGAATTTATACGAAAAATTGATGCAAATAAACATGAGTACGAACATCATACAAGAAGAAAAGATAGACTGAGACTGCCATTCAGAAAGAAAACTAAATCTCAGAAACCGATGATGTACAGTGCGATGAAGATTTTTCATGAAATGCCTGAGAACATAAGAAAGGAGAAGAAACTACATTGATTCAAAATGAAACTAAGCAAATGTGTGAAAGATAAGTTGTAGTAAAAAGAAACGATTTTGATCTTGTTTATATTAGAGCATATATAAAAATATTTATGTACGCAGTATATTAAGAATAAATAAATAAATAATCTCTTCTTCAGTTTATTCTTGAAAGCTGCACATAATGCAACCAGTATACCCGCGAATTCTGCATCACCGACGGGTGACAAGGTGTTTGCCATTATAGCAGAGTACAGTACAACGGGGTGAGAAAACATTCTCACCTAGAAAGCAGAATCAACACTGAAATGGGCTTCAACCCCGCCAATATTATTGATTAATAAAACGCCTTCAATATTATTGACAGTGTGCGGGGGCTTTAATATACCCAATATGTTGGATGCCTTTGAGATGTGCTCCCTTCTGATGCGTATCATATGGACCGAAAGGCGCACAAATGTCTCTATCCTCAAGGGATTAAGGATTACAAAAAGACTTTCGACAACAGGCAGGAAAAAAATTCTTACGTACTTTAGACTTTTTTAGTGTATCGAGAAGATCGTAATCACATCGTAGTGAGTGAAGGCGACCAAGAGGATGCTCTCCTACAAGAAGGATAGACCAAGTAAAGGAGTTAACAGGGTCCTTGTTGAGCACTGCCATCAATATGGGAGGAATAGAAACATATTGTGAACACGCAACACCAGATTCCAGAAGCTTCAGGAGACTTCGACGCTCAGCAGTAACCACACGAAAAAGAAGAAGAATTAAGAACTATGCGTTAATTTCGCGACGATATGAGAAGAGATCTGAAGGCGCTCCATGTCTCGGAGTGGAGTGGGATGGCCCAAGATAGAGACGCATGACACCGAGTCGTACATCAAGCGAAGGGTCTCAATGGGGAGGCGCCATGCAGTAGTAATTGTAGTAGTTGTTTTCGAAGTACCAAAATTATATCAAGACTAATTATTGAAACACACAATACATTACTATTGCTTCGGACATATTATATTCATAATAAAAAATAGTTTCACATTCAGATTGTTATTTGTCAATTTTGCATTATTATTTACGATATTTATTGTTAAAAGATTCCTTACTTACATTAGTATATATATCTTACATAAACCGTATGTGTCATTTCAGGACTTATCTTTTATAAATGTAACATTAAGAAGAAAATGCGCATTTTCTGATCCCGGGATCATAAAATCCTATCTCAAAATCCCGGGATCGCAATTTTAGCTCGGGATTAGATTCACTGGTCACAAATAAAAACCAGTGTCTAAGTATTATAGAATAACATATTTCTTTTGCTAAATATATTATAATAATAAAAATTCTAATGTTCAAATAGAAAAGTCATTTATTTAAATAATTTTAATTTATTTTAAAAAATATTTAGAAAAGAGGAGAACGTTTTTTCGCAGAGTTCTAGTAATTTTGTAAAGAAAAATAAGTCATTTTCGTGGTGCAGGGTGGTACTTATTTGATTTATACTTCTAAAGGCGGAATAACCAAAATTCTAATGCCATTATAACATTTCAAATACTGTCTGTCAATGATCAAAATTAGCGACATTATTCGCAAGTAATTTATAGGAATTATAATTTTCGGCACAAACCGTAATGAACAACGAGGGACAAATGACCGAATCCTTTGTTCCAGGAGCCGACTTCATAATAAAGTCCCAGGTATCCGACCACTCGCCGAGTGTGACTGACAAACATACCCTCTGCAGTTAATATTCCCCCAGACGGGCCCGGCGGGAGGGGCGGGAGGGGCGGGAGGGGCGGGCGGGGCGGGCGGGGCGGGCGGGGGATCACGGGCACGTGCGGGCCCATTGATGTCGGCGCGCGGAGACCGGTCGATGCCGCCCGGAGTTTGGGCGGATCGATGGCGGCGGCTGACCTGGTTAGGGCGGCAGACGCTGCGCCCCGTGCATCTCTTGGCTGCCTGCGGGCGGCGATTTTTGGCAACGAGCACCGAATATATATATATATATATATATATATATAAATTAAAATAGTAAATGATCCGATTCTGAAAAAACATTTAAAATATGTCTGTATCGAATCGATCCAGAAAAACTCAGGCAACGATGTACAGTGGAGCCCCGATTTTAATTTTTTGAAGGGACCAATAAAAAAAATGTAAACAGAGGGAAAATCTAAATTGGGGTATTAAAAAAACAGAAAAATAAAATTTATTTTTTATAGAAAAATTCTAACAATGTTTTTTTTAAATACTAATTTAATGTATTAATTAGAAAGATATACTTATAAAATTTATTTTATATATATATATATATCTTTCTAATTAACACATTTAAAATATCACAGACCTATATTCTGAATAATTACAACTTCACAATAAGAATATGTTCTCCTTAATAATAATTTTTGTAATTTTTGAATAATTCTTTCAATATTATAAATTATATCAAAGGTTACTAGTGGCACATTACTAATATTAGTAAAATATGCTTTGAGGCTTTCAATACGCCTTATGGCATCATCCTTTGTAGGAACTGGGTTGACGGGATGAGCAGACACTAGTTCTTCATCTGAATGTTTTTCTACTATCAAGTTTTCCTTTATACGACTGTCCATCATGTCATCAATTTCCACTACGGCCGATGTTGGAGTCAACGTTTAAGTAAGTTTTTGTCGAAATTCGGATAAAATTTAGACTTTAATTGCGGGAAAGACAAACGTAAAACAAGGTTTTAAATACATTAAAATGGCACGGGACTGCAGAAGAAATAACACGCAAATGGAGGAAAAACGTGAATTCCGGGCATGTAAAATCGGAGTTCTACTATATAAAATCACTGATAAGACCAGTACTTACACACGCATCAGAAAACTAGACTAATAAAGAAAGATGAAGCAACGATGGATGTATATGAAAGTAAAATCCTCGAGAGAATTTTCGGAGCTGCTAAAGAAAATGAAGTGTGGCGTAGGCTTTATAACCTTAGATTATACGAGCTGATAAGTCGAAAGTCACAAAATTCTAAAATTGAATTTGGAAGGCTTCGATGACTGGGTCGTGTAAAGCGTATGAATGATGACTCTCGTGATGGCTCAACAATAAACCAGTCAGGACTTGGCGGGAAGTAGCCTAGAGACTAATGGAGGTGTATTCTTGCGAAGGGCATGACCCATACCAGGTTGTAGAACCAGGGACGATGACGATTATGACTTATCTGTATAACACATCCGTCACGTAAATAGTAAATATGAATAGTAGTAGGTGCAGACCATTTATACGTAATAAGCTACTATGCGTATCACATACATATACAGATTATATATTTTATTTAATATCGCAGGACCACGGTAACGAAAATAAAACATTTTATACGTATTCTCTATATTTTGCTTACTATAAAAAATCTAAATGTAAATCCCCACGACACTTAAAAAATTAACAATTGACAATTTTTTAACAGTTCAGATATAAGCGTACTTTGTTTTGATACTGTTATTGAAATTTAACTCAATTGAATTAAGGACAACGTGCCAGACGATTATGAAATCATTTTCGATTCTATTATTCGAAATATGACGTACAAAAGGCGAGACTTATTTTAATGTCGGTATCGATTGAGGACGTAACATACTATCTATTATTTAAGATTACATTAAATAATTCAATATCACGAGGTTGTTTTATGTATTAAAGATATTGAACTACTACATACCTCAAGGTCTGAAATAAAAAAATATATTATTATATTTAAAAAAAAAAAAGAATAACTAAACGATCGCCATTTAGAAAAATTAGCGGCTACATATTTTTCGTCCGCCTTTTTACAAGATGGATGCCGCAAGATGGATGTGCGCAAAATAAATCATTCCTTTGTCCTAAGTGCAAAATATAATATTTTCGGCCGGAGAGCTAAACATTTCTCAATCCGCGAAAGAATTCTGGATACGCTCTCTCGTAGGTGGTTCCATGTTTATTTTTAATATTTTATCGTCAACAACATGACTTTTCCATTCTTACCTCCTCGACAAACGCTCGGCTTAAATAAATCAACTTTCAAGAAACTGACGTCAAATGAATGCTCGTATGTCATGGAGTAGAGCCAAAAGTGGCCACAAACGTCTTGAAAAAAAAAACATATATATAAATAAAAGTAAAAAATATACCGTGCGGCCTCTCAGATTCACGATCATAATTTGCTCTCATCCGTGCGGGGATTTATCGATGCACTCGCGCATTAAGTAGCGTTGTCATCAAAGGCCTCGCAGCCAAATAAAATGCAATCCCGAATTCGTAAATAGCGACACACACACACACACACATACAGTGGTGTCGCTCAGTCGGTCCGCAACTGTTGTTAATTTCGGCAGCGGTTCGCTGAACCGGTTGTTAAAATCGACCAAGATTTCGGCACTAAAACTGCATGTTATACATCGACTTGTCATACTTATGTTACGTCTAGTCGATAGTCCCACTTCATTAGCGGAGATTGACGCCCACAGAAGATCGTTTCCGTCTGACAAAAATTGAATGACGAATATTCTTCACGTACAATTTATTTGCGTATCTCAAAACGTTTGGGTTTTCTCTCTTGTCGAGTATTGGGCGTAATTCTTTTAAACCGTGGTAATTTATGATTTTTATCATCATAACTATTATTATCAAACAGTGCGTGCGTGTTTCAACATGTTCAAAAATGATCCGCCTTAATCTTGAACTCAACAAGGTTTTTCTCAAATTTACTTTTTAATTTAGTATTTTATTATAAATGTGAAAACTATGAACATTTACATACATACGGTGTTTAGATGCTATTTGAAAGAGAAAAAACGGCAAACCGGTTGTTAAAAAATTAGGAGACACCACTGGACATTCCCAGCTTGTAATTCGAAGATAGCTCCGCATAACACGCCGGAGAATAATAAGCCGAAGAAAGGCGTAGCTATAAAAAACATGGCAATAACCTTCACCGGCGAGAGATTCGCGCGAAATAGATGTCCAAAATTTAACAGTAATGGGTGAGTAAAATTCAGAGTAATGGAAAAAAGAAAAAAATAGCATATTTTCACACGGTCCGTCGAGTCAGATCCGGTGAAGGATGCGAGCTTTGGACCGTTACGTAGAAACCGTTATGCGAGAGCGTTCTAAAGTTAAATATGAAAGGAAAATGCCCATAGATTCAGAGCCCTTTGTTACGCTCGGATTCTTACATCGATTCGATAAATATTAGTAATAAACTGTCAACAGAATACCGCGTACTCATGAGAAAGTACATCGCTAGCAGATGAGAGAAACGTGTTTATACATATTTTACTGTATTTTTGAAGAAATTGTTATGATACAATTTCATCTGTGACGGAGTACTGAAATGTGCTGATATCGAAATACATAAACTGTAAATCATATACTTTTCATATGGTCCATCGTTTTTTTAATACTATCGCGCTATGTTATTTTATACAGGGTTTCTAATAATCTAAAAAATACAAAATAAATATAAAAACATACTGTTAAACTATTTACAGAAATATAAAATAATAAGTAAAATAAAAACAGACTGAATGTAGTAATAATCGTCAAAATATAATACTCTAAACTGAATGGATGAACCTAAAATAAATAATGAAGGTTTCACGTAGACGATTCAGGCATATGGACCGTACGTACAAACTGCTAATGAAAAAAATGTCAGACAGTTATAAGAGAAAAGATGAGAGCAGGTGATCTGGTAGCCTGGTATGACAAAATAGAATTAGAGATTAAGGTCAAATCCCTGAAGAACCCGTGACTATGTGAGGGTATTGGATATAACCAAAGCAACCCCCAAATATTTTCATTTGGAGAAAAACTAATAGAACCTCGAAGTGGAATATTTATTAATGCATTTCTTATTATGAATGATAATCCTTATAATCTGGTTTAAAATGCAAAATAAATACATCTTCTCCCAAAAACAAGCTAGTTCCATACTGGCGGCCATTTAAATGTCAAGAGTACCGAAGACTGCTATTGGTCGAATTCAAATATTATTTAAAAAAAAGACTGATATTGCAAGTAAACCGACTTTGAATGACCAATTTACATCAAAAAGAATTAACACAATGTGTAAAAACAATATGAGAAGACAACTGCATTAAAAATTAGAAAAAATACAATAATGGAGGTTGCTGACTTTGCAACTAATATCCTCATGTATAAGAGTTTACGGATTGCGGAGCAGCGTAAGATCTAATGGTAGGTACGAATGCAGTTTGATTAAGAGCTATAATAAAAAAAGGACTGAAAATTAAGAATGATATGGAGCGCTTGTTTCAAGTTAGTTAATATTATTATAGATAAAAAGAAAGAGAAATTGATCCGAAGATTAGAATAAAAATAACTTGCAATAAATTTTTTAAATTTATTTTTATTGTGACCTTTCTGCAACACTCTTTACGTATCGACTAATTTAATAGCTGATTTAATTGCATATTCATTAAATAATTAATAGATACTATCTGCGTCCTTCATCAGCTCCTAGCGTGGGCGGTGTCTCCCCTCGGTCCACAGACGCGATGAAGACCCCTGCGACCATCAGTTGAAGACCGAAGTTAGAGAAGTTTTGGCCGTGTGGACCCGGCTTTAGGTCTGATTGAAAAGGAGCTTTGCGCCGGAGCTTAAGCGAGAAATTAAATAAAGTCGCTCGGAGCGGATTTAAGGTGTATTTCACTGTCAGCGGATGAAAAAACTGTTAGATTCGTTTAAGAAGATGCGCTTTCTTTTAAATTTAGAATTCATTCGAAACGAGTTGCTGCGCATCGCCTTTGATTCATTTCGCTTTATTTTATTGCAATACCGCAAAGAGGCGACTCATTTTGGTGAATGATCGCATCAAAGTAATCTTATAATAGGAGTTTCAAATAATAACAATGGTTCAGTTTAACGGTTCGGAAAAAATTATGTTATTAACCCATTAGAGACTGCCATCCAGGAAGAAGGCTAAATTTCAGAAATCGATGATGTACAGTGCGATGAAGATATTTAATGAATTGCCAGACGATATGAGAAAGGAGGAGAAACTACATAGATTTAAAATGAAATTAAGCAAATATGTGCAAGATAAGTTGTAGTAAAAAGGAACATTTTAATCGTGTTTATATTAGAGCACATATAAATATATTTATGTAGCACTATATTAACAGTAAATAAATTAGTGATAAAATTTAAAACAATATTTCACGTGCGTCATTTAAATTAACTGAATAATAAATTTCTCCGTCTTTTTTCGATCTTTTTAGTTAAAACTAAATCTACATATTTAGCAATGTGATAATTCACACTATTTATATCGGCTATCGGTTGTCAAGGTGCGATGTGGACCCTTAAATATAACAGTATGTATAATCCTAATATTAATATTACAATCTGCACGTACATGCGACAATACATATAATCCCAGTCGGGGACATCGGAAGTCGGCTTTTGACTGCAGAACGTGGCGCACGTGTGTCGTGTTGCCGACGGGACGGTAAATTGCAGATTCCAACAATTTTAAGAATATGTCTGATCCACCACTTGCAAAACGTGAAACCTAATATATAATGCGGACAACTATATTCTTAAAGTTGATTTATAATTGATTTCTTCATATGACATCATCATTCGGCACTACGGCTTATCCAGGTCCAAGGCCTTCTGCACAAACATTCTTGAGTCTCAAGCCGAATCTCTCTAATCCGAAACCTTCTAGCTATCTGTTGACTACCTTTTTTCATTGTATCCGCCTATCTACAAAGAATTAGTACATTTTTTTAAATCATAAATTTCCACTATAAAATATATCAAAGCGCCATATTCTATTTAAGAATGTTAATTAGGAATCCTTTATTGTATACAAAAACAAACCTTTTCATCATTCGCACAAACCAAAAAAAAAAAACAAGAAAACGCCATCTACTGCGCACAATTATAATTACTTAGAGCTTCGGAAAGGCCTCCACAAATGATATTATGATTATTATGCAAATCTCTAGATCGCAGCTAACATCATGGCCTACCTTATGTTCGGAGAAAACACATTTAATTAAGGAGCAACCTTACCTACTCTTCACTTATGAATACAAACGCAAGAGAAACATTAATTTTCGTTTAGCGGTGCTAAATCTTTCCACAAGAGCGTTGTCCTTTGCAAAATGTGATCTTGATAATAAATTACAGCGTCCACATTTCGTGCAGACTACAATCACGATTTTAGAATCGAGATAAAGAATAAGTGATCGTCTGCACTGCTGGTTCACATACGTCTAGCAACAAAAAGGTTCATAGTTAGACAACATCTTTACCACCACCTGTCATATGATAAGTTTTCAAAAATTGAACGTTTGCGCGATTTTGCATAACTCGCTTATTTGCTATCTAGTGTTCAAAACCCGTCCTAGCGTCCGCCAGTGAAAACATTTAATAATTTCCTACATACAGAACAGGAGTTACATTACAGTTGACCATTTTTCAATAGAAATGGAATGTTAAAAAGGCCATTAGGATGTTATACAGAATGTAAAAGACCTAGTCCATAATATTTTATGGGTGGAAACATTACTAATTTATGAGTCAAAAATGTTCAACTAATATGTGTCTAATCTCAACCATCTCAAAGATATAAGCATTTTCAAAAAATCGTAATTATGAGATTATTTCGATCAATTGAAATATTTTATTGATTCCAAATTATATATTGAATACAAAAAATTAAAGGTTCGTAATTTCGAGTGGCCAGACTATTTTTTATTAGATGATTTAGGACCTGAAGCAAAGATATAGTTTAATCATGGATAAATTTCACAAATATTTCTATCAAAATGATTAGACTTTACATGATTTTGTAAAAATTTCAAAAAATAATATTTTCCGTAACGGTGCGTATTTTGCACACAGTATTTGAATATTTTCGACTCGTAATTTAGTCAGGTTACCCATAAAATATTGTGGACTAGGTCTGTTACACATTGTATATAAGATTATGTTAATAGTATAGGCAATACAGTAAACCTACCTAATATTCTACATACTGTATACGTGTTAAAAATTCTATCTATATGGAAACGAACTTCTTAAACTATATATATGAACACAGTGAATTTTTTATTAAACCCTATTATATATGTTTATACAAAATACGGCGGATAACTACAAATACATCATTGTTTATAAGTAATGGAATACGTTAAAAAAATTACATTTTGGATATTGTTATTCTTCGAGCCGGTTTGTATGATCTAGTCGATTTTATTTTAAGTTTCATTCATTGAATAATTATTTTACGGACTGAAAACATAGTAGAACGTAAAGAACTTTATTTTAAATTACATATATACATATTATTTTTAATCTACTCGTATAAGCTGTCAAGCATCATCATCGCTGTCTGCCATAAAGGTAAATAGGTAGGTACTACAGAAGAAGACCGATGTCTATAAGAAGAGAAAGAAGAAGAAGACTCATTAATCTTACAAATATATGTCGTGTATGGCTGGTTTTAAGCAAATACCTGTTTTAAAACTACACACTGAATAATTGAAAGAAATCTAGATTTCTATAAAAGCTAACCAAACGATATTCTAATATTATTCCCTACATTGTAAATGACCTTTATTCACAATCAGTTTCGTACTTTTTTTAATAAATAACTCACGCCACGACCTTTTCTAGTAGATCTGGGGTTATATTATATGATTTATTGCAATAATATCACGTATCTCTCTCGCACAAGTACGCCGGCGTGCTGTCCCTCTCAATTACTAAAGACACAACTGGTAAGATTCAAACTTTTTATGAATCGCCACTTAAACGTAACCACGTATCAAAACGAAAGTACAAAACTCCACCGGCGATGACGTCACGGCCCGCGCGAGTAACCGAATGGCTGTACCCTGTACTGCGGGTAGGTGCTGTGTATATAAAGATAAAAACATGAAATGGCTTCACGGCAATAAACACGAAAGCAGAGCGCGGGAACAATTTTCTTTGTTCACAAAGGTCAGGTAAGTCAATGAGGAGCATTTTCAAATAGTACGTAGATAGTAAGAACCTTATGTATTCTGAATTCTCTGTATCTTCGAGGACAAAACATCGAATCTCAAGATGATATTATATTATGTCAAGAATAGAAGTTCGTCATTTAAATGGAATATTTTTGCATCTTATTAAATTATTCTCTACTAACATCGACTCATACACACGTACAAATATTATTTTTCTTCTCTTGTCATATCCATTCAACGGACATTGGCCATCATCACTGTTGTTGACTGGCCAAATCATCGCCTTAGGTTCGGCAGTCATGATGTTCTCCTTCGTCCAGGGTTCCAACTTTCAGCAATCTTTCCCTGCATCCAAGATCTCATACTTCTCTGGATGTCTCACTATATGACGGAGAAAATACTCCAGTTGTCTCAATTAAATCTAAATTCAACACATAAACATTAATGGCCTTCATTTTATTTTTATCACACAGATTTTATTCCCTATCCCATTATCCTTACCTTTCCCCTCACCGTCCCGTTCCTCTAGTAAATTGTCTTATTATAACTTTTATATTTCCTCAGTTTATATTTTTATTTACTACTTTTTCTCTCGCCTTTCTTAATTTTTGTGTTATTTTTTGTATTTCTGTAATAGAGGAGTAAGTTCTCTTCATTTACTATTTTTTTTTTTGCAGCCTAAAATTCGTTTCTATTATAATGTCTTAATAAGCTATTTACTTATTTAATAAGATCAAATAATGTCAAATAATATCAAATAATGTCAAATAATATCAAATAATGTCTTCACTGTATCAAACATATTTTAATCTAAAACTTCTTTTCAAAATAATCGAGATCACACTTCAAAATGAACAATAATTTTCTAATGTTTACACTGTTGTAATCAATCAATGGGCCAGATTCATGATCTAATTCTCTCAAAAAATTGGAACCAAGGTTGCATCGTCATTCCGAGCGCGGATACCGAGAGCCAACCAGCACCAGGCACGCAGAATCTAGAGTCGGATCAAACGCTCATTCCGCGGGGCGTAACCGAGACGAATCAAAAAATGCCATAAATCTCCATTGCACTGTGTTCTACTGTTCCCGCCGTCGCACACTGTTACGTGGGCACTGCGACGGACTATGGTCAAGAACTCTGCACCGATCAAGCGGTACGACGCGCTCAGGAGAGAGTGACGCACAAGCGCCGCTTAGTGGAATCAAAAGAATATCTTTCTATTTTTTGATCAATGAAACGAGCAATTTGTGTGATATAAACATACAAAATTATTACAGACTAACGCAAAATACGTGAAAAAGAATCAAGAATACTCGACAATTATGTTAAAAAAAATAACACAATCATTGCTTTGTTGTAATGTTTAGTGACCAGATCTCAATAGCCAGTTTTTATCGTCATCACGGTACTCTTGCATCGAGCATCATAACGAATAAAGTGTTACGACGCTCGATGTCGTCTCTTGTGCGTCTCCGTTGTGTGAAAAATAGAATGGGAAAATTCTAATCACATAAAATATTCACCAAAATTTACTACCAGCTATAAAACCAGCAATCTTCTGTAAACATTGGGTTAAATTGAAACAATTTAAATACGGACACGAGGCGCCATCCAGGGATCACGTCGTAATAGCGCCATGAATGCACATCACCACGCGCCGACAGGCCACAGTACGTATGACGACACAGCAGAAGCAGCTAGCGCCATCAGCGGGCCGTAACGTCTGAACGATCACTTCTCTAGCATACCTACTCCTGGCAAGATCGTTCGCTTCAGCCTTGTACTTTACGTTCCGCTACATAATTATTCATAACCGCGCAATCTCTTGTAAACCTTTGGTCAATAAATTCAGAAAACTCTAATAAATATTGCGTTTCTTTTTTCACGCCTCGTCACTGTCTAAACACATATTCCTGACTTGTCAAGCCATGATGAATATCAAAGTAACTTGAACACGAATGATGGGCCGACATATGGAAGCGGTTCGTCATTCTTGCTAAAATCTTTCTAATTTACATTCATATCCAACACATCTATAAATAAAGTATTCAAAAATTAATATCCTGTATAAAATTAATTTGGTTTATCGGCGTCAATTATAGGATTCGATCACAATAAACGACCGTATTGTCTGCGGTCTCTGATCCGGGCTTGACGCGTCTGGCCCGGATCTGCTCGGTTTTGATTCTGTTGATATTTTAATTACGATCCTTGTTCAAGTGGCACAATGAGCGCGGTGCAGCGCGGCCGTCACTGCCCTGGGCCAACGGGCGCGGGGCGGACTAATCACGCGATGACGACAATCACCGGCCTCATCTCCCCGGGTAATTAGGGCTATGATGAATGGCAATTAAGAGACGTCGCCTTCTTGGGGCAGTGCAGGCAGTGAGGCAGTAGCTGCACCAGTAATTTGACGTTTGACGATCCTTTTATCTTTCGGAGTGGTGATTCAATTATGAAGGCATTATAGTCTAATCCGAGCGATGAAAATATGTTGCGACGACATTATTCAAGTGGGAAATTATAGGTAGGTGGAGTTGTCGCACATACTACAGCTCATCCCCACTCAGTGAGAATACGTATTAAGAATGCAGCGTAGATGTGTGTAAAGACGTAAATCCTCAAACGCCTTTTTTAAAATTTATTTATTTAACCTTTCTGATACAGTAGTAGAAGTCAATGCAATTATAATTGTCGAATATATATAAATAAGACAAAAAACAACGATAAATAATGAAAGCTAGAATAAACATGTAATAAACACATAAAATTATTAAATTTGGATAAAAAAAAAAACATTATATGCTTACGCAATAATTTGGCACCACAGTCTGCCAAGGGAGTAGCTAAGATGGCAGAGCACTCGCTTAACATTAAAAAAATATATATTTAAAAAATTAAAAAATACAGTACGGGTATATAAAAATGTGAAATTTTCTATCATTCGTTTCGTAACAAATTATACTGACGAATATGTTTTATTTTAACAATTTCAATTAAAATGTAACAAATTCGTTCAAAATGGCGACCGGTCCTATAATATTAAATATTAAAACAGCACAAAGAAATAATAACGCGCTCGGATAAGTTTCCATCTGAAGGAGAGCTAAATTATTAAAAGCACCATTAAAAACATTTCCACAAAGGGCCGGCGAGTGTGAGACCTTTTAATAACGAGCGCGCGGGCTCCGGCTATCAAACATTTACAAGTTCGCGATACAATCTTATTTCAGAATTTCTCCCTTGATTGAGATTAAATAAATAGAACGAGGACGAGCGAAATTGTAACTAAAGATAATAAAGGCGATCATTAATCACTACAAGTTGGTTAATGAAAAATTTTAAGTAATTTAACAATCGCGCAAACGGAATTATTAAAAAACGTAGTTGTACGAAAAATACATTTCTTTGATGGTGGGTAACTGACGTAATAACTACTATCAGTCCAATATGTGGGGTTAGGAAACAGAACCGTAACTATCCAACTTGATTAAATTGAGATAAACATATTTGTAACTGATTTTATAGCCAAAGCGGAGATTTCAAATGATTTGAAGCTTTTGATAAAATACATAAAACATGTTTTCAAGACCTGTAAAACTGTAATTATTGTAAGATTTCAAACGCGTCACCCTCTATTTTCAGTTTTGTTTATATAACCCTCATATATGGACGGTCTGTTTTTGACATAATATAACAATATGTCAGTGGATTTATTTTTATTAAATAAAAGAGAAAAAAAACTTTAAATTATGTACATATAACATGATGGACTAAAAATATTTTCGAATGGTATCCACGAGACAAAAAACGACCTAGAGAACATCTAGAAGAATAGGCGAAATTATCGGAGCACTGGGAGAGGCATAGCAAAGATTGCCGGGGGATCGAAAATGGAGGCAGTCATGGGGAGCAGTGGATCGACAATGACTGATTATGATAATAAAATAAATGATACCCCTTGATAATATAAGAGTTTTTTTAAATAAATTAACCATATTCAAATCAAAAATATTATATTCCTATAGTAGGTATATAAGACATTAATATTTTTAAGATTAGTAAAATTTTAATATAAGAGTGAAGGAGAATTTGAGATGTTTGAATAATAATGGTTTTTCAGAATTTTCTAATCTAATGTTAGAAAATGATCATACTTTTGATAAAAATTTGGGATTATCTATTTTACATTTAAACAAAATATTATAATCAACCAATTAAATTTAACCACAAGACACATTCTAAATTTCTTTCCTAAAAATTATTCTAATTTTGTATCATCAAGTAACAATTTAAGTTAGGTAATAAATTTATTTTTTAATAATTATTGTTTTTAAAAATAGATTCTATTAAAGAAACAATATAACATATGTTTTTGATTAGTGATGACATCCCGAAGACAAAAATGATGTTTTTCGAAACCGGTTGATGTATTTAATTCATTAAGTGGTTAATAAAACAAAGCTAGCAATCTAAAATAATATAAGACTTTGGTGGTTGGGCCGTGTGTAGATTGTAATTATCAAAGTCACTGCTGAATACAAGGCCAACAGGGTCCAGGAGCTAACGCGGAGTGACAACGTCTTCAAAGACACAACTGGCTTAGAAATTCAGAACTGGAGAGAGACGGCTGTAATAGAAATCCATCTAGCCTAATCTGAAAATAATAATATTGTGCTAAGGGCAAGATTGTTATCCAAACAGTCAAAAGATATATAAAATAAATATACAAAGTAGATATTTACATTCATATTTTTTAATTGAATATTACGAAACAAGCCTTCATCTGTCTGCTGTCAAAACTCTATTAAATCTGAGAATCTACGTCACATATGATGAAACGTTAAATGTCATATAATAGCGATCGAAACATGATTTTTAATACACCGCAAGCGGTTGGCGATATTTGAGAACATATATGATTATTACGTACGAATTTGAAAGTCTGCGTGCATGCACCAGTCCGGTGTACCATTAAATCTGAGCTCGACTAAACACCAGCCTCACCAATACGAAAACTAGCTCTCGTTCGAAAAATTGAGAAATATAAAATCGCAAACTGCTCCATCGCGGAATAACATCACCGACGCGATAAGAAATATTATATATAGAAAGTCACAAAGAATAATATTACACTACGTGTATGATATCACAATATAAAGGAACAAAGAAAAATGATATCGCTCCATCACAGATAAACGAGTCAGTGCGCCACTCGACAGGGAGAAGGTTGATGAATAATTGTCCAAGTATCGAGTTAAAGGAATCTGGTGTAAGAAAGAGTACATAATGTTATGTAAGTAGTCCGCAGTCACGCTATCATTCGACATTTTCTTTTTCTCCACTAAAAAAATTCGATAAAGAAAAAACAATAATTTAGCATCGACAAAGAAGACTGCACTTTTGCCCAGTCTGTCGAGTGTCAGTGAAACGCCAAGAATTTAAATAATTTTTGATAAATACACACTGTTAATTTATCAATACTAATACAAATCGCTTCTGGCACTGGTCATAAGAATTATGTACGAGTTCTGTATGATAAGTACCTGTGTTTAAATACTGATGGCGCAACTGACGCACAAGTCTGTATTCCAATGTTTAACGCCATCTTTTGAACGACGCTGTCAAAATTTCAGACAGATTTATATCGTACTTTTGAAATAATAATATAGGAAATTAACTCATAAACGCTAAGACAAGGATGATAAATTTAACAATTCTGGTGTCTATAAACTTACTTGAAAGGATTGTGCTGCATTTTATATTGGTAAAACGGGTAGAAATTTTAATATAAGAGTAAAGGAGCATTTGAGATG
Source organism: Eubasilissa regina (assembly GCA_022840565.1). Classification (NCBI taxonomy): domain Eukaryota; kingdom Metazoa; phylum Arthropoda; class Insecta; order Trichoptera; family Phryganeidae; genus Eubasilissa; species Eubasilissa regina. The sequence continues at coordinate 5,397,400 of JAINEB010000003.1, forward strand.
TTTGAACAATAGTGGGTTTTCAGAATTTGCTAATCATTTGATAGAAAATGGTCATGGTTTTGATAAAAAATTGGGATTGTCAATTTTGCATATAAACGGTGTTGGTCATAAATTAAATAATTTGGAATCGTTGGAGATAAATAAAGCGTGTAAAACTAATCAAAAAAATTATAAACAACCAACTAAATTTAACTACGAGTGCTATTCTAAAATTTTACTTAAAAACTTTTCGAGTAAATTTGTAAAAAGTAACAATTTGAGTTAGATACTAAATTTATTTTTTAAATAATTGTTTTTTTAAAAAATAGATTCTGGTAAAGAAACAATAATATATGTTTTTAGTTAGTATTGACATCCTGAAGAAGAAAGTGGTATTTTTCGAAACTGATAGATGTATTTAAACTCAATAAGTGTTTGTTTACAACCATGAAAAAAGAGCAATATCGGTCAGTGATTTGATTCTTTTTTTGGATGGTAGGCCGTGTGAGGAAAACAAAGTGAAGTTGAATGCCGTTTATGTGGACCATGTACCTTCAGTAACTGCCATCAGAGACTCGTAGAATTCATCTGTGTATGTGAGAGCGAGCGCCCACTGAGAACAAAACAGTCGAATGACAGTCCGTCACCGACTGTTATATCGTCAGTGTGCGCACTACCATACATTCTCATAACCATCGCCATCACGACAATAGTGTTGTACGACAGAAAGTCATCGGTGTGCGCTCGCACTAAGTGTGTCAATTATGTATTTCTTTAGGTCTAATACGAGGTTTTTGAAAGAACATCAAAATAAACTAGAAGATTTAGTCGAGATGTTTACTAGGTCAATTTCTGAGACACGTTTTATTGGAATGTGATAAGAACTACGGGAGTTATTGAATATTTTTAATTTTATTAAACAGTGAAATGTAGATATTAATTGTACAAATATTTTAAGATTTACTGGAAATTCTAATTTATGGTGAGCTGAAAAAATGGTTATTTTATTTTTAACTGAAATGTTAATCTGTAAAGATACCCAACGCTCTTGTTAATTGACCGATTATATCGAAATCAAATAAAATAGTAAAAAGGCGTGTGATATCTCAATAACCCGCCTTGGGAGTTAACATTTTTTTTAATGAATCGTATCGAGGACAATAGAATTTGTTTTTCCTACAATAAAAAATAAACTACCTGGGTTTTTACAAAAGAGCACGCTTTCTCTCAATTTAGAAGAAATGATAAAAAATGGCTTATCGATAATAACCTGTCTTACCAGTGAAAATGAAATGAATTGTTTAAACTGTAACTGATTAATTGTTATGCTTTTGATTTTATTAAATGTAACAAAATGTATATAAATATACCTTCAGACAAACGTCTATCAAGACGTTTTGTGATAAATAAAAAAAATATATATATATTCACTTACCGTTCTTTCCGTTGGGGCTGTAGGGGTCGTAGCTGCCCGAGGACATGGGCGATGAGTACCCGTTGGACAGGTGCGTATAGGACTGCGAGGGCGGGCCGGGTGAGGGGGTGAGCGGCGCGGCCGGCGAGGCGCCTGCCGCCATCCACTCGTCCAGCCGCGGCCGCTTGCCGCCTACGCCGCTGAAGGCGCCCCGGCCGGACGTGGAGGGCGCGCCGTGCGGCTCCGGCTCCGCCTTCACCGGCGCGGCCGTGTCGGGGGGCAGCGGCGCGCCGCGGTACAGCAGCTCGTGCTTCAGGTCCATCCCGGCGGGGAGGGGTCGTTACCGCGGGCCGGGGCGCGTTACCGCATGCTGCCGCCCGCCGCTGCCGCGCGCGCTGCCCGGCGAGAGCCGCGAGCCGTCTGCAACGAGCGACCGAACATTTATCATATTTCCATACACAAGTGCACAAACTATAATCGTACAAAATATTAATTAATATAAAATACTAAGTAGTCAGCGGCCTAGCACTATTGTAGAGTACTCAAAATATCGTAGGCTGAAAGGAATTTGAGAAACAAAGGAATATTAGCGTTATGCACCCGTTAGACATTTTTATAAAAACATGATCAAAATCTATAATATAAAGCGCAATATACAATTAAATAACTAATTATACAATGAAAAATAAAGAGAAATTGATTATTTTAAATTGTTAACATTGTTTCATTAACCACTTAACCACACAATGAATTAAATACATCAACCGGTTTCGAAAAATATCATTTTCTTCCTCAGGATGTCATTAACTAATTAAAAACATATATTATTTTGTTTCTTTAACAGAATATATAAAAAAAACAATACATATTAAAAAAATAACTTAAATTGTTACTCGATACAAATTTTAGAATGTGACTTGTGGTTAAATTTAGTTGGTTGTATAATATATTTTGGTTAGTTATACACACTTTATTTATTTCCAATGATTCCAAATTATTTAATTTAAGACCAACACAGTTTACATGCAAAATAGACAATCCCAAATTTTTTTCAAAAGTATGATCATTTTCTAACAAATATTAGAAATTATGAACAATCAACTAAATTTAACCACATGTCCCATTCTAAAATTTTCTCCTAAAAATTATTCTAATAATTTTGTACCATCAAGTAACAATTTTAGTTAGGTAATAGATTATTTTTTTAAATAATTATTGGGTTTTTTTTAAATAGATTCTGTTAAAGAAACAATAACATATGTTTTTGATTAGTTAATGATATCCTGAAGAAGAAAATGATATTTTTCAAAGCCGGAAGATGTATTTAATTCATTAAGTGGTTAATAAAACAAAGTTAAATTTCTAAAATAGTTAATTTTAACCACAAAGTTGATTTTGCTAATCATAAAAATAGAAATTGATTAAATTAAAAGAGGAAAAATTATTTACTTATTTTCTTAGACAGTTGGTTATATAGTCTAGGAACAATGTCTATGTCGTATTCCTATATTGCACCTATTTAAAACATAACATGTATAGTTTTACTCCTAGTCTGATAATTGTTAAATTTTTTTTTGTATTTGTGCTCATATTATTTTTTTAATTTTAGTTTTTTTCTATGACCGCTTGTTCCATTAGGTGTTTCATTAATTTAGGTGTCGAGGCCACGCAAAGTTCTCGTTCAAATAGTTCCCCCGGGCGGCTTTCTCGTTTATAACTAGCACTCAGGTCATTGTTTGTGGGCACTGGACATTTAAGTGCTCAGATATGGTGCATGGGCTGCACGAGGGTGAATGGGATTTCTAGTGTAGTTAGTTATATACTAAGTAACTAAGTACGTAGTTACAAGTTTTATTTTAGACCTATTTCTACATATACTTCATCCCCTTTACTAATTAGACACATTAAAGTAAAAAAATACTAAATAAATTTTAATTTGTAATATAGCTGAAATAATTTATGATGCTAATCTAGGCTTAGTGTCCGGGAGGCCACCGAGTTAATTTTAATATTTACTGCAAAAACACTATGGTTCATTTTTAATAAAATGTATACAATTAACTTTATATTTAACCACACAAGACAAAATAAAAATGTCATGATACTGATTTTAAATTTATTGTTTATGAAATAAAAGATAATAATTGTATATTTAGGTTAAGTTTCTTTATTATGCTGATGAAGGAAAAGGATTTATTAAGTTGATTTTTAATTTAAAACTCGTGTTTTAAAAAATACAAAGTTAATTGTACAAATGTACAGCTTAGTTCGCAAAGGGCAAATATTGACGTGGCGTGTTTTCATATAAGCTTTTTATTTAAAAATTCGCATGTTTATATTATTTATTTATATTTATACACAATGATTAACATTTAATATGCTACTACGTGAACGTTTATTTTTTAAATAAATTAATGGAATAGAATTAAGATACTTTTGACTTTTATTATTATAATTATATTAAATTGTGTACTTATTACTTCAACAAGGCTCCCCCCCCCCCCAACACTTAACGTTATTGTTTATATGAGTCAATGTTGAATCACTCATTTATCAATCGAGTATCACTTGTAGACAAAACATAACGCTTTTTAATTTTTATTTAAATTACTAATCAATTTTAAAGAAAAAGAAGATTGATGACTGTATATATAATACATGTATACCGATTTTAGATCTCAATAACCAATCCACATTGAGGGTGTGAAAATAAAAAAAAATTATAATAAGGCCAGGATATTTTTCATCTTCCAGCGAGATATCCGCCGAGTAAAAACATAAAATCCTTAAAAATGTACTTGATCTCATTAGCATGAGAGTTCTAATTCGAGGAATTCAGCACCGACCAACCCCGGCTGCAGTCTCGGGTTTATCTCGGTTTTATTACCCCCCCACTGCTTCGTTTTGATTGCATTATTGCACCTGTAAAAGTAACCCGGGTTTATTGTGTTGGTTCTCCCACTCGCTAATGGAATTGTAGTGTAAGTGTTGGTCGTTTATTTTCTTTCATATTTCGCAGATTTTGATTAATTAATTGCGCTCTTAATAAGCGAGAACAAAGACTTCGGGAGATGAATTTATAGGTACATTTATTATTTTAGAATATATTAAATTAACAATGACGTGGAAAGACGTCATGGTTGCTGACATTGTTAAAAAGCAGAAGGATAGAACAAGGTCGCACACCGAGCGGTTAAATTTGTTAAAATGGTTAAATTTCTCGTCCTTACTACAACCCTGAAACATTCAGGCATTCACTCTATCGAAGCGATATAGTTCTCTAATGTATCACCCGTACAATTAATTCATTTTTTCGGGTTAAGCAAACATTGATATATTTATTATTATGGAAAATTTAATATTAAATAATTTAAATTAAAATTTAATTTCCTTCATGAATTTTAAAATATATTATTATTTAGTTTATTATGTTTATTTGAGTGTAATACACTTTTTGTTTATCAGTTTGTTAAGATTTACTATTCTTAAATTTATTATCTACTATTTTTTAGTTTGTATTATACTCTTCCTTGCTTAATTTCGAAGAAACTCCACTGGTATTATTTTTATATATCGTGTTTTATATTATATCCGTTATTATTATTGTACTGTTTGTTGTATAACGGATATTAAATATTTTCTTCAACATTTGTAAAATTACTTTGTGGCAATATATTATATAAATAATAAGAAGCACACTATTTAGAATAGAATAGCAACTACTATTCCGAAATCGCCAATCTTTTTTTTGGAAAAAAGAAACATTACTTTGATATTAACAAGGATTTAGAAATTATACATACAACTACTGGAGATTTATAGTTAGCTAAATTTGAAATTTTAGAAATAAGATACAATGTTAATAGCAAATTAAACATTATAAATAACCAAATCTTTTTTTGAATATAGTCGCCTTTTAATTTTTTTTTTCACAATAGTTCCTAATTAATTACCCACCACCTCCACTTTATAGTTTTGTTTTTATCTTTGCTTGTATTTTTAATTTTAGTATAGATTCATTGTTTTTCGAAGAAGATACCACAGGTCAGGTATCCAAACATGGTGACGAATCAATAAATATTGGTTTCAAGAAAGCATTTTCCTATTATTTATATAAAATATTTAATTAATATCTAAGTTGTATGTATTATGTGTCATTTAGTATTACACAAGTATTATTTCAAACCTAAAACAAAACTACAATTTACAGATTGTTTATTAATCTTAAAGTACTAATGTTTAAAACATTTCCTAGGACTTCCATTTTACCACCAAAAACACTTTTTAATTATCAACATCCTGAAACGTCAAAAAAAATAGTTTTTTTTTAAACATTGAAAAATGATCATTATAAAATAATAATTAGTTACCTACGTTATTAATCCTCGAATCAGAAATATTCCTGTGAATTTAAAAATTCTGCATTACAGCAGGATTAAGTTTTTTTTATAATTTTAAAATTTCTGGGTAGATACTTTTTTGTTTACATTTATGAAAAATTCATCTTCACAACAAAAGGGCAACATATTTACATTTCAAAGTAAATTAACACTACAATAAAATACCTCAATTTCCGTAAGTAGATACGGAATATTTTTTTAATATAGGTATTAGATACGAAAAAAATCAAAATAATATTGATATAGGTACCCATGGTTTTCGTTATCATTTCATTTAAAACATTATAATTTACTTTTGTTTCGCTAATGATTACGTGATCACATTTAAAATCTGAATTGCTCACACAACTCAGTTTTTTCATATATACATAATGAAGTGTCACGCGGTTGGTACAAAAGAATAGGCCAACGATTAGAGCTAGATCGAAATTGTTGGAAACATTCTTACAATATAATTGATGGCCATCGAGAAATAAAACGCGCGTGTTTAATTTATTTTATTTTATTTATTCTGTTCGTATTCTTAATATACGTACATATAATACATTATAAACATTCTTATAAATATACAAAAAAAAGGCGAATAAGCTTCATAATGTAAGATATGGTCACTGTCTCCTCAACTAGACCGAAATATGTACTAAAGGAGACAAGTTCATCCTTAATAAATTATAGTAATTTAATTCATCGGGTAAAGTAACATCAATATAACAATTATAGAAATAATCATATGCAGTACTGCGAGGTACCGACTACGATCCGGTACTCGCGCGACTGCGGAGGTGGAGAAGACTAAGATTAAACATTAAAATAGGTCATAAAGTGTTGCACACGGAGTGGAGCGATAAAGTACGGACCAATTAAAGTTATCAAGAGTGCAGAAATTCGTTTTAAAGCAACACGAAAATAATAACGCGCTAAAACAGAGCGGCCATAAAAGAGATAACCTTTCGCTACCTACCGTATTAAAGAATAATAATTCAGAGCTGAAATTCATCTCCCGCATTTAACGAGACAAGAGGCAAAGTGTCGGAATGGCGAGAGTGAGTGCAGCATAATACGTAGGTACCGCCCGCGACTCCTTTTATAGACGCGCTTATCTGAACAGCCATCGCGTAAAATTGCACGGGGAAACATGAAATTTGACTGGTTGAAGATGCTGGATCCGGACACCCGATCCCGTTCCGGGCACGTCTCGCAACACCGAAGGGAGGAACAAAACCCATAACTAAACAACAGTAAAATCTATTGAAACTTCTACGAGATGACCGACAGCGTCCGCGTATGCAAATTATAACCCCCGGCGTGTTGCGGACTGACGTACAAAATCGTACGAGTCTTACGGATCGCGTTCACGGATGAGATTTACACTCGAGACAATATCCGAAACAAAAGTTATGCTCTCATAACATTTTTTGGCAACAACTTCGGCTTTCTTAATACGTCGAATGCACACTGAGTCTCAGAGATTCGAGCATCACCACTTGGCTCGCACCTCACTTCATGCTTATCAATCCACTGATTATTGATGCCGCGTTTGTCAGTTGGGTGAATTTGAATCTCCTTAGCAGCAATTAAAACGAAATATATGTCTGTAATTTAACGTTTGTGCGCACGTCGATTTTCGTTGTCAAATCGATCGTCGTGTACACGGGTTTGAGTTTTTGTCCTTTCTACTAATTTCTAAATTTAATCACATGAAAATCTCAACGCGTGTACACGGTACTGGGATTTGTCTCAGCTAAATCTCAGAGACTTACCTCGGCATGAACACGGGACATTAGATAAAGTGGCGCACAGACATGGCGGACCGCGTGGACTAGCCCTTGGCCACGATCGTCAATAATACAGTTCTGACATTATCTCCCGAGCTGGCGGTAACGAACATGGACTGATGGCTTTTTGTGAGGAGGGAATTATGCAAATGCGCGATCCGCCTTCATTTTACATGCTCGCTGGAACCGTCTGCTATTGTCCAATATTTGGTACAAGGTAATAACACCAGGATGTTTGCAGTTTTATTCGCGTGTATTAATAAAATGTACCCAAAAAACTACCGTAGTTTCACGAATATTATTATCCTTAGCGGTAAAGTTCCTTTGTCACGAATGTGGACGGTTTATTGCAGAATGCGCGTTTTGGTCAGCATTTTTAGTGCAGTTTTTATGGTAAATATATCACCGGTGATGGGGCGATGTCAACACATTTGCGTCAGGTTTAGTGCACATTATTATTCTGAAAATTTGCATTTATATTGACATGCACAAAATGCAGCTTAGTTTTAATTAATCGTGCAGATTCCTAAGTAATGAAATAAAATAAGAAAATCAACGGTACAAAATATATTCTGGGTACAAACGAGTAATTAATAAAAGTAGATCGACTTCTAAGCTGCGACAAACATTTTATAAATAATATACCTCGGGACATAATAATACCCTTGGAACGAAAAGCCTGACATTTATATCAAACTGAGAAATTGAGCAGCTACAAAATTTTGAACATTAATTTTTTAATTACGTTACAAAATTTACGCTTTATAATATAGACTAATAAAATAAACCGATTTCTGATATCTGAGGTATCTGATATCTGACTCGTAAATATACAACATGACCCAAAAGTATACACAAAAACTACAGGTTATTTATTTCATCGTCAAAAAACCCCACAATATTTTTTGGGGAAAACGTTTTAAATTTCTTTTTTTAACTATTACTTTTGACCGGCTGGTATAACTTCAATTAAAAAAAAACTACCGTTTTAAAGTAAATTAGTTGAAAATTTTTGAAATTTGACATGTTTGTGACACGGTTTTAAAGAGATATATATTATAAAAATTTTGATATAAAAAAGTCAGTTTTAATCACAATGTCCGTTATCTACTAAGATCATGTTGTTTTAACATTACGTCACGCCAATTTTATATTAGGTAGGTATCAAATAACAATACATATCTGAAAACATCGAAAAGTTAAAAAATTTAAAACACAGCTTCAATTTTTTTACAAAAGATTTCAAGTGGACGGGAGAATAGTATAAACTGATTAATGCAGAAAATATTTATTATATTATTTGAGCTCTGGCTAAGATATGTAACGCATTATTTTAACATCATATATAAAACAAATAAAATAATTATTTTAAAAATGTATATAAAGAGCGCATAGATTACTAAATCTGAAGAAATAGTGAAACAATGCTGAAGTGAGAGTTTTGAGATTACCTAAATATAACAATAATCAATAAATATAAATGACATTTAATTACAAATATAAAAATATAATATTTGCTGAATCACACACGTAGACTTTACAATTCTGCAAAATGACCTCCAAACTTACTTGTGAAGGTTGTAAGGATTTTATTGCGAGGCATAAAAATTATGCATTCCTTCTGACCAGAGGTTTATAGACAGTTATGTCGCATCTGTTCAATAAATAATCCAACAAATTAATAATCCCAGAAAATTAAGAAAAAAATTTTAAAAAAATATGTCTAAAAACAAGTTTTTAAATTATATTCTGCTTATTCTTATTATTTTTTAAACTTGCATCGATCCGTGTATTCAAAAATGGGATACATATTAGGAAAAAAATAAATCATTATTATACACATGTTGGTATATCTACTGTCTGGATGATGTGACGTTACTTATTTGTTCATTTAAAATAGCCGCTTTAAGACATATTGTTAAATATATCAAAGTTCCTACAAATAAAGCAGGGAAAAAAAAGATTTATTATTTAAGAAACAAAATAATCGTAGAGTCGTCATCAATATAACTACTACTATTAATACTACTATCCGTCCATATATAGCAAAATTCTTTAAAAAAACGTTATTACATCGCACATCTAGATCAAAACTAAGACAACTCAGAAAAACAAGAATTTTGAATTGTTATTGTATTCGGATACTCGCCACATGCGCAACTAACTTAGCTCCAGTTCTCGATTAATGTCATTTTAGGATACATTTATGACCTAAATTGTTATTTAGTTTCACAACTTTAGAAACAAAAAATTGAGAAAAATGTTGTTATTTTTTTGTCTACTGAAAAATGACTTTTTGAGTTGTCTTAGTTTTTGATCTAGGTGTGCGATATCAACATTAAAAAATAATAAAGGATGTTTTATATATTATATTTTTATATTACAGAAAATTACCAAGTACAGGAAGAACTCACTTATTTTCAACATTATATATATATATAAATCCAACATTAATAACACTCGATAATGGAAAGAACTCTCTAGTGAGACGCAAAAAAAAGAAGACGAACGATTTGACTTGAGCTCAGGTACAGCGTCACATATCTCTGGGCTTTTATTTTATACACATAAATTATTATATAAAATTTAAACTTACTAGAATTAGCCTTTCAATAATGACAAGAAACTAATCATTTTTGTAACGTTAATTTATTTTTAAAAAATCAACCAAAATACAATAAATACAAATACAAATACAAATACAAAAATTTACTTTATTTGACGCAATAACTCATTGTTTCATATTTAATGACACCCTTTGTTTTATGTTACTATGTTACTCCAAATAATTTTGTTATATGTTGCTATGCGACATGGACGAAGATAAGAAAATTATGAGTATGCAGGATATTGCAGAACCTGTTAATCCTGCGAGATATGGGATGTTTACGCCATATAACTAATATTGGGTTCCTTACAAGAATGGCTACAGATACAATTTTGTGATAGTGATCGGTTTTTAGGAACTTCTTGATTTTCTTGGGAGTGTGAAAGTGATTAAATCGTTTATACAAGACGCTCATAAGAGATAAAAGTTATTTTTTACAAAAGACAGAGACCTAACATGTTTAAAAAGATCAGAACTAATTATTTATTTATTTGTAAATTAACGATTTAATTAAACCTTTTACACCAGGTATCATAATGTTCGTATATTTTAAAACTAGTTGGCACATAAAGAATTTGAATAATATATATAAAATAAAATTATATATTGTTGGCAAAATAATACAGACAATTGTATGTAATCCCCCAAATTCAAAAAACCGTTTAGACAGTAACTTAACCATCGTTAATATGTAATTTTATATTAAGAACAAGAGTTTTGGTAAATAGTCGTTTTTGGATGTTAAATAAAAATGACAAATTATACCACCTGTTTAACTGGTGCAAGAATTCATACAATCATAATTAACTACGGACCTCATGTGTCTATAAATTTAATTATTTTGAAAGATATCTTCATCAACGTATCAATATTTTTTAAATGTACGCAGATATCTAAACTGTTCATTGTCATTCAGAAAGTGGTATGTTTTGAGTCCAACTTTTAGATTTTTATCAAAGTGAGCAAAAAGAGTAAATATTTTTTATTTTCGTTTTCATGGTACTGTGATCTTAAATGCAAAGTCAGTATGATTGAATATATAGTAGTTTATTAAATAAAAATAAATGACGTTTGACCGCTATTATTCGTATTTGCATTTGTAGAGCACTTTCATTAGTGATTTGTCATCCACAAGCGTTTTGCTAATTTCAATACATTAATATTATAATAAATTAATAATAAATTTTAGCGTAATAAAAAATAGATGTATAGGTTAACTGACTTATCTTATAGTATCTACAGTCACATTTACAAAACGGTATTATTGGATGGGGAGGAGCTTATACAACTTCAATAGCACAATTAGAAATCACTCAAAAAAATTATGATAAAAACAGATTTCAAAGTACCTAAAATAATAGACATATACAAAAAAGTTCGTATATCCAAATTTTTAAAATCTACACAATTTAGAAACCAAATCAATATTCCAAAACTGAAATATACCGCAACCCAAAATCAGTATATTTATCACGGCATCAAATTATTAACAATCTCCCCATCACAATTAGAAAAATTACAGACTACTATAAATTTGTAACAGTCAAATCAAAAAATATATACACAGACTAACTGAAACATAAATTATCTCGTATGTATTCCACCTCTATATTCGACTTTTACTCTTATAAAGAAGAAATAAATGTTAAAAGAAATATATATATCCTACTAATTATTTTATAAATGTATTATATATACTAATATGAAAAAATCGTCCTTTATATCGCGGATATTTTGTCTCTTATATAAATATTTGGCGAATTTAACGTACCAACACAAAAATGATATTAAATATACTTACATTAGAAGTGTTTCCGAAATACGGTGATGATAAATTTGAGATTTTTTGGATTCGCGTTACTCGGGTTACTAATATCGAGAGATAATATAACTCGCGCGTTCCTCAGACGAACACGTGAGCGATGCCAGGCAGAGTGCGCGTGCACCCGGCGGGAAAGCGCGGGAAACTATCGCCGATCCGTGGGACTTTCCCGTATTTAAGGGGAAGATCCCGCCACCGCACCGCGGAGGTTCCGGCGGCGCGAGGGGGTGAGAGTCGGCGCGAGGGTGGGTCACAGCCAGCGCTGCACAACACTTGTAATCTAGATGCACGATGGTAAAATAATGTAATTTACATACAAAACTGAATCCTTTGTGATGATGACTGTATAATTTGGTTCTTAATAATTACACACTTATTTTTTAACTAATAATGGGTCGTGGATCTACTGATCTCGGACGATTTCAGTTAGTCCGCATCTAATACACTATCACTTGCGTATATTTTCATTTATGCTTTATAATGGATCTTCTTCCACATTAATTCAAAACCACAAACACTTTTTAACAGTCGTCATTTTGAGGCGACAAGAAAAATATTTAACATTGTAAAACGATTTTTATCTACATAACATTCGTGTCAGTATTCGTACAGCAGCAATACGGTGTTACGATTTTTTTTTTAAAGTCCCATATCAAATTAAATTGACTCTTCCCTCCAATGAAATGTATCAATTTTTCTTTGTGTGACAACAGAAAAACATAGTGATTTTAGATGTGAGATTAGTAGTTTCAATCGAATTTATTCCTTGCATAATATCATTTTAACGATGTTCTGCTAAGCTAAGTAGGCAGAATCCGAGTTGGATAGTCACGTCTCTTATTGACACCACAATAATAATAAGGGTTGACCATGGCGTCGCAGCACCCCGTGCAAGCTCAACCTTTACCCAAATATTGCCCTTAACATTCAAACTGTAACACTACTTACTACCTGTGATGAACTAACTATTTTACACTATTTATAATAAAATAATTTTAATTTTAGATTCTGTTTTATAGGTAGGCAGGCCAGGCACCTATTCTTTATATTTACAAAATATTTATACAATAACATTTTATATTGTGTTTAAGTCCTCCGCAGCTACTGTCCATGTTTTTTTTATGTTATGTATAGTATAATATTTATACTAGCGGTTCACCCCGATTTTGGTATTCATATTGAGTTGAGTATAAGTCCATTAATATCTTATTTTAGCATCTAGAACCTATACATTTTGATTTTTCAATTATAAATAATGTGTAGATAAATCAGTGATCGAATTCTTTCTGCAACCGTAATTAAAATACATCCAGGTATTGTCGTGTGTCGTAAAAAGATGAAGTACACCGTCCTCAACACGATAACAATATCAAAATGGTATTATTTTAATACCTTGATCTAATCATATTTCACAATTTACAAAAATAAGCGACGAAGAGATTTTCACATTATCGCTATAAAAAAACACCATTTTGGAGTGTGAAAAAAAAAACAATAATCCAACCAAGCTTGTTGACAAAATTCCATCAACCGTCAACTGGAACAGTCCCTGGGAACAAAGGATTTAATAAATCGTGAAAGCTGTTTCGCCCCGGCCGCGGTGTTATGGCCTTCCTTCCGTCTGCACCACCCCCGAGGAGGAAATGGAAAGGCAGCGTCCTCACAGCGAGCCGCCCCAGCAGCTAGCTCCCGGGGAGGCCGGGGCAATTAGGGCCGAGAAGTTTGTAGTGAGACGCCGATCGCTAAATATTTCATCCCTCTGACGCAGAAACTTTTCTATTTTTTGCGAACTGTTTTTACATAGGCCGAGTCCAAGAAACTTACACGGCTGACCTAAGACTGCTTCGAAAAAAAAACGACGTAATTGATCGACGATAAGCAGATGACAGCAGTGACGCGCAAAATACACCATTATCATCAGTGATTTTTTCAACCACGGCGTACTCAAGAATCTCCCTCTTCTTTGTTCTTGTTATTCGTTGCCGTACATTTCCGCAGAGTTAGATGATTTCATCAGTCAGGCGGTCAAGCGGACTTCTCACGGACGCCTTCTCGATTCCCCTCGGATATCTGCGATGACTGCGTTCGTCTAACGATTGTCTGTTCTCCGAGCGACGTGGTCTGCCAATTTTCTTGGCGTATACAATTATGTCAACTACTCTCATCTGTTAAGTATTATTGGACACTTAAACATTTCAGGTCAACACCATTACTTACGATTGGTCAATTAGTAAATCATCTTGGAATATTTTCTCATTTAACATTTTGTAATTTTATATCTATGATATACGGTAGACAAAGACGATGATTGCGTGACAAAATGAGAGAATTATACTCGTATATCAGGCGATTGTTGGACGGATTACAGGGACGGCGGCGCTTGTATGTGTTAAGTAAATAAGGCAACATTAAACTGCAGTCATTATTATTTATGCTCCTCGACAATTATTTACACACAATAAGGAGAAGAATGCGAACATATAATGCCTCAATTAGCTAAACAGCGTTTTGAAAGTTTTCAATTTCATTTTCGTCGACCGCACCTTTATATTTTTAAATAAAGAAACAAAAATATTTCGCATACAAATTACATACTGTAAAAGTCACGTACAGCGGGTTACTTGTTTCAGACATGTGTATCACACCAACCCTACATATAATATATTTATCTGGCTGGTCAGATCCCATCTCAGAGCGTTGTATTTTGTTTTGGTCTCCTCAAACATCGTCTTAGTTTTACTTCAAGTTCAAATAATATTCATTTGTTTTGTGTAAAATAAAACCGATGTTCGTGACACATTTTACTCGGGAATCGTCCAAAAACCAAATCCAATTTTAAATTAAAAAAATTATTAAAGTAGATTAGATTTATTAAACTAATATTCCTTATTAGTATTTCACCCGCACGTTATGTATATAATGATCTAAAATTGAACCACTCCTGAACGTTTGCTTTTATTTTTCAGTCAATTTTCTCCGAGTCTGTTCATTATGTCGACTAACTAGAAGTGAGTAGCTCTTTCTATGCAATACAATAATGGACAACCTCCGCACACTGAAAGCTCCCATGAAGAACCTTGAAACAACATTTTATTGCTCGACTATGAAGATGAGCGCTATTTGAATTGCGCGAACACAACATATTCAGGGTGGAGATCAAGCTCATGACGCGGCTCGCGTACGTAGCGAAGAGGTGGCTTTGTTTAAAATGCTAATATTCTAACAGATGGCGACTGTTAAGTACGTCGTTAACATAAGGTTTGAATCGCTTAATTAAACCATGAAACATGTTTATTTTATAACATTACCCAAACAACGAAACTTGGCTCTTAATAACAACAACAATATGAAAACCATTTTCCATTGTCTACTCACATCCTTTTAGTAGAACACACAATACAAGTAAACAATGTAACAATTTAAAGATTTCTTAAAAACATACATTTTTGATGTACCAAACTCACACTTCTCACTCCCCCCCAAAAAAGCACGTCGTATTAATTATTGCGGTGACTACATATTTTATTCAGTTCTCATAAATGTCCAACGTTGTGACGCTAGACAATCACACGTACGAAAAGCCACAACACTCACGAGCGTATCAAATTAAATAGACCTAATTAATTACGCCCTTTTAACCGGCCTGACTGCGCATGGTTAATCGAAAAGTCGGTTGAACCGGAATATCGCAAAAAGGATGCACGTATTAAACTGAAACATTATGTCGGTTTATTCTTATATTTACACACTTGTAACACCTTGTACGCGTGCTTGTAAACTACGCCTTTTTCAACTCGATAAATTAATTAGCTATCTTAAATGAGAGTAAGTATTTTGAAGTTGCCTAGTAATTCATTTTTTTTGCAATACAGCTATCTTCCTTCATTGTTGTCTCATGCTGTTCTTCAATATCGTTGAAAACATAACTGGCTACTGCATCTCTAATTTGTGGCTCATTATTTTCTTAAATATCTTTCGCTTCTTAATTTTTTCCTTACAAAACGCGGCTAGTGGCCGATACCTACGTAAAAATTTGAATACAAAAAAAACCTTGAATGAAATAACAGAAGGTACATTATAAAAGGATTTATTTCCTTCTACTTACTAAATCATTGATTTACTTCCCTTTCCAGCTGTGATAGTGCGAGAAGAGCGGGAAACAAGTTAATGTTACCACGTTATTTGCAAGGTGAAGGCTAAGATTAGATAAAAATGATTTCCAATACTAATACAATGGCCATATTTTATTTTTCACTTATAATATAATATGGGAATACTAAAAGCTTTTTAAAATTAAACATAATATATGGTAAAATAAATTTATGTAACATTATTTACACAATACACAGTCCGCGAACTGTATCAAAGCAGACTTTATATAAACATTAAACGTCGTATCTTTACATATTATTTATCAAAATATCATCGACATCATCAATTCATGTCAATTAAACCTCCCTGTGTTTGTGCGAATTAAACCCTTACACGATATCTAATGTTTAAAACCCATCGGACGTTGATTTTTTCAATTCAACCTTCTTCCATATTACACTTTTTAATGACGTAAATAAAATTGTATTATTACATCAAAAATATAAATTTGACGATACACTCGTTTGTATACTATTTTGAAAACGGTACCTCAGAACAAAAAAAGTTACATATTCACATTTTAAAGGAAATTGACACTTCACTTCAACGAAACGTGTCAATTTTCGTGTGACACACAAAGACATCGGGATTTTAATTGATTTTATTGGGGGTTCAGAAAAATGTATTAATTTATTAAATTTAATATCCTCAATTCTTTGTAACATATCATATATGGAAGGTTAAAATTATTACAAAGCACAACAATAATTAAAGTGCACAGTTTGGTGTTTATGGGTCTATTATTTACAGTTAATCTGTATAGGGCGAAACAAACACCGCTATGTATATTGATTGACACCGACTGAAAATGTGCACGTTAGGCGTTACGAAAGAAAATATCAAAAATGCAATACCAGACAATCAAATAAACATTACTGCTGAAGGAAATAACCTTCGTGGGGAAAGGTACGACGAGAACATTAAAAGAAATTATTGGTGCACCGTGATTCAAAGCATACTGAAAAGAAAAAGTGATTCAGATTACAGAATAATGGTTTAATAAAAATGTTTAAATTTAAGCGTCAAAAACCAATGTTACAACATACAAACTACATAAGAATAATATAAACGGGCAGCTATATAGATGTCATCAATATTCAAACACCTTATATTACGTCCCCTCTCCTACGCTTGTTGACCACGCCCCTACACCCGTCCAACTCTAATCCCCCCCGCCGCTCCTCAACCCTGAGTAGCACGTAGTCATTTAATCTTAAGTTTAGTATTAGTGACATTACTGAAGATGATGCGTCAGCATTGAAAAAGTTATAATAAATAACAAATTAATAAAAGCAAAGCATTTTATTTTAAATAAAATTTAAGCAGATATTGTCGTTGAACATGGTGATATAAATACTAACGTAAACCACCTAACAAACTAATTTTAAAATTAAAATAACTTTGACCAGTGTCAAAGCTGTAAACTGAGAGAATATTTTTGTTTTATGTTAATTAAACAACCGAGAGCTGAAGTTTGCAAGAAGCCACTTGTTCCTTAGAATTTACGGAACAAAGGAGAAAACGACACGACTTTATAAGTCGGTGGTAATAAATTACTTGCCACAGTGCTCCGATAGTGTCAAGTAGCTGTAATGGCACCAGGAAGACCGGTCCAAGGAAACCGCGTCACGAGGATAGTAGCCAGTAGCCCACGTACATTAATATAATAATATATTATATATGCATTCGTTCTGCGAAAACTGTATTGTAAGAGATGCACTCGATATGCAATGAAGAAAGTTGCACCGTAACAATATAATATAAGTACATTTTTAAAAAGATTTGTGAAGAGAATGATCGGTAAAAATAAAATACGAATATCTACTAAGTAAATATTATCGCACCCTCATGTTAATCCTTGAAATAAATTTTTGTTGAAGCATTTGACAATCATTTCTTAAACACGGTAACGCGATTTTGAACGCTAAACGTAGAGTTATGAAAAAAAAAACATCGCATAATATAAACATAATAATGTACGTGCGTATGTGTGAGTATTGCCGTCCTTTTTTCGGAAAGCTAAGAAGATGGTAACCGACAGGCGTCATTCAAATACATCCCGCGCTTCGACCAATCCAGCGGTCCAAATAAACCACCAGTGCGCGCTTCGGTCGGTCGAAATCAAAAGAAGACAACCCAACTAAAAAAGAACAACATCGGACCAGAAAGACAGTAAAATTAAAAAGGTTAAAACGCAGTTCATATATCATACGTGTGCTTATTATTAATAGGAAAACTGGGAACCAGCTATTGAATGCATTTGCATAAACAGTATTCGAAGTCCTGAAAAGTGATGCGGTTTCTAAAAGAATCGGAATTAAAACACTAATCTAATCTAAAAAATAGCCAACGATAAACTATGGCACTATAAAAGTACACTTCAAAACTATTCTACTGTGAATCGGATTGTATCGAAAGGCCAAATTAAAATTTTTAAGTGGCCACATCAGGGCTTTTTCTTCTTTGCTCATTCCGTCGATCTAGGGCATTCTGCTCCACGTTGTTATACACTGGGTAACGCACATAATCACAATCAAATCTTTAAGATCGCGACTAAACGGTGAAGGAATAAAATAATCACGGATATAAACGTTCTGAATTTTGTTCAATCTACTCCATCTTTATTTTGCCTATTTATATGAACCTAGTGACGAAAATGAAATGATAATCCACAATCTGGCAATAGCGCGTAACTCGCGTAATTCAGGTGCATTATCAACTATCAACCGACAATGTCACATCGATAACTTACACATAAACAATACTGTATCACTGTATGGTAACTATGATTATTTGCGTTACTCTCTTTTTATTAGTGACATTCGAATATTTTTGAGCAGACAACAATGTATCCATAAGATGTGCGCGTGTGCGAGCGCACACAATTTGCCAACATAGCGTACGCAAACAAATATAGCGCGCACACAAATTTGAACATGCCATATGTGTGCGCGCTTGAATTGATTTCCAATATTTTTTTAATAAACCAACCCTTGTACCAGAAATACATGTAGTTATTTTTTTTAGTACTAGTTTCGAGAAGTGCAGTCCCTCTCACCATCACCTGTTACAACTATCAGATGTCACCTGATGATGAGAGAGACTTCAGAAACTATAGTAATGACAAAACAACTCAACTCGGATGTAGTACATAACTTTTTTATTAATACTTTGTTTACAAATAAATACAAAATTACACAAAATATTGTATATATTTCTAGAAATATCACTAATAATTCAGTATTACCGTGGCATTGTATTTCGTTATTAAATATTTTTAAATATAAGATAATGCTTCGCACAAAATACGCCTTCATCCATATCACGATCAAAACCGTCAAAGTGCATTCGACCGCTAATATCATATTTCCTCTCGCCGACCGGCGCGCGGCGGCTGCGCCAGTGCATCAGGGTACGGTGCAGCCGACTTCACAGCGGTAATTGTGCGCAATTGACAAGATCTGTCTGTGTGTGTCGGCGCTGGATGCCCGCATGGCGGGGCTTGTTTAATTGCTTCATTGAGGGCTGATGTCGGGAGTCGGGATATGAATTAGAGGATTAGGAGTGACATAAAAATAAAACGCCAAAAAAAAATTATATATGAAAATACAGAAGTAAATAATATACTGCGTATACTATATTATATTAAATATGGTCTTCAAGTAACGAGCCACTGAGTCTTAAGAGTCTGATCGGTACATTCTCCCAGTCCTTACATCAGGAGGTAATTTTCAAAAGTGGCCAAATCCAAATTAGAAATTTTTTCACTAGCAATATGAATCTAGTCAAATTCAACGTCAAATCGTAAAAAAAAACCTTACTAAAGGACTAATTTTCAATAGTGGACAAATGTAGACAGATTTTCGATATTAACAAAACTAGTTTGTGGCCACACATTATATAAATAATAAGACAAAACTACTATTAGCAGATTTATGGGTGAGAACGGTATGAATGAATTATATAAAGTGATCACTTAAGCCAACCGAAGACAGGTCGTAAGCCCTGTAATTACCCATAATTCCATATATTTTCCATTAAATTTTTAAAAAATAGCTTTGTCTTCATGAGATATCTATTATTTGTTTAATAACAGTGTTTTTGTAGGTGAAAATCCAGTAATTGTGTGTTCTTGGACATATTCATATATTACTAATATCCATATTCATTTTTGTTAACTGTCAAATAAATATGAAGAGATTCATTAAATATATGACAAATACAAAATATAAGACAAAACAAGATATAAGACAATACAAGATATAAGACAAGATACAATACAAAATATAAGACACCAATAAATCTACCGAGAGCATTGAATACAGTCAGTGAAGAAATATTTGTTTATAGTGGATAATATATTTTCATTGTAGATACTTAATTTACCACGAGAATTATTTATTTAAACATTCTAGAGCAGTTAGTGCTATATTAAATGTGCGAAACAATAATGAAATGGATTGCCGTAGTGAATTAAGATAATTAAATGTTCCTCGATATTAGCAAAATTACTTTTTGGCAACATATATAAATAATAAGATAAAACACTTTGTTTAAACCACTATTTATTGATAAATCAACATGTTTCGATACCTATGATATCTTCTTCAGGAAACAATGTGTATACTACTAAAATTAAAAATACAAGTGTAGATAAAAACAAAACTATAAAATTATAAGTGGTGAGTAACTAAGTAGAAAATACTATGAAAACAAATTTAAAAGGTGACTATTGTTTCCTGAAGACATGAAACATGTCGATTTATCAATAAATAGTAGTTTAAACATAGTGTACCTGTCTAGATTTATAAATAATAACAGCCCCAAATCCATTTCACCCAATCACGTCATTACAAAGGCAGGCGCCATCTTGCTGAATTAGGTACATTGTGAAGGTGATCTGAGAGATCGAGTTTTCGTTTTTCGCTTAAAATGTCCCATTTTCCCACTTTGTAAATAAGTGGATTTGACCAAAATTAAAAATTTCCTCCCGGTATACGGTAGTAAAATCTGAACTCTGAATATCTTACACACGCACACATTAATATTTCAAACAAAAATAAATACATCGTCCCGTGTTCGCAAAACGGTAACAATTACATAAAATATTAATTAATGCTTAATTCCATTGGTTGATTCATTAACTGCCCATTACGGTACATAAAGCAAATGATTTAATAAATAAATAAATAATTAAATTGATCCGTTGATGAAGAAAAACAAATGAAAAGACAATCGCACGTTTAACAATGAGAAAACAGCACGCGAGACAAAATTCCGAATCGAAAAGTACCTATTCTACAAAAGAAGGAGTAACACATAGCCCACACAAAAATGCAGTTTTTACAAAGAAGCAGTGCTCATTTGCAATGAAAGGAGTCGTAAATATTGGCCGACCATTCCACGCGATCGCATTCTTTCGTTAAGAACATAAAACACAGCAAAACGACCAAAATAAATTATGATTGTTCACGTAAAATGGGAAATTTGCTGCAAACATTAGGAAATCGGTTAAAATTAACTACTATATTTATTAAAATGAAACTCAAAAGAGTGTGTTGAGATTCCGTTCTCAGTGAGGAAAACGAAAATATACTGACCGACCTCGGGCGAACACGTAATTAAATTAATTTATTTTTAAAAGTATATAATTTTTATATTGACTTTGTACTACACGCACACAATTTTTAAGTTAATATCACAGCTAGTTTCGGGAAGAGCAGTCTTTCCCATCTAGAGGTGTTTGAATTAAATTAAATACAGATGGCTATGGGGGCTGAAAGGGTAGGAGTGGCTTTATTGTTTCTTAGAAACAAAAAGTCAATATAATTTATTTTTTTAAATTAAAATTTGACATCACGAAGTAACTGCAAAATCAATCAATGATATCGTATATAAATAATAAGATGAAACACTTTGTTTAAACCACTATTTATTGATAAATTAACATGTTTCGATGATGAATTCGTCGTTCAATCACCTTTGGGAAACAAATCCATTCTTTTGACATTAACAAGGGTTGAGAAATTATACATACAAATACTAGGGGTTTACAGTTAGATAAATTTGAAAATTTAGAAATATTAAAAAGTGTTAATAGCTAATTAAATATTATAAAAAACGGAATTCTTTTTGCAAATAGTCAAATTTGTTTTCACAGTAGTTCCTAATTAGTTACCCACCATTTATACTTTTATAGTTTTGTTTTTATCTACACTTGTATTTTTAATTTCAGTAGTATACACAATGTTTCCTGAAGAAGATATCATAGGTATCGAAACATGTTGATTTATCAATAAATAGTGGTTTAAACAAAGTGTTCTATCTTATTATTTATATATGTTGCCAAAAAGTAATTTTGCTAATATCGAGGAACATTTAATTATCTTAATTCACTACGGCAATCCATTTCATTATTGTTTCGCACATTTAATATAGCACTAACTGCTCTAGAATGTTTAAATAAATAATTCTCGTGGTAAATTAAGTATCTACAATGAAAATATATTATCCACTATCAACAAATATTTCTTCACTGACTGTATTCAATGCTCTCGGTAGATTTATTGCTAAACGTTGTTACTCCAGTCGCGAGTTCTTGGCTTATCTGCAGCGTGTGGGACACGTAGTAGTGTGATTTTCAATAAAAAAAATACTATTTTTTATTTATTATCTTTCTTTTACTACTTATACTTAACTTATAATAATAAGTATACATTGTAATATTAAGTCAACGATCTTGTTTGATTAATGTGTCATTTTTGTTAAACGTAACCAGAATTATCCTATAAACTATATCTACTACATATTTAATACTATTTTGACGATAAGTGGCTGCTCTAAAAGGGCAATGTGATTTAAACGATGCGTTATTGACCAGCCGAGTGGCGGTGGGAATTTCTTGCGAGACGCGGTCGCCGCGGAAATCGAAGATCGGAGCTTCACACGCTTCCAAACTGACAAGACCTTATCCTATACCTGTGGCGAGACTTCGCACTATGCGCTTACATACCTATCCACTTCACTTGCCTATCTTATTTCCGAATCATATATTGACATTATTAAGACCGAACACTGGCCCATGTTAGCCAACAGTTGCGAATACAGACGTGATATACAACAGCAAAATATCGCGTCTATGGTTGCGATGAATTGTGATCACTTTCCAAGCGCCTCGTAACATCATCTGCACCCATATACAGTGGATGCTATAAATTCGTCTGGTTGGATATTCGTCACATTTTAAAACAAACAAATGTTTGTTACTTCCACCGCCCGACAATGCTGTCTAAGTGGGCCAAAACGCGTAATATGACCGAAAAGTGGCACCCAAAAGTAGCCATAGTCAACCAAAACATAAATGGATTCAATGGTAACGTGATTGACTACTTTACTTCGTGAATGTTTTAAAAAACGAGGGCATATTGGGTAAGTTCTTTGCTAAATCGAGTTCTACTGAATCATCGACAAACGAAAACCAACCAGAATTAGAGCTACTTGATGTCTAAATTGTCTCCTAAATATTAGTAACTTTCCTTCTCTTCCGCTTCTACCATCATGTCTCCTCAGTACAATAAAGGTAAAGTATTGACATAAAATATATTCATTTGTGTACTATTTTTGGGGGCTGCGGACGAGTTAATTGAATATCAGCTATTTGTTATGGGAAAAACTGTTTCAATATTAGCAATAATTGAATATGTCCAAGAACACACAATTACTGGATTTTCACCTGCAAAGGCACCGTTATTAAAAAAATAATAGATATCTCATAGAGAGGAAGCGATTTATTTTTTACTACATTTAATGGAAGTATTTCTATATTCGTATATAAATATTTTATGGACAATATTTCTATAAGGGACACCGTTAAACCACGAACGATAAAGCAAACCTATTATCGTGATGACACTCAAACGATGAAATATTTAATTTTTGCAAGTTTCTAGTTCGCGCAAACAACGATCATTGGTAAAATAGATCGGACCCAATAGATTTGGATGCAAAGGAAGCATCGATCCGACATTTGCCAGAATCCGCCGGGACGGAAACATTTGTTATACAACCCGTGGCTACGAGCCATAAAGGATATTTTCTACAATATTATTATAACATTTGCTTTTCTCAGGAAGCTGTGAGGAAAATATGAGATACGAGATACGAGTAGCGCGCACACAATGCAGGTACGGGCGGTGTAATTCGGTAATGCGAATGCACATCGGAAATTTGCTACGAGTATTTTCAAAAGTCTGCGTCGAATTTTCATATAACGTAATGTATAATACTTTATGTACCGTACAAATAACTATGCACCTTGTACAAACAGTGCGGTCTGCTTTTCAGCAGTCCACGAAGGAAACGACCATCTACGGTTCAATAACGTTAATAAAATGATATTTTAATATTTAGTTATAACCGAGTATAAAATTGGACCCGGAGCTGGCAGAAGAGGAACCAAAGTATACTGAATGAAATGAGATCACTTAGGCGTATATGCGGCAGATCTATTTATGACAGAGTAAAGAATGAAGAAACGTGGAAAGATTGTAAAGCTGATATTAGTACAGTGAGTAAGATTTAAAAAGGATCACAGGTTTGGTCATACGGAACGGATGGAGAGAATGGTGAGAAATATATATGACGCAAGTGTTGATGGCACCAGAAATGGAGGATATCCGCGGAAGACTTAGCACGACCAGGTAAATCGGAGGATGGTCATTTTAGAAATTTCAATAAACGACGAGCTTGTATGATTGTGGGAGAGGCGAGAATTGTGCGTCAGAACAGAAAAGTGTGACACTCTATCCTCTCTGCCTACCTCCGCGGAAAAACGGTGTAATCGTAAGTTAGTTAATTAATTCGTGTAACTTCTTATGTGTAATGCGCCCTTGAGGTAAAAGTTTTTACGAAAATGGCGCTATAAAAATTATCCAATATTATTATTATACAAGTAATACAGTGTAAAGCAAAACGTCGAAATAACAGTATTACAAATATCTTCAAGTCTTTAAACTTTATAAGCTTATTAAAAATTCAAGCAGGGATAACTTTTTAAAAATAATACTGATTATTAGTATTAATATATGATTTTAAGAATATGTTTATAATAAAGTAGGTATATTAAAAATATAAATCAATGTAATACATTCTAAACAGCATTATATACTTATATAATAATTTTGCACCACAGTATACTATGAGAGTAGCAAAGATTGCAAAGCACTGGTTTAGCATGTGAGAGGTACAGGAATCAATATTTGGCGTCTTTAAAATTATTTCAAAAAGATTTTGGGATCACCTGGTATTGATCCTGGTACAGATTAATATAAAACACATGGTAAAAATAAAAGTATATTAAATGTTACGAAATTTTCTAACACAGTAATTTTACTGAGGGACCCACTGAATAAACACATTCTATGATAAAAGTAAGTAGATACACGTAGGTCATATAAATTGATTTAGTATTAATTCAATCTTTAATAAAAAAAAATCAAATATCAAGCTCAATTTATCATCGTAAAAATAAACAAAACAACTTAACCATCAGCAAAGGGTAGCTTTAATAACATTTAAAAAAATAAAGAGTTAAACATTGCTACGGATTTATGACGGCACGTGTTAAAGTAAAGAATAACCCGCATCATCGTGACTAAGCCTTAATCCCTTCAGCAAAACCTTCGCTTATAAAACCTGCGGGCGCTCAGACTTTTCGTCGATAGCGAGGACTTTAAAACCAACATATCACAGAAAATCTATTCAAAATGACCAAATACTGTTGAATTTCCGCAAACTGGACAGATCATTTTTAACAAAGAATATATTTTTGCGAGGATTATCGGGTAATATACATACAAGTATGTCACGAAACTGCGATACAAAAAGCGCGTCAACAGAATTTTACAAAATAATATGCAATGAATTAAATGACATAAATGTATAAAATTTCAGTGCAGTTACTTCGCGGTGTACCTAACATATTAATTATAAATATTATAAACATAAACTTCGACATACACACATAATTATTGAACTTAAACTTCTCCACTCGGTACCGCAATGAACATTCAAGAAATTGTGGAAATCGATAAAAAACAAAATTCTGAAAAAATATCACTCTACAAAATTACATTCCAAAACACTTACACAACCTGATTACTAATATTCCCACCCTTTCATAACTCACCGCTCCATCTGATATAGCCATTACCCGCCTGTTTTATTATTTACACTTATCGATGGGGGGGGGGGGGGGGGGGTCTGCTCTTCCCGAAACTAGTTGTGAAAAAAAAAATGCGTAGTGCAAAGTTTAATTTTTTTTTTTTTTTTATTAAACAATATTTTTTATCGTCGATTAATTGGGCAGTTACTTCGTTGTGTAACATTTTAATTATGAAAATATAACATTTTTATATTGACTTTGCATTACACGCGCACAATCTGTGAGTTAAAATCACTTTGTACACCTGTACATTGTACACCTGTAGATGAGAAGGAGTGCTCTTTCCGAAACTAGTTGATATTAATTAACTCAAAAATTATATATGTTTTTACCGTTTTTATTGTCCACGAAACAAAAGAACACTATCTGAACATGAAATAAAATTCAGACGATGCTTGAAGAGAATAAAACAAAATACAATGATCTGTATATGAGATGGAGAGAGAAGTATTAGATGAAAGTATCAGGGATTGTATGATACATGTGACTGCGACAAGAATTTTTTTTTCCAAGTTAATTTGCTATTTGCTGACGCTGTTGTTTAAGAAAATAGATGTCATATGAGAACATGTATTATTAATACGTTTAAGTTTCTGTAAATCTGTCTGAAACAATCATAATTTTACACCACCAATCATAATTTTGCACGTAACTTTTTACTACCGATCAAAGTTGGTATCTCGGTTGGTGCCTTTGAGCGAATCCTCACCCGACAAAGCCACCAGCGCGGGAAGCCAACTTGATAAAGTCCTGTTGGCGAAACCATACCGTTAAGTCACCTTGGGATTTTGCATCAGAATGGTGGGGTACAACCCCGCCAGCCCCATTCAGAGTCACTCTAGCGCAGCGGGCGGGGGCGCTGCATGAAGGATGGCCTTCGGATGGTGTGAGGTTGCTCAATGAGGGTAGGGGTTGTCTGGTTTCAAAGGTTACATTTTAATACATATATATATATACGGTGATCCAAACTCAACCTTTATATAAATATTTTTTTGCATAATTAAGGCCCTATTTCACCAATAAGAGCTCGGATATTGACCTTATGTGCTTGGATTGTTTCTGGAGCATTAGCGCAGACATTATCTTTCACATAATCTCAAAGAAAAAAGTCCAGAGGCATTAAATAACACGACCTGGACGGCCATTTGATGTCTCCGAAACGAGAAACTGAGCGCCCAGGAAATATAATAACTCGATTTTTCTGGATTTGTGTGGCACGTAGTACCGTCCTGCTGATAAAAGACATCGTCCAAAAGCACGTCGAACTAAAGTTCGTGAACGAATTATTTCTGCGGAATTTTCCACATTTTTGTAGTGAATATTCACAATTTTAATGCGTTGTTTAATCATGTTTCAACTCATTTTCGTTAATATTATAATTTTTATTTGACAGGTGGAACAGATATTTCTAACCCTGAAAGATACAAAATTGATTAGCTATATAATGTATATATATAGCGTACTTATTTAGTCTTCTTCTTTTACTTAGGCAATCCACCCTTCAAGAGTGATTTGTGTCATTAATTAAGTTAATAAAACGACATTATGTAGAAAAAGAACAAACTTATTAAGATCAGCTTGAGACAAAAATTATACACTTTAGAGTGAAAATCATTAAAAATAGTAAAGTAATTATTAATTTAACAACTAGACTGCTGTCTATATTGGACGTGGGGGGTTGGGGTAGGCTCTGAGGATCTTAAAACGAAATTAGTTATCTAGTGTCATCGTCGTCTCGAAGTGTTTTCATGGCGAAATGTCGAAAAGCTAATCCCTGAGGAGACTTATTATTTTATAAAAATCCTTTTTTTACAGTTTTGATTCTGCAGTTTTTTTCTACAAAAAATTCTTGTAAAATACCTGCGGCGTTGAAATTGCGGTAGAACTCAATCGTGTATTCTAGATTAGAACCTAGTATGCTACAATATGCGTAGAAAAAAATATTTAATAATAACATATGCATTTATACGAACATGATTGACGAACCGATTTGTTCGCACGATAAAAAGCATTAAAAGGATCTAGGATGAAATCGTCTCTGGAGAACTGCACACAAATAAAAGCAATCTGATCGAATCACGAGCAAACCCAAGTTCCAGTGTATCATTGTCCGCGAATCCAATGCGACGATGCCACAAAAGCAGTGACAAATACACTGATATTTACACAAATGTTCTTGTCCGCCCGCGTCCAGGCAACAGTGAATAATACAATCTCTGTACTTACATGCTGATAAAGCTATTCGATTTCAAATTTATTTTTTATTTATACAGACGTAAAGATATTATACAACACATAGGTTGTGTATTAATAAACTATCAACATATTTCTAGAAATTAATCGAAATAGAATAAATTCAGTGATTAACTGGTATGATATATAGACAGTGTACCTTTTAAGATACGCGTCGCGCGGGATCATTGAAATATTTAAATTAAAATCTGATCGAGAAATAAAAATAAAAATAATGGAACGGTAGATGTAACATATGGGTTCGAAAATTTGTCGACAAAGGTACTGTCTGCTGTAGCGTAGTTGGATAATGCACCATCCCCGGATTGGAAAGATATCCAGATTCGAATACCGGTAGCAACAACAATATAATTTACGATAAAATTGATTATATATGTATATTTTTATAATTAATACATTTAATTAGTATTAAAAAAAATATCGCATACCTATGTTCTGAATAATTACAACTTCACAATAAAAATGTGTTCTCCGTAATAAAAATAAAAATGTTAAATTGTACGTTTTTTTGACGAGACAAATTTGTCGAGATAATATTGCAGGCACAGATAAATAATAATAATGGATAATTTGTATAGCGCCATTTTTGTAAAAACTTTCACCTCAAGGGCGCTTTACACATAAACTGTTAATAGTTATGACAAATAAAAAATAATTTCATTAAAGAAAAGTGGACTCATTATAAATTATATTTTATACTATTAGAAATACGCTGTTCACATCTTGATATAGCAAGGTAAGTAGAAATACTTTGGTGTCATTAAATGCAATGTTAGAGAAGTTATCGGGCAAAATTGGGAGCAAATCGCAAGTAAGGAGAAGCCAATATTTAACACAGCAAGTCTAAGAGCACACAATTACTGGATTTTTACCTACAATTGGACATATTTCTAATATTGCTATAATATACTGGTCAAAATAAGAAAAAATATATAAAACTTGAAAAATATTGATTTTTCAGGCGTATTCTAGTATAATGTGTTAAAAAAAAAAACATTGTATATAGATATAGAATACTGCTTTAAATAATTTTAGAAAAAATCAGCTTCTCATTGAGTTGAGCTCTTTCAAAGCAAAAATTAATTTTAAAATTTTTTCCATAAATGACGATGTTGTAATGGTACTCCAAGCGAGTCCACGTAATAAGATATATACGACTTTCAAAAATTTGATAAATATGGAGATTGGGGGGTGAGAATTGGTGAACGTTATGTATATATAAAGTGATCACTTAAACCAGGCAGCCGATGACAGGTTATAAGCCCTGTAATTACTCCATACTCCTATATATTTATCATTAAATATAATAAAATAAAAAATAGCTTCGTCTCTATGAGATATCTGATATTTATTTAATTCAACACAGGACGCAGATCGGCAGAAGAATATAGAATTTTAGGACACGTATATTTAATTAAATCTTAAACAATCATCCTAAGATAGGCTACAGGCTAGTTATAAAATAAATAAATAAAATACTTCCAAATTATGTTTGTTAATGTATTTCATTACAGGGTGGGGGGAAATACTGTCGGGCCATCACTCGTCGTAAACAGTGGTTGTTTAGCAGTAACTATTAGTCCAAAACTTGATATTGCGCGATTAGTTAAAGTTTTCAACTCCAGACATTACACAATCAAGTTGAGAGATAACTCGGCATCAAAGTATTGCCCTTGGAGAATTATCATTTCACTAGACGGGCACACAAGGGTACAACACAAAGTTAAGAGAGAGCGTCATGTAAAGCTTGTAATGGAAGATAATTACGTAGAACGGAGATGAAACTTAAATGACTTTTATTTTTTTAAATAAATCATCAAAATATACACAGCATTTATACAATTTATTTAAATTCTAATTGCCTAGTAGCTTGTTTATGAATTAAATGTAACACAAGGTCGCCATAACATAAATGTTGCACACAGTGAAAAAATTTATACAGAATTATGGGATTCATTTAGTCAATGACATCAGTATTTAGTCTAGTTCTATACACAACCGTATTTTTCAGACGTTAAAACACACCGGACCAAAACTAATGAGACAATATAAAAAAAATAATAATTATATAAAAAAAGAGAAAAGTATCCATCTCATTCACGGGCAAGCTTTTTATTAATAGTGTTGGACATCCATATTTATTAAACAAATATCTAACAGATACAAAGCTGTTTTTTATTATATTTAATGGAAAATATATGGAAGTATGGGGTACTTATAGGGCTTACGACCTACCTTCGGCTAGTTTAAGTGATCACTTTATATGTATAAATAACGTTCACCAAATCTTATCCGTCATGTCGACATTTATCAATTTTTATAATTATTTAATTAGCCCATACTTCCATATATTTTCCATTAAATATAAAGAAAATAGCTTTGTCTCTATGAGATATCTGATATTTGTTTAATAACAGTGCCTTTGTGAGTAAAAATCCAGTAATTGTGTGTTCTTGGACATATTAAAATATTACTAATATCCATATTTATTTTTGTTGACTGTCAAATAAATATGAAGAGATTCATTAAATATATGACAAATACAAAATAAATAAAAACTATAACGGTATAAAAGGAGTGAATAATAATAGTTATATATAAATATTTAATCAATGCTTTATTTTCGTACTTAAGGTTGTTTTCTGCAAGAATCACCTACATACCTACGGACCATAAGTCGCCCCTAATTTCACCCTAATTTTAATTAGATTATTCTGATACTCGGTTTTTAGAGTCCGAAAAATACGGTAATAATATTTAAGGATTTATAAAATTATTTTTAATCATACTCTAGAACATATCGGCTACGAATAAGTTTAGGCACGTTGTTATATAATTCGATGTAAAATATAGTATAACGTTATATCTGGTACCTACTGGGCACGAGATGTGATAGGAGTTGACGTTTACCAAATGGCAACACTGCACCACGTAAGGAAAATTTCTCTGTGGTATTTTGGTTTTTTAACGACTTTCTGCTCCTGATACTATAATCACAAAGATGTGATTTCATATTAAATTAAGAAAGGGTAGGAATGATTAAATATATTGGGCATCTGTGTCATCCTGCACCATGTTAGTGAGATTTTTTGTTTGCTATTTCACTTGTATGTTTGCAGGATGTAAAGCATCCCTTCCTCGCGTGACGGTAGGGAGGTGTTATGTAGATGACAATACTATTTCTTCGTGAAAGATTACTCACGAAGAAAGCAGGGCGGGGATACGATTTGGTCTCCTCTGCTTCTTTTATTCTCAATTTGACTTATTTTACAACAAAAGAGGACTCAAGGATTCTTTGTGACTTCAAAAGGAAGCCGACGACCCAGACTTTTAGACGTTTTGACAAGTAAGGAGACGCAAGTATTTTACGGGTGCCTCGGAACCTCAAGACTAAACGAAGACGGTGGATAGCTCATGAAGAACGAAGATATCCGGTGGTCAAACTGTTGTAAAGTAAATTTCGATGTGAATTTTTAATACCTAATGTATCGTAGTGTTTATTCTCACTTTTTAATTTCAAATGCGAACTTGCTAGTTTTGTTAAAGACGATTTGATGAAAGTCCATTATTTTGCTAAAAAAAGATTAATCAATCAATCTTCATTTGTAATCACATTTATGTGACATAATTTTTACTATATTTTACCTGACAAACTCATCAAGTGTTTAAATTGTTGTAATATAATTTCTGAGGTGAAGATCTTGATATCTAGTGTATCATAGTGTTTTATCTCACCATTCATTCTAATGGATAACTTGCTAATTTTGATATTGACACGTTGATAAGAACTCTATTATTTTGTTAAGGAAATATTTGCCAGTCAATCTTTATTTGTAATGACATTCAGTGACATAATTTCTTACTATATTCTATCTTGTAAATTCATAAGTTTCCATATCTGTGCAAAACCATTAAATTATGATGTTATAAATTCTGAAACTAATTTTATTATTTTCCCAGAGAATGGTAGCTGATGTGAATGGGAGGCGACATGGTGAATGCTATACACTGAACGAGCCGGAGGACGGATGAAATTCGAAGTCAGAAGAGTTTACCGTCATGAAAAAAGGAACGTAATAAACTTCATCTTGTTAAGGGTGCAAGTCTGCCTTTTAATAGAAAAGAAAAATGAAAAACACAGAAGATAAATATGCATGTCTCATATAAACTATATTCTATTGTACAATTGACTGTTCACGAAACCTTATTGTATTATAAAATAAATAAGCCACCTATAACACGGGGTAGAGCAAAATAAGCAAACAAAACACTAATGCACATTTTAAAAAAAAAATAAGAGTAAGGAAGCAAATTACATTATAAAAATTAAGAACTACACGAAAAATTACGCATACAATAGAAAACTGCATGACCACTCGAAACAAACGAAGAGATAAATTGTTACTATTGACTCCGATAATATTCCATTAACACTCTCACAGCTTCCTTATATAAATAAGTAATAAAAATCAAATCAAAATATAACTAACAACGAACAAATTTTATTGTTTAATAAAAATAAATGTGTACAATTGACAATATTTTCAAACAAGAATCACGATATTTCTAGGTACTTACTCACTGTTAGTGATTGTGTCGTGGAATAACACATTTCGTGATTTTGACCTCAACACATAAAACATTCGTAAAAAGAACTCAACATTTCAGTTTCCCAGCTTAATAATATACAGTGTCACGCGTAATCTTAATCCAGTTGCCGATATCAAAACGCGTAACAATAAATCATGACCAATAAAAAACGGAGATAAAGCGATACGAATATCCGTAAAAATAAAAAATTGTTGCAAATGCACATGGCCCTCTGGTGTTTCAAGAGTAACGCACTCTGATCCGATCTGAAGCAGTTTCTCACGGACAGGGACAGGGACAGGATATGCGGCGAGGTGTGTGGGGAGGCGAGATGGTATCTGCTGAAGAATAGGTAATTAAACACGCTCAGCGTCATTCATTTACATACATCGAGTGCATCAAGACACATTGGAGGTGTAATTCGATTAAATGTGTTTTTTTATACTGATAGAAGATAAATTAACTAATATTGAACTGTCGGTATCGGAATTAAAATTAAATTAAAAAATATACGCGAGGCGCAGTATTTAAGTACCGTTGTCGTA
The DNA here is from genome assembly GCA_022840565.1 of Eubasilissa regina. NCBI lineage: Eukaryota > Metazoa > Arthropoda > Insecta > Trichoptera > Phryganeidae > Eubasilissa > Eubasilissa regina. The sequence continues at coordinate 5,431,160 of JAINEB010000003.1, forward strand.
TATTCCCAGTGTAGCACTGCGGTTGCGATGTTGCGTTGCGCATGCGCAATGGTTTCCTTCATATGTTGACTCACCACATGCAACATTAAAGACATTCACATAGTGGGCCATCTTGTAGTGAGTGGTTGCCATTTTTAATACAATAGTTCTAAATATTAATTAAATGTATTAATTAGAAAGATATACCATATAAAATCAATTTTATCAAAAAATATTGCGATACCGGGATTCGAACCTGGAACTCTTTCCAATCCAATAATTAGTATTTAAAATATCACAGACTTATGTTCTCAATAATTACAACCTCACAAAAAGAATGTGTTTTCCTTAATAATTAATATTTAGGAATTATTTGAAAGCCATCTACTTTGTTTTTACGGAATCTCAAATACATTTGAGTAAACCGATAGCAGAAGCCAGAATTAACAATTCATTTTTATTACATTTTCGGACACGTTGATACAACTTATATATTATTAAGGAGAACTCATTCTTATTGTGAAGTTGTAATTATTCAGAATATAGGTCTGTGATATTTTAAATACAAATTAAATGTATTAATTAGAAAGATATACATATAAAATCAATTTCATTGAAAAATATTGTTGTTGCGCTACCGGGATTCAAACCTGGATCTCTTTCCAATCAGTGGCAGGTGTTTATGAACATGTATTATTTTTTATAGAAGTTAAATTAATAAATTTTACTATATATATATGTACATTTTTAAAATTATTTTTTTATTATATTTTTCCTGTCGAATTGATTAGTGTTGAATGGAAACTTTGCTCTTGACTGTGGCCTTGGAATGAATAATCACTAAATAAATATATTTTAATATATGCTAAACGAACTAATGTTACAAGGGATGATGTTTTAGAACCAATTACGTTCACTCGACTTTACCTATAAAAAGAAATTGAATTAATTATTTTGGCGATAAATTTTTAATAAAAATATTAATATTAACGTACTTAGAATAAAATTTAAAATAGTAAATAAATTTCACTATGGCTGTATTTGAATTCTAGATAACCTTGGAAGGTTTTTTTACTTTCCAATTTAAGCAGAATTCCTTATAAAAATACTAATCAAATTTTGACTACAAATTAAACTTTATTTCCAACACCAAAATAATGTTGTATTTTAAAAACAAATTGTATTTTATGCCGCCATCTATAAAATCCAACCATCTAAACTCTAAAATTTATTCTTGTTTTACGTCGCTAATAATGTGTAAAAACCAGATACCATCAATATAAATTGTAGGTAGTCTGTCAATTAGGAGGTTATAAGTACGTACTAAGACATCGACTTATGTGAACAATTGTCACTAGTATTAAGTATTAAGAACGCATTGTTGTGATGTTGTAATTATTCAGACATAGCTCTGTGATATTTTAGAAAGATATACATATAAAATCAATTTTATCAAAAATATTGTTGTTGCTGCCGGGATTCGAACCTGGATCTCTTCCAATACGGCATCTCCTATCCGATTGCTCAAAAGTATTTGAGATTCCGTAAAAATAAAGAAGATGGCCTTCAAATAATGGAACGCGATAGATGTATCAATTTGAAAAGTGTAACATATAAGTTCGAAAATTTGTCATCAATGCACTGTGTCGGTATAGTATAATCGGTTAATGCACGTTCCCCGGATTGGAAAAGATCCAGGTTCGAATACCGGTAGCAACAATATTTTTCAACAAAATTATTTTATATGTATATTTTCTTAACTTATACATTTAATTTGTATTTAGAATTTTAAGAACACCGCCCCACCCTGTTATGCAATATGAAAGATGTATACAACACTAAAACCATTTTTTTAAATTAAGTTAATTAATTTTTCCCTTATTTTCCTTTCAAGGATTGTTAATTAAAGCAACAAGGAGTCAATTTATTGCCTGGGAATTCAGATTTGGGAGTATCCCTTTAAGTCGCCCATATAAGCGGTTACGCGACGCTATTTCATTTAGATTGTATTTGAAGTCTGATTGCTTTCAATACGTCTCCGTGAAACTTTATTCTGTGTACTTGTTTGTTCTTAATGAACATCGTTTCAATCAAATATCAGATATCTCATAGAGACAAAGTTATTTTTTATAATTAATAGAAAATATATGGAAGCATGGGGTAATTATAGTGCTTACGACATGTCTTCGGCTGCCTTAAGTGATTACTTTATGTATATATATAAAGTTTATTAATTCTCACCCCTCAATCTCCACATTTTGTCAAATTTTTGAAAGTTGTATATATGTTAGTTTGTGAACTGGCTTCGAGTACTACTACACCATCGCTAACTATGGGCCAAATTTGAAAATTAATTTTTTCCTTGTTTTTGTGAAGATTGAGGAGTGACAATTGGTGAACGTTATATATATATATATTATTTAGGTGGTGGCAATATGTTTCATTTAAAAATATTGCTTTAATATTCTTAAAAATTTAAGCTACCCTATTCTTTGTGGTGACACATAATAAGATATTTTGACATGTTGATGCACGTCGAGTACCTACTTCCTGTGCATTTGTACTTTCAATATAAACCTTAATATATCTGTACCGCTCTGGCCACCCAATGACTTAAGGATTTCACCGACAAGGGAACAGTCAAACTGTCAAGATATGTGTTCTTTTTTTGCTGTCCGAAAGCAGCGCCGTGCGTAACGCTCGGACCACGAAGAAGTTGTGTTCTCAACAGTTCCGGAAGTGCAATGATATCTCGGTTCTTCACAAAAAACGTGCTAGTCAACCGGAGGTGAAAAAACGACGTCCAATCCAGGATCGAGATCAAGGTAGGCCAGATCCCTTTGCCAATATTCCTCTCTCGAATCCAATTCGGATTGCGTCAACTAATCATTATTATAATCGATACAGTCCACGGGATCTTATCCCGTCATGACATATACGTGCTATCATATTTTATTTCCGATTCCGTTATTTAGGAGTAGAACAGTTGTGGTATGCTATGGAGCTGATATTATAATAAATACTGTTGTACCCAAAAATATTTTTAATTTTACAGTGACATGTTTCGTGTCTATTTGTTAAATTAATTACTTTTAATAGACATATTATCAACACGGCGCAAATAGCCCTGATAGATAATCCCACAATTACATTAAAATATAATGTAAAAACATTTAAAAATAATTAGGAGAACAAAGTGTAATTTTGTTGAAAAAAATTGCATGTTCCGCATTCATGCGCTCTGTCCTGCCCATCTTATCATTTAATTTACCACATGAAGTAAATTATCAATTTTCCACACCAACTAAATCTAGATTTTGATAAAGATCTTTTAACCTGACTGATGTGTATAATTCTGTTCAGTAGTTTTAAATATATTGTTCATTCTCCTCGACTATCAATTTGCAGCATACCTTTAATTTCCTTTTTTAGTGCTTTTTCTCAACCATAAAAAGTATAATCTGTAACATATTATTCCCCTAAATGTTTTTACATTGCATTAATATTATACTAGAAATATCTAACATTCCTTAGTGACATGTTGATAATTTTTACATGAAAAATACATAAATAAATATAATATATTAGTGACTAAAGCCCCACTAAGGCGCGGAAGACGTACTAAAAACGGTTTCTGTAAAATAAGCAATTTTAAATTGAAAATATTAATTAGAAAGATATACATATAAAATCAATTTTATCGAAAAATATTGGAATAATGGAACGATTAAATATATTAATATCAAAAAGATAACATATAGGTTCGAAAATTTGTCGTTAAAAATATTATCGCTGTAGCATAATAATAATAGAAATGCACCTTCCCCGGTTTGAAAAGAGATCCAGTTTCGAATCCCGGCGGCGGCGCAACAATATTTTTCGTTAAAATTGATTTTATATGTATATTTTTCTAATTAATATATTTAATTCATATTTAAAATATCACAGACCTATGTTCTGAATAATTACAACTTCACAATAAGAATATGTTCTCCTAATTTTAAATTGGTTTGTTCTTTTTTTAAATGTACCTAAAAATGCGATAATGACATAGAAATTCATCGGGGTTATATGTATATAAGATAAGGATGTGAGAAACAGAATATTATTAATTTATCACCATCGCATGTAACACTAGCAGTGTAAACATATAAAAGAAACAAAAGTGAACTTGTTATCACGGGGCGGTTTAGTATTCCGCCGGCTTCCCGCCGTTTTCCCCGAATCGACGCGAGCGCCGCGCGGCGACTTTTCTCGAAAGCTCGAGACAGCTTCAAATTTCCTGGCGACACGTAAGGAAAACATTTGTAACGCATGCGACAAGACACAAAATGCATTCGCAAGAGATGCGTCCTGCATGCAAAACTGTATAGAGTATAGAAATAATGAAGTAAAGAGTCGTAGTACGAGTGGAATAAACATGCAATCAGAGTGTGCAACGTGTTTCATATTGGATTTCGGAAAACTACTCGAGATCTTGATGCCATCTTCTTCAAGACTTTTATTTATTAGAGAAAAAGATCTGTTTTCAGTATCACAACACTATAAAAATACACTTCTAGAAAGCTTAGATCCTCGAAGTAATGCGAACGTCCTTTTCTGCAATGTAACCCTCACAATTAAAATAAATCATAGTGATTTATACTAAATTTGTTACTTTTAAAATTAGTATTTAGTTTTAACTAATATTTAACTGATTTTCCATGACTTTCAAATATAAGAATAATTTAAAATACTAAATTAATGTATTAATTATAAATATATACATATAAAATCAATTTTGTCGAAAAATATTGTTTTTGCGTCACCGGGATTCGAACCTGGATCTCTATTTCCAATCCGGTGACGCAAAAACAATATTTTTCGACAAAATTGATTTTATATGTATATATTTATAATTAATACATTAATTTAGTATTTAAAATATCACAGACCTATGTTCTGAATAATTACAACTTCATAATAAGAATGTGTTTTCCTTAATAAGAATATTTTTTTTTTTTTCAAAATAAAACATATATCTTTTAATGATAACACATTTTTGCTGTGAAGTTACAATTTTACAAAATAATTCTCTCACATATTTAATACAAATTGAATGAATCAAAATTGAATTAATTCTGGCGTCTTCTATCGTGTATTACTGAAAGATTTTTGGGATCGATTGCGATATAAAGTTAATCGCTTTTAAAAATGGAATAATAAATGTACTAATTTTCAAAAAAACTACAGAACAAAAAATGCAAATTTGTCGAAAACGTAATCGGTTGATATGGCGATATGATGACGATACGAAAAGTTCTAGGATCATATCACGGTAGCAACCAAAACATTTTTCAATAGATTGATTTTTTCTGTATATCTTTCTAATTGATTCATTAAATTAGTCATAAAATAAATCAACTTAAAATTAAAAATCACTTCTTGCGTAGGTACATACATCGACAACGTGAAAACTATGACATTTATTATTTATTTATGAAATATTTTTACGGTAAATAAATAAATAAGTTAGTATTTTTATTGCTATCAAACTAGGCGTATTGCCGGTAGTTGAGCGGATCACAAAGAATTTTGGGTAAATTAAAATTTTCGTGTTTCTTCGTGCGAAATATTCGCTCAGAAGCAGAACCTAGGCAAGCGTATCATTCGAATAAATTATGCGCAAACGGATCAAATAGCTTCTAAAAACTAACGCCATAAAAATTTCCACGTTGCCTCATTTCGAGAAAATGTCAAGAGCGGTTTACTTACACAGTGACATATTATTTAAGCGAAATAAGGAAAACGTTCAGAGCGCGAGTGTAATTACTTATAACGGTGTACCAATATCAGTAAAAAGCTTTTTGCAATTTAAAAGACATTGTTGATTGAGCGACAAAGGAAATGTACAGCGGAATATGAAAATATTAATTACTAACCGAGGGTTTTTCATTAGGGTGGCCATGAAAAACTACTAAAGAGTTTTCTTCTGAAGAACTCAGACCGTAATGAGAAGACTTCAAAACAAACTAAGCAAATTTACTAAGACTCGCCGTAGTACGTTTCGGTGCCCACATAGACAAGCGTGCTTATTCACAAGACCCGCCATCCGTTTGCATCATGACGATTTAATATTTCATAATTCATAATAATAATATTGGATAACTTGTATAGCGCCATGTTCGTAAAAACTTTCACCTCAAGGACGCTTTACACATAAACTGTTCATAGTACTACATTATCTCTGTTTTTAAAATTAAAAATTGTTATTTAAATGTTAATTTTTATGGCTGAGAATTTAGAAACTACAAATGTTTTTGTTACAAATTGATAATTAAGGCGAGAAAATACCATATTGAAAATAATAAATAATAAAACAAAAATATTAGAAATAAAATATCTGGGCCTATTATAATTCGTATTTGCACAATGTAGAACGCTCGTTGCATACACTATGAACAATATGGTTATTTTCAAATTATGCTAAATTGACTTATTATTACAAAGCGCTAACATTTTACTAAATTTCTTTTCAGTATTCTATGATTACAGTCAGCGGATTCAGGTTAGCATATAAACACAATAACAACAAGAAAATAATTCGAGGAATTAAAGTACAAATAATTCAGTTATCAGGAGATTTCTGACTACCAGCTTCGTATGACGGGAAATAATATTAAAATTAAATCTCTAGAAAAGTTTCACGGAAAGAATATAAAAATATCATTAAATTAATATCAGAGCATAAAGTAAAATAAGCACATAAAATGTTTTACGGTGATTGTATTATATATATAGAATTATGATCCTAGTTTGAAATAGTTATACGAGTGAACCAAATATTTTAAACGTGACATGAATCGCCATCAGTGTTTATAAAAAAAGCGAAGATAAAGAGGAAGAACATGAATCGCCATCAAGGTCATAATTTGAGAGCAGCTAGACATGAGTATCCATTGATATTTATAAAACGATTACGGAAGACTGATTACCGTAAATTAAAATTTATATAGTAAAGAAATAATATGTATGAAGAAGAATCTATTGTGTATTTTATGTATTGTATTCAAAGACCAGTAAATGAATAGACACGAAATATAGTATACATATAGGAGAAGGGTTTGGAACAATAGATGCGGGACGAGGGGCATTCTACACGCATTCTTAGCGGAAACATAAATCCGATATTTTATGACACATTTATGCAACAGTAAAAGTATTTAATCTTTGCGTTTAAATTTTCGTTCCAATCGAGTCATATTTTTAAAAAAAGTTGTAGAGCTATTTTATTGCGTAAGTGGTAACAAAATTATCACGTGGATGATATCAAAATGAAATTTGCGTTAGTTCATATCTATATATTTGATGGTTTGTGTTTGTATTATACAAATATTTTACGGACTTTCCAATATTTTTTTTTACACTTTTTGACATTGTAATTCTAATACATTTAATTTGTTTATTATCTGTAGTACCTACCGACGAGGAGAAAATTTTGAAATATTAATTACCTTAGGTTTGGGAAACAAGCTATTATGTGTTGTATTTGAGAAGAATACACTTTTAATTGTGATAGCGTACGTTACGCCAGGTATCAAAAATTACTTTTCTCCTCCATAAAAATATCTGGAAATTTGCAAAATGGTGACGGGGGATGAAATCTTTACGTGTTTCCGTGATATTACATTTCAAAAATAGTGGTTCGTGCCGGGCTCGCGAAACATTATATAGTTTACTTGAATATAAATCTAAATAAAGTATAGTTCCTCAATTTTTGTGGTATTTCAGAAAGAAAAAGAAGGGCGGACAACTATATCAAAACGATTCACTAGATACACAGTACTGGAAAAGACGAACCGTCGTGCACTCCAATGACTACTGCCCGGGAATTGAGAACGCGGTTAGAGATGGAAATGGGTGACAAAATAAATTATCCACGAACAAACTTATGTCGGGTGAGAATTGTATATACGCAGTTACCAGAAAATAAGTTTAACATCAGATTTAATTTTGTTTGGTTTCTTGAATTGGTAGAATCTGATTTGATCAGTTAGTATTCATTGAATTTTATTTACATATTATACAATTTGGAAACGTATAATCTAAAAATATTATTTCTCACCTTACTTTTCGATAATTCGTATTGTAGTTCAATATATTTGATTAATTAACGTGCATTTATTCAATTACATACGAGTTATTGTGAACGATACTAGAGAAAAACACTGCCCACCCCGATACGGACTCTCATCTAGTGAAATTCACATGTAATGAATAAATACAAATACATGTATTGCGATCACATTTCAAAGGGAATTTGAATTGTAATGTGTGACATACATAATGATATTATTCTTTTATATATATTATATATTATCATTATTATCAGCTGTTTTCCATCCGTGCAGGAAAGAGACCTACCGAGTATCTCCAACTCTTCTCTGTCTACTATTCCATATTATTCGCTGCTACGTCTTTCCGCAGAATTTGTTGATTTTGTCAGTCCAGCGGGTTTTGGAACAACCTCTCGGCATCTTGATTCCCCTCAGGTACCGCTGGATGATTGCATTCGTCCAACGATAGTCCTTCATTGGCATTTCATTGTCTCGGTGTACTCGGTTATTTCAACTAATCTTGTCTGTTTGACACGCGTGTCATAAATTCGCCATCACAGTGTAACAAAAATTAATTTATGTATGTTTTCCATTTGAGGCCTAAACGAGACCTGTGCCAAAAATAGAAGAAAGCGACTGTACGTAACTATTAGGCTGTGAGCGGACAACCCTAATATGTACAAGGGTGAGGGTGAGAGTGAGGGTAAGGGTACCGTGCAATGTTGTGTCTGACGGTATCGATCTGGGCTCCACAGCCAGCCGCCCGCGGGAGAGGGCCTCCCGTACTCGCCCAGAGGCATGGCAACCAGCCGCTAGATCCTGAACCCCTCTCCCCCCGAACGCCCCGACATCCACCTCGCCCGCGGGCGACAATGCCGTATCGCCTCACTAATAATAGATTACCCAAAATCCAGGCGAATCATCTCGGAAGGAGAGCGAAGCGCGTCGAGTAAACGGTGTGAAAATTAAATCGATATTTTTGACTGGATATTTTGACTTTGATTGACGAAAAACTTATTTAATATTTTTTAGTAAGATCACTTTTATTATGAAGATGTATTGAAAAAATATATAGTTATCACCGGTACTTTCTCTTGTCGGGAGAATGAGTTACCTAATACACCATGTTAACCATTTACATTCAGGTCGAATTTTTGAGTTTACATTTGTTCCTCCTATTTTAGTGAGATATTTATAATTTATTAATTATTGTTCACGAGACGTGTTATGTAACTACATATAACTGTAGATTAATATATCATCTTTCTCTCGTCCCGTTGGAGATTACCCTCTCGCTGTTCGGCCTTGTACATTTGCAGTGATGGCTAATGTAACCAGTCTCTAGAGTATATTAAAATTTCTCCTTAAATAATTATAATTTTATATGGTAGACGGCATTTTTTTATATATCCGTGGTGGCAAGGGGGTGGTTTAAGGTTTTTGTATATAATAAGAGGATTCTCAATTTACATTTTTAAACGGAAGATGGCGTGATTAAATATTTATGAAGTATTTTTAAAGTTATACAGTAAAACGGGGTCATTAATAAGCATAAAACCTTTTTTTTAATAATTTAAATACTTATCTATACTTAAATAATTTAAATAGATGGATCTGCTTTGCTTTTTATGAAGGCGTATCATGTAAATATGTAAGAATAATATTATTTTTGTGTCATATCAATATTCTTATGATGAATCAAATTCCGCTAAGCGCCTGTGCTATGAAAGACAGACCGAGTTTCTTAGTCTCTCGGGAAGACGATCGAACACCCAAACTCTTGATAAAGTGTACAGCGTGACGAACGGTCGGACACAAACCGATCACGGAATCAAACCCCTTGTGAAAAATTTTTCTCAAGTAAAATAAATATAAATAAACTTACACGTAGCTAAGTGGCCTAATTATGTATACAATAAAATAATTGTATCTCGAGCGGGCGACGTACCTGAAACAATGAAAAATAGAAAATTAGCGAAAAGAAATCATATTTAAAATTTATATTATATTAATCTAAAATGTATAATACAAATTAAATGCATCAATTAGAAAGATATACATACACATAAACTCAATTTATTTTTAAAAGTTTAGCTGCCACCGGAATTTGAACCAGGATCTCTTACTATCCGGCAAAGTGCGATAAATCAATTACACTATGTCAGACTCGTAAGTAGATGACAAATTTTAGAATTTACAGGTTGCAACTATTTTAAATAGATACATCTTACATTCCATTTATTTAAAAGCTATTTTTATCGCGAATATCTTTGTAAAATATTCGCTAGAAGACACCGGAGATTTTTCAATTTAATTTTATTAAATTTATGAATATACTTTAATACAACTTATATACATTTTAAAGAACACTCATCATTATTTGTGAAGTAGTAAATTTTTCAGAACATTTTTTCAGAACATTCAATTTTATGTTCTGAAAAATTACAACTTCACAAATAATAATGTGTTTTCTTTAAAATAAAATACATAAAGCATAATAAGCTAGATATAATACGAAACCTAGAATCTACAATAATTATCATAATATCTTTTTTTTATAGATAGTTAACAATGTTTTATTAACCACTTAATGAATTGAATACATCTACCGGTTTCGAAAAATATCATTTTCTTCTTCAGGATATCATCAACTAAGCAAAAACATAAGTTAAAATATATATAAACACATATACAAAATATTATAAACAACCAACAAAATTTAACTACATGTCCCATTCTAAAAATTTCTCCTACAAATTATTCTAATAATTTTGAGTAATAATAATAATAATAAGACGTTTATTCCAGCGTGATCGTTTTTTTTTATGAAGACCCGATTCGCCATAAAAATAATACATATTAATTAACACATTTAAGTTATGAAATATTATTTATGTTATAAAAAAACCAAGGAAAATATAAATAAATAAAAAGTTCACACACATATAAATATAAACAAAATATAAATACTACATATATGCAATGAAGTAACAATTTAAGTTTAATTTTTTTTTAAATTGTTTTTAAAAATCTAAAAAAATATTTTTTTTTTAAATTTTTTAAAAACAGATTCTGTTAAAGTAACAATAACACATGTTCTCGATTAGTTGACGACATTCTGAAGAAGAAAATGATATTTTTGAAAACCGTTAAATGTATTTAATTTATTAAGCGGTTAATAAAACAAAGTTAACAATCTAAAAAATGGATTTTAACCACAAAGTTGATTTTCCAAATCTTAAAAATAAATAACAACATCTCGTCCATGTTGCCGTATTCGTGACATGACACAAGCTCAGCTTAAAAAAAAATTGTATTGCACTTGGTTGATATCTGCTCGAGCGCATAATACATGATTCCATCCGAGTTCGCACTACTTTGTGAACGTGCGTTACGAAGGGCGTGCATTGTCGCGTGTCTTATGTTTCAATATTGTTGACCTTGAAAGTTACTTATATGTATGTAATACATTTGTTCTTAAATCGAACTTGTGTTTTACCTCACTTCACTTCCACATTAGGTTTTTCTCTGTTCTATCTATATTAATCATCAATCTATATGTTGATAATTTGTTTCTTTAAAATAAAATATCGAGTTTGCAATTCAATTTAACGAACTTTTGTTAGGATTTTTCTTCCACTATATGCTCAGATTTATTTGCAATGAAAAATCTATAATAAGTAGCCAATTTATGATTATTTGACTGTACTATTAACATGTGAAATAAAGACTTAATTATGACCTACAATTTTAAACTCTACTATATTGTTTCGGTTCTTCTTTACGTACGCGAAACATACGGGTGACAAAAAAGATGTAAATTTTTCGAAATGTGATACTTATCCGAGGATATCGAAAATCTCCCGGGCGTCAAAGCGCAAAGCGATTACGTCTTGAAACTTGTGAAAAAAAATTATAAAGAAATTTTGATCTCTGATAAAGATAATTTCAAGACGGAAATTAATTTAAGGTGACAGTATTATACTTCAAAGTAATGGAATGTGCCGATTTACTTATCAAATACAATTGAACTATCGGGAATTTTCCCGTTGTTTTTCTCCGGCGGAAATCAGAATTTCGGTGGCCGTAGATTTAATCAAGGCTCTTTCAAATAAAAGAAATTCAAATTAAACGTCATGCCGTGTACTAACTAGCATTTTTTTTTTGTATGAATTGAATGAAAAAATAAGAAGTATGTGACATGAAACTATTAAGTCACTGCTAACGTATTACCAACCTTACATTATAAAAGAACTACCTTTTCACACAATTTGAAATGATCAAATTTTCATGTTTATCTTGTATATTTTCATAACATAGCACTTTTTTGTTTTCAATTTATATTTTTTAATTAACTATCTTAAAAGTCTACCTCATGGGCGCAGCTCAGAAAGGCACTCACTGGGCATTATTAGGCATTAAAATACTTACATGTACATATAACATTTCATATAAATAAATAAATGTCATTAAAGAGATAATAGAAAGAATCCATATTTTTCTTACAAGAATACTAATATTATTTATGTATGGTCATTGTAGCTTAGTCGGTAAAGCTGTAGGCAGTGGCGTGCAGTAAGTATAGATTTAGGTTATGCTGTTACCAATGACATTATTCAATCATATATAATATATGTAATACAATATATATATATATATATATATACCTTCAAATACTAAATCACAGACCTATGTTCTGAATAATTACAACTTCACAATAAGAATGTGTTTTCCTTAATAATATATACCTTCGTTTAAACAACGTCTTCAGACAAAATAAATCTGTCGTTTATACGACCCTATCATGTATTTATTTGTAATTTTAGAGTACTATTAATAGTGTTTTTAAAGTTTAAGTTTTAACGTAAAATAATACCTTCTTACCCATATAAAAAACGCATGGAGGTTTTTAAGAACACTTTCTATTACTGTAAATGATTAATTTATTGTTTGAAAATCCTTCACTTAATTACTAAAGGAAATAATTATTTATATTAAAGGTTAACGTAGGAAATAGTTCTATCAATTGCCAATCCAAATCCATGTACCAAATTCAAAGAACAATCATGAAATCAACGTGTTAAAAACGGTAAGATAATAAAATTCGCGAATAAGTAAAATAGGAAGTAGACACTTCAATGATTTGCACGCAGTTATAACCCTTTCTAATGTTATTTTGTTAAAAAACAGCTTAGGTAACGACTCCATACAAAGCTGATCAACCGAAAGGAATTTTCATTTCAGTAAATAGCCACTTATATGACTTGAGTAATTCACTAGCTTAAAGACAGAATTGAGTAATGTAAATAGCACGATGCGGCGAATAAAAAAAGAGCGCCATGTGTTAAGCGGTGAGTTGTGGTGAGTTTTTAGGACTAAGCAATTAAAATTTCTACTGGTACACAGATGGCACTAATTGCAAAATAATGTTTTCGTTAATGTTAATCCAATTTTTTAATTTATATTTGTTTCCTAGAATTTTTAGTTATGCACAGCTTTTTTGCTTGTATGCATTGCACGCCCTTGGCTGTGGGTATACCCGAAATAGAATGTTCTGGATTTGTGTTCCGGTGACGACTAAATTTGTAAATTATCTAATTTGGTGCAAAGTAATATTAAAATTTTTAAAGTAAATGTACTATTACGTAATATTGTTTTCCAATGCTAATAGGCAATAATGAAATAAATTAAAATTGATAGTATGATGATAAATGACTAGATTAATTTCATTGGCTATGTCGCGGACATATCAACATATTATTGGTCCACGACCATCCAATCAAAGTGACTAGTAGATAGACTCCGGGTTCAATATTCAAAATAAAAAGAAACATTTTACATCATGACTAATTTTAAAACATGATTTGATTTTAGACAAACTCGTAATACAAAATCATCAAATTATTAATTATAATAAGTGTTTTTAGGCGTAACAAATAATTAAACAAATCTATGTATGGAAAAAATATATAGTCATCACCGGGATTCCATCCCGGGAATTTCAATTGCCAGTAGAATTTTAAAAAAATTGAGATATTGAGTTTGTTAAATGAGACATCTATTTTTCCCATTGGAGGCAACCTTTTTCCATTCCCGATGTGATGAAGATATTTTTTCGATAAATAAACTTTTCTATGCATCTTTCAAAGAGATTTATCTAAATATGTTTCAATTATCACGGAACTGCATTCTGAAAAATCGCAACTTATCAAATAAAATTAATAATTAATTATTAAGGAGAACACATTCTTATTGTGAAGTTGTAATTATTCAGAACAGAGGTCTGTGATATTTTAAATACAAATTAAATGTATTAATTAGAGATATTTACATATAAAATCAATTTTATCGAAAAATATTGTTTTGCTACCGAGATTCGATCCTGGATCTCTTTCCAAACCGGGGAAGGTGCATTAACTACGAATCCCGGTAGCAACAACAATATTTTTCAATAAAATTGATTTTATATGTATATCTTTTTAATTAATAGATTAAAAACGTAATTTTAAGATGACTAAATAAACATAGTAGAAATGAGTCTTCGTTTCTGTGGAATTTGAACACAGGACTGCTGTGACAAATATCTTCATCTTGAAAAGGAACAACGCAGTAAAAATAGCATGTGGAATGTGTGCATTTCTAGAAAAAGGACAGAAACCACAAGCGCGGAGCTCGACCAACAAACGGACCAGAAACTTGAGCAGCAAACTTACAGCGGTGTATAATGTAGTAATAACGAATGAATTCTTGAAACAACGAATGTGTATGTTCAAATTAATCAACATAAGGAAAGGATATTAAAATACCTAATTCATATTTTATGATTCGTCCTCATTTTCAATTTACTCATTTGTATGCGGTTTTAACTGGGTCGCAAAACGTTAACGCGTAATCTTATTTTTGTTAAGTCGCGTTCATTAGCAAGCCGGCGAAATGAACAACGACTGACATTCTATTAGCAACCAATTATGACAACCATTTATCTGTGTGACGTCCTAGATACATCGCGTGACGTCCTAGATACGTCGTGTGACGTACTAGATACATATAACTACTGGTACTACATAACATGAACTTTGAATAGGTCCATTTCATGCAATACTCATAAATATAAGTAATGTTTGCTTCTTTAAAATAGGCAGATTAAATAAATAACAGAATACATAGATGCAAATACGATGAATTTCATCTAAACTAGGCAAATAAAGTAGGTATAATATATAAAAATAAATTATAAAATATAAAAATATGTAGCATGTTCGATGGAGAGGTGGTTTGAATCCTTCGGGAATCTATCAGGCGTGGCCCAATGAGAAAGAGCCTGTCACACAAGAGAACGGTTATACATAATGTTCATAAATTATTAATGAACTAAAACTTGACAATTATGTTTGTTTTCATAATAGTTATAATGTTGTTTTTTATGTTTAGTTTAAAAAGAATTTAAAAGCATATCTTATAATTCATTAACGTACTGTTTTAAAATGAAAATATCCATTGACCCGAACCGTCACATATTGGTTGATTTTGACTCACACTCAAAAAAGGTTGCCGACGCCTGATCTAAACATTAAAGTCATATAAAGTTAGTAATGCTGATTCATGAACTGAATATTGAAAAGGATTATAAAATATTTTGAGACTAATAATCTTAAATATTAAATCACGAGACAGCACTCTTACACGAGTACAGCACCCTCGAATACATTATAAAATATACCGGTTACCGATTTTGAATACACGTTTTGTCTCCAAAATGTTGTAAACATTTTTTTAAATATTCAAAAACATGTTTTTAATTGCTAGACCCACAAAACTTCTTTATATAAACTTCATAAATGTTGTTTAATAAAGAAATTACTCTATTTAAATTATAAAAATAAATTATTATAAATCATAAATAACTTGTACAATAAGGGCTTTTTTTGTGATCGACTCGCAAGTGCTTAAATCTTAAAGATATTAGTATTTTACTGATCAATGTGGGAATTATAATATATATTCCATAATATTCTCATTATAATATACCATATCCTATATTAAATTCGAGTTTTATGTAAGGCTAAGTAATATCATTATAAAAGGTTCACTGCTCATTATGTTTTAATTTTTTCAATTTTATTGTATCAATTTTATTCTTGAACGATTTTATTCTGATTTTTTTCAAATTTATAATATTTTTTAAATGTAAAACTATGCCAAAATAGTATGAACAAAGCAAGTAACGAGGCTATTGGGAAAACTCTCCTTAACCAATTAATAATTACACAAAAATCCATTCTCAGAATCATCTACAGAAAACCATATAGGTTTTCCTCTGACTCAGTATTTGAAGAATGTCAGAAGACTGATCCTTTATTTTCGTTCCAACAAAGAGCTTCATCAATATCCATCTCATAATTATACTACGAGAGTAAAAAAGAATAGGCTTACCGTTAAGCCTAAAACGAAAACAAGCTTTGGTCAATCCTTCCATATGTTTCTGGCCCCCAAAGCCAATAACATTTTGCCGAGCAGTATGAAACAATTCTCGGTGGACAAACACAAACACCATCTCAGGAGCTGGTTATTGGGTGTTGGCAAAAAAAAACTGAGCAAAGATTCATGGAAATGATCACATGAACAGAATATCATTTTTTTTATTTATTATCTTAGTTTTATTAACCACTAATTGAGTTTAAAAAACATCTACCGGTTTCGGAAAATACCTTTTCCTTCTTCAGGATGTCATAACTAACTAAAAATATAGCATTGTTTCTTCACCAGAATCTATTTTTAAATTTTTTAAAAAAACAACAAGAAAAGAAAAAGAAAGAAGGTGAAGAAACAATGCTATATTTTTAGTTAATTATGACAACCTGAAGAAGGAAAAGGTATTTTCCGAAATCGGTAGATGTTTTTTAAACTCAATTAGTGGTTAATAAAACTAAGTAATAAATAAAAAATATGAATTTTAACCACAAAGTTAATATTTTTAATTTTAAAGGTAGAATATCATTTCTTTATATTCATTTTTCTGTTTTGCAAGGTGTATCGATCATGGGATAGCGAGAGACTTTTACTTATTTATTATGTTCTTAGAATTCTTTGTTTTTTCTCTGTTTTCTTCATTCCTAATATTTTTAGTTTAAATAAAAATAATAAAATAATAAAATAATAATATTAATAATGGTTTTCATATCTGTATGATAGACAACGGATGAACCTGTTTCCTTTAGAACAAACAGACTTCGGTCTAGTTGAGAAGACAGTAAACATCTCTTACATTATGAAGCTTGTTCGCTTTTTTGTATATTTATAAGAATGTTTTTAATGTATAATTTGTACGTATATTATGAACATGAACAGAATAAAATAAAGAATAAAAAAATATTTAATAATAAAAAATATTTTAAAATAAAATTTTATATAAAGATTTATTTTAAATATCAATTTGCTATAATTTTATAGGTCTATATTTTTATCATATGGTTTATGTTTATATTATAAGGGCGGTTAATACATTTCTTAATTGTGTTGGGTAATGAGGGTAATGATGCTTCTTTATATTTTCTTGTTCAGAGGCTGGAGTGGAGTCAGAACACCATGAAAAATTCCGGTGGGCCGATGATTTCGATTTATGTTTTTGTTTTACAAAACATTAATATAATAAACATATTCAAATTAATCCTAAGCTAGTCCGGAAAATAAATAAAAATTCTGAATAAGCACTAACTTTTATTCTGCATCAAATAAATGGTTTAGTGCATCCTGGAATACACTATTTATTTTTCAAAAATATTGTGTAGAAAAAAATGGCCACGTGGGGGGTGGGGTAAAAAATAGATTACGAAATGTTTTTAGGGACATATTGAATGAGATTGTTAATGACGTATTTATTGATATTATTACGGGATAAAGTGCGTTATTTAAGAAACAGTTTTAATAATAAACCTAACCACTTAAATATAATGTGCTTTTTCGTATTATATGTGTTATGATTATTAAATCGTGTTATAAAAATACCATTAAAAATATAATTTTTAAACGATTTTAAAATTTCACTTCTTTTGACATGGAACTTACTATTCAAGGATATTTAAAAATATTCCGCATAGAATTATGTACATCAAATATCGTGCGGTGGATAGATAAAAAGTAAGTATAGGACCGGAAACTAGGTTTTTTTTTGTAAACAATTGGATCATCTGGGCGGGCGGCAGTATCCCATTCTTTCAACCATTGACCGTATGCAATTAGAGACAGATTAAATACGTGAACACAACTTAAATAAATTAACATCCCTAAATTTACATGTTGATCGATAGTTTTTTTAAACATATGCATGGTTTTATCATTTACTAAAGCTAATTTATTGCTGACTAAAATTATTTCTTAATAAAAAAAGAAAAAATGGTGGGTGGGGTCGGATTAAAATCAAACACCGCCCTGGTACTTTTTTAATTTAGCACTACACCACTGGTCATGCCTACATTTTTTTTTTACTACCGGGTTTCCAACCGATTACGATGAAAAATTCAGAAAAAAAAAATTAATGGACTTCATCAAAACTCGGTAGCAGAAAAACTTGGACAAGAAAATTGGATCGTCAGCGTGCGAGACTCGGTGAATAAAAATTCTTTGTTCACATTGTACTTCCACTGCCAGAGTTGTCTCTTATCTGAACATAGCGCAGAAGTTCACATCGATGTGTGGCACGGCGCCAAGCCGCCCCGTGCAAACTGCATGTAGACGAAAAAAAACCCCAAAGATCACAAGGTACGCTGCAAAAACAAAAAAAAAAAACGAAATAAAGTAGGCGCCTCTCGAACCGAATCGAAGATTTTTTTTATACGCTAGTCTTTAAAACCCGTCCTGAACTAAATCTTCTTCCATATTAATTGTTACATCTTTAACTCGTGCTGATGATGATATTAACTCTTTGTGTGCGGGATTGTGTCATCAGAATAACACCCGTCCGTGGTAACAAAGGTTCTCATTCTGAAAACTTCGATACAATGTAGCACAGGTCAATAAAAGATGTTTACAATTCAACGGTTCGGAGGCAAGAGGCTGCGCCGACCGCGGAGCGATACATGTATCTCTTTCACACACTCATCATCGTACCAACTTACACGCGCTCACGCATTCGTCCCATAGATACATCGCATTAATTAAACGCCACAAACACTTTTAACAAATCAAAGTTTTGAAACGACAAGAAAAATAGTTTGACATTTTAAATTTAAAAATCTATCATAATGAAATAATATTGATATTGAGAGTTGATTTGAATAAGCACCTACCCAAAGTGCAACAGCAATAGGGTGTTTCAATTTTCTAATTTATACTGACAACTGACTCGTTTACTATTTTGAAAAATGTATCTTAAGAACAAAAAAGTCACATATTCACATATCAACGGAAATTGACATGTAATGTATATATTTTTTTATTTCAACTTTATTATACATACATATACAATATAATTTTTAATATTTGCCAAACTGCAGAACAGTTTTACGGCAAGGATTGCCCCCTTCATATAGAAATTAAAGAGTTTATATCAACAACATTTAAAAAAAATTAAATACAACAATTAGATGTGTTCTTTCATTTTATATTTTAGGGTGGTCACTGGGGTATTTTTCAAAATGTTTAACGAGTCTTTATTGTTGCATTTAATATTCATGGCACAACACATTCTCTCGTTCTCTCACCGAACACATTGTTCGTGATCGGTACTTTTATGGTTTGACCTGACAATCTGATAGAAAAGCTACGGTGAGAATCAGTATTTATACTAATTCTAATATTATACTACATGTTACTTTTTTGTTAACTGGTAAGATTATGCATATTGTAAATAATTCATAATAATGTTTTGTAAGATAGTTCATAGCTACTCACTCCATAACTGATAACCGAGTCGACCATCGCAAAGTACAGTGAGTATGTACAGTGTGGCCCGAGAGGGGCATAACCTTAACAAAAAAATATTATTTTTTTACGTAATATATACAGAATTGGAATATTATGTAGGTATAAGATCAGTAAGAAAACTAAAAGGTCACCGCGCAATAGGGGCCAACAACTCTTAAATAACAAAGATTTGGGCCTTCAAGATTGCAAAGCAACAATACAGCAACGGGTGTATAAATGCACTCGTAGATTTTCACGGTCTTCAGATGATTATAAAATTACTTCATCGATATTCCGCCGCTTTTTGACATCACTTATACATCACATCATTTCTGATGACAACGGTCACTGAAACCATCAGATAAGATGAAAACCAATCCACTACAAGTGAAAAAAATTATTACCAACTTATAGATGGTTCGGTTTTACTAAAATTGTCTTTCTCTCAAATAAATAATTCCCCATCTGAGATGGATCTGGTCCAGGCAATCAATACATATCGAAAAAAAATACTTCGCGGTTCTTACCATCGTAACATTTTTCATACTAAATATTCCTAGAATATCCCGTTACTCTTAAAAATACGTACTTCTAATTATGAATAAAATAATCGATTAACGCAATATACGTATTATTATTACCATAACCCTTTTTTTTGTCGTAAATCTTTCTAAAGATCTTATTTTGTGAATTTAATAATTATTTTTTTCTGAAATTCATGATCTTATGTAGACCACATAGACCATCAAATATATAGACATGAACTAACGCAAATTTCTTGTCCCAATATTTTCATTTTGATGTCATCAACGTGATCATTTTGGTACCACTTGCACAATCAAATAGCTTTTTTTATAATATGACTCGATTGAAACGAAAATTTAAACGCTGACAATATAATATGCATTCATGTAAAAAATACGTTTTATTTTCGTAAATATTTAATTTTCGAAGAGTTGCATAAATATGTCATAATTTATCGGATTTATGTTATTATGTGTGTAGAATAGCCCTTGTCCCGCAACTAATGTTCCGAACCCATCTCCTTCATGTACACTTTATTTCATGTCTATTCATTTACCGGTCTGTAAAGATGTATTATTATATAATAAATAAGTTTCAAACAATCCACTTTTCTAAGAAACATTTCTAACAACAGTTTCAGACAGAGACAAACCGTGGTGAAATTAAATATCTCCACCATTAATAACAATAATTTTAGTAATGGATACTTATACAAACAAGAATATCTTCAATAAAAACTAAAGAAATAGAAAATGTCCAAATTTATACATTAAATATGTGTCCTTTTTTATTATTAATATTTGATAGCTTTTACGTCAGTTTGTTTAACTGAACTTGAGCAAATAACATGAATGTAATCTTTATCTTGTAAATATTTGTTGCGAGAATATTGGTTCCGGCGAAAGACGAATTGATGATTGTTTATTCTCAATATAATATAACCTAAAATATCTATCCAGTTGTAGATAAAATATTTTAGATAGACACAATACATTATACATAGCAAATTAATACTTTTTTTTATTTATTTTTATTTATTTGACATTTTTATAATTTTTTTATAATTTTTAATTTTTAATTTAATTTAATTTAATTTTTTTTTTTAAAAAAAAAGAGATGCGTACACGGAATACATGTCACATCAATATTCTTACTATTTTCAAACTAAGCTAAATGCTTGTGCTATGAAAATAGGACTAACTTGCTGGTGTCCTGGAACGAGGCGCGAACCCCCGACCACTAGATCACTAGGCCAACGTCTCGACCACTACACCAACAAGCTACTCAAATATGAATTAAGCATTTTACATTATTAAAATAACATGTTTTTTTTTCGCTTACCTCTCCAAAAACAAGACTAACTCTTGTGCATGGAGAGGGAGTTACACTATAATAATTTTATATAATATTTTAAACATTTTATTTATTGTCTATTTGTGTGCTTCTGAAGTGTTCATTTAATTTCTTTCTTAACTCTTTTGTACCTTTTATTTCTTTAATTTACGTAGGAAGGCTATTAAATTTTTTTATCTCTAAATATATAAAATTTTGCTGATAGTATTTGGTGTTACATTTAGAAATTTTAAAGTTATTTTCAAACCTTAATGATGCGCTTGTTTCAAATTTGACACTGTGTTATTTTCTTTAACTAATTGATTAATTGAGATTTTTTTTGAAAATGTTTTCTATTTTGGGAATTGGGAATTTTGCAAAAAATGTTTGTGTTGAAAAAGTTGATCTTTTTTTGTAATATTAATTTGATGATTGTTCTCTGTATTATTTTTACCGAGTTCATTATATTATTGTATGCTCCTCCCCATCCAATTATTCCATACTGGAATAGTTGGATGGGGAAGAACAAGAGCAAAATATATATCTTTACAATTATTTATACTTAAAATGTTTTTACTTAGAATATGAATATATAAACACATTTTCTTAATCTTTTAAATGTTGATCAATAATTACGCCGAAATATTTGATTTCTTTGTTTAGGCTTAAATTTGTACACGAGTCTTTACAGGTAATTTTATTACAGTTGTATATGTATATTACTATGATTTTTTATATTTTTTTCTCATATCTACATATTTTTTACTCTGTTTCTTTATACGATGTTCCTAATTTCTTACATGTCTTTAGTCTGTATCAAAATTTTTACTTTGTTCATTTTACTAATTCTGCATTTGACAATTGACAGATGTGTCAATTTGAAAGTGCATCACATGAATTAGAAAATTTGTCGTCAACTTATTATGTCGGTGTAGCATAACCGATTAATGCATTTCCCCGGATAGGAAAAGATCCATGTTCGAATCCCGGTAACAACAAAAATATTTTTTCGAAAAATTAACTTTATACGTACTCGTATATCTTTCTAACTTATACATTTAACATGTATTAAAATTGAACTTTTATTTATGTTGAAATCAAAGCAATATTGAGGTTGTTTTGATATGTTTATATACTACGTTTAAAGTAATAGAATCCAGGAAAATAGTTTAAAGAACATCGTGGTTATTTAAGTTTCCGATAAGGTTTAATAGAACTGCAAACAAACGTACTGCCGCTGTTATCGCCGGTACTCGCTGCATTTAAAGCAGTTTTTAGTGCCCGGCGTAATGAAACAAAGAAAACAGAGCAATATGCTTCCTTCATTGTTAGAACCAAACTGCATCTGCGCGTTATTACGTGTGTTTTATTGCTCAAACAAGAAGCGGTATGCAATTGTGCAAAAAAAGTTGACAAATTAACACCGGTGGCAGAGGTGGTACACAAGACTAATAATGTGCATATTCTAGAGCATTCTATAACAATTAAATGACAGCATTTTATTTTATTTATTTATTATACGTTTTGATTACGGACATCGATGACCAATGTTCCCTCTAAAGCTGGCCATACACGCAACGCTATACCTGACAGGTATACCTGTTTAAGTAAACATGACAAGTTAACCGAAGCTTAACATTGGCCATACACGTAGTGGCCAACCTGTGACAATCTCCCAGTCAACCGTGGCATCGGTACAACGCAACTACGACGATGCGGTAGCGCTAGTAGGTCTTCTTAGAAAGAAAGAAAGAAAACCGCGAGAAAAGTGGTGTAAACAATGGTTGTTAAAAATAACCCAATACAGTGAGATCAATTTGAAACAGGAATTAAATTAGCGCCTTATTTAAGAATGGATGGTTCAGATTTATACGATTCAATAAAATCTTCCACAGATATTAATTAAATGTATTAATTAGAAAGATATACATATAAAATCAATTTTATCAAAAAATATTGTTCTTGCGCTACCGGGATACATATATATGTGAAGTTGTAATTATTCAGAACATAGGTCTGTGATATTTATACACATATATAAATATCACAGACCTATGTTCTGAATAATTACAACTTCACAATAAATCTTCCACAGTTATACTGCGCTTACGAGAGGCTATTTTTCGAACTACGCATCGCGACCTTTCCATTCGCTTGAACGGAACAACTTAGACCTGCATCACGGAGTAACACCCTCAAGTTTGCCTGAAGTTGACACTTACCAACAGGTAGAAAATATGAATTTTCAATTGTTGTCAGGTCGCCTGTACACGCAGGGATACTTGCCAGTTTGGTCACATACACGCCCCGGTTCGCCTGTGCAGGCGACCTGAACAGGTATACCTGTCAGATATAACGTTGCGTGTATGGCCGGCTTGAGCTGCGCAAGTGCGTGCGTGCAGTGCTCGTAATGAGCGCACGTCTTTCTACTATACTGTACTATACTATAATCTGAATAAGAAATAAATTTAAAAAATTGCATCAACACTGCAAAATTTTACGAGACAATTGTGTTGAGATAATATTGCAGGCACAGATGTAGATGGATGGATACGTTGCATCTGGCTGGGCAGACCCTGAAGTCAGTCGTGAGATGGCCGTGGACCCAGAATCGAGACTTGTGGAGATGTATTACTAGCCGTGTATCATCTAATTGAGGTCACTATGTGTCAATACTAACATGAACTAATGTACAAGAAGAAGAATACTCTGATATTTACAATGGTGTAGATATAAATGATACATATTATATTAAAGATAACAGAGTAAATTTTATTAAAATGTACAGTATTTTCTGCAACGCGGACCTAGATCTACGTCTAGCAATTATTATACATACGTGTACGAATACTTCGGTGGTACATATTTCCAATTTTTAGTGCAGAAGTAATGATAAACGTAATGAAAATAATATATGTAATAATACATTAACCGGAATACTTCGCACGTATTATAAGAGGAGAGAAATATTGACTTCTACAGCTCACGTGATGCAAGACAAAATTAGTGGCAAAATGGATAGGCAGACGACTGACGTCGCGGCTACAAAACCTCTGTGGTGACCCTGCACGCGCCATAATACCAATCATAAAATGCCCAAACCAGAACAACCAATCAGCAGACGCAATTTAATATTACGCACCAGAGACGGGTAATGCTAAGCATCTACCGACCACATCTTCGCAGGCCGTCCCAACACCAGCATCGCTACTCGACAGCATCTCTGGCGAGCCACTCCAGAGTTCAAGCCGCGTATTTAAATTGTATTAAATCGTCACCTCAATAAACGAAACCTTGTAAGCACTCTTTCATTTATATACCCTGTTCTCGTTATAGCAGATACTCTACATTGCGACACACAACCGACACGCGTGAGACAAGAAGTTAGGAGCTCCCGTCTCGCAGCATCTTAACCTTCTGACACAATCTCGAGTTAAACATATATTTAAATAACTTCAATTCCTACACCTCCAATAGTAATTTATTTAAAAAAGGTCAGAATAATCGTCTACCTGCGATGGGATGGCATAACAAAGAAGAAGAAAAATTGCATTTTCAAAATGCATCGTATTGTGAAGAATGCAGCAATAGTCATCATCTCCGATTGGTAATTCGGCGGCGACTTGATTACTGAATAAATAAACACAAATATTTTAAGACATTTCTTTCAGTAAAGTTTCTTACGCATGTATGCTATCTGGAAATATTTAAACGCCATCGATATAATAACAAGTACCGTACACGAAGAGTGACATGGCGAGCTTGGAAATGCGACGCTGAAGATAGCGATCCGTAACCAAGTAAGGAACAAGACAGTTCTGCACCTCGCACACTGCTCGTCTTGTTGTTGCGACATTAATAGACAAGATGACAAGATGATAAGAAAGAAGTTTTCTGAATGGAGGTCACGCACAGATCAAAGAAACGTCGATAGACCTCAAACTATTGTAATATCATTAGAACATATTTAATGTTTCCTAGATATGTTTGTAGAACTCCATAATCACATATGTTAAAATAAAACACTCGTTTTTTGATTCGTTTATTGAATGTTATGATTAATTATGAATCGGTACATAAGTGAGAATCAGAAGGTCATATGTATGAGCGCTTTGTACCCACGTATATTCCACTTAGTGCTCACTTGTTCTTCAGAATATGATGACGTAGTATGTGTGTGACCAAGAGAAAGTATGTAATCACAGTTGACAGTTCATTAATGCTTGAATCATAGTTACAGTTAAAAAAACATGCAATAAAAAGTTTACAACGAGAAGCGTACGCTAGATATCTTAATGGGAAGGAGTGGCGGAGAAGGGCCGGCTTCTGGACAACTGCGAGTGGATTGTATTGGCACATATCGGGGTCGGTACCGGCGTGTTTTTGCGGCTACTGAAAGCTTACTTTTACACCCAGGTACCTGCAAGGTGCATTCATGGGCCGTCGGCGGTGTTGCTGATAGTGTAAGCAGTAGATCTCCACAGTTCTAATAATTATTAGTAACAGAAATGTCACTAACAATAATTAGAACGATACAAAAATTTATGTAAATCCTCAGAAATTCAATGAATAATGTTGTCTCTTCTCATCACATGTAAAAAAAATTATAAAACTGTCCTTCACTTTATATTAACATTAATATAAATACAAATTGTTGAGTTGAATTTATTTTACAAGGCGAAACGTGTCTCAAGTAAATTAAACGAGCATAATCAAAAAACAATGGCGAGACAGCGTAGTTGCAAGAAACACTTGAAAAGTTTCTACATGATAAAAATATATATACAACTACAAAAAAAATTTAATAGATGTGGCAATCAGTCGCCCACGGGTAGAATTGGTGAACGTTACATTGTGTAAAGAGATCACTCAAGCCAGCCGAGAACAGGTCGTAAGCCCTGTAATACCCATGACTTCCATACTTCCCATGTAAAAACAATAGCTTCGTCTGTATGAGACATCTATAATATGTAAAAAAAAAACAAGTATTTTATTTTTCATACATGTGATCGTGAGAACAATTTATATAATTTGGACGCGTTGAACTGCGTATGTACTTACAAGAAGTACTGAAACAGTGAATACATTCTGCAAAAATCTGTAATCAATAAGAAGAAACAGAGAAACGTGAGCTTATTAGAGGGTTGTAAAATGGGTCAGTAATCCAACGGCCTGTGATCGATCTCCAGAGCCCGACGCGGGAGGCCGGAGAGCCCCGCTCTAGAAACGGGGCTCTAGAATGTTCCCAGCCTGATGACATCATAACCTATTTACAAACACGTCACACGATTTTCTCCATTTCCGTCGGCCCGCGAGCGAGAGGCTGGAACGAGGGAAATGAGAATTTCAATCGTGGGTTGAGAATATGTTCGAACAAACATCAAAAATATTTAACCGAAACAGCCCTTTTCAAAGAGACGTCTCGTAAAGACATGTCAAACGTCGTCCGCACACCTCTAAGACTTGTATAATCGTGTATTATATGGCGACATCCGCGTGGATACCTTGAAAGATTTGCTATAAAATAGTGATAAATTTATAAAACCATTTATTAAAATACGTAGATGAATAAGGGTGAAATAATTAAATAAAACATTTGAATAATCCATGTTTGGTTTTTAAGAAAAATAATACTAATTACGGATTATTTATTTTTGAAAAACGGAATGTTAGTTTATTTATCGAAATTTATATGAATAATCATAATGTCCGACAACTTAGGCATAGGATATAATATTTACTACAAGACACAACATATATATTACATTTTATAATGTTATAATAATTCTTATGGCGTCAGAAATAAATATTAACAATAATTTACCGCATTTAAAATGAAAACTAAATTCGATCGAGTCGCGTTTCTCAAAATTTTTTAGACAAGATTTGATTTGTTACGGGGCACCGAAATTATCAAGCCGTTTAAAACAACACGCTTCATGAGTGTAGGCACTGACAGTTCTGAACTATTATGAAATTCGGATATAAGTATAAAACAATAACATTTTTTCGACATGTTCTTTATTCTCATATATCTCCATATACATAGCAAACATTTCTTCTCTATTTAATTAAAATATATATACATATAAGATAATTTACACATGTATATGAAGATTAATAAATAATAACTAACTAGCAGTCTGGTGTTTACAAAGTCTGCCTTGAGACCTTCACCTTCACCCAGAAGGGCGGACATGGGGTTTATATAAATACCTACTTAGTCGCATAAATTATATATCAACATGCATTATAAATATCTTATCGTACGTATTCAACGGATAAATCAAAAAATTAATAAATATTTATAAAAGAGAAAATGTCTTTAATTGACTATCTCATTAGTGGTCCACAGTTCTGACATCACTGCATTGTTGCTACCACGAGGTACTGAAATGTAGGTATTCAATTAGCAACACCAAAGTTTGAATATATTTCCCAGCGGGAGTAGGCAGAGAGGATAGAGCGCCACACTCTTCTGTTCCGACACACAATTCTCGCCTCATCCGCATTCATACATCTTCTCATACAAGCTCGACGATTATTGAGACTTCCGACATGACCATCCTCCAGTATCTGGTTTGCCTGGTCGTGCCAAGTCTTCCGCGGACGTCCTCCACTTCTGGTGTCATCAACACTTGCGTCATATATCTTTCACGACCAATTACCGACAGTATTAAATAATAAGAACTCATCATAAGCTTGTATCCTTGAAAAACTAACTTGTAAAGGATACAACAGACTTAGTCTATAATATTTTAGGGACGAATACATTTTTAAAATTTTAGCAAGAAATGTTCAAGTTGTTAGTGTAAAATTTCAATCATTTTATAGACTTGGAAAACTTTATAATTTATTATTTAAAGTCGTTGATACTCAAAGGGTTTGATTAATTTAAAAAATGGACTGAATAAAAAAAGTATGCCATAGATAAAATTATTAGACAGATAAGATAAAATTTAATTAACAATAATTACAAAATGAAAGGTGACAACAATGGCAACATTGCGATCAAAAGAATTATTTATTAGAAATAAGTTGCTATTTTAGATAACATTTTTTTATTTGTGTGAGATTTAGTAAGCATCACTCATGATAGATTCAGCCTTGTCCTGGCTACTTTGCTAGACTTTTGTGTTAGAGTGGCCAGTTTTTACGTGCTGATTAGATAATGTAATTTTTTTTAAACTTATAAAAAAATATATAAAATAAAAGTGTTGAATTCTAATAATGGATTATTCGTGTTTAATTTAATTGAGAGTGTTAAGACAGTTTAATTTTAATTAGGAATGTTGTTTTTGACTGATCTATGAAATAATACAATGGATCCACATAAGACTTACTTATCTATTATTGAATGATTCATAATTAATGTTAAAAGTATTGTATAGTTTCGAAGCTAATAATATTGATAGAAGCGTTGATCGAATCATTAATCATTAAATACAGACGAGGTTTTGATATAAATTCAATCGGGGTTTTTCAACAAATTGAAGCTCTATTTATAAGATATTATATATATAAAACATTTTTGTTTTATTGTATAAATACGTATCGAAGCCATTATTTTACCTCAATAAAAATAACACAAATCTATCAACCCATTAATCATCCCTAATATAATTTTTTTTTTTTAAATTCGACTAAGCAGAAATTCTAAGTTTAGGCAACTGACGTTTGAACTTCCGACTAATCGGCGTAGATGCGGTGTGCATCACTCAGAATATGAGATTTAGACGACCTTCGGGAGGCCTACGTCTGGACGCTTTAATACCCCAATCGCTAGAGGGCGTCGGCGCACTTGCAACGACCTCCCCGTGACCTTTGACCCCCAGGGAGCATGAAGGCTGTGACCCAATTCGAGACCCCTTGCGGACCCCGGCAGGGCGGCGTGTGCGGTGGGGGTGGGTGGTTGGGCCCGAGGAGAGTAGCGATTTGATCAAGACAAAAAAGATCACAAAATTATTCGGCCTACATAAAACATACAAATATAAGAATTAGTTGGTAAAAAAAAATGTTTAAACATCTCGCGATGCACCGTGCACTGATCGGATGGTTCTTGACGTTGATATTATAATAATAATATATTTCAGACAACACGCAGGGGGCGCGCAATGTAATGTTATCCATTTCAAAAATAACAATATTATAAAATAATACAATAAGACCTATAAAAGATATTGAAATAATTTATAAAGATGAGAAAAGTTACCAATTCATCGCAAATAAATGTATTCTTTTAATTTACGTTATTCGTAAAACTACTTTGTGTAATCCACCGACCGTCATAAAATGTACTGAAAAGTGAATAAGTGACATCATAAGACGAGCACAAAGCAGGGAGATGGAGCTAACTCCCTGAATGCACCACTTAACTGAACATTTCTTGTCTCCATCACCGCCAAACTGTTTACTTTATCACTGCGTAACTGTTTCACCGGATTATCCTACATAAATTTGTTTGGAGAATGCGGTTGGTGGTAACCCCCGCCGTGAACGTAAAACTTTAAAATTGTCTGGTGACGGCTCTGTCAGTTCCCACGTCAGGACCGAATCGGAATGTTCAAGAAGAACTCATGAAATGTTTAAAGTGAAACTTCGTTGCCGGCACTTATCTATCATTCTTATTTTTCTTCTTCTTGTAAATAGGAAATCCACCCTTCAAGAGTGATTTGTGTTATTAATCGAGATAAAACTTTATTTTATTGAAAAAAGTATACAATAATATTATAGAATAGGAAATATTATACTACAAGTTATTACCATTGTCGTTCAAAAAATTTGCTATTACATAGATTAAATGTGGCGAGTTAAGGGAAAGAAGATGACACAAGTTAACCGGGAGTTGAAAATTACCATTGACAAGATTATTTTTTAAAAAACCTGTGATCCGCAATGGACAGGCAAAAAAGATATGGTCAAGGGTTTCCTCCTCGGCACCACACTCACACATTGGGGAGTCAATTATGTTCAATCTGAATAAATGTGAGACTATCTAGCAATGCCCAATTCTCATTCTAGAGATATTCGATATTGTTCTTTTAGAGACTTTCCTATTGGAGAACCAAGGGGTGCGGGGAATAGATCTTTGGATTATTTTAAGCCGATTACCCTTATGATTGTTTGGATCCATCCATTGTGCAGACCAGATAGAATTCGAACGTTTTTTTACCATATTAACTCTATCATACATCGGGATATGGAATTGATGGGGAACAACTCCGGAAAGATTAGCCTTCTTGGCCAGTTTATCAGCACATTCATTTCCCTGAATTCCCTTATGTGCAGGAATCCAAACGAATGACACCTGTTTATTGTTGCTGTACAAATTAAATAGGCATCTTCTGATGGAACAGATTATCTCATTGTCTAGCCAAACTTTCATATTAGCAGAGAGGGATTCAAGAGCTGCTTGCGAGTCGGAGAATATAACAGCCTTATCGACGTTCCAGAGTACGCAGATGTCCAAGGCCTCTTTAATTGCCCAACATTATGTATCATTCCAACACAACTGAAACTCGTTATTAAATGCCAAAATGTTTTAAGTATATACATACTATCGCAGGGATGATAAAAGCATGAAGCTAGTCGGATAATTGTGATATTGAAAGTGTACAATAAAATTACATCACTTGAGCTATTGAATTCAAATTATTTAAGTAAAAGTACATTCATTTAAGTAAGTGCCGTTGCCGGATATTCCCGGTGTAGCGCTGCAGTTGCGATGTTGCGCATGCGCAATAGGTTCCTTCATCTGTTGACTCATCGCATGCAACGTTAGAGACATTCACATAGTGTGGACATCTTGCAGTGAGTGGTTGAAATGTTCAATACAGCCCGCCGACTGTGAGATACGGTCCGTGATTAGTATCTTGAATGCGCGAAACATGAAACCGCCAAGTGTGTCCTGATGTGGCGCCAAGTGATTCCCATATTTTCCTTCATCTGAAGCTGTTCCTTGGTGACGAACGTTTTGATGGCGATGATAAACTTTCAAAAGTTAAATTCTTAAAACAAATAAAATCTTGCGTAACTCCGTTGGTACCGCGTTTTGCGAATCGGCCGCAACCCGTGTTATTGATACCTTTTCCCCATCTAAATAAACCTTTCCTTAATGCTTATCTTTAGTATGAATAGTGACCTTGACGTCAACAGACATCAACGTGACCGATATTTGTTCGAGCGCGACATCGCGATAGCATTTGCGGTGTGGACCTTTCAGCTCTAGTGCACCAACACTGCATTGTTTGATTTGTGATTTGTGTGCACAGTGATATTGTCATTTGTTGTATTCTGTTCCGCGGGTGAAGCTGTGATATCGCCGTCTTCAATCGGAAGCGGAAATCTGCCCATCCGCTTAGCGCTTGTGTGAATCTCGGCGGCAATTGCAAGGTGACGGAGACGTCATACACAAGGTAAGGCGAACAGTCCTTCCCAATCCCGGTTCCCCGAGATCCACTAGTCCTTCGACTGGAATCCCTACCCATCAACGACCCTTATCCCTTATATCTAGGTTCCCTTATTTACTTCCTTTCCCCCCACCCCTGCGGCGATTCCGATTTGTCACCGGAATCATCGTAATCCAATCCGCGGGACGCGCGACCCGGAGATTGCCGCAATTTGAATTCATTCATTAGATCTTATCGGCGCAGAATTTACGTTTTCTTTAGACGTTATGACAAGTGCCATAATAACGGTAGGGACTATGTTGAAAGGTAGTTTAAGGTGTGCAGTGTCCAAAGAAAGTAAAGTGTTGTAAAAATTGTTGTTTCTTTAAAAAAAATCGAGTACTCGCTTTAAAAAACGCGCCTCGTATAATGAAATGCGACCTTCATTATTATTCAGCAACAGCGTTAAAAATAGCGTATTAGAAAATATTGTAGTATTGTAGTATTCACTTTTACCTTGTGTTCTATTTTCACCATTAATGGTACCGGAAATAATAGCCCTTCAAACCATTTTGAAATCATAGAGATTCTGCAACACCTACTGATTTTTTTTGATGGAATTTAAAGCCTTGATATATATTTTTATGTACTTTATTATACAGGGTGTAACAGACCTAGTCCACGATATTTTATGGGTGGATACTTGACTATAAATGTTCAAGGAATATGTGCAAATTCTGCACTGTTATGGTAATTATTATTGTTTGAAATTTTTACAAAATCGTGTTAAACTTGACGTCTACGTACTTTGAAATAAATATTTGCGAAATTGTTCAATTATTAATCTATATCTTCGTTTCAGACCCTGAATCATCTTGCAATAAAGAGTCTAGCTGCTCGAAATTCGATGACCTTTCAATTTTTGTAATCAATATATAATTTGGAATAAAAAAAATCGCATTATTACGTTTTATTTTTTAATACTTATATCTCTGACATGGTTGAGATTAGGCACATATCACGGTGAACATTTTTGACTCGTAATTTAGTCAGGTATCCGCCCATAAGGTATCGTGGACTAGGTCTGTTACACTCTGTATAGGTATACATTCTCAGTGTCAATTTTTATACTAATATTAAAATTAATTTAAAAGGTCGTTACGCATGTTGAACTTTGTTAGAACCTACTAAATATTAATAAATAGTTTAAGATATTTATACGTTTCTACTTCCACATCTTATTGATTGAACTAAACTGCGAATTTATACCCTATTACATTTCGGATAAATATCAAATAAATAATGAAAAGACGACGACGGCAGCAGTGGTGGCGTGAACCAACCGAGGCGCACGGTAAATGCTCTCATTCATTTACGTGTGCAGTGAGGCTGCGAGTATCTTCGCCGTACAGTCCCGCTTAAGCCGACTCCAATTACAGACACATTTATCCCAATAGACCGCCGAGGGTGAACCGTCTGGGGTGAGCCGAATCAGATATATATTGTCCCGCACTAAGCAGCTAGGCTAAGAAACATCGCCGCGAAGGGCTTTACTGTGAAATATATAGCGAGAGTCTATATCCGATAAATAAGTACAATGTATTGTGAAAACAGAAAATCCTTTTGCTGATAGCTGTAACGACTCTCGCGATTTTGAAAAACGATAATACGAGTCCGGTCGCGAGAATCTTTGAATATTTCCTGGTGGAGGAGCTTAGCTCAATGCGACGGAGAAATATTCCTGGATCTTTGCACAAAACCGTATTAACTTGTTGAGTAGGTTTACTTAATTTATCTCGGGGCTAGTCTGGAACTGAAAAGATCAAATGTCAGATCGTTTAAGAATATACATATAGTGCAGAAATAATAATCTCGCTGGCGGTAGCTGTACCGCATTCTGTACATTGTATTCTTGGATTACCACAAGATTTCTGGTCCATTCCTATCAAGAAATACACAATAAACTGCGTATTTATTTTACTAACTGTCAGAAATTATTACACACTTCTGTAGATCGAAGAATTTACAAACCTATACATTTACGTAAAATTATAATGAGAACGTACCACTATTGAACTGGTACGTTCAAATCCCAATGCTTTATTTATTTTTTCCTCATCTTCTTGACGTGTCGTACTTTTTTATTTTTTTATTTCAACTGTATACATAACATAACAATTTGTATTTGTTGCCAAACAGCATAGCAGTTTTACGGCTAGGATTGCCCTTGTTAAAGTAATTAACATAGCAAATTAAAGTTAAATGTATCGAAGGTTCCCGATCACGTTGCAATGGGCTGATTAATTTTGAGCAAGATCACCAGCATTTGAGATATTTTACCACTTACTGAAGTAAACATCCGAGATAACCTCTTTCTATCTTACTTACTTACTTTACTTACTTTCTATCTAGATTACCTTCTGTCTTTTAATGGACTGTAAGAGACATATTCCTTGTACCAGAGAATGCGTTCAGCTTTCCTTCATTTTATGGTTTTTATTAGTTCTCTTGACTACATCTAGTACCAGACATAAAATAAAATATCTGTTAAAATGAAAATATTTTAGAAAATAAAAATTTAAGCGATGAATCACCAAATTTTTTGATGTTAAAAAAAGGGTGCGAAAAATATTAAGAAAAATGAATCCTTAAAAATGATTAGCGGAGAAATTCTTAGGAGGAATGTGAAATATGTGACGTATAATTTTTTACCGGAAACTCCCGAGAATATTAGAAATTGAGAGTTTAAAACAGCGTTAGAAAAATTTCGGAACATCTTATAGGAGGTTCGCGGGTGAACTGTAATATATAAGAATAAGATACAAACGAGGAAGAAATATGTCGAAGAAAAAAATTATACAGGAGTGGCATTATACTCGCATTATACATTTGTCTGAAAAATGTAACAAATTTTTTTAACTTTACACGTTTTACGGTTACTCTATCTTCTTTTCACTTTAAATAGACTGGTTGTAAAAGTTGATAGATAAATAATGCCTTCTTGGTAACAACACTAAGCCTAGCAAGTGGCAAGTGGCAAGTGAGGGCGACAACATAAAATGATGGCGGTTATTTTAAAAGTTTAGACATGTTTTACGACTTCCGGTGGTTTGCTGTGTATCTGCGCAAGTGGAGCATCAAGGATCGGGGGGTTCCTTAACCTTTTAACTGGAAACCGTATTTGAAATGAAAGATACCGCACAGGGTAAAGGGTCATGACTTAAAAGTATCTACGAAAAGCTGGGAACTGTCATCCGCAAATAACAAAATGATTAAAAATATGAATATATAAGGTCAAATAATGCGTATTATCATGCTAATGGCTTAGCGTAACGTGCAAAGTTTGGCGTGCGATAGCGCTCATGGCATTTAAAAGGTTAAACAACGGAGCGCATCTCAGAAGTCCATAAAGCAATCCCTACAAACTGGATGCCTGCCAGTAACACTTTAGCCATAACCTTACTACCATAAGAAGTACATATAACTTGTATAGGTTTATATTCTCAGAAAGGGTGAAGCCCAGTGAGGCAGATATTAAAATACTCGCTTATATACATACATTTTAAATAAATAATATTAATTAGTAATCTACCTTATTTAATCAAGTTTTGGTTTAAAGTTTCGCTTACATCTTCAAGTTAAACTTTACACATTTGTCCTAGGTGCAATGTATTATACTTAAGGCACAATGTAAAAATAATAGTTTAATTTTTAATTATGTTTCAGTATGCGTTGTACAGAGATTACAAGTATCTAACATTGTTTCAGTGTGTCTTGTATTATTTTATAGTTATAAGTGGTGTTGAAGTGATAAATGAGTAAAGTAGCTTTGTAAACGCTAAAACCATGCATACATCAAAAAAATTATCGAGCAATAGCATGTAAATTTAGGGATATCTGTTTATTTAAGTTGAGTTTACATATTTCATCGGTCTCCAAGTGCATGCGGTCAATGGTTGAATGAATGGGATGGTGCCGTGCGACCAGACAAAAAAAAATTCTTCGTAATGACATTCACGTTTTGTGAGACGTTCAATTTTTTGCATTTTCGTAATATCCGCCCGCTACACGATGTTCGATGTGTAAAATTCTACGCGAAATATTTAATATCAGAATATTTTTTAATGTTCTTGAGAAGTTAATTCCACTGCCATTACTGGTTACATTTGCAAGTTTATCATAAGGTTTCATTAGTATCATTTGCGTCTTCGACAATTAAAGATTATGATATTCCAATATATGATTTTCCAATACTGGAGTTTACAAAGTGCGCGCTCGGAGATAATTAACGTGATGACGACAAAACTATCACAAGATTGCACTCGGGAGCAAGCCGACTCCCACAGTGCAACAGCGCACAAGTCACGCTGGAAGAACAATCCTACACGCTCATTCCTCATCCAGTTATCTCCGGGTTTACCGAAGATGATGACACACAGCCGTGAGCCGATCCTCCCGACAGCGGAGGACGAGATGTCCGCGTTATCCTGATATACCGCGGCGGCAGATTTAAAATATTACACATTACCCGCACACACCTTGGCCATTAACAATAAATGATGGAAAGTCGTGAACCACGATGCGCGGAAGAAAAATACGAAAACAAACATTCAATTAGATTAAAATAAAAAATATTAATTAGAAAGATATAAAATCAATTTTATCAAAAAATATTGTTGTTGCGCCGCCGGGATTCCAAACTGGATCTCTTTCCAAACCGGAGAACTATCCAACTATATTACAGCGATAATATTTTTAGCAACAAATTTTAGAACCTATATGTTACCTTTTTGTTATTGATACATTTAATCGTTCCATTATTCTAATATTTTTCGATAAAATTGATTATTAATTATTATTATTGATTATTAAATTGAAATTAAATATATTCATTAGAAAGATATACGTATAAAATCAATTTTATCGAAAAATATTGCTGTTGCGCCACCGGGATTCGAAACTGGATCTCTTTCCAAAATGGGGAAGGTGCATTATCCAACTATTCATATTTAAAATATCACAGACCTATGTTTTGAATAATTACAACTTCACAATAAGAATGTGTTCTCCTAATAAAATAAAATAAATTATTTGTATAATAAATTAGTTATTTGTTTCTGAATTCATCAAATATTAAATCTTAAAATATACTCAAATACTAACTCATTTAAAAAATACATTTCTTTAATTTCTAATCATTAATCTCACATTTTATCCGAGACACGCATATATATTACAATGGAACATAGCATTACCGAAATACGTAGGAATTCTAACACATTTGTTTATGACTGACAGATCGGACGGACTGATTTGAGACCAACAAACAAAGAATGTTAATTAATGTTTACATTTATAAATAAAAAAATATTGAATTTTTCGTATATTTAAGTATTATGTATGTATATAAGAAATAGATATTTAAATATATACCTACTTCGTAAACTTTATATATATTTTTTTTACAATGTATGTATTATTTTTGCTATTTGAAATGATTTTACCTTTTATCATTTTTATCCTATATTTTTCGTTTATGTATTAATGTAATATATTAGTCTAGTGTAAAAGGCTCAATTGGAACCGTTAATTTAAAAATAAATAAATATATGAAAAAAATTGTACGTAGTAAAACGGTTAAATATAATACTATAGCTTTTTAATCTCATGATTTATTAAAATTTACACTGGTAGCGAATTAAATTATTATTAAATTCCTACATAAGTTGGATACGCAAAGCTCAGTTAACTACTTTATTTTGAAAAAAAAGGGCTAAATTTTTACATTTCTGGTGAAGTGATAAGTGCCAGATGATTATAGAATTATTTTATACGAAATATGCGTACGTATAGCCTACGCTCTAAGGCCGCTATTAAAAGTGTGACGTACAAACATCGAAAATTATAATTGACATTTCCTATAGCTACATCAAACAAATGAGAAAATCTAAAATTAAATTTATTCACAACATGTGTTATGATTAAGCTAATACATTTTTTAATATTACGCTGACATACGAGACTACATAAGAAATAATAGTCAAAGTCACCAGTCAGCTGTTATGTACCGGTGATTGAGTATCACGATTAAGTACAAGTATAAATTAAAATGTGGACGTATTAAATAAAATACAGATTAATGAGTCGGTTAATCATCTGGGGGGCGGATTCGCCCGCCCGATACAGCTGCACTGGATCTTTGATCGTGCAATTCTGAGAAAATTCTATTTCGATTCTGCATTAAGTGTCCCCTCGTAACTAAGGAATCCGCCAGCATTTGCAACTGGTTTGAATGCATCATCTACATATTTATGTTGCCGAGGAAGGACGATTCGAAGAACTGCCTAAGGGAAACTGAGTCCAGGAGAACTTCAAAG
The DNA here is from genome assembly GCA_022840565.1 of Eubasilissa regina. Classification (NCBI taxonomy): domain Eukaryota; kingdom Metazoa; phylum Arthropoda; class Insecta; order Trichoptera; family Phryganeidae; genus Eubasilissa; species Eubasilissa regina. The sequence continues at coordinate 5,469,758 of JAINEB010000003.1, forward strand.
AACATGCATTTCAATGTGCAATATAAAACTAATTCTTTAGACCTCCTGTATAATTTTATAATTTTTATTCTAATTTTCGTTCTAAGAACCGTATTGCCAAATGGTGCATTAGAAAAGAAATAAAAATGATTCAGTAACAATATACATAATTATAGTATCCATATTTTCAAACAAGAAAACATATATTATATAATCATCCGAAAGTAATCTTTGTAAGGCCACCATGGTACATACCATTTAATAAAATCATGCAATACTAAATAAGAAACTAATCAAGTTATGTTACATCTTCAGCATTGGAAACAACCCTAATGGAAGTCTTTCCATTAGGGTCGTTTGTTCGGTGATATATTTATGTGCAACACGCCAACACTCACAATAAATAATGCAGCTAGAAACAATAGGAAAAATAAAGAAATAAGGTTGCAGACATCACGCGACTCAGGAAAAATTATTACAATTTATGAATCGATAGTCGTCATTAATATGATATATAAATTAGTTCATATCTGCCGATTTGTTGAGTTGTATTACTTTTAAAACATAATTTAATTATACGCAGTAAAATCTTTAAGGAATAGTTAATGAAGCAAAGTGAAGTAGTGAAAATTTTTTATCCTAGTCACGTGTTGAGAGTAGTGATGAGTTCAAAATCATGAATCGTGAGTGATTCATTTTTTTTATTATTTATATTTGGTTGTGAACCTTGATTTGGCGCATGCGCATTTGAGACGAAAATATTCATAAAGGAATGACGTTATAATTCGTGATCAACGCCATCTAGTAGATTCTGCCAAAACGTTTAACGCATTTGACCCAAAACGCTGAGAATTTGACACGAAAAATGAATTCACAATACTTTAAGCGTTTTCATTATTTTTGTGATAATATTGAATTAGATATATATAAATTAATTATGCTATTATATATTCTTTAAGCAAATGATAATAAATATGCTCAAAATTGTTTTTTTATTCATTTATTTCGTGTATTGTGGTATCGTGCGGTGCGTGCGCATTAGCAATGAATAATAATAATAATGGATAATTTGTATAGCGCCATTTTCGTAAAAACTTTCACCTCAAGGGCGCTAAGATGAAACTGTTATCACAGTCACAGTTTTCAATCACTGATATTATCGAATACCAATCACATTCACACCAGTGAGTCGAGAGTAGCATTTTTCCTCATCACTAGTTGAGAGGTCCTAAGAACCATTTTATTTAGTAAAGGAAAATATCGAGTTGATAGCAGACAGGCATCGGAATGGATCGGACGTGGACCGGAATCAGAAGGATGGAAGAGCTGTTTAGAACAAGATAAGAAAACCTACGCAAGGGTTATCATATAGGGAGGACTTCAATGGCACACTAAAAGAATTTCTTTATATCTGTAGTCATACTCATTTGAAACCCTTTAAGCTTTTATAGTTACAAATATAACTAAAGAGTGTCCAGTGGAAAATTTTCAAGTTCAATATTAAATTTTAAAAAAAAACTTCTATGTTATTCTCATATTTTACTTATGCAAAATGGAGTTTAACGATGCGGATTTTACGTGTTATAAACAATATCGTCCAAATGCCGTCCATTTCTCTCAAGACACTCTTGCAATCGGACTCTTAAATTTGCGAACACGCGAAACCAAAGCGTCGGTTCAATAGCAGCAACTAGGGCCTGAATTGATCGAGAATTGTTGCTGTAAACTCTCGACTTGGGTATCCCCACAAAAAAAAGTCGCACGGTGTAAGTCCGGTGACCGAGGTGCCCAAGGTATATCTCCGTACTTGCTAATTTATTTATTGGGAAAAATTTCCCTCAGCTTCTCCATTAAAACTCTAGCTGTGTGTGGAGTGGCCCAGTCTTGCTGAAATTGTGTTCTGTTATTGAACTCAGGAAAAAGCTAAAATTGCGATACCAAAAACTCGTCGATCATTCGACAATACACGTCAGCAGCGACTGTCTCGCTGGTTAAAAAAATAAGGGCCAATTATTCCTCGGGCAGAAATTGCACACCACACCGTCGTTTTTGGATAACGAAAATGTTTTTGATGGCGTTCCCTTGAGTTATCGGGGCACCAGTATCTCATGTTGTTTATTAACATCGATATGAAAATGTGCTTCGTCAGTAAACAATATGTTTCCAAGGGTTCGTACTGTTTCAAAACGTTTCAGCATCGTTCTTGCAAAGGTTTCACGTAAAGAATAGTCATTTTCGTTGAGAAACTGCACGATTTGCAGTTTGAATAGGTGAAACTGTAGTTTTTTTTTTCAAAATAATGTTCACTGTTGATTTTTTTATTCCAGTAAAGGCTGCAATTGTCCTTATCGATTTACGCGGATTGCGCATAATTTCACGTCAAACTTGAGCCACATGTTCTGGCGTCGCTGCTGACGTTGATGGTTCCAGAGGAGTTTGGTTAACCGTTGTCTCTTCTTGTCTGAACTTTTGAACCCAATACCAGATAAGGTGTGTGCACGGTCTATCACTTACTCGTCGAATATTAAGTGAGTACAAAATCCTCGACGCGCACGAAATCAATGAATCACCGCACTTTAAATACTTAACCGCGAACGCGCGATGCGCTCCCAACTAGTGACTCATTCCGACTGGCAAATCCGCAATTCACGCGCGTCGAACAATTCATCTCCCACTCACCTCACCCTGATGGTTTACGAGCAATTACAATTTAATCTTGAAATTTTTCCGCTGCACTTCCTATATTAATACATCCCCCGCTCAGTCAAAGGGGAGGTGGATGCAACAAAAAAAAATAGTGATGATGGTCCACCGCAGGATCTACGAAGGGCTGCCTAGTGTTGTCGCAGTAACCAATATAAAATATAAATCGCATCCGAAAATGCCGACGTGCATGTCTGATGAGTGCCTAAGTAATGTACGATGTTCCCAATAGGCATTTCAATCCTAGAGGCGTTAAACTTGATACTGTATATAACTGTGCCACTTTGAAAAATTATTAAAAATACTGTTTTAAACACAAATTAAATGTATTAATTAGAAAGACATACATATAAAATCAATTTTATGAAAAAAATATTGTTGTTGCCACCGGGATTCGAATCTGGATCTCTTCCTTGTAAAACGCTGTTTCCTACAGTGGATAAATAAAGCATTTGGAGGTTAGGTACACAAATATTACCTCGAATTCATGCACGGCTAACTCTATCGGCATGAGATTTTCCTCCTGTAATTGGGTGTTGGGTCACCAAAGCGTGATTGATGGAAAGCACTTCAATAACAAGACAGGTAGTTATGCTAAAACAAAACTTTATTGTAAAATCAACAGAATATTAAACGACAGGATTTTAGACGTGGATAAGATGATGTAGAACAAGTGATAATTGTGATAGTTATATAGTTCTCTCGGATGAATATTAATAATCTTAATAGCAACACACAATTGATATAAAGTTGCTCTTTCAGAGAAAGTGACACTGAATTTTCACTAAGCTAATCTCACACTTCTCAGGCGTGAGGTAGGCCAAAGTAACACAAAAAAAATGGCAACAGAATAAACAGCTCAATTTAAACACACACGATTATTCACAAGATGGTTGGGGCTGACTTGCACAATATCTGATTGAGATGGTGGTGGTGCGGAGTCTGCGTAGTGGAGATGGCAAGGAGTCAGGAAGAAACAGCAGGAGTGTACAAGTCACGATGAAGGTAAAATACGATGGAAACAATTGTATGCTAACAGACCCATCTGTTGATCTGGCGCGTGGTCTCAGCGTGGCGGGCAAATTATGGCGAATCGAGAAATCGTCTGGCTGACAGGATGATAATTCAGCCCAGGGACCATCGGATGATATGCGCGAAGGCAGATATAGTTGGACTGCAGATTGGGTGTTCGTAGTACACGAGGTACGGCGCAAAATGGCGATTCAGGGAACGCTTCGGATACCAACGGGTCGCGAGATATAAACTCGAGCGCAGGGAAAAATCTTTACACGACAGATTATTACAGTTAATAATTCATATTTTAACGTCACTAGATCTTCGCACAACTCTTGATTTCGAAATTGGCGATATAAAACTTGTATTTGATGGAGGATCGATCCGGCCTGAACGGTGTCTAAATGGTTTCTGTCTAGGGAAACGGGGGAAGCGGAAATCTACAAGAGAACTTCTCTAAGCAAAATGCAACGAGAGCGACTAGAAGCAAAAAAGAAACAACTGCTTAGGAGAAAACTTACATCATAAAAATATACCTATGACACCTTATCCGGAGATTCTATCCTATTTTATCCTATACAAGTAATGTAGTGTATTGGTGTAGCACAATCGGTTAATGCATTTTCTCCAGATAGGAAGCGATCCAGGTTCGAATCCCGATAGCAACAACAATATTTTTCAATAAAATTTATTTTATATGTATATTTTTCTAATTAATATATTTAATTTGTATTTAAAAAAATATCACAGACCTACGTTCTGAATAATTACAACTTCACTTAATAAAATATTGTCGTTAACTTATTTTCTTATATCTACTTCAAAACATTACTTTATATGGAGAAAAATTTGTTTTTTTTTTAAATAGTGATATCCGATATTATTTTCCAACTAAACCAAACGCTTGCTTGGGCTATGAAATATAATATGATTTATTACAATATATATTCCGACCATGATTTTCCTGTAATTACAATTAATAACTATTAAATTTAAATAAAAAAACAAAGAAATACAGATGTAATTTTGATAAGTTTGCTATTCAAATTACATCTTATATTCTACGCCAAAAATATCATTTCAATAAACATTATTATAGGGACATCTTAAATTAAATTTTCGAAACATTAAGGTAAAAACCAAAATTTATGTTTCATCCGATAATACTATGTGCAACTGCTGACGCTTGCGGTGCATGCACGGATACAAGTAATACTCTCGGGTGCAAATAAATCCGAAAACAAATTAATTTCATCTCGACAATATCACTTTTCAGGGGAGAAGCTCGTCCGAGCGCGGGGAGAGATTTACAGCCAACTGTAACAAATGAGCACGGAACAAAATAAAAAAGGAAGAAGAAAAACAGCGAGAGTCGGACGTTGGTGATATATTAACAGCAAAGGAAAAATTAAAGCCTGTCACGAATGCTTTATTAGTATTGGTCCAGACGAATATACACGTATCACATGTGCACAGGATGCATCAAACAATGTGCATTAAAAAATAGATTGAATTCGAAGTCGAAAATATTCATTTCAAAATTTTGCACAGTTGATTTTTTTAATCGATATATTCGATTAATATGGATCTCATTATTGTTTATGATCTTCGATAGAAATCCACTAAAATATCATTTTATTTTCCTATACAAAGAGCGAGAAATGATGGAAGATATAAAAAAAAAAAATTAAAAATCACAAAAACCTTGGAGATCCATGAATGAAAGGATTGCGATTTGCAGCTTGAATATTTTCAGACCATCTGTGCAGAAATTTCTAAGCTATTCTGCCGTATATCTCCGTATTTATAATAATAACGATAATTTATATGACGTCTTTTCCATTAAAAAAATCACCCCAAGGTCGCTTTGCACATAGACAATTTAGTAGTGAACTAGTATTATTTAAAATAAAAATTCATAATTTTGATACTGTTAATTCGTGGTGGAATTCCACTTTAATGATTTATGCAAACACTTTTTAACTTTTTTCCACTATTTATTATTTAATGACCATTACCGGTTTCAGCCTGTCACGGCCATTTTCAGACTGGTACATTTTTCACTAGGTTAGGTTATTTATACAATTCAATACAGTGGTGTTTTTCAGTGAGGCTATATAATTTGAATGTTGGGATTTTCCCTTATATGTTGTTAAGTACTATCAACTAAGTACTAACAAAGTATTAACTAACTCAATTTTCTAATACTTCCTACTAACTACCCCCCTCCCTCCCCCATCCCACGCCTTGCAACAAGACTGTGTATCGGTTTTTACAAATGTTATTAAACGGTGCGTCGGCCATCTTGGATGATATACACTGATGTTGCAGTTAAGCTCACTTAAAAAATGTATTTAATAGTACTTTTATTTATTTTTATATGGTTGTTTAATATACCATTCAGTGCCTAAGAAGATATACAACGATTTGGCATTCATAACTCAGATATGTCCAAAACCGATATACAATGTTGTTGCAGAGAGGTAATCTCAAATACAAAACAATTTAATTTTTAATTACCCAGTTACAAATTATTATTTCTTATTATGCAGAACGCCCAGAGGTTCGGGACCAAATTGAGTCTTGGGTCTCGGGATATTAAGGACCAACATGTTCACACAGGCAACATGTTGTATAGGCCTTATACAAACAAAAAACCGAATTCCAATATTTCATAAAATTCGATTTTACCCGGATTTTTGAAGTTTCCCAAAAAAAAAAAAAGATAATTTAATTAAAATAGGGAAAAAAGTTTCAAATTTTATTCAACTTATTTTATTTATTATAAACACTGTTACAAAAAATTTCTAATATTTTATCCGGTTTTCTTTTTCAGGAAATATGTTTTTGGAAAACACAAAACGTCCACTGATCGACCACTTAGTGATGACCTAATTTTGGTAACGTCATTTCCTGAAGTAGGATCTCTTTCGCTGGCTAATGAAGTAGGGTGTATAGTTTTTAAGGCATCAAATAGAAGATCTAAATTTTTTGTTCTTTTTTATTGTAGATTCATTGTAGATTTATTGTAGATTGTGTATGAGAAATTGGACCCTTAGTGTTTTTTGGCATTCCAGCTTCATTCAAACATTTTTTACCCCAAAACGTCTGTGGTTTGGATAGTGTTGTAGAGAGGAATGACGATGAGGGTGTTTAATACTCTCGTCAACAGGCCAGAGTCTCCCGGCCGCGTCGCTCACTAGCGTCGCGTCCCTCTGGCGGTGCCTACCATAAGCTCGTTTTGGTAACCGGTATACGGCATGTCAGCGAGCTTCCGCGAACCGCTGCAAGGTGGTACCATGAGTCCGCCACACTGGTATTGTTTTGACGGTGACCATCTGACCAATACTAATATGCAATACAAAACAGTCTCGACATTAACATTAAAAGAACTAATTATACCTGCCCAGTACTCGAGAAGGGTATCCGAGTTAAATAATAATAATAATGTGTTTATTCCAGCGTGATCAGGTTTTTTTTTTTGCACAACAGAAATATTTTCAATATAAAACTAGATATAAAGTTTTCAACGCATTAATTGATGTATACTGACCATTAAATTACATATTTATACTACTATTAAACTATATATTTAATAATAATGGTATTCCACAAAGTTTCACAAAATACCTTTGAACAGTTTACATATTTCATCTCGTTTTATTTGTAACCGAGACAATTCAAAGTCCAAATATTGACGTTTTTAAAAAATAATAATAAAATTGAACATTAATTCTAATATTTGAAACCGGGTGAAAGAACCGAGTTTAGAGTGTCGTAAATTTAGCTAAAAAACCGACAAACCCTACAAGTTTAACTTATAGGCTATATATAACATTGTTATAGCAACACTCGAAATGGAACGCACACTGAAATATGCATTTTTTAAAAGATTATAGTATAGTATGAATTATATTAATATAACATGTTAACTAATTAACTATACGATATAAAATCACGAGCACAAGTCCAAGCAGCGAACGTAAGCAATCAAAATTTGATGGACGAGCAGCACCACGACCCTGTTCACGAAACCTCATGCATCAAGCTATGGTCTCGGATAGACAGGCGATTTATCAGGAACTTAGACACTAGAATATTTTAAAGAAATTTAAAACGTACTCCCGACAATATCTGATTTTTCAATATATTCATTATTCATGTGTCGGTAGATCAACATAATGTCCGAGGAAGAAGAGGCGACCGAATGTTGCATATGTTAATCGGTAACGAATGCCCAGAGCGAACAATCTGTGTATGTGGGAAGTGAGTTTACCCGAAATTAAAGAACGGATGAACATAATGAGAGGAAAATGACTGCTGGGAATAAAAAATCGTCGATTTGTAAAGTAAACCGTCAGAAAAAAAAGGACTCAGGAAGTAGAAGTGCGATGGTTTGAAGCAATATGTCGGAAGGAATAAGAAATAAATTAAATGTATCGATTTGAAATATATACAGATATAATCAATTATTCGAAAAAAATATTTTGTTACCACCGAGATTCTAACCAAAAACTTGTCCTATCCCGGGAAATGCGCTGACCATTACACCATGTCAATATAGTAAGTTAACGACAGATTTTTAGTTTTACTCAGATGTAAATATTTGAGGGTCTCCGCAATATGAAGTGGTTTGCTTTTAAAAATAATAACAGGTTTTCATACAGGCTCGAAAATTATTTGTATATCTTCCCAATTGATACATTTCGTTTGTATTAAAAAGATTACAGAACTATGTTCTGAAAAACTGCAACTTCACAAGAATAATGTGTTATCCTTAAAAATAAGAAAGAAATAAAGATATGAAAACTGGGGTGAGTGAATGTATTTTATCATACAATTTATAAGAACAGTTGGGAGCCGATTAAGAGAACGACTTCGAACCGATGCTAAAATAATGATAAGGCAAATATATTTTATATTAACTTATTAAATATATTACTTTTATATTAAGATAAGATAAACTTTATTTTTTACATTAAAGGCGAACATACAATAATATAATATTATTACAAATAAATTGTTATAAGTAAACAAATTTATTAAGTATAATGCAAAGTGAACCTATGATAGATACAGCCTTTAAATTTTACAAGTGAAATAATAATATTTGGAACATTAATAATATTTAATAATACTTCGATACCACTGAAAACAGAAGAAAAATGTAATGTATGTGACACTTATCACAGAAAAGCGACAGAGACAAAGACTGATTTCCACAGGTTTCCCTGACGCCTTTCCACCATGAGTCGAATTTCGTCAAACTGACGCAACTTCGGTATACCTCGTGGTATCTTTCTACCCGGTGGGTTCAACGATCGTCCATTACGAGCGAAAGACACCGTCCATTTTGCAAAACCCTATTGAATACAGCATGATTTTACGCACGTAAAGTTTAGTCAGCGTTGTGTTCTTCAAGTTCAGTCACTCGTTTCGAAATAAATGCAACCGAACATAATTAACATAATGAGAAAAATTGGCATCACGATCTCTCGTACAAGTGTGGGTGGCGTTCATCGATCTAGAATGAAAATAGAACCGCCAAATACAGTTCACGGTACAGTGGTACTGCGAAGGGCGGACGTCGCTGGCCGTCGCGTCGGTACGCGGTGACGGGCGTGATGAGGGGGACGAGGAGAGACTCGCAGTACATTCTGTTCAAATAATTAGTAATGCCTTTTCTGTAAAACTTTATAAAGGAAATTAAAATTATAACTTACTACTCTGAGATGGTAATTTTATAATTAATACCAGACAGGAAGTAAAAAAATACGGCATACTCTCTGTTTAACACCAACGAATCATCATAACCGAAGCGGTGAATTACGCAACAGAAACCGTGGCGCAACATTCCAAAGACAACGATACCGCGAAAGAAGATCGCAATACACTTTTGATAGGGGGGGAAGTGCAGCGTGCAGCGTGCAGTGTGCATTGTGCAGTTACAGTCAGCTGACAAACTGCGGGCAAATTCTGTATCGGCGCCATTATTCACCGGCCCCCTTGAATCCTCCGGCCGGTTCACAATGGTGCGATCATGACCTAGCACTCTGGGAAGCGGATTGCTCGTGGCTCGGCTCCTGCGCATGTCTGAACCTCGCACAGATACCGCCAGCCGCTGTACGAGCGGTTTTAAAGTAATGAGTTGCACCAACACCGCGGTCGTCGCAGGCATTGCATGCAAATCGGACGATCGATGTGGCCCGCGCGGCCGAGTGTTGGAGCGATGCGGTGACGGATGTGTTGGTAGGCCGTCCGATCGGAGCAGGCCGGGGTCGGAAACCCTTTTACCGATTAAGAAACGAAATGTATTTCGTGTTTATTTAATTCTGCAATAAACTCAGTTGTACAATAAATTAGAGAATCATTATTATTAATATTTTTAGGAGCTACAAATTAAAGACGGCTTTATATTAGTTTTATTCTGAAATATTTGTAGGTTCTTCTCACTGTAATGCAGTGCTATAGAAGAATAATTCTGGAAATTATGCAAGAGGCAGTACATCATATTTTAGGAAAAAACTGTTCACAAATTTGGGGCTATCCTGGTTAAATGTGTTAAAAAAACTATGTAAAATGTGCTAAAATGGATTTAAAATATGCGTAACTTTGTTTTCTGTTCTTCTCTTTACGCTTTCTCTTCTAGATTGCAAATTGTTGCTGGGATTCCATTTCAAAGTGTACTTTATTGCCCTCTGATCTGGCCTGTCTTCTGCAGCTATTTCCCAGGCATCACTCCTAATGGGCTTTGGAAGACCCGTTTTCAGGAAGAAATTGAAGCATCTTTTTTGTGAGCATTTGTTCAAGGAAATCTGAGAGTGTATAATCTCCTTTAGTAGTCTGATTTCACGCATTCTGAATAAGTGGCAAACCCACCGACGCGGGGAGGGTCAAACTATAAAAACATATTATATAAGCCAAAGTATGCGATTTTTCATATGAAATTCCATTTAATGATATTGAGTAGATTATAAAAGCATAATTATTTAAATTGAAATAACTCTGACTAATACCATAATTATGCATGTCTCAACACGAAAAGCAGTCCGAGATCCGACGACACCACCGCACTCAATGTTGACAGCAACTGCTTGAAACGCTGACACACAAACGCGCGCACACAGCCGCACGGCCGCCGTACTCGAAAACGCACACACGCGCACGCGGCGTTGCACAAGTGCACACACGCGCACGCCGCGATGCAGGCCGCCCTGAATGCGACGGCGTTACGTAAAACCTAACTCATTACAACAGTCGAGGGAAATGGGAATAGAACCCGATTCGCGGGGAGATCGAAACGGGCGCCAGTACGCGGGTGTCTGGTAGAAAAGTAATGCCATTCGATAGGTTTGCGAATGACACAACGCGGCCTTTCTAAATGTGCGTTTTGTTTATCTCATCACAAGTTTTCACGCATAGGACAAAAGTTCGATAATATGTTGGCAAGGATTTTCGAGCAAGATACACTTGAATCATTCGTAAATATGTACTAACGATCAAACCAAAACTCATACAAACATCGTACAAAATGTTTAAACTCCATTTCAAAAGCGCTATTTCTATCATTCTATTTTTAGCAATGTGGGGGAATCTCCAATAAATACATGATAAAAAAGCCTCCATATTATTCTATATTAACTGGGGGGAGTAGGTGGAGTAGGCGTTCGGTCAGAATTACTTAGCGAATTAGAATCAGTTAGAGTTAATGGTATCGATGCACGGCACCTCCAAAATATTTTCAAAATTAAACTCAAGGTAAAAAGATATTTTAAAACAATTTATCGTCCTATTCAATGTTAAAAATTAGCGAAATGCTCAATAATTCAGCATCACCTGTTGACCTTCAAATGTTAACAATGCGGCCTGTGACATTCGGGTAGTACTTCCTTCCGACAGCCAACAGCTAGTTGTGTTAATGTGGAGCATTAGCTAACATGCACCACACGCGCGGATTGCCGTGTTGTGTAATCGTACGCAACTAGCCACACAACGCTAATGATTGCACAAAGCTAATTAGTCATTATTTTTTAACATAGGTAAAATGTGTTTACTCGGCGGGTACCGCGGTAAAACACGTCACGAAAACTGTGTCAGTAAATTTCGTTACACTTTTACTCTATCGGTAACGTGATAGATACCGATCGTCTCAAAAATCATATCTACCTATCACAGCCTAAACGAGTGATATACCATTTTGCTACTCCTCTATTAGACTGTGGTTTCAAATGGCCATATAAATATAAGCCATAAGTAACCTTGTATATAAGTAAGTATCTTCTCATGCACGCTTGTAGATGGTAACAGGGTCATCTTCTAGTATCTGATTTACCTAGTAATACCTCATTATAATAATATTTCTGGTGCCATCAACACTAGCGTGGTATAATTTTCTCACTAATCTCTCTCCAATCATTCGTTCTACACGTACAAACTGCCTAATTAACTCTTTCTATGTTAAGTTCAGCTTTACATTCACTCCTAATTTGTTCATTCTTTACCCTATCATTGATCCATTAAATTAAAAAATATATATATTTACTTAATATCCATTATTTGTTCAAGAAAATAAAGACAGAAACACTGAACTAACCTTGGGGTACGATCAGCATGGACTTAGGTTATGCTGCTAATATCGATGGTGTAAAAACGATGGGTATTATCATTAAAGGTTGTATTCATCATTCATTCTTTCAGAAGCGTGTCTTTGTGTTAGGATACCTGTGTGAATGTATATTATTACTCTTAATCTTGGGAAGATTTTAACTAAAGGAGCTAAAATATTTTATGTTATAAAATAATAGTCAAGTCCGCTTCAAAGACACTTGTGGCGTTTTGCAACACGTCTGTTAAAGCGAAGACGTGTATTCAGACCACCGCGCGGTGCGAGATTTGCGATTAGTTCGTATACGTCTGGGACAGATTTTACAAAAAAATACATGCGCAGCTTTATTTGTGAATTTTAAATTCTTCCGCTAGTTATACGGTTTTGGTTAACACGTTAACGTGAGAACTGAATTATTTTCGCGTAGATTTACATATTCAATATATAATATAAAGAATAAATATTTAATTTACATTTCTTTTACAAAAATTATAGTTATGCACAACTTTTTTGATTATGTAGAATGATTATAGACGATTCTTCAGTTATTCTTATTATTATAGTATAATACATATTAATTATAATATGTTTTGTAGTATCAGATTTCCTATTTATAATTATTATAGCTGACAATGAAAAATGACGAACTGAAATCTATCTTATACACAAAATCGTAATATCTATATGTATGTTACATTACAATTTATAAGAGAAAGTGTCAATTTCCTTTGAAACGTGGATATGTGATATTTTCTTCTTTAGGATACAAAATAGTAAACAAATAACTGTCGATAATTAAAAAATGTGTAACGTACTGTAGCTAGATAACTATTACATTCAAATTGTTACATTTTTTCACAGAAACCTAAGTCGCCTAAGCAGTTTGGATATTTTAATAACTAACTAAAAGTGTAAATATTAGGATCTCAGCACGGCCGTTAATATAATAAAGTTTTATTTGCACGAATAATTTAAAAACCATATTAAATTATTGTGTTTAGATGTGCATTTAATTTACAACGCAAGCGAATGTGCATTAGGATTATATTCTGCAGCTTGTATAAAAGTTAATGTTAAAGAGTTAATGCACCGAGCTGCAACGAGGTTATCACTATGACCTCTGGGAATAATAGCTGCACAATAAAACACATCAATATGCGTCATTTCTATGCGAAAGATGAACAAAAATGTGTAAAATGAAATACAAACAGGATATGAAATAAACATTGAATAAACTAATTATTTATTTTTTAAATTTCACGATTAATTCGAAAGAGATAAAATTTCAACAGAATTATTTAATGTTCGGCATTATTTCTTATAAAAGCCAATAAAATCGTACAAATTCAGACACAGAAAATAAATTAAAATATCGATTCCTCCTATCTTTTCAAAAAATCATTTCCATAAGCGAAAATAACAATTTTTAATTTTAAAAACAAAGATAACTAACTATAAACAGTTTATATTTAAAACGCCTTTGAGGTGAAAGTTTTTACGAAAATGGCGCTATACAAATAATCCAATATTATTATTATTAAAGTATCGTATCGTAAGTAAAAAATATCGTTTTTAATCATTTCAGTATTTCGCATTGATTTTGATACTTATTTACTTGGAAAATTAAAAAAATGTATATTGTATTTTATGATATAAGTACTAATAAACATAATATTAAAAAAATTACAGCCATTTATAAATTTATCAAATGCGTGCAAAATACTAGAATTATTAAAAATTACATTTTTTTACTTAAGATACTTAACGTAGGAAGGGTCGATATATGGGTACGCTTAACTCACATTTCACGTGGATTCTTTTTTACGCGATTCAATTCGAAAAAAACACTGTTTTGATTAATTTAACTTTTTTTATTCAGCATATTTTGATACAACACGGTTCGAAATAAGATTTATTTATAAAACTATTTGAATTCTAACTCACTTAACATCACGCCATTTCTTCACAGAGGTAGGCAGAGAGGATGGAGAGCTACACTTTTCTGCCCTGATACACAACTCTCACCTCGTCCGCATTTACACATCTTGTCATTCGAGCTCGTCGGATGTTGAGAATTTTAACACGACCATCTTCCAGTAAGTATCTGGTTTATCTGGTCGTGCCGAGTCTTCCAAGTCCACTATTTCTAGTGCCATCAACACTCGCGTCATTAGACCAAGCGACCTAAGGAACCGATTTTAAATTCAATTCAGTTTAATGTTTTTTGATAATTTGTTATTTCTTTACTCTATCTCTTCTATCATAAATGGATTTGCCACATATGCGCCTAAGTTATCTCATCGTTTACTTTCGCTCCTCCTCTGCCAGCTTGCCAGTTAAAATGAGTATTTTCTGTACGAATTACAGCTACAATTGAAATAACCACACAATGCGAGGGTTTTCAGTGAACATTTAAGACCCTCGAATTCTGGAAAACACCCTTGATGATTAGAATAGCCGGGGTTTAAAATTATACCCGCCACCGTACGGAATGTAGTCAAACATTTCTCGTTTAGGTACTGTTGAAATAGTTTAGACGTGCTGTACAAGAATCTGTTTTTTTTTTGTTGTGTGCGCAATAAGCCGCAGAAAACGTTACGCCACTGCATTGTGAAAGTGATTTCAAGCCACTTTCACGCAAAAGAATGTATATCATCAAAAAGTGAAAAGTAATAAAATTTAATATGTTTAAGCAAATGTGTTTTTCTGTTTGTGTATTTTGGCCTTTTCGAATTTTTTTATTTGGAATTTGACGTGCTATTTTCTTAAAGCGAGATATTTTATTTTACATGTATAAAATATATAAAAGTATGCACATATCTACATATACATACGTATCGCATAAATATTTAAAATAAAAATCTTAAATTAATTTATGACTTGATTAGAAAGAAATTTTCTTTACATTGTTTTTACATTTCGAACCATTCTTCTATTTTTTTTTTATATGTATTGTATTATTTTTTACACTGTGTTTATTTATACAGTATACGGTGTAGTAAATGGATAATTAGATGTCCCAAACTTTTAAACATTTTTTGAATTCAACGGTACAGTTGTATTTCATTAAAAAAAGCTAACATCAAAGTCAAGGAAGAAAATTCATCCAAGGACAAAGATTCGCATACCGCTGACTGATTTCTGACTTGAATTACTATCGCTATCAATCTTCCGGTTTCGAAACATAGGTATATAACCAACACAAAAATGGAAGTATGTAGTCATTACATAATTTAAAATGCCCTTAAACTAAACGGTGCTACGTAAGCTGTCTGTCTATACATATATAATATAAGTCACAACGGTTTAATTATTATTATGATATCGCAAACTGTTGACAGTTCAATGTGCTGATCGATTCGCAAAGCCGAGCTATAGAGGTGGTCTAATAATAACGTTTTCAATAATACTCCGGCCTTTCCAGTCGATAAACGGGGTGCGCAATGGGGACTAAACGGTTACATATTTTATAAAATTTTTCCTGCGCTCTATATAACATAAATGTTACATTATATTAGTGGAATGCGATTGACCAGGTGTGATTAACAAATTATTGTTCAAAAATGTAGTAAAGTGTGATTGTTTACGCAGTAAGAGAAGAAAAGAAAACAAAACGAATTGACATTTTCAAAATTATGAAAACTCTTGTTTGAAAATGACAATTACAATGAATTTTAATACTTTACTCAATGTTAAATAAAACTAAAATTATAGTGAGGAAGTTAGTGACGCGCTCGTGGTCGGGGGATCGAGCCTTGTTCCAGGAGACCATCAACTTAATCCTCTATTTTTATAGCACAAGCGTTCAGCTCAGTTTGCAAATAGTAAGAATATGAATGTGACATATATTCCGTGTACGCGTTTCTATTTAATTATATGTAAATTGGTGGCCGCCGTGCGGCCACGGCCAGTGTTTCAACCCAAGAAATGATATAACAGGAAAAAATAATAGTGTATCACTTGTCCAAAGAGATGGATTTGAGCATGTTTAAGGTTTCGCCACTAGGCTGTTATCGATAGTACAAATAAAGCGGTGTGCGTTATGGCTAAAAATACAAAGTGAAAATAAAAGTTAAAAAAAAACGTGCCATAAGTAAATTTTGAAACTGCGCCTCTCAGACGAAAAGTTGAAAGCCGTAACCCGCACTGCCCCAGCCGATTATGATCGATAATATAATAAAATGTTACAATTGTAGTTTTAATTAATGTAGCCGTCTCCTACGAAATAACAAATTGACATTTATATTTACAAATGGGTCACAACCACCGTTTATATAACATAAATAGACAAACAATCCATAATTCATGGATTCACTCGGTGGATACGGTGTATCCGTGTTTGACAGCTCGAATCTCGCCCAGGTACATTACATAAATAACTATAAATCCAGAATGACACCGGACCGGCATCAGTTCTGGTTATCTTGTTCTACTCAACATGATGTAGGTGGCGACGTAAGATGTTAATGTACACAGTGGGATTGTTAGCACCGGACAGTTGCGTTTCTATTGGATTTATTACTCTAGATATCTGCAACACTGAATAGATGTTATACGCCATATGAAATAATTTATGTACAACACATCTTAGGATAATGTCACTTTTAATAAGACTGAAGGTAGTTTTTCAATTTTGTTGGGATAACGACGAAGATGGATTAAAGTCTATCATTAGTTTGTTCAGTGGTACAAGAAGCGATCGGGGTACCCAAGCTCGATGCGAAAACAGAGAAAATTGGCAATCTTTAAGAGAAGCCTATATCCAAAAACAGAAAGGCTCGTGCCGATGATGATAATGACATGATCGTGTAATAAGATCGATAAATAATTAATTTTAATACAAACTAAGTGTATCAATTAGAAAAAGTTACAAGAAAATTCAATTTATCGGAAAAATATTTTTGTTGCTACAGGGATACGAACCTGGATTTTTTCATATCCAGGGAAATGCGTTAACACCACGGTAATCGATCTTTCGGCTTTCGATCTTTTATGTTGATGTTCTTTCAAACTGATACATCTATTATTACAAATTTAAAAGCTATCACCCTTTATTGCGAAAATCTCAAATACCTTAAAGTAATATTTGCTAGAAGACGCCAGAAACTAAATCTTGTGGAGTAGGTCTGTTACACTCTGTATGCAGGGGGTCCGAGAGACAGTAGTCCGATCGAAGTCTACGGTTAGGGAACATCACTAGTAACCCACTGAGCTCAAATAGGGTCATCCGAAATTCAACAGTTTAGAAGTTATTTGAACAATAAAAAAATATATTAGCCGACAAACAATAATTGGTAACTACATTATCATGACATATGTATGCCAAATTTCATTACGACAGGTTAATTATTTTTGATAGCGATCATTTTTGCAAAGACGGGAATAGGTTACAAATTTATCGAAAATCATAAACGTTTGAATACTTTATGAACCGTTGAATTTTCGTATTTGACACTCATTAGATTGCTGTAGTCCGACCAAAGTAAATTGGCGAACGGCGGAGGGCACCACTGTCCTCATGCTGAACCTTATGAAGGAGGGAACAGCCTCGCACGGATGGAGGGAATGTTAATTCTAAAAGTTACCGCTCGCCAATTTACGTTGGTCCGACTATAGTGACGTGCTCTAACTGTAGGCTTCGTTTAGACTAGTCTCGAGGAGATCCTGTATAATATGATAACTGGAACTTTCTATTATTTTTTACACTTTATTTTACAGTAGTTTTGTTTTTCTTTATATAAACTGTATTTATTAAGGTACATAACTAATCATTATGGTTCAATAATAAAATGTGTTCTTGGAGATCGCGTAAAAGCTTTATGTAACATAACTTCACTCATGGACTTATAAGTGAGCCCGACAACTTAATATAACACTTTTGTTATGAAATAAAGTTATCGTTTTATATCTACAGAATAGTGTGTGATTTGAACAGCATCCAGAACTCCGTCCAACGTGTGCACTTAACATTCAGCATTGCGTCTGTGCCAATTCTAATACTCCAAATAGACATTTCATCTCATAGCATCGGTCTGGCATTGCGGCTTGACTAGAATTCGAGACTAATCGTGAGGAGAATCGGTGATGTGACACCGTTTCATCATCGTGATTGCATTTCGTCAATATCGCGCAGGATACTAACTCAATTATGCTCAATTTCTATCGGCGGCAGGGTTACCGATTCACAAAAAAAAAAAAAAATCAAAAGATCCCGTTAAAACTCAGTCTCATTAGTACAAAATACAATATTTATCAATTTTAAATTCAATGAAATCATACTTTAGTAGTGAAGATAAGATTTTTCAGAAAATAGTTCCGTGATAATTAAAACAAATTTACATCAATAATAAATCATTTGGAAAAATACATAGAAAAATTCATTTATCGAAAAAATAGTCGTGACATAATCGATAAAGCTGATTACCGGCAAAAGTTCCGTGTTCGAGTCCCAGTGATGACTAGATTTTTTCTCCGTAAATATATTATTTAATAGTGAATCATCTAAATTTGTTGGAATGACTATTTATTAATATTACTGTCTTATAAAATACACTAAATAAATTAACCCAATCGGCGATGGGCAAACTAAAAAAAAAATTGGCAAAACTAGTCTTTCCGATTTTGCTGAATGTATCTGAGACACGGACACAATAACAGATGTGATGCTTACTGTGCAAGCTGCGTCTCTTTGAACAGTTCCATTTTACAATAAATAAATGTTGAACAACGTCTAGCTTCCGCACCCCAGCCGAGCATTTCTCGCAAAAACATAAAAAAATAGTTTCCACTTTTCAGTTGGCTACAAAAGCGGAAATCTTGAAACTGACCCATTTAGCTTTGCCAGGCGACAGAGTCGATCGTCGGTCGGGAGTTGGGAGGAACACTGAACTTCGTGAGCAACTTGCACCGATAGTAATCTGACTGGCGGTAGTGCGGTTATTCTCCGGCTCCATCTCCGGCGGCTCTCGAACAGAGGATAGTACAGACGAACAAGTTAGTAATGGGACGGTCATTGTCACTGGAGATTCATTGAATATACTAGAAAAGTAAAATGCAACGTCACAAAATATTTTAATTCTCATCAACTGATAAATTAAATGCGACGTGACGTGACGTGACGTGACGCGGGAACATATAGCTGGCCAGTATGTATACATGCAATAATGTAATAATTTGTAATATAAAAAAAATGCAGTCATTTTAACTAAGAAAGTAATATTTTCCAAAAGACTATTTTTACCCTTACCTAATAAAATGCACCTGCGTATAAAAAATTGTTTTATGTATCATTTTAAAAATCGTGTGGCATGACCCATAAAGAATGAGATATTTAAAAAAATATAATATAGAAACATAAAATAAATGATTTGTTAAAAACACATTTTCCACTATTTATTATTTTTTGACCGAAACCGATAATGGTCAAATAAATAATAATTAAACAGTGAAAAAAGTTAAAAGGTGTTTTAATTAAATCATTAAAATGTAATTCCACCATAAATTGACAGTTTAAAAATTAGAAAAAAATATAAATCTCTTAGTAAGTAGGTATTTTATATTATTTGATGAATGAACAATTACTTTTCCCCAGATGATACGACGCAGAAAAAGAAAAGAAAGATACTTATACTCACCAAAATTGGAGATTAATAAATAATTCATTTACATCAAAGACGGATTTTTTGCTACTGGCCAACATTTCATCCTTGGAGCTTTCACACACGGTTTATAACACATCGTTATTAAATTGTAAAACCTTGTTATCGCGTTGTTATTATTACATCAAAGCCGATAATTTAAAATTGAAATACAGAACGTTTTAATGAATAATAATTCGTGAACAAAGTGACGGGCTTGTTTGTTCAGTGCGACACATGCCTCTTGTTAGTTACTAGATGCCCGGGGATTCCAAACTTGTATCCGGAAAATACTCAAATTAGTAATATTTCACAAGCTTAAGAGCTTAGCCTAGTTTGAAAAATAGTAAAAATATACGTCACGTGTATTAAGTGCAACCATTTCTATTGTTAAAAAAAATTGTTAGGATAATAATACTCTTCCTATAGACGATATGTTTTTAATGCTTAATCTACATGCTAAATTTTATTAAAAATAATATCCAAAGGAAGAATAAAAAAAACAAATATTAAAAATTAATTATTTTACAACACGATAGCTACTATTATTGATCTTGTACATTATTTAAAAACACGTTGAAAGTTTTCGATATAGCTACGCAAGATTCTTCTTGTAAGCAGCGATGAACTAAAAGTAAAAATTTTGGTAATTAACTACGACTTGACAAAGCGGAAAATCATAAAATTGTATAACGAAAACTAAATTTCTCGCTGAAACAAATCAAAATTATAATTATAAATTTTAACAGACGTGAAAACTTCATCGGCGAACCGTGATTAAGATTAATTCTCGGGAAAATTGTTTGCACGTGTTGGCAATTCTCTCGCGCCAGTTATTCACATCATTCCGAATAAAATATTATCAAAGCATTATTACAAAACGGGAAACTTTGCTTTAATGGGCGACAATTTAAACAGCCCGAAAATAGTCGGAATAAGGAGAACAATCTTCAAAGGTTAGTCGAAGTGACAGATGAAATACATTTACTTTTAAGATCGAGGCTGACAAGTTTAATATTAAGGTCGCTCGCAATGTTATCCACTAGTCCTTGGTCCTTGTTCGTGAGAAAATATATAAAAATACTACATGTTATTTAATCTTCTCGAGACTGACCCTCTTTGTAACATTAAAATATTCAATTAAATAAAAAAAATTGTTCGTTTTTAATAATTTATAAATTCCAACATTTGTGTGTGTATTGATAACAATAAAGGCTTATTATAGAAAATAACAATAATCAATAAACATTATTGTTGGTAAAGCGTTATTTAAACCGTTATTTCGTTCGATTGTAACGATGATCGGAGGCTGAGATTTAACTGTTTGAAGCTTAGTTTATAATGTATCAGTGATCGCTCGAAGAATTACGAATAATCAGTTACCAATCACTATCACAATCGATCGCAATAACGTTTTATATACAATTTTCCAGCCGATACATCTGGTATAAATTGTACAGAAGTACAGAACATAATATAATATGATGCGACAAACGTCTTAAAAGTATTAATTAATATTTTTACTTTTGAATATAAATATTGACTGACATATTGAAGGAGATATTTTGAACTTAACATATAATTACGATTTAAAACAAACATTCACGAGGACAAGTAATTCAACCATCCAGAATATAGATTAATCAGTATTAAAATAGTTGAAGCTAGATACGTATGTGTTTGAGAAATCTCAACTTTCATACTACCTACACTGTTGAATCGACACATATGTGATACGGGTATATAAAATGAAACAATACTATTGTAGATGTCTAACGTAAATGTTTCGAGTCCATAATGTTCTACTGCTTACATTGTTGCAGTCCATAATGTTCTACTGCTACGAGTCCATAATGTTCTACTGCTTACATTGTTGCAGTCCATAATGTTCTACTGCTACGAGTCCATAATGTTCTACTGCTTACATTGTTGCAGTCCATAATGTTCTACTGCTTACATTTTTGCAGTTCATAATGTTCTACTGCTTACGTTGTTGCAGTCCATAATGTTCTACTGCTTACATTGAATCTAGTTTTAGAAGGAAATGTTACATCAATTGAGATGCCTGATATTGACACTTTGGAAATTAAATTAAAGTAAATACCTATAATACACGTCAACAATTAAAAGATCCGAACTTAGCGCCTCGAGCAGGAATTAAAAGAAATATTACACAAAAACGTCTCGCAGAATTTTGCAAAGATATTTAAGGCAGGTGAGAAAAATGTTAATATCTACAGGTAATAAATTAAAATATAATATAATAATGTGGCGCGAGCGAAACACGGATTTACATAAATTGAAAAAGAAAAAAAAACTAGATACAACGTTAATTTCTCACCTGTTTCGGGGAGTTATTAAATATATTATTATATATATTAAATATATTATACATTTTTGCAGAGGTCGTCGTAAACCGACTAAACAGGGTTAAATCTCGTCCTCGAGACAATTACATAAATACACACTTTTCACTTTATCACGGCCCACTATTAAGTATTGATATCATGAAAGTGTACTGTTACCATAATATGCGTCTAATTACTGTTCACTCACTAATAATAGCGTGGCCTTCTTCTTCTTCGCTTTAAACTCGGATAACGATCCTCGCTCCTCTTTACTATAATCCCACGCCACTACCATTTCATGTGTCATTCAGCATATTCTACTTAATCCTACGGCAAGTCTATTTACGTGACCTAATTATACCTATTACGAAAGACTTACCTACAAAACCTAAGTATCATATATTTATTCCGGGGGTAAAAAAATTCTTATGATTCAAAAACATTATAAATATTCGATGTATTATGATCAAATCAATTAATCTAAATTTATTTTCTCGCCGAAACTGCTGGAAAATATTTTGAAATTTAAAATGCGTAATGTCGCAAATATATTTGGATGAAATTTTTAATATCAGTGCATATCTAAAGCCAGACGGACCTTGAATAGGGGGGGGGGGGGCGCGGTGCGCAGCCAAGGTGGTCTAGATGATGAATGAGGACGAAGAGAAGCCACCGACCGCAAAATGTGCACCAGGGGATACATGGTATTCAGGAACAAAGTAACCGCGAGATAAATAATTTAAATTCCAAATCTGTACGTGCAGATACTTCACATTTTGAAGGACCTGTCCTAAAATCACGGGGTGAGAATACATACATCAAAACAAAATTCAAAATGAGTCTTTCAAAAGTTGCTGAAGAGCCGGTCACCCGTGAAATTGTGCGGTATTTTTTTAAATCGTTTACTTTCGTCAATTGTCAATTTATAACAAAAAAAATTCAGCGTTTCTAATTCCTTAACAAGAAAAATGTATTTTTTGTAACATATTATTCCTCTGTTGATAGTACCTTAATGCCATACTCCGGCCAACGATGATGTGTTTGTTGCCAATATGTGTAAATAAACAAATGAATTCAATTAAACCCTCACGATTTTGATGATGAATGTCTGTGTATCTGTTATTCGCACTCCTCCGCAGACTGATAATACAATTTCAAATATAATTATTAAAGCTCAACAAATCATTAATATATCATTAAAGGCAGTCTTCAAAGGAGTTCAATGTACAGATGAATAGGATCAAAAAAATAAACTACAAGCGTTCATCGCGCTGTACCTTAAATTGACTGGTTTTTTTTTGTCACCACCAATGTAGGTGGGTAGATACTACAGTATGTACTCCGCATCACAATGTACCGAGATTGAGTTTTTTTTATGTGCAATTTTATTTCTTATCTGAGGTCAGGTCCGGTGAAGGTTACGAACGAGCTCGATAAAAAACGAAACCGGTACGAACTCGCTTCAGACGCATTTATGCGCCTACATGAACTTGATATGTTTCATGGATAGTTGGGGTGGGGAAGGGGTCGTAAAAGGTCGATTTTTCAAGGTCATCATATGCACGCATGTATTGTATATATAAAAGATTTTCTACAGATCTTTCTTGATATTATACAACAAACTATTTGTGAACAAAAGACCTTTTAATATCATTATTGACAGACAATGACAATGTGCTTGTAGTCTAGTGGTTACGATACACGCCTAATGAGTGGTCGGAGGTTCGAGTCTCGTCCCAGAAGGCCATCAAGTTAGTCCTATTTTCGTAGCACAAGCGTTTAGCTTAGTTTGAAAATAATAAGAATATTGATGTGACAAGTATATCGTGTACGTATCTATATTTTTTTTAAAGAAAAAAAATATGTTAATATGATTATTACTACTTTTAAATAAATTAATGATCGTGCTACAAATACAACTGAATTATTGAATATATTCCTGAACTGACTTATTTTCATATGTTGATGAGATGGACTGCGCCTCTTGTAACTTTAGTCATGATTAAAATAAAACTCAGTTGTGTATAGTTCAAAACAGATGATCAGGTAATAGAGAGACATTAAACCAACATTTGATGGACCGAAGTGAGCCGAAGGAAAATAAGACTGGTTTAATTTGCAAAAATGTCAGGTATCCTATGTTATAATTCAAAATGATAAAGTAAGATTGAAGAGCGATGGCAATAGTTAAATATTTTAATTTTATAACATATTCAAGACGTCTATTTGTGTGCAACAGCACCTACACACATGCAAAATAAATAGCGAGCGGTCACTATGTAGACCACTTGCGGGCCGGCAACTGATATAGCTCAAGAGACATTGCATAATTCGGCCATCGATTGGCATCGCTCCCGCAGCATCCTCGGCACGGCACCGGGCCGCAGCTATTGTCCGTTCGGCAGATATGTGCATGTGCACTAGATGCATTGCGCATGCATCACTAGGTCCACTGGCAATGCGAAGACGTGCCAAAAGGTCGATGGCGCTGAACATATATAATATCAAACCATGATCCAACACGAGGATTATTAATAGTAAACATTTAAAACTAATATTAAACATGCGAGAGGAGTATTATGTATCTTTTTCTTAGGTATAGTATGTAAATTTTAGAATTTACTTTATTTATTTAAACACTTTGCAAGAGAGAATTAATTCATTTATTTATTTAAGAAGAACTACCGATAATCAAAACACAGTTATCATCATTTTATACCGTAAATCCTGTATCAGTTAACGTAAACTCTTTGTTAAGAGAAGGTTAAACAATTTTGATGCATTCGTTAAGCTACGAGTATATGGTTAAAATAAATATCTACCCATTTGTGCTGGGACATTTTTATCTCAAGAGGGAGTAAATATAAACAATTGGTCCGTTCACCTGACTAGTTAACCTATAAACCATAACGTATAGATAAACGAACACCATAACGTATAGATTGTATCTAATTTGATAAAATCAAGTAAGTACCCAGAATATAACATTCGACATCAGTTATCTTGATGTCATTGTATCCAAGACCTCCTCCAATTAGTGACCTCCATTCCAGGACTTGTCTTATCCATCGATCATCTCTTCTACTACTGCCACCGCGGCTTGTGCTTGACGATATCGTGATGAACAAAGTTTGTAACCCGCGACTGTTTTCGAGCGACCCTTAATCAGTCGCGTACCGACAACTTCTACAATGTCCTTTCCACCTCTCGCTGTCTTGTGAATCAAGTCGGTATCGAGTATCAATCATACGCTATTACTTGTTAGATAAACTGATCGAAGATTGTTTTGGCTATAATTATGAAAACAAAATAATTGAATAGAATAGGTCAAAGAGTGAACAGTTAAAATAAATTAATTGAAATCAGTAACTTTCTATTACATTACGTAATATGTTATAGGAACATTAAATAGTATTAAGTTGTATACATTAAAATTGGTGTATTTAGGTTAATTGCGGATTTTCGTTCACAGTTAACTTTTAATAAATTTAAATACACAAATATCAAATTGCACAATAATTATAATATTAGTGTATAGTAACACCATAATAGAGTCGGAAATTTTTGCATATTGATCTAGGTATGACAGAGGGGAAGGAAGGGTCTGTGAAACATGCTGTTTGAGTGCGCTGGATACAGGGAAGTGAAGTTTCTAGCAGCGCAGTAGAAGAGCGGAATGAATAAAGAGCCCTTCACTGACAAGAGTACCTCAAGATAGAGCTTGAATTTTGAACACTCCTTTCCCAATGAGTGGAGGAGCAACACTAGTCGTGAATATACATATACATATTTATATAGTTAGATAGGTAAATCTATAAAAGCAACAACGTATAAATAATTTTAAAAACTACACTACTCCAGTATGGAATAATTGGGTGGGGAGGAGCATACAATAATATAATGAACTCGGTAAAAATAATACAGAGAACAATCATCAAATTAATATTACAAAAAAAGATCAACTTTTTCAACACAAACACTTTTTGCAAAATTCCCAAAATAGAAAACATTTACAAAAAAAATCTTAATTAATCAATTAATTAAAGAAAATAAAAAGAATAAAAAATTTCAATAGCCTCCCTACTCAAATTAAAGAAATAAAAAATACAAAAGAGTTTAGAAAGAAATTAAATGAATACTTCGTAAGAACATAAATAAATAATATTTTAGAACACTTCAGAAGCACACAAATAGACAATAAATAATTATAGACTACGAGTGTTATAACTCTACATAAAATTATTATAGCGTAACTCCCTCTCCAAGTACAAGAGCTAGTCTCTTTTTTGGAGAGGTAAGCGGAAAAAAAATGTAATTTTAATAATGTAAAATACTTAATTCATGTTATAAAAAAATTATAAAAATGTCAAATAAATAAGAAAAAAAAGACGGAAAAATTTTATGACCGATTTAACTCTAGAAAATCACGGAAGCCGGTAATAACCATAGAAATCATGGAAACTGTCACGAAAGAGCTATAAATTTGTAATTATTATTTAATATTGTGAAAATATTATATAATATAGGTAATCTGATAACGCAATCGACTAGACACAATAATAAAGCGATACTTATCCGACGTGAGGTCTTTTAAGAGAAAAATTATTACGGTTTAATTATCATACACAATTTACAAAATCCTTTATCTAACCATATCAATAATAGAATAAAACGATTAGTTATCCTAAAGGGAATAAATCATAAGTAAACAGCAGTCCTTGATATATAACAGAATCAGGTAAAACCGCCATAATTTTAAAAATTGTGCATGTGATTTAGCTCAATGAATTAGCTATATACTAAAAAAATAGTAATACAAACAAAAATGTGAATTTCGTAATATATATATATATATATATATATATATATATATATATATATATATATATATATATATATATGTGTGTATATACATATATGTATATATGTATACATGTATATATGTATACATGTATATATGTATATATATATATATATATGTATATATGTATATATATATATACATATATGTATATATGTATATATATATATATATATATATATATGTATATATGTATATATATATACATATATATATATATATATATATATATATATATATATATATATATATATGTATATACACATATGTATATATATATATATATGGACTTCCTAGGTTCGATCGCACTTTTTGTAAATGGATTCATTGTAGAAATCCAGTCTGACGTTTCGACATGGTAACACGTGCCATTGTCAAGGCGTTGCCTCAAAAGATATAGTCGAGTTAATTAAGTCAACCGTGAGAGAATTAAGATATACTATACATCAAAATCAGACGACAATTTATAAGAATTTATTGAATTGCGAAACCGCAATAGAAACTGTCGGGTTCGAGTCCCGGTGGTGACAATATTTCTTCGATAGACAGATGTATCTAATATGTTTTAAATAGTATCTGGTGAAATGAATAAATGCATGTTGCAATCCATCAGATAATGAGAGTTGCACGACCGCCCACTAGAACATGAACCACTGTTTATGATTACGCTATCTGTCTTAACTAGGACGGCGCGATTGTTTGTTGAGCACTAATTTGCATTGCGCAGTTATTGATTCCGACAAATTGCACTTTTTGTTGCAGGCTAGATTGATTGGCGCGAATGCAGATACAATTCGTGGAACAAATTGTTTCGAAAACTTTCTAGTCGATTGACCGTCTGAAAAATGAAATTACTTAAAAATTTTCGTGTACCTAGACTCCGAACGATCAGTACCAGTTAAGGAGTTTTGTCTAGTGTTTTTTTAACTGTGTGTAAACTGTACGTACACCTTATTTGAATGCACTGACTGCAAACGGCTGGCATTCACTCAGCAGTACGTGATTTTTATTAGTTAGTCAAAAAGTGTTATCGTGAACCAATCGTAAAAAAAAAAAAAATCTATTTATTAGCCAGAATACATATACAATATTTAAAAAAATTGGATAGTCTTAATATTTATTAGAACTGAATTCTTAAATTACACCCCGTGCTATCGCAGCAGCGATCTTTTCAAATTAAACGGTAACTAAAAGATAGAGCGCTTGAAAGCGCACAGAAACCTGCGCGTGATAAAATTGTAAGCATTTTGTTTAGAATGAAATATATATATATTTTTTTAAATTCAGCAATAATTAAATATACGTGTTCTGTCTACCTAAACTGTATTAGGGAAAGTCTGGAAACTATGACATTTAAACTGAGGCACATAAACTACCCTGCTCCTCTCCGCTCCGTGCCGCCGAGGGATGGACACTGACCTAGGGCAGCATTACCGGGTGACCTGGCGACCAGGTCACCCAGTTGCATACCGGCTCGGACCGCTCGAGCACTGTGACCCCAATACTGCAAGCGATGTCATCGGATGCAGATATGTACGTACTCGCACATCAGCGCAGAATAATAACGGGTACAAATAGTTGTATTTATTTTAATTTTGAAAGAAATTCTGTTCGATTCTGCATTATTACGACATTTTGAATAGGTCTGCATTATTACGACATTTTGAATAGGTCTGCATTATTACGACATTTTGAATAGGTCTGCATTATTACGACATTTTGAATAGGCCTACATTATTATGACATTCTGTATAGTTCTGTATTATTTTGAAAATTTTAGAATAGCACTGAAATGGAATATTAGGATAAGTTAACAGCAGCAGCAAAAATTATAGACATTGACAGTGTTGTACTTACCTTTTTCACAAAGATATGAGCGGTACCCGGCCACATGAAGCTATAAAACGGACAATCTGAGTGCGATCCGAGAATAAGCGAGATAGTTACATGCTGTAACTACTCGTGCTGTACGATTGTATTAAGAAGTTACCCGTAACAAATTAAATGAATCACTAAGAAATCAATTTACCGAAAAAATATTATTTTTTTTGTATAGAACTTTTGTACGAAATGCGTATGCAAATAAAGACTTAGACATAATATTTATAGAAATATAAAATAAGAAAAGTAAATCTAAATGAATGCGATGGAAGTAATAGCTCACCTTTGCCTGTATTGGATGATGACCGCGCCACTTGTGTCGCTCCTGAAATAACAGAAACACGTGTAAATTTAAAGAGCGGAATCAAAATATAATACATAAACAGAAAAAATGCGAAAAATCCTAAAGTGGTAAAGTCCATAATTTCTCAGAATGTATAGGTAAGTATATACTAAAAGTACTTACTTAATAGATGGAGATAACATTTTAGTTGTGTCAACAATTTTAATTAAAATGTTTTCGTGCATACGCGTTTCCTACAAACATGTGCGAGTGTGTGTGTACATTTGCATGGGCAAGTGTCCTTAATAATCCCAAAAGAAGAAACGAAAATGTGTATGCATACACGCATAGGTTAAATGGGCACTGTGTGAACAAACAATTTATACTGAGAGAATGTAAACCATATCAATAACGACGGGAAATAAACAATTTATTTCAAATTCAACGAAAGTACTATAGAATTATAATATTAATAAATACACTTAAATTATTGTTTTTCAAATTCACAACAATTTTTTTTCTAGTCTATAAATTTTGCATGTATACATATATTAGAGCGTATGTATACACAGTGGAACCCCGATTTTACAAGCCCGGAATTCACGTTTTCTCTCCATTTGCGTGTTATTTCTGCTGTTCCGTGTAATTTAGTACATTACAAACTCTATTTTACATTTGTCTTTCCCGCGATTTACGTCTAAAATTTATTAAAATTCATTGAACCAGTTTGCTATTCGCCATAGAACTAAGAGTGTTTTAGTCGTTTGCTTGTCGTATATGAGCATTTTTCATTTTAATACCTACGTAATTTGTACGTCTCGTTATTTTATGGTTTTCTACAAGCTGGAATCGGCAAGAAAATTGCGTAGAAGATAGTACAGACAACATTCAAAATATCACAGACCTATGTTCTGAATAATTACAACTTCACAATAAGAATGTGTTCTCCTTAATAATATATGAGTTGTATCAATGTGTCAAAAATTTAATAAAAATGAATTGTTCATTCTGGCGTCTCTTATCGGACTACTCAAAGGTATTTGAAATTTCGTAAAAATAAAATAGACGGCTTTCAAATAATGGAACAATAGATGTATTCATTTGAAAAGTGTAATATATGGTTTCAAAAATTTGTCGTCAAAAGTACTGTCTGCTGTAGCATAGTTGGTTAATGCACCTTCCCCGGATTGGAAAGAGATCCAGGTTCGAATCCTGGTAGCGCAACAACAATATTATTCGATAAAATAAATTTTACAATTAATGCATTTACTTAGTATTTAAAATATCACAGACCGTCTGTTCTGAATAATTACAACTTCACAATAAGAATGTGTTCTCCTTGATAAGCTTTTCTATTATTTCTATAATATAAATTTGAGTCCTTATATTAAAGTTCTATCAAATGTTTTACAAACATAACATTTTACCGGGATTGAACAGAAAGTGTAGAAATGTATGTGGTCCGTTAAAGAGAGAAAATAGTTTAAATTAATTAGAAATTAGTTTTATATACGTAAATCTTCTTAAAATAACAAACAGTAATGAACCTAATGTGTGCGGATTTCTTGACCAAACGTTCGAGATGATCGGGACCACAACTAGTTTAATAATAATTTATTTATAATGAGATCTAGGTATATAATGACTTTGAAACGTCATGGTGGTATTACTTATTTAGTCTGGGGATTTAATAAGGTAATTAGCCTTACAAAAACAACAACAAAAAAACGGGCGGAAGCACGGTACATTAACATCAAAAACATTATAAACTGCCGCAAAAACAAGTACCAGCGTAATGAGAGGATCTTCGCGGAATTGTTCTGTCATTTTCATAAACCCAATAATCATTTCACTAAATAAAAAATGGCACCGGAAAATGGTCAATCCCTCGTTAAAATTAATTCGCAAAAACCGAGACGCAATAGTGTAGGACCTGTGGTCAAAGGGGTAATTCGACTAATTTACATTTTTTATGGCCATCTGAATCGTTAATGGAAAAAAGACATTTTTTTTATTATTTACGACTTTTAGATTGAAACTAATATAAACAAAAAGTTCACTTGATTGATTATGAATAATTTTTTTTGTCACTGATAAATAGCAGAGTAAATATATATATATTTTTTATTTATTTTTTATTTCACCTTACAATGCGTGTTATTTTCTTTATAGAAAAATATATAAGGTATATCACGAGCACCTAACCTAACCTAACAATCTGAAAAAAAAATTGTAAACATACTACGGCAGTTACATACGTTTTGCACGAATGAACAAGATGTTAAAATTACTGCATAGATACAAAACGTATGGGTCAATGATGTCGGAACACGTTTAAACGGTAAGCATATTTTACACGTTCGAACGACTATCAACCTTGTACAATATAATTTTGATGTCAAACCAATCCTGTCGTGAAGAATGCAGCCAGGTTAACATTAATAAGATATCTCGTTGTGGTCATTCAGTATTTTAGGCATATGAGAGAAGTAGCCTAGATTATTGTTGTAAATCTTGAAAATAATACAATAACAAAAATATATGCGTCGAGAATACAGTAAGCTTGAATCACTTGACGTGTAATTCGCCGATAAAGTATGATAGCTTATTCTCAAAACAAAACTCGAAAGTTGGCGCGTTCGAAGTGCGAGTCCGGTGTAGCCGACAGCCGATAGCGCGGGGGAAAGTGATTAAGAAGTTTCCTAATGAAGATTGGTTTAGTGGGATGCCAAACAGCGATCTGTTTGAACGACCTTCATCACGCGAAACACTCGTTCAGGTGGATTGTTCGAGTAGGGGAACATTTCAGAGCTATTATTTGAAAGACGTCAGATATAACTGAACTCAATTTCCTAAAGCTTGTGTGCTGATGTAAACGCGTCAACAGCACACCGCGATTAACTGCCTTACTTACAATCACGCCGTATCCCCGCGGGGGTGGCAGAGAAGATACAACGCCACACTCTTCGGTCCTGACAAACAATTTTACACATCTTCTCATAAAGCTCGCCGATTATTGTGGCTTCTAACAGGACCATCATCCAGTATCTGGTTTATCTGGTTGTGCAAAGTTTTCCGCAGACGTTTTTCTCCTCTATTTCTGGTGCCATTATCACTTGCGTCATACATCTTTCTTACCATTCTCTCCTCATTCATCCGTTTTATATGACCAAACCACCTAAATGATCCTTTCTCAATCTTACAAACTATACTAAGCTTTACTTTCTTTCTTTATTTCTTAATTCTTTACTCTTGTTATAAATGGATCTGCCACATACACGCCTAAGTGATCTCATTTCTACCGCATTTGGTTTACTTTCGTTCCTCTTCCATGCATCATTGTCTGTACCCGCTAGTCTTGCCTCGGTTGACAAGTTCCCATTAGCTATATAATTCCATTCAAAGCGCCGTTAACTTTATTTCCTGCAGTCACCATACTTCCCAAATACAATTAATTGCTAATGAGCATAAAAAAGATTCAATAAAACCAACATTGCAATAAATAAATAAATCATTTGAAAAAATTTATTAAATATGTTATATTATTAAGGAAAACACATTCTTATTGTGAAGTTGTAATTATTCAGAACAGACGGTCTGTGATATTTTAAATACTAAATTAATGTATTAATTATAAATATATACATTAATTTAGTATTTAAAATGTGTTATAAATGATTATTTTTTATGCTCTACGCTAACATTTGGACGGAAGCATTTACAGGATGGTCTATAAATAAGTTCAATTTTGTATGGTGTATTGTGTGAACCCTACAGGCAGGAGAGACGTGGTGTCGCGTAAAGGCTGTTAATTCGGAAAGTGTGAGGATATACGACCGAAAACCAACACTCGCCTTGCAAGATATTCATGGTTATATCCAGCGCACTCGGTTCCAACAGGATGGAGCGCCATTTCACACTTCAAACACATCTTTGCCGACTCTCAGAGAAAGTTTCCCGATTAAATTAATATCGCGGGATCTTCCGGCCTCTTCTAATCGGCCTCTTTGAAGTCTGTTATTTTATTGTTATTTAAAATAATATTTTCTTATATTATAAGGATTTTTTAATTATTCATATGTCAGAATTGAACTTATTTATTTGCCACTCTGTATATGCGCCTAGTACTTTACAAGCCCAACATTTGTACATTTGATATAAACAGACGCAACGATTAAATAAGGATAACAACAAACCCTAATAATATTGTCCGTACGTATGCGGGTCGCAGGGTGGGAACTAAGAACGTGTCCTTGCGCTAGAATGTCACCACAAAGAGGCCGCCGCATTACGTGACCTGGTGTCTCTTCCCCGAGTTCAAGTTTCCGATGATACATGTCAAATCGGGGCTGTTTAATATTCACCTAACCTTTTAGCCAGACGCATGTTCGAAGAGCGTCCTCCAGGTTCGCGGCAAAGGGAATGTCCTCGACTATTTGGCTTATGTACCGTTGCCGAGTATTTCCGGTGTAACGCTGCGTTGCGTATGCGCAATGGTTTCCTTCATCTGTTGACTCACCACATGCAACGTTAGAGACATTCATATAGAGAGTGGTCGAAATGTTCAAGATAATAGATCAGCCCACTGATTATGAGAGTCTGTGTTTCGTTTCTTGAATGCACGAAACATGAAACCAGCTGACATTCATCGCCAAGTGTGTCCCGATTTGGTGCCAAGTGATTTCCATAGGTTCCTTCGTCTGAAGTGTTTCCTTGGTAGCGAGCGTTTTGATGACGTTGATAACCTCAAAGACGGAGTACAGTCATGGTTTTCATCCTAGGCGGCTTCATTCTATGACGAAGGTATACACAAATTGATGCCATGTTATGACAAGTGCCATAATAATAGTGGCGTGGCGACTATGTAGAGAAGTACTTAAAGGTGTGTAACGTCTGAAGAAAGTAAAGTGTTGTAAAAATGATGTTGTTTCTTTAAATAAAAATTCGGTGCTTACTTAAAAAACGCGCCTCGTAATATATAGCCCGAATATCAACAACCGAAGGCTTCGAAAAAGGTTTGGCAAAGTGTCACGGGAAATAATCAATCTGGTCTAGGAAAGTACATAATCGGAACAATTTTAAGTAGTTTGTTGGTCTAATGATTAAGACGCCGGTCTAGTGATCTAGGGGTCAAGGTTCGAGCCTCGTTCCGAGAGAGCGCCAAGCTAGTCCTATTTCAATAGGACAATCGTTTGGCTTAGTTTGAAAATAGTAAGAATACTGGTGTGATATGTATACAGAAAATTGTCTAAATTTAGCAGGAATTGCCACTTAGAACTGAAAGGAAAACTTTTGTTAAATATCTACGTACCCAACGTTGTATTGATCGACTTTACAATACATGTATTGTAGAAAAATGAATTATAGAAAAAATAGTAAAAGTGGTCGAATACCAAAACTCCAGAAATCAAACTGTTTTGGCTATACGTAGATTTAACAAAATGTATAGTTTATAGTAAATGCCTATCCACTCTCTCAGTGGCGATCTATTTCTTTAATATTATTTTATATTTATGCTAACCAAAAGATAACTGAAAAAAAAACAATTTGGATATATAAGTTTTATTCTGCCCTGACAAAATAATGGTCGTTGCGAAACAGATCAGCGACAAAAATTAAAACCCCAGCGATTAAATGAAAATATATTTTAATTTAACTAGCAGAAAGCTATTCTTGTGAAAAACTTATTTTTAAACATTGAAAATATAACTAATTACCAAAAATTTAAACCTAATTTAATCTTCTTTTTTTTTTAAAGGAGAACACATTCTTATTGTGAAGTTGCAATTTTTCCGAAGATAGTTTTGTGATATTTTTAATACAAAATAAATGTATTAATTAGAAATATTTACGTATAAAATTAATTTATCGAAAAAATATTATCAATTAATTCTGGTGTCTCCTATCGGATTACTCAAAGGTGTTTGAGATTTTGTAAATATAAAGAAGATAGATGGCTTTCAAAAAATTTGTCGTCAATTCACTGTGTGAGTGTAACATAATCGGTTAATGCATTTCCCCGGATAAGAAGAGATCCAGGTTCGAATCCCGGAACCAACAATAATATTTTTTCGATAAATTGATTTTATATGTATATCTTTCTAATTAATACGTTTAATTTCTAAATAAATCGATTTGCGGCCATAATTATTACTTTCAATAAGGCGATGATAATTATCGATAGGTTTGTGTCTTCGATAACACTATGATATTACTATGACACTATGATATTACTATGACATTATGATATTACTATGACACTATGATATTACTGTGACACTACGATATTACTATGACACTATGATATTACTAAGATGAGATCTCGCATTCGCATCTAATGATATATTGCTCAATATATTTAAACAAGATAATTTACAAAATATCAAATAAACGTGAAGACGTAACGATGGACCTCGCGTAGGAGCTTGCATACATTGTGTTTAATGGTATAAGTTTTCATTTATTCCGAGTCGTAATAAATTCCACATGGATACATGTTACTCTTTACGGTCTTCACCACAACAATGGTCTATTGTGGCACATGTTCTCGGCACCTGGAAGCGTCACTTCTGCTGTAGCTGAAGGGAAACATAAAACAAAACGCCTAAAACGAAATCAATGCCGGGTAGTAAAGAGGCTTAGTCTCCGGGTCTAACTAAAGCTCATGGTTCGTTATACGCACGAAACAACATGGTTCCCGCGCAAGCTCAACAATGCCAAAACCTTTATATCGTTTAAACCCTTTTATTTAAATTTTAAAATACGGCTCAACGATTTATTTCAAATGTGAAACGTTCTAACTTGAAGGGGATCAAATAACAGAAATGTGGCGAGACTACAATGGCGGACCGGCACGTGTGCGTTTAAATCAAAATCTTAATTATTATCGACCGCGACTTTGAGACGGACTTAGCCAAAACACGAATTTCAAATTCGTAAATGGAGAAACGTCCACGGTTTTAGAAACCAAAAAAATATGCACAAACCACTAAACCCATAACGTTTTATGTCAAGAAGTGTAATGCATTCACAGTCGGCTGCAGTCGGACGGAGCGCACGGCTGCAAATATACAACAATACAAGCTGGAAGAAGATAATCGATTCGTAAGAATAATATTTTACAACGTATTATGACTGGAAAAGAATATTTGCACGTGTGAAATTCTCACCAATCACTAAGCAATATTTGAGATATGTAAGCAATATTTTTAATACAAATTAAATCTATCAATAAGAAAGATATGCAAATAAAACCATGTTCGGAAAAAACAATAATAATGTGTTCTTAATAATTAACTATATTTTTAAGTACTAATTAAGTGTACTAATTATAAAGATATACATACATATAAAATCGATTTTATTGAAAAATATTGTTGTTGCGATATCGGGATTCGAACCTGGATCTCTTTTCCAATCCGGGGAAGGTGCCATCACCAACTATGATACAGCGACAGTATTTTTGACGACAAATAATGGAACGATAGATGTACTAATTTGAAAAAAGTGTAAGGTTCGAAAATTTATCGTCAAAAATACTGTCGCTGAAGCATAGTTGATAATGCACCTTCCATGGATTGGAAAAGAGATCCAGATTCGAATCCCGGTAGAGCAACAATAATATTTTTCGACAAAATTGATTGTATATGTATATCTTATATAATAATAAAAATATAATCTCGTGTATAGAAAAGGAGTATATACGAGTTAATTTATGTTTCAGTTAGTCTGTGTACATATTTTTTTTACTTCAGTTACAAATTTATGATAGTCCGTATTTTTTTCTAATTGTGATGGGCAGACTGAAATCTATGAAAAGTTGTATACTTGGATAGTCTTTTTTATTTTTAAGAATAATTTTTTTTATCATTTTTTAAGTGATTTCTAATTGTGACATTAAAGTTTTATATTTATTACATTTAATTAGTATTTAAAATACCACAGACCGTCTGTTCTGAATAATTACAACTTCACAATAAGAATGTGTTCTCCTTAATAACTATATTTTTAGTTGCATGCAATATTGGTTCAATTTAATTATGAAAAATGTTTTAATACAAAACATGATTTTCAGGGGCCAACTAATTATGTATATTTTTAGAAATTTTAGATTTTTTTTTTTAGAATATAACTGTGGTTTAATTTAATCGGATATTTGTGATATTTTGGTTTAACTTATATGCTTTATTTATTTCTAATGATTCTAAATTGTTCAATTTAAGACGAAACTTACTTATATGAAAAGGAGACTGCATTTTTTGGGGAATGAATATGCGGAGGTAGTCGACATTTTTGCTGTAAATTTAACTCTTTATAGGACTACACTATTACAATTTTTTGTGTCTATCTTATTTTTCAAATTATGTTAATGCCTGAATAGGGCGTGTAAAATAAATAAATAGGATTTAAGTAAAGCCGCTATTACACATTACATTATACACCATTCTCTTAGCTCTATCGGCATCACCAAAGTACATTATATATACATAAAACGAAAAGACACTTTCGAATGAACATACAAAAGATAACACATTTGCACGAAAGCAATTCTCTTTGATTAAATAATGATATGATTCGTGTGACACATCTAAAAGCAGGTAGAGCAATAACGAGGTACTCGGGTGAACGGAAGGTGGAAATAAATGGCTTTACAATACAAACAACATTTGCATTCGCTCTTCCAATGAACGAGCAGTGGCATTATTACGTGTTTACTGGATTCTATCCCTGGCTTCAGTCGTTAACTTCTTGAACTGGGATTAGTAACCGGAGTGTAATGATCCCGACAACGTGCTGCCGAGCATTACACACGCGGCTGATCCGTAATGCAGTAGTTCTTCCTAAAGAAACACTGAAGTGCTAAGAGGTGCCATCCAACTTCTGGAAAGTAGGGCGATATCTAGTACTGGTCGGGTGAAATCTCCAACTAGCCGGGTGAAATCCAGAACAGGCCGCATGAAATAGAGAATTGGCTGGGTGAAATCTCTAACTAATCGGGCGATTTAAGTGTATTGGTGGATAAATCTGCTCCAATCGTACTATGGTATAAAAAAAAAACACCGGGATTTTCAACCCGGAATTTTTTCTCGTTGGGAGAATAGGTAAATAACTGTACCGCGGTAAGCATTATGTACGTAACTATATATTTTCAAATTGTTTGTAAAACGAACGAAGTCTCACACGCATCTGTCTTGTTTTATTTTAAAACTGACAATCTTATTCCATAAAATACACGAATACACCACCGAAGAATATAAAAATTCTAAGGCATATACTAATAATAAGTACATGATTTGAGGAACTTGAAAAAACTTCATAACAATCTTCAAAAATAGCAAAATAAATTATTAAAAAATGTTTAAAATTTGAACCATCTAACACTTAACATAACAGAGCTTAAAAAACTAAAATATTTATACAAGATTGCTAATGGTGAGATAATAGACGAGGACATTGAATTACACAAAACGCACCGGCACAATACTACATAAAGCCGGCGAGATGAACAATAGGCCAATCGCCGCTCGATTGCAGCGATTACAAATATTTAACGACTTACCCCAACAGACAGGACAATTGAGCATTGACAGATTCAAAACAGGAAGTGACAAACACACCAACACGTCGTAATAGTAAAAAGCACAAACTATAAAATTTTATCACGCAGTTTTCACGCGGAGGTAAGCAAAGAGGATAGAACGCCACACTTCTGTCCTGACACACAACTCTCATCTAATCCACATTCTCGTTGATTGTCAAGGCTTCTAATAGCGCCATCTTCCAGTGTATGGTTTACCTGGTCGTGCATATTTCTAATGCCATCAACAATCGCGTCATAAATCTTTCTTATCATTCTCTCCTCGTTAATCCTGTTGCGTACAAGCATAGATGCCGGATGAATTCAGGACATTAAGGAGTTTTGCACTCACCATAATTCGGATTCAGCAGACATATAAAAAATGTGGACTCTATATTTTAATCACTATTTCGCCAAAGGTTGACGTCAGTTGACACATAAAATCGGTTGTGTACACCGCGCGCAGTGTGTTGCGCCTTTAATATATACAGAATAAAAGTCAATTTAACTAACTAACTTACACAATTTTGTTTTCCCGCGGGGGTAGGCAGACAGGATAGAGCGCCACGCTCTTCTGTCCTGGCTCACGATTCTCACCTCATCCACATTCACACATTTTCTCATACAAACTCGCCGATTATTGAGGCTTCTAACAGGGCCATCTGGTTTACCTAGTCGTCCCAAGTCTTCCGTGGACGTCTATTTCTGGCGTCATCAACACTTGTTTCACATAACTTTCTTACTATTCATTCATATCAATTGAACACATTATTAATTATTATTAAACCATTTTTAAAACATTCCGAAATTTCTTGGTGTTCATCAATTATATTAAAATAATAAAATATACTGTTCATTTTTAACTAAAAATTTATTTTCTTCACCTACAAGTTTCAGCTAGTGAAGGGCATCGGCAAAGTCATTATTATTATTTTATTCCCTATATATAAAACAATTAAACAAATCTGTGTGCTATCTATATTGTAGATTTTTT
Organism: Eubasilissa regina; assembly: GCA_022840565.1. Taxonomy (NCBI): domain Eukaryota; kingdom Metazoa; phylum Arthropoda; class Insecta; order Trichoptera; family Phryganeidae; genus Eubasilissa; species Eubasilissa regina. The sequence goes on from JAINEB010000003.1 coordinate 5,509,640, forward strand.
TTTTTTTTAATATATTAGCGACAGATTCGTCAGTAGCCGACTGTACAATGCCATGAATATAAAATCGACTCGTAACGTAGTTTTAATTTTTATATTAAAAAAATAACATTTTTAAACCGCTGAATACATACATAAATAAAACCAAAAAGTGAATGAAACCCCGAGCAAAATCCATTTTCCGCACAGCCGATTCATCCGCGATGAATCACTGCGCGCTAGCCGGATCACAGAAGCCGGAGTTCCTTCAGGATCGCTCGTCCACCGTCCGACAGACACGACCAGAAGACTTGCGCCTTTGAAGACGGCATTAATGGCGGCCGGCAGTTTCCGCCGGCAGCGGGACAGGGCGGAAGATTGAGTTTCACGCCGCGACGACCGCGGAGACGAACAACGAAGAGGGGAGGCGCGCCGGAGTTGAACGCGTTGCTATTAATAAAGCGCGGGCAAGTTCGAAACACTAACACAGTTTTATTACAGAAATACATTCCACGAGATGACGATTCGAGCGGATCCTCGGGGAGTTCGGCCCGCGCCGGCTTTGTGACTTGCGACTGCTGCTCATTATCGTTTCATTTCACTAAAATGGCGGTGATTATTTCCGTCTAGACTTTTAGACAGCCGGTGAAAAGCGAACGATAATTCAGAAAGGTGACCGAGTCACCAAAAACGTTTATACGTGTGGAGATCTATCGCGTCCACAATCTCCATAAAGCCTGGTAGCAAAACGGAGCTCTAATCAACCTCTAAAACATGCCTGGTACCGACCTCCAACAGACACCAATAATATGAGCCGCAGCAGCAGAGGGAGCCGGCCCTACTAATTCACTAACAAACTTTTCACGTTGTAGAACTTTAACTACTTGTACTTGTATCCGTAACTGTTTCAAGCATCGATAATTCTATATACTGTCAGTTGCCTTTCATTGTTCATCCTGGTCTGGCTACACACTCACGCACGCACACTCCTTCCGAAGACAGATCGTAAGCCCTGTAATGACCCATACTTCCACATTTTCCCATTCTCCATGATCTATCTACTATTTGTTTAATAACAGTGCCTTTGTAGGTGAAAATCCAGTAACTGTGTGTTCTTGGACATTTTCAAACATTGCTAATAATATACTGGTTAAATCAAGAAATATAACAATTGAAAAATATTGATTTTTCATGCGTATTCTAGTATGTGTTAAAAACATTTTACAGATAAAGAATACTGCCTTAAATATTTAAAAAGATAATTAGATTCTCATTGTGACATATATGCTATTTCAGGGAAAATGAATATCAAATTTAGTCCATAGAAGGCGATAGTGTAGTGGCATTCGAAGTGATTCCACATATTAACATATACACAACTTTCAAAAATTTGATATATATGGGGTTTATTGGGTGGAATAGTAAACGTTACATTGTATAAAGTGATCACTTATGCCAGCCGAAGACATGTCGTAAGCCCTGTAAGTACCAATACTTCCACATTTTTCCATTAATAAAAAATAACTTTGTCTCTATGAGATATATATTATTTGCTTAAATGTTTACCTGACACAAGTGTTGATGGCATCAAAAATAGAGGACGTCCGCGGAAATCATGCACTACATTATCATGGAAAATCAGCTAACTACCAATAATATTTTACAATATTGGTAAAAAAAAATCAGCTAACTACAAATATTAATACAATTTCTTAGCTACCCTATTTCTGCATAAACAATCTACCAAAACGTGTTTTGGAAGTTTCGTAATCAGTTTGATTATAAAATTAATCAGTTTTTTGTTGAACATTTTAGAAAAATGGAGTTAGCTGCTTTGCGGATTAAGGTATCGTACGAAATATTTTTTTCAGTTATTCTGCCCAGCTCAAGAGAAACTTTTACATTAGACGTAGGCTATGTTCTTTTCTGTTTGTTTCTCGCAAATAATAAAATTAAAAAATCTGCATGACACAATGCATAACGTGCACATTACAGGAGTTAAATTTATCCTAGAAAGCTGGTTGAAGGAGCGCGCATTGAAGTGCGCGCGTTCGGGTGAAAGTGTGAACGCAATAAAAGCGCACACGATGCGGCGGAGTGCCGCGCTGGGTGTGTTCACGTGTACTTTGCTTTACGGCTTCAACGTGTGAAGATTAGCTTTGCGTCGAAAATTGTGCATTTTAACTAAATAAAATTTTTTAATTATTATTAAACGATAAGTAAAAAAATAAAAAAAATCACTGTCATATTGTTACACTCACGAGTCTTAAATTCAACAATGTCACAGCATAATGATTATTTTGTAAATTGAGTTAAAACACTGCTTTATTCCACTACATTTGTTTTTCTCTTAAACGTTAGGTGGTTTTCAGGAACATCTTCCCATTATCAATATTATAATTCAACTTAAAGTTTATATCAATTTCAATTAATGTAATGTTAATCAAAGTAATGTACAAAATAACACCATGATGTAATTAAAAATAATTCTATGTACGTTTTAAACTCTTGAAAGTACATAAATAAAAAACACACACCCTAGGTCAGTGGCGTAACTAAAAAAATTACAAAATAGAAAAAATTGCAAAATAGAAAAAAGGGCTCCTATATATCTATCGTAAAAAAGATATCAGAATATTAAGATAACTACAGAGAATTGCGTTAAAATGCGGTTTTATCATATTATAAATAAATAAATTGTATCTTATAGTGTTTAGAATTTCACGGAGGAAAAAACAAACGTGTATTTTTGGCACATAAATATAATAAAAGGTAATACTAACTAAGTGTATAATTAAAATATCACAGACCTATGGAATGTTCTGAATAATTATAACTATAAGAATGTGTTCCCCTTAATAATAATGAAGGGTGTTTTTTCAGAAGTTTGCTTTTCGAATTGGCACTTTTATTACGAATCGACAAAATTCAACCAATCAAAATAAAAGTCTTCTCTCAGGGCAATCGTGAAAATCGACGACACCGAATAAAAACAGATGGCGCCATCAGACAGCGACCGACCGGGAGGCATATTGTGTACACATACATATTTAGAATGAAAGTATTTAAAGGGGTGGGCGCGCGGATCCGCGATGCCAACCCTCGCGGGCGCGCCACCCCGAAATGGCTGACAAGATGGCGGCAGACCATGACCATGCGCAACGGGACGCGGCTTGCGCCGTGCACGCCGCAATGTCGATGTGGACCGCGGCCGTGCGTGAGTGATGAGCAAATAATAACAACAGCCTGCCCGTGCACACACACGCTGACATGCCCCACACGCAGCCACGCACACCCTCGCAGGCACACAGCCACACAACGGAAGGCGATTGATATTTGCGGTTTGGACCAGATGACGCCGACTAATATTATTGTAACAGATTGCGCGTTATATACATATACAGACAGAGCGTTATCGTGAGCAGTCCAAACGTCGCATACCTAATACGCATTGATTAACACGCTCAGAATGGTCGTATTATTTATATATAAAAAGCGGTACGTTATGAGTCAGGTACACGAACATGTATCTATGCAATTAGTTTATTTTTACACAAAAAAATATTACAATTTACAACTGTTCAAAGATTTTGGTGAAAATTTGGGAAATTCCATGATTATTATATTATTTTTATTATTAAAATAACAATAAAAACATAATAAATATTCAAATACCGTCCATTACATCCCCTCTCTTATCCATTTTAACCCCACCTCCACGTCCGTTAACTCCAAACACACCATATATTATATTACCGTCTGAAAGTGTTTTTAATTTTAGTTGAATTATATTATTGATAATGGGAAGATGTTCTCAAAAACGTTATGAAAAGTGTAGTGGAATAAAACAGTGTTTTGACTCAATTTGCAAAATTACAATTTATATATGAATCCAGCACAGATATAACAATGTATTATGTACGAATACTGACCTATGAATATAACTATTACACCTTAAACTCAGGGGTACACGATTCGGTCACACTTCGGCGACAACAGATGCACGCGAAAACAATTAAATTATATCGTATTTTTGATTAAAGTTTTCAATACTTTTTTCTCGCCTCGCAAAATGATACAGCAGGATTCGATAGAAAACTAAAGAATTTAGGCTACGAATTAATTTTACTGTCCTGATGAAGGAAACTGATTTTTCCGAAACCGGTTGTATAAATTTATTAAAATGACTAAACCACAAAGCAAACAAATTAAAAAAATAATTAGAATAATATCTAGATGCAGTGCTTTTTTGTCATGTAATGCCGTGTGACGGCGGCGTTCCGGCACCTTATAATACGATATTTTTAATGTTTCAAAAGCAATTAGATGATACGAATGTTCGCGCGTACAATTACAATCCATATTTATATAATTCGCACAAATGGTAAAATATTATATTTTTATGAACCAGATCTATGGATGGATTTGAAATTGGCGCTCTCATGGTTTGAGTTCTGGCACCTTTATTTAAATAAAAAAAGCTCTGCTTAAATGTATCATTTATAGACTATATATAGAATATAAGTTCCATATTTGTCGAAAACATAAATGGTTGACGAGGCGATTGGTAACATTTTACCCCAGATAGAAAAAGTTCCGCGTTTGTTTCTTCGTAAAGAAAATGTTTCGGGTCCGTAACCAAATATATTTTTGATGAATAAATTTTTCTCATAGATTAATTTAATTTGTTTTAAAAATATCTAACTAAATGAACTAGCAACATCACAATGAAAATCTGTTTTCTAAATTATACGATGCTTTTGCATTAAATATTAAAAAAAATATCATTTATTTTGTTCTAATGAAACATATTATCGACAGGTCACTTGGAGTTAATCCTACGAAACATATTAAAACACAATGTACGATAAAACAGACAAAAGGCGAAAATGAAGGTGAAGCCATTAGCCAAAAACCGAGAAGTCGAGGTCGATCTGACACGACAGACACAACGAATTTTAAAGGAGGATAATGGGAAAGGTTTAAGAACGTGTGCAAGAATATGTACGAATGAGAAAAAAGCGAAAGGTGTGCACCAGTTGGTGGAGATGTGGCAAACATAATACGATTGATTTAAGTAATATTTATGTCAATGAACAGAATTTTCCTATACCGTATAATATTAGGTGTATCCGAAATAAAAGTAGTTTTTTAATAAAACAAAAAAAAGTTCTGAGATGTTTATTTTCATTTTAAAGATCCAAAATATATCATTTCCGTGTAAGGATATACCTTTTCCTACCTATGTGTCAATTTTTTAATACAATTATTACATAATATTGTAGGCTTTGATTCAAAATATTCGGATAGCCCTTTTCTCATATCGTCTGCATTTTGAAATTTTTTTCTATCTAGAAAGTGTTGCGTCGTTCGAAATACATGGCAGTGGAAAGGAACAAGATCTGGAGAATAAGGTGGATGAGATAAAATCTTCCACCCAAGTTCCTTTATTTTACCCAGAGTCAATTTCGCTACATGGGTATTTGTTTTGTTCGCTCAATTCGTGTGGAATCCATACATCTTGTCTATAGGTCTTCCAAATCTTCTTAATGTGTCATTGCACTGTTGTATAGGAATAGTTGTGTTTCGGCGAGCTGATGAATAGTTCTGGTAAGATTTGCTTCCATTGCAGCAGCTAGGATATCATCGTCTACCTTGGTTTGGCTTCTACATCCGAGACTATTTATTCCTGATGTCATAATTTCTAATGTCTAATATATCACCTACAACTTCACAAATGTCTTTAGTGGCTGTGGTTGCCGATTTTTCTTAACAAACTCATGTAATATTCAATTTCTTATGAATTATTAACTTGGTATAAATACTGCCAAGATAAATTTGGAAAAAATGTTTTCTTTTTAATATAGGAATATGCGCCCAGTCGTGCACCGATACAAATTTAAGAAAGAAAAAAATGTGAGGTACCAACGAGCAAACTTCACCTGACCATCAAAATTTCACTTTTTAAAAAACGGCATTAATTTCGGATACACCTATTATATCATACATTAACGATTGAGATGATAATAATAATAAGCGGTGTATGAAAGAATTCAATTGCAAGGAATTTTCTGGTTTAATCGTGTGTAGGTGATCAGTCGACACTGTGAGATAACATCGTCAGGCCGGGTCCACACGCGCGAGTCTGGGCCCAGAGCAGTGCCCGAGCGGCGCGCCAGTACGCCAGTAGATTAGTTACTAAGCACGCTCGCGTGCTGATGTCACTGTACTAGTAAGCTACTGTCAGCTGATGCAAAAAATCTCATAAAAGCGGTGCGTTTGCAAAGCTGTTGAAATTAAGATAATATTATTCAATGTAAGATACGATTGCATCATTTCAAATATGCATTTATTATACTATGCGTTTAAAACACATCAGTATTTCTATTTACATAACTAATAATATAGATTATATTTATTACTCATATATGTACGTTGCTGATTTCTAATTTTTAAATATATAATACAAATTATCAACATCGATGATTTTTCGTAATTCGATGAGCAATCAGTGGTACACTAGAAACTAAATCAGTTACCGATCATCGTTATAATCGAAATCACTAATAAAATCATACACTTTTACCAAGAACACTATTGCTTACATCGCTCATTTTTCTTCGAGTGTTGTATGTAGAGGAAATTATGAATCATTTCTTCAATATTTGCACATCTCATTTTATATTAATAATTATACAAAATACTTTGTTTAAACCACTATTTATTAAATATTGTACATGTGTCAATACCTATGGTATCTTCTTCAGTATACAGTTTCCTGAAGAAGATACCGTGGGTATCGAAACATATAGAATAAATAATAAATTGTGGTTTAAACAAAGTATTTTGTATTATTTTTAATGAAACTGTGAATGTTACTAATACCTTAATTAATTTTAATAGTTCAGAGCTTCTTGCGATGATAAATTTCGTTACGTCACAATACAATAGCCATTATGGTGAGATGACACACAACACAAGTGCGGCAGGTAATGAATGCTGAGTGAAACGTCGAGCAGACATTGAAATGCAAAACCCGAGCTTAAAGTTGTAGATTTGAGACAATTCTCACCTCGTGATGCTGTTCGAAAGTTTAATCTCAACGGTGGCCGTCCATTACACATGTGCATGTTTAATGTGAAGGTATTGTATTATGTAATAACACGTTATAGGATACACTTTATATGGTTGATAAATTAAAAACAATGTAAAAAAATAATAACAAAAGTTTTATTAAATACTAATTAAATGTATTAATTAGAAAGATATACATACATGGTCAAATCAATTTTATCGAAAAATATTGCTGTTGCGCTACCGGGATTCGAACCTGGATCTCTTTCCAAACCGGTGAAGGTGCACTATCCAACTATGCTACAGCGACATTATTAGTATTTGGAACGATAGATGTATTAATTTGAAGAAGTGTAACATATAGGTTCGAAAATTTGTCGTCAAAAATAATGTCGCTGTAGTAGTTAGATAATTTTTAGAAAGAGTTCCAGGTTCGAATCCCGGTGGTGCAACAGCAATATTTTTCGAGAAAATTGATTTAATATATTTATCTTTAATACATTTAATTAGTATTTAAAGTAAAAGTATAAAAGTTTTGTTACAAATTGACAATGAAATGAACAAGATATTAAAACTACCGCACAAATACAAAAGTGCGTGGGTTCTAAGATCAAAGAAGTGACGCCCTAGGCCTTCTAAAATAAACAATGCGAATTTGATTTATGTTAAACATATTTGTTACGCGTTCGAATGACTATTAAACGTGTATAATACAATTTCGCTTTTTAATTATATTTTTGTGTCAGTTTTTAACTGTTTTTTTCTTGTAAAATTGTAAGCGTAGCCACTGATAACAATAAAAAGGTACTTCTTAAAACCTAGAGATGTCCCATCCGCATTCTGAGCGTTTTAAAATACAACTACATAACTTTCTGAACTCCTGAGAAGTTGATCGAATCCAAAATCCTTCGGTTACTTCGACTCAAAGATCGTCCTTCGGCAAGATCAAACAAACGAGTCAGAAATATTTGAAAGAGATCGAAAGTTGGACAAAAGCTCATCACTGGTGTGTAACGGTCCAAAATTTTGACCGACTTTCTAGTTCACTGGTACGATCCCAGTAGAGGCGGTGTGTCAGAGCGAGTCATTCCCTCCTTGACATCACTAGAGCCGGTGCTCGCAAGCGCGGAGCCGGCCTTAAGGATAATTCGCGTCGTCATTGCGAAGCCGGGCACGTCAGGCGATCGGACTGTTTTACAAGCGACTCGTTTTGCTTAGCGACACTGTCCGAAGTCCCAAGCACTGCGGACTCATCGCGGCTCGTCAGCCAAACGACTTCCCTTGATGTGACATGCAATAAAATAATCAACGCGAAACGCTCTGATGTTACAATAGCCTCGCGTATATTGCGAAACGTGAACAGCTATTTTACTGATTGTTGTTTATGGAGTTTACTGAAGAAGGACTGCGGTACGGGTACTTCTGCCAACACTCTAACCTGCGCACTCGCACTACATAGCTACCTGATTCGTACACCTAAAATAATGTCAAAATTATTTAAAAGTACTCTCTCTCTTTCTCCATCTTTTTATAATTATCTCACCATTTTCTCATAATTCACCTACTGGAAAAGATATAGTTTCTCTACGCTCAAGGATAATGGATAAGTTTGTAGGACTAGACATTATGCACCACATTTCAAGCGCATCCAGTATCCTCATTAGATATCATATACCAGGTAGATGCGCTGTGAAAGTGTTTATCGACACGCGTTATAAAGATACTCTGTTTATTGACGATAGGCGAGTCCTTTTTTTAAATCAAAAAAAATAACGAATCAAAACTATCTGCTGTGCACGGTGACTAATGAATTGCGAATGCAAGATCTTTCGCACAAATCATAGAAAAGACTCCCGCTTTGTTATGTATTCCAGACATCAACATCTAAATTATACACAGAAACTATAACTGTATATATATAAACTATAACTGTATAATATATAAAAAGAAATTATAACTGAAACATAAATTATCTCGTACATACTCCTTCTCTATACACGAATCCTACTCTCATAGAGAAGAAATAAATGCTAAATTAAATATATATATATCGTACTGATAATTCTAAAATATATTATATTTTCTAATATCAAAATAAAATAAAAAAAAGGAAGCTATGAACTAAATCAGGGATCGGCAGACCGCGGCTCTTTTCACAGCCACTTGCGACTCTACAACTCCAGCTCATACTTATATTATAACATATGACGCAATAAACGATTCTCAGCCATTCTCACAGTCTTTGGATCTACCAATTTATGAGAACAAACATTATTTTCCACGAATCAAATAAAAAGTGAGTTATGAAACAAATTAACCGACGAAAATTACAATCGTGCCTAAAATTGAAATAACTCAAAAAAATGTTTTTAGTGTTTAATTATTTAGGTTTCTTTGTTTAATAAGTAGTGCATTGAGCTACTGAAGTTTATAACTCCCATACATTATATTTTACTAAACGGCCTACGACTGTATTGTAAATTAGAGTTTTATATAACAAGCTATTTGATTTTATCTCGTCTTTTTTTGTGTGATTAAAATATATATGCTACAGTGAAAATGTGAATGTTGCAGCTCTAAGATTCTGTTTACTAAATATTTTACTAAACGAATCACCCAAGAGCTTAGTTCAGCGACGATAATCGTGATGCCTAGTTGAGTGGCTACCCATGTGCTATTATATCTGATGGCTCTATTAACACTCAAATTTTTATATGTCGCAACTTGAGATGCTTTCATATCATTATTGTTAAGTGCGAATACATGAAACTGTTAAAACAGAATATATCATCATCATCATATTATAAGATAACTAGTGGAATCCCTTACAACGTGTAGAATGCTGTACTGCATAATGACAACAGTTCGGTGAGACAGTATTAGAGAAAGAAGACAGCAATGTGCATGGAATGTGCCGATACACGCACACACGTGGTGCCTTGCACGAGCGGGGTTTCTCGCGATGGCTTCTGGTGTACCGTGCTCGGGTGGGAGGTGTGGGGGGGAAGGCTTACTCGTACATGTCACTTCCCTTAAGCCCTGGCAGACGCGACGGATTGGAACCGGCAATGGAGATAATAAATTAATTAATAATCAATAATAATATCAAACCCGGTGAATACATATGAAGATAGATAACTATCAAAATATACAAAGTATATATATATATATATATATATATGCAACATAAATAATTTTTTCAGAAATAATCGGATGGTTTAAAGGTACCTTAATGCAAAAAAAAATTCGTTGTATTAAATTAAGCTATATCATTAATATATATATTCAATTGTTATAATCAAAAACAATTTACCAAAAAAAATTGTGTGATACGTTTCGCTGATCCATGTATTAGTATTCTTGGTAGATAAATAATATTGTAACTTATTTTTAATATATATATATATATATATATATATATATATATATATATTAAAAATAAGTTACAATATTATTATTATTACAATAAGTCTGAAAGAGCATTGAATTTATTTACCAATTCAAGAATAATTAAAACAAATAGTTGTAAACAATTGTGATGTTCGCTGTTTATCCGCTTTACATTTCAACTTCTGCATGGAGTGGTATTGACCCAATTGTGGTTAAATAAATAACCAGATATGAAGTTAATAATAGATGAGCTCAATGCTAACGCATTATATTATATTATATTGTATTGCATTACATTATTCATACATTTTGAAAGATAATGGTCCCCTGATTTGTCTAGATTAGGTCTCACGAGTTTGAGGCAGTTATAATACGACGTATCATACGAAAATACTCGAAAACAACCGGAAATACACGCACGTATAATATTAGTCGAATGAGTCCGATTCCGTCTCCGGTTACGCAGTTACCTGAGTCTGATTATTATTATTATCATTATCAGAGTCAGGTAACTTATGTGTGCTGTAACACTGTGTATACAATTTTATTTTTAACCTTTAGATTTATTTAAAAAAGAGAAACTAAAATGTTTAAGAATTCGAACTACCAATGTAGTGTTAACGCGTATACTCGTATAACACATTTGTAAAACGGAGAACAACCGAGGAAAATCTCTACAAATATCAGATATCTCATAGAGACAAACCAATTTTTTATTATATAATAGAAAATATATGAAGGTATGGGGTAATTATAGGGCAACCTAATTACGACCTGTCTTCGGCTGGCTTAAGTGATCACTTTACATATATAAAAGGTTCACCAATACACACCCTCACTCTCCATATTTATCAAATTTTTGAAAGTAGTATATATGTTAGTATGTGGACTCGCTTCGAGTACCACTACGCTTCGAGTACATCGCCATCTATGGACCAAATTTGATAATTCAATTTTTTAAACAACACGTATGTCAATCACTACGAGAATCAGATTTTTTTTACTTACATTTTATATATTTTCCATTAAATATAATAAAAAGTAGGTTTGTCTTTATGAGATATCTGATATTTTTTTAATAACAGTGCCTTTGTAGGTAAAAATACAGTAATTGTGCGTTCTCTAACATATTCAAATATTGGTCTACAAATGTTTTCATATTCCACCTAAGCAATATGGACAACCACAAGAGCAAATATTATTCAATATGTAACTAAACCACATGACACGATATATTTTGACCACAAGATTCTCGCACTTTACAATCACACTCGTCGTCACGATCACACGACAATCGGCTCTATCATTTTCACCGCGTACGGAATGCAAGGCTATTTTTGTATGGCAATAAAATACAGTTTACACCGAAAGGGTCAAAGTGGTACTCCGCAATGACAGAGCCACGAGAGCGCCATAAACCGGAACATTTAACACGACAAGTTAGCACAAAGCAATGTGGGCGTGATGATGGATAGGGACGACGGCGATGGAACACATCAGATACCTAAAGCGGTCACGGTGTACAGTCACAGAGTCAAGGGTACCCGAGCGAGAGCATAATATATCCTCTCCGTCTCCAAGGATTGTAAGAAACACAACAAAAGCAAGGGTACTTTGTCCTCAATCAATCACGCTCTTACGTGAATAGAATGCTTGCTATGGAAATCAATTAATATAATGAAAACACAAAATAGCAGAATGTTACATTACAATCATTCATTCTTCATCTTGCAATAACTGTTGTTAGCAACGTTTAAAATTATTTTTAATTAAATTTAAAAAGTCTAATTATATTAAATATTATTACCGAGCCTCTTTTTATATTTTACAGCTGTTTCGGCGGATAGAGGAAGGGTAACTAAAATCATGGGGCAGCGTGCATAGAGGAAGAGGTAACTAAAATCAGTTAAAAAGCCGATTGTACGCGGTTTATCCACTGTTTGAAAATGGCCTTAACCGCCGAAACAGCTGTAACGTATAATAATGCTAACGCAAACTAGCAGAACTCAATAATAATATTTATTATAATTTGACATTTTAAATTTAATTAAAAATAAACACGGAGTTCTACAAACTAAACACAATAACAATAAAAAAAAAAAAACCGTTTAAAATTAATTCATTAATTCATTCACCTGTGGCTTCATGCATTCACTCAATCATCATACACTAAAGAATATTAATACGCGTTATTTACCACATTAAATTTTAACCTACGTATATAATTCCCATTCTTTTCTATTACCCAACCACAAGGAAAAAAAGAAAATATTGCAATAATTAAAAATCAACCAATGGGTTCAACTTCAGTGTGCATCAATGTTTTACGGCTTCACACCGTCGCTAAGATGATCAACGTCCGCTACCGCATATTAATAATCCTACGCTAGTTATACTTAATAATCATTTCACTAGTGTAACTGATCTACGCTGCGACGCTTGTAACCAGTGATGATGAGGAAATCTATGAACCGGGCAGCATCCAGCCGACGAAAAAGTAAGTGCTTCCCTTTTCCTACTCATATTTTCACCATTTGTAGTTTCTCGATTCAGAAAGAAAAATCTATCAATTTTAACTATTTATTTTAGAGACTCAATCTTTTGGCTGTCTTGCCTGTCAAAACGGGACACACGCTACTTTTTCTAATAAAATTTTTTAAATGAGTAATACTTTGAAAACGACAAACCTAATTAATAAACCTGCAGAAAAATATACAGAAAATGTCTATTCTATCGAAAAAAGTAAATACTTACTACCAGGACTCGAACTCAGATACGTTATCGATTATGCCACGGTAACTTTATACAAACACGTTAAAATTTGTCATCTTTTTATCTTATTAAGAATACATTCTAATTGTGAAGTTGTAATTATTCAGAACATAAGTCTGTGATATTTTAAATACTAATTAAATGTACTCATTATAAAGATATATATATATATATATATATATATATATATATATATATATATGTACATATGAAATCAATTTTATCGAAAAATATTGTTATTGCGCTACCGGGATCCTGAATCTCTTTTCCAATCCGGGGAAGGTGCATTACCAACTACGCTACAGCGACAGTACTTTTGACGACAAATTTTCTAACCTATGTGTTACACTTTTTCAAATGAATACATCTATCGTTCCATTATTCGAAAGTAATCTACATTGTTTTCAAAAGTACTGTCGCTGTAGCGTAGTTGGTAATGCACCTTCCCCGGATTGGAAAATAGATCCAAGTTCGAATCCCGGTAGCGCAACAACAATATTTTTCGATAAAATTGATTTCATATGTATATTTTTATAATTTATACATTTAATTAGTATCTCTCTATCTGGTACGAATGTTAAAAACCATTAAGATTCACATGGAAGATGATGATCATTATCTCATTTATTTTTATTACCAAAGAGCCATGTTCTAATATTGCAACATCACAATAAAAGTGATTTCATTACAAAGTTAATATCTAAAAAAGTACGTTAAAATTCGTATTCAGAAAGTGAAGAAGTGAAAGCATTTTCTCATGTAGCCCCACTTGATATTTGTGAAGTTGCTATAAAAATTATTTTCAATGTGTTCTTCTAGCTGTACCTACTAACGATACTCTAAAGGCTCATACTAAAGCAGATGAGAGAACCATAAAAATACAGGAAAATAAAAATAAATTATATTTTATTCAATTTTTCTCAAATATCTCGAGTTTCGTTATTTTATCATAATATCAAAAACCATATATATCATCAAAAGTACATATCCCATGGCATTTGCATTATATGGGAGGATGTCCAAGTATCGTAACATAATACAGACGATAAAACCGAAATGTCAAATCAAGACCCGGCCAAAACGACTATTCGAATAGTTCGAGTCGCACCGATGGCGTCTGCGAAAAAGGAAAATTGAAACAGAACACCAAAAAGATGCGACGACAATATAAACAAAACAATCCAAGCGAGGACCTTTCGGTTTATGGAAGAATAGACTGATATTCTTTTATATTGATAGTTTCCTTTCCCAAAATAATCCATTTGTAATATTACAGAGCTAGGACACCGGAATTTGTATTTTCCACATTATTTAAAAAACTTATTACACAATACAAACACCAAAACAATAATGTAGCAACAAATTACCACACCCCCGGGCAAACACGTATACCGAGCCCATGCCCACCCTCCCCCCGTCTAAGCATGCCTCGTTTTACTTATTTTTAATCAGTGTAAAAATATTTTTATTTTAAATACTAATTTAATGTATTAATTATAAATATATACATACAAAATAAATTTTGTCGAAAAATATTATTTTTGCGCTACCGGGATACGAACCTGAATCTCTATTTCCAATCCTGGGAAGTACACTACCAATTGTGTTATAGCGCCAGTATTTTTCATGACAAATTTTCGTACCTATATGTTACACTTTTTTCAAATTAATACATCTGTCGTTCCATTATTTTGAAAGCCATCTACATTATTTTTATGGAATCTCAAATACCTTTGAGTAAACCGACTGCAGACGCCAGAATTATCAATTCATTTTTATAAAATTTTGGACACATTGATACAACTTATATTATTAAGGAGAAGACATTCTTATTGTGAAGTGTAATTATTCAGAACAGACGGTCTGTGATATTTTAAATACTAATTTAATGTATTAATTATAAATATATACATATTAAATCAATTTTGTCGAAAAATATTGTTTTTGCGCTACCGGGATACGAACCTGGATCTCTATTTCCAATCCGGGGAAGTACACTACCAATTGTGTTATAGCGCCAGTACTTTTCATGACAAATTTTCGAACCTATATGTTACACTTTTTTCAAATTAATATATCTGTCGTTCCATTATTTTGAAAGCCATCTACATTATTTTTTATTTCGAATCCCGGTAGCGCAAAAACAATATTTTTCTACAGAATAAATTAATCTGAATAAAGAAACCGTAATTTAAATAAAAATTAGCGGATATTAAGAGGATTGCGAGCCAACTGAAAATCACAATTATTATTATTATGAATAAGAATTAAGTGTTTGATTCTTCCGAACCAACGGGATTATTCTTCAGCAGAGCTAATTATGCTGATACAGAGGACATTTATTGGTCCAGACGCCTGCAATGGGCTCTAAATCTTGAGCCAATGAGATCAGATACACGCGGCATAATAAATAACCGGAAAAATGTAATGGCACGTGTACACGAATGAGCCAGTAA
Organism: Eubasilissa regina; assembly: GCA_022840565.1. Classification (NCBI taxonomy): domain Eukaryota; kingdom Metazoa; phylum Arthropoda; class Insecta; order Trichoptera; family Phryganeidae; genus Eubasilissa; species Eubasilissa regina. Next base: position 5,525,308 of record JAINEB010000003.1, read on the forward strand.
CATAATACGTGCTAAGTAACAAAATAAATTAATTGAAAAGTCGTAAAAATTCTTACTAAAAAACGAACAAAATTCTCACTGAAAAAATGTGTAGATGTATTTTAGACATTTAAACCGTGAGATATTTAAACCGGTCAATTTAGCTCAAGTATTACACCGCGTAGTAAAAAAAAAACAATACTAACAGAGATACAAACTACAAAAAAGTGAGGTCTGTTTCATTTTATTACATTTTTTTGATCAATTTAACAGTATATAAAAGGTTTACTATTTATAATTTGCATACATTGTTTAAGAGAGCCAAAAAAGAGTGATAAGAGAAATAGATGATAATAATACAAACAAAAGAAAAAAATTAAAGAGATCAACGATTATATCACAAGTGTGTCAGAGGAGAAAGAGTTGTTTACCATATTGCATCTTTGATTAAAGAAACAATACAGATTTAAATTAACAATATGCAGTTAAGCCAAAGTTAAATAACGTAATTTGAAATGAAAGACACCACATAGGGTAAAAGTAAAGGGTGACAGTTATTACTAAAAGAAACTATTAGAAAAATATCCATCAAAAGCTGGAAACTGTCACCCTTTACCGCAAAATGATTAAAAATAGTGTCTTCCAAGTCTAAAAGTGCGTGTCATCACGCTAATGACTCGGCGTTAAGTTTGGCGTGTTAACGCGCTCACGGCATTTAAAAGTTGTCCACCGCTTCATGCGAGTATAAAATAATGTTTTACACGTGATAAAATGATTTCCTCGGTTCTGCAACAGCGAAGTATTTTCGTAATCTAAAATAATTAACCAAACCAAAATGTGGCGCGAGAATCGTCTCATTATTAATGATGAAATATAATATTAATAATAATGTGTTTAATCCAGCGTGATCAGGTTTTTTTTTAACTCGATTAGCCATAAAGATAATACATATTATGTTATACATTAAAATTACCAAATAAATATAATGCTACGAAAAAGAAAAAGAAAACCAAGGAAAATATAAATAAATAAATAAAAAGTAAAAAGTTCACACATATATACACAAAAAATATAAATATTACATATATAACTATTTCAGTCACGATAATGAACGGCTCGAACCACACGACTCCGTTGCCAACCTTAGCCCTTGACAGTGCATTACTAACAGAATGAGAAGGAGAAAAATAAAATAAAACATCGCCTACAAAGGAGGCAGAATTAATGCGCGAGTCGGTTATCTGAATGCAACAATCTGTTAGCGATTGGACAATGGCGAAAAAGACCAATGATAAGAAAAAAAAATATTTACTCATTATACAATGTTATCCAATTAAACCCAATTTGTCGAAGTTGCTAATTTAAATGTTTAGTATTATTTCATTGGATGGTTATCTCCATAAATCGTTGTTTAAATTTATTTTGTATATTAATTATTCAACTACTAATTTTCGTTGTTTACTTTCATTTAATTATCATTTTGCTTTGCTAAATTTTAGCGGCGTGCAGTCAGTGTACTTTGAAATAACCTTTACTAGACAGGAATTTGGAGTTACGGCTGGTTACGACGCCGAATAGCCGAATATTCGACCGAATAGTATTCAGCAAATCTGACGCGAGTCGAAAAAGCTAGACGATATATTTTACTCGAGTAATTAATAACATCCAATGAAAGTGCCAAAGATGAAAGTATGAAATCAACTTCGGTAAAGAAAACGAGAACCGAAGAGAAAGAAATGAACTAAAACAATCGCACATCATTTTGGGAGAGTTATGACGAAGTAGTTACAGAAAAGCGTTAATGAAATGTATTCCGAGCCAGTCGAGCCTTTATTCATGGTGGGCCATGAAGAAAAGTCAACTTCCATGTTCTTTATCAAAATTGGCTGCAAAATACCTTTTGGCACCTGCCAGCAGTGTACATTCAGAACGGCTATTCTCAGAAGCTGGAAATGTGTACGAGATGAAAACATCTAGACTACTCACTGAAAATAGTGAAAAATTTCTATTAAATACTAAATTAATCTATTAATTATAAATATATATGCATATAAAATCAATTTTGTCGAAAAATATTGTTTTTGCGTCACCGGGATTCGAACCTGGATCTCTATTTTCAATCCGGGGAAGTACACTACTATATCTTTCGACAAAATTGATTTTATATATATATATATATATATATATATATATATATATATATATATATATATATATAAAATTATATATATATATATATATATATATATATATATATATATATAATTAATACGTTAATTTAGTATTTAAAATATCACAGACGTCTGTTCTGAATAATTACACCTTCACAATAAGAATGTGTTTTCCTTAATAAAAATTTATATTTTTAAACAACAATTTGCCGCTTCTTACATTTGGTTATAATAATGTTATATAATGAAGATTCTATTGAATAATGATTGTTGTTTATTCATATTTGCATTACATTACGAAAAATGAAGGAAACAAAAACTGTCCACAAATTTTAATGTTCACGTTTGCGATTATATTTCTGATGTGATAAAGCAATCTACAAATAGTTTTATTTTTATCAAAAATCGATTACCTTACAATCTAGTTGTGTTTTTCAAAATAACAAAGTATTCGTAATTCGGCCGAATATTCGCTACAAGCCTAATACAAACACTTAGAACGAAATCCAAATGCGTTTATTAAAAAAATGTATAATATATTTTTTTAAATAAACAATTTTGTTTATCAATATACCACCGCGATTAATCATTTTATTGGGATATTTATATTTTCCTTACAATTCAACCAAATCAATATTAGTGTTGCGAATACCCTTCCATAATACAACAGTATATGATTAGTGGTTAGTACACACATACTTTATTTTATCAATAAACAATAATCTTTACAAAATTTAAACAGTAAACTAAACAAAATTAAATGTTAAAATTTTACAGCTATTAAAAACAAATGAAAATATGAATTCTTATCAAGCAGACAAAATAATATGGCAATATTATATTGTCTGGGTTGTTGCCAAAAAATATACAATGCCATTTTATGGCCTGCGTGATTAATGAATAACTTGTACAATAAATAAATGCATGAAGAATGACTTACTGAAAAGTATTTCATTTAACACTTGTGACTTTTATTAAAAGTAATGCAATCTCATTTACGGGTGTCCACATCGTGTTCAAAAATCACCAAGTACAAGTATTGGACATAATTATAATCATGTCTACTAAGTATACATATTATTACCTACCCAATAATAAGAATTTACAAATTACACTATCAAAAAAAAAAAAATGCAGTAATGATTTAATCCATTATATTATAAAAATGTTATAAATCTTATTAACTTAATTGACACATCACTTTAATAAAATGTATCACTTTCCTAACGTGGACACACAGAAAGATATTACAATCTTATGTATAGGGAGACCAGCGGAAAAATTTCAAGATTAAATTGTAATTGCTCCTAAACCATTAGGGTGAGACAAGTGGGAAGGGTATTGTTCGAAGCGCGTGATTTGTTTATTTGTCAGTCGCAATGAGCCACTGGTCGGGAGCGCACTGCGCGTACGTGGTTGAGCAATATTTAAAGTGCGGTGATTCATTGGACCGTGCGCGTCGCGCTTTTTGTACTCACTTTAATATTCGACAAGTAAGTGATGGGCCGAGCACGCAACTTATCTAGTGATGGGTTCAAAAGTTCAGACAAAAAGAGACAATGGTTAACCAAATTCCTCTGGGACCATCAAGGTCAGCAACGACGCTAGAACATGTGGTTCAAATTCGACGTGAAGTTGACGTGAAGTAACGCGTAAGTCGATAAAGAAGATTGCAGCCTTTACTGGAATAAAAAAATCAACAGTGCACGTTATTTTGAAAAATAAACTACAGTTTCACTCATACACACTGCAAATCGTGCAGTTTCTCAACGAAAATGACTATTCTTTACGTGAAATCTTAGCGAGAACGATGCTGGAACGTTTTGGAACAGCACGAACGCTTGGAAACATATTGTTTACTGATGAAGCACACTTTCATACCGATGGCTATGTTAATAAACATAACATGAGGTACCGGTGCCCTGACAACCCAATCGAACGCCATCAAAAACGTTTGCATTGTCCAAAAACGACAGTGCCCTGTGCAATTTCTACCCGAGGGATAATTGGCCCTTATTTTTTTAACCAGCGAGAGACAGTCACTGGTGACGTGTATTGCCAAATGATCGACGAGTTTTTGGTACCGCAACTGCAGCTGTTTCCCGGGTTCAACAACAGAACATAATTTCAACAAGACGCCACTTCACACAGATAGAGTTTCAATGGAGAAGCTGACAGGAATTTTTCCCAATAAATTAATCAGCAAGTACGGAGACATATCCTAGGCACCTCGGTCACCGGACCTTACACTGTGGGACTTTTTTTTGTGGAGATACCTTAAGTCGAGAATTTACAGCGAGAATCCTCGAACAATTCAGGCCCTACAAGAAAATATTCACCGTGAAGTTGGTGCCGTTGAACCAACACTTTGCAAATTTAAGAGTCGATTGCAAGAGTGTCTTGAGAAATGGAAGGCATTTAGACAATATTTATAAAACGTAAAATCCGCATCATTAAACTCCATTTTGTATAAATAAAATATGAGAATTACATTATAGTTTTCTTTTTTATTTAATATTAAACTTGAAAATTTTCCGCTAGACACCATTTTAAGAATTAAATTTATACCTTTTCTTTGCTAATTTTGCTATTAAATAACACTCATATTATACTTATTTATTGAATTATTTGTTTTTGAAAACATTTAGAAAAGAATGTAAACATTAATAGATACACGCATTTTGTAATGCTAGAAAAAAAAACACAAAGCCAAAGGTAAGAGACACGTGGAATAAAGTCAACAGCAAAAACCATCTGTTAGAGACCTAAAAATCGTGACTACCGCTAAGGATACCCACAGTATCGTGAAGCACGCGGGTATCCTTTTGTGAGGCGACGGTCAAATAAGTGGGTGGATGGGTCATCCCAATGTGGAAACGCGACCGTGATCACGATATTATAACGCAGTATCCCTTATCATCCCCAAATGCGCTAAAACAATGCAATTGTTTTAATGAAATCAGTTTATTTCGAAAAGTTAATGCTACTTAAGAAATTCCTATACTCTTTTTCTTCTTGCCTTTATCTCCTTTTTTCCATCTCCATGATATTCGGTCCTCTAGTGCAATTTATAATTATTCATCATCAGCAGCAATAATACACATTGTAACTAGTTTAAATAACACAGTATAATTTAATTTAACACACACAAACACACGCTTGCACAGGCTGCTCACTCATTACTGTTAGGTCTGAAGTCTTGACTCTGTATATGTTCATATTGAAGGGGTGACCATACTACGAACATACATTCGGTCTGAGTTTTTTAGCCAGAATTTTACTGCGCCTTTAAACTGTCTGTATTTCTCAATAGTTTTTATGTATTTAGTCCTTTTTGCCCATATGTGGTGCACATCCTAGGAATTTCCAAATTCTTCTCCTCTGAGATTCTGGTATTTTTGCATTTCCAAGGAAACCCCAGATGTTCTTATTGATGAACATGTAGTTAAGAAAGTTTTTAACATAGATCTGGACAAAGTCCACTATCCCCAGGCTGCTGAAAAGTATATACGAATGTGTTTTCATTGGTAATTTGAACATAACCTTAAGTAATATTTTTGTGCTGAAACCAGAAGTTTTAGACCAGTTTTTGTAATGCATCCCCATCCTACTACTCCATATTCAATGATACATTGGGCTAGGGCGTAGTATACCGTCATTAGAAGTTGATTGCATTAGAAGTTACTTATGTTTTTGAACATCCATATAAGTTTTTTGATCCTTTTGCTCGTTATTTAATGTATGCATTATTGTGAATCACGCATCGTTTTTTTATCGAATGTTGTGTATCCCATTTCCATTTAATATTATGAATCATGCATCCCATTTCCATCGAGTTTCGCGAATCATGCATCCCATTTCCATTTAATACTGTGAATCATGCATCCCATTTCCATCGAGTTTCGCGAATCATGCATCCCATTTCCATTTAATACTGTGAATCATGCATCCCATTTCCATCGAGTTTCGCGAATCATGCATCCCATTTCCATTTAATATTGTGAATCATGCATCCCATTTCCATCGAGTTTCGCGAATCATGCATCCCATTTCCATCGAATTTCGCGAATCATGCATCCCATTTTCATGAATCGTGAATCATGCATTCCATTTCCATCGAATATCGTTAATCATGCATCCCATCATTCCAGGTGTCTCACCCATCTCAAATCGGAGAATTTAAAATATGTTTACGTGTGTTGAGAGTCTGGGCTCATTATGGACTGTAAAGTTCAGTCATCGTTCCGGGTTTGTCACACTTCTCCATCATTCACGGATCTATAGATACACAGCGAGATTTTATTTAAGAAGCTGTCCAACAGTTTAACATTCTTCATTCTTCACTTTTACTAAACTCAATGTTCGGTCACCAGAATTACAATAAATTCAACAAACCAAACTTTTGAATTGTGCATTACAAATGTTCTCGAGACATCGTGAGAAGACGAGAGAAACTTCTTCTCGTATCACGCATTACCGCGAGCGCAGTACGGGGTACCGCCGACCGCCGACCGCCGCCGGTCTCCCCGGGTCGGTGAATAACTCCGTTCCCAGAATGACAGAAACAAAACTGAAATAAATAAAACACACAATAAAAACGTCCGCTCGCACGGTCGAACCTAGCCCGTGCATCTGACAGGTAAAGACGGTGCAATTTTAAGCCAAGATCGTTTTGCATAAGCCCACGCTCCTTGACGCCACGCCAAGAAGAATAAAAAAAAAAAAAAAAAAAAAACTAATATTAAACAAGAAAACGAATCGTTATGTTCTTTTTTTTAATGTGCGTGAAGGGTAAACAGGGCGGAATGACAAATAAATTAAAGTAGTGGGTATGTTCCCGAGCTTTCGTACTGTCGCTCAGAAACGGTTTGCAATGATAAATTAAGGGAAAAATATGAAGAACCAAGCAAAAAGGCATTCCTGTTTATGGGATACTCGCAAATACAACTTCAATTTGTGAGTGATAGCGTTTCTATTTCAACCTCCTGTAGGTTAATTCAGATTCAATAAAAATTAATATTTTTTTTATCAATAAATGTATGTTTCGCAATCGTTACTCGACAGTTAATTTCAGTTACTATTCGAGAAATTAATCAATCGTCTTAAAAAGGATACAGAGGTGACAGTCTAAACATTTATCCACAATTATTCTAGTATTGTAATGTAACTGTCAGGGTGGTGCACTCTATACAATCAAAAAAGCTGTGCATAACTATAATTTCTCCGAAATAAAACTAAATTAAATATTTATTTGATATATTATTTATTAAGTATGTAGGTCCACGCGCAAATAATTCAAAGTTCTCATGTTAATGTGTTTACTAGAACCATCTATTTAGAACTGACAAATAAAGCTGCGCATGTGTTTTTTCGCAAAATTTGCCCTGAATGTATACGAACTAAACGTAATTAAATGCAACCGCGCGGCATTCTAAATACACGTCTTCATTTGAACAGACGTGTTATAAATCCCCGCAAGTGTGTATTTGATGCGAAGTTAAATGTATGCGTTTCGATACATTTTAAACGTGATATTTTTTTATACTTTAAAATATTATTAATATTTACTAGTTGAATAATTTTACAAGAATAATAGTATAAATATTTTTATATAACTATAACACAACTTAAATCCATACCTAGTGCACGCCACTGGTAACTGTATACATTTTTAAATTCTGAAAACTGTCGAATTTTTCGGCACGTTAAATTATCCGCATCGCACGCCATTCATTACATCGCACGTCGCACTTAACAAAGCGTAAGATTATCAAAATCATGGCAAAGATATACGCTAAGTACAAAGTGGGATCTGATGACGGCGTAATATAAGTCGCCTCTCAAATAGAAGGTTAGGCTTAATCGAAATAAAGTGACATTTCTAAACAATACAGAGAAACATTCGCTTAACAGATCAAATTAATCGACAATTTTTGGAAATTAACTATCAAAATTCGACATCCGGATCTAATTAAAAGTTTTCCAGACGACTTGACTATGATAAATCATAAACCGGATATTAAATTATCGCCCAAACTTCACATAGCGACGGATGCGCGCATCCGTTTCGTACTTAGATCGATGCACATTCGTATGGTGGATGAATATGCGTACATTTTTCGACCAATGATAATAAAATACAGCCTGCCTGAGAAAAACATCCGCGAAATACGGCGGCGGTGCAAAATAATCACCGAATAATTAATTAAAATGAGAATCGAAATTCAGCGGCTATTAGCTGCAATTTATTGCGTTACCGTGCTAACGCTCGCGTTTTTAATTGAACAGAAGGAGATATATTAAGGAAAAAATATCAAAAGTGTACGTACGTTTCGACTTCCTTTTACAATTTAATTAGCATCCCACTCAATTATCTGTGACCATATTACAAAAAAAATTACCGAGACCGAGAGATAGGCGGATAATGTCAAGACGGACCCGCAAGAGGTATGCGATTGCACAGCAGATTGGACCACAACGGTGATGCCGAGGAATGGGTATGTCAAACTTTAAGAATCCCACGAAGCTGATAAAAAAGAAGAATTTTATAAATATTAATTAAATATATTAATAAGAAATATATACATATAAAATCAATTTTAACGAAAAATATTGTTGTTGCGCTACCGGGATTCGAACCTGGATCTCTTTCCAAACCGAGGAAGGTGCATTATCCAAATATGATACAGCGACGATATTTTTAGCGACAAATTTTCGAACTTATATGTTACCTTTTTTATTATATACATTAATACATGCATTTTCCCGGATAGGAAGAGATCCAGGTTCGAATCCCGGTAGCAATAATAATATATTTTCGATAAATTGATTTTATATATACGAGTATATCTTTCTAATTAATACATTTAATTTGTATTTTATCGTATGTATTTGTTAGATATGATACCTAGGATACGTAGGAGTGGTCGCTTTGTAAACAAATGGTAAATATGTTTGGATCTCTGATATAATTTAATTTTAAAAAAAAATACTGTGCCGTATATAAAATTAATTGACTGAATAAAACATAAGGAAAACAGAAATAACCTTACGAATCTAAATATTTATAAGATTGAATAAAATCGGTCGGAAACATTGCAACACCGGGTCACAGGTCAAATGAGTAATGAGATAAAGTTGATAGTCAGTGCCCTGCGTGAAAACAGAGCGGGGAGCCGCGATGAGCGCCACTCACTCCAGACGAGTTATGGCTGAGGACGCGGTTGTGACAATTTCAATCGTTGCGTCATTTGAAAATTTAATCAGCAAATAAAAGAGATGAACTCCACCAGTCAAACACAGATGCAGAGTGCCCAAAGCGGAAAAGTGTTGATGTAGGTCATTTTGAAGGTGATACAGCGTATCAATGTAATGTAAATAGAAGGCGCTCCGCACTATTTGCCTTGCGTATGTGTGTAGATAATTTATTTTATTGCACTCTTGATAAAAAAATTCTCCGTGGCTACCAAATGATATCGCATATTTGTTGCGGTTCTATTGAATTGTTTGCACAAATGTATAAACGTAGACGCTCGATATTAAGACCAAATTAGCGTACAGCGTAGCTTTTTGTGACGCTTTTTCCATAGTTAAAATTGAAAGGAAACTGACGAGTTATATCGGATAAGTGAGTCTATTTCAAATATACTATTGATAGAATCGGCGTTAACTTTGTAGTTTCATCATAATAGATGGATATAAATGAAACAATGTTATTAACCTACGTGAGTTTATTAGCACCACTCGAGTTTCGAGAGAAACAGTGATTCTCATCGACAGGTGAAGTATTAAATTAACTACACATAAGTATAGGTGACAAAACTTGGTGGTAGACACATAAGTAATTATGTACTGACAGATGGAGACTGGAAGGTGGAGAGGTGGTTTTAACGGGAATATTGAGAGGAGAGGAGATGAATTAGAAAATGTAATATTGTTTAAAAAAACTAATATCCGAGTTCAAATTCCTTTTAATTTCAAAACTTTCAAAATTATTCATTTCATTACCTCTGAGCGTGACGGGATACAGAAGTTTAATGGAACATGAATGAAAGGAATGATTATTATCCATGATGTGGTTCAAAAATTTGGAAAAGTTGTCAGTAGTTAGATAACGACAACACTCTCATTGACATACGAATAAGGTGAATTCGTTTTCTTTCCTCTTTCACGTCAGTTTTGATATATAGTGGCCTCAATCAGATGAGACTCGACTCGTAATGAAGTTTCACAAATCCCGGTCTCGGGTCGTCTTCAGAGCTACCTCCAGGACATCTCCAGCCAGATGCTACGCATCTATCCTACGTGCCGTATGATAATCTACCTTTCTAAGTTGTCGCTTTGATGCATAATGTCACCGAAGAATTGGAAGAATCTTTTGTTAACTATTGTAGATACGGCCCTTTGTGATTGAATTTGTTACAAGACTGAGGTATGTAGTCCTGTCCACGAAATACGTAACATTCTTCTCCAGCAATACATTTCGAAATGTATCAACTAGAAAGATGTACAAAAAAAAAAATCATGTATCGAAAAAATATTTAGTTGATGCTAAACTAGTTATTTCGATAGATAGAATTTGTATTAAAATACCACAGAAAGATGTTCTGAAAATGCAACTTCGCAACAAAAATGTGATCTCCTTAATACATTTCGTATTGCCATTGCGCACATCATGAAGATTGGAAAGGCTAGAGCGTGAACCAACATCATTTTAGTAGCTTGTTTCATGTTTACTATCTTTCCATATTCTCGTGAGTTGGTTCCTAACAACTTTAGCTAGTTAGTGGCAACTTTAGGTAAGGTGGATAGTGGGGGGGGATAATGGTACAGGGACCTGCCTTGCTACAAGATGCCCCAAAGTGATGCACACCACAACACTAATTGAACTACGAACAGGAACAAGGTGTACATATTTTACGTTAAACTATCAACAATAACAGACTAGGAGCATAGACCTCTTAGACAGCCGGACGCGGAAAAAAAATCTGCAGCACCATTGAAGAAGGAGAATTATAATAAATAACATATTATATATTTATTTAAGCTTTAAACAATCATACGAGGACAGATTAGCTATAAAATAGTGTTGAAGAGTAAAAATTTAATAATAACACAATATTTAGAACCACGATTTCTTTATCTTGTGTCAATATCGTCCTTCCCATGGTACAATAATGGTGTGAGGCGGACGCTCAAGTCACTTATGAATAACTTACTAAAAGCCCAAAAACGTGCGTTGAATATTTTCCCTTAAGTATGTTGTCGAGACTAAAATACCTCGATTCCACGTACAGCTTTCTACATCTATATTGTATCGAGAAATTATAACAGAAACGATCAATACAGCATTTTATTACACACAACAAATAATCAAACATACTAGCGGAACATAACGAACATTTTATATACAGTCAATCCTCACTCAACGACCAGGCTCCGTTCCAATGACCTGATCGTAAAGCGAATTGGTCGAAGAAAAAAAACTCTGAATATAGGCAACGCGCAATTCAAATTAGGGAAGGGGGTGGATGCTTTTTGAAATCACCAGCATCGTTCGATGGCCACTCACTTAGCGCTAGATGAAGAGAACGCGACACATTTTATAACATTAAGTGACTATTAGTATAGAGGTTGTGTGTGCGAGTGGTCGTTAAACGACATGGTAGTTAATGTGAATAAAAGCTGTATTGATTGTTAACATAAAAGTAGTCGATTGTCGCCAATTGTTTATCCTAGGCCTTCAACCTTTTAACTGCCGACCGTATTTGAAATAGAAGACACCATATATAGGTAGACTTTAAGGGTCATGACTTTTGATACAGTATCAATAGCTGGGAACTATCGTCCACAGATGACAAAATGATTTAAAAAAATATGATAACACTATAGTGTCTGCAAGGTCAAAAACCTTAAGTTTAAGGCGAGAAATATGTTAATTGATGTATGCCGCGTAAAATTTTTCATCCAATCCTCTTCACTCTTTTAAATGGGTTTGGTTTGAACTAATCATACGAATATATTTTTTAAATCTGATTATAATTGCCTCGCCTGTGATTGAATCAATGTGATTTCGGAACGAATTGAGTATGTCAATTACACCGGGTGGCATTTTGAACCGTCATAGTCTGGGCGCATTTTACTAGCGCTCCCCCGGCATCCATTTTTATAAGGCGTGCTATTATAAGATGACGCCGAACGGTTAACCTCCACACTAAGGGGTAGTGACTTAAGTAGGGAGGAGGAGAAGGGGGTGAGAATGCAGGGAAGGGGTGACATTGGAGGTCACGCGGTGCAGGCCTTGCCTCCCACACTAATTTGGAGCTCGTGTCTGCGCCCGAAAATCGATTCTGAAAATGGTGCAAATGTATCACATACATTGGAAAGGGAATGCAAGCGGAGAGGTTCAGCTCAATACCAAAATAACATCCCCCAACATTCGCCATATGAATATTTATTTATTTAATTCTTAACACAGTGCATACATAAGCACTCCTACATATGTTCTAATATAAACAAGATTAAGTATTTTCTTTTACTGAAACTTATCGTTTACTTATTTTGTCAGTTTAATTTGAAATCTATTTAATTTCTCCTCCTTTTTTATGTTTTCTGGCATTTCATTAAAAATCTTCATCGCACTACGTAATCGATTTCTGAGATTTGGCCTTCTTCCTGAATGTCAGTCTCAGTCTATCCCTTCCTCTTGTACGATGCTCGTGCTCATGTTGATTTGCATCATTTTAAACGAATGTAGCAATTCGGCTCGAACAATCTGAACAAAGTTCTTGATTTTGTTATATATATACATGTGTAATATAATCTATTATATATTAGTTTTGGTTGTTGACCAAATAATTATTATTATAATTTGTTATTTATTTATTTATAAAAAAATAAAAAAATATTCACGCTTTTAGCGAGCAAAAAACTATTAAAATTTTACTGCGCAAAAATATATCATTCCACACAAGTAAAAACGGCACCATTACCTCCAGAATAAATTTGATACATCTTTGACAATTTAATTAAAATCCAGTAATACATAAAAAAATATCTTAATAACCCAACATCCGTACAACAGCTGGTGGGTGGCAGGACCCACGAGAAAAAAGCATAATTAACTGTAACAGAAATAACATTACGAAAATAAATCGGCAATGTCAATGCAACATTGAATGACTTTGAAATCGAACCCATAATAAAAGAGGTCGACAGCCTCGACATTGGTGCCCGTGAAGGATAATCGAAAGTGACACCTGCGCAGATAATCGGCGCCGCCGATAACCGGCACCGCTGATAACTGACAGCCACGCATCGTGACCTGGAAAGCCAGAGCGGACGCGAACCTGCGATATCGGCTGCAGTCGCAGATAGCGACGGCTTATCAGCGGGGGCGCAGGCAGAAAACAGAGTCCAGGCAAAGGTAGGTGACCTAGATAAGGCGAGAGGAACCGACCGCGCGATTGCGACGGAAAATTAGCATGTCGTTACGTCACGTCCTTACCTAACCTAACCTGACGTAAACAATAGAGATATTAAAATTTTAAATACCAATTAAATGTATTAATTAGAAAGATATATGTAATGGAATAAATAATGGAACGATATATATTAATTTGAAAACATAGATTCGAATAATTTTCGTCAAAAATAATGTCGCTGTAGCATAGTTGGATAATGCACCTCCCCCGGTTTGGAAAGAGATCCAGGTTCGAATCCCGGTGGCGCAACAACAATATTTTTCAATAAAATTGATTTTATATGTATATCTTTCTAATTAATACATTTAATTAGTATTTAAAATATCACAAACCTATGTTCTGAATAATTATAAATTCACAATAAAAATGTGTTCTAATGATATTAAAATTGTTTTTTATTATTCTAACTAACTAACCTTCACGTCGTACATGCGTAGAAGATACTCTTCTGTGCGTCATACTCTCATCTCAATCACTTTCTGAAACTTTTAATAAGACTACTCCAATATCTGGTCTGTCTATTATTATACTTAATACCTATTAATTCATACTATTTAGATTCTAGATAGGAAAAAATTAACCTTGACTTGCATGTTTAATGAGGCGACAACTAACTACATGTACCATTTTATTTTTCACTTTTACTCGGGGTCAGCTCTCCTCGTACGATAGTACCGGAACGTTCTGTCGCTAACATGTATGAGCGTTCTTTCGTCTCGATATTTGATCACCAGGTCGCATAACATCTTCCTCTTTGTCTCCCGCCAGTATTTATTCTAAATGTAATTTTTGAGGACATGTTTATCTTTACACGACCGTACCGTCATAGCCTGGATTCTCCCACGTTTTTGAGTTCGTCGGTGCTCATATTTTATTCGTATGCCCTTTTTAATGGCATTTGAACAATAACAATATTTGTAAAATTAATTTTCGCGTTATTTAAAATTTTCTTATGTGAAAAATACTTTAATTGAACAGAAAAATTATATGTATGACAAATTAAAGAAATAATCATAAATAGAGAAATATAATAAAAGTTTTTACATTTTTAAATTTAGTTTAGAATACAAGTAATTAGCGTGTTAACGTGACGTAGCGAATCATGAATATTGAACAAAAAGAAAGCCCAACTCCGCCTCAGAATTTCGTCTAATCGTTTCAAGAGTATTCAGTGGACGATGCACTCGGGACGCGTCATTGTGCAATCTTTACGGACAGATCTATTATATCTTAATATTGAAATATTTCTTTGTTCATAATTCCTTCGCACATAATGCAACGATCCGAGTCGTCGCAATCTAAATGCAAAAAATAAGATAACCGAAGTGAAGATATATAATTGATAATTATAATGAAGTATCTAGCAGGAGCACGCGGTCCGTACATTACTAGATCGGATGAATATAATTATATATTATTTCTCAGAATTTCTAGTTATGTCACAAGTCATTCGAATAGATGTACTAAACAAGTCGTGTATTTAATTCAATGCTAATTATCGTGCTAATTAAGATACGCGGTATTGAGTTGGTGAGTAGAATGTACGATGTATGCAAGGAAAGCGACCTCATGATGAATGTTAACAAGTCGAAAGTGATGGTATTTGAGAAGGAGGAAAGCAAGACACCATGCAAAATACTTGTAGGTAATGAATGTTTGGAACGAGTAGATGAGTTTGTATATTTGGGAAGTATGTTTGATAGAAACGGAAAGGCTGAGAATGATATCGAAAGGAAGGTGACTGCAGGAAATAAAGTAAACGGCGCTTTGAATGGAATTATATCTAACGGGAATTTGTCAACCGAGGCAAGACTAGCGGTGGACAATGGAATCCTGGTACCGACACTGATGTGTGGAAATGAGGCCTGGAGCTGGCAGAAAAGGAACGAAAGTTGACTGAATGCAGTGGAAACGAGATCACTTAGACGTATTTGTGGCAAATCTATTTATGACAGAGTAAAGAATGAAGAAATAAGGAAAGAATGTAAAGCTGATGTTAGTATAGTGAGTAAGATTAAGAAAGGATCACTTAGGTGGTTTGGTCATATGGAAAGGATGAATGAGGAGAGAATGGTAAGAAAGATATATGACGCAAGTGTTGATGGAACCAGAAATAGAGGACGTCCGCGGAAGACTTGGCACGACCAGATAAACCAGATAATGGAGGATGGTTCTGTTAGAAGCCTCAACAATCGGCGAGCTTGTATGACAAGATGTATGAATGTGGATGAGGCGAGAATTGTGTGTCGGGACAGAAGAGTGTGGCGCTCTATCCTCTCTGCCTACCCCCACGGGGAAACGGCGTGATGGTAAGTAAGTAAGTAAGTAAGTAAGAGTTGAAATCAATATCCACTCTCTTAAATATAGTTAAACACTGTGGGACGAGTCGAGTCGGAGATAATGCTATCCTCTGTTTTATAATTTTATAAAATTAATCAAGGTATCAAAGTAACGTTATTATCGGATGTCCTTATCTATGGCTACTTTCAAAAATACGATCACCGGGTTCATCACAAAGTTGAATTCGAACAAATCCAGTTTTACTGGAGACATTTCGCATTCTTGGTTAAAGACACTAACAACTAAGGAAGTGTAGTTTTGAGATAAATGACTAAAGTTTTCATGCAATTATAAACTCTAAGAAAGCGTGAGCTGTACTTAGTTACTTATCTCTTTTTTTGCAAATGCAATAACAATGAAAAATAGAATTATTTTTAATCAGAATTTTACGTAAATCCTCACATTTTCAGACTATATTAATGCTTCTCAAGTTTGGAATGGTTCATAATAGAATAAACATAATAAGTTGTTCAGATTTTCTACTAAACGTTCAGATAATTTGACATTTTAGTGTCTTTAAATAGAGGTGCAATTTGTATAATTTTTGACATCTCACTGCATATTAGATTTTTTATATATATAATATTTTTGTACACATGTTTATATAATACATTAGAATACCACTATTCCTTACAATATTTTTTCTTTTTATCTACACAACCTATCTCCTATGCACTGGAGACGCGGGTGGTTGATTGGGTTGTTACCGGGCAAGGATGGAATAATTCGGGTTGCGGAGGTAAGAACTGGATTTTATGGTTTATAATAATGTACATAGATGTGTGTGAGTATTGGCGCCCTTTTTTCGGAAGGCTAAGAAGACGGTAACCGACACGCGTCATTCTTTTTACATCTCGTGCTTCGATCAGTCCAGCGGTCCGAATAAACCACCAGTGAGCGCTTCGGTCGGTTGAAATCTAAAGAAGACAACCCAACTGAAAGAACAACAACATCGGACCAGAAAGACAGCAGTATTAAATTGGTTAGAGCAGTTCATATATCGTATGTGTGCTTATTGTTAATCGGAAACCTGGGAACCAGCTATCGAAGGCATTTACATAAATAATTTTCTTATTATTATTATTATTGTGTTAAAAAAATATATTTATTGTCTTGCTCTATAATGTCATAATAATTATTATTATTTAACAATTCAATTTATACTTTGTTGCTGACAGGCACTTACATTATCTAAAAAAAACTTATTTGTTTATTGGAGGTTTTGGAAGGTGACTTATACCTCTATCTAGGCTACTTTGTTCCTGCTTTGGGTTCGGAGTGGGCAGGACTTGTATTATCTCTTCGGAGTCCTTTCGGTGTAAATTGAAAGAATTTGAAAAATTGTTACCATTTTGAAGGGAATAAATAATTAAATATTTGAAATATGTAGGTAGATATATAAAACATGCAAATTTATAATATAATTTTTTATATATATTATATATATATATTATAATAAAATTTATAATATAAGAAAAATAATTAACCATTTTTAAGTAATTGTGGCCACGTTTCTCAATACACAATAAATAAGGGGTTGCAGATTAACCGTAAAACCCGGCCGATGATGCGCTCGCAAATTATTATTCGGGCGAGCTTAGATTCGATGTTTAATTTTAATTTGGCGGAAATCTCCGAATAGTCGGAGATTTCACTATACTCGTATAGGCATATCGAAACCTCGATTGCTTTCTAAGAACGCGTGAAACATAATCAAAATAAAATAAGAATAGTAATGGAGGAAGAAAAATGAAACTCCAGAGTCCAATAACTATCTCCAGATCATTCTTTATCGATCCAAACCCGACGCACCGGTTCCAGAATTCGAACGCGGCCGCGATGCGAATCCGCGCCGGCGCGGTCAGTCAACGAGAGGAAAAACGGGTTACCGGCCGAGCCACCTACATAGCGCAACTCGAGCCGCACGACTCGACCGGCGTGAATAATGGCCGACAAATTGAACACGCCGAGTAACAAAATAAAAGTTAACAAGAACGGCACAACGAAACGCACCGCGCTCTCTGACCGGTCGCCCGCGACTGGGCGAATCGCTCTTCACGGGCCAGACGAACGAGTAACGTGCACATACGGCACGGCGAGATGCAGGCCGCGGTGAAAGACGAAAGTAAACTCGACGGCCGTGGCCCTGCTAAAAGCGGCGGGAAGTGGGGAGAAATGAGCGGAGTTGATTGAAACAACTTCTTGTTCCGAAGTTGGGGTTACGGGCGTGCAGTGTGCGGCGTGCAGTGTGCGGCCTGCGGCGTGCGGCGCACCGAGATTAGGACCCTGTGCCTCTCTGGGCCTATTCGTAGACCAGCTAGTTATTTGAAAAGATAGCACGACTTTCACTGCTTCAGTTCAAACGATATCGCGAGATGGCCTTGTAAAATACTTGTGTTGATATGACCGGCAGTTCTCCAAGAAAACTCGACGTATACACTGGCAAAATTATAATAAAACTAAAGGGAAACAATCGGCATTATTACAATTTTCCATAAAAACTAACAATAAATGTTGAAAAAACAATTATTTTACAATTTACAACAATTAACGCAAACAAATAGTAACGCGATCAGATATTTAAATACATAATTGCAACATGTTCAGACATACTTTTGTTCCAAGATTATTCACCTTTCAAGCTCCCAGAATATACAATCAAATTAGAACTTTAACTGACATTAAAGATTTTAAAAGGGATGTTTCAAAATGGTTGTTGAAATTAGGAAGATCAGATACTGAGAGTAAACTGTTTTATATTAGGAAATAATTCTTATAACTGCATTGTGCGTATTTTGATTTTGCATATTGTTTTGCACATTGGAAATTTTATCTCTTTTGTTTATATTTTTTTATATATTCACATTTACTTGCCTTGTATGTTACGTATTCTATTTGATTGTGTTTTGTCTTCAATGAGTTATTTGATTTTGTGAAATGTAATCTGTATTCCAATTTGCCTTAAAACAAGCTTGCCTAGTTGGGCAATGCATTTAAAAACTTGTGTAAAATGTATGTAACAAACTATCGTATTTGTGTAGCTGAACAATGCTTATATATGTCTTAATAAATAAAATATATCGTAACATAATTTTTACTTATATGTTTCATATTTCATTGTCAATTCATACCCACCGCATTATTTGTAGGCTACTGTGACGAGAGTTTGTAAAAGGTTTGATAACCATATTTTTATACTAATTTATTCTGTACCCATATTATATCATTTGACTCAATATGCTCTGTACAATATAAAATAAAATAATGTACCGTTCCGGCGATAATGCTAACGCGCGATATGCGACGTTTATGAGAAAATATAATTCTTTTAAAATTAACAATATTAACTTTATAGTTAAAATTCATATTTTTTATTTATTATCTTTGTTTTATTAACCACTTGATCGAGTTTAAATACATCTACCGGTTTCGAAAAATATCATTTTCTTCTAAATGGAAAATAATTCGACCCTAATATTTTTAGATCTAACAGTGATTAAAAATAATAATAAAATTGAATTCAAAATTTTTAGAAAACCAACTTTTACAGATACTATCATATACAATGAATCTAATCATCCATTATCACACAAACATTCAGGGTTCCACTCCATGATACATCTTTTGGTCAATATTCCTATGTCAACATCCAATTTCTATATTGAATTGAATACAATTTAAAAAAATAGCAGTTAATAACGGTTATAATACAGGTTTGATAGACATTATTTTAAAAAATAAATTAAAAGAATATAATAATCAAATTGATATAAATCACAGATAAAACATAATGATAATTGGCGTAGGATTTTATACATAAATAACTTTTCGAATCAAATATCTATTCACCTGCCACGAAACATTAGACCGGCATTTTATACAAATAATAATATAGGAAATTTACTCAAATTCTAAAGACAAAGATGATAAATTTAACAATTCTGGTGTCTGTAAACTTAGTTGCAAGGATTGCGCTGCATTTTATATTGGTAAAACGGGTAGAAATTTTAATATAAGAGTAAGGGAGCATTTGAGATGTTTGAACAATAGTGGGTTTTCAGAATTTGTTAATCACTTGATAGAAAATGGTCATGGTTTTGATAAAAAATTGGGATTGTCAATTTTGCATATAAACGGTGTTGGTCACAAATTAAATAATTTGGAATCGACGGAGATAAATAAAGCATGTAAAACTAATCAAAAAATTATAAACAACCAACTAAATTTAACTACGAGTCCCATTATAAAATTTTTTCCTAAAAATTATTCGACTAAATTTGTAACAATTTGAGTTAGGTACTAAATTTATTTTTTAAATAATTGTTGTTTTTTTTTAAATATATTCTGTTAAAGAAACAATAATATATGTTTTTAGTTAATTATGACATCCTGAAGAAGAAAATGGTATTTTTCGAAACCGGTAGATGTATTTAAACTCAATTAAGTGGTTAATAAAACAAAGATAATAAATAAAAAATATGAAAATATAATTATTTCAAATGGGAAAATCACTTTTAAATGCCAAGAACAGGTTAACTTTGCATATGATATTAGGGCATAAGTAACACGATATTGAACTATCCCATGTACCGACGCCAGTCTCCAGTGTTCAAAACATATCATGGGTCGACATACTTACATAAAAAATATCTGGACTGCCGGTCAAGCGATTTATTTTTATCAATACCATTTCACGTGCGTCTTTGCAAACGTGACATATTTTAAATAACAGCGTTATTAGCAAAACATTAATGAATACAAAAAGTTTAAAATGCTCAAACAATACAAGTTGCAGAAATTTTTAAGAATGATAAAAAATGATCAAACGAAAAGACATAATTACACGACCGAACGAGTTTTAAATGCCACGAGCATTAAACAGATCCGTTTTATAATATACCCGGCGTTACACGGGTAGAATATTTTGACTCCGAGAAACCTTAGGAACAATGAAAAAATGTCACGATTCATCTATTCTCAATAGCTCCCCATCATCTTAGATACTCCTTTGTCAGTTGCCGTGAAAAAATACACCAAATAAGCTCATTAATCTACCCTTAACACCCTACATAACATAGTGCTCCCTCCCTATTTATAGCTGAAGTGACATACGACGAGAATGTTACAATAATTACGAGTGCAGCATATTTTTCTTGGAAATACATCGCACTGGGTCATCATCGCACGCAGTAAACCATAATAATTGAAATAATTCAGTATATAAACATTCTGCATTCAATTCCTAAATTACATTTCACCAAAAACGCCGCGTATGATACAGGTACTGGTGTACTTTTGAATTATAATGTTTACAATATTTAGATATGTCCAAGAACACACAATTACTGAATTTTCACCTATAAAGGCTCTGTTATTAAAAAAATAATAGATATCTCGTAGAGACGAAGCTATTTTATATTATATTTAATGGAAAAATATGGAAGTACAGGACTTGCGACTAATTATTATTAATTTAACTATTGGTTAATTAATGGGTGACAATGGTAAACGTTATATTTGTATAAAGTTCACTTAAGCCAGCCGAAGACAGGTCGTGAGCCCTGTAATTACCATTAATTTCCATTAAATATAATATCGTCTCTATGAGATATCTATTATTTGTTTTAAAATGTTTACAGTTATATTCACGCACTTCGCATAACCATCTGTGCCAAAGCGGTCTGACTACATTCCCTCCGAGAGGGCAGGTTCGGATCTTACCAGTTGCTAGTTTTTTTTTTACTATTATTTTTACTCTGTATATTTAGCCAAAACACAAACAGCTTTATTTATAAGTGTTGCCGATAAAAGGTCACCAGGTGGCGCTGCAGTTAGTCTATTGTTGGGAAGGCCATCCACGCGTGTCGCGTCATCGACGGAACGGCATATTACTTTATCAAAATCGTGTTTTAAACGCATACAAGAAATATATAAAACCCACAAAGGGGATCGAGAGGTCGTGTGACCTTTGGTAGTGTGAAGCGGCGCATTTAGCGTTCCATTTAGCTGCATTAGCAGCTCCACGCATTGTCTAAACACGAGAACATCGTGTGCATCTATATACATTATACTTCAGCCGTGTACACATGGTAGCGGGTAGCCGGTAGCCGACTGTTCCATATCTGTATTGTTTAAATGACTGGCGGTTTACCAGATGACATATTCAGTCATAAAATATGCTTTTGGTATGGATGCATGCGGGCTGTAAGTGATCGCCCTGGCAGTAAGAATTACATTGAATTGGACGGTTTATGGTCGTGTTAATGGAGACTTATGAGGGTATCAATACGACTTGACGATTGAGGCGGTACATCACCGATTGTTGCCCCGTTAAAGTAACGATAATTGCCGCGTAAATATTGTCGTTATTCTAAAACATACCACAGGTAAAAAAATACCACTAGAATTGTTGCACTTTTTACTGTATCACGATTTACCCACCCACATCTGTTATTTTTACCCTCAGCATAGAGCTCAAAAATACACAACATCGATGCCTTTGTAGAATCTTCAATCGTACAGCTTGGGTAGACAGAAACTATAGAACGCCACACTATTCTGTACTGGTGTACCCACTCTTCATCTTCTTTCATCCCATTCGATTTTTTGAAACATCTGACAGAACTGTCCTCCAATATCTGAGTAACCCGGTCTTGCCATGAATTCGCGGACATCTTCCGCGGATATCCGTTTAAACAAATTAATAATTCAATCTATTTTGTGCGAGTTTTTAATATTATTTTATATTTAAATTTATTCATTGTCCGCCGTAATAGTTTATTTATACATATATTTAAAATCAATATCCAATTTGTACACAATATGGAAAGTACAGAAGTGTTTGTAAAATATAGTGGGTTGTCAAATTGCGATTCACGCAAATGATGAGGAAAATTTGTAAGCGGTTTAATGATCAAATTTCCATTGTAACTTTTCATTTATTCTTGCATCAAAATTCTGTACAATTAATAAAAAAAATATTTTATTTGTAAACCGTATTATTTTCAAATCACATTTTTATTGTTATGTTGCGATTTTAGACGATAATTATTTTTAATATATAAAACAAATAAGATGAATCATTAAATTTTTTTATGTATATCTCTCCAAGTGATTCATTTAATATAATGTCCCTTACTTACTTACCATCACGCCGTTTCCCACGGGGGTAGGCAAAGAGAATAGAGCGCCACACTCTTATGTCCAGGCACAATTCATCATCACAGTATCATCCGCATTCATACACAAGATCGCTGATTATGGTGGCTTCTAACTGGACCATCTTCCAGTATCTGATTTACCTGGTCTTACGCAGACGTCCTCTATTTCTGGTGCCATCAACATTTGCGTCATATATTTTTCTTACCATTCTCTCTACATTCATCCGTTCCATATGACCAAACCACCTAAGTAATGCTTTCTTAATATTACCCATTATACAAATATCAGTTTTACATTATTTCCTTATTTCTTAATTCTTTACTTTGTCATTACTGGATTTACCACAATAATATATTATTATACCCTTATAGTATAGAAATTATTATGCTTTATGTAAAATCTGAAAGCTGACAGAACAGAAATGTCCAGACCGTCTCAACCAATATGTTATAATTATTGAGAACATAGGTTTGTGATACTTTTAATACAAATTAAATGAATTAATTAGAAAGATATACATATAGAATCAATTTTATCGAAAAATATTGTTGTTAAAAATGAATTGTTAATTCAGGGCGTCTCTTATCGAATTACTCAAAGGTATGCATTTGAGATTCCGTAAAAATAATGGAACGATAGATGTATCAATTTGAAAAGTGTAACATCTAACGTTAATGTACTGTAGCATAATCGATTAATGCACGGAAGAGATCCAGGTTCGAATCCCGGTAGCGACAAAAATATTTGTCGATAAAATTGATTTTATATGTATATCTTTCTAATTAATACATTTAATTTGTATTTAAAAATGTAAAATGAATAAAACATATATATATAAAATAAATAATTATGATGTCAATTTTAATTGAGGAATTATTTATTATTCTATTATTATTATTTAAAATACGAGGGAATAAATAGAATATATTTAGTACTTACACAGGAACAGGAGTACAGAAATTCCGAGGAGTAAATCCACAATGCGCACAGACTAAAGACGTTAAATCACTTATTACTCGTGTTTCACAACAGAACACGTCGGGATCACGACGCGGTTACATCTGGTCGTGCAACTCTGTACCGCTTGTAATCCAGTGCAAGTATTACCGCATCCCAGGCCAGGTGGTCACAATGCCGCATTCGCTGACAATTATTTACTCGGCTATTGTGAAGTAAAACATCTCGACCGTGGAATGTTACGGCGCCATTAGACCGGGGGGTTTGTACATTTGCGTGACACGAATTAGACACTTTTTCAAAAAAAAAAATATATATATAATGTCGATATTTATTAACAAGATGTCTACAATTATTGTTATGTTTTGAATTTTAAACACACGTTCGAGCAGTTCACTAACTATGTATATTATTAATGTATTATATTATGTCAAAATTATATAATAGATAAATTGCACTTTTTAAACTTATTGCACGTGATAAGAATTACATTTTTAAATAAAGCATAACGGTATTATTAGTTGAGTCGATTATATATTAACTGATTATAAGTATTATATTAATAAAATTAACGTTAAAAAAACATAGTTATCAAATACTGTGATTTAATAAAATAAAAAATGTATATAGGTCAAGGTCTCTGAATTCCGGGTTTAGATCCACAACTTTCTAATCGAAAGTAACCCACAGTACGTAACGCCCACAATTGTCGGGAGGTGCGAGGCACAAAAACGAAAATAGCGATGGTAGTAAGAAGTAGTACTGCAGTGTCAGTGTGGAAACAGATATTCCGGCACCGAGAGACAATAATAATAACGATTCACGCACAAGACGACGTCAACAAACTTCCACGGGCGCCGCGAGCGAGGCAAGGTCAGCTGATAACTTTCTAGGTTACCGCTCTGAGCTCTGACACACGAGCGTCCGCTTTCCTCGCGAGCGCGCGCATAACCTCAATCATTATTTTTACTCTCACAACCGATCGCACGAAACTCAATCACGCACAAAAGGGCGGCCGGTGAGCCTCGAAATATCCACGGTGTTGTTTTTCAATCGCGGGTGGGAAAAACGCGTCTATTTATTTACGAAATGAGTGTCCCGGCGGCCATCGAGAATGACTTGACACACGGAGTCTCGGCGGGAAACGGAGGTTAGGTCGTGCGCGTCGACGGTGCGTCCCTCTCGCGGTGCAAGCGGCACTCGGTGCTGGAGGACGGCCGCGACTGCATAGCGCGGGCCGGCCTCCCCGCCCCGCGCCCCCCGACCCGCGCGCGCTAGGGCCAAACGGCGCCCCGCGCCCCGCAGCCCCGCGGCCCCGCAGCGACACCGCGGGGCCGGATAGCCTTGTGTAGATGCATTGCCCCTACACTGCACGCGGGGATCGGCGCGCGCGGTCCCAGAACCAATAATAATTCGGGATTTATTTTTTAATTATTTTAGAAATGGCGAGACTGAGAAACTTTTTAATTTAATTTAATTCAATGTTAATTATTTTTAGAGCAGTGTAAAAACAAAGTGGAATACAACAAAAATAAAAATACACTAAAATAAAATCTAAAACATTTATTAAGTGGGTATGTGATTGGGTGATTTAGTAATGATATGAATTGTTTTTTTTCTAAGTTTCCCGGGTATAACGTGTCACGAAACTGCATTTCGTATCGTAGAACAAAATACAATAAACATATATTGTACAATTAAATAATGCAATGATCTGTTTACGAGATGGGGCTGGGTAAATCAGAAAAAATATTACACGCAGGGGTGGTATGATACATATGTCTGACTTTAAAATTAATTTTCTGTATTATTTATTACTACAGTTGATTTAAATCGGATCACTATTCATTTCAATACATGAAATAAAATAAGGTTAATATAAAATAAGTAAAATAAAGTAAAAACATAAAATTTATTTATACATTAAAAATGTAGTAAAACGAAAGTTTACTTAGCAACGACACATACAAAAATATTTTAAAAAATAATGTGAAAGATCAAGATTATAACTAATACTGTATGCATACAAAAATTGTAATCAAATATAATGTAATACCCAGATTCAGTAAATATACCAGAAGAAAAAAAAAGATAAATAATTAATAATATAAAATTATTTCCGTGTGGAAGTGCATTAAAATGTTTAAGACAGCTGCATAGGCGCACACTACAATAAATCCATTCACTCAAACGTACAAAGCGCAGAGTGCATACACGGCCCACACACACTATCATATTAGAGGTATTATTTCGCACGCACACACAAAACAACCGCAGAAGTTATTAAACGCTCGCGTCGTAAGAGTCAAAGTCCCGTGGCTTGCGTATAACACATGCGAGCGTCTGACATAGACCTAACGAGTGTGTGACATACATAAGTCGCGTCCGCGGTTCCCAATCTAGTGCACAGTAGGAAGGCACTGTGTACAAAAGTTGACGAGAAACAAATATTTTGTTATAGATATGTTTTACATTTTTACTCGGAGTTTTTATTTTAAGGATGAACTTTCATTATTAACGTGTGATGTTTGGGCATACACTGCGTACGCACGCGTCCCGTCATGTGCGCTAGTGGGCCTCGATACGATGATATGTGTACTCCGTGTGAAGCGGGACACTCGCACACATGCAAAAACAGTAGCGACGCCAGTAACAGAGAGCAGTAAGCACTTGCATATTTGACAGTCGATTTTAACCTTTAAATTCAATGAATGCCTAATGGATTTTTCCTCTCTGGATTATCGGTGCAGTGATATCGCTAGTTTGGGGCTATGAAATAGTAACTAGGCGAACCGCTAACGTTTTCGGCTGTTCTTGCGACTGTTCAGTTTCATATTGAAATGTTGATAATATAATTGTCGTCATATATTAGTTTATATTTCTTTTTATGTGTGCAAATTTAAAAAAAACTTAAAATTAAAAAAGAACTAATATCGTTGTGGATTATTATAATTAGTCTTATATGCTATATGTTATGTTATATTCATGTATTATAAAACTTTATACTGTTAAAATCTCTTAGTTAATTAAATAAATAAATATTACCGCTCTACATAATTATTATTGTTAGTACAGCAATATAATTTTTTTAAATCAATATATTGTAGTTTTTGTCCTTATTTATATATATATTTTAAAAATCAATATTTATACGATAAAATTGACTATTAGCTTATTGCCTAGTTACATAAATTCTACTAATATTTTTTAATGTATTTTTAGATAATTTTCAAAATTACTTTATTTATTTTATATTTTGGAATTATACCGGTACCATTATTTTGCCTTTTGATATTTTTCTCATTATATCTACTCGTATGATTTATCATAGTTTTTATTTATTTTTCACTCACGTCATCATATTATTTCTACTCTCGCATTTTTCTAGTGTATCATCATTTCTCGAATTAGGAATTTTTATATTTCGCCATGAATTTTTATGCATATATTTTTCTCCCGTAACGTTCCTCATATTATGTATGTATCTTATATCCCGTGTCTTGATATTTTCGTATCGTGATTTTTTTCGAATTACGTATATATCTTTCTTGGTTTGATATGTTCTCAAATTACGTATTTACGATGTTTTTTGATTATTGTTTTGAGACCATTGAAAAAGACAAGATATTTTTCTACGGCTGTAATCTAGAGAGAACGATTAAAATTTGAACGCAACCAGCGTTCCCCTTTTCTGGTAATGTTCGACACATTTATAGCAGTGTGCGTCAAATTCAACCATTATAGACATATGAGAATGTGTTAGTGGATCAACACTTCTCACACATACGCAAAAGAGCTAACACCATATGTGCACTTGCAGTCTCGTTTGGCATATACTTGTACATACATAATTGACATTAATATTCCAAAGTGTAAAGATTTTGACAGGAAAGTTAAATGTATATTAACCCTTTATTAATAAATGAAAATTAAGAGATAATAAGTTATTATTGAACAAATTTCTTACATATATAACACAAAACATTATGGTAGAGGTATTTAAATAACCAATATAATCAAAGTTTTCTGAATTATTATAAATACGCTTGTAGTTTTTCAACAATTATTGCTTTATTTATCAGACAATTGAACTGCTTTGATAAGATTGTATCACTTTTAGAACACTTATGAAATAAGTATTATTATTTTTTGTTGAAAAATTAGGTCCTTAACGGTAAATTAATAAATTTTCACACACAGCTTGAACATTTTTGACTCTCGAATATGGAAAGTTATGTATGTCGATGGCTTAATAATACAAACTGTCAAGCTTTCACGAGAGAGGAAAATAACAAACCAAATAAATGGCAGGTGATGCGTCATTGTGTTAATTTTTTGACTTCAAACTCATGAGGTACATTGTAAATTATTTCACTTCCTATACATAGTTCATGGGAAAATATTTATTTATGATATAGATTGAACTGCTTATTCCGAATAAATTTGCATACACTCAAAAACGCATTTTTAAATGTAGGTTCATGTATAGATAGATTTACTTTTGTATAATACTGGCATATTTTGTCATTTAAAGATTAATTCATATTGTATTATTATATTGTATTAAAAAATATTATTTGAATTGTATACAGAAAAAAAAAACTTTTTGTCAGCTAATTTATTAATATTTTTATAAAAATAAATTAATATTATATAGGTACTCCGTAAAAATGTTAAGTGCAGTGAAGAGTGATTGAAATTTCATGTTCCAATGTAACAGATAATAAATCTATGTAAAAGAATTTTGTTTCGATGCCAAGCGAAATTTTATGTTCTACACTAACAGAATGAAATTTATTTAATTATACATTCTGTACATTTTTTTTTGTATACAATTTGAGGTACTATAGTATTGATTACAATACATAATAATTAGTAATTTTTCGGAGAATGATCATCTTCCAAAAGCAGTCAGTCAGTCAACCGGCAAAGGAAACGAAATCGATCCGCGGTAGAATTATAATTCGATTACAATCCATGGCGTTTAAAGGTATACATAATACAGAGATTGAGTGCTGTAACGGGTTTGGCTTGGAAATTATAGATACCTGGTTTGGACATCATCAAGCATTCATTTAAGTACATGCGCTCCATGTCGAGCTACCCACCAGGTAAAAGAATACAGACACCAAACACCCGGCTCATTTGTACGCGAAGCATTCATATTGCTCGACGGTTTCGGTTTCGATAGGCAAAGTCAGGATAGGTCTGTACAGTAGTGGCTGGCAAAAGGCGGCTACAAGGCCAGCGGTGTTGCATACAGACCTACTGCAGCCGACCTGCCTTACGTCATCCGTCTCATCCTCCCGGCACCGAACAAAAGAGATGAAAGATGCTGCACGGCACGAGACGCGGCAGTACCGCGGGTGATCGAAATGGCGAGTGGGAAAGCGAGGGTAAAAATCTGGCAAGACTCGAGAGAACGAGGAGAACAAGCCGAGAGTGCAATGTCAGAACGGTTTAATAGTGAAATACTCGGAACAGAGCCGGATTAGAGAAATAATATTTACAACCGCGGAAGCAATCGAAAAATAATACATCAAAATATTCTGACTGGGCAATTGCATTTACGATAATGATGAATGTCATGAAGAATGAAAGTAAATTAAAAATAAAACTCAACCGTAAACCGACAAGAAAAATAGCTTAGCAGCGTTTGAGAAGTGGTGCTTGAAAAATAGCTTAGCAGCGTTTGAGAAGTGGTGCTTGAAAAATAGCTTAGCAGCGTTTGAGAAGTGGTGCTTGAAAAAACGAATGGAAAGAAAAACAAGGCAATACTAAAAAAGTTTTTAAAAAAATACAATAAATGAGAAAAGAAAAACAAAGAAAAAAATTTCTCCGCAGGGGTAGGCAGAGAGGATAGAACACCACACTCTTCTATTGTTCTATTCATACCACTCTTATGTCGTTTACTTTCAGAAACACAATCATTCGCAGAGACTCAAACATGCCCTCAGTTAAACGACACATACACGATTGATCTTCTAAATTAATTTCCATCCCAAACCCTTCCATAAACTCCCACGGCCTATATAATCCCTCATCCGATCCCCGTCATTTCAATTATTTGCCCTGTTCTTGACCCTATTGAACATAATTTATAAAAAGATTAAAAACAATCACAAAAAATAAAAAATAAATGTAAAAACAATCAACAAAATATATATATATTTTTTTAAAAACTTTGCCATTTTTGGTACTACTTTATACAAGTTAAAATAAAACAATTTCACCATGTTCCCCACAATAGTCCAAAAAAAAACATATTACACCATTGTTGTTACCTCGTATGTCGGAGACAGCCCTTATCCCTCCCTTCTTTAACAATCGAATTAGAGAGATAAAAAATATTACAGTGACAAGAACGTTGTTCTTAAATTCAATAGATAAATATAATATATTAAAATCTTTAAGAATTAATAATAAAGCTTAAATACTAAACACCGTGTAAAATAAACAAATAGAAAGAAGTTAATGAAATAATACACGGTTAAGTGGTTTTAACATTTAAAATTATGTGTAAAGTATGAAACAGAAACATTAAAGTATGTACTTCAAACTGTACAAAAATGCCATTAGCGAACAGAATAGTCCGAAATACAAAATAAATTTTAAATTCAAACGCAAACATTTTAATTATTTTTCAAACAAGTTATTATCCAACGTGACCTAGTTTCGAATACCACAAAAACCATAAAAACGTAGAAAAACTCGGCAGGAAGTTTTTTTAATTATTGCGAATAAGTTCCACGCTACTTTACCGGGAATGGTAATTATTACTCGGCTACTACGTATGCCATTTCACGACGCAAATCAGAAACTAAAATGTATACAATAAGTACTGATGTATTCTCTAATGACAAAACGAATAGTAGAAATACGAACATACATACTTGTATACGTTTTTTTTATTTTTAAATATTATTATTACTATTACTCCTGTTTAAAAAAACAAACAAACAAAAGTCGTATAATTCATTCCACTCTCTCTGTAATAACCCATATTTGGCCTGTACACAGCTTTATAAAACAGCGAGTTTGATCTTGACACTAAGCATAATTTCTTTACCACCTACACTGTATCGCACAGGATTGAGAAGTCTCCGAGGTGATGACAATTAATTGATGTTGTAAGGACACGAGGCAGTGATTTGGACGTAGGTACGGCGTGGCGCCGGAAAGACGTGAGATAGATTTATGTAAACTAAAACTGTCATTCTCTTAAAAAATGCACCTTGCTAATGCGGTGGGAAAAATATGAATGTATTGTTTGTAACATAAATAAAACGAAGTATTCTGGGAGCGGGAACGCATTATCGATTCTGTCGCCGTAGTGTACCTAGATTGAAGATATTTTGTGTTTCATTTCTTCCGACCTCACAATCATCATCATTATCATCGCCAGTTGAGAGAAGCGAAGATCGGCGAACCACCCTAGCCCACATTTCTTGTTTCCTGTACGGAACAAACACTATAAAGCAAATTTAAAACATCTCTAACAGCCTTAATTCTTCTGTTTATTTCATTTTCCTGTCTCCGTGTGCAGGTTTATATTTTATAATTTAATGTACACATAGTAATTATATATTTTCTTTTTGGGAATCCGACTCGGGCGGGCAGCGGAGTGAGACGTTATTTTTTGGTGGGAGCGCTCGAAAATATGGCAGCGGATCGGTGGAGTCGCTCTCCGGAGAAATATTGCGGCGAGAGATGGCAAAGATTAAGACAGATCACCGCGGTGGACCCAAAGATATATGGGCCTAGTCTACCCGCAGGTTGAGGAGAGACCCCGCTGCAATGAAGAAAGAGGCGGCATACGAACGATGGCCGATGGATCGGCGTTATGGACATGGCTGAGACGGAATGACGTCCGGCCTATATTTTGAAGCAAGAGATGAATCCTGGAGCGGGCGTGTGGTGTCCCGGGTCCTCGGCTGCATCGACACCCTTGTTGTGAAAATAGAAAGCCCAAAACATGGTTTTGAGAGTCATTCATGAGAAACCCTTTCGCTATCCTTCAAATGAACTCTTTAAAGAATGTCACGTTAAATGTATATTCTAGACATCCGTTAAATGTATATTCTTGGCATACTGAAATACTTTTACCGACATAAACAATATCATCAGCAAATTACGCACCATCCCTTAACAAGGACACGAGCTGACTGTCACTATCTTGTGCCAAAATTAAACAAAACTTTTCCATTTGTTTAGCATCAAAAATATACAACAGTCTAAATGCAAACGTGAAAAATTGAAAGTATAGTCGTTATATTTTTCACGATAAGTAAAGTTCTAGCTCCACGAAACTTCTAAAGGTCCAAACTTGAGATTAAAACTGCAACAATAGTATATTAAATTATCTCACTGCATGTTGTTTTACTCTTTATACATCTTTTTTTTAAATGCTATCTAATTGTATCTTGTTCTACTCTTTATATATATATATATATATATATATATATATATATATATATATTTTATTTTTATTTTTATACATTGAACATTGCACTTACTTTAAGTTTTACGTTGTAATTATGTTATTTAATTACATCCTGCTTTACTCTTAACATTTATATTATATCTTGAACAATGCATTTACTTTAAGTTTTACAATTATTATATATATTAGATAAATTAATATAATGATATCTTGTTTAACTCATTACATATATATATTTTTGTACATCGAACATTGCATTTTGTTCACTACAATACCGAAAAAGCACTGTCTGCTATAATACAGTATGCTACTATTGTAGCATGCAGGGTACCCAAATATATGTCTTACTTTGCTGAAATGTTTATCCGATTATAATATAACACACCGTACTATGAATCAAATAAATTATTTTTATTATAGCTAAGCTAAGTGACCTCCCTCAGAGGAAAGTTGACCTGAAGAAAGAATATTTTCCGCGCATCCACAATCCCGATAGTGGATGCGCGGATGGTAATGGGTGGTTTTATGAATAAAATGTGTAATAAATATGAAAAGCGTTGTTTATCCTATCCGGGCGACACCAGAGCACGCACACACACGCTTGAGGACCCAGACTGAACCAAATCGATGGTGGCTCCTATGACGTCCTATCCTCTAGGGCCCAAAGGCACCGTAACAATGTGTATGATGGTTCACAAACAAACACATGATATTAAATTTTCACACACAATTTTAGAAGTCCATTGTATAAATACGTTCGAAAGTCCGAGCGAATAAGATTTCAAAAAGACACAGTCTACCTTATTAATAAATAGGGGAGACGCGAGACGCGACCATCATTTCAGTTCCCCACTATGGCGGTGAAGTAATTGTTGCAGTTAGTGTGGCGGGGCAGACGGATGCAGAATGCATTTACATATTGTATACAACGCGGAGATAATCATTGCAGATGAATTGCAACTGAATTATTATGGTCCATTGTGTCTCGGCGAGAACTCGGCTGATTCACAGATTATTCTCGGTCCGAGATACAGGATTCAGGTAAGCGAGAGAACTCGGCTGATTCGCAGATTATTCTCGGTCCGAGATACAGGATTCAGGTAAGCGAGAGAACTCGGCTGATTCGCAGATTACTCTCGGTCCGAGATACAGGATTCAGGTAAGCGAGAGAACTCGGCTGATTCTCAGATTATTCTCGGTCCGAGATACAGGATTCAGGTAAGCGAGAGAACTCAGCTGATTCTCAGATTATTCTCGGTCCGAGATACAGAATTCAGGTAAGCGAGAGAACTCGGCTGATTCTCAGATTATTCTCGGTCCGAGATACAGGATTCAGGTAAGCGAGTAGAATTATTTTTAAAATATTGAGCATTCAACATTTATATTATATACCTAATTGAATTCACAAGTCGTAAATCTCTATTAATGTGAGCATGTTCTGGAGTATATCGTCTAGAGATATTTTAAGGTCTCAGTGAAGATTTACCTTATAAGGCAAGCATCTTTCAATGTCAATTTTATAAAGAGATTTTTTTTCTTCATATTTGTGCGTACATTATTTGAAAATCAATAAATTAAAGACAAATTACGAAAAATAAGTAAAACTTAATTTCGAAAGAATAAAAATAGAAATAAGCAATCAATATGATGGGAATTTAATAGCAGTTATAAGTTATAACGTATTATAACCTTATAATTTATTTAAAAAATCAACGAAAATACAATAGAAAATTAATTTTAAATGTTAAAATGTTAATGTTTTAATAAATTTTTCTACAAATTGTACATATTTTCTTCCATCATCGTACATAATCTACTGTTGAACAACGATTTTTCGCATTTAAAATTATTGCGACAAACACCTACGTCTTCTTTATAATTAGTATAATTTCGTTGCTAAGCGACACGTGCCAACGCAGATAAGTAAGATTGTAATATTATGATAATTACCTGCCATCATGAAAATCTATGGAGCGTATATTGCAAAATAATCAACAGCTGAATGCACAGAAGATGTTTTATTCTATGTTGTGAAAACATCTTTGGATTTTCAAATTCTTTACACGAGTTGGGCATACCCATACCCGAATAAATTCCTTATATAAAACAAGATTTGTCCTATTACTAATTAGGTCGGGTAGATCCAGTAGTGGTGCACTCACCAAAACATATAAATCAATTTTATAATATTTATTGTCGTCATTTTTTTCCAAATAATATATTAAATATCTACCTTTTAATTGATGTATGCTTATATTAAATTTGGAGGTAACTTGCATTAAGGTTCATTCTTTTCCATCATACTTGTAATTAATCATCACCTTGTACATCTGCTTGTAAACTATGCCAGTCTCGATACAGATCTTTCTAGTGAGACGGGCACACTCCAACCTCAATTGTATAAATGTCTCTCACTTCAAAACTATAGTTGAAACACCACTTTTCCACCAAACAAGACAGACAAATCAGATAGGAGCAATTACACCAGGAAACATCGGCACTAAGGACTCAGCCTGATCCTTGATAACAATTAATACCTGCAAATCCACGCCCTACATTTTCTCACGATACGGAGCTCGAGTATTTATACTTCGTGAGCAGACTTAATTAATTATCCACGCAGACGCAGACGTAACATTAAATATGCAGTTCAACGTAACCCCACTTCGCATCGCCACGTACCTGAAGCGGTCTGGACTGTCCGCTCGCATGTTAGACCTAATCGCCAGGGTCGCCTGAGAAAAGATACCCGTCCGTGCGTAATAAATAATGCATTCCATTTTAAAAACTAAAACAGACGAATCTTGGAAAATACGTTAATTGATAGTTCATTAAATAATTAAAAAGCCAACGAACGCAAACAAAACATCTCCCATAATGTTGCCTTCGAGATGCGGTATCGTATGCTGCGTACACCGTGGACTGCGCTAACCATGGACTGCGCTAACCATAGACTGCGTACACCGTGGACTACACGCACCGTGTAATGCGCGCACAGTGGACTGCGCGCACCGTGTAATGCGCGCACCGTGTAATGCGCGCACCGTGTAATACGCGCACCGTGTAATGCGCGTACCGTGTAATGCGCGCACGGTGTAATGCGCGCACCGTGTAATGCGCGCACAGTGGACTGCGCGCACCGTAGACTGCGCACACCGTGGACTGTGTACACCATGGAGTGTGTATACCTTGGACTTTGCGCACCACGGACTACGTACACCATGGACCGCGTACACCATGGACCGCGTACACCATGGACCGCGTACACCATGGACCGCGTACACCATGGACCGCGTACACCATGGACCGCGTACACCATGGACCGCGTACACCATAGACTGCGTACACCATAGACTGCGTACACAATGGAGTGCGAACGATCAATTGTATCCTTTTTTCAAGATTTACGTACTAAAAAAAGACTCTCCACAATATGCAGGAAAATAATTCTTTTATTCTTTGGTCCCGTTGCTAGACGAGATGGAGACATCCTGGAAAAATTGGTGATCATGAGGAACGTACGAGAACTCGCTTGAACTCCAACAAGATGGACAAACCAAGTACGAGACAAGAACAAGGCCCAAGATCGCGAAGTGTGGAGGCAAATTGTAACAACGATTTATGCTAACGCTCGCTACATACTTTATAGAATCAACGTTAGAGAGTGAGATAAGAAGAGTGAGGCGAAGCGATAACAGACAAGCCAGTCCAAGGTGAGAGTAAGAGTTTATGCCTCGAATTTGGGTAGGTAATTTGTTTTTACTTCTTCAATATTTTAAAAATTATTTCGTGACAACATAATATATAAATAATAAGAAAAACACTTGATTTTTAAAAGAATCGGGGGTCTACAAATTAATTTTTAATGATTGTAATAATTTTTGTGCAGGTAAAACTTGTAGAACTTGAGAAATTAAGGAGCACTTGATATGTCTAAATAACAACAACTGTTCTGAATTCGTCAATGGTCAGTAGGAAACAAACCATTTAGGGTTTAGAAAATACAAGTAGGGGTTTACAGTTAGATAAATTTAATTATGTTAATAGCAATTAAATATTATAAATAACCAAATCCTTTTGGCAAATAGTCACTTTTTAAAATAGTTTTCACATTAGTTCCTAATTAGTTACCCACCACTTATACTTTTGTTTTTATCTATGCTTGCATTTTTAATTTTAGTCTACATTGTTTCCTGAAGAAGATACTATAGGGATCGAAACATGTTGATGTATCAATAAATAGTGATTTTAAACAAAGTGTTTTTCTTATTATTTATATAATTTGATGTTTTCATTGATTGATGATTTCATGGCAAAAATATTATTCGATTGTCACTGATAGTAATGTCTTTTGAATTTATTCAGTATTATGCGTGTTTATGTATAACCCTTAATTAAAAGTCCTCACAGGGTCCATCTCCGCCGCCCCTGACCACCTCTAGTGAGATCGAGATCGAGAGGCAGCCATCCCCCGGGCCCGGGACCTCGTGAGTGACGTGACGCGACTCCGAGGTCCGATAGCAGTCCAGACGGCCAGCGCTTTAGTAGATAATGGTGTCCGGTCAGCTAGTCATGTCCGACCCTCTTCGCTACGTGCACTTCCAGTGACAGCTCCATGTCGCGGCTTAACGTCTCTGGCTGTTATTTGTTGACACTGTAACATTCATTGCGCATCAACATGTGAATGTTCGGCACCAGATTACCGACTGGCAATATCTTACGAGATTCAGCTCGTTGTACTTTTACGTAAACTGGTACCTACACGTGATGTCCTCTTCAATGTGATTAAAGATAAGTATTGTGTGCACACATCTTAGAGGAAGTCAAAATGGTACCACAATAAAAATTACAAAAACCAATTAATAATAAATAAGAACAACTATGTAATACTATTAAGAAAATGAGTGCCGCTGGTACTACAAGTAAAATATATCACTAGCACACAGAATAAATACATTGCATTAAAAACGCGAGAAATCGGTACCCGTTGTGTGTTAGTCAAGACACATACCGCATTATTTAAAAGCAGGTATTTAATAAAAGAGAAAAATAAATTATCAAAGATATACAACTTCCATCCTCGTACTACTACACCATCGCTATCCGTAGATAGCGATGGTGTAGTAGTACTCGAAGCGAGTCCACATACTAACATATATACAACTTTCAAAAATTTGATAAATGTGAAGATTGGTGAACGTTATAAATATATATAAAGTGATCACTATCAATATTCCAAGACATATTAAGAAAAATATTACCATACCCAGTATAAAGCTACTGGTAGAGTCTGGGTTGACCACATTACTAATGAAGATATTCTAAGTCTCAAGAAAACTAGCGACAACTATCAGGGAAAACTATATACTCCGGTCACATTATACGCAATGAAAAAAATGATATTTTACATTACTCATTATGCAGCGGAAGATAGAAGGGAGCAGAGCAGCAGAGTCGTGTAGGTAGAAAGAGATTATCTCGGTTGTGTAACCTCAGAAAATGGTTCAATGCCCAAATGTTGGTGATCTTGTCCAACCTTCGATAGAAGGCGACGCATAAATAAGATGTAATGAAAAAAATGTGTACGCGAGCACACTCGCACACCTTAGTGAAAACATTGGATACTATTTCCCTTTTTTGATAATAAAGTATATTTTCAACAATGCCTAGCAAAATTTCTTTCTGCTAGTCCATAATAAATTCAATATAAAAGGGAGGCATACAAAATGTCACAAACAGTGCGAGATAATCTAGCGTATCTCTGTACAAACCCGACAAGGCTTAGGGGTGTGTGGGGATATGTAGGCAGTGGGCGAAGATCGGGGGTCGCATCTTGGACAAAAAATATTATTACCTACATACAATGTCGATTTAGACGTTGTTTAAAACGATGATGTTCTCTTCGTTTTACAGTTGGTTTAGAAATGAAAAAGACTAAATTGTACATCGTGTTAAGAGCGAGCTTTCATTTTTCCAGTTTGAAATTCGAGAAATTATACACGAATTACATCATATAGAGTCGGCAATTGCTAAGGCTTATAGACTTCTTGGTTTCATTGCTAGAACGTCTAACCCATTCCAATCACCTCATACTCTTATCATTACTACTTTGTTAAAACCACTAATTATTGATTAATCAACATGTTTCGATACCTATGGTATCTTCTTCAGGAAATAATATACAGGAAATAATATACAGGAAATAATACTGAAATAAAAATACTATAAAGTGGTGAATAAGTAAGAACTAATATGAAAACAAATTTAAAAGGTGACTATTTGCAAAAAGGATTTGGTTATTTATAATATTTAGTTTGCTATTAAAACTTTTCCTTATTTCTAAAATTTCAAATTTATCTAACTGTAAACCCCTAGTATTTGTATGTATAATTGCTAAACCCTTGTTAATATCAAAAGAATGGTTTGTTTCCAAAAGCTGATTGGAAAATTCTGAATGGTTGTCAAGAACTCCTTAATTCTGTAAATATCAACAAATAGTCGTTTAAACAAAGTATTTTGTCTAATTATTGATATAAAATTAATTTTGTAAAAAAAGTAATTTTGCTAATATT
Organism: Eubasilissa regina; assembly: GCA_022840565.1. Lineage (NCBI taxonomy): Eukaryota > Metazoa > Arthropoda > Insecta > Trichoptera > Phryganeidae > Eubasilissa > Eubasilissa regina. The sequence continues at coordinate 5,564,414 of JAINEB010000003.1, forward strand.
GAAGAAGTAAAATTATATTGGTTCACACTCGTCACGGAGACTTGAACAGTCCGCAATAGTGACGAGCGGAAAATAGACGCCTTCCAAATGTATTGCTGGAGAAAGGTGCTACGTATCCTGTGATAATGAACGAATGCCGCAATATAATCACAGCCGGTTCCCATCTGCAGCAGTAAATAAAAGATTATTCCAATTACGCGTCAAAATGACAACCTAGAAATGAAGACCGTCCTGGCCACAACTTTGGGCTGAAGAATATCGGCAAGGGTGGTTGCATGAGTCCCTGGGTCAGCTGTGAGGACGACGCAGAACCTGAACTTGTAAAGGTGCATTACGAACCGAGCCTCATTTGATTGAATAATAATAATTGTGAGAACTGTCACTTTTGTATGTGTGTGTGTCAGATAAGTGGTAGGGGTCATGGGTTATAAGAGGCCGTCATTGGGGGAACGGGCCTCTTTTCCATCGTTCCTTCGCAATAGTAATAATCAATATCTGACGTAAGTAATTGTATCTTATTGTAAAAACCTGTTGTAAGAAACGAATATTGTTACACATATCTACTGAGTTTTACTCCAAGGCAACTCGAATGTACAAAGTGAGAAAAGAATCCAAAGATACCACAATAATAATGGATAATTTGTATAGCGCCATTTTGGAAAAAAGTTTCACCTCAAGGGCGCTTTACACATAAACTGTATATAGTCCTACAATTATCTTTGTTTTAAAATTAAAAATTGTTATTTTCACTTGTGGAAATTACTATTTGAAAAGGTGTGTTTTTAATTTCTTCTTAAATAAAGTCTCTGATGCACTGTTGCTTATGACGTAGGGCAAACAGTTTCGCGCTTTTGGGTCTGCCACCGCAAATGCCCGTTCACTAAATTTAGACTCCTGGTAATGGCTGGTCAGTTCTACAACACTTCCTGCGGCTGACCTGAGAATTTGATGTCTACCATTCAAATTATACAAAGCTCTTGAAGATAGAAAGGCGCCATGTTATGTGTCGCCTTATATATCAACCAGCACAATTTAAAATCAACTCTTTCAGCGAATCGGAGTCAATGTAGCTGATGTAAAAGGGATGTTATATGAGAGAATTTGGAAACTCCATATATTATCCGTGCTGCCATATTTAGAATGGATTGCATCCAGCTGAAACATTGGCAGGCCAGCATAGATGCTGTTACAATAATCCACACGTGACACCACAAATGTATTTATAAATATATATCATTTACTGTAAATGTACGCAGTACATATCAATTATTTTATTTTATTGAAGGATTTTGACAGTGTAAACCTAATATAACTAATATAATAAATATTTAACATGTGATACTATTTATGAAAATCCACAGAAATAAGTATATTTAGATGCAGAAGATAAATAAAAAGAAAAAAGAGGGAGAAAGTGTGGGGAGGTTGCAACTATTGTTGCGGTAAAGGGAGAGCAAGATGTGTTTATAGGTAGAATGATTGGCCAAAATGAGATTGTGGTGGTTCATAAAAAGAACCCTTTAAGCGTAGTAAGGCTAATGTTGAAAAAGTCAAGTTCTGTATATTTTTCATTGTGGTAATTGCATGACCGGTGAGTGAATGAATTTAGTATGTAATATGTTCTACTTGTAGGAATGTGGAAGAGTGTGGATTTCCGGGTCGATCTAGATGGTATGTGGAGAAATATTAATTCTAATTGGCACGAAGGAAGAAATAATAAATCTTTGGTTTCTAATATCGACGTTTATTACTACAATACCACAATAGGTGTTTTTTCACAATACAGTAATGTTTGTGGTAATACAATCGACCCCTAAAGTACGTGTAACACTAGCGACTGGAGACTAGAGGTCGACCAGTCAGTCTACCGCTGGCAAGGTCATTCTGATAGCAGATGCAGGTCTGATGATGAGAGCGCTGTATTGTGGGGCGAGATGTCATTGTATTGAATCTTCGTTCATTATTTGAGTATAATAAAAAATATATAAAAGCCACGTATATTGTTCTACATATAGACATATGTATGCTATAACGAATCTAAACGAATGTGCCTCTTATTTTAACGTTAGATTTACAAACTGTTTTATTATTTTATTATCCGTCTTAGGGAGCAAAATCTAATGAAAATTGAAAATAACAAACAGAAAATGATCATACTTATGATAACGATTCGGGATTGTCTGTTTTGCATATAAACAATGTTAGTATTAAATTGAATAATTTAGAATCATTAGAAATAAATAAAGCGTGTAAAATTAATGAAAATACTATAAATAAACCAACGGACTTTAACCACAAATCCTATTCTAAAAAATGTTTTAATAATTTTTCACCAAAGTAAATTTTCACAATTTAGGTTAGGTACTAGATTTATATTCAAAATACTTTTTTTTTTAATAGATTTTCTTTAAAAATATAAAAATGTGAAAATTATATTTTTGGTTAGTTAATTTGACATCCCGAAGAAGGAAATGGTTGTTTCCGAAACCAGTTGGTGAATTAATTAATATTTAAGTGGTTAAAAAAAAATTAACTAAAAATAATATAGGTATAAGTATATACGTACATAAATACTATATACTAATAATATCAATAAAATTAAATACAATAAAATGAAGTGAGTTACAAAACGTCATTCAACGTGGGCAGCTACGCGCGACTTAATTAATAAGGGATCTCTGCACAGAACACGGCTGATTGAATGCTCCTTTAATTAGTTCTCGTTGAACAGATTCTATTTATGAACATTATGTTTTCGTGTGCTTATTTTATACTAGCTAATACACCCGGCGTTGCGCGGGTAGTAATCCCGCTCTCGCTCCCACATATAAATATCCCACCCCTCCGGAATCACCAGGTCCCACTCGAACCGCCCTTACTGATAGGACTATGTTCCGCAGTAAGCTCTGTACAGTGACCATAAAACCTTTTTTGCGATGCGTCGCGATCAAATACAGGGTGTAACAGACCTAGTCCACAATATTTTATGGATAAGTCAAAAATGTTCGAGGAGTACGTGAAAATTTTGAATCATTATTAAATGAGATTTTTACAAAAAATATTTGCGAACTTTACGTATTATTGTTCTATACCTCTGCTTCAGGCCCTAAATCGTGTAACCAAAAATAGTCTGGCCGCTCGAGGACTTTTTATGTATTATATTCAATACATAATCTGGAATCAATAAAATATTTCAATTAATCGAAATAATCGCACAACTATGACTTTTTTTTAAATGCTTGTATGTCTGAAATGGTTGAGATCAGGCACATAAAGCTTTAACATTTTCCACTTATATTTGTAATGGTGTGTTATACCCAATACACGTATACATATCGTCACCTGAGCAGCAACACCGTATATCTCATTTTTTTGTAAAAATTAAGATATTTATATCATAGGATTTGAATTATCGCGGAGAATCGTTCTATATCACTAGTTTTACGATAGCATCCTCTACGGGCGTGCAAATCAAATAAATGTAATCACCATATATCTTCTGTAACCTCCCTGACAACTGAGCACAAGTCAAGAGAATTGTACCTAAGTTTAGTTCAGTTTCAGTTTAAAAAGAATCTGCTCCTCTTTTCAACTCTAGAAAGGTAAGTAATACTTGAGTAATTGTACAAAAATCATTTAAAACTAGTTCTGTCTCTCTCTTGAAAAGTACACAATTCTTATATGATATGTGGTGACGATATATGCATAAGATAAAACAAATATTTTGTATTATTAAGGAGAATACATTCTTATTGTGAAGTTGTAATTGTTCAGAACATAGGTCTGTGATATATAAGGTATTTGAGATTCCGTAAAAATAAAGATGTTTTTCAAATAATAAAACGATAGATAAATTCATTTGAAAAGTATAACACATAATCGTCAATGCATTGTGTTGGTATAGCATAATCGGTCAATGTACGTTTCCCGGATAGTAAGAGATCCAGGTCCGAATCTCGGTAGCAACAACAATATTTTTCGATAAAATTGATTTTATAAGTATATCTTTCTAATTAATACATTTAATTTGTACTTAAAAAAATATTTTGTAGGTACTGTTAATTTAAATATAAAATCGACTGAATAAAATTTTTTGTACTGTATTTAATATCATCGGTAAGACACCTATAAATCTAGTATTCTTCCTATCTCCACTGTCTGTTTGGATTTAGACGCATCAGATGGATGTTTGCCTGTTCCAATCGGCAGATATGCATGTAGACCGGTCCAACCCAGCCGTCTGGTACACCCAAGGTTATACTGATTAGAGTTGCATCGCTAGTGCTGTGAACGATGACACTGCGTATTCATCTACCTACCGAGTGCCGGTGCAGTGGTGGTAAATTATGCACGCGAGCGCGCCCCTGCCAGCATGCACGACAGTCATTTTTAATTGCAGATCCGTCAGTTCAGTTCAGTCCAGTCCACCAAAAACAACAAAATATTGATGATTTATTAGCCTACAATGGATGCATGTTATGTGGATGCAAAAAAAAACGTCTAACCTGTCAAGGTGCGGCGGCAATATCATTTCTACAGCTAATCAATCAAAAAATGTTATTTTATTTTATTTAAAATTCTTACTGCATATGTGTTATGCTCGCTATAACCAATAAATAACAAAGATATATATTAATTTAAGTCAGAGTGTTGTAGGCTTCCAAAAAAAGAATGCACCAAAGCGCAGTTTCACTGCACTCTTTACAAGTTCCAATTCCAGGTGAATGAAGGTATCCCAAATGTTTAGAAAGCGAAAACACATCTTCAAAGCCAAAATACCATAATTTGTAAAAACAATAGCCTACAAACAGTGTGTGCTACCAGTACTTACATAGCGAGCTGATACATGAACCATCACCATCAAAGTCACACAAAAATTTTAAAGTTACCCAAAGAGCAACGGATGGGCTGTGCTCGAAATATCTCTGAGAGAACGAGCACCCAACGTATAAATTCACCGAGAACCATATACGTGTAGATATTTGTCGAAGAGATGGGGAAGAAGATCCTGGAATGGTGGCCTCGCACTAGTAGAAGAAGTATTGGTTGTCTTCAAGCTGGATGGAACGACGACGTCAGAAGAATGGCTGACAACAGATGAGAAAAACTAAAGACAGAGACGATTAACGAGGCCTTTATCCAGCAGTGGAGACACAGTGGAGTTACATATTGATGATGGTGATGATGCAATCTGGACACGAATTTCAAGACTGTTACCCTAAAGTTATTTGATTTTATTTTTTCGTAGAAAGCAATCACTTTGTGGTTTGACATATTAGATTAAATATAATCACTTTGTATGAAACCACGAAATTTATTATACGTCAACTGGTTTCGCTTATCTCAAGCTTCATCAGGACGTATTTAAGCGAAACCGGTTGACGTATAATAAATTTCGTGGTTTCATATAAACTGATTGTATTTTATTTAATCTTATTTGATTTTGTTATTTTTCTTATATCTATGATGACGAGGGACGACGGAGGATTCAGCATTTTTGAAGATAACTGATGTAGGCAGTATCTTTTTCAGTGGCTGTGAAGTCGATTAAACATGTCGCACTTCCCAAAATACCAGGATAAGCTGAAGATCCTTACAAACCGCTGGTTGGTTGTATCTTCACTAATCGGCAGTAAAATATGTTAAAATTGATTTAGATGAGTTCTACAAAGAACTCTTCTTCTGCTTCAATTCACGACAAGACGGATACACAACGAACGCACGAATGCAGTTGACTTCATGAGTGCGACCATTCAGAGAATGTATGCAGACTGTTGTGTTTCGTCCCTATTATGATTTGTCTATTTTTACGCAAAATCCGAAAGTAAATATTTTCATTTATTATAATATTCATATTTGAAGTTCCTACCTACAACAATGGACAAATCACTATTCGTGAGCTGAAAAAAGCCTCCAGTTATTTTTTTTTAATTTTCGGTTCGCAAGCGGCTTCGGTTCGAAGTTTCGACTCGTAAATTGATAAATACGTCGATCAATCATCAGCAGTCAGACATTTTCAAGAGGTGAAGCCAAAGTCACTGTACCAAAAAATATTTCGACACTAATACACGTATTGCGTTAGTATTCAGCTTAATTCGCGAGACGAGACAAATCTGCAAACGACATTTGAACCGCTGCGGTGTGCAATTTATTTATTAGCTAGCCTTGGTCCCAAATTTCACACATAAATACATAAGTACAAATAAAACTATCATTTGTTTCAATTTACAATTAAAAAAAAAACAACTAAGTCAAGTGAAACAATTAGATTCAAGAGTATGTGTGTGAATGTGTCCGCAAATGTACTTACTATCGATGTCGGTTCGGAGTTACGTAATCAATCAGCCGGTAGAGATCGGAAAGTTATTTACCTGAAACAAAATAATACATTAAATTAATCAACAAGAAAGATATACAGAAAAAAATGTATTTATTCGTTGCCACCGGGATATTTTTAAAGGATTTTTTCAGTTGATTAATATAATACGATTAAAAATACCACATAACTGTGTTATAAAACTGCAACGTCACAATAAAAATATGTTCTTAAAAATTAAATTAAAATTTATACACTACGTACATGTTATAACTGTTACTTTTAATAAAATACAATTATAACAACGATGCTCTGATTAGGGTGGCTACACGCGGAAAAAATACAAGAGGAGTAGCTAATTTGAATTTAACAATTCCCAAAATCATGAATAAAAGTATGGATCAGGGATGTTATAATTTCTTGTTCCTACACTAAAAAACAAACTATCTGAGTCATTACAAAATAGTATGCTGTCTCCTAATTTGGATGATAAAAAAGTGGGTTATCAATAATAGCCTGTAAGCATAAAATAAATTGTTCAAACTGTGACATTGATTAGTTGATATGTTTTGATTATAATAAAAGTAATAAAATTAATATAAATGTACCTACAGACAAACATCTAGCAAAATGTTTTGTGGGTCTAGTTTTAATTACAAAAAAGAAGAAAATAAAAAAAAATATGTACACACATTTGATTTTATCAATATACATATGATACAAAAAGTGAGATAAATAAATTCTTTGAAATGTATACGTAAATCCAGATTTGCTTATTTAAATAAATTATATTTTCCGTTAAGGAGAAATATTTATTTCTTCAATGTTTACAAAATTACTTTGTTACCTTATTTTATATAAATAATTAGACAAAATACTTAGTTTAAACCACTATTTATCGATTATTCAATATGTTTCGATACCTATGGTATCTTCTCCAGGAAATAATCTACACCGAAATTAAAAATACAAGCATACATAAAGACAAAACTACAAAGTGGTGAAAAAGTAAGAACTAATATGAAAACAAATTTAAAAGGTGGCTATTTGCAAATTGGATTCAGTTATTTATAATATTTAGTTTTAATATATTATATACGCACTTTATAGTTTTGTTTTTATCTATGCTTGTATTTTTAATTTCAGTATACATTGTTTCCTGAAGAAGATACCATAGGTATCGAAACATGTAGAATAATAAATAAATAGTGTAAATACTAAATTAATGTATTAATATAAATATTTTTCGACAAAGTTGATTTTATATGTATATATTTATAATTAATACATTAATTTAGTATTTAAAATATCATAGACCTATGTTCTGAATAATTACAACTTCACAATAAGAATGTGTTTTCCTTAATAAAATAAATAGTGGTTTAAATAAAGTATTTAGTCTAATTATTTATACAAACATTTATATTTATATGAATAGTTTAATTATAGTATCCAATCACCCATTCATAGAAACTCTTAGACAGAGAATAATTTGAGGTATTCATATATTATCAAAATACAATAATTAAGTTTTTAGTGGAATAGATTTATAAGATCTTGATGGTGAAAAAGAGATGGCAGGATAAAATAAATGAAGATCTGGTAAATATCTTGCATAGTGCTATTCACATCTACATTATGAAAGATAAACTATAATTTAAGAACATCGTATTTGAAGATTGCAAAAATTTGTAATCATAACAAACTTTGCAGTACATACATAACAAACCTTTTGATTTATTTCGGTTCACAAAATCGTCACAGCGCGAGTGATTCCAGGTTGAATGTAATAAATAATCTCGGAAACAGGTTAAATGAATTTTTAGGATATTCGTTATAGTAAGTATTGAGTAATAATTTGAAAACAACATTAATCGTATACATATTAATGTTTTCAATTTTGTTTTCGTAAACCAGGTAGGATCCGCGCAATCCTAATCATAATAAATAAATAATTATTAAACAAACACATTATTTATTTAATGAAACGAATATTATAAAATTACAGGCGACATTTCTACTGAAATATTTAAACTCTAAAGCGATGTCGGAAAGGAAAACAAAGAGAATAGGGACACAGTTAAAAATGCCGGCCAATGGGAAGAATAAAAAAAAATATCGACATAAGTCTGGGAGAAGTAGGAGGAAGACATTCCGCTGTACAGCATCCACCCACGGCCAGGAATATTTTCAGAGAATTTCAACAGTATACCGAGGCGAATAATACAAAGCAGTAATGAAATGTTTCAAACAAAGCTCATATTGATACCCATAAATTTATTAGTGATGTAAAGAAGGGTCCACTTTAAGGTTTTGCGGTAAATCATCATTTTTTGAGACGGAACAATGTAGCGATGTGATTAATTATATTCGTTTACTTTGCACATTAAATTTGTAAAATAAAATGAAAATGTATTAAAATTTTGCAAACTTGTTATTCTATAGAATTTGAAGTACATTGTTACATACATACATTATTTAATTATTTTTTTAAGCCAAATTTTAAGAAATTATTTTTTATAACATTGAGACATTTTCAAACAACAAAATTCATGAAAAAAGCACGAGTTGTTGTTATCTATATAAATATTGGTAGACAGCTTGTAGGTCTACTGACCCAGTGATCTAGTGGTCGGGGGTTCGCGCCTCGTTCCAGGAGACCAGCAAGTTAATTCTATTTTCATAGTACAAGTGTTTAACTTAGTTTGTAAATAGTGAGAATATTGATGCAACATGTATTCCGTATACGCATCTTTATTTTTAAAAAATATGATACAATACAATGTCGTATTTTTTATGACAAAATAACACATTACAAAAAATATATAAACTAAACTTATTTTTATTTTTAACAAAAACACATTTTGGTTGATGTAACGAAAATGGTAACGCGTTTCGCAGGATAGGTTCAGGTTCAAATCCTGGTAGCAACCAAATTTTTTTTCGATAAATAGATTTTTTTCTGTACATGATTAATTTAATTTGTATTAAAAATATATGCATTTACAATTTTCAATCTCTGACGACTCGGTTACAGCGTTTAAGCAGCAATCAGAAGTAGGTACATTTTGAAAGTTTAATAATAAATAATGTTCTGAAGAGAAATCGATTTGTTATGGAGCAATGAGCCATTATTTATCGCGAGTTCCAGAAGCACAACCCGGACATTGAGTTTCAATCATTTAGGCGGACGTAATAGGCGTTGCGCCGGACGTCAATCCCAGTCTGCAACCTGACTCATTCATTCATTTCACTTCATTGTATTCGGAGACTTGTGATTGAGAAATCATTCCTGTACGTGTGTACAAATATCCCACTCGACAACGGAAGAAATTCACGGAAAAACTTAATAAAATAAAATAAATACATATTGTATATTCACGTTTAAAGTAAAGTCTTGAATATCAGACCAATTGCAAGGTTCAGAAATTCGAAATTGTAGATGTAACGAGAGTTTGGGCAAAAACAGTATTACGAGATCTTTGAAGAAAAATAATATCGTTCTAGCTGAGAGTTTTCAAAGGAACTGGAATGAGAGAGAGAGAGAGAGAGAGAGAGTCGTGAAAAAAATACGTTCCGTGAGATTGGAATAGATTGCAAAAAAATATAAAGTTAAGAAAAAATTCGAATAACACAAAATAAATTACATTATTTCAACATCTATCACAATATATGTATCTAGACCAGCAGCCATATTCAACCTTTTTTATTTTTAGGGTCACACACGTATGCTAGGTGAGTTACACGGGCCGCAATATTATACTGATATGACGGAAAAAAAATCATATAGGAAAAATAGTATTGGTTAAAGAATAAGGCGCCGTCAGTTCATAAATCAACGAATTTTTTTTTTAACTAAAACAGAATGATAATAATACTCATCGCTTATCAGCATACCAGCCGATACCAGCTCAAACATTAACAACACCGTACAAAAAGTACTACAATAATGAAAAAAATCAAACTAACATGTATCCTAGCGTTCATTTTAAAATGAGTATGATTTTTGATACTGAGATAATTTTTTTACTATTTTAGACAAGATCGATGATTGTTCGTGCGCATCTCGAGATATTCAAAACTAAAATTGCCAGATTTTTTTTAAATCACGTTCCTGATAAATGTTTCGGGCCGCACATAAAAGCTTGGCGGGCCGCAGGTTGAGTATGGCTGATCTAGACCAAGTATTATATATTTCTCATGTTTACAACGTTAACGTTTTGTTTAGATATAATTATTAAAATTTAAAAAAAAAATTGTACCGACCACTTTAATTAATGTAACGCCGACCGGTTTCGACGCTTTCAAGACTTAACTACATACGATTGTAAGACTTGGCGCAAGTCGACTAGGACAAATGAAGGGAAACGCTACGAGAAAGAAGATAATAATAATATCATATTTTTATTTATTATTGATCTCAAATACGGATAACAATTTACCTTACACGGTTTAATTACTATTATATAAAATAGTGTGTTTTGTCGTTTATTGTGAAGTACTCAGAAATAATAGTGTCGGAACTAATATTGTAGCCATAACGCTAGAAATATAAACATTACATGAACGTCGTCGGTCTACTTGGATTGGATATTAACCACACGCTTGAAAAGACTAGAATACGTGGATGAAAGTGCAGAATAGTACGAGTTCCATTTCGAGTGCTCGTTTGCAAGTAAAATTTGTTCGCAAGTCGAACAAACTTAGCCTACGAATTAGCTAAACTGAACAGCACACTGACTTTTAAAGATGATCGCGAGTGACTACTGAAAACAATGCTGAAAGCGTGGGTCATGCACACCGCCAAGCGGCAAAGACATGAACTAATCTTAATTTGAAATTCCGGTACAATTTTGAATTTTGCACTTTTTGAAATAAATTTAAATAATGAGATACAATCGTTCAGATAATTGAAATTTTACAAGTTAAATGCTAGTATACAGAGATCTTACTGTATTATAATTTGACAACAATGTGCCAAATTTTATTTTACTTTAATTATCACGCCTTGTAAATGAATATTCCCCACCTAAGAGTGTATTATTTGGTTAATTACCTTTCCCATACGGTGGTAAAATAAAAACGCGCGTTCCGGTGCTATAAACTCGGTTTACATGTAGACTTTTGCGATATTTAAATCGGAAAAATATGAATATTTTACATTTATTACTTATATTGATCATTAAAATAATAGTTGACATATATGTATATGTGAATATATATTAAGTATTGTGTAAAAGTGCTTAAAATGAGAAAAAAACATTGATTATCACGAACTACAGCATAAAGACGCATAAAATACGTCTAACTTGGCCAGCGGATGCTCTGCTACTAAAGTGACGATCGGAACCCGGCACCCTGCGCCCCGCGCACTATGCCGTCAGCACCTCTCCGTACGTACAAATACACGTCAGATTCTTCGAGAAAACATATTTTATTGTGCGTATGGTAAATACTTATATGTTGTAATTATTTTATCCAATGCATAAATATATTACGGAGGAATACCTAAAATATGAACTCTGTATTTAGTATATCTACAGAGATATTCACATAATTAGAGGAAATGTCAGCTCAGTTTACATCATCGGTGAGGAAAGGTTTGAATATTTAATAAGGGGAGTGAAAAATATTAAAAACGTTTTTCCAAAAGCCAGGATTATATATATTAAATATATTAAAAATATATACCAGTTTACACGAAACGATGTTAAATAAGAGTCAATTTCTCCATTATGGATAATAAGTACAATAAAAAATAAGCAAAACAATATAATAATATTATTGAACAGGGCGCCGTCTTTGAAGACAAAACATACACCTCTCATTACGGATTTAGTAATTGAAAGATTACGACGCGGCGCGGCTCGGCAGACCCTCGGCAATTGTGGCCTTTGTTGGTACACCAGCGCATCAGCAACAGCGCCAGCACCAGCGCCGCGAGATCGCGGGGAGATGAACAGTCCGGGGATCGCGACACCGGAGGAGTTAAACGGCCGGGTTCAAGCCGTGACCGTCTGCGACGAGTCTGAAGACAGGTACTGTAGATAAAGGGTGTCCAAAAGAAAATTTTCAAATTTTTAAAAAACTACAATGTTATTCTCATATTTTATTTATACAAAATGGAGTTTAACGGTGCGGATTTTACGTTTTATAAACAATATCGTCTAAATGCCGTCCATTTCTTTCAAGACACTCTTGCAATCGGACTCTCAAATTTGCGAAAACGCGAGAGCAAAGCGTTGGTTCAATGCCAGAAATTTCACGGCGGATATTTTCTTGTAAGGCCTGAATTGTTCAAGGATTGTTGCTGTAAACTCTAGACATAAGGTATCCCCACAAAAAAAGTCACACGGTGTGAGGTCCGGTGACCGAGGTACCCAGGGTATGTCTCCGTACTTGATTAATTTATTGTGAAAAATTCCTCTCAGCTTCTCCATTTAAACTATAGCTATGTGTGGAGTGGCCCCGTCTTGCTGAAATTGTGTTCTGTTGTTGAACCCGGGCTGCATTTGCGGTACCAAAAACTCGTCAATCTTTCGGCAATACACGTCAGCAGTGACTGTCTCTCGCTGGTTAAAAAACGAGGGCCAATTATCCCTCGGGCAGAAATTGCACACCACACTATCGTTTCTGGACAATGCAAACGTTTTTGATGGCGTTTCCTTGGGTTGTCGGGGCACCAGTATCTCATGTTCTGTTTATTAACATAGTCCAGGTTCGAATCTCGATAGTAACAAAATATTTTTGAATATATTTTTTCAGTATATTCTTTTTTTGTATTAATTCAATAATATTATTTATTATAAAAAAAATCCCAACAAGCTGTCGCGAGCATAAGCTGATATATGTTTTTAGTAATCCAAGGAACATTCCGAATACTAGAACACTAACAATTATCCACAGTGGGCGCCGTTCATTATGATCAAGTGAAATATCTTTTTGATCACAATATCCGGCAATTATATCATCTGAAAACTACGATTATATTATCATCATCATCATATATATTAAAGTTATAGGCCCTATTTCGCGATGTTTATATGTTTATATGTTTATATGTAACCGATTTTGTCACACACGTTTTGGTTAATATCTCGCTTATTAGGCGTTCTATCCGCATTCTGATATTTTTCCCAGACGTCCGAAGGTTGACTGAGTCTTTACATCTTTTTCTTTTCATTCTTCTTCTTCTCCTCTATTTGTTACAACTCTTTTAGTTTGGTGATTTTTGGAAAATTTAACTTTTTATTTAGCCTAACTTTTTTTTCATTCGCTTATAAGTCTGCGAGTTTAAGAGCTAAAATCATTTTAATATTTTTTAGCAATTGCCACCGATGAGTAGTATCGTTGCACACTTTAAAAAATAATCTTCTTCTTCTAATTTATTTGTGAAGCTTGATTAAGTAAAATTTCGTGTTTTTGAGCTTTTCGCTGCGAGTTTACGACCAAAATATAATTTTATTACATCTGTGCATACATCACAATGGAATATAATTTATTTTCGTATTTGTAAGCTTCTATCGTTTAAAATTCACCTTAAAAATCTAAAAAACGCGTATTTTTTTTTTTGAAAAACGTACGGACCTACCTAGATGCGCCGAAAATGCGAAAAAACTGATACAAATAACCCCGGAAAAGTGAAATCTCACGACCGCCGGAGAAAACAAATGAATGCGGTTTTTTTCATATTTGACAGGCGAAACAGTGACAAACTTTGCGATTTATGAAAAATGTCGATTTTCACATGGGAAAATGTACATTTTTTGATTTGAAAACGTTCTCTGTACACTATTCGGTATGAAGCAGTCTATTAAAAAGATCATATTCATGGAGGTATCTTCGCGTCCATGCACCCTGAAGGATAATATATACCCGATACGAATTAAAAATAGTATTTTTAATAAATAATGTTTAAATATTATATCATGTCCATGTAAAAATGTCCATTTTCACGTGAGAAATGAAACATTTGAAAATTATTTCTACACTCTATGTAACATTGAGCTTAGTAAATAAATATTGTAATAATACAGGTAACGGTTCATTCGACCACCTTGAAGCGAAATATGTGACGAATCCGAATTAAAAAGAGTATTTTTATTTAAATATGTACATTGACATTTTTTGACATGTCCATTTTCTCTATCTTTATTATTATCTTTACCGCCGAATAAAACGATTTTTTGGTAGAAATGTATTTATTTTATTTACAGACTACTTTTTTTAATTTATGGCATCTTATAGCCTTTTCAGAATATTAATAAATGTTATAGATAATAAACGAAATTTAATAATTAATTTGCCGCGTATCCATATGCATTTTTTACAAATTTGACAACAGATGTCACTAAACACGCCGGATCAGAAAAATAAATATATTAAATAATTTTGGTATGGAAAATATGTTTACAGATTATGAGATTTTCTACTATTAATATTTTTCTAATAAATATAATTTATTTTCCACAAAAGGGTGAGGAATATTTTAAATGTTTTTTTTTATGTAAACAATTTTTTTAAGTATTAGATTTTTTTAGTACAACTTATTTTACAGAGATGTCACTAAACATCCCGTTTCAGAAAAAAAAATATATTAAATAATTTTGGTAAGGAAAATATGTTTACAGATTATGAGATTTTCTACTATTAATATTTTTCTAATAAATATAATTTATTTTCCACAAAAGGGTGAGGAATATTTTAAATGTTTTTTTTTTATGTAAACAACTTTTTTTAAGTATAAGATTTTTTTAGTACAACTTATTTTACAGAGATGTCGCCATACATACCGTTTGAGCCAATAATCGATTAATATTTAAAATAAATAGTAAGGCAAACATGTTTTTACAATATACTGAACAAAAAACTTAATAAATATAATAGACCCTATTTCGCGATGTTTATATGTTTATATGTAACCGTTTTTGTCACACACGTTTTGGTTAATATCTCGCTTATTAGGCGTTCTATCCGCATTCTGATATTTTTCCCAGGCGTCCGAAGGTTGACTGAGTCTTTACATTTTTTTCTTTTCATTCTTCTTCTTCTCCTCTATTTGTTACAACTCTTTTAGTTTGGTGATTTTTGGAAAATTTAACTTTTTAATTAGCCTAACTTTTTTTTCATTCGCTTATAACTCTGCGAGTTTAAGAGCTAAAATCATTTTAATATTTTTTGGCAATTGCCACCGATGAGTAGTATCGTTGCACACTTTAAAAAAAAAACTTCTTCTTCTAATTTATTTGTGAAGCTTGATTAAGTGAAATTTCGTGTTTTTGAGCTTTTCTCTGCGAGTTTACGACCAAAATATAATTTTATTACATCTGTGCATACATCACAATGGAATATAATTTATTTTCGTATTTGTAAGCTTCTATCGTTTAAAATTCGCCTTTAAAATCTAAAAAACGCGTAATTTTTATTTGAAAAATCGACGTACCTACCTACATACAAATGAATTGAAGAAAATGCTTGATATTTTTTCTTAATAAACGCAACACTTCATATTTTCAAGCAGCAACCGTGGGCTGTAATTGGTCAATACCCTCATTGGTTACATTTCATACATGGCTGCCTGAAAATTAAATAAACAGCTGTTTTACCTGTCATTATTGCAGTGCGTAATTTTCGCGCAATTTTTTTTTTGACGTTTCAAATGTATGACTTTATTTCGACTCGGCATTGTAATAAACAGCTGTTGATTTTCGCGCGTTTTTTATGTCATGTATCGAGATTCAGATTTCACAGCTTACAATAGTCATAGATATTTTATATTTTCCCGCACAAGATAAAATTGATGATTTCACTCCGGAATTTGGTTAATTAAGGTAAAATCATACATTATACTTAGAAAAATTTTCTGTACGTTTTTTTGGATTTTTATAGGTTTTGTCTAGAACGACACAATGATGATTTTTTAAAAGCGTAATTGAATTAATTATTATTTCGCAGTTGTACACGTGACTTAAATACGCCCGTCTTACTACAGACCGGTCGAAGGAGTTTGTTCTTTTACGCGTCTGTTATTCAATATTTAGATTGAACAGTTCTGGTGATAGATAAACCTGTAACTTACTTACCATCACGCCGTTTCCGGGGTAGACAGAGAGGATAGAGCGCCACACTCTTCTGTCCTGACACATAATTCTCGCCTCAACCACATTCATACATCTTCTCATACAAGCTCGATGAGTGATGGATTATTATTCTTTTCCTTTATTTTTCTTCTTCTTTTCCTGTCAAATCACTTTTCATGGTTTTATCAATGAGTATTAACAAAATGTTTGTTTTTATTAAAACCTGGAGAGATGGGTTGATGGTTGTATATGTCAGCTCTGTTTTTTACAATTTTAGGATGCCGAGAATAGTGGTGTTTTTTTTTACGTGGTTAGTAATCTAACCTAACGCTTCTCAAAGATCATCAGGCCTTTGACCCTTTTGGGTTGTTAGTTGTATACGTCGGGTCTATTTTTTACAATTCTGGGATACCGAGAAAAGTGGTATTTTTTTTAGGTGCGCGGGGTGAGTCTGTGTAGCTCCTGCACAATTTCTCCACCACACCTTAGGTTGTTGGCTATGTACGTCGGCTCTGTTTCTTCCAATTCTGAGATACCGAGAAAAGTGTTTTTTTTTTTTTGTTGGGTGAGATTGAAAACAGAGTACTGCGTCTCTGCAGGATACGTCTGCTACCGTGCGGTAGCTGTGCGGGCATGCTAGTAGAATATGAAAGTCGTTAACACAATTTATTGTACACATGGTGACAGCTAGAGCGATCGATGACTTCGAATAAAACTCTGCAGTGAATTTGATCAAAGTCATAGCAATACTAAACATAAAATTATGATGTCGGTAATCCGTGATTTATAAGGGTAGTTCTTGAGAACGTACCGCCGGAATCACACAAGGAATTAGGTATCTAAACAGGTTAAGTGACACTATTATTACTAGTTATCTCATTCCAAAACATACGTAGAGCGCAATATACGGCTGAATAACCACTGGCACAATAAAACAATCAGAACCTACTGTATCAATCGACACTTATGTACAGAGTGGGCCAAATTGGACTGACTGATATGAAATGCGTATAGTTTTTGTAATTTTAATATTTATTGAAAAAAAAAAATTTTGTATGAATATTTTGTTAAGCACCTGAATTGTTGCTGGTTTGTTCATGTAAACTCGGCCTTTTAAGTAGCCCCATAAAAAGAAATCAGGCGCCATCAAATCTGGGGAACGGGGAGGCCAAGCAAACTCTGCATTTTTTTTTAATTTGCCGGTCACCAAAAATAGATCGTTGCTAAACATAATAAAATTCAATAATTTTAACGTGCTCTTGCTCTTGCACTAGGTATGTAGCCATTATAAACATTCATAAATTCTTTATTTTTTGCAAAAAAATATATATAATTAAAAATAAACCCCACCAAAGTTATAAATTTTAATTGAATAATGCCTATATTATTTTTAAGAATAATGTAGTATTTAGATTTTTATAAATTTTACTATAATTGACTTATCCGTTATTTTATGTTTAACCGTCCGCAATAATATACACATGCATTATCTCAAAAGTATCAAATACAATAGACCTTTAACACTAATGAGAGTAGAGCTGTTTAGATCGGATTATACATAGATTTATTGAGAGCATAGTGATACAGCATATTCATATTTTTTTAAAAACATAAAGCTAATTGTGAGGTTCGTGAGTTGTTATATGTGTGTGTGTGTCGCGCGACGAGAAGAACGAGTGGGACGTCTGTGTGTGTAGGGAAGGCTTGTAATCGGATGGGTCCATTGAAATATGAAAGTTTTTTTAAAAATGTCCTAATTTTAAGTAAAAAAAAATTTAAGTAAATCTTAACAAAGCGCTAATTCCACGCTACTTAAACATAATAAATGTCATGGCTAAGAATTTCACTAAGAATGATACGAGTTGCACAAACTCTACCCTGCGTAACGTTTCCCCACATCTCAAGCACTTCAAGTGCACAATGTAAATTGCAGACACTGCTCGCTGAAACTGGAAACTGAAAATGATACCCACACCTCAACGCTATACGAGAACTGTGCAAGAATAAAATGGTGATATTTCCTAACAACAAAAGTCCACAAAATTAGGAAGATAGCAAAATCAAAGAAATTGTTTAAGAAATCTCTTCTACCGGATATAAAATTACTGAAAATTAATATAACTTCTACTCGCGAGTTCCACAACCATTGGAGTCTTTATAATCTATATCTATAAATAAGAGTGTCTGGTGGTTTGTTTATTGTTTTATTTCGAGATTCATGAAATTTTGCACACGTGACCTTCAAGACAAGAGGAAGGTCACTGTCTACATGAGATTTCTAAAAACCCCCCACCATCCCCCTTTCCCGGCTTTTTGGTACTTCTTGATACAATTTTGCACACTTTACGTTCAAAATAAGAGGAAAATTACTGTCTAGATGAGATTTCGAAAAACCACCCCATCTCCCTTTTCCACCCCTCAAAGCAGAATTTTGGTACTTGATGAAATTTTGCACACTTGACGTTCAAAATAAGAGAAAAAACTTACTGTTTTCATCTGATTTCGAAAAAAACTACCTTCTTCCCCACAAAATGAAGCATCTTCACTCTGTGTAAAGTCCGGGCAATGCCGGGTACTTCAGCTAGTAGTATATAAAAACCGACGACATTGATCAAAAATAAATTAATTTCTAGTGTGTTTGTGATAAATATGCTGTGTATAAAAATATTAATATTTTCTAACAGAGTTTGTCATCTTTTAAAAATACTGTCTTGTACTTCGGTAACCTAACTGGATATGTGTAATATATTTTTAGTATATTATATATCAAATCTTCTATAATACTTTCCGAAACTGGATACGTGTAATATATTTTTAGTATATTATATATCAAATCTTCTATAATACTTTCCGAAACTGGATACGTGTAATATATTTTTAGTATATTATATATCAAATCTTCTATAATACTTTCGAAACTGGACGTGATAAATCATTAATTTTTAAGATATTATTTTATTATTTGTCAGAGTGTTGGTAATAACGTATGTATTTAAAAAATAAAATATTTTTTTGTATGTAAGGAAAACAATTAATATGTGGGTACATTAATTATTTTTACAATATTAAAAATTGTTGGGGAACATGTTAGTGAATGTTAGGTAATTTTTAATTGCTATTATTTTATTTTTATTATTCTGTATTTTTAATTACATCTATAATATAAACATACAAAATATACATCAAAATGGCTAAAAATAAAAAAGTATCTATCTATATTATGATAAAAAACAAATAAAACAATAAATTTTAATATCCGAGGATAAAACAATTTGTACATAAGGGGTTACATTAAAACCAGAATTATTATTATATACTTAAAATAAATTACAAGTTGAATAAAAAATAAAGCAACGAATATAGTCCCGAGATACAACTTGTATATATGTATATATATATATATATATATATATAAATATATTGAATGAAATATAATGAAATTGGAACTTTACAACAAAAATGTGTTTTTTTTTATTAATAAATTAACACAGAACGAGAACTAGCACTCGTTAATTTATACGGTAAAGTATTATTTTTTTTGATTAAATTCGTGTCACTCAATAAATAGGTTGCCAATATGTTAAGCCAATGCACTAAATTGCATCAAAAATAAATTAAGACAAAACTGAGTGCTCCATCCTCTGAGAACATGAAGCGTGATAGATTCCGCATCAGGAGTGCAGCGACGAGAACTCCACCGAGCTAATTCGTGTAAATAAGGAAATAATGTTATATTGAAAGATGTTAAAGATGAGGAAACTAACATTTAATTGAGGAATAGGATAAGAATATTATCATAAAAATCTCACCAGAAGGGTTATTTCCTATATGTAATTAAATGTATATTAAAATATAATATTACACGGTACGACATAAAAAATATTATTTTTCCTGTTAATAATTTGGCTGCATGTAAACATCAATATGCTTAAACGTACTTTTATCAGAGATTAAACAATGTAATATATCAGCAGTGCTCTAAAAAATTACATATACAGACTGCGATGGCAAGGTCGAGTCATTGTTCTTCCTCATACCCCGTTCGCAGACAGGAAAAAGAGATTGTAGGAGAAAGATAGAAGCGATGAGAGAGATAGATGACAGAAAAGGAAGGGAAGAACTCGAGCCCCGGTCATTACGCTGAGATGATTATAGACACAGGATGAAGTGGTCTCTTCTTCGCTACATACACTTGTTTCTGCTTCGTAAACCCCTCATCAAAAGCCTCTCGTGATAGACGAGCATCTCTGAAGTTGGGAATAATTTGATGAGACGTGATATTTCTTTCCTACGAACATCGGTGTAGGACAGGGGTAGTGAACTTAAGGCATGCGTGCCCAAATGGAATTATTTTATAAAACCTAAAAAGATTAGCAGTTCACAGTGCAGTAGCAAGTCGAATAAATACATGATTGATAGTACAGTGTGTTATTATATTGTTATAATCTGATAACATTGCAGCAAAGTAAGACATATATTTCGGTACACTGCCTGCTACACTAGTATTTTATTGTATTATAGCATATAGTGCTTTTCCGGTATAGTAATAAACAAAGTGTATTGTTCACTATAAATATATTGTAAAACTTAAAGTAAATGCAATGTTCCGTTTATAAAAAAATTAAAAACTAGGTAAAGTAAGAGTAAATAAGTAAATAATATATAAAAATGAAGTAAGAGTGTGTAAAATAAGTAAATAACATACAAATATCAAGTAAACTTATGTAAAATTGTGATGCTCAATATAAAAGTTCAATGAAATAGCGTACACAACTACAGAGAAGAGTAGAAAATGGAATATTCAATATATAGGTACTGCTGTAGCAGTTTCAATCTCAATTTTGGAATTTCAAAAGTTTTTGGGCGTAATTTCTCCCCATTTCGTGAAGCCAAAACTGCACTTTTCTTGAAAAATATGTAAGACTATGGTTGCAATTTTTCACGTCTGCATTTAGAATGTTGTGTATTTTTGGTGCTAGAAACAAATGGAATCTATGTGCAAAAGTTTTGTTTAATTTTGCCACAAGATAATGACAGTTAAGTGAGGGTGCGTTATTTGCTGATGATATTGTTTAATGATAATTTTAAAATCAATACATGAACACGATCATCAATAGTTCACTATAAAAAGACGATGGATTGAGTGAAATAGTGAATAAATAATAAATACAAATAAAACACTTGTGGAAATTATTTTAATACACTTAGATGAAAGTATGTATCAGATTTTTTAGTCATATATATTCCAACGATATGACGATGCTGAAATGTTTGAAGAATATTAGTAACCAACAATTTTACTAAAAGAGGCATACTTATGGACATCTCGGAACATGTGTTACAACATAGTCCGGTCTACAACATGTCGAGAAACTGGTCTAGTTTCTCTATTTCAAAAGAATGTTGGGTTCGCCAAATAATTGATATTGCATTACAGATGTATAATGCAATTAAATTGGTATTTATACGCAAAATTAAGGTTAAATGCATTCTAATACTATAATTATAATGAGTAATATTTACAAATATTAAACACAAAATGGTATAATGTGTAATTAATATATTTTCCATCATTACTCGTACTATAGTAGGTGCACTTATTTTTTGCTAAGCCCTGCGATATAGTGGCCGCTTTACTGAAAATGATAGCTGCTGTACGACCAAGACCAGTGTTTCCGTATTTTCAATGTTGAAAATTACTATTTAAAATTTTAATATTATTTTTATCATAAAAATTGTCAAATATATATTTTTATCTCCACAAATGTACCCACGTACCAATGAATAATATATCTTTATACGACTATCTGTCTCCTTAAAATTCAACATATATAAAATAAAACAAAGTAAAGTTGTACAGTATAACCCAAATTAATTAATTAAACAAAAATAAATATTCAAACATATTCTCAAAATAAAAAATATATTACTTATAATATTCGAAACGTGTCGGCCGGTAACATATCGTAATATCATGTTTGAGACTGTTAACTGTTGACTACACCGTTTACGTGTTTGCGTGCTGCCGACTGGCGCGATGCCTGTCGCTATAAACTAAAGCAGCGGAATTAAGTGGAACTTGCCTCGAAAATAGCGCGAATCAAAATCTAGAGAAAGCAATTTTAATATGTATTCATGAAAACGTTGTCAAAATGCACGCCTTCAGATGATTACTAATTTTTCTATATGTTTGCAATTTGATGATGGCGATATCGGCACATATTGCAGACCACAAAAGAATTATCTTGATACAAATTAGATGAATCAACTAGAAATACATACAGAAAAATAAAAGCTATCGAAAAAATATTTTAGTTGCTACCGGGATACGAACCTGGGACCTTTTGGATTAAAAATGGAATAGCAGATGTATTCATTTGAAAGAGCTGCAGTAGAAAAATTCGAAAAATTGTCGTTAACTTACTCGGTCGGTGTGGCGAAACTGGATAACGCACTTCCCCGGTTCTTATCTCGGTAGTAACTAAAATATTTTTTCGGTATATCTTTCTAGTTGATTAGTTTAATTTGTATTAAATACACTGAACTATGTTCTGAGAAACTGCAAATTCACAATACTAATGTGTTCTTCTTAAAAATTAAAAATAATTATCT
This sequence comes from Eubasilissa regina, assembly GCA_022840565.1. Classification (NCBI taxonomy): domain Eukaryota; kingdom Metazoa; phylum Arthropoda; class Insecta; order Trichoptera; family Phryganeidae; genus Eubasilissa; species Eubasilissa regina. Next base: position 5,587,421 of record JAINEB010000003.1, read on the forward strand.
TGTATAATATAATAAATGATAGCACGCGGTTACAAAAAGGTTTGCCACCCAATCTTATTATTTGGACACTATCAGCGACAGGCATGCATCTATATTAAATTGTTATATATAATGTAATGATTTTCAATGCAGATTATAGAAAAAAATATTAACAAAAGAACGATTCCACGATATTATGAACCCTAGAAAATAATAATAGAAATCAATATCATTAAGTATGCGTGCAATGTGTACAGCATAGAAGTAAAACAAGTAGCTGGTTGGTCTAGTGATTAAGACGCTGGCATAGTGATCTAGTGGTCAGGGGGTCGCGCGCCTCGTTCCAGAAGACCAGCAAGTTAGTCCTATCTTCAACAAAATGTAACAGAATTATTAGATCAGCCGATCTCAGATGAACGGGATAAGGTGACTACAAAGAAGACCTATAAGTACATTAAGTAATTTTTTTTTTTTAAAGTGACTACTATAAATTAAAGAATATTTTCTAGCACGTTAAACATATTATTGTTCGTGGGGGGAAGGATAAAACATGAACATCGAAAATAACATAAAGATTATGATCGGAAATCAAACGCACGCACGTCTCTAGAATAGGATAATAAGAAAAAGTACCTACCTAGAACAATAATAACCATATCGAATGACCATAAGTAGCATGGATATTGTCTTCGAGAATGCGCGCAACTCGGCGATCACAACTCTGACGAGGAGCAGAAGCGTACCGATGGTGTCGTCGGTTTCGAAAGTCAGCGGAATGATTGTAACTTCACTTTTTACATCGTGACAGGTGCGTATACCCCCCCCCCCCATTATACACACACACATACACAGAGCCAGCCATCGGGTATTACCGAACAGGGTTGTGCCCTTTGAGATTGCCCGGTAATCAATTTCCTCGCAACGAGGCACTCGGTTTGATTGTGCTTCCCCTGGGCGAATATCGCGTCGGCAGGATATAATGAATTCCTGAGGGTGCTTGTGATAGATACCTGGTCGACCGATGCAGTATCGCATCTTATTTGTACTTAGCTAGAAGCTGGGTATTTACGGTATGATTACTGTACTTTTTAAAAATAATTAATCTGTATAGGTATATATAAAATTAAATGTATGTCTGACTATTCCATGTACAATCCTATATCTTTTGATTAATTCAAATTTTACGTATACTTTAGTACTATGCGCAAAACATAGGAATACTTCCCCCCCACTTGAACACCAGATCGCTTCTGGTCTAAACAGTCAGTCATCCCACCGCACCCCTCAGACACCTTACCTAACCTTATTCCTGGATCAAATATTACATACATCGTTACTCGCAAAAAGAAGGGCAATGCCGGATATGAATAGCTCATATATGTACGTACAGCTTAGTATGTACTTATATTGAAATTAAATAAACATTTTGTTCAAAGAAAATACGAATTGAGAGGAAACCGTGTCATAGCGGATGTCTTTATCCAACAGTAGATAGATCGTCTGCCTATCTAAGAGTACCCTAAATTGGGATGAAAAGGGACAATCGACAGAAAAAAGTTTCAAGTCTTATTACGCAACTTTGACACGAGTTTAGGACTTCAAATATTTTATGTTAAAAAAATCAATTATCACGGTACCATATAATAACATTTTTAATTATAAAACTTCATATATTTTGCAGGTTAACGGACAAAATTTACACCGCATAACTTTGCGGGTAAACTTATTAAACAATTAGGTTTTTCGGTTAATCTTAATAATAACAAAGAAGAATTTCATGATGAAGACTAGTATTTTGTATTTAAGCAAAATTTCATATTGATAAATATTTTACACTAGTTTTACTGTCAAGTATCGCTAATAGCCTATTTTTGGGTCGAATAGGGACAAGTCGTGAGATGAATATGTTACACTATTTTTGCATTACGTCACTGTACTTCTAGATACATTATTATTATTTTGGCGGTAGACGAGTAGACAAAACCGAGAACTTACACATCTGATCCAAGGGGACAAAGTTATTTGAAATACGGGAAAGAAGATATTAAGAAAGCTGTTGGAAAAAAAAGAAGGCAGATAAGAAGCTGCTATACCTAAAAGTATCTTCCTATTTTTAATAGCCAGAATTGAATTAAGCCAATAAAGTAATACACCAATACAAGTTTTAATGAAACAGGAAAAATGCCATTAGATCGTAATAGGCGACACACCTTACCAGTCATTTGATAGAATACATTTGTGGATTCTGCAATGAAAATTATGATAATATGTACGCCTGCCATAGTTAAACGATTTATGAAAATGTTTTTCTCTCTTCTTTATTTGAGTTTGATCTTACGTGATATTTTTACTTAAATAGGTCTATATTAATCTCATAAAAAATGAAATTTTATATATTCTTGCACAACAAATATCAGAACTGGGAGCTCATTTACGGAATTTTCTCTATAGTTCATGATCGAATCAAATTTAAGAGAATACAAACACATAAAGGAACCGTTGTTTAAATAAAAAAACATTGGTTGTATGTTAATATTTCTTACGTGTATCGATTTATAGCAATGAAAACACTGAAACCTGTCGCTATTCACCCCAGATTACGGTATATAATTAAAATAATCATTGCAGTTCGAACATCATTACGGTATCTACCTTAATTTCAATTTAACAATAAAAATACCGCAATTAAAAACCATGTATTATTTGAATTTGTATTTTAATTTTTTTTTAAATGTTGTGTAACTAATCAATTTAAGCTTGCCCCGAAAGCCGTAGTTTTAACTGATAAAGATTGGCAAAAAATGCAAATTTTGGATAGATTTTAATATGCATATCAAATCATTATACGTAGTTAAAATAAAATAATTAAAAATATTCACATTATTTATCTGTGATTATTAACATTTTTTTTTGTGATAATAAACCGTGTCGTTTACGAACTAACCAAGTGATATCAATTTATAAAGTAGCGTCACAGTATGAATTATTATGAATGGCTGTAAAACTGGCCTGTAAGTAGGTAATCATCAATCACAAAGAATCACGTTAAATATTTTTAGCTATGACGTTTTAATGTGGCCATTATAATATTATTTTTGCTACTCAACTGCCGTTCCCATTTGTTCAACAATGGCCATTAAAATTCCAGCCAGTAATCCGCCTCAATGCCAAACAAGCCATTTCATTCATCAGGCGAGCTAATGCATCATTTCTCGGCTACCCGAGCGCAATCCGCCATCTGCTCTCGACCGCTGGACGCGGGGTCTGTCGTCTTTCTCTGATGGTGAAGATTCGCCACGTCTCTGACTCACCAGACTGCAGACAGAAATAGCTGGAGACGTACAAAGATATTGAACTGCACAACGAAACGCGGAGAACTTGCTGGAAAGTAACCAGACACGGTACCGACATCGGTAAAAGAAAAAAGAAAATAATTATACAAATCAATTAATATATTATTTCTTATATACATAGTGTTCACATGGTAATATATGTCGTATAATTGGTACGAGCAGATATGATATATCGAAGTTCACAAAATTTTGATTGAATAGCTCCATCTCAAAAAACATAAAAATGCGATTGGTTAAAGCCCTAGTGTCCACAGCTCTGTACTGAGAAGTAAAGAAAGGAACGTGTTCAACGCTTTTGAGATGTGGTGATGGCATCGCATGCAGAAAAATAATTATTTCATACTTTGGCCACGTTGCTGGACGAGGTGGACATATTCTGGAGAATTTAGTGATAATGGAGAACGTACATACACATATAATAAGAATAAGATGGACGAAACATGATCGGAGCCTCGTTACACGTCGCACTAAACAAGGTCCAAGATCGAGAAGAGTAGAGGCAAGCAGTTCGCGTTGTGTAAGCAGAAAAGAGAACCTCGATACTTAGTCATGAGCACATAGACCGCGAGAAAGAGAGATAGGTACATTGTTAAATAACAGTCGCTGAGGATTTTTACAGCGAACTAAACAAAGTAAAATAAAGTTCGAAAATTTGTCGTCAACTTACTATGTTGGTGTGGTGTAATCAGTTAACGCATTTTACCGGATAGAAAAGAATCTAGGTTTGAATACCGGTAACAATAAAAATATTATTGGGATACCTAAATTGAATTTTCCGGTATATTTTTCTAATTGATACATTTCATTTGTATTATTTTTTTTTTATATATAATTGTACAAATACTTTGTTAAAACCACTATTTATTAATTATTCTACATGTTTCGATACCTACATGGTATCTTCTTCAGGAAATAACGTATACTAAAACAAATTTAAAAAGTGACTGGATTTGGTTATTTATAATATTAAGCTTGCTATTAACATTTTTTCTTATTTCTAAAATTTAAAATTTATCTAACTGGAAGCTCCTAGTATTCGTATGTATAATTTCTAAACCCTTATTAATATCAATCGAATAGTTTGTTTTCAAAATGTGATTGGAAAATTCTGAATAGTTATTGTTATTTAGGCATCTCAAATGCTTTTTTAATGAAAACACATTTTTATTATGATGTTGAATTTCAGAATACAGTTCTGTGGTATTTTTAATATAAATTAAATTTCCCCGGATAGGAAAAGGTCCAGGTTCGCATTCCAGAAGCAACCAAATATTTTTTCGTTAGAGAGATTTTTTCTGAACATCTTTAAATTGTGATGAACATTTAATTCTATCTGCTGTACTGTATTATGGCATGGAGGATTTCCCCACTGATGAAAAACTATTTGGAAAATGTTTTACTAACAATATACTGTACTGTTGCTTTTGATATGCGGTCGTTCAGGCATAAATAGGAGCGATATAAGTCAGATTGTAGGGTAGTCGACATAATTAAGGAAGGTTCGCTAAGGTGGTGGAATGTAAGTGTAATAACGTGAAATAAAATATATTACGCGGTTGTAAAGGCAACAGGACGTCCGTGAAATATCTGACACTGTCAATCGACGATCACGAGAAGATGAACATATGACATAGATATACAAAAGTGTGTAAGTACTTACTTACTTACTTACCATCACGCCGTCTCCACGTGGGGGTAGGCAGAGAGGATAGAGCGCCACACTCTTCTGTCCTGACACACAATTCTCGCCTCATCCACATTCATACATCTTGTCATACAAGCTCGCCGATTGTTGAGGCTTCTAACAGAACTATTCTCCATTATCTGGTTTACCTGGTCGTGCCAAGTCTTCCGCGGACGTCCTCTATTTCTGGTTCCATCAACACTTGCGTCATATATCTTTCTTACCATTCTCTCCTCATTATTATTTATCACAATTGGAAATATAATGTTATTAAGGAAAACACATTCTTATTATGTTGTAATTATTCAGAACATAGGTCAGTGATGTCTTTAATATAAATTTAATGTATTAATTAGAAAAATATACATATAAAATCAATTTTATCGAAAAATATTGTCGTTGCTACCGGGATTCGAACTTAGATCTGTTCTGATCCGGGGGGGAACGTGCATTAACCTATATTTTTCGTATAATATATATTTATCGATAAAATTGATTTTATATGTATATCTTTCTAATTAATACATTTAATTTGTATTGAAAATATAATGCCTATCAGGCTAGTTCGTGGATTTTAGAAAATTTATAAAAGAGAAAATAATTTTTATAGCCACTTATTTATTAAAAACTATTAAATTATTTTTAAAAAGGCAAGCAATATTAATAAATGAGTGGGGATAAAAACATTTAACAGAAAACAAATAGCACCTAAATAATGTTACGAAAAGTTAAGGATCATTTAATATAATATATTTAATCACAATAAAGCTAACAGGATCGGGACACAGAGGAATATCTAAATAAAGACTAGATACGTATGTAAGACGTGAAGGAATATTCAGAACAACAGACTCCGATGGCACTGTGTAGAAAATGATAACGCAAAATAGAATCGTCCAATAATAATTTTCTTATCAATTTGATTAGATAGGAGGCCACGATTCGAAGAATTTCAATGGAAATGTAGTCCATAAATACAGAACACTGAAAAATTAAAATATGTACACGTAAAATACTGATTACACATTGGCGTACCGTCAATGACCTAACCCAATGCCGATCAAATTACCAAGCACCTCGATGGAAGTAGGGCATGCATTACCGGTTTTCGGTAAACCTATTTACCGGTAAATATGATTAAATTACATTACTTAAATACCGGTAAATAAATTTCTAAACATCTGTAATTACGGTAAATTATTTTTTATTTGCTCACAGAAATAATTATCGCATTGTAGCCAATTAAATCGGGTGTATAATCCATTGTGTTGTGAAGATGCAGATTTGTTCAGCGCGGATATCACTGAAGTTTACGCTTGATGAACTGTCATAGCGGAACACAGTACCTATAAAGTATAGAAGTACAATAGTATAAAGAATAGAAGATGTGTGATGAGTATGATATATTCTCAACACAACAAAAATATAATTAGAGAAACAATTGCACTGATAAAACGATTATCAAATAAAGATGACGAGTTATTTACATAGTAGAAATAGAAAATGGCGTACAAGTTATCAATCAGTCCATTTGCTAACAACAATACGCAAGATTTAGCGAAAGATGTAAGAAGAGAAATGATATATTTTGATGAAGAAAAAGTCTGAAGATTATTTGGAGCTAGTTATATCTTACAACAGTTAAGCCGAACAGTGTAAAGAGAGCTTTTTCTGCAGCAGGGGCAATCTGCACTCAAATTAGATCCAGTCTAAACGACGATACATTAGACATGTTATGTATTTTAAAGGATCATTTTAATTACTCTTCTGAAAGAGAATTATTTAAATAATTTATGTAAAATAAATAACCTTTGGTATAATATTGTGTATAAACATTTATATACTCATATGTACGAGTATACTAGCTGACGTTTTTTACAACGCAATAAGTGATATTTTTGTAAAATAAATAACCATTTATTCTTTTATTAAAGTGTTAATTTTATATAATATTATATATAATCATATGTATAATAGATAACGTTGTGTATAATATAATAAGTATTGTGTACAATATATATGTATGTTATGTAACAATTTGCATATATTAAAATGGTTTTTTTTTTAATTTGTTGTTTTATATAATAATATTTACTTTTTGACACCTTCGTAATTACCGGTATTAGATTCTGAGTTTTAGTGATTTACCGGTAATGCTATTTTCCGGTAAATTTGCATGCCCTAGATGGAAGTCTATCGTGTAATAACACTGTCTTTGGATTCTTCGGGGGCCTGACCTGCCGCAAGGCGGCCGCTATTGGCCGGGTCGGCTCATCGGGTAGATCACGTGGTGTTCCCCCTTCCCACGCCGTAATAGTGGAAGGCGACCACGTGAGCCGCCGCACCCCCCAGACGATCTAGCGGCGAAAATCGGAAGCTTATCGCGGATTTACAATGTCAAATTACACGATGGATACATTGAAACTACGGAGAATTCGATACATTTATATTTTAAGCGATTAAATTAGAATATTTAGGAATAAGTAAATATAATAGAAACCGACAAAATTCAATACAGGTATTTTCAAGACAAAGACGAGACTGTTAAAATATAGGAAAAAATATTAGTATTTCTTAAATACACAAAAACTTCAATGGTTTCCAAACAACGAAAAATACTCGGAAGAATAAATAATACTAAATATTTAATAATAAAAGGCATTTAAATAAAATTGGAAAACCATTTACTCAAAAAACAACGAGACAATGAAATGTTTCTGCACAATGGTTGAAAGGTTTCTCTATCGAACCGTACTGTAATAACATTTTTTTCTTTTGATTTTGATTTTCAATAATAGGCGATAAAAAGCGAGAGTTTCAATCATTTCTTTGATATTTGTATGTTATTATTTCTCAATAATAATAATATACATATATTATTTTGATGTGTTCAAAAAGCGACGCTGAGAGTAAAGTAAGGAATAAAATTAAAATAAAATAAAAATAAAACAAAAATATTCAGAATAGTGAAGATACAACTATTCAAATTCTTGAACACGTAAAGCACATACATACAATTCATTCAACCCTGCGTTCGAAATCTGTCAGTCACTTTGCTGGCGAAAAATTTTCGGTCTATGTGCTAATATAAATTCTACAGCGAGATCATCATCAAACGAATTCTCGTCACTAAAATAGCGGGATATTGAATGATTCATTGTCGTATTCTGCAATTTTCAATGTATCAATGTGACAATGTGACAGATGGCTTATGAAACAGCTGTGTAGAGTCCGCCATTTTTAACCAACGATTTACGGATTTTACCATTAGATATTGGATGGTAAAACTATTTTACTATTGAATGAAACTATTTTACTTTCGATGAGTAAATATTTTTTACCAACCATCGAACAGCTCGTTTTCGCAATTTTTTTTACTATAGTAAAAATCCCTCAGTAATCGTAATGAACAGTGCAGAGTTCAGTGCGTTACGAGCTATCATTCATTAACTATTGTGTTTTTTACGCAGAGCACGTTGACCAACTTGATGCATACCGACGTTTATCGTTAATTGGACGTAAAGTTAGATCAATCCCAACTTTTATAAAAAAATTGTATTCACTTATGAACTACAAAAAATTTGCCATTAGCGTTTTGCCTGGGCCTTCTTTTTACAAATAATGTTTTGTACGTTGAGTTTTATGATGTTTTAATGTAAAAAGATAACTGAAGGTTATACCGCGCAGATGTCAAAGGAATTCAAGGACACGGGGACATGCATGAGAAGGATATAAATGTCGCATACAAAATATAATGATGTCACTATAAATTTTGACATGTGTCAGGCAGTTTTATAGAGTGATGGGAAAAATATTTAGAACGACTTACTTTAGAGACACGCATAATTATTTGGGATATTAATTATAATTGTGCAGTCCCTAATATGGGATTCATTGAGACGCGGTTTCATCACAAATCTCCGACGTCTCAATGATCTAAAGAAGCGATGGGTTACATGTTGTCATATCTCGTCGATACCATGGAGGACTGCGTAGAAGCCGAGTAATTTGGAAAGGTTTAGAATAAGTTGCGCTGAAGATGAATAGGCTTGTCCTTACGCAAATATTGTCACGGGAGACTGGCTGATTGATTGGGAAGTACAGCATTGGTATTTGGATCTACTATGATAACTATAGACAACCAAAGAATTACTTTAACACATTGAAATACGAGTAGGTAAGTAGATACACTGTTGTTTTTTTAAATTTTCCTTACATGTATTACTAAATGCATGTAATCTTTACACGCATTTAATAATTTTGGGCTAATTCGAGTTATTACGGTTATTACTAAATGCAGTGGGTTCCAAATGCATTATTCTTTATTTCTTCCATGCACACCAACTCTATTTAACGGATTTCAAAGGATTATAGTATGAGCTGAAAGTTCCAACTGCATCAGTTATTTATTTCAATTTATGGATCATTTATTGTTAATTCATTGGTCATTGATAATACTGAAAATAAGTTAAGACCTTACAACTGATCATATTTGCATAATCAAAACAAAATATACACGAATATACGTTGAAATTCAATCAACACTATATGGAGCTCATTATTTCAAAACGGTATCAGTGTCAGATGGAACCTTGATATTCTGAGGCGTCGATATGACATCGAAGAACGTGTTTAATCATATCTCCGCAAGGTTGAAAAATGCGTGTAATCGCGCCAATGGCTATAATAAATTTGACGTGTTAACTCGCTCATGGCATTTAAATAGTTATAAAATGATGCCGCTTTAGGAAAGGATCAGTATCTAAGATGACGCATACCAGCATATACACAAAAAATAATATTAAAAATAAACAATCATAAATCACAAGTATATGCAATACAATTTCAAGTTCAAGACGGGCTGTGACCCAATTAAAACAAAAAATGCGCTCTCCAAACAATCCAATACACATGTTGCTGTGTTCGCTACATGTGTGCACATGGCGCGCGGACATTTTCGGCGGCTCCGAATCTACACACACACACGCATACACCACACACGCGCACACAACACACACATGTCGTATGCAAAAACGCGTGACATCACTCGATGCATTCGCCCTTGGCATTGACATTGTTCGGCTTGAAAATAAGTCCGATGACCACGGCCGCTCTCACCCGAGCGCTCCCCCGGGCCGTGCGCCGTACGCCGTACATTGTGTAATAAATATTTAAAAAATACGTATCAATATACGCGGAATGTACATACAAATACAATCTAAATAGAGCACAATTAATAAGACAACATTGATAGCGAATTATGGAAAATGCTAGAATAATAAAAGGTAAAATAAAGTGAAACATAAAAAATCGATTTAAAGTGGCATTATTTATAGCAAATCCCCCTCAAATTCATTGAACCATATCAAAATAGATACAAAAAAATAAATATTTAAGTTAAATACAAAACGACTTACATACCTTATCAATTATACCGAGTTAATAAGTTGGTTAATTTGACATCCTAATGAAAGAAATGATATTTTCCGAAACCGGTTAGTGTATTAATATAACTCATTAATAAAGTGGTTCAAAACAATGTTAAACGATATATATTAAAAAGTTATCAATTTGATAACAACGTGGCGGCCGGTTCATTATTTTGTTATTCTAAGTTGCTAAATCTTTTCATGTCAAGCGTATTTTGTTTCATTCCAAAAGGAAATAAATGTATGAAACAACATAGCATTTTGTAGGAACAACGTTTTCCAATGTATATGAAAATCAAATATGACAGTAGATGTCAAGAATAGTATGTATGTTGGAGTAAAAAATGTTTGTTGATGGGAAGGGGAGGGAGGGGGGGGGGCATGGATGATAGATATTGGAACATTTTAAATATAATTTTGACATTATCTTAAGTAGTGATGGTATAATCGTTATTTAAACCGTTATTTTGACTGTTATTATGTCCATGATTGTGTTCGATTGTAACGATTATTGATAACTGATTAACGCAATTCTTCGAGCAATGACTGGTACACCAGAAAGTTTAATCTTAGTTACCGATAATCGTTAAATCTCAATTACCAATCATCGACACAAACAGTCACGTGACGGTTTACCATCACTAGTCGTAAGGAATTTTATATTATCATATAATATTATATATACTGTGTACATTTTATTATTATTTTTTAATTATAAATTTTGAAAAACGACTCATTTTCATATGGACCATGATGATATACTTTTTATTATAATTTGCGGAATATAATAAATAGGTACGTACTTTTATAATGATAATAAGACCTCGCCGCTTCAGCATATTAAAGTTTTTTACGCTTCGAAGATCTGAGTGGCATGTAATTCTAACCTTTTATTGCAGCTAACTTCATGTCAAACTGACAAACAAATAAATATATAATTGTTATTTTAATATGAACAATCGCGATGGCGTTTCGAATTTAAACAATGAAATTGAGAGCATTAAAACACTGCACGAAGATTATGGTAAAGATTATGGTATATGGTATGATACTATAGTATGATGGTAGAAGAGAGAATATGTAGGAGCGTTTACACACGAACGAAATGTAGCATAAATAACATTGATAAAAATGCCATAAAAGTATTAACTACACCCTAATTGTCGTCTGCACCCTGTTCTACCGGGTGTAACATATCTAGTGCACAATAATACATATTAAAAATACGAGTTGAAAATGTACAAGCTGCGTGTGCTTAATCCCAATCATAACAGAAATGCGAGTATTTAAAAAAAATGGTAGTTATGCGATTATTTCGATTAATTTAAATATTTTATTGATTCCAAATTATGTGTTGGATGCAAAATGTCTTCGAACTTCGAGCTGGCAGACTATTTTTTAGATGATTTAGGGCCTTGAGCAAAGATATAGAATAATGGGTCAAGTTTGCAAATATTTATTTCAAAGTTCGATGTACATAGATTTAATACTTAACACGAGTTTGTAAAAATCTTATTCAATTATGGTACAAAATTTGTACATTCCAACTCGCAATTTACTCATTTACCCATAAAATACTGTCTGTTACACTATTTATGAATAATTTGTTTTTATTGCTTTAAAATAGTGTTTGGTGCAGTGATAAGTTTATTTTTTATTCTTGCTCTGAAAGTGCACAAGGCAAGACTTTGAAGAAAATCATTAACCCAACTTTTTATCGTGTAGGGAGAATTATTTTTAATGTCTTGGTTGGTTCAAAGTGATTTGTATCTTAGAATTTTAATTTCTCGGTAATTATAAAACCAAGCGTAGAGCTATTAAAATGCACTATTAATATTTTGTAGTTTTAAAGATGCTTTGCGAGTCGGTTACAATATCGTGGATGAACCGGATTGGTTCGTTAATGAACAAACATAAAATTATACTCACAATATTCCAAGAAAAAAACCGACATCAGAGGCGCGTCCTATATACAGTCACGTCCACAAATTTGTAGGGTGTAATCGAAAAAAATCTTAACATGGCATACTTTTTTTAAAGTGTTTTGTATAAGGAGTAAACAGTATATCTAGAATTCTCAGTGCATCACACAGAGATTATTTTTGTCATATCTCTATATATATATATATATACAGATGTAACAGACCAAGTCCACAATATTAAATGGGTGGATACCTGACCAAATTATGAGTAGAAAATGTCATACGCAGTATATATATATATATATATGTGCGCGAAAAGTCAATGAAATCTTATTTCAAACTGACACTAATTTAATTGAATTGAGTTTAGTGTATACTACAAATCTTATTTTATAGCGCTATTGGGTTGATGCGAAAGTTGTTGTCGTTATAATGGTATGTACTTATTTGGATTTTGTACTTAATATACCACGCATTAATTCAATCCATATGCCATCATTATTTGGGGATCAGCATAATAATACTAACCTGGTTCAAGTAAAAATGGCACAAAAACACACCATGGAGATAATATTAGAAAAACCAAAAGATTATTCGACAAAATTACTTTTTGAAGAAAAACAAAAATTACTGAAAATCGTACTATATTTGACTACTTTTAGTAATTATTGTATTTTCATGCTCTAAAAGAAATACATCATTTGCACAACACACTATACACACATAGAGATTTTTTTTTAATAGCCTACCTGAAAATTAGTGATACTAAAGAACTATCAAATACTATTAAAAAACACTCACATGTACCCCTTAATATTGAATTGTAATATTATTTACATTGCTAATGTTTTTATTTTACTATAGAAAATTTATCACTTGTTATAAACAATACTTTTTACAATAAAATCCACTTCTCTACACAAGCACATGCTTTCAAGAGAAGTGAAGTCATTAAACCTTTTAAATTCCATGAGCGCGTTAACGCGACAAAGTTTCCATGTTACGCTAAGACATTAGCGTGATAACACGCCCTTTTTGATCTTATACACTATTCTTAATCATTTTGCCAATTATGGATGACAGTTCCCAGCTTTTGATAGATAAAAGTATCTATCAAAAGCTGGGAACTGTCACCCTTTACCTTTAATCTATGTGGTGTCTTTCATTTCAAATACGGTTGGCAGTTAAATTTGGAAATAATCTCCCTCATTCATTTTTAATATCTGTTATTCTCCAACCGTAGTATGAGCACACTTAACAATGGAAGCATATTGTGGAGAAAGATAACCGATAATGCAGTTATTTAGCAAATTAAAAAACAAAATTGGCAACTAAAGGTAATTGTATATACATATATATATATATATATATATATATATATATATATATATATATATATATATATATATATATATATATATATATGTATATATATATATATATGTATATACAATTTTGAAAACTGTTGGGTCTTCATTTGACACCGGACATATCGTGCGCGTCTGACCACAACCGTCAGTTTTCCGACCGATCAATCTATTTTCGCCAATTACAGGAATCGTGCAGGCCATTAATGCCAACTATGTAGGCAGACTTAATAATAACATTTTAAAGACGACAAAAAATATGTAAAACGGAATTAATTATTTTCAAACGCCATTATAATGAAGCGTGGCAATTGATTACGCCGACAAAAACAAGATGTAAAGATCGATAAATATTCCAGTCATCCGATCTAACAAACGTCCTCCCGGTCCACGCTGCGATGTGCAGTCAGCATTTTTTATATAGAGTATTTTTTCAAACTAATTGGAAGTATTTATACCATGGGAAATTAATTTTGCATGCTATTCGGTAATTGTACTTCTTTCACTGTGTTGTTGAATTATAATAATATTGTATTAATTTGGCTTAATATCCGCATGCTGTATAATGATACACACGTTGTAAATAAATACACGGTATACGTATACATACGATATACCTACACACACTAAAAATTAAAAAATAATAGTATACACAATTAAATAATCTGAAATACAAGCCCCTCATTGTGCCCTTAGAACTTTTCAGCACTTATACATCTACAGGATTTTTATGATTTTTTAGTTTATTATAAACATTCTTTATATTCTACCACAGAACACATGAACTAACGCAAATTCCTTGTCGCAATATTTTCATTTTAGTGTCACCCACGTGATCACTTTGGTACCGCTTACCCAATCAAATAGCTCCGGAACTTTTTTTTTAAATATCACTAGGTTGGAACGAAAATGTAAACGCATTCTAAACAATATAATATGCATTCACGTAAAAATACGTCTTGTTTACACAAGGATTTAATTTTCGAAGAGTAAATACTTTTACTGTTGCATAAATGTGTCATAATCTATCGGATTTATGTTTCCACCAAGAACGTGTGTAGAAGGCCCCCCCGTCCCACAATTAATTTTCCAAATACTATATATACATTTCATATCATGTCTATTCATTTACTAAGTCTGCGTATTCTACAGTAGGTACATTCCTTTTTATTTCTACAGCCTTATGAACAAAATGGATAAATATTTCAATGTCTTTCAGAACATATTTCCTTGATATTTTTTTAAGTAACATATTTACATCGGTTTTAGATAAAAATATTTATTACTTAAGAGTTAAGTATCGAGTGTTTTACTGCCAACCGAGGTCGTGTTAAAAACTGCTAGTTTATTTTATAATAACTTTAATACGTTAACCATTGCACATAATAATTTTAAATCGCAATGGATGACACCACATCACTAGGCAAAATACAAAATATTTGAAGTGTGTTCAAATTTTTTTTGGTTGCATACATACTGTCGAAAGACCCAGTTTCACTCCATCACTATATATAAAATAAAAACATAAGTAGTATATATAAAATAAGTTACTTAAACATTCGTGTTAAAACACAATTGCAAAATATCCTCTTGCAAATGGACCGCGAAAAGATTATCTGAATTGAAAAAAAAACTCCTTAATGTGTTCCGATATGCAGGTCGCAGCCTTTAGTGATGGGGGGCTCTTGTATTGTTGTTCATACGGAATGTGGAACAGGAGTAATTTATTAATAATTTTAAATGGCCAAAGTTATTTCTATCAATTTTTTAACTATTTAATTATTCTTGTATGTATTCTGTAATACATTTCAAATATCGTTAAAAAAACAACGTATCTCGTTAATTTAATAATATTTCATATCAATTTAATGATGAATGTAGTTATTTTAAATTTTTAAATTAATACAACTCTCGTTGTGTAAAGTTAGTAAAACGAATTGTATTATGAAAACAGTAATATTTCAAAATTTTCGTGATTAATTATCATTTAACAATTTTTTTTACTATTTGAAAAAATTAATTAATTATTGAATAAAACACAACTTTGTTTATTTTACACTACACTTTAATTAAAAAATTAAAACGTTTTCATCGCTTACCGCGTTACCTTCTGTAATAAACTAAATCTTAAAAGATGAGGGTATGAGAGCGGTTTTGGGAAGGGAGGGGGTTTCAGTGAAAAATGAAAGTGGTTGTGAGCAAGGTCAGCGTCTTAACAAGTACACCAACAAGCTACGCTTATTGAGGATCTATCCCGCAACCCCGCGATCAATAAATAAACCAATCAACGACCTCGTTGCCCGAAGAGCTACTGACATCATTTTGAATTAAGCGAAAGTAATTTCATTCACATCTCCCGCCGTAATGTCATCCCGGAGTTCGATTCTCTCTCGGGAGAGAAAACCGCGGGCGAAATTCGATCAGGAATAATAATGATGTTATTGGTCGGCGTGTCGGTCGTCAACTCCAATTTGGCGGCGGCTGTCATATATATTATATTGACGCGGTAGGCATGTATTGTATGCATGAAAAATGTCCGAGTCATACTTAACTAGACAGAACTCGCGTGTGACGTCAGCGGCGACCTTCAGCCGTTTTCTGACAGCGGTCAAGTACGAAAATAATTTGGACGACCGAGTACAGCGGTCAGGCAAGAGTCGGATGCGAACATCTTCATTAGTAAAAAAAATACATGATATTTTTTAAGTAAATCGACAGTTTTCACAAGTCATAACATACATATGTCGATAAACATTTTTATCATACATCTACCGATATAAAACGCTTACATATTTCACGTGTGACAAACGTTATGGAACTTGATAGATACATTTCATTCTCGGAATTGTGGATTTTGAAAACTTTTTCATTTCAAGTACAATTTTCAAAATAATAAACAAACAAGTTGAACTGTTGTTAGAAATTTAAAAATTAGAACACCGTACTGTAGGTAGATAGAGCCACTCTGCTACTCCTTAATTAAACATGCTATTTTAGTTTGGGGAGGAGCAGAAAAAACAATATTAGAGTCGGCTAAAAAAGCACAAAAGACAATTCTTAGGGTAATAAATGGTCGTACCTTTAGATATCCATCAGATCTTATATTTAAAGAGTACAATCCCCTAGACATAAGACAAATCTATATGTTGAGACTCGTCCGATATTTTCATACTAACAACAACTCACTCCGAGCAATAAATCATGGACACAACACAAGACAAACAACGAACATCTATACGCCAGTTCCGAGAGCAACAGCGACATTTTATCAAAGATTCTACATGTTCTCAGCTCCGAAACTGTACAACACACTTAGCACCAACTGGAAATCGTTCACTTCCAATAAGATTACACAAATATGGACCTAATATACGATCCAATTGGGTAGAGATTAATCAACATTCTAACATAATCATAATATTACAACACTCTCACTACATTTTTTTCCCTTTTTTTATTTTCATTCCTGACGAATATTTATCTTTCTTGAAATAAATAACACCACAACAGCACGAAAAAGAATTGCTACTTTAACACAGATGGCAGTCTAGCAAAGTATCCAGGACAACGCTGTATATATCACAGGTGGAGTCTACTCCACCCCATACGAGTATATACTTAATTGCAATATAATTGTATCTTATGTTTAATATATTTTTTTAATTAAAGCTGTGTCTCCGCGGCGGGCCTGGTTCGGCCGTCGCTAGATGCGGCGATAAAAATCACAACCTACGTACGCAAAGTGCACTCGTGTAATTGAATAAGCTATGAACGTTGACCGCAGCGGCGCGCGGCCGGCCGGGCGGAGGGGGGCATCTGCATCACCAAAGTGACCTTCGGCCCGAGGAAGGAAAGTTGAGTGGAAACTGAAACGCACCGATCCTTAAGGCATAAGATTATCTAAATTATTACAAACTCATACAAATTTTAAAAATACAGCAATCTACATTAAAAAAATTATTAAGATAGAAAATATTACACCATAGGTATATTTTTAACTTAAGTATAATTTAAATTACTGTTTTTTTTTACTATTTTCAAACTAAGCTAAACTAAAATAGGACTAATTTGCCGACCTTCTGGAATGAGTCTCGGACCCCCGACCACTAAGATCACTAGGCGAGTGTCTTGACCACTAGACCAGCAAACACGTCAAATTTAACTTGCGAAACTATCGTAATAATTAATTAATATTTTTATTTGTTATCTTTGTTTAATTAAATATATCTACCGATTTCGAAAAATACCATTCTCTTCTTCGGGATGTCAATACTAACTAAACACATATATTATTGTTTCTTTACCAGAATCTATTTAAAAAAAAAACAATTATTTAAAAAATAAATTTAGTACCTAACTCAAATTGTTACTTAATACAAATTTACTCGAATAATTTTAGGAAAAAAAATTAGAATGGGACTCGTAGTTAAATTTAATTGATTGTTTATAATTTTTTGATTACTTTTACATGCTTTATTTATCTCCAACGATTCCAAATTATTTAATTTGTGACCAACACCGTTCATATGCAAAATTGACAATCCCAATTTTTTATCAAAACCATGACCATTTTCTATCAAATGATTAGAAAATTCTGAAAACCCACTATTGTTCAAACATATCAAATGCTCCCTTACTTTTATATTAACATTTTTACCCGTTTTACCAATATAAAATGCAGCACAATCCTTGCAACTAAGTTTATAGACACCAGAATTGTTAAATTTATCATCTTTGTATTTAGAATTTGAGTAAATTTCCTATATTATTATTTGTATAAAATGCCGGTCTAATGTTTCGTGGTAGGTGAATAAATATTTGATTCGAAAAGTTATTTATGTATAAAATTCTACGCCAATAATCATTATTATTAATATTGCTTATTTTAAAAGTAATTAATTAATATTTTTTATTTATTATCTTAGTTTAATAACCACAATTGAGTTTAAAAAACATCTACCGGTTTCGGAAAACACCTTTTCCTTCTTCAGGATATGTCAAAACTAACTGACATATCCTGAAGAAGGAAAAGGTGTTTTCCGAAACCGGTAGATGTTTTTTAAACTCAATTGTGGTTATTAAACTAAGATAATAAATAAAAAATATGAATCTTAACCACCAAGTTAATATTGCTAATTTTAAAAGTAATTAATTAATACACTAATATACATAGTTAATATCGAATTATTGCTAGGAATTCTTCAGCCTGGATTTCTCTGTCTTGCTTTAAGTATTTATTTTTCCTTTAGCAACCGTATCGTCGCACTGTCGGTAGTGACCGTATCAACTTAGTTGTCATTTAAATTATGCACGTACAATGTACGTTGGCACTGAAATCCTGGAAACCATAGAAGTAGAAATGGAATTAACGATCAAGTGTCAGTTTTACGATAACATCTGCGTTAAATTACAATGATTAACACTCAAGAGCAATTATACTTGTGACATGTAAATTAAACATTCTGAACTTTACGAAAATGACATATTATATCTTGATGAAAATGACATATTATATCTTGATGAAAATGACATATTATATCTTGATGAAAATGACATATTATACCTTGATGAAAATGACATATTATACCATGATGAAAATTACATAATATACCTTAATGAAAATTACTTATTATTATTTATATTACATCTATGTTCAATTTTGAAATAACACTAATATTCTATGAAAGCAGTTTAAAAAGTATTATATGAAGCCATTAATGCATTGTGGTTATTAACAGAACAAAATACTTCTATTCAGCGTTAGTTAAAAGTACGTTAGAAATAGCTACTTATAAAATTTCGCAATATTTTTGTATGGGGTTGTATTATAAAACCTATTTGAAATCAATACAAAATTCGGGAGGATTCAAGTATTAATCCCACTACCTCTGACACGCTAAGTGAGCGCTCCGTCATCATGCCCAAATAGACTGTAGTGTTAAATTGTCTGGTAAATATATCTGCTTATTTTTTGTGCAAGAATTTAACGTACTGATTTATAGTTTTGACATACTTTATTATTTACATATTCTTAACATCAAATTTGAATACTAAATTTATTTTTTATTTTTTTAAAAGGTTGGCATTATCGCCCGACACGAGGGAGACGGGGGTTCGGTTCTCCGTCGTGTCAAGGACATTTCTATTTAATTTATTATATTTAAATCAAATTGATTCTAATGAATATTATTTTTCAACTGAACAGTTTTTTGCAAGTTTGATACGATATGTGTAACTGAAACAGGTATTTTCAATTGATCTGGTTGGCGAGCAATGATTACTCTTTCCACACTACGAACACTGCAGGAACATTACATTTTTTTGGTTAAATCAAGAACAGCTGAACGAGAAGGTGCTTTATATAGTCCATGAGCACTTTGAACATTGCCGTTTCCGCAAAATTTTCATAATTTTATAGCGATCTCACAATTTCAATGCGCTTCTCAATCATGCATCGACTGATTTTCGTAAATAGTATAGATTTTATTTGACAGAAGTCACATGACACATATGGTTGTTTTTGGATCACCCTTTATGATATCGTATAATGACGAGGAAGAATAGTATATTATGCATTCTACGAAAAACGACTTTTCCAATAAACGCAAAACACATAGAAATTATATAATACTCGTAGTTTTAATATCAACACATAATAATAATTTTTCATTGCGACGTGCCATCTGACACCGAATGTGAAGATGTGTCATTGTTAAAATATGTATGTGTCAATATTATTTGTACTGCAAAGGAAAATGAATCGTATACACTTGTCCTTGAACTAAATTGCCATGCATGCAGTTTGAAATCGACTGTTTCGCCAAATGACTGCGTAATCGCGCCTGCATCCAGACTTATTTATGAACGGTCGCGTCCCGGCCCGATGCAGAGTTTTGATATTGATTTTCATCTTGATACCAAGTATAAAACGTTATGAAATATCAAGAATCTATAACAGAATCTTTAAAAAACGGACAGCGATCTGAAGATCTGCACTTGGAATGAATTGATCCTCTATCAACCGGGCGATCTTCAAAAGCTCTTCTTCCCCGTCTATAGTGATGATAGTTAACGTTAACGGACGTTAGTTATCATCAGTTTGTTTACTGCTATTCTCCTTTTTCCAGAGCCCCGACTCTGCGCAATCTTTCCCTGCATTATGGGGTGCATGATCTTGTACTTCTCTGGTTGAAGTATTGAAGTTTTAATACTTGTTGTCTTCATTCATCCGAACCATAACATCTTCTTTTTGTGGAAACCAATCACTTCGTAATTTGACATATAATATTAAATAAAATAACAATCACTTTGTATGAAACCACGAAATGTATTATACGTTAACCAGTTTCGCTTATCTCAAGCTTCATCAAATGTATTATATAGTTAAATAGAACATCAAGGAGACATAATATAAAATTACATGCGAAAGAGAGAGACAGAATACATATACAGATAGACGGAACATTAAGGGAGGGGAAAATCCAGTGTTGACGGATATTAAATTAATTTTAAAGGAAACATACCTAATATGGGACTAATGGATAAATTAATTTGATTAAGATAATTCGTATTTATGATTAGTTTCAAATACGTCCTGATGAAGCTTGAGATAAGCGAAACCGATTGACGTATAATAAATATTGTGGTTTGATACAAAGTGATTGTTATTTTATTTAACATGACATCTTCATTCGTAACTCTGCCCGTCCAACTTCTTTTGAGCAATCTTATGTAGATCCACATCTCAAATGTCGCCTCATCATTTCTTTGTTAAGCCTGTTGTCCATGCTTCCATTTCATAAAATAATACCGAGAACACATACCATCTGATGGTAATCTAAGGTTGAGATCATGACTGCAGAACATATTTTTCATGCAAATAAAAAGAGGATTCAAAAACTGATGAGATGGATATGAAACGCAACACTCAAAGACTTGTCCATTCTTGGCATCAGCAGCCCAATGCAGACTGGTAGAAGCGTAGAGCCAGAAGATGATAATGATAATACACATATATAAGTTAGCATTATATTTTATAGGCTATTTTATTATAATAATCAAACTTTTCCTCCAAACTAACCTTTGTCACGCATGTACTGTCATTAAGGTAATTACGAAAAACCATTAGTTTTAATTATTTTATGTTCCGGTAAGTCATTAAATTCATAATTTTTCGACATCATTTAATGTAGAATCTCGACGGGATCTTATTTCTGAAATTAGATGCATATATTTTTTTTAAAACTGAAAAATCGTTTAGTAGATCTATTTATATGTAGGTACATATGCAAGGAAATCATTTATTAAATTGTTCCTAAATTAATGGCCGGTTTTAATAAATCATTTTGAAAATTCTTTGCTAATAAATTTTTGTTAATTTATTTTTTCTGACAATTAGGACTCAGCTGTAGATATTTATTTTACTTTATTGCTTCAAAAATGAGATTGATAAAACAAGAATTATGTATGTATTTTTTGTATGAATTTTTACTCAAGCATTCAAACATCTACTCGAGCATCTCAAACAGCAGGAAATATTTACCAAGTGGAGTGGGGTGAAGGAACCACTTCTGAACGAACTTAAAGATGAAGAGGGTAAGTTACATCCTGTTACTGTTGATAAGGACGAGTTGAAGGAGAAATAAAATGAAAAAAACATGTGACAAATAACCAACGCTAATTAACCGAAGAGGACTCATCTTGCTTCATGACAGCTTTAAGCAAGAACCCCGATAACTATTTACGGTAAAACATGTAATAACAGGGAAGCAGTAGAGAAGGTATGTAAAGAATTCTAGAATCCCAGTTTTATTCTACGGGCATAAATAAGCTAATAATTCTGATTTCAAAATTGCTTAGAATCAATTGGCTATAATTTCCATAAACATAAAATGGAATATCTATCTGTATCTCTATCTATCTATATGTTTATCCTAAATCTTCTAAACGATCTAAACCTAATTTTGCGTAGTTACTCTTTAGGATCCTAAGCAAAACATAGACAACATCCCCATGGTCACCCCACCCCCTCCCAACGATATAAATGTGTTTGAAATTGAATGCCATCCGTTCCAAATTTCGCTCTGTACTGAAAACAATATAAGCACCCATTAAATTATTTTACAATTTTATATTCAATTTAGCATCACTTAGAAAAAGGCGATCCTGGGTAACACCGGATACGGACTGCTGATTGATTAGTATGGTTTGATTATTCTAGAGTAATGTTTAATTGATTTTGAAAGTTAAAATCGGCTATTATTTGCCAAATAATTTAATAAAATGGAACTCAGTGTTAAATATTAGTCGTCCTTTTCACATCTCCCTGTCTCTTGCGCTTTTGATCTTTGGTGAAGCAGACACAGGGTGAAATCTAGCGACGACGGTGACGCACCATATTGTAGCGACAGCACCATGACGTCTTATCTCATCAAGTTTGGATAACGGTGTGCGCATAATTTTTTTTTGTGCAATTTTAAGGAGCAATGCATTTATGCGCTGGGGGAGAAAATAAGAAAAACATCACCATACCAGTATAAGGCTCCTGTGGGTTGACCACATTACTAATGACGCATAAATAAGACAAGAGATCTAATAACAACTATCAAGGCACTTCGGACACATTCTTCGTAATGAAATAACGTAATATTGCTAATATAATAGCAATATTTTAATATGTTAAAGAACACACAAATTACTAAATTTTTTTATTAATAACGGTACCAATTACTAAATTTATTTATTTAATAACGGTACCAATAGAGGCACCGTTATTAAATAAATATCAGATGTCTCATAGAGACGATCCTATTTTATTATATTTTAAAAGAATATATAGAAAATATAGGGGGTAATTACACGGTTTGTTGTAGATGTTGTAGTGGTACTCGAAACAAGTACATGTTTTTTGATAAATAAATAAATATATATATATATATATATATCACTTAAGCCAGCCAAAGACAGGTACCTGTAATTACCCCTATATTTTTTATATTTTCCTTTAAAATATAATAAAATAGCTTCGTCTTTATGAGATATCTGATATTTGTTTAAAAATATTATATTTTATGAGTCATTATGCACAAGAAGATAGAAGGCAACAAAGGCGTAGGTAGAAATACGTTATCTTGGCTGTGTAACCTCAAAAAGTCGTTCCATTTCCAAAATGTTGGTGATCTTATACAAGATAAAGCAACATAGTCGCCAACTTCGATAAACGGAGGCATATGAAGACAAAGTCTTGTTAAAAATTGTGTGCGCGCTATTTTTTTTTTGTATGCGCTATGATGCACACCTCAGAGGGAGCATTGCTTAGTATCAAGTCACGCACGGATGGCGCAAGTAAGGGATTACCAATTAAAACCATAATAAGGGAAATCTTATAACGGCGTGGAAGGAGTGAAAGTGGTGTGTCAGAATAGAAATGTGTGGAATCTTCACCTATCTCTATGGAAATTCGGTGTAATTTATAACCATGGCCTGAAAACCCACTCGGCAATAACGTGATGACGAGCGACTGGTAAATTAGCGGTGAGCTACAAAAAAAAAAAAACATGCAACGCTGTAAATAATAAATAATTGTGCAGTCGCGAGACTTTCTCTTCCCGCCGGAATCGTGTGAATATGAAGCCGGCATTTTTTTCCGAATTATTATCGTATAACAGTGTTGAGACATCGCACCCCGAGGTGCGCACGAACAGCTGCTGTTGTATGTTTGTTGTCGATCCAAAAAAAGCGGCCCGCGTACACGGCGTATCGGAGATTTCAACAAATTTAAAAAAATCACATAGAAAGATGAAGAGAAATTATTCATCCGTCGAAAAAATCGAGACAGCTTTACTGTTTAAGCTACAATGATCTATTATATTTCAGGTATATCGTTACTGGAATCCACGCGCTTGTGCGGTATTTTACTGGTACAAGGTAGTTTTAAACATACTGCTTTTAACTATTCAAAGGTTTTTGGTGTAACTCTGTAGAATTCCATGATTATTTTGTAAATTGAGTTAAAACACTGTTTTATTCCATTGTATTTTATTGTGTTAAACGTTAGAACGTTTTCGAGAACATTTCCCTTTATCAATAATATAATTCAACTAAAATTAAAAACACTTTCAGACAGTAATATATGGTGTGTTTGGAGTTGACGGAGGTGGAGGTGGAGTTAAAATGGATAAAAAAGCCATAAAAAACTTCAGTGTAAACTCCGAAATGGCTGAGCACGCAAAAATGGAGGGTTATTTATTTGATAATAGTACATAATTATAACTTATATATAGTTGCGTCAAAGGACGAAAGTTAGACATTCTAAAAAATTTAGAAATAATTCATAATAAAAATAACAATAAAAACATAATAAATATACTACCAATTACATCCCCACTTTTATACATTTTAACTCCACCCCCACCTCCACCACAGTTAATTCTAAACACACCATACATATATGAAAGTGTTTTTAATTTTAGTTGAATTATATTATTGATAATGGGAAGATGTTCCGAAAACGTTCTAACGTTAAACACACTAAAAAGAGTGGAATAAAACAGTGTTTTCAACTCAATTTACAAAATAAAACTGCTTTTGTATTTTTATTTTATATAACTTTTATTCTTATTTAGAAATGATCACTTAGGTGGTTTGGTCATGTGGAACGGATGAATGATGAGAGAATGGTAAGAAACATATATGAGGCAAGTGTTGATGGCACCAGAAATACAGTCAATAATCTATGAGGTAATGTGAGAAGATGTATGAATGTGGATGAGGTGAGAATTGTGTGTCAGGATAGAAAGGTGTGGCGCTTCATCCTCTATGCCCGCCCCCGCGGAGAAACAGCTCGGTGGTAAGTAAGATAGTTAGGTAGAATTCTTAATTTTCTGAACCATTAACGATGTATTTTGTATATGCAATCGTATTAAATGTTTCTATATTATACCTTGATGTCATACCTATATAGATAGATTAGATCTGGATAGATTATCTCTTAGGGGCCTCAACGACTTGTAAGTAGTTCGTAAAAAAAAAAAAAATTAAATAAATTAAATGAACTGAAAGTCCTGGCGCAACCTAGCAAGCAGGTTCTAACGAAAAGTTTTTGAGAAATGTTGTAATTAATAGATTATTCACTTAGAAAACGTATGCAGATGAAATTCTGTGACCTCTGTACGGTCATCGCAGCTTAATTGATAAATTAAATCGGTAAATTTGTTGAAATTTAATTGAAATCTCAGGCACTTTCTTTAAGTTAAAAATTTTTACCCATACAATACCGAGGATATCAACTATTTAATTATGAACCAATAAGTACGTAGGTCGACAGTGCTCCCGATACTGTCGCCGTGCGCCAGCCGCTAACCCGCCGAACCACCGAGTGCAATGGTGAGACGCATCTGACGCACCAATCTGCACGCAGTTTACCAATCGAGACAAAAGGTGTCGCGTTATTTATTCGTCTGACACATTTTTATTGCTCCGCCTTACCCCGAGGCGTCCGTCCGAGAGGGTAATGTCACGAGACACGATGGTGCAATATTTAACGGAATATTATTATTATCGAAACGTACTTTGGCAAACACTACGGCCGCAAATTTAAATGATCTAAATTATATTATTAAAGATGTCAAAATGGTATTTTCACTTTCTTTATTAATAAGACCAGAGATATAATTACTAAAATAACGTCAATAGATTTTAATCAATATTTTGCCAAATGAATAATTATAAGATAAATAAACGAGAGATAAACTACAATAATAATAACATAATCTAAATTAAATGTATTAAATAGAAAGATATACATATAAAACCAATTTTATCGAAAAATATTGTTGTTACTTCACCAGGATTTGAACCTGGATCTATTTCCTAACCGGGAAAGGTACATTATCCAACTATGCTACAGCGACATTATTTTTGACGACAAATTTTCGAACCTATATGTCACACTTCTTCAAATTAATACATCTATCGTTCCATTATTTGAAAGCCATCTACTTTTGTTTTTTACGGAATCTCAAATACCTTTTAGTAAACCGACAGCAGACGCCAGAATTAACAATTAATTTTTATTGAATTTTTGGACACATTGATACAACTAATATATTATTAGAAGAACACAATAAGAATGTGATCGCTTAATAATAATGTAATCGAATAACATATCTATTGAAAATAAATTAGATAAGTTTTCCTATGCTTTGAAAACTTCAACAATGGCATATTTTGTGATGTTTAGTTTATCTCCATTATTAATTTATTATTCAGACATTAACATAATTTGAAAAATAACAATAAATTTCAACAGAAGTGTAATATATTATATATATTAATTCACGAATCTGGCTACTACGTTCGAAGATTTCCACCAAATTATGATCTAAAACTTTGCTATTCAAAATTTAGATGACACTAGTAAGCAAGAAGAATAAAAAAGATTTATATTGTACATAAATAAACTGACTGGCAGGACTTTAAAATTGCCAATACAATTTCTAACGAAATACAGTTTTCAAAAACGATATTTATTATTAATAAGGAGAACACATTCTTATCGCGAAGTTGTAATTATTTAGAACATAGGATGTGATACTTTAAATACTAATTAAATGTATTAATTAGAAAGATATACATATAAAATCAATTGTATCGAAAAATATTGTTGTTGCTATCGGGATTCGAACCTGAATCTCTTTCCAATCCGGGGAAGGTACATTACCTAAATATGCTACAGCAGAATGTACTTTTGACGTCTGCTGAAATTGATTCTGGTGTCTGCTATCGGTTTACTCAAAGGTATTTGAGATTCCGTAAAAACAAAGTAGATGGCTTTCAAATAATGGAACGATAGATGTATTTATTTGAAAAGTGTATCATATGGGTTCGAAAATCTATCGTCAAAAGTACTGTCTGCTGTAGCATAGTTCGATAATGCACCTTCTCCGGATTGGAAAGAGATAATACATTTTATATTCATTATTCGTCATTGTAGTTTGAGTGTAAACAAACAAATAATATAGATTTCACGGCTAAGCAATGTAAGATATTACAGGATATTATATAATAATTTCACGATAATAATAAATATCTGACAGAATTATTGTTATCCGGGACTCTAACAGGAGTAATGTACAACTAGCAACACACACATGACTAGTGAGGAACAAGTACGAATATATACGCGATATAATTGCTATTTATAAAAACATTTTCGGCAGAAAATCATTGTTTAATTTTGGCAATAGCTGGATTCACGTTAGATATTGCTCCAGTGTAAGATCAGACGAAGATTTGAAAATGACATATTATCATTATGCTCACATAATTATACGAGTACTTACTGACGAGGTCTTTGACATTAAAAGCGCGGCATGAAACCAGTTAATCTGTCATTATTTCGGCAAACGTCAAAATAACCCAATTACCAGGTGAAAACCTGACGTTTGTTGGAAGCCTACACGCTTGACATACGTATAACCCGCTTTGGTGATCACTGAGGTAATTATACCCTGGATTACGTCGGTGGTGCAGTCATGTCAAAGGAAACTTTATACAGACACCTGATGCCTACATTTGAGATGAATCAAATGCTAAAACAACATAATAAATGAAAATCTTATATAAACGTATATATATATATATATTAAAGTCAATTCAAAGTCTTCAAAGCCATAAACCAGTATTCATTTAAAGAGAACAATTGTATTATATGTGTGTAACAGCCCGTTTCAAAAACAAGTAATACTTTTTTAATTTTTTTAATATTAAATACATGGTGGCGGAAAACTCTTAGGAAATAGAGTTTTTTGCGCTATATATTTTATGATTTTCGTCGCGAGTGTATGTGACAGAACTAGTATTAAGTATGATTTGAATACGTCCAAGAACACATAATTACTGGATTTTCTCTTACAAAGGCACTGTTTTTAAACAAGTAATAGATATCTCATAGAGACGAAGCTATTTTTTATTATATTTAATAGAAATATATGAAAGTACTGGGCTTACGACTAATTATTATTAATTTAGGCATTAATTAATGGGTGAGAATGGTGAACGTTATATTTATATAAAATGATCACTTAAGCCAGCCGAAGGCAGGTCATAATCTGTGTAATTACCCATACTTTCATATATTTCCATTAAATATATGATAATAATAAATAGCATCGTCTCTATGAGATATCTATTATTTGTTTAATATTAGTGTTAAGTATATTTAGGTACAGAAAAAAAAGGTTTATTGAAACGTGAAGTGCTTTTAGGAATATGTATTTTTAATATATGGCTTTTATAGTGTAAGTGCTTAATTATATATTTACAACAATGGCTTAACCAACAAATGCTTTCGACTAAGACAAATGTTAGTCATTATACCGACCTTGTCTTCGTTGATGAAGATGGTGATGGTGATGCTGGTGACTACTTGAATACATAACCTATTTAGTTTTACTGTAAATTTAATGCAATGCTGTAGGTATGTAAAAAAAATATTGCCACTTAAAAATAATATTGCTACATAAAATGAGAAATAAAAATGGTTTATTTGTTAGATACGACAGTTTACGATCGGAGGTGTCGATATGTTGAGGATATGTACCTATTCAACGCGGTACTCACTAGCATATTATTAGGAAGCGAGAGTTATCCCACTGCGCCGTGGAGATAGATACTGCACATTATGTGAAATAACATGTGTTATGTTGCACCGCACCCGCCTTCAGCATCGGCGATATTACCAACTGTTTGTTCCCTGCCAGGATTATAATAGTCCTGAGGCCCCTTCGTGATATCGCGAGGCCATAAAAAGGATATCAGCAGTAAGATGGCGCCGGCTGAGATCGTGATCCTAGGATACCCACCTACCTACGCGACCCCCCCGGGAGAGGGTGGGGGGGACTCAATCAAAACTAGAGACAATATAAATCTGCGCGGTTGAGTTTTATGGTAGCGATAAAATTGTCCATTGATATATTAGCTGCGATGGTTTTACGAAAATACATAGACTGTAAAACGTTATTTATATCCGCTGTCAATATTATAATAACCTAACTATTCATATTCAAATCAATAAATATAGGTTTTAGTGATGGTCAATGTGCAGCCGCAGAGCATCGACGGGTGTATTGTCTGTGCACTTAAGTATCCATTTCTTTTGAAATATTAGTATGCATAAGAGACCAGTAAATGGATAGACATAAAATAAAGTGTACATATAGGAGAGGGGTTCGGAACATAAGTTGCGGGACGAGAGGCATTCTACACACATTATTTGTGGAAACACATTTATGCAACAGTAAAAGTATTTACTCTTCGAAAATTAAATATTTATCTAAAAAAATACGTATTTTTTACTTTAATGCATATTATATTGTCAGAGTTTAAATTTTCGTTCCAATCGAGTCATATATTTTTAAAAAATCGCTGGGTTATTTAAGTGGTACCAAAGTGGTCACGTGAGTTGCACCAAAATTAAAATATTGAAACAAGGAATTTCCGCTATTTTATGACTATATATTTGATAGTCTGTGGTATGCAAATTATTACTGTCAAATATATGAAAATTGGAAAACTGCAATGCTGTACTGTGGGTTGGTAATTATGTAACTTATGTCTAATATACGTAGATAGGTAATTATTTCAATTATACTATATGTACCTACGTTGCGTCTTTGCGTCTTACGCTCCAGTTTTGGATCTCTGAGGACAATGACGTTTCATCTTAGCTGGAACCTCCCTAAGCTCCTGTGGCCTGTTGGTCTGACTTCGGTCACTGTTTTAGCTAATCGTTCGGTCATCCTCTACGCATTGAGACACTCGGCTCATTAAACGTGTTGCGGAGCTCATAGATGAGATAACTTATTTAACAAATTCATTTATTATATAACAGACTAAAGAATTAAGAAATTAAGAGAAAATGTAAAGATAATCTTAGCACACTAAACAAATTTAAAAAAAGGATTGCACAAGTGGTTTGGTTATATGTAACGGATGAATGAGGAGAGGATAGTAAGTAATAAGTTAATGTCTCCAGAAATAGAGGATGCGAGGTCCGCAGAAGACTTGTTACGACCGGGTAAACCAGATACTGAAAGATGGTCCAGTTTGACGTTAATAGCGCGTGCAGTCAGTACTTTGAAATAAGCTGTACCTAACTATTGCAGAATACATTATTATTGTTAAGTTGCGGTTTTTCAGAATATAGTTTTGTGGTATTTTAATACTAATTAAATGTCTTACAAATTAAATATATTACTCAGAGGTATTTGAGATTTTCGCAACAAATGTGATAGCTATTCAATTTAGAATGCATCGATAAGAAAGAATTACAGCATATAAGTTCGAAAATTTGTCATCAACTTACAATGTCGGTGTAGTGTAATCGGTTAACACATTTCACCGGATGGGAAGGTTTCGAATCGCGGTAGCAATAAAATTATTTTTTCGATTATTTGAATATACTTGTATATTTTTCTAATTGATATATTTAATTTGCATTGAAATAAAATATCTTTCTCGTAATATTCTTATCACAATTATTGTCATTTAATTCAGATATGAATATATCATAACATATAATAAATATTTAATTTAGTTTTATTTCACAAAATATTGTAGTCACAGCACTTATTGCACGCGCCTGCTCAATAATCGACGAGCTTGTACGAGAAGATGTACGAATGCGGATGAGGCAAGAATTGTATGTCAGGACAGAAGAGTTTGGTGCTTAATCCTCTCTACTATCTTTATCATACATGCTGTACTGGTAAATTAGTTAGAGCTCATTATTGTACTAGTAAAATAAATTAAAAACAGCAACAACATGGCCACTGAAACACGAAATATAGTTGATTCTGAACACAGTGAAGCGAATGTCACTTGTAGCACTGCGGCTGGTAGGTATTTCCGAAAAAGTTTGAGAATAATTGACAGTCGACCGTATCCGGTCCACTCGCGTTTCACGGACTCGGTAAAATAAAGTGTGGTGCGCATAAATCTCTCTTGGCACGAAAAGGGCTGTTAACACGGCATAAAATCCATACCGAGTCACGATCGCGGACGACACCGTGGCCCGCGTGACAGGTCGCCGGTCACTGATCACTGATGGGGCATAATAATCCGTGATTCTTTCACTTTTGTGGAGAGACTCGTATCGCGGGGGCTTTCAATAGCATAATGCTCGCACACGGAGAGAACTCGCTGTGATACATGCGTCAGCGTTAATGACGGACGTATTATTATGTAACAACGTTCTTACATAGTTTTTTTAGCAAAGAAAGATATCTATTTCGCGTAATGCACAATATAGCAACAGCGGGTCAACGGACTAGATACTTAAAAAATAATCAACAAAACCGAGTCTGCTATGTCAAATTTGATGAAAATTTGGATTAACCGCTCAAGACACGAAAACTGCGACTGATCAAAGACGAAGAAAAACATGAAAAAAAAACGTGCCTTTGAGATGTGGTGTAGGCGTCGCATGCTGCGAATATTATGGACTGCAAAACGAACGAATGTCTCCGTTCTTCAGGAACTTCGCTCTAAAGAAAGGCTCTGCACAACATTAATGGAGAATCCATCCTGGAGAAATTAATGATCACGGAGAACGTATAAGAACGGAGGATGGAATGTCGATCGTCAATAAAATGAACACACCAAGAAGTCCGAGACATGCCCAAGATCATGAAGTGTAGAGGCGAGTAGTTCGCGCTGCGGGAGCAGAATACAAAATCACGAAGCTCAGTCATGAGCACATCGCATCAAACGAGAGAATATACGGCTCATATATCTATTCAATTTCAATTATAGCTTCTGTTCGTTACAGTAGTATCATTTTGGAGACCCAAAATGTCCAATGAGGACCACACAATTAATACATTTGTTTTGATTCCGCAATTCTAATGAAATATTGCAATGTTAGTGTGTACTTTTTAAAGAAAAAGTAAGTGTAAAATTTCGGATTTAATTAATTTTTCATTTCAAGCCACGGGGCGACCCGCTGCCCAGTCTATCCTCCCAATAGAAATCATCCAACATTATAATTATTAATATAAGATTTCGTTGGAAATTCACTAAACAAACAATAATCCAATTTAAAACAATAATAAACCGACCAGTTTAATCAAATATAAAGATACAGAAAATAAAGACATCGATCGAATCTGAACGATTTCTCCAGTTATATGCTTTTTTTGGATCGAATCGTGCAGACAATGCATCCAACATCCGAAGTGTAATGATAGCGCTGCGAACAGGAGATGCTCATCTCGGCATCGACATCCTGTACGGTCGGGTTTGCAGTGTACCTGCACCGTATTGGCAACCATTTCTCGGATGGAACGGTTAAACCGCGGCGGTGGTGAACTTGGGTTGTTACGATCACAGCTATTATTTGTTCCAGGAAAATAGGAATGGAATTCCCATCTTTGTTTTATGCCCGGCACGAAAATATAGAGTACAATTCTCATCTGTATATTTATCCACTATTCACCGGGGCTCACTTTCAATACGACGAAACATTTTTATTACTAACTTGTAGAAATAATTGAATTATATTTTATTTAAAGATTTGGAAATTAAATACGCAACAATATGATTCATTTTAGTTTTATTACTAGTAAATTTTACAAATAAAATGTTCCCTGATTTAATAACTGGAGCTTTAAGTTGAGTGTAAATAAAGGAAAAATTCTCTGCGTTGTCTGTAATAACTGAAAATATTATACAATATTGAGTAATTTAAACGATGTAAAATCTACAACTTCTTCTTCCACAGCACAACAAATACCAGAATGAGATCTGGCCTCCTCCAGAAGTGTACTGACTCTCCACTGACTCCTATTCCTGCTCATTCTTTTCCAATCTTCTTCCGCACAGTTAGTCCACCTTTTCCTTGGCCTGCCTCTAAATCACTTCAACTGGGGTATCTATACGGTCATGATCTTTGGTGTCCTGTGCAAAATCTAAATATAAAAGAAAATAAAGAATAACATAAAATAAATATCCATTATGGTCCCTCACGGTCGGTCCAACGGGTGGGGTATCTTCGTCTTCCACCACAAAAAGTTTTTCCAAACTATCTTCTCTTCTTGCAAGATGCCCAAAAAACTGAAGGATTCATCATAGGCAAATGATTGAAAGAAAGAGCAGAAGAATTTTAAGATATTATTTGAACCAATGGCTTTGTCAAAATTTTGAGCTCCTCATCATGTCTTTCGGTTTTATCTTCGGAAACTTAATTTGTACATTTCCCTGTATCGTGTTACGTCCACTCAACCTAGATATACAACATTATATGATAAATGAATTTGTTTCTCGGAACGGGACCCGCAGACCGTACGACAGAATGCATGTAAACAATCGTCCATTTATGGAAATATATGAATTTTGATATTCGCAAAGCACTGCGCGCTGAACACGGGCAACGTGCAAAATCTATTACCATGTTTTGGTACGTGAATAAAATGAAAAATGACCACAGAACCCACGGCTCACTCTGTTGCAAGAAAACCATGAATAATGCACATAAAATAGCGAAATCTCCGCATTTCGCATTCTCACGAGTTCTAGAAATTGTACAATGTCTTCAATGGAACAACGTGATGCCTCCATGACCGCTGTCATTTCGTGAATGCTCTTCTGCCGATTTAGCGCGATCTCTATTTCAAATATTCAAGCCAGGAGCCGCGTGCGCTTCGATAGCGCAGCTCATCAGCAGGTCGGTCACGCCTCTCATTTTTGTTCACCATCTATGACCTTCCGAATCGGGCGCGTTAGCGAAAACAAAAATGACTAACACGATTACGAGTGAAATCAAAACGGACGAAAACCACAGCCGACACCGGAGTGATCACCCCATTAACTCTGACGCAAGTAGGAGAGTGCGATAAGGGGGAAAGGATGAGACAAGTCTCGCATGATTTACGACCAGCGTCCTCCTAATTGTGTTAGGATCCTCTTCGTATTACTCCTCGCCCCTCGGGGGCGAAACCTTAATTCGCGACGTGGAAGAGAAACAAGTTGGGAGAGATATTTAAGCACCGTATATATAAGTTTTTCGAGGAGATTTGATCCGGGAGGAGGAGTTCTGAACCTTGAGAAAGATCGCGAGGGAGAAGGAGACGATTTCTCGCAATACCTGCAGCAGAACACATTAACAAGTTTAAATGTTGTTACTAGAACGGAGCTAACAGTCTACAAATGGGCATCGCTCTGCTGAGATAACTCTATTACAACAGAAGGATGCTCGTCCTCCGGAACCGAGCGCATCTGGAAGGATTACAACACAACTTCTAATCATCGCTCCATGGACGAATAAAAAGTTGCCCGAAAGAAAATTAAATATTTAATGCTAAGCAACGTTAAAATTAAATTAGAATAATATTAAACTATACAAGAGACTTTTAATTCCAACCTGAGTACACTAATCCCAAGAAGGAAGACATGGCAGTATGTACACCCGAGTTATATTATATATTATTAAACAGAACACATTCTTATTGTGAAGTTGTAAGTAATTATTCAGAACATAGATATCTGGTGTATTCAATACAAATAAATGTATTAATTAGAAAGATATACATATAAAATCAATTTTATCGAAAAATATTGTCGTTGCTACCTGGATCTCTTCTAATCCGAGGGAGAACGTGTATTAACCGATATTTTTCATATAATTTATATTTTTTATGTATATCTTTATAATTAATACATTTAATTTATATTAAAAATATCATAGACCTACGTTCTGAATGATACGTCACAATAAGAATATGTTCTCCTTATTAAGATTTATTTTTTAACCAATTATCATTTTTTGTCTGCTCCTCGAGTTCCTCGAATAGTCTGGTTTCAAACAGTCCAGAATATTGGTGGAACTGATTACCCAGACTATGCGAGGTATAACTATACAATAATTTAAGCAACCTGGCTTTAACGGGTTAATAATAATTGTAGTTGTATCAATGTGTCCAAAATTTAATAAAAATGAATTGTTAATTCTGGCGTCTCTTTATCGGATTACTTAAAGGTATTTGAGATTCCGTAAAAATGATGTAGATGGCTTTCAAATAATGGAACGATAGATGTAATAATTTGAAAAGTGTAAAATGTAAGTTTGAAAATTTGTCGTTAATACACTGAGGTGCAATAGCATAATCGGTTAATGCACGTTCCTCGAATTGAAGGAGATCCAAATTCGAATCCCAGTAGCAACAACAATATTTTTCGATAAAATTGATTTTATATGTATATCTATCTAATTGATACATTTAATTTGCATTAAGATATTATATATTGGCTAGATTTATATAGCAATTTTGTAATGTCCTGAAGAGGGAGAGTAATTGTTGTGAAGCTTGTCGAAAATATAAGATAAAAATCTAGCCATTAAATACAACATATCTTGTAGATTAAATATTATAATTAATTACTACTTCAACATGTAAAAAAATTGAACCCAATTCTCATAAATATATTAACACAAAGGTGTCAATTTATTTATGAGGTTGCTTTTATTGCCGCTGTTTTTTTTAAGAACATCAACAATGCGTATTGCAATAAAAAAAATTATTAAAACATATTAAAAAGACTTTTCACAGAAATGTATTCGATTTACTTGTAGATTTCATGAAATATAATAAACAAAAAACAAATACAGTAAAATATAAACTTAAAGGAACAACAAATTATAATTAACAATATGG
Organism: Eubasilissa regina; assembly: GCA_022840565.1. Lineage (NCBI taxonomy): Eukaryota > Metazoa > Arthropoda > Insecta > Trichoptera > Phryganeidae > Eubasilissa > Eubasilissa regina. Next base: position 5,623,864 of record JAINEB010000003.1, read on the forward strand.
TAGACAATAGAGATGGCCAAAAATATTTCCTTTTATGTGGCCTTATGTGGCAATGGTTTGGACATATTTGTAGAAAAGATGATGGATGGTGGGGGGACACAGGGTCCTGGAGAGGAGGTCTCTAACTGGTAGAAAATCTTGACTATTCTCAAGCTCGATGGAGCGATGTTAGAATGATGATAGAGCGATGTTAGCGAAGAGTGGCGGGCAACAAATGTTCGAGAAGGGCTGAAGAAGAACTTTATATCCAGCAGGAGAAAATCAAGTCCTGGTATAGACACTGATGTATGGAAGTGAGGCCTGGAGCTGGTAGAAGAGGAACAAAAGTAGACTGAATGCAATGGAAATGAGACCATTTAGGCGTATGTGTGGCAAATCTATATATGACAGAATAAAAAACGAAGAAATAAGGCTATAATGTAAAATTAATGTTAGTATAGTAAGATTAAAATAGGATCACTCAAGTGGTTTGGTCATATGAAACTGATGAATGAGGAGATAATGGTAAAAAATACATATGACGCAAGTGTTGATGGCACCAGAAATAGAGGACGTTCGTGGAAGACTTGACACAACCAGGTAAAGCAGATGCTGGATGATCATCCTGTTAGAATCCTCAATAATCGTCGAGCTTTTGTGAGAAAATATATGAATGTGAATCAGTCAAGAACTATGTCAGGACAGAAGCGTGTGGCGCTCTATCCTATCTGCCTACCCCCGCGGAGAAACGGTGTGATGGTAAGTAAGTAAGGAGAGATACAGGCTGGTTATAGTAATATACTTTGAGGTAATATATTACAATTATCAATACTTAATAAACATCCGTTTTGACTGACTGTGCGATAACTGAACAATGGAAATGTACACAAAAACAAAACAATATTTGAATATGTCCAAGAACACACAATTACTAAATTTTCATCTACAAAGGCACTGTTATTAAACAAATAATATATAATACTTTTAAAATTAGCAATATTAACTTTGTGGTTAAAATTCATATTTTTTTTTTTTTTTTATTTTTTTTTTTTTTTTTTAAATTTATTTTTTATTTTTTATTACATTTAATGAAAGGTATAATTATTACCCATACTAATGTATATTAATCTATGCTGTTTCAGGGAAATGAATATCAAATTTAGTCCATAGATGGCGATAATGTAGTTACACTCGAAGTGTTTCCACATAGTAACATATATACAACTTCCAAAAATTTGATAGATATGGGTGAGAATGGTGAACGTTATATTTGAACAAGGAGATCACTTAAGCCGGCCGAAGAGAGGTCGTGAGCTATGTAATTACCCATATTTCCATATCTTTCAATTAAATATAATAAAAAATAGCTTCGTCTCTATGAGATATCTATTATTTGTTTAAAAACAAAACATTTTTATTTCTCGATCTACTTTTCTTACATATTAAAAAACGTCGAAACGTTAAACATCAACACGTGTCAATTTTTGTTAATAACTAGCTGAAGTATTCGGCGTTGCCAGGGCTTTACGCAGAGTGAAGAGGTTTCATTTAGGGGATGGGAATAAAACTGAAGATTTGCATAAAAAACGTACCCACAGACAATCGCTTTATATATATAGTTACGTTTAATAGTCCAGATATCTGCATAGTTTATAAGACCTCATATTTTTACGATACTAACTTACAAAATTTTTGATAACACTTCGTTCAAAAAAGTTCAAGTAGTAACTGAAACTAATATAGAACGTAGGCTTTCGTCTACGCTTGAGTTTTGTTTCGCATATTAATATACTAAGCTATGTATAATATTAACTTTTTCTTTTTTTCGTATTGAATGTAGTCTTAAATGTCTACAAGGGTTTGGCAAAAACATATTAATTGATAATTTGTTAAGTTTAAAATGAAATTAAACACTTACGTACTCGTATTTCGCAATACTAAATGTACCAAGAAACAGGCATCAGATGATTTTTGAGCACTTCAATAAACGAACGCAATAAATTTCCCCACCCTAGGGATGTGAATGACTCAATTTCCTTTACGCGCTCGAGAGCATAATTCACAGACACATGCACAAAACTTTATGACGTTCACAAACTGAGAGACATCTCTTTAGTGTCTTGTTCACATGAAAACTTGTGAAAATTTAAAACAACACCGCTCCCGGTACACTTTGCATAATGCAGCTCCAGTCATTTGGGAAAGTTTCCAGAAAAACTAACGGGACTTTACTGCTTATCCTTCAGCTGCGCTTCGGTCCATGTGACACATCTGGGAATCACGCGACTCCCGTCTCCCGTCTCCCGTGGCGATGGAACTCTTCAAATTACAGGATCCAACGCGGTGCTCCTTTTTAATTATTCACGGGATGGCATCCTCGTCAGATGGGGTTAATTAAGAACTGAGCAACTTAAACCGTCGTAGGAGTGGACAGTTTATTCGGGTGCATACGGGTTAAGTTGCATCAGTTTCAAACTCAGTCTCGGGCGTTTTGCTAGAGTTTGTGTAAAAAGGGTGCAAAGTGTCGAATAGTTTTGAACTAAACAAATTAAAAAACTGAGTTGAAATGTAATTACGAGCGTTCCCTCGCATACTGAGAAAATTATAACATTTTGAAGGTAAATATAGTCACCCGAGTAGATTACGTCGCACTTTCGGTGCCCTGGGAATACACCTGGAATTTTAACGAATAATTCATGTTGCAAAGTATTGCGAGTAAATATTAAAATTTTTAAATATCAAATCGGGTGAATCACTTCACTTCACGCACAACAAATATATCTATCCGTCAAAAAATAGTTAGCACCGGAACACGAACCTGGAACATTGTCTTACCAAGTTAGATCTTACTTACTTACTTACTTACCATCACGCCGTTTCCCCGTGGGGGTTGGCAGAGAGGATAGAGCGCCACACTCTTCTGTCCTGACATACAATTCTCGCCTCATCCACATTCATACATCTTGTCATACAAGCTCGCCGATTGTTGAGGCTTCTAACAGAACCATCCTCCATTATCTGGTTTACCTGGTCGTGCCAAGTCTTCCGAGGACGTCCTCTATTTCTGGTTCCATCAACACTTGCGTCATATATCTTTCTTACCATTCTCTCCTCATTCATCCTTTCCATATGACCAAACCACCTAAGTGATCCTTTCTTAATCTTACTCACTATACTAACATCAGCTTTACATTCTTTTCTTATTTCTTCATTCTTTACTCTGTCATAAATAGATCTTATAAAGTTAGATCTTAAAAGGAAATAATAGGTGTTTTAGTAAAATAGAAGGAACACAAATGAAGTTTAATATTCGACGTAAAATTAAATAGTAAACATAATGTGATTTGTAATCCATTCTTCGGGCAAGCAAAAATTCCGCGTTTGAGTCCCGACGGTTACTATATTGTTTTTCGATAGATAGATACATTTATTCTGTGTATTTTTATATGTTTCATCTAATAATTTGTTTTAATTGTGAAAGAACTATGTCCTAAAATTGCAACATAAAAATGTTATTTCATTAAAATTATTATAAATATGATAAAACAATTAAGGTGAGTCGGGGTAAGTGCATCTATGAGGGAAGTGCATGTATGTCTCCTAATTACGTTTGATATCAATTCGCGAATTGTGTCTGCCTTTTCAATCTTTCGTACATCACGATAATCTTTTGTACCGAGAGGCTGATATTAGGTAAGTACCTTTATTTTGTGATGTATATATTAGTTTTGTGATTATATCTGCGCATTACGATTTATCTATCTAAAAATATATAATAGTAGAAGGAAGATCAACCAATAATCAAATCAAATTAATGAGAAAGGTAAATATGGCCTCTTACCAAAAACTGTCGGATACGATAAAGAACAGAGATATAAGAAAAATTATTCAAGTCATGAATATTATTATTAAATATACAAAAGAGAGTATCATATCGTGAATATTCATACACATAACATACTATATGATAGCGCAGTTTAAAATTAATAAAATTCTATCAAGTTTTTGGTGTTTGACTTGTTGCCTCACACATTCAATTCGCTATTTACCTCATTTTTAAACTGCGTATATCCTTCCCTGTCTTACCTATCCCTATCCCTAAGCACAAGTAAGAAAGAAGATATCGCAGTGATTCATTGTATTTCAACTGCAGCAAGTTCAGTGAGCTTCGAACTACCGTCGCTTTACTCCGCTACCGCTTATTATTAATAATCTTAAATACTAAATTAATGTATTAATTATAAATATATACATATAAAAAAATTAAAAAAATCAAAAATATATGTATATATTTATAATTAATACATTAATTTAGTATTTAAAATATCACAATATTCACACACAAAATATGTTCTGAATAATTACAACTTCACAATAAGAATGTGTTTTCCTTAATAATAATCTTACACTAATTATATTATACTTAATAATCCTTTTTGCGAGAGATACTATACACGCCGCGACGCTTGTTACTTGTGGTGGATCGGAATCTATGAATGAACCAGCATCCAGCAGACGAAAAGTAAGTGTCTTCCTTTTTTCCTTATATTTGCCCCACTAAATGATATGTCTACACATAAAATATCGTGCACTAGGTGTGATATACCCAGTATAAATAGCTCAGCATTGAATCAGTTTATAAGTAAAAAATTTTGTAAACCACATCATGCACCGTTTAATAAATGAATCGGCATATGTTAAGTAAAGTAGTTACAAATTACGCGAAGTAAAAATATATATTATTTTTTAACTTTATTTTATTAACCACTTATTGAGTTTAAATACATTTTCTTGGTAAATGGAAAATGGTATTTTTCGAAACCGGTAGAGGTATTTAAATTCAATAAGTGGTTAATAAAACAAAGTTAAAAATAATGAATATTAACCACAATGTTAATTTTGCTAATTTCAAAAGTAAAAATATATATTTTTTCAAACCAATAAATAACAATATACAGCATTCAAAAAACGAATTGCGTATGTAATATGAAATTATAATTCTGATTTTATATAAAATTGAAAATCATTATAGACAAATCACATAGTCCATATTTACCAATGTTTTCAAGCACAAATATCATACGCAGAGTTAGACCGCTCAACCGACCTGTGAACAAAAAAATAATAATTAATAGAAGTCGAAGATAAAATTGGCAATAAAGTATGGTAGGAACAGAACGCAACCAGGACAGGGACATGACAGGAGGTGGTAAATGTCAAATCTGACAGTTCTTTAATGAATCGTAAAATACAACAATGTAACAGCAGGCACGCAGTGATTGAAGTGATTATGGCGGTCTGACACACGCACTATTGTATAATATTTAATGAATTATGTAAAAATATGGAAATAATAGGTATTATGCGATATAGATAATTCTCCAATCCTAACCTAACCTAAATTACTAAATATTTCAAAAAAATGTAATTGCATATGTATTTATATTATGTTTGGGTATACACTTCTTTACGTATATGTCTAGAAGCATTATATTTTTTTGTATTCTGTTTAAATTTAACATTAAATTGTTTATTTTATGTATGTAAGTAAGTCTCCAAATATGCACAGGGCTAAATTGACAATATTATTTTATATATAAGTCGCTTATTTCCAAACATCTCCATAATGGATTAAAAAAAAAACAGAAATCACAAAAATGTACAAAAATTGAATTTTTTAAGGATAATTTTTTTATTGTGAAGTTATATATTTTCTGAACATAGTGCTGTGGTATTTTTTTAATACAAATTAAATTAATCAATTAAAAAGATATGCAGAGAATTTTTTTTTAAAAAAGGTCTATATATCCTTTTATTTGATTCAATTAATTTGTATTAATTGAATTTTAATCTAAATGCTTCATTAGATATTATATTTGGAAGATAAGGGTATGCATTATTACTACGGGTACTAAATTACGAAATTTATAATTTTTATAGATGGATTTGCCATTCTACACCATTTATAGGCGGGTCTGAAACTCAACATACGTATTTTAGAGGTGTTTGTAACTCCCAATATTTAATCTTCTTTTGTATAATCCAGTGGCAAATCACTAAAAACTATTGGTCTCTTGGTTCGGAAGTTAAGTACTCAATTATAGAGGGTTTTGACACGAAACCTAAACTCGTTTTTGTTATTTTTATTATTTGTAGTAAAGTATTTTTAATTGTTTTTTAATCGGCGATTTGAAATAAAAATAATAAAAAACACCCATTAATAGGATCAATATAAATATTATTAAGTAAGAAATTATTGTGTTTTTGATATAAAACTTTATTTTAAATAGTAGCTGAAGCCACAAGCATTTAAGTAAATACAATAAATTATTTAAAATAATTTGTTTTCACTAACAAAAAGTGTTTTAAAAACGTTGAAAATTGATCATATGTACTGCAAATTGAATAGTTTATAACTCTACTAACTTTTAATATTTTGCTAATTTGGTTCAACGTAAAATTGTCTCCGTAATCTTGGCTTCAAGATTATATGAAAATATATTTCGCATATGCAAGAACTTCTAAATTAAGGTAATTTTGTGACACTCTGAAAATAAATTTAATGGTCGCGGTCTTTCTTATAATGCTTGTATTTTCTTAATTATGACAAATAATATGCAGTTTATTAGTTTTCCATTAGTGTAAAGGTCCTATCTAATAATTAAAAAAAAGTGAAATCTAGTGTACAACTTCTGATATAAATGAATAATAAAAAAACATATTTTCTTAAAAAAAAACAACCGGAAATATAAAGTATTTTTGAAAGGAAAGCCTTAACCATGTTGATTACTTTGACGTTGAGCAGTTTCGATACCAATTCAATATCAATAAATACCAATAAAAGAACATAATAAAAAGATACCCTAGCAATAACAAATTTTTCGAGTTTCCGAGTAAATCATCGTTTAGACACGGACCACGCTTTCCACAGAGAAAGCGTTATTGGATTTTTACGTGAAAATAATAGAGGCTTTAGAAAATATATTTAAAAAAATATAAATAGAAATCCAGTACAGAGATTGAACTGGAAATCATTTTACAAAAATGTAGAATTCGCGAGCAAGCAGTTAGGTTTAAAAATTAATCAATCTAAAACTCAAATATTGGTCGTGGATCGTCCTAACGCAACTAATGGCGCGCTGATCACGAACGCTGGTGACAGTGGGCAGGAAATTCGACGTTGATACGAACCAACTAATGAGAATATGGCAAGTCACTGTCTTCAAGGGAGCAACTAAAATTATTTCTTCAATATTAGCAAAATTACTTTGTGGCGACATATTTATAAATAATAATTAAAAAACACTTTGTTATAAATAACCAAGTTCTTTACGCACAATTTAAATTTGTTTTCACAGTAGTTCCTAAATAGTTACCCATCACTTATATTTATAGTTTTGTTTTTTGTCTACGCTTGAATTTTTAATTTTAGTATACATTGTATCCTGAAGAAGGGACCATTGGTCTTGAAACATGTTGATTTATCAATAATAAGTGTTTTTCTTATTATTTAATTAAACTTATGTCGGTTCACACTATCGGCTTTTCAATTTTCACGTATGTAGCGGAACATCGAATAGACCACAATAGTGACAATTAGTGGAGAAGGGTGTTACGCATCCCGTAGACAGCACGACGCACGGTTGCCTAAATACAGCAATAAATCCAGTCACAGCAAACCCTAACTACAGCAGTGAAGTAAAGATTTTTCCGATTATTCGGCAACATTATGTCAGGGACGTCCCGTGGGCGTAGGCAGATAAGGCAGTGCCTGAGAGCGGCAAATCGGTGGTGAAATGTAAATATTACATTTAACATAAATATATACATTACTGCCTCGTACAAATAAAATTCGAAAAGAAATTTAAACAATCCGATAAGTACATCCAACATAAGTTACATTCGTTTAGAAAATATTAATGTGTCATATGTCATAAATCGGCAAATGGCCGATATGTCATATATTAAGCGTTATTGTCATTTTACCACGAAAGGAAATTGCCCGGGTCATAAAATAATACAATTTAAGTATTTATTCTGAAAATGTTTGTAATAATAATAAAATGAAAGAGAATCGACATCATATTTTGAATAATAGTAGGGGCAGTATTCTGAAATTCGCCTGAGGGCGGCACTTTACCGAGGGGCGTCAATGCATTATGCGTTAATGTGAAGGGGCACTACTTTGGGCCAAAAAAAATCTGGAAAAGTGACAGCGGTGGATAGATGCGTTGCACCTACCTGGCTGGAGAGACCCTGGAGTCAGCTGCATGTGGACGATCTAGGACCTGAACTTGCGGAAGTGCATTACGAGCCGAGTCTCATCTGATTGAGGCCATTTATAAAATCACTTAATACACTTTTGGATCATCCCATAAATAATGCTGATTTTAAATATTTTTTGTATTTTTCAAAATTAAGATAAACAAAATTCGTTTTTAATCTAATATATACTCTCCTTCATTTTATACAATGTTCTTCCATTTTATAAAAAGACTTGCAAGGCCCCTCTTCCAAAATTTACTTGTCCGTGACGAAAATCATTTTTTCAGTACCGTTCTGATTTGGTCTACAGAATTCATATTTTTTCCGTCCAGATGATCCCTCGTCTTCTAGGCTGTAGTTCCCGGCTCGGAATTTTTGAAATCACCGTTGACACTGGCTTGCACTTATAGTTCGATCGCAATATACTGCATTAATATTCCTCGTACTTTCCATTGTTTTGTTGCCTTTATTGAACGCATAAAGCAAAAAATGACGAACATGCTCCTTTGTCACTTCCATTGCAGCTTTGAAAAAATAACTGTTGTGATCGAACTGCACTCTTCAAGTTATTATTTGCTTATATAGCAAGTAGTAAGTTTACCTAATGCAGGTAGTTTATCCCGCCCCCCTTCGACTTTTAGTTCTTATAATTGAAAAAACCGCATTATTTATAAGATGACCAATATTCTCTATATAAGTTTGTATTTTATAGAAGTCCCATTAGCCACATATTGAACTGATTGATTGTCGGCGTAACCTTTACTAGTAGATGTACTACATGTAAGATTTCCAAGAATCTGTAAGTATTTATTAAGTGCTATGTAGTTAAACCCCGGCGGGATGTTTGAAGTTAGGCGATTGGAAGGAAATCGTTTTATTACGTTGTGCGACGTTTAGTACAGACGATGATCATTGTTACGTCGGTGCTCATAACCGAGAACCAACCGGCGCAGTGGAACAAATAATATAAAATAACCCGTACCCAAGACGATGGAGGAGATTTATTGCACTGTCATTTTCGTGATATTGTAATGTGCGAGGCCTTTAGCAGCACTGACTCGGTGCAAGCTGCACACAGGTGCAAAGGAACCGTGAGAAGCTATTTAAAATGTACGGGAGAAAATTACCGTTGTTATAAGTTATGTGCCATAAATAATTGTAAAAATACTATATTATACTAAACAGTTTATGTGTAAAACAACTTTTGAGGTGATTTTTTTTTACTAAAATGGAGCCATCAAAATTAACAAAATTAAAATGATTTTAGTTTGCTTAAATAAAAAAATATTTCCAATAAAATAATTATTTAAAAAAAATAACACTCCCCTGGCACTACTTGCAAGATTCCGTGTGTGCATGTATTTAAAGTATACTTTTTAAGTTGCGAATTTTTTCAGTAAAGGTTGATCGTAATCTAATAAGAATTAAATACTAATTAAATGTATTAATTAGAAATTTATACATATAAAATCAATTTTATAGAAAAATATGGTTGTTGGGCTACCAGGATTCGAACCTTGATCTCTTTCCAAACCGGGGAATGTACATTAACCTTTATATTTTATATGTATATCTTTAAAATTAATACATTTAATTAGTATTTAAAATATCACAGACCGTCTGTTCTGAATAATTACAACTTCACAATAAGAATGTGTTTTCCTCAATAATACTAATAAGAATTACCTACGGGAGTTATCGTGTCCAAGAAATCTATTATATCCTATAAATGTAGAGTACTAAGGATGCGTTTCAAATGATCTGCACAGAAACTGACTTTTTATTTTGTATATCTTTCAATTATGCACAAAATAAAAAACCAATTAAATTCAGAAGGTCGCTTTCCGGTTTACCTACTGTAAGCATTAGGGACGTACGCCCTTTTTCCGAGGTTGTATTGTCCAGAGGCGCGAGGCAGAAATCTCCTGCGCTTTCTTACATTGATTATCTTGTAGATAAAAGAGGATGATTTCGAGGTATCATGGTCATGATCGAAAAAGAGGATTGAAATTTTCTGAAAGTTGCGTCGTATCGAATATAAATAATATAGGATAGGAAAGGTACCGTGAGTTCAGTCACGAGGAAATGAGGAAATTCACGATGGGTATAAATCCACACCTAAACCAAAGAATGCAAAATATGTCATTACACAAGCGAAAAAGGAAATATGATAATAAGCAAGATGCGTGTATAGAATAAGAGATGGACACATTATGCAATATATATACACTGCTACAGTATCCACGGGGCCAGAAACGATAGACACACTGGATGGATACAAAAGTACGGTACACCAGAATGCCAGGGAATTGTAAAGGCAATATGGATCAATATGGATCAAGATAGATGAAAAATTTCTTCCAGCAGTGGATTGAGAGTGGATGATATGTATATATCTTGTAATACCTATGTATAATAAAATGACTGTATTTTAATAATACAATTAGGAATAGTACGAGATACAAATTAAATTAAATACACGCGTCTTATAAGTACCTACACATTTTTTTGAATAAATAAATTAATAAATCTAAATAAAGTAAGTAAGTTAAGTAATTGTAAACACTCCAATTACGTACTCCTTCTAATAAATATAAAACAAATTAAATTAATCAACTGGAAAGATATCCATAAAATATCTAATTATCGAAAAAATATTTATATTGCTCCAACTTCACAATAAAAATGGGTTTTCATTAAAAATAATAAATATAAATTATTTATTATCTTAGTTTTATTAACCACAATTGTGGTTAATAAAACTAAGATAATAAATAAAAAATATGAATCGTAACCACCAAGTTAATATTGCTAATTTTAAAAGTAAATATAAATTACAGAAACACGTATGTATGTGGGATGGATCCTGTGAAAAAATGTAATTATTTAAATTATAGTCTACCTACATTAGCATTATTATTTCAAATTTTCAATACACATACATATTAATGGATCTGTACTTTTTCTGTGATTTTGAAAAATGTTTCTTCAGAATAAAAAAGGTCCAAACATATTCCCACAATCTGTATATTTCAAATTGACAGTTCACTCCAATGTAACGTGTCAGTTTCCTTTCAAATTTCCCTACGCACACAGAAAGAAATTGGGATATTATATGTATTATTTTTAAATGAAAGAATCGTGTTCTCGGTTAGATATCGAAGGTGGCGGTAAATCGTGAGTCTGAATTGCCTGCGTATGTTATTTGATATTCTTATCACAGACACATTCAGGTTGCTAGACAGACGCAGAATCGCTAATCGCTTCCGTGTTTATACACGCGGCTAAAACATTACTAACATGATCTTCAAGAAGCAGAATACCCGGGTACTATCAAAGTGTATGATTACCTAGAAGATGTACTGTACGACAGATGATTGAATTTAATCTAAAGTTTACAGAGACTTACATGCGAAGATTTAAAAAGAAGAAGAAACACAGTCAGCTGGCGTCACAGTCGTCACTGGAGAAAGTTTTCTCACTAAATCACATCAGCTTTACCGTAATTTCTAGTTGGCAACGTCCAATTAGGGGTGAAAGCATAAAGAACCCCGGAAAGGCGAAGAAATGTGGAATACAGAAAACAAAGAAAAGTACAAAACTTCATTTCACTAACGTTGGCGGGGTCGGGGGATGACGGGCGGCGAGGGGGTGTCAAAAGTGTTAAAAAGGGGGAAAGGGGTGAAAGTATACCGCGGGGAAATCGCCAGTAACGGTAACTGAAGTAAAACTCTGGTTGGGAAGGATGACTCGTTGCTATAACTATCCCGATTTCCCCGTGCAAGAATGGAGTGTTCCGAGCTCGATATAAAATAAGTCGCCCGTGCTGAAGCACTTGGGCGAATAATTAATAAATGTAACAGTGCAGAAGAGTACAGCATCGCTGCTGCAGATCTAAGGGAACACGCCATAAAGCGGCGGAGAAAGAATATTCTGTAAAAAAACTAACCGGTGTTGAAGACGTAGTCTGAGAGTTTCCATGACTATAATGTTGTCAATTAAAAGTATGAAAAATATCTAAAAGAAGGGCAATAAAATTAGTCAGAAAAGGGAAACCGTAAAGATAAATTAATCCACAGATAAAATAAATTTATTAGAATAAAAATTGAAAACTGGCTCTTGGAGCTTCGTACATTCGTACATTTTATAGTAAGAATATACAATTTTTTACGACAGGTGTTCTTGTATACATTATAGTACATTAGAGAACTATCAACAATAATGGAGAATTTGTAAAAGCATTTGCATGAATATTTAAAAATAAAAAGATGTAACATATAATATCAAAAAATATCTTCGAGATATTATGAAACAATTTTGAATATTTTAGAAATTTTACATTTACAACATGGCCGAGTATCTCAAAAGAACAGTTGTCAAAGTCGTCATAAATGGCGAGACGATCATAACTCTCGCTATGTCGGAGAAGCGGTAAAACGGTAATACCAAAATATATTGCATTTAAATAAATCACAATGACATCATTTTAAGCCGGTATTTTTTCATTACGATGCTTACTTCAATTATTATTAAGGTTCTTTTCAACATGCGAATGGAATATGTATTGTATTTTGTTTCAAAGCAATTACTTTTTATTGTGTGTGTACAGATCATATAGTAAAAATTGTACTAAATATATATATTTTTTGTCGGAACCCACTTGAAATTGTTTGTTTATTAATATCCCAGAAGAGAGTAGAAAAGCATGACGCGATTAAGCGTTCTCATATATTACTTTCTCGAGGATATATTCTTAAGAAGTTTTTCCGAACTTTCCTAAAGATTGATTGATGAGAAAACGCAGACCGGGCCGTGGGCGGTATTATGTGGTCAGAATCGAACATTTCACGAGGTCCGAAGGTATAGATACAATTCTCCATATAACGAAAGTACGAGTTTGCCAGGTGGCTTCTCATTTGTTCAGATTGAACTTGATAGATTCCCCAATGTGAGTGAGGTGCCGAGGAGGAAACCCTTGACCATGTCTTTTTTACCTGTCCATTGCGGATCGCAGGTTTTTTTTACAGTCAATGGTAATTTTCAGCTCCCGATTAACTTGTGTCATCTTCTTTCCCTTAACACGTTTAATTTATTAGCGACAATGGTATTGACCTGAAATATAATATTTCCTATTCTATAATATTATTGTACTTTTTTCTATAAAATAAAGTTTTTAACTTCAATGGCACAAATCACTCTTGAAGGGTGGATCGCCTATTTAAAAGAAGAAGAAGAAAGTACGAGTAGGTATGTGTGTGTGATAAAAATGGGAAAGTACATATAACGATGATGATGGTGGATCACTTAGATGGTTTGGCCATATGGAACGGATAAATGAGGAAAGAATGGTAAGAAAGACATATGACGCAAGTGTTGTTGACACGGAAAACTTGGCACAATCAAGTAAACCAGATACTAGAGGATGGTTCGAGCTTGTATGAGAAGATGTATGGATGTGGATGAAGAGTGTGGCGCTCTATCCTCTCTGCCTACCCCCGGTGTGATGGTAAATTAGTTAGTTAATGATGGCACATATTCATCTAACATCTAAAAATAATGGTGTGTGACGTAGGCTTTATAACCGGGAACTTTACGACCTGTATGATGACATGAAAGGTACAAAATACGTGAAATTAGGAAGACTTCCATGGCCAGGCCATGTAAACCGCATGAACGATGCGTAATCCTAGAAATTGCTGCTCAATAATAAATCTGAAGAAAGATAAAGAATTGGAGGAACCAAAATGAGGTGGCATTAATACCGTTAACAATTTAAAAAAAAAAATGACGGGAAGCTGTCCAGTGCAGAGACCGGTGGAGGTGTATTCTCGAGGAACAGAGGACACAGGACTTACAGCGTGTTATAGTTAGGAATAATAATGATGAAACTTTACGTAAAACGATAGAAGGAGGATGTCTGCAAAAAACTTGGCAAAATCAGGAAAATCAGAAAAAAAGAGGCCTCAACACACGACTAGGGCACATAAGAAAATGTATGAAAGTGAAGAAGGCAAGACCTACTTATCCCTGTGGTGAAACTACGTGCCAGTAAAATAGTTAATCTAAATAAAACGTATAATATTGTTTAATTTTTTGGCGGTACCTTTGAGGTAACTATAAATGAAAGATGAAATAAAATGCCTCATTGTGCAACCTTTATCCGCGTGTTCTGCAATCATCATCTCAACCATAGTTTAGGAATTAGTATGGTCAGATGCTATGTGTTCCCGATATTATTTTATGGAATGGAAGCATAGACCAAAGAAATGATGAGGCGACTTGAAGCATTTGAAACATGGATCTACAGAAGCATGCTCAAAATAAGCTGGATGGATAGAGAGAGTTATGAATGTTATGGTTAGGATTAATAAAGGAAAATATATATTTAAAACAATGAAAATCAGAAAACTTCAATATCTCGAACACGTAATCAGACATCCGGAAAAGTATGAGATCTTGCACCTCAGATTATTTTAAGTCGGGGCCCTGGAAGAAGAAGAATATCATGGCTGAAGAACCTGAGACAATGATTTGGCCAGTTCACTGTAGAGCTTTTCCGGTTCGCTGTAAACAAAGTGATGATAGCCAACGTCCGTTGAACGGGTAGAGAACAAGAATAACTTTGAGGTTATTTTAATGACTGGCAAGAATAAAAATTCATATTACATCAATTATTAATGGCCCGCGCCTACTAATACTCGTGTTTGCAATCTGTAGAACATTTGCGGTAGTGAATTGCATTCTACAGGCGTTTTGCTAGTAGATTGTTCCCAAAATAATGGATGTAAACTAAGAACCGTTTGATTCTTCACATTGTTTGTCAATGAATTACAAGCTTATTTATGTGTATTTAATAAAACTCGGGAGAATTATTTAAAGGCGTTGTCTGTTGCCTCTCCATCATTGAATTGTTTGACGTCGATAATAAATACTTATCGAGGCGATTGAAAAGGTGAAACTTATATTTTTGTTACAAACGCAGTTCGCCCAGAAGCGGTTCCCTTAAACTCGATTAACATCGTTTAAGGTGCATAATGTCCACGTTTAAATTACACGTAATTCATTTTTTTCATTTCCATTGATTATTATTGACAATTCAAATATTCAAGTAATACGAGTTCAATGACCGACTCAATAAATAAATATAACAGATTCCTAACTGTCAAACAAATACTAATAAATATGCGAAGAAAGACAAAAATAATATAATATTAAAATTGATCATTATTTTTGGAACTTACTAATAATTTCGATACTGTACAGATATATAAAATGTAGCGTTTTTATTAAGTTTAACAAAGTTAACATTTAATTGCATCATCGTAACTATTATTTGAACTGGTATATGAATACATGTTGTCTATGAAGCGAAATTATAATTTTGATAAATACCACCTGAGTTTGACGGGATTTTTTCTTAAAATGCATAATTCTATTTGAGTTTGAGAAATTTATGATTTATAATATGACCAGAATCCAATTAGTCCATTGATTAATTTATTATTTGAAATTCTTTACATATTTATTAATAATATTATACAAAAATTTATTAGGTTTAACAATATTAAAAAAAAAAAATACAAATTACGAGTCGACATTAATAATTCCCACAGTAAGCCCGCAGGCCGCTTTCAGAATATGAAATGAGCAAATGTCAGACTAGAATTATGATGGTCGGTGGTCGGCATGACTATATGAATTAGGAAGTATGCAGGACTATGCGCAAGGGTGCGATGCAATATTAGGAGGGAATTTTCAGCTCATAATACAACTAAGGAGAGGAAAGCAGATTATTTGATCACGTAACAATTCAGATAGAATATAATAAAACTAATCACTTAGGTAGTAGAAATTTTTTTCTTCCCCTTGTTTTTAGTAGTATTTTTAATGCTACAATCCCTTTAAAAAAAGCAATTGATTGGAAATGCCTAAATATAACGTACGGAAAGACAAGAAAGTTGTGTTGTGGCAATTTTAAAGTGAAGGATTGAATAATCACACGGTGACTTGTGCACCTGCTAATGTACATTAAATGCAAACCATAGTCGTTAACATTTCATAATCATATTTGTACAATATGATTTTATAAAAATTAACAAACTTAAAATAACTTAACCAAAATAGTATAAAGGTGATTCAACAAGAGCGGAAAATTTTAATTTGTCGTTGTCAAACTATTATGACAGCTCGATGCTAGACAGTCTGCCATTATTAAAAATGTATCAGTTTTTGATACAACAACGCATTCTTATTGTTAAACATTATTTTTAAAATATTTGACTGCCATGATTCGCAAATTGCGTCCAATTTTTGGTAATCAAAATCAAAAGTAAAGTGCATCAACTGTGAAGAGAATAATCGAAAAAGAGACTGGATCGAATGATGTCACGATTAATGCCAGGCCGTTCAGCAGCAAACATCACGGCTGTTCGCCAGAATATGGCCGAGAGTTCGGGAACATCCATTCGGCATCGTGCTGAAGAATCAAACATTTCAAGAAGCACTATGCAGCGTATTCTCAGGAAAGATTTCCGTCTTATACAGTGAAGAGAGTTCGTCATTGAGTAATCTCCTGTTTGGACCAGGATTGGCCGCCTAGATCGCGCGATTTAACGCCTTTTAACTTCTTTCTCTGGAGTTTTTTCAAGTCAAAAGTTTTTATCAACAAGCCCACGATCACCAAAGCCTTGAAAGAGGAAATTAGACGCTGTGTTCGGTACAGTAAACAAGAAAATAGACAAAGGTGGTTCGCCGATCTCAGTTTCTCTCAAGCGGCGATAATGATGATGATTATGAGATCGAAAGAAATGAAACACAAAATATATTCAATATCGGTATACTACGGCGACACGACACAATCAAGAATGACTTCCCGCCTGCAGAATATTCTGTTTTTATTCAAATATATAACAATACATACAGTCATATTTGCAAGTGCCTACTCAGCAACAGGCTGCCGCTATGACGGTTTACTAAGACGTCATTGTTTTCCTGAAATCTATCCCACGGATTTTTTGGCACCACGACGATAATTACACCTTTAAATTATTGACACGTGTCTTATCATATTAATTATACGGCGATATATACGACCTCGCAATTCTGTGCGATACATGCTGTATCACCGAAATCCAGCCACAGTTATGCCAAACCGTGATTGAAAATTTCGTCAAAATAACGCAAATATGCCAGCAAAGCCGACGAGGGCATTTATTAAATGTATTGTTTCATACATAATTCCCACATGAATATTTTATGATTAAATGAAAATTACGGAATTTTCTCAAAAAAAACTGTTTTATTTAAAATTTTAATTTTCCGCTCTTGTTGGGACATCTTTAAAACCAATATAGATCGCTAATTTCTCCATTATAAACCCTTCACATTAAAATCGCCAAAACTCCACATCCTTTGGTTTTCACAACTTAATATTTTATATTCAGGCATTTCCAATCAGTCTTTACTTAAAAACACTAGCTTTATAAAACAATTACATGAAAATACAATTTTACCAAGATTAAGTCAAGCATTTATTTACACCTAAAGCTATTTCATTTAAGTAATTTCTCGTTTCTTCTGATCAAAGTAATCCGAATCTATAAGGAAAAATAAAGTAAGAATTAATGTTTTATTGTAATTGTATCTAAGTTATATTTATTAAATATAACGTAATACTGCGAATTAGATTAGTCACGTATGATAAGATTGATAAAGAATGGTTGCTTGTCATTATACATACTTATTCTTAAATTTACATGGTATTTGATAAATGTCTTTGGCAAAGATTATACACGTTGGTATTTTTATTAGTGTTTTAATAATTAGTTTAAATAACAATCTATCTCGTTAAAAATAAAAATATTATTTTTAAGTAATTAAAAATGTTTTATTTCCATAAAAAAACTGAAAAAAAATACTGAATCAACATACGCTGTGTAAAAATTTATGAGACGAAATAGTAATGTGTGTACATATCTCATTTAGTAATTTATTCCATAGATAAAAAAACTGAAATCTCTTATTTGTCCTCGCCTTATCCGGTTCACCTGGAATCTTTTACTCTGATCATTCCTGCTCCATTTTGTTCTATCCTGGGATGCATTCGTAGTCACGATCAAATCTTTAAGGTTCTTCCGATCACGAATCTTATGTTACTCGAGGTCTTTCCGGTTTCTGGTCTCGATATTCACCCCGTGATTACACATCTATAACATATATTATTTTTTCTGGAATAGGGGCCATCCTGAGATACACACATTTGAACTTTGTTCAATCTTGTGTCCTAGACAAGCCCATTTCAGCTACATGAATCTCATCTGTCTGTTTCTTCAAACTCATCCAATATTTCAACCCGGACCCACCAAGACCGTTCTATAAACAAAAGCAAATCGGTTCTTCTCATTTGCCGCCAGGTTGGCATTTATTTAATGCTACCCGGGGGTAAGCGTGCAACACCGCCTGACGCAATAGGCAAATGCCTCCGCAGTGCATTGTTGGCCTAACCACCGTTTCATAAACTGTCTTAATTGGAATACTACCATCACAAAAGACTGGTAACAAATCTATCGCTTGCAAAACTATCGTTTACGATAATGTTGAATAATTCCAAATTTATCAGTGATCAGTTGTAAATTTTAACAGTGGTAACTTTTTAGTATAGTAACTTTATATCATCGCCGGTTTTAAAACATTTGCCGGTTGTTGGTACCTACGTCGAACTTATTACTGTTAAAACATAAATAAAAAATTTCGCCCCATAGCGTGGGACGACAAATAATCATGACTTAATTTTGATTATACTTAATTTTATGCTTTATCTATGGTTTTATTCGTCTCCGCCTTCAAAATCTGTCACTTTAATAGCGAATTTTTTTCGGATTATGTGCTGGGTAGGTATATTAATGTCCATGTAGATATATTAAACAACAAGGTCATCACCGGACGAAATCTCATCACTAAAATAGCGGGATATTGGATGATTCATTGTCGTATCAATGTTACAGATGTCTTTTGAAACAGCTGTTAAGAGTCCGCCATATTTAACCAACGATTCACATTTTTACAAATATCAAACTGTTACAAAAGACACAAGCCTATTAATTCTATTCTGCGTCAAGGGCATCAGAAAACTGATATAACTCAGTACGCAGTATGCCCAATAATTAATTAACGAGACTGCCCGTTAAATATAGCTTCCGAAATACGAAAGAAGGTCGCGAAAACAAGTTTTAATATTAGCACCATTTTTCAAAGAGAAGCTCTATACAGTAGACGGATAGATATGCCAATTAAAAAATAAAAATTCAAAACGTCTAAGATCCTGACTCTATTATTTATTTGAAGTCATGAAAATTGGCGATTTGAAATGTTTCCGGGCACGTTCATCAACCCTGCAAAATTTTGGCACAAATTCAAAACATCGTTTACTATATTAATTATCTTCCGTCTAAACGCCCCTGAACCCGCACCCACCGGGAATCAGATAAATTGCACAGGGAAATAATCTCCCCTGCATTTTATTATCGCTTACAAGCCAGGCACTCTGTCCTTCGTACATCACACTTCTTCGTAAATACTTTATAAAGCTCGGATTAGCTCTGCTCCACGAGAGCACTAAAATTATTACACAAAACAGGCAGAAAAAAAATAACGAAACGTGTTACCAGCATCGAGTTGAGTATAAATAAATACACAAATAATAAACAGATGTGAGAACCATTTTCGAAACAATGGAATTATTACTGTGTAATATTTGTTAATTTGGTAAACTTGATGTATATTCATTAGTTGACTTCTACCCGCACAGACATCTTAAATCCTTTCTGATGAATTAAATTGCATACGGGAATAACTGCAACGACGGTGCACAAAGCCGCCCACACCGCCGTTGCAATATAATATGCAACATAAGGAAAATAACGTTCACGTAAGCCAATGAAGACATTCCAAGTAATCCGAGTTGGACGTTAAACGTGCATTTTCATCGTGTTTACACTTCGTACTTGGGTCCAGACAACATTATAATGTAGTAAAATATTGGTATAAACGGTATATTATGTAGTAAGTGATGTCCATAAATAAAATCGTCAAGTGGTACGTTAAAAAATATATATTTGATATTTCAACACTCTAATACTCAATACTTGAAGTTGTTGCAAAAATATGATTGATTTTATTTAAAAGGAATAGAGTAATTAATTTTTTTTTAAATATGGAATAATTATTTTTGTTTCCGGAATCTACCTATTAGCACAGACCAGTAAATGAACTGACATGAAATTAAGTGTACACATAGGATAGTGGTTTAGAACATTAGTTGCGGGACGAGAGGCATTCTACATACATTATTTGAGGAAACAAATTTGACATATTTATGCAAGACGTATTATTTACATTAATGCATATTATATTGTCAGCGTTTAAATTTTCTTTACAATCGAGTCATACATTTAAAAAAAGTCGCGAGGCTATTTAATATGCAAGACGTATTATTTACATTAATGCATATTATATTGTCAGCGTTTAAATTTTCTTTACAATCGAGTCATACATTTAAAAAAAGTCGCGAGGCTATTTAATTGCGTAAGTGGTACCAAAGTGATCACTTGGATGACACGAAAATGAAAATATTGAAACAAGGAATTTGCGTTAGTTCATGTGTACATATTTGGTAGTCCATGAGTTATTATATATATTTAGGTTTTTTTTTAACTCGCGTATTAAAGAGTCTTGGCGACTAGTAAAAAAATATAATTTACTGGCATGTAAGGTAAGGTAAACTTATAGTCATTGTCTCCGACCATGTAAATTATAATCATTGCCGTTCCACTGCTCGATAAAGGCTTTTCCATGACTCAAATCCACCATCCACAAATTTGGCCATGTCACTCTCGCTGCATCAATAACTTTGTCTATCCACTGAGATTATGGACGTCCTCTAGATCATTTTTTGTCTTGTCGATACCATTCAAAAATATTTATATCAAAAATTATCTTCGTAGACCTGAATAACAAATAACATAATAACGGCTTAAATATTAACTAACTAACTAAATATTAAAGGACTAACAATTAAGTTCGTAGAATACCTTTCGTACGCATTACATGGCTACACAGTGACATCGGCCTGGAAATAACACCGGAATGTATTCCCGAAGGACAAACCATTTCTGATCAACGATCCGCCAAACCAATCTGTCCCCTATGACTTTTTTCTATTCTTTAAAATCAAAGACGACATGAAGGATCATCATTGGCTATCACGAACGGAATGGAACGGATTACAACGCATACTCAAACCAAGTGCATTGCTTTAAGAGAGAACTATTTTGAAGAGGACAGTGTACCAGATAACGAATAAGCGTGTTGTAGATTATAGAATAAGCGTGTTGTAGAACTTAATTGTCAATTATCATATGTTTATTTCTAACATTGTATATATTCATCATATTTGCATTGATACATTTAAAATATATATTTTCTTTTACTAAGACGCCATGTGAAAGAAAAAGTATAGCAAAGATATAAGTATTATAAATGAGAAAGCCTGGATCGCGCGACTCCTGTCCAAACAGATAGTAGAACCAATTGGTTCGGAACGTTGCGCTGACAGAATGTTTCAAACCAATTGGTTCGGACCGAGTCTCAGTCGATCTGCATGTGATAAAGTTAAAACAATCGGAGAACGAGCACTCCAAACAGACTGATATGTGATTCTCTTCAAAGGGAACACCGAAGAAATTTTCTGGTGAATCGAATATTGTGAATAATTATTTTCATAAATTACATTTTTATATTTAACTAATCAACTTATCATCACACTGTTTCTCCGCGGGGATTGGCAGAGAGGATAGAGCGCCACGCTTTTCTGTCCTGACTCACAGTTACCGCCTCATCCACACTCATACATCTTCTTATACAAGCTTGCCGATTGTTGAGCCTTCTAACAGAACCACCCTCCAGTATCTGGTTTACCTTGTCGTGCCAAGTCTTCCACGGACGCCCTCCATTTCTGGTGGCATCAACACTGGCGTCATATATCATCCTTACTATTCTCTCCTCATTCATCCGTTCCATATGACCAAACCACCTTAGTGATAATTTCTAAATCTTACTCACTATACTAAGATCAGCTTTACAATTTTTACTCTGTTATAAATGGATCTCCCACATATACGCATAAGCGATCTTATTTTTACTGCATTCAGTCTACTTTCAGTCCTCTTCTGCTAGCTCCAGGCCTCACTTCCATACATCAGTGCCGGTACCAGGACTCCACTGTGTACCACTAGTTTTGCCTCGGTTGATAAGTTCCCATTAGCTATAATTCCATTCAAACCGTCGTTCATTTGTTTCTTGCAGTCACCCTTATTTCGATATCTTTCTCAGTCTTTCCGTTTCTATATATTTAAGATAAATAAAATACGAATTTAAATCATGGACTAGGCATCATCTGATATTTTGATAAAAATTGACTCTTGTATGAAAGTACTGACAAAAATTTTCACTTGAAAATTGTGAACAAATATGTCTAATTTCCTAATAGTTTAAGAGATAAAAAACAAAGTTATATTTTAGAAGTACTTATAATACATTAATAACAACTGATGATTTAAATAAAAATTAAATATAGGAGTAATATTCTACTTTTTTACTTTTAAGTTATGTAGTGATATGTTTGTAAAAATTTCACCTTATGGGCGGAATTTGGTTCATCAATTTCTTAATCGATATCAACTCAACTTAATATTCAAAATATTGAAGGTTAATATCTCAGTTTGATGTTAATAGCCTTGTTTGTTCCAAGGAATACATTAAAATATTTTTTTGTAATACGGTAATATTAATATGGTAAATTTAAAAGTAATACTATCAATAATATATACATAATACGTAGCAACAAATCATTTATCTCGTCTGGAGGTTGTCACTATATTAGCCTGTAGGCATGATCCAACTCCAGATCGTAGATAAATAATTAAAAAATATATTAAATGTTCATTTCTTAATTAAGCTTTTAAATTAAATCGGATATCAGCCGGTTGGTATTGTACCGGTTAAAAACCGTCATTAAGCATCGCGCCCATCTCTTCTCCTCTCACACAGCATCTTTACAGAATAGATATAAAATAGATGGCTTCTTGACGTAAAAATCTTGGCATCTATGCGTGAAATAAGATTTTTAAAAAAGCCTCAAGTGCTAAAGTGCGCAGATTCAGCTCACGGATCTGCGAGAAAGTACGCAGCTGATCAGCCACCTGGCCAATACTGTACCTGTCTAATCGGAATGGCGCTCGTGCAGCAAGGGTAGCAGCATACAGAGAGCGACCGAGCGAGCGCGCTGATCAATTCAACTAACAGATCGATAAAAAAATATCTCAAGCAGTCCAGCGAAGACTATTAATATTTGTCATTGACACAATTAATGAAGTCTATCGGATGCGGTCATCACTTCAGATTAGACAGTTGACTATTTTGGCAGCCCGACAATAGTGCATTAAACAACTTCAAACGCTGGGGTGAGTCGGAGTTAGCCTCGAGCTGAACAGGTGTGGAGAACGCTCAGCGGACTGGCGACAGTGCTGCCCATTAAAGAAACTTGGCAGCGGTACGGTGCGAAGGATCGTTAACCGATAACTTCAGTTCAGACATGTACATGTAAAACGCGTACAGAAGAATATTTATGTACTGTAACTAATTTTGTACAGAATGCCCAAATAGTTTCGCTCTACAATTTGCGGAATCCGCGCTGTTTTGATGCGCACAAAATAATAAAAGCTGTTCACTGTAAATAAGCGGGCAAGTTAAAAAATTATTTACATTTTTTGTTACATATCCCTTGGCCACAGATTTTACGGAAGCCAAGCACGTCGTGGATGATTTGATGGGCAGAACCACGACTGATGTTCAAAGAAGACGCCACCTCACCGATGATAACCGGCCTATTCGTTAAACCATCTCTTGAACTAACTGAATCTTCTCGTCTATGGTGGAGGTTGACGGGCGTCTCTTCGTGCGTCACTTTTAAACTTCTCGATCCATAAAAAAACACTTTTATGCTAGCACCCTCGCCGAGGCATTGCGAGAGGAGCCGAGCACGAGAATGTACTGCACTTCTCGGCTTGCATCGCCTATCTCGTGTCGACACTGGTCGTATCGTGCCGTTTCGCTTGGCCACGCACGCCTCGGCGAGAGTGAACTGCTGGCATTATGTGATAAAGCACTGTCCCTGTACTGCGATAAAAGTCTAGATGAATTTCAGTCCCTTTAACACCCTCCGACCAGAGAAATCGAATCACTTCTCGGCAACTGCTAGCGGAGTGAACGGAAAAAGCTCAAGATCAATAAAAAACATAGTACGTGCATTGCACACAATGTACATTAGTTTCAGATTATAAATGAAAAAAAAAATCCATATCGTTAAACTGCAACTATTTGAATTTCACGCGGCTTAAAATAAACATTGAAACCTTCCAGGAAAATATCGTTTTGAAATCATGTTGTGCAAGAACAAAATCAAATAAATCCAAAATGTTTAGCCACACACTCGCGAGTGATGTTATTGCAAGCTATGATAGCTGAGTTTGCAACCAAACGCACGTGGAAAGTGCAACCGGATGTAGGAACACGTGCGCATTGAAAACGTGCGCGCCGTGCAGCTACCCAGCTTCCGGTTACGGCGGCAGACCTTATAAAAGGTCTAATGATGAAGTAATCAAATGTTGCAACGTACAGAGGTCAATGAAATAGTCATTACCATCTAATATTACATAGTGATTACACTAATGTAAGTGTCGATATTAAATAATTAATAAATTGAAAAAGGTGATTACATTTGGTGGTTTCGTGGCAGAAGAGAGAACGTTAAAAGACTTGATAGTCTAGACTCGGGTCATCATCTCTCGAATACGCTTGTCCACTTTCCTCGGCATCCTGTATCTGTTGCAGTTTATCAGGTGGGGGATTTTCCTCTTCCTCTCCGTCCTTCGATGTGATCCACCACAACGAGCTATCTTCTCGCAAAATTCCCAAAAAAAGACTCGGGTAAATGTAAAAAAAACTTTATTGCATGACTTTTTGGTGGAATGTTATTTTTGAAGTTTAGAAACGAAAAATGAAAAATTCGATAATCCTAGAAGGCGCATAAAGAAAATAATTCGAGTTTTTTAGAATAATTAAATATGAAGGAAATGTGAAGTAATTAATAATCTGATTCTTTTGTTTTTTGATACAAACTGCATTCATTTTATAGAACTCCATTATTTTTAATGCAGACGGTATTCATTTTATAGAACTCCAACATATGTTTTTTGGTTCTATATTTAATTTTTTCGAATAATTGGACGATCGTTTCGGCTGTATGGGCCATTATTAACTGATAAAACATAGTACAGTGTGGTGTGTGGTGAGCTTACATACAAATTTTGTTACAAAGTTGGGTATTACATATCAGGTGACCAACAATACAAAATTCCCTTAGTGATAAAATTGTCAATTTTGGAAATACCAAGGAATTAATATTTTTTTATAATACAAGACGACTGTTGAAATAGTCTTATGACTATTGGACATGAATGGAAACAAATGAAATTTTTGTACTGGGAAATGATTAAGATTGTCGGTAACCACCTGAATAAACAATTTGATCAGCAACATGTGCTCGTAATATGACGTGCTATAGACTCTTGATCTTGAACTCGATACAAGGCTACAATCGTAATATAACATCGGTGTACCAAATTTAAATACCAAAACATCACTCCACCCCATCCCATTAACAAATAATAAGAAAAGGTTTGCGAATAATATAATACTGTTTTAAGTACAAAGTTGAAAATCAAAAAAACAGAACAATATTTATTATAAATGTCTGATAAACTGAATTTTTTAAAATAATTATTCCATTTCAAAAATATATAATTTTTATATTGACTTTATACTGCACACACACACACAATTTATGAGTTATCACTAGTTTCGGGAAAAGCGGTCATTCCCATCTACAGGTGTAAATTGAAATAAATTAAATACAGTTGACAATAGGGGCTGTAAGGGTGGGAGTGGCTTTATTGTTTCTTGGAAACATCGATAAGAGTATTAGATTTAAATATTCAAATTTTTCTGGATTTTCTATTTTTTCAATTTTATTCCTTATTATTCCCCGAGTGAAGTAATTTTAGGTTGTGGTTGTCGAAAGAATGGTTGGTTTCAACAAAATGATTAGCGAAGTCGGAAAAATTATTATTTTTCAAATAGCGTCGATGTTCTTAAATTCGCGTATTTAGATTTCTCGCGGTTTGGCCAATGTATTTTTTGTTACAATCTACGCGAGTTATTTGATAAATCCCGCTTTTTTCTAAAATACCAATTTTTGTTTTAGACGTTAGAAGAATGCGGGTCTAATGTGGGTAGGGAAATAATGTGTAATTTTAGTAGAAATCGGATCCATATATAGGATTTTTCGCCAAAAAGTATTATCGGTGGTGTTAATGTTATGTTATGTTTCCATAAGTATATTATTAGACAAATATCAGATATGTCATAGAGAGCTATTTTTTATTATATTTAATGAAAAATATATGGAAGTATGGTGTTATTATAAGGCTTACGACCTGTCACGGCTGGTTTAAGTGATACCCCATAATTCCATATATTTTCCATCAAATATAATAAAAAATAGCGTTGTCTCTATCCAGTTCAGTAATTGTGTGTTCTTGAACATATTCAAACATTGCTAATATATTATTAGTTTTATGTCTAGTAATTGCCAATTCAATCAATGCCAATATATTATTAGTTTTATGTCTAGTAATTGCCAATTCAATCAATGCTAATATATTATTAGTTTTATGTCTAGTAATTGCCAATTCAATCAATGCTAATATATTATTAGTTTTATGTCTAGTAATTGCCAATTCAATCAATGATATTAATTATTTAATGACTATATAGAAAATGATATAAGTATAGTAGAATGTCGATTATCCGAGTCTCCGTACAATGATCACGCAAAATTGTGCAATTTCAACTTCAAATCTTATTAATTATGTGCTAGGGGTGAGATTAAGACAAGCGTTATCTCATTTGACTAATTATTTAAATTTGTGTACACACAAAGTATTAATAAGAACTTAAGATAAAATTTGTGTGAGCTATGTTCGCACACACGCCAACGGCAATGCAACGTCTTCTTGGAGCCGGTTGCGTAATCAGTAGTAACTTTTTACTATGGTAAAAAAGGTACTAAAGTATTTTTTTCTTGCGAAAACGGGTTGTTTGATCGTTAGTAAAAAAATATATACTTCTCGAAAGTATATACACATAATACGAAAAAATTTCACGACCAAAGTGATAGATATCGAACGCCTAGGCGAAAATTATTTATCACGCCTATAGACATAACTGTAGTAAATTTGATGTATCAACAACCCGCGAAGGATTTTTACTAAGGGCGTTAGTAAAAAGTTACTACTGATCACACCAACCGGCCTTTAGTATCCGAGCCAAATGTATCATAGTTTGCAAAAGAAACGACTATGAAAACATTTTTAAGAAAAAAAAAATTGTAGTATTGTTAAGAAGTAAAATGTAATTGTTTAGAAATAAAATGGTATTTTTTGTTAATGTATATTTGAGATTTGACATACAGTTTCAAATAAAGTTATGTATAATCACATAACCTGATTATGCGTAACAGTCGCGACCGTCTGTATTAACCGAGTTTATGATTATCCGCGGTAGACAATCGGGGTTCTACTGTAAGACATGACTATGTGTGTAGAAAATTCGCAAAATATATCGGTAATAACAGTTTACCAAATTCGCAAACAAAAATTGGCTAGGAATAGCATAATATTTTTATACAAATTCTTGAGTCATTTCGTCAGACCCTCACTATCAGAGCCTTTCACAACGTCATGGTCAGTTTGTAAAACAGGCGATACGCCGCCATGGCTACGTTCACACCTGAATGATCGTTAGTTACGCAATCGAAATTCACGAACAAAACGGTGGAAACTGGCTCGCAAGGACGCCCGTAGATAGGCTCGCCGGTTTCCGGCTGCAATCGGAAGCGTTCGGGAAGCAATAAAGTCGCGTCGATGCCGACACTCTCATTTGCCGATGCACTCGTTATAGTGCAGTTGTGATGTCATCCGTCGGCGCCGCCACCTGTCACGTGTGTCGGGTCGGTATCAACTCACTTTCGAACGACATGTTAAAAATTTAAAACGAGGAAAACTCACGTTCGATATTATTTTAATTGAATTTAAAATGTTGCACACCCGTTTAGATGAAGTATTTACAAAAAAAAAAATGATGTTAAACGAATTCGTAAGACATAAAATTATATTCTTGATTATAAATTTATAAAGCTAAAACGGATTAACGTGCATAAAACAAATAGAGGTGGACAAGGCAGTGCAAAATTTAAGGCAGGATGTTTCAGACTGCACTTAAGCCTATACCGTTTCCAGCACTGGAAACAGAAGATTGAAAATACAATAATCAGGTAGATGTCGTTTTTATGTATAATGATGTTTTTTTACTTTATTCTCTAGCGACAATATTAACTGAGTTAGAAAAATTTTAAAAACTTCTGAACAGGCGCCATTTTGGACCAAGATGGCGGATCAGACTAGTTAATAAATCTACCAGATGAGTTTTTCAGAATACGCTGATGATTGAAATGCGGCCCAAAAGACAGTCACTACCAAAAATTAACTGATCTGATGGTCTTGAAAAATGTTCCATTTTAGATTTCATCCATTAATTGGAAATAACCCCGTCAATAATGACGAGAAATGAATATTTTTTATAACATTATATTTAAAAGTCAATACAATGGCAAAATAATTTACAATGAAGCGATAACTGCACATTTCCACGTGACCGATGAATATGATAAAATAAAAATTAATTCACTTGTCACATTGAAGGCTTGTCCACACTTAAAAAAAAGAATTAGAGCAATAATACAGATCTTACAACATTTTTTTTATTAAGGAGAAGACATTCTTATTGTGAAGTTGTAATTATTCAGAACATAGGTCTGTAATATTTTAAATACTAATTAAATGTATAAATTAGAAAAACATAACGGGCATTTACGGTGGCAGGCCTAAAACCACACGAAGAAAATAACAATTTTTAATTTTATAAACAAGATAAAGACTATAAACAGTTTATGTGTAAAGCTATACAAATTTTCCAATATTATTATCATAAAATCAATTTAAAAAAAATATATTTTTATTGCTACAAGGATTTGAATCTGGTTAAGGGAACCTTTTTTTAACCTTTCCTATCTGGGAAAATGCGTTAACCGATTACCCTACACCTACATGGTAAGTTTCACTATTATTACATATAAGTTGACGACAAATTTTCGAATTTACATGTTACACTATCAAATTGATACATCTGTCGTTCCACTATTATTCGAATCCCGGTAGCAACAAAAATATTTTTTCGATAAATAGATTTTATCTATATATCTTTCTCATTGACGTAATTGCATAAATGTGTCATAAATTATCGAATTTATGTTTCTACAAAGAATGTGTGTAGAATGCACCTCGTCCCACAACTAATATTTCAAACCCCTCTCCTGTATGTACACTTTATTTCACGTCTATTAATTTACTGGTCTGTGTGTTAAAATACATAATAATAAAAAATTGAAACGCGACCTAAAAAATTCTACTTTATATTAAAATATACTTGTATATTTTACAATTGAACTAGGTCAGAGTGCGTGGCTATGAAAACACGACGAAAAGAATACATATTTATGTAGTGAAATATGATGGTTTATATTTTTTTATAAAACAAATTCAAAAAAAAGAAAAAAACTTCTATAATTTTTAACAAAACTAATTCAAAGGCAGAATTCGTTCCAGAAAATGATTATAAAAACAATTAAATGGATTTTTTTGTAATCACAGAGAGAAAATAAAACAATAGTTATCAAAGAACCGACATATTTTAAAACCTAACGATCAAAGTTTGCGGTCTCGTGGACCGAAGCCAAGGAAGCCGACATAATGAAAAGTAGGACAAGAGACGTCACCGCGAATGTATTTAAAAATGGCCAAAGAAAAGATATGTAATAAAAAATTAAAAAGACGGACGTGTTGTTACATATTATTATCACTAAATTAAATCAAAGTATTTTTTTTAACGTAATATTAGTAAAATGTTAAACACGCTCGGATTCTCCACATTTCAAAAACCCTTTGACCTGTCAAAGCCAAGAACATTTTGCCAAAAATAAAACATTTCTTGCACACGTGAAATGTTAGCGGCTAAGCGGTTTGCAAAATCGACCCCTAAGAATAACAAGGTTCCATTTGGCACTAACACTGTTTTGAGATAGTGTGTTCTAAAGTGTTGATTGAATTGTATATTTCGTAGAGCGGCATCATTTTATAACTATTTAAATGCCATGAGCGAGTTAACACGTCAAATTTATTATCTCACGCCGTGCCATAGCCGCGATTAAACGCATTTTTTCGACCTTGCAGAGACATGATTAAACACGTTCTTTGATGTCATACCGACTCCTCAGAATATCAAGGTTCCATCTGACGCTGACACTGTTTTGAGATAACGAACTGGGGGAAATTAAAAATAATAAAAAACAATGTAAATTAACACTAATGATCCATAAATTGAAATAAACAACTGATGCAGTTGGAACTTTCAGTTCATGCTGTAATCCTTTGATATCAGTTAAATAGAGTCGGTGTGTATGGAAGAAATAAAGAATAATGCATTTGGAACCCTTTTCATGCAATAACTCAAATTAGCCCAAAATGTTAGTTGGAACCTTGTTATTCTAAGGGGTCGAAATAGTAAATTATGTTCTTTGCTGACACTTGTCCTTCACACCGCTCATATCCGTTTATCAAAAATGCATTCAAGATTTATAATTACAAAAATCCATCCGGAACTGGCCAAAAGGAGATTTCGTCTCTGTGTGAAAATTTTTTCCCTAGGACCAATATTAATTGAGTATTTAAAATATACGAATAGCCGCCGTTTTGAAACGAGATGGAGAACTTAGTCAAGATCAATTTTAAGTTATCAATTAAGTTCGATCTAAATATGATGATAACTACGGGAGTTATCTTGTCCACAAAATCCTTATTATAAATTGAGTTTCCCCATATATATCTATGACTTTCTGGATGTACTGTCATTATGGCTGTATAGTGCATGATTAAACGGGATGGTTTATGAGGCGCGAGCAGGGCGAAAGCGAACGTGTTTTTAATATCTCTAGGTTAAGATTACTTAAATGTTTTCTCTTTTATATATTTAATAACAGTACGTAAATAAATATTAATTTTGAAAGGAAGTGTACATTGTCTTTATTACGCATAAGAAAAACTATACATGACATCTGTCATCTTTTCTTATCTATTCTATCCATGGTATACCATAGAATAAAGCACTATCCGCAATCCATGAAAAAAAAAGCACTTTCCACAACGATTTTTGGTTAAGTAATCGGCGATATGGTTATGATCGAAGAAAGTGCATTTAAATGTCTAAATAAAAAACATCAACTATTTAATATGAATACCGAAACACGTTCAAATACCCGGCGGCAGAGAACCAGAAGTGTAAAGTGTCGCGAGACGCTGACCCGGTTTCACCGGTGGCGCTCGGACGCTTCCGTGAGACCATCCGCTCCTATTCCTGAACAGCCTCAGAAATAGATCACTCGGGTCTTCCAACACACGCGTGGACAATAGACGCGAGCCGGTCAAAGACAAGACAAATAAGTTAAAGTCAATCCAGGAGATGGCAGTTTTTCAAAATGACTAAAGACTCGGTATTCTTTCAATAAACATACAATGATTAACAAATATTGAAGGCACGGTATTGAAAAAAGAATATACAGATTATTTTTGTTGATTTTTAAGTAATTATTTATTAATGAATATCAATGCGATGGTATTGAACACTAAATTTGAACAATGCGATATTTCAATATAATCCATGATATAAAGTGAAGGCATTCATTCAATTTACGTAGATAGATATATGTATGTATATAAATGTGTGTATATATACATACACGCATGTTTATCATAGTATGTATATTATATACATTAATATGTTCTATAAATATGTATTATATTATATCTATTGTATATATTATATTATGAACAAAAAATATTAGATATTTCTTCTATTTTATTAAACTTTACACTGCAATTTCATAAAATATAAATTTGTTGTCATCATCGTTATCATCATCATCCCTCTACAACCCGGTGTGGGTCCAGTTCCTCAAAAATACACCTGCAATCTGCAATGGCTACTTTCTGCCAATTAATGACGCCATGAACGGATCGGTCTTCATTTATATTGTCTTGCCATCTTATTTAAGGTCTACCTGTTCTTGGTCTCACTTCATGTTTATTATTGAGCATTTTATATACCTTGCTTGAAAACACTCGGAAATATTCAAATTTAAAAAAATACATATGTTTCTAAAAACTGTTGTACAATAAATAACCATTATTAATAATATTTGAAAATGTCCAATAACACATAATTACTGGATTTTTACCTACAAATGCATTGTTATTAAACAAATATCAGATAAGAGAAGCGAGTCCACATACTAACGTATATACAACTTTCAAAAAAATTGATAAAATCTGGAGATTGAGGGGTGAGAATTTGTGAACGTTATATATATATATATATATATATAATGATCACTGAAGCCAGCCGAAGACAGGTCGTAAGCTTTGTAATTACCCCATTTTTCCATATATTTTCCATTAAATATAATAAAAAATAGCTTTGTCTCTATGAGATATCTGATATTTGTTTGATCATTATTAAAGCTGTATAATATAAACGAATATTTAAATACTAAAAATGAATTTCGAAAAAAATATCATACAGGCGACGTAATATGTCATCAATGGTAGGGCCTTCTGGTAAGTGGAGCGCCCTTTCAAGAGTCGACGCCCGCTTTCCAGCGTAAAGATTCAACTCTCCCCCCCCATCCCAAGTCTTCACTACGCCTTCTTTAGATAAATGGCAGACCCTTCCACCATTGGCGCGCCGCTACCGGAAGGAAATGTCGCGGTGGGCATTTTGAATGTCAAGAAACTTGGACGCGCCGTGAACGACCCCGCCTGTCTTTTATTTTGTGCGTTGAACCATTCCCAATTAAAATTTATATTCGTAATAATGTCAAGTTAATACGGAAAAGTATACTACATATATATGTGTATAAAGCTTTGCGTAATAATCCCCTATATGAACAAAATTTCCTTTCAAAAATGAGACATTGATGTTCTTATTGAGCGAAATATATAAAACCGTAAAGAACGCTATAAACGAAAATCTAAATATCATTGATTGATTTGGCAGTTACCTCGTGGTCTGGCATTTTACTTTTAAAAATACATAATTTTTATATTGACTTTGTACTACACACACTCAATTTTTGAGTTAATATCACTACTAGTTTCAGAAAGATCAGTCCTTCCCATCTATAGGTCTAAATTAAACCTGTAGATGGAAAGCACTGCTCTTCCCGAAACTAGTAATGATATTAACTCAAAAATTGTGTGTGTGTAGTACAATTCATTATAAAAATTATATATATATATATTTTTTAATGAAAATCTAAATATTTAGATGAACAAAAGCATTAAAAATTATTTATCAATCTAATCCTTTATTGCACAACTATGATTTAATAATGTGCCTTATTAATGGATTATATTATAATACTACTGTATAATACATTCATTTTGTATACAACCATGTTCAGGGTATTTTTTATCACGTCGATCATCACGTAATTTGTAATCTATCTAATAATATGATTGCACATCGTCGCTATCGCTATTGAATCAGTATCTGTCATTACCAGTAACAAAAAATACTAAAGAAGCGAATATGTCGAAGATGTTTTTAATATCTATAGATTAAGATTACTTAAATGTTTTCTCTTTTATATATTCAATAACGCAATACGCAAATATATATTAAAATTTGAAATTAAGTGTACACTGTCTTTATTACGAGTAAGAAAATACATATAGTAGCGAAATCGAATGAATTTTTCCGACTGACAAGTATATTGACTATCTGTCATCTCGCGTAGTCAATTATCTGTCAAATATATGTTCATTATGTTAACATTTGTTCAGTAATTATTTATTGTAAACATTATCTCAGTTTTTCAAGAATGTCTGTAAGTGGAATGACGAAAACTAATTAAATAGGCCTATTGCCTGTCGCCGATTGCTTTTCTGGTAATATATGCATATTAGCAAATTCAGTGAAATAAATGAATTTTAGTAATTTTGGTAGGTAATTAATTAGTAAACATTATTAAAAATGATAAGAGAATTTTTTCATTCTAGTTAGTCACAAATTAATTAAATATTTAAAAAAAAGCATTGTAAATAATTAATTTTAATATTTTAAAACGTGACTCGAGCACTTACCCGATACCCTGTGGATGTTAAAAAAACAGACGGTCTTAAGAAAATATTAATATATTTATTAATTATAATAACTTCACATTTTTAATTAATTTAGTTTTATGTCAGTTTTTTAATTCTCAAGTAATAAACAATTCTCTAGCTGACTCACGATATTAGGGTTTGCGTCTATTTATTATTTATAAAATAAAATAAACTGTTTAAAGTATATAATATATTATTGTAGAGTAATGTAATATGTTATATGGAATTGGATGACAGGTAATCCGTAGTTGATTATTTGAAAAAAAAAACATCAAAAATACGTTTAGAAAAATGTTGTTATGTAAGAAATGAATCCCTTGGAGTAAGTTGGAACTTTGTGGGCTGGTGGAATCATTGGTCCCTGTTTTTTTCAACATGGACCAATGATTCCACCAGCATGGTCCATGTTGTTTGCGGGCCAGAACGTTACAGTCAATGGAGAGCGCCATAGATCTATGATTACTGACTTTTTCTTTCCCCAATTAAATGGCAATGGACCTGTGAATTGGCCTCCAAGATCGTATGATTTAAAACCATTGGATTATTTTCTGTGGGGATATGTGAAGTCGCTAGTTAACACTGATAAACCAGAGACAATAGACGACTTGGAAGCCAACATTCGTCGCGTTATTGGCGATATACGTCCTCAGCTGCTCCAGAGCGTAAATTGGACTTCCAGATCGCGCTTTACTTGAGCCAGCCGCGGCACCCGTATACGCAAAATCATATTTAAACACTAATAGCATAAAATTATATTTCCAATAAATCCAATGCCATGGCCTTTACCGCGAATTTTGTGTATTTTGTTTCGTTTTAATGTTCTATACCTCTATAAAAAACAGCCTGTACATAGATTAATCACTTATCTATCCGTCAAAAAGATATAGAATTTAGTAGTAACTAAATATTTTTCGATTTAGATAGTAAGTATATCGATATAGATTTTTTTCTGTACATGTTAAGAGATTTACATAATTTGTTTTAAGTGTTTTTAGTTCAATACTTAAATTTAATATTTTTGATGCTATACTGAAACAATAATATAATTAGGTAGAGTATTAACATTCTGTTTTTCTTGTGTACATATGATGTATATACTCGTACTTGAATGCTGAAGTTAATAAGTATATTAATATGAATTAAATATATTAGTCAGAAAGATATATATACATATAAAATCAACTCTATCGAAAAATATTGTTGTTGCGCCACCGAGATTCGAACCTAGATCTCTTTCCAAACCGGGGAAGGTGGCTGGGTTCCAGACCGTCTATTCTGAATAATTATAACTTCACAATAAGAATGTGTTCTCCTAATAAGTATATTAATGACTATTAAATTAACAAATATGAAAAATATGTTACAACAACAGTATGTATTGGTAATTAAACTGTATTTATGTGTATATATATTATACATATATTAATACAAATAAAATTCTCAGTTCACGAGGTAGATATAAATTTTTATGTTTATTTATTTTCAAAAAAATCAATACGTAGATAATTACCTACAATTTACAGGACCAACCGGTGTTTAACTAATCTAGATATAAATATAAAATAATAATTAATGACAAGATTAAGTGACATAAAATTTTAAAAGCTTTTTGTTATATTGCAAGGCGCGGCGCGACTTTGATGTGATTATTATTTAAAACGACCCGTTCACCGTTCGGCGTCGAACGGGTTAAAAGGCAAGCGTCACTCCGATCTAGTTTGATTGATATTAATTATTTGTTATTATTATTGTAGACAAGCGACGGAGTCAGCCGCGCATGCGCTTGAACGCAGATTGGGAGACCCGAGTGACCCAGTTAGAAGGGGCAACGGACGATAATACGCCACGCACGATCAACTTCAATGAAAGCGTTTGTTTCTTTACAAATTCCTAAAGGATCTCGCTATAATTAAACGTTTTAACATAAAAGGCAGAAGATCACTCTAAACAAAGTGCCTATTTATTCAGTGGCGTAGCAACAAATTACCGGCCCTCTACTCCCCCCACACCCTCGACCCACTCTTTTTTTAATTGAAAATAATGACTAGAAAATAATTATCACAATTTAAAAATTTTACACACTTATAATAATTAATGTAAGGTAAAGGATGTCCAGCGGAAATTTTTCAAGTTTAATATTAAATAATAAAAAAAACTACTATGTTATTCTCATATTTTATTTATACAAAATGGAGTGTAACGATCGTTTTATAAACGATATCGTCTAAATGCCGTCCATTTCTCTCAAGACACATTTGCAATCGGACTCTTAAATTTGCGAACACGCGAGAGCAAAGCGTTGGTTCAATGGCAGCAACTTCACGATAGATATTCTCTTGTAGGGCTTGGATTGTTCGAGGATTGTTGCTGTAAACTCTCGACTTAAGGTATCCTCACTAAGAAAAGTCGCACGGTGTAAGGTCCGGTGACCGAGGTGCCCAGGGTATGTCTCCGTACTTGCTGATTAATTTATTGGGAAAAATTCCCCTCTGATGGTACCGGAAGAGTTTGGTTAACCATTGTCCCTTGTTGTCTAAACTTTTGAACCCAACACCGGATAAGTTGCGTGCTCGGCCCATCACTTACTCGTCGAATATTAAAGTGAGTACAAAAAGCGCGACGCGCACGAACCAATGAATCACCGCATTTTAAATATTGGTCAACCGCGAACGCGCGGTGCGCTCCCGACCAGTGACTCATTGCGACTGGCAAATCCGCAAATCACGCGCGTCGAACAATACCCCTCACACATATCTCACCCTGATGGTTTACGAGCAATTTAATCTTGAAATTTTTTCCGCTGAACACCCTATATAAAGAGCTGTTATTACTACTGTAGTTCTAAAGTGGGTTCATCTTGCTAGACGTTCAGAGTTTAATATTTTCACTTGATGGTACCACGAAATAATTTGATGTTAAAATTGAAGATATACTGTGTGTGTTCCAAGTGTTAGTTAAACTTGTTTTTATTAAACATTGTATTTATTTATTGGTATAATTTTAGTTATTAAAAAATATTTATAACATTCATTGTGGATATAAAAAAATATTGCTCTTTGGACGATTCATTTTATCAAATTAATAGAGATTTGCTTATCTAACCTACGTAGGTTACCTACATCCTGTGTTCAATAATAATTTAATACGATTATTACAGACGGTGCATACCTACTAACTATTATAAATTTAAAATATGTAAATATTAACATTATTTAAATATGTGAAAATATTTTTTTTTCTGTCATTGTTAATCAGCTTTCACCTAGTTATTGTATTGAAGTTTCGATGAAAAATAAATCATTTTAATATTTTTAAGATTGGCAAAATGGACTTTGTGGTTAAAATCTATTATTTTAAATTGTTAACTTTGTTTCATTAACCACTTAATGAATTAAAATACATCTACCGGTTTCGAAAAATATTATTTTCTACTTCAGGATGTCATTAACTAATCAAAAACATATGTTATTGTTTCTTTACCATAAACTATTTTTAAAAAAGCAATTATTATTTAAAAAATAAATTTAGTACCTAACTTATATTGTTACTTGATGATATTATTAGAATAATAATAGAATGGGACTTGTGGTTAAATTTAGTTGGTTGTTTATAATTTTTTGATTAGTTTTACACCCTTTATTTATCTCTAACTATTCCATATTATTTAATTTATGACCAAAAAAAAAAACAAAAAAAAATTATTTTTATTTTTTTTTATTTATTATCTTAGTTTAATAACCACAATTGAGTTTAAAAAACATCTACCGGTTTCGGAAAACACCTTTTCCTTCTTCAGGATATGTCAAAACTAACTAAAAATATAGCATTGTTTTTCTATTTATCCAGAATCTATTTTTAAATTTAAAAAAAAAACAATTATTTAAAAAGTTAATTTAGTACCTAACTCAAATTGCTGCTCAATACAAATTTAGTGTTTTCCGAAACCGGTAGATGTTTTTTAAACTCAATTGTGGTTATTAAACTAAGATAATAAATAAAAAATATGAATCTTAACCACCAAGTTAATATTGCTAATTTTAAAAGTACAAAAATAAATTGTTTAAAAATTCTATCCATAAGTGACATTTCACGGTATCAAAAATTCATAATAAAATCTATACACATATAAAGGATTATTTTTTTTTGTTTAACTAATTCGGCGCCGTAATGACGTAATATTATATTTCATGGAGCATTGGGGAAAATACAAAACTGCGCTTTAATGATCAACATAAACTTTGAAAAAAAAGACGATGTTTTTTATTTTCTTATTTAAAAAAATATTACATTGTTCTGACATGTGTATAAGTATATTCATAAAAAGGGGGAAATTGTAAAGTTTAGTTTAGTTAGTGGTAGAAATACTGTTAAATAATCATACATGTACAATATTCAGGATATAATGATTAAAATAGGGGAACAATGAAAAACATTTCATAAAAATGTAAGTATCCGTGCCAAATCGAAGAAAACAAATTAGCAGTCTTTGAGGATAAAATATGAATAAAAATTTATGAACCTACTATAGAAAATGGAACTTACAGAATAAAAATGAATCATAAGCTCGAAAATTAAATTGAGCAAGAAACAACACATACGGAAACAAGACGGCACTACATTCCACCCTGGGATGTAGTGCCGTGGAAGAAGAAGAAGATAAGTATACCACAAAAAAAGTAAATGCAAGAAATAGGCATTGAAATAAGTATAAGGTAGAGTACAAAGATTGTACAGCGGTGATTATATTGGTGTACGCGATTTGTTATTGCGATTGGCACCGCTGGGTTTCCTGTTATAATATTGTGAATATGTGTGTGTGTGTGTGTGTGTGGGTATTGCCGCCATTTTTGGAGAATGCATGAAGACGGTAAACGACAGGCGAATCAATTACATCCCGTGCCTCGACAAGTACAGAGATCCAAATAAACCGATCGTCAAGAGTGCGCACATCGGTCAGTCGAAATCTACTCAGCCAAAAGAACAACAACATAGGACCAAAAAACACGTATAATAAAAAGCTAGTGCAGTGTTCATGTATCATGCGTGCCCTTATTGTCAATTGAATACCTGAGAACCAGCTATCGAAGGCATTAGCATACACAAGGATAATAAATATTCGTATTATATCATAACCAAAGTAAACATACAATTTGGAAAAATAAATATGGAAACAAGAGTATCAGCAAGTATTGAATATAATAGAGATAGATACATGTAAAAGGCCATAAACAATTTTTTTTATTGCATATTTCATAACTATCTTCACTTCTTATGGAAGTAAATACAGAAAATAAACATTGAAATAAAGCACATACGAGAAAGTATTTTTTTCAATATACACAATAATTCGTTAGATAACATAAAAGTTAAGCAAATTTTCTCCTTATAAGCGCACTGAAAAGCCCTCTTTTTATTGTCTTTTTTTTGTCATTTGTATCCTCAATGTTGCTACTGGAATAACGATTAAGGTCGACAAATTGCGTATCTGGCCCAGACTAAGCACGCAAAACCCTCATTTCCTCGCTCTGTGTGACTAATCATTTAGATTCTCCTCCACCTGAAGCGCCCATTACGGCGGATCGAGGGATTACTCTCTTCCTTCGGGGAAAAGGCTCTTCCAGAACTTCCACGGATTTCCCTCTGCGTATCGCGTGACTTCTTCAAAACCGAATAATCCTTGTCCGAAACACAGACATTTATTGAGGATGTGAAAACGAATCGAACGGATATGAGAAACGGTGAAGACAATACATGAAAACATTCCTAGATTTATGCGGTTTTTTTTTACACGGTTTCACTTTAAGGCTTCACTTCAAAAAATAATTCATATTTCCGCGTTCTTTACGATAATGTAGGTTTTTATTATTCATTTATATCAGAAGTTATACATTAGATTAGACTTTTTTAACTATTACTTAGATAATGCATTTACACTAATATAAAACTAATAAACTGAATGTTATTTGAAAATATAAGTATTATAAGAAAGACCGTGACCATTAAATTTATTTTCCGCGTGCCACAAAATCGCCTTAATATAGAAAGTTCTTGCATATACGAAATATTTTTTCTTATAATATTGAAGCCAAGATTACGGAGACAAATCTGCATTGAACCAAATTAGCAAAATGTTAAAAATTAATAGAGTTAGTTAAAACGCTTTGAAAATAATATATTATATTTAATTACATGATTTGAAGCTTCAGCTACTGTTTAAAATCAAGTTTTATTTAAAGTCAAAACCTCGATACTTACGAAATAATATTTATGTAGTTCCTATTAGTGTACGTTTTTTTTTTATTTCAAATCGACGATTTCGACAGTAAAAAACGCAAAAATATAAATTGTTTTTGGAGGGCGCCTTTAACGCGGTTAAGAAAAATGATTATTAAAAAACAATTAATAAATTGATCATAAGAACATGCAAAGTGGCGTTCTATGAAATGAATCTACATTTGTAATGCACGCAGATTCTAGGCACGACGATAAGAACTTTAAACCAACAAGATAGAAAATTTTTAAATATATTAACCACTTAATAAATTAAATACATCTACCGGTTTCGAGAAATGTCATTTTCTTCTTCAAGATGTCATAAACTAATCAAAAATATAATATAACATAATTATTGCCTGAAGAAGAAAATGATATTTTTCGAAACCGGTAGATGTATTTAATTAATTAAGTGGTTAATAAAACAATGTTAACAATCTAAAAAACATGATAAGTTATTCACATTATTTTATTCTTAATGTTTATGTTTTACGAGTTTTTAAGCAACTTTATTTGACATTCATACGTCGAATCTCACTTCATGCGGACTTCGATACTCTAAAATGTTATCTTCCAATTTGGTAAAAATGTATAACTTCGATATACGCGTTTTATCTTTACGCCAATTTATTTTGAAACATGTCTATCGTGTAAATCGAGAGATTGGTGAACGTACAATGTAAGAATTTGTAACCACGACTTCGTCTGCGTAATTGAATAAAGCCTTAGAATAAGTACGTAAAAATAAAATTATTTTCTGAAGCAATTATAACTAATTACCTAATCAAAATCAACAGTTTCCATGTGTGTATTGGCATATTTTCGTTAAAATATAAACAAAATCACGATGAAAAAGGATACGAACTGTTTACAAATACTAACAACGCTATATTAACTATAGTGATACCTCGGTTTTCGTTGACTTCGGTTATCGTCGGTTTCGGTTTTCGTCGGTTTTTTCACGAAAAATTTGTCTCGGTTACGAAAAATTTGTCTCGGTTTTCGTCGGCGTACCGCGACCCACGCACTGCGCGGGGAGGAAGGAAGAGAGAGGAAGAGACAGGGAAGAATGTGCCTTCTTCAGAGAGTCTTCTTCATGTGGAGTAAGGTACAGGGGTTTTTGGAGAAAAATCCCTGAGACAAAGCTGTTACAGACCGTGTCTGCAAAATGTTTAATGATAATGTCTTGCCCCATTTTAGGCAAATCTTAAAGAGCTAGTCTTAGTGCCAAAATACCAAAGGAACTGACACCAGATAGTGCCTTGATACCTTAAGTCTTTATGGACGGGGATTCCCCTTCCAAACAATAATATTATTAGTATTTTGTATTCATTTTATATTATATTCTTATTGTTTTCAGTATTAGCATTAAACACAATATTTATTCTCTATAAAATGTGTTTTTGTTATGTATTTTAGATTGACTACAACGAATTAAATGGATTTACATTGATTCATATGAAAATAATTGCCTCGGTTTTCGTAGGTTTCGGATTTCAACGATTGTTTTCGGACGAATTATTGACGAAAACCGAGGTACCACTGTACATGGAATGTTTCAGTGAGGCTATGCAACAACGACTAATATTTCGTAATATAAACGTCAACGGTATTATAAAAGTTAAGTATGTATGACACTCGAAATTTATATTAAAAATTTATGCCAATTTAAAAAACGGCAATCGACGATTTAACTATTAAATAAAATCTTTTTTTTTTTTAATGTTAAATATGACTAATCATTTGACGAAAGAGGTAATAAATACTACT
Source organism: Eubasilissa regina (assembly GCA_022840565.1). Taxonomy (NCBI): domain Eukaryota; kingdom Metazoa; phylum Arthropoda; class Insecta; order Trichoptera; family Phryganeidae; genus Eubasilissa; species Eubasilissa regina. Next base: position 5,666,661 of record JAINEB010000003.1, read on the forward strand.
AATCTTTTAAATTATATAAGTAATAAGAAAAGAAAAAAAAACATATCGTTTAAACTACTATCATATTTATTGATTTATCAATATTAAAAACATGTTGATAAATCAATAAATAGTGGTTTAAACAGTGTTTTTCTTATTATTTGTATATGTTGCCACAAAGTTATTTTGCAAATATTGAAGAAGTTTTAAATTATACATTTATATTTTAGCACGGTAGGTAGATAATATATGTACGCCAGCACTATCCACGAATAATATTGTAAATTATCTATTTATATACTTAATTATCGTTTTGGTCAATGGAAATGTATCTCTTGTACGTTGAAGCTGGCAAGAAGTCCTCCTAAATTTAGATGTTTAAGAAAGTCATTTTAATTGTTATAAATTATCCAATTTCATTTATATTATAAGACTATCGACATTGAAAAAAAAACTCGATAACTCTGGTCTACCGTATTCCAGATAAAAACATACAGTATCAACCAGAGAGTAAAAAAAATACATCACGAATTTCGAGGAAGTCTGCCCTTCACGATTGTGGATCCTGGGATCCACAAACTTTGGGGTAATTTGGGCATGGAAAAACGGCGTCTGCGGCGTGACTTTTGTTCTTTGCTCTTCTTTCACTGATTGCATGTCATTGTCCTTCAGTAAAGTTTGTTTTCTGGAGTTTTTTCCCAGTTAATGTTGGTTAGGGAGTATTCGAAACGTTTTTTTATCTTCGTTTAAGCTCAAATAGCTGGGAGTACATAATAACCTAACCTACACATACCTAACCTAACCTTTTATTTTTGCTGTCTTTTTGGGTTGTATTCTTTAGACTTCGACCGATCGAAGTGCGCACTGGCGGTTTATTTGGACCGCTGGACGTATCGAAGCACGGGATGCAATTGAATAACGCCAGGCGGCTACCGTCTTCTTAGCTTTCCAAAAAAAGGGCGGCAATACTCACACACACACATGTACATTATTATAAACTAAAAAACCCGGTGGTGCCAATAGAAGTAAGATACTTAAAACGGTATTAAAAACGATTATTTAGCAGAAATCAAGAATGATTTATAATTTCGTAATATTATTTTGCTCAGTCGACGTTCAGTCATATCACCCGGTGATAAGATAAATTTCACATTGTTTTACGGGCAGAAAATATTTCACCGCGAAAGTAGGTCACATATGTTTGTTATTTAATTCACGAATATGTGCTATCAAATTCTGCCTTATCAGTCACTTTTGTGAAAGTTGAAAACATTCCTCACCAGATGCCATTTCCCAACGCATCATACGATCATACTTCATTACACCTCTTAATCTATCGACGTCTTAAGTAAAAACTAATCAAGATACATATTATGGATGTCTCACAGAGACGAATTATTTATTTATATAAGATTATTTATTTATATAGGAAAGTAAGTATGTAAGTCTCGGGCACTACATGACATACGACCTGTCATCGGCTGGCTCAAGTGATCACTTTACACAATTTAACGTTCACCAATTCCATCCATGCTCGACTACCGCACCTATCAAATTTTTGTAAGCTTGCGATGTTACATTTCAAAATCCGTGGCAGACCGAGCGCTGAATTACCGACCGGAGTAGACGCAGTCGACGAGTGAGAAGGCGAGAGTGGGAGGGGGGACTTTTTGACAGGCGGCGGAGGTCGGGCGCGCGGGCCGCACGAAGAAAACAATGGCGGCGGACGCAGATACGAAGCCTGGAGACCCGTGGTAAATTTGGAAGATGTTAGTCCCCCGAATTTATCCAAGTAGAGGAACTCGCGTCGGGATGGCCGTGACGAAATCAAAGCGAGAGATCGGACCCGCGGCGAGGTGGGACAACAGCAACACCCGGTTGTAAAAGCAATAAAATAAAACAAACACATTTGAGCAACACACGTACAATAATACCCAAATAACGTATTTTTGATGAAACCAAATCAGTAATCGGCATTTATTAATTGCGGTGGGTTTTATTAGTTAGATTTTGTTTGCCGAGAAAGGAAAATAAAAGGTGGCGGGCGCTATAATTAATAGGCATCGTTTTAAAACCCGGAAGGTTTCGTGTAATCACATTATTTATTCTCGGCGCGAACATCGCTGGTATTACTGTCTCATATGTTGTAACTGTATACGCGGCGTGTGGTCAAATACGTAACCGGTGTCACACATACTGACGCCAAAGATACACGAAAATTCTTTAATTGAAGAGAGTTTAATTCGAGTCAAGTTCATCTTTTAAGGTCGCGGTGCTTAAGTAATACATTTGTTTCGTAATATTCTGGGTGTAACAAACCGAGTGAACAACATTTAGAGATAGACACGAGTACTCGTAAATATTAAAAATTTAAGTCGAAATGTTCAAACTGAATGTGTCTAATTTAGATTTCCATTATTTCGAAGAATTTAAAATTTAAATATTTTATTGATTCCAAATTATAATATACTTATTACAAAAAAATTAAAGGTCGTCGTATTTCGAAACGGCCGGACAATTTTTTGTTAAGATGATTTAGACCCTGAAGCAAAAATATATAGAATAATAATGGACCAATTTCGCAAATATTTATTTCAAAGTACGCAGACTTAAAGCATAACATTTAATACATAATATTTTACGTAACGGTATAAAATTTGTTTATACACCTTGAACATTGAACTCGTAATTTGGTCGGTTGTCATCAATAAAATATTGTGGGCTAGGTCTGTTATAACTGAATATCTAAAAAAATTGTCCTGTTCTCGTATATTCCTCAAGCTCAACTAACAATATAAATGTATTAAATGTAATATAAATGATGTTCCCTCGTTGTTCACTTTTTAAGCATTCCGCTTTTCTAGAACCGTCCTTTTTCATTTTTCCGTCGAATTTTCCTTTAATATATTTGTTATAAAATAATCATAGTACTGTAAGTAATGTAAATATGTTTTGTTTGAATTTGTTGTTCCTACACTAAAAAATAAACTACCTGGGTTTTTACAAAAGAGTATGGATTTCTTTCAATTTGGAAGAAATTATAAAAAAGTGGCTTATCGATAATAACCTGTCTTACTTGTAATGTCTCCATGGCTGTTCAACTTGTATATGGATAAATGTGTGAAAGAACTGGAATGTATGAATGTAGGAGCAAAAATTGGTGATTTGATTGTATGTTGTTTTTTGAAATGAGGCCTGGAGTTGGCAGAAAAGGAACGAAAGTAGCCTGAATGCAGTAGAAATGATCACTTAGGCGCATATGTGGCAAATCTATTTATGACAGAGTAAAGAATGAAGAAAAAAGGAAAGAATGAAAAGCTGATGTTAGTAATGTGAGTAAGATTAAGAAAGGATCACTTAGGTGGTTTGGTCATATGGAACGGATGAATGAGGAGAGAATGGTAAAAAACACATATGACGCAAGTGTTGATGGCACCAGAATTAGAGGACGTCCGCGGAAGACTTGGCACGACCAGGTAAACAAATTAATGGAAGATGGTTCTGTTAGAAGCGTCAACAATCGACGAGCTTGTATGAGAATATGTATGAATGTGGGTGAGGCGAGAATTGTGTGTCAGAACAGAAGAGTGTGGCGCTCTATCCTCTCTGCCTACCCCCACGGGGAAACGGCGCGATGGTAAGTAAGTACTTTGTAAGCATGAAATGAATTGTTTAAACTGCGACACTGATTATATGAAATGTAATAAAAATGGATCTGAATGTACCTGCAGACAAACGTCTAGCAAGATGTTTTGTGGGTCCAGGTTTTAATTACAAAAATAAAAATATTAAAAAATATCGTGATCTTAAAGATTAGGGTTCGATTGTTAAAGAACTGAACATAAATGGTTTCTAAAAGATATAAAACATCGTGAATATTGATGATAAGTCGAAAACTTTCCAGTGCTTCACGAGAGCAAATACGGAATCATTGATATAATCCATCGATCTGGTCAGTAAGAAAGTAATATTACAGTTTAGATTACAGGGAAAGAGATCAAATGGTATCACTGGCCGACCACAATGACCAGTAGAAATCATATTAATGGTTTATATTTTATATCACGGAGTAGCGCCGACCGCGACCTTTTAAGTTAACCGCAAATTTTCATTAATTGTAATAATAATAATCCTATTTTTCCTCATAGACAAGTAATTAACAGAGTCTTTATGAATTAAGTTATTTAAAATAAAAATAAATGAAATAATAAACAAATTAAATTAATTGATTTGATAGATAAGTATACGGAAAAATCTATTTATAAAAAAAAAAATTGCTACCATTGTGCCACCAGGATATGAACCTGAAACTTTTCCATTCTGGGGAAACAAATATAAAATCATAATAAATATATATTTTTTAACGAATAACGATGTTAAACCGTTACGTGACTGATTGTCTCGATTATTGGTAGCTGAGATTTAACGATGATTGGTAACTAAAATATAACTGTCGGAGGCTTACTTTCTAGTGTACTAATTATTGCTCGAAGAAATACGTTAATCAGTTATCAATCATCGTTACAATCGAACACAATCACAATAACAGTCAAAATAACGGTTTAAATAACGATTTTACCATCACTAATTCTAATATAATGGTAATAAGTTTAAGGAGAAAAAGTGTGCCACTGAGAAATCTCGGGTTCAAAATTTTTTTTCTCATATATTAAATTCCAAAATATGTTCTTAAATTACACATAATTAATAAATAAAAGTATCGAAAATAAATATCAAGATAATTTAATAATTAAAAAGAATTTTCCTCAATTTATGAAACTATATTATATAAATTACACAGAAAAAAAGATATCAAAAACTTAAATACATAAAAAAACACGTCCACACACTAAACAAAAACAATGGACTTTATCGCATTTTTTCATTTACTTCGTTGTAACCATGAAAATGTTGTGACTGTGATTATATTCAGTTGTAACGATGATTGAAAACTGATTAACGTATTTTTTCGAGCAATGACTAGTACACTAGAAAGTAAACCTCCAAACGTTAACTCTTATTTACTAATCATCGTTAAATCTCAGTTACCAATCATTGACATAATCAGTCACGTAACGGTTTACAATCACTACTGATATCCTTAAGTTACAATTACTAACAGTGATTGGATACATTAAAATATTGTGATTCATGATTGTTTGAAAATATTGTCCAGTATCTATCAAAATATTTGTGTACGGTTGTTGGTCAACTCATTTCCATTCTGCAGTTTATTTGAACAACGGGAGCACGTGAAAAGAGACTCCTGTAGTGTGTTTCTGGACATACACAATTAATGAACTGTCTACTAGTTGCGAGGCCTAATACTGAGTGTCTCAAATGTAGATAATAAAATATATAAATAATAATTATCGTTACACACGTTATAGATTCTAGTGGAGAAAGTGATATTAAGAATCTAAATTAAGTACCGAAATGAATTATCTTCGGGGAGTAACAGGGGTAATATTATTGCGCTGAATGATAAGTATCGAAATAATAGTAAATGCTATGTATGGAGCTCCTATTTTCACAGGTAGAAAGATTTCTATTGAGGTGGCTTGAATACGTCCCGTAAATACTAGAGGAACTACCACCGAGAAATATATACCTTCTTGACAATGAGGTAGTGGAATCGTTGTTCGAAAAATCTTATTTACAAAACTGAAAGAATTCTTTCGATATCTTGAAATGTAGATGACTTACATATGTTCAAATTTGGGTGTTTTACAAACGATCAGTTTTATGATGTGACGTCACATGGTAATCCGAATGTTTTTCAACAAGTCCAACTTTGAACGCCCATACTTCGAAATTATTGCACATTTTGAAAAAAATCTAAAAGCATAGTAATCTGGATTCTTTTCTTATTTTTTTAAACATACTACAAAAACTCAATTCTGACATGCTCCACAACTTCATTGCGGAGAGAAGACCGCCAGTGGGTCACCCCAGACTAAGCTAGAATAAACAACAAAGACTGTGTGAAGACAGATTGAATCTTGATTGATCATCAAGTACAGAAGCGGCATAAGATAGGGGAAGACGGAAGCGCCATGTCGAGAGGCCTCCAAACGGTGATTACATTCACATATGTGTACTTTGAGATGACCGACTCGGTTATCAGTTATGGAGTGAGTAACTATGGACTTACACTTAATACATATATTGATACAATTAAACAGTCAAGATTAAAATTTTTAAAATTTATAGTAGATAACAGAACAAAGAACATATAAAGATGATTATTACAAATTATTTACAATATACAAAATCATACCAATTGACAAAAAAGTAACATATAATATAATTTTAGAAAAGATGATAAACAATGTAAATATGAATACTGACCCTCACTATAGCGGTTCTACCAGATCCTCGAGACGAACCATGGAGTGCCAATATCGAACAAATTAAAATCGGTAAAGAATGATGAAACATGATGGAAAATAAAGAGACATCAGTGAACACACTCAAATATAAAGTCAAACACATTCATGTTTAATTATTTGATTTCTCTATTGTATTACATTTTTATATTATATTACATTTAAATAATTTTGAAACACACTGAAATTGAAAGTAATTACTTTATTTCTCTATTGCATTACATTTAAAAAAAAAATTTCTGATATAATTTTACTTTACCTTAATTTGATATGTTAATTAGTTTCATTGAAGGGCAATTCTTGCCGTAAAACTGCTATGCAGTTTAGCAAAAAATAAAAATTGTATGTAATATTATTCAAGAAATAAAATAGAATTAAAAATATATATTTTAATCACTGGTATCATTTAATACCCATCACACTAACACCAGTGAGGAAAGAGTAGGAATTCATATCATTAGTTCAGATATTTAAGTACTTTGTTGGACCTGATATTGTAGATGAATGTTGTACAGTCGATTCCGCTTAATTGGACTACCAGTTTATCGGGACAGCAGGTTATTCGGGCCAAATCCAAAGAAACAAAAACCAAATAAAGTAACTAATAGTAATTTACTTCGGTTATCTGGGACGCCATTCCGTTTAATTGGGACAGTGGATTAAATATTAAAATAAATATGTATGTATGTACTTGTAAAATGTTTGAACAATCGTTGGTGCACAAGAATAGTGACAAAACTAAAAAAAAAAGGATATTCATTTAAAAACTTTTTCTTGCAGGGCTTGTCATGATTTGTGATTTTAAAATTTTCAAATCTTTTTTTATGAATTTACACCTTGAATGCTACCTGTAATAATTCTTGGATTACAACCAGATTCCCTTGGGTTTCTATCCTCTCTTTACTGTCTAATTACTTGAGCCCCAATTCCTTGTAAATAAAACTCAATCTTTGCAGGTAACAATATTACGCGTTTATTACAACACGTTATATAGTAATATATATTCAGAGATAGACTAGTTATTCAGAAGAAGCTGTGATGAAAGAGAGCTGCTCCTCCGATAGACGGCCTCTTATAAGGTTCGTCCCTCACTATTTTATTTTTTTATATTCATATGTATACCTAAAATTATATATTATTTTTCTGTAATTTAATTTTTTTTCCAATAATTTAATGAAGTTAAAAAATTAGTACATATTATTTTTTAATTTTACCTTAAACTTCGCTTATTAGAGCCAGCCGCTTATTTGGGACAAAATGTTTTGGGCCCAATGTGTCCCGATTTAGCAGAATCGACTGTATTTAAAAAAAAGAAGAAAAAGGACAAACAAAACAATTAATATTATGGAAACGTGTCCACGGGTTAAAATTCATTATAACAAAATGTCACTATGCAGTCCGGATATTTAAATATGTCGTACTTTAGTGAGAATCAAAATTAAATTACCAACGTTCATTTATTAACGTTTCTAGCGCATTTATTATGGAATAATTCTAAAAACTTTACTTATTTACATCTAATCAAATCTACGCACTGACTGCACGAGCCCGATATCGGGTCATTGCTCGATGATCATACAATAATATTATATTATGAAAACATGGAATAAATAGATAAGTCGCCGAAGTGGATTTGAAAATAAAATTATATTTTACATTTCCAGCGAGACGATTTGTTTAGACTATTTGTTGTGAAATACATTAGAAACTACTATATCTAATGAAACTCCAAATCACTAGTCAATTATTTTTAATGTGTAAATGACTTATAGCTCATGCCCCCCCCCCCCAAAAAGTCACAAAAAAATAAAATTGCTTTCCTTCTTGCTCAGCGAACTGTAAACACATATATACACGCGTAATGTATTCACATAACCGTGAGAGTACCGCGTATTGTGATCGCTCGATTTTTTATATAATTAATTAAAATTTCACGGTTTATCGAATATTTCAAAACATCTAGAAGAACAAACAACATTAAACGTTTGTTCGTTCGTGGTAAAATAGCGTATTATTTACGGTATTAACGCACCGCCCGCAGTGTCGGTCTTTCGACCAGTTAGTTATAAGTAAAAAGATATGTTTTATTGGCGTACGCAGCGATAAATTAATTGTATATTTATTTTAGTGCTAGTGGCGAACGATAATTTGAAAAGATATATCGTGACAGACAATGGGGAAATAATATAGATTTACACTAGATCCTACAGGCATCTATAAATATAACCAAAATATATGAAGGAATATGTATATAACATTAAATATTAAATTATTTAAAATTGGTGAGTTCCGAATATTTTTTACGGTATATGAAATTTTTAAAATTTATATGTAATCAAACATTAAAATTTATATAACATTGAATATCCGTACTAAATCTACACACTAATCTAATCTAACAGGACGGTGCCACTTCACACGCATCCCGAGCTACGCTTGAAATTTTACGAGAAATTTTTCCCGACCACATAATATGGTGATATCGATTGACCTCCTCGATCACCTCATTTGACGGCTCCCGACCATTTTCTGTGGAAAAATTTAAAAGAAAAGGTCTATGCGAATAAAGCAACTACAATTCCGATGCTACAGAACAATATTCGAAATAAAATTGGCGAAATAACACCCGAAGTGTGCGAGAATGTTTGAAAAAGACGGTTAAAAGAGCCAGTACTTGGCCAATATCATATTTTATATATAATTGTAATAAACCAAGTAATCGATAAATAGAAATCAGATTAAAAAATTGTGTTTAATTTCCTAGTTATTTAAAAACAACATCGGCCTGGAACATAATATTCACCTGTATAAGTTGTTGATTTAAATTGTTAGATTGATAATGAATGACCTTACAAGGCGAAACATGTCTCAAGTATAATAAATTAAACGAGTAGAATTAAAAAAAACAAGTATTTTATTCTCATATATGTTTTTTTATACATGTTAATAGGAAGCTAGTATTGAATAATAGGCCCGCTGCGAAAACGAACGAAGCTGGTCTGGAATCGCCGAGCAGCTGACAGCCGCCAAGAGACGGGTCGTGGGTGGAGACGGATAGGAATCGTCGCACAACTTCCTTCTCCTCCTCGCAATCTCGCTCGTCTGTCTAGAGCCAATCTCTGGAACATTGTTCATTTGAATTGCGTCTCTTGTGTCGGTTTATTTGTGGTGTAATTCCTCGTGGCGACTGCCAAACAAAGTACAGCTACTTTCTCTTCGGAATAAGCTGTCACCCCGCCTGAAGTCACATCACAACCACACAGGGCTGTTTCTGTTAACAGATTCACACACACACATCGACGTTTTTGGACGGCGGGCCCGCAATGATGTAACAAGATTTTTTTATATATAATATCTCAGTGTGCTTCCGTGTATCACGCGTAGAGAGAAATTTGAAAGAAAACTGATGTCAATTTTCATTGAAATTTACCGTGGATATATGTATGTGACTTCTTTGTTCTGATGGCACATTTTTCAATTTTTATTGTCAGATAATTTTAACGTTTCGAGACTATCACTAAAGGCATGTTAGTACGTTTTACATAGAAGAAAAAAATTTGATACTCAAATCCGGTGCTCATATCAATGAACAGTTAATATTGCATCTACGAATACATATTATATATAAATTAGATTTTTTTTATTATGAACTGTCCTATTTATCTACGTCTTTCACGCCTGCCCTACAATTAGTTCCATATATATATATATACAAAAAAAACGGTTTTCTGTAATTTTGGAATATTTTAATAGAAAACTCTAATTCTGATGTTTTTAACACGATAAATATACTATTTTAAAATTAAGAATATTATATCATGTTGAGAAACAATAATGTAATCAAAACCAAAATTTGTTTCAATATATCGTGACATTTCTGACACGACTGTTTTTGGAAGACATAAAATATTAGTGTTACACTTTTTTATGGTTAATAATTAAAATACAGTAAAAAATAAAAATTATGTTGCAAACTGATTTTTGAAAAGAATCAACAATATATTAAAAACTATCGCATAGTACATAAGCGCTTGGGTCCCAAGTATATTCACATGTACGCGATAGTCTTTTACGTTAAAAGCGTTAGTTCAGGCAGGCGTGTATTTAGTGGCGCGCAGTAGGTACAGATTTAAGTTATGCTGTCGCAAATGATATTATACAATCATATATAATGTATGTACTACAATATATGTTGTACATAGGATTATGAACTTTCGTTTAACCAACGTCCGTAGACAAAATGAATCCGTCGTTTATACGACCCTACCATGTATTATATTTATTTGTAATTTTAGAGTACTATCAATAGTGATTTTAAAGTTTAAGCTTTAACATAAATAATACCTTCTTAGGCTTATAAAAATCAATATAAAAAATGTATGGACGTTTTTAAAAACACTTTTTATGACTGAACATGATTATTTTATTGTTTGAAAATCCTTCAAGTAATAACTTAACGAAATAATTATTTTTATTAAAGGTTAACGTAGGAAATAGTTCTGCTAATTGTTTTTTGTTTTTCTCAAATCAAAAACAAATTCATGCACCAAATGCACCTCGAACGCAAATAACGACCATGAAATCAATACGTTGAAAACAGTAAGATAGTAAAATTCGCGAATTAGTAAAAAAGGAAATAGTCACTTCAATGATTTGCACGCAGTTGTGAGGTTTTTTAATATTATTGTGTCAAAAATAATAGCATAAATAACGACTCCTTAGAAAACGGATCAACCGAAAGGAATTTTTAATTCAGTAATTAGTCAATTGTTTGACTTGAATAATTCACTAGCTTAAAAGTAGAAGATAGTTATGTGAATAGCTACAATGCGTCGATTGTAGGTAGTAGTACTACGGCTGCAGAGGTGGGTTGTCGTGGTAGTTTTTAGAACTAAGTCATTAGAGTTTCTACTGCTACACAAATGGCGCTAATGTAATGATAAATCCGTAAATATACGTTCACGGTCCATATTATACATATTATTTAATATATATTTTTTACCAGAATTTTTAGTAATGCACAGCTTTTTTGCTCGCATGCACTGCACGCCCCTGCGTGTATTATATGTTCGAATAGTAATTCCTCATGATTAATATAATTTCGTTTTTGAATTGAGGCTGTCGAGAATAATATGTCTATGTTGGTGTTAAATACGAAGACAACCGCAATCAATAATTTTACCACTGTTTTATGCGACCAGGACTAAAGCACATTACGGGAGGAACGAAGGAGCCATGTTTGATCAGCTGTTGACGTGTCCATTAAAAAGGGGATCATTATTGACGGCTAACGTGTGACTAAATACCATCAGTTGGAAAACTTCTCCTTGATGCGGCAAGATGTCTAATATTTATATTCGGACGAAGCGGTCGCGGAGGAAACTAAATGTGAAATATGGGTCGCAGCATTTCAGACCGTCAGTCTTGGCAACGGAGCTTGTTCCTGCATCACGACGGACTCGGCCGTTAAATCATTTCCAGTTGGTATGTAACACTCAAGTCTCAGACAGGATCACTCAGCAAAACAGGCTGGCTGGTAGATGAAACAGCCTCGAAATACAAGCGTCTACAAAAATTCAATAGTACAGGTCGTTCCTGACGTTTCGAGACACATTTCGGTGATCCGGTGATGGACTTGGACTTGGATCTCATTGCTAATAGAGCATCGGGTCAATGGACCCCCGCTCCTTCATAATGGTCTAGAAATAATACGAATGAAACTATGGGTGTGCTAGGTTAGGTTAGATTTTGTGCACATTTGGAGTGAGAGTCTGCATTGGCGAGTGTTTATTGAGGGGTTTTAATGAGAGAAACCCCAGTATAAAAACAGGCAGAAATACGAGTCACGATTGAGTATTGTAGTTCTGATCCACTTTTGCGAGATTACGAAGTATTACCGCAAGCGATAACCCACATTCTGGCAATACCGTGTAGAAGATTTACTTATATGTACATAAACATTCTAAAACACTATATTCTCACGCAAGATATCTAAATTAGACAGTTCAAATCGAGATAACATAAAGAAGATAACGATCTGATCCAGAATATAGTTTCAGAAGAGATTTATCTTCGAGACTCGTCTCGAAAGTCGCGTTAAGGAAAGTGTAGAGTTGAGCGCGGAGCGAGCTCTGTGATGTTTATTAAATTTTGTAAGTAGAGTAGAATATTTTACTGATACATATCAACCTTCACCGCCAAATTTCTGGGATGAAAGATTAAAGCCTGCGGCTGAACAATCCAGAAGAAATACTGTTAACACACTTTAACAAGGCTTCTTGTTGTTTATGAGGTCTAAGATGAGCCCGATATCGTTAAGATTATCAAAGTCCAGCGATTTAGATGAGTTTGGCATCTAGATCGGATGGAAGAGTCCTCACCATGTGCGCATCGGACACACTATAAACCAACTACAAGGGAAGCGAAGACCGCGACTTCGTTAATTGGACAGAATCCGGACGAATCTGGATGTTCTCGGGGTTGATAATTGACAAAGCGTGATTCAGAATAGAGAGGATTAGAGGGAATTCCTTGAAGCGGCCAAGGTCCACCCCGTGCTGTAGTGCCATGATTGTTTCGTAATCAAATCCTAGACCTCTGACCGGCGACGGAGTAGCTCACAGCCAAAATGAATTGTCAAACGTAACAGTTTAATAATCGGGCGGATGAGATATTGATCATTCGTCTCAGAGAAGGTTATCGGTAAAGGTCAGTGTATATAAATACAGGCAGCAATTAGTTTGGGGAGGAGCAGCAAAAACAATATTAGAGTCGGCTAAAAGAGCACAAAAGACAATTCTTATGGTAATAAATGGTAGTCTCTTTAGATATATCCATCAGATCTTATATATAAAGAGTACAATGTCCTAGACTTAAGACAAATCTATGTGTTGAGACTCGTTCAATATTTCTAACAACTTACTCCAAGCAATAAATCAAGGTCACAACGCAAGACAACGAACGAACATCTACACAACAGTTCTGAGAGCAACGGCGACATTTTATCAACGTTTTTACATGTTCTTAATTCCAAAACTGTACAACACACTCAACACCAACTGGAAATCGTACACTTCCAACAAGATTACACAAATATGGACCCAATATACGATCCAATTGGGTAGAGATCAATCAGAAGCATCGCCGTCCAACATTCCAACATAATCATAATACAATACCTACATTAATCTTCATCTTTCTTGAATTAAATAACACCACAACAGCACGAAATAAAACTGGCTACTTTAACACGTACGGCAGTCTAGCAAAGTAGCCAGGACAATGCTGTATATATCAGAGGTGGAGTCTACTCCGTCCCACACAATAAACTACGAGTATTATACTTAATCACAATATAATTGTATCTTACGTTTATCATGTTGTATTATAATATTTTATATTCACCTCTGTTACAACAAAAACGTATATGTCAATAAAGTGTAATAATTAAATAAATGAATCATAGCCGCTTAAATCTCCTAGACAAATCTCATCCACGTAAAACGTGCCATAAAGGTGTCGGGGAAACTATTTTGAATACAAATAGTTCCAAACCATTGGATAAAAACCGAATAGCGTCCATCTAATTAAAATGCACAATTAAGTCCAGACTGAGTGAGCAATAGCAGCTCGCAGATCCTAATGTCGCAGCAGTGTACAACACGCTGATAATGTTAAAGCACTAACTAATATTTGAATTACCTACATGTTGTCCGTAACTCTTGGTCTGGCAGGAAATAGGATAGAGATAAATAAATCACTACAATTTTAATAGGTACCACAAAGTGACATTTATTTCTTGAAATTAGTCTTTTTTTCTAAAACCGTATTAACTACGTTGGTACAGTGGTGACTTTATTTTATTTTTAAATTTTTACCCGAAGAAGCAAAAATTAAAATTTACATTACATAATGGAAGTTTAAAAGATTTAAAAAAAAAAACATTAGCGTTTTTACGTCTGTGCATGACTTAGTGTGTTCGTCGTATATGTTTTAAATCTGACAATGTTCAATTGTCTTGTCAGTTGTGGCAAGTCTTATATAATTTAAATCCCTTGCAAATGAGTAGGGATTACCCTATTTTATTCTCACCGGATTTATGTGGTAGTTTTGTGTTGATGTTTCTCGTGTGTTTTATTTAAATTAATGTCTTTTATCTCACCATTAGCAATCGTGTTCATCTGTTTCAGTCGTGCGTCAGGTAGTTTAAGTTGTAAACGATTTTCAATATTGTATTTTGTAATCTTACATTTGTTTTATTTCTGCTTCCCCACAATTTTGAAATCATTATTTGCAATAGTTACGGTGAATTTTGCAATACAATGACATATTCAAATTAAAAATAACACTGTTCGGGTCAACGAATCAGTGTTGCAATATCATCTGTATTTTTAGATCACGTGTTTACGTGCTTTTGATAGCCTCGCCTCAGCCGTCGATTTGTGTTCAATATTGCATTGTCATCTTTGCACTCTTGCAATAGTCAGCGCATTCCTCGAAACCACCTGATAGGTAGCTCCAAGTGAATGCAATTCAACATTGTAACAACCTGGTGCGATGAGTATTTAAGGTTAAGGCTAGGGCACTGTACTCTCGCCAAGTGAAGAAATGCAAAATCACTACGGCATAACGAGCTAGGGCGGACGGGTTTGCCGATAAATCAGGAACGAAATAAGGTTTTTGTGGTCGTACTTAACGATCTTCTTCATGTTTTAAATATAAGCATCCAACCGCCTACGCAAACTACACATAAGCTATTTACCTTGTTCATTGTGAGGAACTATTTATATTGATTATTATCAGGCGTATCAGATGAACGGAAATACCTAGAATTATTCTGAAGGAAGTCGTGCATATCTCTAATAAAACTACTTTTTCTTCACCCCCTTTATCTGGTCGGGGGCGCGGGCGTAACGCTTAGGACAGCACTCTTTCACAGCTCTCTGTCCTGTACTGTGTCGATTACTTAGGGCTTCTAATAGTTCCACCGTTCTCCTGGCTCGTTATACAGGTCTTCTTCTGTTTATGCAATGTTTAGTTCCCCATGCGGAGAATATGACCAAGCCAACTTAACTGAGATTTTTCTATTTGGAGCACCAACGGATCATCCCCTCGGATGACATTATCCGTCAGACTGATTTTTCTCAATCAGTTAATGGGCAGTTTATGAAATCCTACTAACTTCTAGGTCCATCGAATCCACGACGTCTAGATCACTAGGCTACCGGATAAACCGTTATTGTGACTGTGATGTGATATCTTCGATTGTAAGGATGATTGATAAATAAGATTTAACTGCTGGAGGTTTAGTTTCTAATATACCAGTGATCGCTAGAAGAATTACGTATAATTAGTTATCTTTACAATCGAACACACAATCAGTCACAATAATGGTATAACCATCAATAGTATAAATCCATTCCACACCACCGATGACCATGCGCGACACAATCTACATGGCACAACAATGATTGAATCGGGTATAAAACAAGAAATGAATAGTACAGAATTTTGTAATGCTCGTGATTGATTTTCAAGAATGCTCTTCCTGAATCTGAAGAACTCCAAGAAGCAAGTGATTACGTAAAAATAGAATGTGCTGTTGGCTCTTAACGACCATCGCACAACCCATTAAAAATAACATCTCTGATGACTCGCCTGTGACTTAGACGTTAGAAAGTAGGACACTGAATTACTATAATATTTATATTTATATATTTCGACATTTCGTGTATTAATACATGTCACCCAGATCTGTCATCCGCGGTCGCCGACCTTTATATGTTTAATAATTTTCTTATTTACTTTCTTGCAAGTTTTTGGTCTACAAACATTTATATATAGATTTGATTATTAATTATATTATCTTCGCATCGCTATATAAAAGACAATGTTACAAAATATTATCACAATGTATTTAAATCTTCGGGAAAAGTTAAAACAGGAACTAATTTTTTGAAGAAAAAAAAATTCTAGTGCTAACTAAAAATATGTTATTTTTTCGTAGAAAGCAATTACTTTGTGGTTTGACATATTAGATTGAATAAAAAATAATTACTTTGTATGAAATTTATTATACGTCAACCGGTTTCGCTAATATGAAGCTTCGTCAGGACGTATTCAAAAGAAAATTTGTCACGAAAACTGCGTTACAAAATTTCGTAGTAATTCTATATTTTCTAACTATTGTTTTATTTTCACTTTTACTGGTACCGGGATCGATACCCGACGCTTTCAAAACGGCGAACAGTAACGATAATCTAGCACTCTACTATGTTGCAATTATCCTATTAGACTGTGGTATTAAATTATTAATTAATTTATTTGTGTTACAATTATATTGATTTATATTTTTGATGATGCTTTATCATTTGTACATTCTAAACATCAAATTTTAAAACTGATATTTATTTAATTTATACAATAATTACCCCTACCAAACTTTGTAGCACGTTAGTATTAATAAAAGACTTGAAATATTTGTAATGGGCAATTTTCACATTTAATTTGCAGAGGCCGGGGTTTGGTTCTCCGCCAGGGAGAATTTAATTAAATTTATTTGACTAAATTTTCGAACCAGAAAATATATTCTATGTACAAGTATCTGAGATACGTATATATATTTTTTGCTTCATTTAAAAAATTAGAATTTCATAATTTTCACTTTGTTTTTCTCATTTTTAGTTGAATAATATTCATTCACTAAGAATTTGGACCGATATTGAATGCACTCGTGCAACGTTGTGACTAAATATACCACATCCTATAAATATGATGCATCTGGACCACGGCATCAGTATGCAGTGCGTGACGTAGAGCTCACGAGATAACGTGTCCGCCGACCTCGATAAATTGCAGAAATTTCTTCCGCGTATAATTATTACATCACACCGCAACAATGGTGGTTTTTCTTGTCAACAAATTCTTGTTGACAAAACGTGTTGATAACTATATATAAATAACCCGTCAATAATGACGGGAAAATAAATTTTATATACAAGCTTAATTTATTTTAAAAATCAGTAGACAAATAATTTAAATTTTGTTTTACTCCCAGGAATCAGTTTGTGCGTTTTTTGGGCATTTCGGTCAGACATTGCTAATTTTTGTTTTGCCAAATTTTGATTTTTCAAAAGAAATCAATCAATGATTGCGAACTACCTAAAAGTTCTTCCGAGACATTTATAAATGCCGTTTAAGTTAATTAAATTATATTAAGTTTTTTGGCGTTTGACTTGTTGCCTCATTCATGCATACCTTCAGTTCGCTATTTACCTAAAATTTAACCTGCCTATCTTCGTCCCTTTCTTTCCTAACCTATCTTTAAGCACAAGATCGCTTATTAATTAACCGCTAAAGCTTATAATCAATAATTGCTTTAATTTCGCTTATATAAAAACAATCCTTATTCGCGAGTATTTTATCTAACACCACAACGCTTGTTCTTGTGGTGAAGAAGGAACAAACAAATGAACCAGCATCCGACAGACGAAAAAGTAAGTGCCTTCCTTTCTTTCCTCATATTTCCACCACATTGCATGATTATTTTTAAGTGCGAAATCAATGCCAATTTTTTATTGTAGTATAGAATTAGAAAAACTTGACAATAGATAATCGACTGTCGGCATCAAGATTGTTACAACAATAATATCCGCGAAATAACACGACGTGTTTAAAGCTATGATCACACCGCACTAAACCAGCAAAATAATATGGTTGGAATAAAAAAAAAAAAACGTTTTTTAACCGGTTAAAATAAAAACAACCGGTTTTTAGTTAATTTGAAATTGTCCAAGTATCCAGTTTACTATTTTAGTTTGAAAGTCCTATTTGTAAACTGCTATTTTCACTTTTTGTTCTTGGTGTTCCCGCTTGTTGTGAGGGACGCCAGAATTCAGTATCGTTATTAACATTTTTATTTAACTATAAATATATGAATACTAAATTTTCCAACCAAAAAAACATATTCTATATAGAGGTGACACATGTAATGCGTTTTTTTATGTAACCTTATACATAAATAAAAAGTGTATAGGGAAGACGCTCGAAACTTTCGAGATAGATTTTCTTTGGCTGACCCCGTGGGAAAGCACGGCGCGTGAATGTAAAATCACATTTAAAAAAAAATTCAACTTGATACAGCTTTGTAATACCGTATCTGGGTTAGCCGTCGAAGAATTCTCAGCGGATGTACACAATGCTCTACAAAACAGACGATCGTGTCCTCGCTCCGGTGCGCGGCGCGACGCGCGGCGCGGCGGGGTAAGATGAGGCGTCCGACCGAGAAAGTTGCAGGTACACACAACACAAACTGGAACAAACTACATAATCAGGGTAACAGACTTAACACTGAACCAAAAAAAACTAACAAAGAAGCAGGTGAAATCAGAAAAAGCCATAGAGCAACCCTACCACGTAAGACACACCGATGTAGATCAGGGTGGAATGAAAACATGGGTTATTGAATTTTCGTGCATTATATATAAACTTTTGAAGTTAAATATGCAGTATTGTAGATTTTTTTGTCAGCTATATACATGAAGAACACATCGTTTTTCGCAAAAGGTAGTTAAATCCATTGATGTTGCATGTTCAAAATCAGGGTTAGTTCCAAAATACTCCAAAGCAGACGGAGTATAAGTTGCTATTCTCCCTAAAATGAAATCAGCCAATCACAACGCATGTTGATGATCACGTGATCTAAAATCCAGTATAGCTGCCAGAACGATATATATATACAGAAAAAAATACATTAAAGAATAGACATTTTGTATCTACATTTACTTTCAAAATATGCGTTTTCATCCATAACTAAAATACACATTAAGTCGTTATAGAATTAGGCGCTACACGAGTCCGCCCTACTTTCACCCTTTCCATTGGCATTAACCCTTTTTAGCAGTGACAATGACATCCTGCATCTTGGTGAGCGATGTAACTATAATAAACCTATAAATATTATGGATACGCTGCGGGGCGAGTACGGTGGGAGGATCCTGTGACCAGGCAAGTTAGATTTAAGGAGGCAGAGCATTATCGCGAACAGTCCAAACGTTGCTTACCTAACACAACATCGGCTAGATAATGTTTGCGATAACTCGATGTCTCGATAAAGCTGAACCTGAAATAAGCTGATGGTGAAGGCTTTCACGAATAAATAAATAGCATCCCAAGAATAATCCCACGACGTGCTCGTGGTCTAGTGGTTACGATACTCGCCTAGTGATCTAGTGGTCGGTTGCTTCTCTTTTTATTACTTTTGTTTATTAACTTTGTTTCAAGGACAAGGAAGTTTAACTTCTGTAGCGGTTCTGGCAAAGGGTGGGTCACCCTTTCAGTCATCGGGGATTCGAGCCTCGTTCCAGGAGGCCATCAAGTTAGTCCAATTTTCATAACACAAGTGTCAATTTCAATGTGTCACTTATTCCGTGTACGCATATCTATTAAAAAAAAAATGTATCAGAAATTCGATGGATATAAACAAATGATACCTAATAATTTCTGTTGATGCGTCGATAGCTCGCCTTCAGAGTGAGTAATGGCTACAACTGCTCTGAAAAGAAAAAGAAGAAAATAATAAATACACAAAGAGGCGCACTTACGCGCGTCTATGTATTTTATGATAGAGCAATTAATTCGGAAAAGCAAGGAAATTAAAACTCGCGCTAACGATAAATAAATAAATTTGCTTTGATATTTCCAAGAACACCAGTCAAAGAAGTAATTATATTTGATTCCGTCTCAATAAGTCAATATGCACACAATAAACTCTGAACCGAGTAAATGCACAAAGCTGAAACAACAAAATGCTACCATTCGAATGCATCCCCGGCGGCAAACAATCCGGCGAATAGCTGCACAGAGGCACTAATAATGTCACAGCAAAACATTACATTAATTGATAACATTGCCTTTTGTAATTCAGTGTGCATTTGCATCAATATCATGGGTTGTTTTATGCCGATGTGAACGAGACTAATGTCTCCATTAAGAGTACATGCGGGCGTATCGATTACACTCACCGGCACGGTGGAAACTGACAGGAGCCATTTCAGCAGTCATGTCATAAATAGATCATCGTCGTGATGGTTATGTGATGATTGATGTCAATGCAGAAATTAGTTAAATACTAACGGAAACACAGAATAAAAACTGTCAGCAGTATTGTTTCCGTTGTTTGCATGAAGATAACGACAATTGTGTTATATTATTTTTATACAAGAAGATATAACGCCAGTCTATGTAGACGGTGTATCAGTGAGACACGTTGTATCAACATTTTTAAAGTTTCGTGGATTTATTTGTTTGTTTGTTCTCTCTCAAGTAAAAAAACAAAAAGATGGATGTACAAATATGTTACATATATGTGTGTGTATGTATGTACAAGAAGTCTTTGTGAACCAAAAAGGATTCATGGAACAATGATCTACTACTGAATGACTGAACAAAACTTTACCAAAATACAAAAAACTTTCTTGTCCATAAACTTAGAAAATACAATGACGTGCTTCTTCTAAAACTATTATATTTGTGTTGTATAAAGTACACAGCTTTTCATACTTTATGCTTCAACGAATACTCAATAAAAAAATAAAATAAAATGGATTGATTTAATTAAGTAATTTGAGATTCATCGCAATATAAAGTTGATTGGTTTTAAAAAAATGAAATAATACATGTATCAATTATAAAAAACAACAGAATATAAGTTTAAAATTTGTAGAAAACGTACTTGGTTGATAAAGTTAAAGCTGAGTTCGAATCCCGGCAGCAACAACTAGTTGATTAATTTAACTTTTAATAATTATATTTTAATTTAATTCGCGCTTGAGTTACATATTTAGATTTATATCCACAAACTCGCAGATATAACGTAAATAAATGTTTAACACGTATTTACAAAAAAAAAATAGCATACAAAATAAAATAATAGAAAAAAAGGAAATATAAGAAATCCCGCCAAATATATTTTTTAAAATTGATATAATTTTTTTCGATAGACTTTAATGACCTTGGCAAATAACTGTACAAACATACTGTAGCTTGGCAAAAAAAATTTTTGACGATTTCTTTTATAATTTATTTTTTTTGCAGCGAATTTAGTTTTTATTTTATTGATACAGCATTTATCTAATAAAAGGGTGGTTTGATATTACGGTGAAAAATAACACTGTAATGTCGTTACAATTTTCCAGAAGACAAAAGTTAAAATATAAACATAGCACTACTTTGAAATTAGAGAATTACGAAATTATTTTTTTTACATTTCGTTCGCTGCATCATTTTTCGATTTTCCCATTACAAAGGCACGGTCATAAAGTCTATATTGATCGGAACGATAACGTGTATTTTATATTAAAATAAGTAATCTTTATTACAAAATGCACGAATGAAAATGTTGTATAACACGAGAATATTTTTCCCCATTTCTCTTGTGCCACTAATTATGCAATGCATTGTATGTACGCATGTTCATATATCGGTAGTGCCATTGGAAAAATCACACATAACGGGGAAAAAATATCAAAATTTTAGTTTAAAATTAAAGTTTTGTTATTTTAAAATTTGTCTGCTAACTATTATGATTTAAATAGTAAAAACGCAATTTAAAAAAATGTTTAAGTATACACGAGGTTGCGATACATTCGTCTGTATCAAATATAAATTGAAGACAAGATAGTCAAATACGCTTTTTCATACCTCGTTTATTTGCAATGCTTATTTGATTTTCTTATATGTTTAGTATGTACTAAAAAGATATATGTAATCGTCTTAAAGTAATTCAAGAATCTATTCCCCGCACCCCCTGGTTCTCAAAAAAGAAAGTCTCCAAAAGAACAATATTAAATATCTCTAGAATGAGAACTGGGCATTGCCAGGTGGCCTCTCATTTGTTCAAATTGAACTTTATAGATTCCCCAATGTGTGAGTGTGGTGTCGAGGAGGAAACCCTTGACAATGTCTTTTTTGCCTGTCCATTGCGTATCACAGTTTTTTTTCACAGTGGTCTCGTCAATGGTAATTTTCAGCTCCCGGTTAACTTGTGTCATCTTCTTTCCCTTAACTCGCCACGTTTAATCTATACAATAGCAAGTTTTTTAAACGACAATGGTATTGTCTTGTAATATAGTATTTCCTATTGTACTTTTTTCTATAAAACAAAGATTTGAACTTGATTAATGGTACAAATCACTCTCGAAGGGTGGACTGCCTATTCAAAAGAAGAAGAAGAAAAGATCTTTGTACCGGTCTTGTGAAGGTCTTTGTAACGTAAATTAATAAATAAATAATATAATCATCGTCTCAATCTAACATAGTTTGTCGTCTTGTTAATAAATTTTTATTAAGGAAAACACATTCTTATTGTGAAGTTGTAATTATTCAGAACTTAGGTCTGTGATATTTTAAATACTAAATTAATGTATTAATTATAAATATATATATTAATTTAGTATTTAAAATAAATTTTTAGTCTAATTATGATAGAAATTTTAGGATTTGAAGCAAAAAATTAAAAAGGCAGTATTTAATGTCATGTAGAAACCAGCCAGATTTCAGGTTGTGTATTATTTTAAATCTCTAATTGTTGGTATTAGATGTTCAATGTAATCTATTCATTAATTTTGTCAAAAGATTTCAAAATGGATAATCCGATCAAGACCACTTCTATCACGCACCCAACGACACCACTTATTTTTAGTTCAATCCGCGTCGAGTTTGTCTTTCTGGTGAATTAACTTTTAGGTCAACCCAATGCCTTTGACCTTTATTTGTACATTTATTTCGAAACCATCTGAATAGTGAACGTTTTAAGTCTTTTAAATATCTCGTTATGAATATATTGTGAAAATAACAGTGTCGAACAGGGAACGAATTAACGGTACTACTACATGTTGACAAAAAAAATCATGGCACACGCGCAGTCTGATTGCAACAAACAGGAAAACGTCGCAATGAATACCAGGCTTTAGAAGCGGCGAAATGACTAATTCATTGACGATTGAATACCATTGGGGACTTATTTCACTGACGTGAGGATCAGTGTCAGTGATTTAATAAATGACTGCGATCCTGATTACGCGCTAAATAAGAGAACGTGGTGAATGACGTCATCAGTGTCATGTAATCAGAGCGACGGTGATTAATTACCAGCGAAATGTGGAGTAATATTGCGGCATCACCTTAAAAGGCGCGCCACTGTCAATGCGCCGGGAGGCGTTTCAAATGTAATATACCCATCAATTCGTAATCATTATTAACTTATCGAAAACATCCTTGATGATTTACAATTTTTATTATGTAATATAAAATTGATATTATACAGGTAGGCCATAAGTTTTTGCACTTTTATAATAAAACCACACGAAGAAAGGGTACGCGGGTGACAGCGCGCGGGAGCTTGATTCTTGAAAATTTGGTCGCAATGTATCGATTCACGGGGGAACAACGCGCATTCTGCGTAAAACAGTTTAACAAAAACAACAATTCTAATGTGATTGTTCTTGTGTGAATGCAGCCGAAATTCCCGGTAATAAAAATATTTTTCCGATAAAACAAATTTTTTCTGTACATCTTTCTAGTTGATATATTTAATTTGTATTAAAATACCACAGAACAATGTCCTGAAAAATGTGCAACTTTACAATAATAATGTGTTCTCCTTAAAAATCGTAATGATTAGATTAGAATGCTCCACACAGTGCCGCACATCTGAAAAGTGCTACATATCTTCATTACACAAACAGATCGTGAAAATCAAATAGTATTTATGAAACATGGATCCTCAACACAAGAGAGATAACGAAAATGGCATGGAAAAATATATATGTGGAAATATCACACGAAGTGATGGCAAAATAAACATATGGATAAGGAAAAAGACAACGTAGTCAATATAATAGAAAGTCAAGATCCAAAACAATTTCCCAATTCCAGAAAAATCCCAGATTCGAGGCATGTTCAATAACCAACTATGTATACGGGGAATGCAGTTATGCAAATTAGACATTTCGCAATCGAGAGAAGCGCTCGTAATGCATCATCAGCACTGCATCTGGCAGCGGCGAGGGTGTGGGAGGTCACACAATGTTGACTGAGTACTCCGCGAGGGGGAGTATAACCTCGGGTCCTCTAGGTCAAGGCGTACAAATCATCCACCGCGCTAATTATCCAACTCGTGCCGCCCACGACCAGAGCCAATTGTGATGTCAGGCGGCGGTGCACGGACTACGCGACGGATTGCCGGTAAACTAGAAAATCATTGAAGGAAATTCCGAACAGATGTCCATATTTCTTTGCCTAATATCTTACCAAGACGCAATTTTCTTCAATGCACACTCTTGATTTATGCAAGGAGCGTCATAAAATATTCTCGAAAATAGGTATTCGCGCATTTACAAAGGCTAAAACGCACAACTTACTTTTATACATATTTACCATGTACATGAGTGTACATTTAATTAAACAAATATCAGATATCTCATAGAGACAAAGCTATTTTTTATTATATTTAATGGAAACCATATGGAAGTATGGGGTAATTACAGGGCTTACGACTTGTCTTCGGCTGGCTTAAGTGATCACCTTATATAAATATATATAAAGTTCACTGATTCTCACTCCTCAATCTCTATATTATAACATACTGCTCTGTGTGTAGTCGAAACATGGAGCCTGAGAAGGAAAGGAATGAATTCTCGACGCCTTAGAGATGTGGTGTAGGCGTCGCATGCTGTGTACACCACGGACTGCAAAACGTCTTGGAAAAAAATTGGAGATCACGGGGTATATACAAGAAAGTCGATCTTTAACAAAATGGAGATACGACCAGAGCCTCGCACTAAACAAGGTCCAAGGTATTCATTCGCGATGTGGAAGCAGAACAGAGGACCACGAGGTTCAGTCAGGACCGAGAGAGAGAAAGAACTGTTTATCTCCCAGACAAGCTCCTTTCACCTACGACGATCTTGATCTACTTGAAGCGCTTCTGAAAATTCTTATTAGGTCGCTTTTTCAACTTGAAAACCGTCCTCGTCACCTTCTTCTTTCAAGCTTAAAATTGCCAATATTCTCCAAGATCTCTTATAATGTGGCTGGACGATAAGCGCATGGCAGTCCAAGCAATTTGGAGCACGCTACGTCAGAACCTCATTCCAAAGCATCCCGATTCTTTTAAGATTCTTACAAAATCCATGATCTTACTTGATAGAGGATAACGGATAAAATAGTGCTTTTATTAGTAATCGGCTCTAGCTGATCTGTTATCATCCGTAGATTCCGTAAAATCTATTTTTCAAAGTTAAAAACAGAATTGATGGTCAAAAAAGGGGGAAGAGGTCTACCATAGTACAACAAAACAATAAACGTAAACAAATATTGATTAGGTATATTATTAAAACTATTGAAATAATTATCATACATATTCATAAAATGATTGATTTTAATGTACCGTTCCGCTGTGTTTCGCGTGTTTTCTGCAGAGTCGCCTAGCGACAGATTGGCAATGCAGAGCATCCAACGTGCGACTCAATATTACTGGCGATTATAGCGTAATATAGTTAAGGGTATTCTTTTTTCGACAGGCCTAAGTGGTTAGCGTAGTATGTAGAATCGTTTAATTGCAAATAATAATAATTAATAGCAATAGGTAACATTAAGTCAATTATCCGAATAAATATATTTAGAAAATATCCCCAACCATGTGAGAGCGACTATTTCCTTTAAATAGCCGTCTCGTCAAATTCATTATATTTTTATACGACATTGCAGATTATACACGTAGCAAAATATTTACGGAAGTCTGCGAAATGGAAATCATACTGGGTATTAAATAAAACGAAACTACTCTAAAGAATCGTAAAATCAGAATTGGAAATAAATCAGTAGTGGACAGTTGAATTTCTACATATAACACAAGATAACGTCTACCTACATGTTACCTTAAAACTCGTGAACGACTGAACCAGTGGCGTAGCCCTCGGGAAAGACGTATACCGGGCCCCTACCCATCTCCCCATGAACACAATTTCACAATGGTTTTCATATTAATAAATATCGACTAAGCTTCATTAATCTCATCACTATTACACAATTTTAATTAAAGCTTTAATTCTTCGCGAATGTGTGTTTTATCGCTAGTACTGTTATACATGCTTCGGTTGGTAGTCTTGGGTTTTTAAAATGCGAAGTATGTATTTTACCCGGTTTTATGTGGGTATTCTATAAACTTGAGATGCCAAAAATAATCGTGCCGCCATCTGTGTCGCACCTAATAAAAGGCGCACAAGATCCAGATTTCGTTTTATCGGTTGAATTGTCGGAGACAGACCAGCAAGAACAGCGCCATCAGCAGAGCGGACCCAGAAGATGCAGAGCAGATCGGATTGCAGTCCAAGAGATTGCCGCCAGACAAAACAGGTTAGTGGCTTTATCTCCATATACTGGAATTGCATTCTTTATATTGCCAATGGAAAATCCAGGACTAACTAGCTATCGAAGGGTATCTACACAAAAAAGTACTCTGACATCTAATAAGACTTAATTTTTTCAACGCCAATTTTTTTTAGCGATAAAATATTATACTGAGGTTTTTTGAACCAAATTTAATAGTTGACATGACGTCGACAATTGAAAATATATGGATGTCACTTTTTGTAGAATAAATATGTTCAAAATTATGTAACGTTTTATTTTTGCTTATTGATCTTGTACAGCGATTTCAGGCCCTCCTGGGGCCCGGGTCTCCGGGCGATTGCCCAGGCGGTAGCTACGCCACTGGGCTGAACCAATATTTATGCGACTTTTTCCAATTGCGAATTGGACATTTTTCATCACAATAAAATATCAGGAGGCTGAGCAATAAGTTCGGGAAAAATGAATAGCCTACGTGTGCATATATATGTGAATAGCATATCAAATTTAGACACGAAAATAAACTATAAGAGATAAAATTCATTTTAGAATGTCGTACCCGGCATTGGCTACATTTTTAGGAGGAATTATACATTTTCAGTGAGACCGATCTCTGAGAGTAATGCAGACGCGTCCTTAATGAACAGCCCTCGCCGTTTAACTTTCTTAAGGTTTGGCAGTACCTTTGCACACTGATGATTTCTCCTCAAAGCAGATAAACCAAGAGAATGCCTTTCCGGTCCCAAACGAATCACGAAACGAAAAAAAACGAATCACCAATCGCACTTCGGAATCGGCAGAATTAATGAAAGACATGGTTAAAATTTACAGATCTGATTACAGACAACATCTGTGTCTACTTATGTAATATACGAGTAACGATTTTTATTTTAAAAATGTCCTACGTCTTATTTGATAAGAGTACCTCCATCAATTCGTATATTCGTTGTATAAATACAACGAATCCAACAAAATTATTGCAAAAACATACGTAATATGAAACGAGAAAACATGGAAATAACGCAATTGTTCTTGAAGAGGTAATTTATAAAATATTTCTTTGATATTTGTGTCAACACAAAATTTATAAAAGGTTATTGATAGAGGCGTAATTTTGGACGGCGATTCCTGAAAAACTTTTTAGCATTGAAAAATAGGCCATTACTCGCCTTAATGGATATGTACCCGCATGGAAAGTGCGCCGAAAGTGCCGATAAATTTTTGACGAAGACTCATTCGAGGCACCATTATCGTCCAATTCCAATAACGACCATATTGAACGATTTAAAATGCTCAAGTTTTATTTTATTTTCCTTTAGCAGAATAAGAGACCCAAACAACATAAATACACAAAATAAAGGCAAGAAAATTCTACATTAGACTTCCTACCTACCTCCACTACCTCCATCCCTCAACCCTAAGTAGCACGAAGTCCTTTAGTCTTAAGTTTAGTATTAGTAACATTACTGAAGATGTAGCGTCAGCATTGAAAACGTTATAATAAATAACAAATTAGTGAAAGTAAACAGTGTTTTCATTTTAAATATAATTTAAAATGGCCATTCACAAGAAAATTTCGAAAATTTTTATCATAAAGTATAACGAACAAAGCCGCGAACCGATATGTCTATAAATTGCATTGTTTTGGAAGATGTCTACATAAATAATAAAAAATCATCGATAATGTTAAAACAAACTACACAGATATCCGAACTGTCAAAAAAAATTGTCATTCAATTTAAGAAACATAATATCTTTATTTTCGTGTTTCCACGGTTCCGTCATCTTGAGTGCAAAGTAAGTCTATATAGATGTATTTAGTTAGTGCATTTACAACTGTTTGTACAATTGCTTGTTGATCTAGTGGTAACTCACTCGCCTAAAGATTAAGTGATAGGAGGTTCGAGATTCGTTCCAGGAGACCACCACGTTAGTCACAGTTAGTTAGTTAACTTATTTTGAAAATGGTAACATTATATGATACGTAATCTTTTATACGCATCCCTCTTTTTTTTTTTAAATAAAATAAATAAATTTAAAAAAAAGGTTATTACTAAATACTTACATCCAGAATCTAGATCGCATCTTTCAACTACATATTAATTTTCCCGCTTTTATTAAACAATTTTTTAAATATTTAAATTTATGCACTAATGTGCGCTTTATAATTGTGATCAAAAAAATAATTTTAAAAGTATTTATTCAGATAGGGATATTTCAAAATTAAAATGAGATTAAGTATGAAAAACAACCGACACT
The DNA here is from genome assembly GCA_022840565.1 of Eubasilissa regina. NCBI lineage: Eukaryota > Metazoa > Arthropoda > Insecta > Trichoptera > Phryganeidae > Eubasilissa > Eubasilissa regina. The sequence goes on from JAINEB010000003.1 coordinate 5,695,697, forward strand.
ATTGAAATAAAGTAAGTAACGTAGTAAATAAAATTTTGATGGTTTATTTTTTTCTATGAGAAAACGCTGATGACTATATAAAGATGAAGAGGTTGCGAACGAAACAATAGTCTGCAAAAACCTCCAGCTCATTTCCGTAAGTGCAGTCGGCTAAATGGTTCTAGTATTGGACTCTTCAGTCACCAAATGAAGTGTTGCCTGCCTCACCTCTCTGCGACTGTCATCTCTCGCAGTCGGAAGGAAGTTACCAACAACAACATCGTCAGGGAATATAGCGAAGCCCCGGATCTATTTGTTCTTTGTCTTTTCAATAAACAAAACCGAATGACAACCATTATTTAGATTCTGTATCTTATTCACAAGATTTTCTTTTAAATACAGAAATTAAAAATTTATCCATTTCCTCAAAAAATGTAAACAGCTGTCAAATGTGACCAAAAACCAAAGTGTCCAATCCGAGTGATGGCAAATGTTAAAAAGTAGCAATAAAAAGGTTAAAATTATTTAATATAAATTTGAATTATAATATTAAGAGGAACACATTATTATTGTGGAGTTGTAATTATTCAGAACATTGGTCTGTGATATTTTAAATTCTAATTAAATGTATTAATTATAAAATCAATTTTATCGAAACATATTGTTGTTGCGCTACCGGGATTCGAACCTGGATCTTTTCCAATGCGGGGAACGTTTATTAACGTGCGTTAATTAAAAATAAAGTAGATGGATTTCAAATAATGGAACGATAGATGTATCAATTAGAAAAGTGTAACATATAGATTGGAAAATTTATCGTCAATGTACCGAGTGCTGTAGCATAATCGGTCAATGCACGTTCCCCGGACTGGAAGAGATCCAGGTAATACATTTAATTTGTATTAGAATTATAATAAATTGAGACCGGCTAGTATTTATTTGTCGAGGATACAAATTTTTTAATGCATTATTTCTGTATTTTCCTTTCAAAGTCTAAGTTTTTTCTCCACATAGTGAAGGTCGTATATAGAACCAACATAAAGGATAAAATAAATGACAAGAAATGTTAACAAAAGATAATAACATGTTATAGAAGAGAACTAATAAAGTTAACAATATTTATTACTTGGTTATTTGGCGAAAAGAATTCTCCGAGGCCGGGTTGCCCCATCACGACGGTAATGTTCTCACAGAAAATATGTTTACATAAATGTTTGTTTTTTTTTTTTGTTCATTTAATTCGACCGCAGGAGATGAAACTTTCTCTCGTTTAATGCATTTATTCGTTCCCCGCGTGACTGAGCACCTCGTTGGCGGAATCACTCGGGTATTTTTCTCCAACGACACGAGAAGAAGATTGCCGCAGTGCGTTTGTAAGAAAAATAATCTTCAATTAATGTAACTCGACTGTAAATAAGTGAAACTGGACAATTTGTTTGTACCAGAAGAACACGAGTATAATTTTCTCGAGATGTAAAGATACAAAACGGCAAATTATTTACGGGATAAAATTTAAAAATTACGACGGTATCACCATCATTATCATTTTCGACCCCTTATTCTAGAATGATCGTGGGCCCTACGTCTAGAAAAGGCGATTACATCTTACACTGACTCGCGTCGCTTCGGTACTTGTTGACCGATGTCTTTCATCTGAGTAGTAATTTCCTGGTATTCGTAAGACTTGTCCAAGCCACCTTAATTGAGATATTTTTTAATGTAGAAGTAGGGACCCCGTGTCAAGGTCTATCTTATCACGGTACTTCTAATTCGGTCTGGTACGTCTGCTACCGCACCAACTCGATTTCTATACTTAATTTCGGTTTCAGAGTATAGCGAGAATTCGGTTTCGCACAACTAGATTCGTAGGTTGTGGGTTTAATATACAAAAATTTTAAAGGGTTTTTTCCTAGATCCCTTAATTTTACCGGGGAAAATCATTTAAGAAACCCTGCAGTAGAGGAAATAACTCGTATATCTAATAATATTTATTGCAAATTGAACTTCGTGCTTTATATTAATTATAATATAGATTATTTTACTTTGTTTTTAATCACTTATATTTAATACCAATTCCTCCATTAGTTAATTTGACATCCTGGTGAAGAAGATGGAAGGACGTCATTACTCAAATACGTAAATGATAATGAGAGACATGTTTCAAGATCCACGAGACAATGGTAGAAACGTCATAGAGTACGTCTAAAGTCTCATGAATAGACGAAATGATCGGAGAAGTATTTGCGATATGGCAGTCATGGAAGTCCTTCAGCTAGCAGTGGATTACGATGACGAAGAAGATGAGTCCAATATGTATAATACGAAGTTGCCAACTTCAGCAAGAGCAGAAAATACATTTTAATACCAAACACATCAGATTGTCCATCATCAGAAACAGCGTCATATTAAACCACGACCACGCTCGGCATACCGCAAAAACGACTAAAAGTAATAATTGGATGGGAATATTTAATACATCTGTATATTCGCCAGACCTCGTACCACCTAATTTGGTCACTACAGCATTTTTAAGAGAGGGCAAACAACATTCACGGAAAGTCGGTTTTGAAAAGGACATGCAAATTTTTACAGACTCCGAAGAAGCATCGAGAACTTGCCAAGTTGGCATTTGCTGATTAAACAACGAGGCACTAATATTTTAATTATTTTCTCAAAAGCCTATTAAAATAATTAAGGATCTTAAATCATCGATTCAGGGGTACATTAACGCATACACCATTTTTCTATTATTCAGTGCGTGCCATAATGTTATCTTATATTTAAAAGATATGCGTACACATATGTAATCTTTCAAAAAGATAATACGATTATTTTTTTAATAAATTCTTAATCTTATGTAACCGTAGGTACAGTGGAAACACATCACTAATATATAATAAAACAATACATTTTATAAAATTTTGAAATTATTAAACAATAAATTTAAAGAATGCAATAAAAGTCTAAGTGAATTAATAGTGGTAAATTATATATTTTTATGGAGGATTACTATTACAGAAACGGTTTTTATATTTCTATGGTGATTTTATAAAAAGTTAATATTTAAAATATATATATATATATTCAAAGACAAAATTATTTTACGATAAAAAGAAGGTAGTGTAAGGGGAAGGGATTCATTATCCCGTATTTTGATGAGACTCGGATCAAAAAAACTTTTAATCTATAATTATTATGAGAAGATTTTTGATACTCCTGAATTAATATTGTTTTGTATTTTTTTCGACCTTGTTAATTACACGAACGCCGCTCACGTGTAAAAAAATTAGTGATAAAAAAGTTAGTTATAATTCTTCATATTTACTGGAGTGGCGATCATATAATTAACCAGTATTAAGTAATAATGTCTACCTTACTACCGATATTAAAAATAACTGGTCGTAGAAAAAAGGAAGATCTCGGTCTATTTGCCGACAGTGGGAGTTGTTGAATCCGGAAGCAACCAAAGGGCAGACAATTCCCAAGATCCGTAACATGAATTTACCCATACTTAAAGTAGGTCAAAATATGGTCGGCAGCTGTATTTAACTGATGTAAGCAAAGTAAATACAGAAACGAAATAATTGTAAAATATGGTATGTTGGAGCGAAGAAACATTCCATAACATGGAAGAGCTGATGACCTTGGCGACCAGTGTCGTAGCACCTGTGATCATAAAAGACACATTGAAACACAAAAAAATATGTAGATTTAACAAACCGACGTCGCGCGCTCATACGTAACACATAAACACGCGTAAAGTTACAGAAATAGAAAGATATGTGTTGATAAGTTGTCACGCCGTTGCGTCCAAGATTTCGAAAAAATATCATTCTCCAAGTTGGAGCGGCGCCAACAATTGAGTCACTTAGCCAAAGAACGGAGTGACACGTCAGATATGTAGTACAATCAGTGGCGTGCAGTAGGTATAGACTTAGGTTATGCTGTTACCGATGATAGTATACGATCATATATAATATATGTAATACAAGATATGTACTTTCGTTTAACCAACATCTTTAGACAAAATAAATCCGTCGTTTATACGACCCAATCATGTATTTATAGTTTTAGAGTACTGTTAATAGTATTCTTGAAGTTTAAGTTTTAACGTAAAATAATACTTTCTTACCCATATAAGAAATGTACGAAGTTTTTAAGAACACTTTCTATGATTGAACATGATTTATTTATTGTTTGAAAATACTTCACGCAATAACTAAAGGAAAAAAATATTTTTATTAAAGGTTAAAGTAGGAAATAGTTCTGCCAATTGCTTTTTGTTTTTCTCAAATCAAAAACTAAACAGGTTAAAAACAGTAAGATAGTAAAATTCGCGAATTAGTATAAGAGGAAGTAGATACTTCAATGATTTTCACACAGTTGTTACCCTTTCTAATGTTATTTATTCTATTAATAAACAGCATAGGTAATGACTCCATACAAAACGGATCAACCGAAAGAAATTCTCAATTCAGTAAATAGCTATTTATACGACCTGAGTAATTTACTAGCTTAAAGACAGAACTGAGTAATGTAAATAGCATGATGCGGCGAATAAAAAAAGAGCGCCATGAGTACAGCGGTGAGTTTTTAGAACTAAGCAATTAAATAAAGTCTCACTGGTACACAGATGGCACTAATTGCAAAATAATGTTTTCGTTAATGTTAGTTAATCCGATTTATATTTGTTTCCCAGAATTTTTAGTTATACGCAGCTTTTTTGCTTGTATGCACTGCACGCCCCTGAGTTCAATCAACCTGCAGTCGGCAGGAATGTTATTTCTGAGCGACAAAGATGACTTCTTCTTCTTCTTCTTGTGCCCACGTCTATCCACTGCTGGAGAAAAGCCTCTCTTAATTATGCTCTGTCCTCCGCATCCAGCTGCTTCCTGTGATATTTCTTATGTCAACGGTCCCTTCGTAACTTCCGGTACGGGGCCTCCATTCCAGCACTTTTTTACCACAACGGTAGTCATCCCTTCGGTTGAAGTGCCCTGCTCATTTCCATTTCAGCTTTGTTATTATTATAAGAAGGCATAATATTCCACAAATTTGAAATACTAATCTAATTAAAGAGTCAACACATTCTAGTCTAGTCCGTATACTTCGAATACTATTTGAAAGATATTAATTTGCCATTAGAGAAAGAGAACCGCCGTTCCACAGAAATGAGTCGACGAAAGTGTTAAAAAGCGAGAAAAAATATTATTACACAAGATATTGAAATTGTTTATTTTATTAAAATACGGAATTTTCAAGTAATTCAGCGAGGCCGAAATAACAGTTACCCGGGAGACTGAGTGAACAAAAAGCCGTCCAATTATGTAGTACCTACTTCGGTCGGGTGGAGTTCAAATACATGTAAAAGAAAAAAAACCAACCGAGGTTCAAGGTAAACCACCACATTGTGAGCATAAATACACGTCGGTACGGTTGAATATATCTTTACTGATTCCATAATAATGAACACGTCAATGTGCGTTATTAACTTAACGACCTGGGAGCAAAATATCCTCCGACGGTCCACTGTTTCGCGGAGGTTGTTTCATCACAATTTGTTTTATTTCTCGGCGAACAATTGTTGACATAGTGGGAAAACCTGTTTTTTTTTTCCACGTCCGCGGACGGGCCGAGTGGACACTGGCGTATTATGCGAATTGTTTATCTTGCGATACGAATTATGCGGCTATCAACTTAGTCTCGCAGTAAAAACAAGGAAATTAGCAAAATAAGCAGAATTGTATTCTGAAACAGCATTCATGTTGTGGTATCAATGTACTCCTCGAGATTATTATTTTTTCAGGGTTACACCGAGTGAATGAATTATTCAACCGCACACGATTTTGTTATCAAAGAACACAAACTAAATTAATCGGCTACTGTAAGTTGACCGAAGTAACCCGGCGAGTCGGCAGGTACTGTATCTTGTACGACAACTTTTGCTTTCGAGAACGAGTACGCAGTATGTGGGACGCAGCATTGAAAACTAATTGTGTAGGATTTATAAATAAATGATTTAGAGATTTGCACAACACTGAAGGGAAGATTCATCAAAGTCGCAGCACAGTTGAGATATTTGAAATAAGTATTTGTAAAACATTAACATGATAATATATCCTGATTGGTTTCATTCATCGGGTGTTGCAAAAATGTATTGTCACACTATTAAAGTTAATCGCAATGCTAGTGGGTCACTGTGTATTAATAAAATAACGCTGTAAGCTAAATAAAATATTATATAACACTGTACCGACATGTAACACGCGACTGGAAAATAAATTATTAAGGAAAACACTCATTGTGAAGTTGTAATTATTCAGAAAATAGGTATGTGATATTTATAATACAAATTAAATATATTAATTAGAAAGATATACATATTAAAAAAATATTTTTGTTGCTACTGGGATTTGAGCCTGGATTACTTACAATCCAAGGAACGTACATTAACCGTTTAATTCAATAAAATTTATCGGATTACTCAAAGTTATTTGAGATTCGGTAAAAATAAAGAAGATGGCTTTCAAATAATGAAACTATAGATGTATTAATTTGAAAAAGTGTAACATATAGGTTCTAAAATTTGTAGTCAATGCACTGTATTGCTGTAACATAATCGGTTAATGCACGTCCCCCGGATTGTAAGTAATCCAGGTTCGAATCTCGATAGCAACAACAATATTTTTCGATAAAATTGATTTTATATGTATATTTTTCTAATTAATACATTTAATTTGGAAAATAGGTGTCAGATTTTACAAATTAAAAAAAAATGTATTACAGATGCACACCTACACTTGTTCGGTCTAACTAAAAAGTGTGATTTGACACTATTGGTTATTGGCCTATCAGTGAAATGCTTGCGTCGAGACTAAGAGATGATGGGATCGATCCTCGTCCTGAGAGACACATACTTATAAAAATATAGCATTTATACAAATATATAAATGAATAATTTTTCTTTTTAAATAAAAAAAATAGAGATGCGAACACGGAATACGTCACATCAATATTCTTACTATTTTCAAACTAAGCTAAGCGTTTGTGCTATGAAAATAGAACTAACTTGCTGGTTTCCTGGAATGAAGCTCGAACCCCCGACCATTGGATCACTAGGCGAGTGTATTAACCACAAGACCAACAAGCACGTCAGATCCCATACTATGTTTAATAAAAAAATTAATACACGCACGCGTAATATAAAATATGAACCAACATTAAAATAATAATTATTATTATTACGGAGAACACATTCTTATTGTGAAGTTGTAATTATTCAGAACAGACGGTCTGTGATGTTTTAAATACTAATTAAATGTATTAATTAGAAAGTTATACATATAAAATCAATTTTGTCGGAAAATATTGTCGTTGCTACCGGGATACGAATCTGGATCTCTTCCAATCCGTGGAACGTGCATCCCGGTTAGCAACAACATTTTTCGATAAAATTGATTTTATATGTATATCTTTCTAATTAATACAATTAATTTAAATTTAAAATAATTATTTAAAAAAATATATTTTTATTTTTTTTCATCAATATATCACAATAGTTTGAGCCTAATCCCGAAAGAGATTTCTCGCAGCACAAGCGATTAGCTTCGAATAAAAAGTAACAAGTATTGTGACATCTACGACTATTCCGTGCACAACATATATATTATTTAATTAAGAATCTAATTCAAAACAATTTGGAATTTATATACACACACACGCGTATGTGCGGCCAAAAATTGAAAGGTCATGAAAAAGCGAATGTATATCAAAATAGAAATCACAGAATTAATCGGGTCAGTGGAACCGATACAATGCGAGCGCAATGCCCGAGTAACAAAAATGATTGTTTTTAAAATCCGAACGTGAGTTTGCCGCCGTTTTTGTCTACCAAATACGGACATTGGAGTCACGTGAACGATATTAAAATCAAATCAATGAATAATTGCCGATTAACATGTGGGAAACATAAGGAAACGTTAGATACATAACATAAAAGGATGACGACGAAACGTATCAAGTTATCACTCTATTATGGCGCGTGTACACTGAAGAGATCTGTGTCGGAGACTCGTCTCGAAAGCACGTAAAGGAGAGTACAAAGTTAAAAGCGAAACGCGCTGTGTGATTCACTGTCGCATGTATTTTGTACGCAGGGTGAAATGACGCGATTGATACATATCGAACTTTACCGACAAATCTCTGAGACAAGAGATCGACGTCACACACGTACCAAAAAATAAATCTTTTAACTAACTAACTTACCATCGAATCGTTTCACCGCGGGGTAGGCATAGAGGATAGAGCGCCACCTTCTTCTGTCCTGACATACAATTCTCGCCTCATCCACATTCATGCAAAGTTTTCCGCGGACGTCCTCTATTTCTGGTGCCATCAATACTTGCGTCATATATCATAATTACAGATCTCTGCTCATTCATCCGTTCCATATGAATAAACCACCTAAGCCATTCTTTCTCCTAATTTCTTCATGTTTTACTCTGTCACAAATGGATCTGCCACATGTACGCCTGAGTGATCTCATTTCCACTAAATGCAGTATATGTATATTTAGTTAATTTTTATAATATGTTTCGTGAATTTTTATTAATATTTAATACTAAATTAATGTATTAATTATAAATATATACATATAAAATCAATTTTGTCGAAAAATATTGTTTTTGCGTCACTGGGATCTCTATTTCCAATCCGGGGAAGTGCACTACCTTTGTGCTATAACGCCAGTATTTTACTTGACAAATTTTCGAACCTATATGTTACATTTTTCAAATTAATACACCTGTCGTTCCATTATTTGAAAGCCATCTACATTATTCACAATAAGAATGTGTTTTCCTTAATAATATTTAATCAATGTTAAAACTTAGACTGATGACTTAGTAAATAAAAATATTTTTAGAAATGTGTTTTTTAAACGTATCAATGGTGTTGTTTTTCCTATGCGTTTTTTTTTTGTTGTTGTCTGAAATCCTCGAGTTGGGGTCGTTCGTTTATTGTAGTGCAGAAGTGAGCTGCAATTTGTGCGCCGAGCTGCCGCACATTGTCTAGCCTGTGTTCCGCCCGGGACGTGAGGTGATGTCACCGGTCAGCCCCGCCAGGCGCTAATAGACACCGCAGGTGTGGCGGAGTACGTAGCGGGAGGTGAATGACACGACGTGGACCAATATTTGCACGCGGAGAATCATCGTCGAGGATGTCAGCAGACAGAAAGTGAAGGACCACCATCCCGGGGCGAGAAAAACGGCCACGAAGTGACATTAAATTTGAAAATGTTTTTTCACATTTTCGGGCGAAATGAAATGAAATCAATCGGAGATTAGAATAAAATAAGTACATTATAATTAATTAATATTTATAAATGTGTATTTTATTGCAGGCTTCGAGGGAGAACAATACTTAATATGTTACACTTGCCAAAAATCAAAAACAAATTCTTTTTTAAATTTCGTATATTATAATTATCATTTAGGAGAACACATTCTTATTGTGAAGTTGTAATTATTCAGAACAGACGGTCTGTGATATTTTAAATTCTAATAAAATGTATTAATTATAAATATACATATAAAATCAATTTTATCGAAAAATATTGTTGTTGCGCTACCGGGATTCGATACCTTTCTAATTAATACATATAATTAGTATTTAAAAGATCACAGACCTATGTTCTGAATAATTACAACTTCACAATAAGAATGTGTTCTCCTTATAATATATAAGTTGTATCAATGTGTTAAAAATTTTATAAAAATGAATTGTGAATTCTCGCGTCTGCTAGTTTACTCAAAGGTATTTGAGATTCCGTAAAAACAAAGTAGATGGCTTTCAAATAAAGGAACGATAGATGTATTAATTTGAAATGTGTAACATATAGGTTCGAAAATTTGTCGTCAAAAGTATTGTTGCTGTAGCATAGTTGGATAACGCACCATCCCCGGTTTGGAAAGAGATCCTGGTTCGAATCCCGGTAGCGTAACAACAATATGTTTCGATAAAATTGATTTTGTATGTATATCTTTCTAATTAATACATTTAATTATTATTTTAAAATATTATTGTTGCTACCAGGATCTACATGGATCTTCTGCAATTCGGGGAACATGCATTAACCGATTATGCTACAGCACACAGTACATTGATGACAAATTTTCGAACCTATATGTTACCCTTTTCAAATTAATACATCTATCGTTCCACTATTTGAACGTGTATTTATAATTATCATTATGTTTTATAAACATTTTGTTAATGTAATTAATTAACATATTACGTAATAATAGTATTACTAGAAAAAAAACCCGAGCTTCCTTGCGCGTAAATCTAAAATTAAAAAAATATTTTTGTTTTTTTTGACATTTTACTGAACTGGACATAATAAAAATGTTTTATAAATATTTATAACGATTGCACTTGCACGAAATCGACAATAAAAAAATAACGATATATTATATATTATCGCCTGTAAAAATTAATTTATCTACGATTCATATCGAATTTACTTTAAATGTTATTTAACGCCGTCTTACTTTCACTGTGCGCATATTCATTTTAACGTCAATGCAAATATGAATATGTAATACCAAACGTCGTTATCATCAGCAGCGCTACAACCTAAAGAGAGTCTTGGCTATCCGCAGAATTTGTCGCCATTACCATGTTGCGACTTACCTACTCTTCTGCCACTCCTGCGTCCTCGTGGATCAAAAATTTATTTTCAGGTTCTTGGTCTTCCATTCTACGCAAGTCTCCCCCATTCAGCGTATTCTGTCAATTGATTCAACCTCACGTGCATCTATCTACATACACGACGCAGAGTTTCGCATTATCTGATACGACTGTCGTTGATATGGCCTTAAATCGTACTAAGATTTTTTCTTTCAAGTACATCTAGGATTTTTGTCAATAAGTTTCTGTGATAACTACCTAAAATTGTGACATTTATTTATTTCGTATCATATGTTGTGTGTACATTTAGTATTTTAATATTTGAGTTGTATCAAATTGGGATATATTTAACGTCAAAGTTTTGAAGGCGTAGTGATTTTTTTATAAATTGTCATTAAAAGAAGAAAGTAGAAAATTGGGCTTCTAGATAAATAAAGAAAAAACAAATCTAATGATCGTTGATTGATATAACCAGCTATTACGAACAGATGCCCTACCAGACCTTGAAATTGTCAAGGATTTCAATTATTTCGGGTTCATAATTACTGACGATGGTAGTTGTGAGCCAGAAATTAAAGGACGTATAGGTATGACGAAATGTTCTATGTCCAGACTTGATAACATATGGAAAGACCGCGGTATTTCCAAGACAACGAAGGGCAGGCTTGTACAGTCTCTGGTGTATTCTATATATTTATATGGTGTGGAATCATGGACTCTGAAGGCAAGGGAGAGAAGACGGATTGATGCTTTTGAGATGTAGTGCTGGAGACACATGAAGGGCGAGACGTACGAATGTCTCTATTCTGCAGGAATTATACATCAAGGACAGACTCGTTCCATTATTTGAAAGCCATCTACATTATTTTTACAGAATCTCAAATACCTTTGAGTAAACCGATTTGCAGACGCCAGAACTATCAATTCATTTTTATTAAATTTTGGACACGTTGATACAACATATATTATTAAGGAAAACACATTCTTATTGTGAAGTTGTAATTATTCAGAACATAGGTCTGTGATATTTTAAATACTAAATTAATGTATTAATTATATGTATATATTTATAATTAATACATTAATTTAGTATTTAAAATATTTGAATATGTCCAAGAACACACGATTACTGGATTTTTACCAACAAAGGCACTGTTATTAAACAAATATTAGATATCTCAGAGACAAAGCTAATTTTATTATATTTAATTATTGTCAGAATTTTCCTAGTTGTTCCTAGGTCACGAAATACAAACTTAAGCTTAGTAGAACAATATGAAGTACCTCTCGGCTTTCCTTGTTTCTAAGCGGCCCGAACGTGGTGAATATCTTCATCAGAGGGTGCGGGGTGTAGGATGCAGGTACGATCGTGTCCGTCCCGTGGAACTACGCAAATCGCTGTGTAAATTCAGAGGCACATCGTGCTGAAGATCTTCTAACTCACATGTGAAAAGCGGCAGCTTCTGTTATTTAATGTTAAGTCTGTTACCAGGTATCCCGGTAAAGGAATTCGCCGTAAACGCTTCTTGGACCAGAGCCATAATTGGACGAATGAATAGATTAACTGCTATGAAGGTGCTCGTGCCTGTAATAAACTGTAGCTAAATAAAGTCTAGAGATTGTACGATAAGAATAAGGCAATAAATCTATTTCTAAATTTTTGTATTCCTTTAATTTGATTTAATTTAATTTAGCACTACGTGCTAGATAATTACTTCCCAGAAAAAATACTAAAAACCATAAATCTAAATACATTTATGAACACGAACTCAGATCGCATGAAGAATAAAGAATTATAATTGGATATAAAAGTTCTGTATGAATTATTGTAAGTGTATTTAGTGACTAGAAATTCGTCGCATTATTCGAGCAACGATGCAAAAAAGATATTAATATTGTAATAAAACTAGTAATAACTAATAACTAGTATTCAAATATTAAAAGAAAAATATATATTTTTTTATTACTGAAAATCGTACTAGGTTTAAATTTATATTTTCACCTAGAAAAAAAAATTTAACAGCTTACCCGAAAACATCAGGAAGATTAATGATAATAAATAAATAATAAATGCCATTAAAAAATACTTTTAAAGATAAACATGTACCCGAAAATTTATAATATTTTTATAACGTTGCTATTAATTTATTTTATTGTAAGCTAGTTATTGTAAACAATAATTATTAATATGTAATCCCCTTCTCTGCACAAGTACATGCATTTTAGAGAAGTTGTAGAACTCAAAAAAATATATTATAATAAAAAATACATGAGCTTCAAACATGTACACAAATACGAACTACTAATAAAATGTGAAAAGGGTAAAATACAAAACAGCTTTAATATCCTAATCAACTATACTATTTTTTAAATGGTTATAGCGTTAACTTTGGGGATAAAAAGACTTATTAATTTTAAAAAGCAATTACTTTGTATGAATCACTTTGATTAATTTAACGTCGACTGGTTTTGATGCCACTGTATCTTCAGTGCCCGTCCGTCCTGATTAAGACTCAGTAGTATCGAAACCGATCGACATTAAATTAATCAAATTGGTTCGTACAAAATTTATTAGTTTCTAAAATTAAAATATTAATAAATAAATTAAATTATTAAAATAATAATATTTTAATAATTTAAAATTAAAATCAAATTTAAGCAATGAGATAATATCGATGGGAGTGAATTTGTTACCAAGACTATGTATTTGTGTTATTATAATAATTAGTTTTAAAAACATTTACATTAAACAGTTCTAACGACCTAGTACGAAATCAATCAATGACGTTCACACTTGCTGTTTACTTTTTTGTAATAAAACATTATATCTTTCGAAGTTGTTATATGCGACAATTTCAAAATCAGAAATGTCATTAAAAAAAAATCACAAAAAAATTTGTGTTAAACGCTTTCAATTTTGAATTGACAAATTTTATAAAATGGGGACCAAATTGCCGAATTGTATTCTAAATTGCTACCAACTAAAGCCATCGCCAATAGAAGAAATCCTTCACCGTTCTTAACACAAAACTGAGACATTTCATGGCTTTATTAGTAATTTTATTTAAGACGATAATTACGTAATTACAATAACAAGAAAATATTGTTTTTTACATGAGCCATACGACCACGTTCATTTACCTATTACAAAAACTAGGCTATTCGCAGAATTGGCAGTAATAATCTCAGAGCGATTTTGGACGCAGCGCGACCTTTACATAGACGAACAGAGCCAGCGGCCTCTATCGCGCTTCATCGCCCTATCGCAGGAGCGATGACCATCACGGTGTCAGAGTGCAAAGCAAATCAAAGGACACATCATTAGTAGCGCATTATGCAGCAAGAGAATGATAATAGCAATTATGCAAGACTGCCGGCGTACAGCCCACCTTGGATAAATTAATTAACCTCGAGTGACGAGCACAATACCGACATTATTTATTACTTCCATCTACTTGTAGGTATCAACGGTGGTAAACAAATTTTATTTATAACAATCACGACGCCTACAATTAAGCATTTTATATAAGATATTACAATATTCTTATAATTTGATTCTAATGTCAAATTACTCCTTTTATTTATCGGAGATATATGAAATGACAATAAAGAATGTATTTTTAGTGTCATGTACAGGGTGAATATTATGTTCCAGGTCGATGTTGCTTTTAAATAACTAAGAATTGCAACGCAATTTTTTAATTTGGTTTTTATTTATTGATTATTTAGTTTATTACAATTTTGTTTAAAATATGATATCGGCCGACTGGCCGCCTCTGGCAGCGGCACAAATGCGTGCTCTTTTAACCATATTTCTCGTAACATTCTCGCACACTTCGCGTGTTTTTTCAGCAATTTCATTTCGAATATTGTCTTGTAGCATTGGAATTGCTGCTGGCTTATTGGCGTAGACCTTTCCTTTCAAGTAGGTATCCCTACAAAAAATAGTTATTGACAATGGCACGTGTTACCGCGCCGAACGTCGACCTAGGTTTCCCCAAACAAACCATCCACAAAGAAATGCAATCTAACGTAGAAGCGATGTCCTTTATATTTAACTAGCAACTCGTCACACTTTTTTTTTATACCGAACACAAGTTATTTCAATGTTTAAGCATGATTGATACATTTACTATGAGATTTCTTCATCGGAATGTTAATCTGGCGGAGCACTCGAGCGTACGGTGTTCGTGGATGTATTGTTGTATGCAGCGGCGGGCACTAGGCGTGGACTTAGGTTATGCTGCTAGTATTGATACTGTAAACATACGATTGGTTGTATTGTCACTAGAAGTTGTTCATATAAAATATTTATATAAATTCATATAAAATAAATACTCAGAAGCATGTTTTTATGAAAATACACCTGCATGAGTTAATTTCTACGCTTGAACAATATTAATACTAGATATTACTATTATTCTTGGGACATTCTTTAAATTTTTAGGTGAGGGGCTAAAACATTAAATAATCTACAATAATATCATATTTAAAGTGTTTTCGAACGCATACATTCAAGTCCGCTTCAGATACACACTTGGAACGTTTTGCAACACGTCTACTCAAGCGACGACGTGTATTGAGAACACCGCGCGGCGCGAGATACGCGAGAATTGCGTTTGATTATGTATACGTTTGGGGCAGAATTCGCCTGCGCAGCTTTATCTGTCACTTCTAAATTTTTACTTACTTACTTATCATCACGCCGTTTCTCCGCGGGGGTAGGCAGAAAGGATACAGCACCACATTCTCCTGTCCTGACACACAATTCTCGCTTCATCATCCATACTCATACATCTTCTAATACAAACTCGACGTGTATTGAAGCTTCTAACAGGACCATCCTCCAGTATCGGGTTTACCTAGTCGTACCAAATCTTCCGCGGATGTTTTCTACTTCGGGTGCTATCAACACTTATCTTAATAATTAATCTTACTCACTATACTAAGATCAGCTTTACATTTTTTCCTTATTTCTTCATTCTTTACTCTGTCATAAAGGGATCTGCCACATACATGCCTAAATGATCTCATTTCCACTGTACCCAGTATACTTTCATTCCTCTTCTGCTGGTTTCAGGGCTCACTTGCATTCATCAGTGTCGGTACCAGGACTCCATTGTGAACCGCTAGTCTTGTTTCAGTTGACAAGATAATTTTAGTTTAAACTTAAGCATGCGAATGAATTATTTGCGCCACGACTTATTACATACATAATTTATCAAACAAATATGTAATTTTGATTTATTTTGCACAGGATCAATTCCCCGGATAGGAAGAGATCCTGGTTCAAATCCCGGCGGCGGCTAAAATATTTTTTCGATAAATTGAGATTATCTGTATGTATATATTTCTAATTGATGAATTTAATTTGTATTATAATATCACAGAACTGTGTTCTGAAAAAATTACAACTTCACAAATAATAATGTGTTAAAATAAATTATAAGTAGTCGTGCACACCTTTTTTGATTATGCGAAGTGCACGCCCCTGGTTGTATGTATATGGATATCTGAGAAAAGAGGATTACGCTTTTACACGTGAGAAAGTAGGTCAAACAGCCGCTGATTGGTGCATTCTGATGAATAATAATCACTGCAACTCGAATCGAGCATTTCTGTTGAATTAGAACATTCTAGAGACATCTCTCACAGATCGAGATTGAACGGTGTGCAGCACGACACTGTAAACACCGCATTTCTAATAGAGCTGGACCATTTCAATGTGAAAAAATTTAGTAAACTTCGTCTGTATATAAAAGTGAGTGCTTTTTTACTTTTTCCACCAGTCGAGAATTTTTTAAAGTTTAGAATTTTTTGAAGTTGAGAATTTTTTTAAGTTTATGAACAGTAACCATTTTGTAACAAAATAGCGGACTAGGCTGGCTAAAGAACTCAACCGAGAAATCTTACACTTATCCTACAAGAAATCGGTGGAATTTTGAACTTCCACAGACAAATCTGACGGGGACATAAAATAAATTATACTAGCGGGTTCAAATTGTTCAATGAACTGCCAGCAAATGTGAAGGAAGCGACTGGTCTTGCTACTTTTTTTAGATCAAGTGCATACTACAACGTAGTATCTAAATTCAATAACCGATCATTTTTCATGTGTTTATTATTTTCTTTTGAATTTATAATTTCTTTACCTAGTGCTAATTGATATACGATGTAATTTAATATATAGGGTGTCCAGCAGAAAATTTTCAAGTTCAATATTAAATTAAAAAAAAACTATAATGTTATTCTCATAATTTATTTATACAAAATGGAGTTTAACAATGCTAATTTAACGTTTTATAAACAATGCCGTATATTTCTCTCAAGACACTCTTATAATCGGACTCTTAAATTTGCGAACACGCGAGAGCAAAGCGTTGGTTCAATGGCAGCAACTTCACGGCGGATATTTTCTTGTAGGGCCTGAATTGTTCGAGAATTGTTGCTGTTAACTCTCGACTTAAGGTATCCTCACAAAAAAAAGTCGCAAGGTGTAAGGTACGGTGACCGATTGTGCCCAGGATATGTCTCAGTACTTGCTGATAAATTTATTGGGAAAAATTCCCCATAGCTTCTCCATTGTAACTCTAGCCGTGCGTGGAGTGGCCCTGTCTTGCTGAAATTGTGTTCTATTGTTGAACCCGGGAAACAGCTGCAGTTTCAGTACCAAAAACTCGTCGCTCATTCGACAATACATATCAGCAGTGACTGTCTCTCGGTGGTTAAAAAAATAAAGGCCAATTATCCCTCGGGCAGAAATTGCACACCGCACTGTCGTTTTTGGACAATGCAAACGTTTTGATGGCGTTACATTGGATTGTCGAGGCACCACTATCTTATGTTCTGTTTATTAACATAGCCATCGATATTAAAATATGCTTCTTCAGTAAACAATATATTTCCAAGCGTTCGTGCTGTTCCAAAACGTTCCAGTATTGTTCTCGGTAAGATTTCACGTAAAGAATAAACATTTTCATTGAGAAACTGTACGATTTGCAGTTTGTATGTACACTTTAAATATTAGTCAACCGCAAACGCGTGGTGCGCTCCCGACCAGTGACTCATTGCGACTGGCAAATCCGCAAATCACGCGCGTCGAACAATACCCCTCCCACTTACCTCACCCTGACGGTTTACGAGCAATTACAATTTAATCTTGTAATTTTTCCCCTGAACACCTTATGTTTTCAAAAGTGTTGCATACTAGACGTAAGAATATTATAATTTTCACAATTAAATAATAAATATACATATACAGTACAGACAAATCTGATAAGAACTACGGAAGTTACCGCGTTTAAAAAATCCGTTGTATCCTATATATGTACACATATATTTTAACGGAGGGTGGTTTTGGTGTCTCTTGGTGAAGATCGAAGAAATCACATTGAAATTTCCCTCAAGTTAGGTCATGAGATTCTCTGCAATAGGTAGTATATAGTATTTCTATCAAAATCTACCTAATAACTAAATCATCGCAATGAAATGTTGATGCGCCTCAAGGCACGTTACCCCATCAACCGTACTCTAATATCACTTAAGCCACTTATTCCCTTCAGCCGGATCGTGATAGGCCCTGCAGTCATGCGTCTCTTTCGCTCTAACAATTCCGGTCCTCCGGTTCATCCCCTATCCCTTTCCAACCCCGTATAGCACGCCACACGTCACCCTCATTCAGCGGGCTTATGATAATCCAATAGAGATGCATTATGACGTGACGTGCAGCGGTGCACAACATTTCCGATAATATCTGCAATTGGCTGCGGAGGAAGTCCGCTGTAAAACCTATTTACTGCATACTGAACAATAAGGGCTATAATTAGACAGACGATCGGCCGCGATTGTTGTTGTCACAACATTGTACGTGTGCCTATAATCTTTTCTTCTTTGTATAATCTTAATACAAGCTTAACACTCTATCGTGTTATATTCTGTAATCTCTTTTCTTGTTTATCATATTTTTAATAAAAGCTTAACATGACATCACATCGGATGCTGAACAGCATTAAATAGTAAAAATTAAATATATATATCGGGATGTTTTGCTGAGTGAAACTGGTATAGAAGTACCAGCTCTTCAAATAGACTCGGGGAAGTGGTGGGGCCGTACAATAAGGAATGTAGTTAAAGAGAACAATTACAACACAATGAATACTTTAACATTACCTGTGAGTAACAGAAAATATATATAAAATTACAATAAAATTACATTTCAATCATGAAAAAATTGTATCTATTGAAAAAATATATCTACCATCGGGACTCGAACCTGGGTCGTTCAATGCGTAAATATAAATATGCAATGTAAACTATAATTTATTATTTTTATTTGTTAACTTTCTTTAATTATTTTATCAGTAAAACATCTATTAAATTATCTAATTTTAATACAAATTAAATGTATCAAATTTATTAGGAGAACAAATTCTTATTGTGAAGTTGTAATTATTCAGAACATAGGTTTGTGACATGTGTCCAAAATTTAATAAAAATGAATTGATAACTCTGGCGTCTGCTATCAGATTACTCAAAGGTATTGAGATTCTGTAAAAATAAGGTAGATGGTTCTTTCAAATAATGGGAGGATTAAATGTATGTAATATTAGGAAGGTAACATATAGGTTCGAAAACTTGTCGCTGTAGCATAGTTGGATAATGCACCTTCCCCGGTTAGGAAAGAGATCCAGGTTCGAATTCCGGTGGCGCAACAACAATATTATTCGACAAAATTGATTTCATATGTATATCTTTCTAATTAATATATTTTATTCTTATTTAATGTTCCAAATTTTGTAGAACTGTTTCAAAAAAACTGCATTCTCAATAATAATGTGTTTTCCTTAATTTATCTCATTTGTTTTGACAAAAATTGCCATATTTTATTCTCATTCGATTGGCTGGCCAGTTACTAAGAGTTCGAGCACAACTGAATTGAGCGGCCCTTCTCATGGAGCGCTTTAAATAGTCGCCCTGTGCTAGAAATTTCAATGGGACGCTGCAGATTTATAGTGATTACAGTTCAGCTGACAGCTACCGAATAAAACGTTCCAGAAATTTCGAGACACAACAGAGTACAATCTCATTCATAATATTATATTACACTATAATAATATAGATATTTAGAGAAAAATTACACGCACACAAGTCTGACTAGAATTAATGAAGTATTAAACTTCGGCTATCAAATATTAACAGTTTAAGCACGCACAAACAAAAATCCTTGCGTAAGTCCGCCATTTTGTACCGAATAGAAACGTGTCAGTTTTCCAACACGACGCAGTTCAATTTATTTCATCACTTTTGTCACGTTGGCATTTTGGTGACCTAATTACCGAGAGTTGGGACTCCAGTAAAGTTGTTCACTTTGAGGCAGGACTAAGGATAATCATCCGGGTCTATCACAATCTAAAGGCTGGTCGGGACTGGCAGTATTATTGCTACATATTATGACGCAAAGCGTGCTTTGCGTGCCATGTGGTGTAAAACTCTTAATAATTCAGTTAGATTGAAATATCCAATAAATGTATTCATTCGGACATAACTAAAGCTAGTTCAGCTTTAATCGTTACGTAGTAGGCTCTGGTGGTGGAATTAAATTTTTGTATAGTCGCTCTTGAGTAAGGAATGGAAAGTAACAGTACAGATCACAAGAAGATAGTGAAGAGTAAAGTAAGATCTCATCCTCAGGCATTGTATTAAACTGTTTTTATTGTATTTTCGTAATTAGACAAAAGCCACAAAACATTTTGCCAGACGTTTGTCTGCAAGTACATTCATATCAATTTATTACATTTAATATAATGAAACATAAAAACTAACCAATTATGTGAGAGAGAATATGATTGAGGACATGGCGGGAGTGAATCGTAGTCCTGTAAGGAACTGCAACCTAGTTAGACTTGAAAGGAATCTGGAATTTATTAATTTAATTCTTAATATAGTGCATACACAAGCACTCCTTATATGTGCTCTAATATATACAAGATTAAAGTATTTTCTTTTACTAAAACTTATCTTTTTATATATTTAGTCAGTTTCATTTTAAATCTATTCAATTTCTCTTCCTTTCTTATGTTTTCTGGCATTTCAATAAAAAATTTCATCGCACTATACATCATCGATTTCTTAGATTTGGCCTTCTTCTCGAATGGTCTATACCTTCCTCCTGTACGATGCTCGTGCTCATGTTGATTTGCATCAATTTTTCGTGTAAATTTCGCTGATATTTTCTTATTGATGATTTTGTATTAAAATATATTTTCTGCTTAAAGGTCATCATATTCAGATTTTTCAGCATTGCACTGATCCGAGTATATCTATTTTTCTTAGAATTATTCTCATGGCTTTATTTTGCACCACTGACAATTGTTGCATTTCTTCTTCGTTAGCCAAAAACAAAATGCTGCTGCAGTAGTTGATGTGAGGAATAACAACAGAGTTGTAAACTATTTGACAAGACTCAGTACTAATAAATCTTCTGATCCTTCCCAGAAGTGATAGTTTCTTAGCAATCTTTTTAGTCACGTATCTCGTATTTTGCGATAAATTCAATTTTGAATCTATCATGACTTCTAAATATTTTATTTCAGTCACTTCCTTCAGACTTTCACCATCTGTGATAATTTTTGGTGTGATTAGTATTTTTTTATTTCCAATGTTCATGAATTGTGTTTTGTTTACATTTAGTTTTAATTTATTTTTCTTCAGCCATATTAATATATTGTTTAAGTCATAGTTTAATTCTTTAAGTGAGTGCAATTGTTCAAGGATTTTGTGACAATGTGGGAAATCCTGGGTAGACCTGTTGTGGAAGGTGTCGGACTGGCTTGCCAGCAGTGCCGAGTGTCAATACTTCAGCTGTCGATGAGAGTTACTGTTTTTCTCGAAACTTGAGTTGTGCTAATAAACTCAAGTAGATTTATAACATTGTTTCATTTATAAACATCCATTATAATGAAAGTCTACAAAGTTAACGTCGATTTTATCAATAATATATAACTATTTTATTTTTTAATAAATACAGTTTTTATTATAGTGTTAGTGACCGGAGATATGTACATGTGAATAGCAAACTTATACACGCAAACGCATCCTTATATGAAGGATGTTCTGTGTGTGTAAGGATCAATGGATTATTCACACCATGGTTTGACATTACAAAGGGTGTCAAGCAGAGTTGTGTAATGTCTCCATAACTGTTCAACTTGAATATGGATATGGAAAACGAGCGGTATGCTGTTTATTGTACGCCGATGACGCAGTATTAATGGCGAATAATGAACAAGAATTACAGAGGTTAGTGTGTTTAATGTACGATGTATCCAAGGAAAGCAACCTTATTATGAATGTTAACAAGTCGAAAGTGCTGGTATTCGAGGAGGAAAGCAAGACACTGTGCAAAACACTTGTAGGTAATGAATGTTTGGAACAAATATATGAGTTTGTGTATTTGAGAAGTATTTTCGATAGAAACGGAAGGACAGAGAAAGATATCGAAAGAGGGTGACTGCAGCGAATAGAGTGAACCGCGCGTTGAATAAAATTACAGCTAATGGGAACTTGTCAACTGAGGCAAGACTAGCGGTTCTCAACGGAGTCCTGGTACCGACACTGATGTATGGAAATGAGGCCTGCAGCTGGCAGAAATGGAACTAAAGTAGACTGAATACAGTGGAAATGAGATCACTTAGGCGTATATGTGGCAAATCCATTTACGCCAGGGTAAAGAATGAAGAAATAAGGAAATAATGTAACGCTGATCTTAGTGGAGTGAGTAAGATTAGGAAAGCATCAATTAGGTGGTTTGGTCACATGAAAAGGATGAATGAGGAGAGAATGGTTAGAAAGATATATGATGACACCAGAAGTAGAGGATGACCGCAGAAGACTCGACACGACCAGGTAAATCAGATACTGGAGATGGTCCTGCTAAAAGTCTCATTAATCGTCGAGCTTGTATGAGAAGATGTATGAATGAGGCGAGAACTGTGTGTCAGGACAGAAGAAGGTGACGCTCTATCCTATCCTCTCTGCCTACCCCCGCGTTTTACCCTAATTATAAGTTGTGCCCGTCTGGCAGAGATTAGGAAGAAGGTCGGAAACTAGTGACGTCCCTCTAAGGTGGCTTATATTGCTATTATTTTGGTACGTTCAACACCAAACCATTCGAAAACTTGTTTCTGAAAAGTCCACATATCGCATGTGGAATTTTTTTAAATCCCTCTCATGTCCCTCAAAACAGGAAATAAAATATCGACCGTGAACTAACAATACCTTTCAATTCGCATTTTTTTTTACGAAATAGCGTTTTAACGCCATTTTGTAATGTTATTGAAATACACCTAAATATTAAAATATTGTTTATGAAAATATCTAAAAACTTCATAGACCATAGAAAAACGAGATTTTTATTCTTGAAAAATATACAATTAAAGTGTATGTCGGCAGTTCACGGTCAATATTCAAACTCAATTAGACCCATTTTAAATCAAAATTTCCACACGAAAAAACGAACAAGAGTTGACAAATTCCAAAAACACAAACTACGAGTACGTATATAAAATTAATAATCAAAATTTTTAGATTATTTTATTAACCACTCAATGAATTAAATACATCTACTGGTTTCGAAAAATATCATTTTCTTCTTTATGATGTCATCAACTAATCGAAAAAAATATGATGTAAAGGGTTTTTCAATAGGGACGCTCAAACTTTCTTTCAACAGGGACAAGAAACTACGCCATATTTCTTCAATTTTTTTTGAGGTTAACACTCGTACTTAGTTGGCAAATCATCATGGAGCAGTACACACCGGAGCAACGCTTGCAAATTATTCAAATCTACTACCAAAATTCGCGTTCGCTCACCGCAACTTTAAGAGCATTACGACCATTTTATCGTCGTCATCACTTGCCTGCCACATCAACAATTCAACGTTTGGTGCAAAAATTTGAAAGCACATTGTCGCTACACAATGTTCCAGTGCCAGTGAGACAAAGAAATGTACGAAGTGAGGAAAATATTGCCGCCGCTAGAGCATCTGTTCTTGATGACCCAAATGAGTCACTAACACGACGTTCTCAACAATTGGGCATTTCTGTGACGTCATTGTGGCGAATTTTGCGAAAAGATCTTGGCCTACATCCATACAAGATCCAGTTGACACAAGAACTAAAGCCGCTTGACCATTTCAAGCGTCGCCAATTCCTCAATTGGGCTGCACAACAATTTGAAAATGATGCTGAATTCCATCGAAAAATCATCTTTAGCGACGAAGCTCATTTTTGGCTCAATGGATATGTAAACAAGCAAAATATGCGTTATTGGGCAGGCACCAATCCACACGTGCTTCACGAAACACAATTGCATCCCGGAAAAATCATTGTTTGGTGTGGATTACATGCCGGAGGTGTTATTGGACCATATTTTTTTGTTGATGATGCTAATCGTCATGTTACTGTGAATGGTAATCGTTATCGCTTCATGATAACTGATTATTTTTGGCCTCAATTGCAAGGTATGGACTTGGCCAATATGTGGTTTCAACAAGACGGCGCTACCAGTCACACGGCATACGCAACAATTGACTTATTGAAAACCAAATTTGGTGAGCGTGTTATTTCGCGAAATGGACCAGTTCAATGGCCGCCTAGATCATGCGATTTAACACCATTGGACTATTTTCTTTGGGGCTATGTTAAATCTTTGGTCTATACCAACAAGCCGGCGACGTTACAAGAGCTAAGAGAAAATATTGAACGCGAAATTGGTGCGATTCGGGCCGAATTATGTGAAAAAGTGGTGGAAAATTGGATTCAACGATTGGACTTCTGCAAACGTGCCCGCGGTGGTCATGCGAGGGAAATTGAATTTCATACACAATTGCCACTAAATGTACTTCAAAACATAATAAATTTTTTTTAGATATATTCATTCGTTTTTATTTTATTTTAAAAAAAAGTTTGAGCGCCCTTAATGAAAAACCCTTTATTTTCTTTAACAGAATCTATTTAAAAAAAATAATATTTTAAATACTAATTAATACATTTAGTTTTTAAAGAAAAATAATCATTTAAAAATACATTTAGTATCTAACTTAAATTGTTACTTGATGATAAAAAATTATTAGAATAATATTTAGAAAAAAATTGAATTCATTATGTGGTTAATAAAACAATGGTAATAATCAAAAAAATTGATTTTAACCACAAAGTTGATTTTGCAAATCTTAATAATATAAAAATCAAAAGTCTGGATTCGTAGCGTGGGTAGACCCAGTATTGGTGTATACTATATAATATATATATATATATATATACCCTGTCTCCAGTCATTTCTTATTTTATTTTATTTGTAATTTAACCTTACACAAATACTTGTCTAACACAAATTTTTCCAGTGGGACGGATATGGTCCAATATCAAATTTATAATTTAATTTGTATAGTGAATAATATATTATTATATATTTTTTAAGTACTTAAGATGGTCGGGAATAATAACATAAACTAGTAGATAAAATGCTTACTACTAAGCTGCGCGGTCGGGGTCTCAATACGATCTATATTTCAATGGTAGAGCTTTCCCCAATACAAACTACACATAAATAAAATATCGATGTAATTAAAATTATTCCACCTTTGTTCGTGCATAAACAATAAACACAAAAATGCTATATGGAATCGAATGAAAAATATAAGCAAAAATCGTTGTTTTGACATTTCGGAAAGTGTTATATTCTATGCTATACCATAGATAAGAAAAGACGACAGAGTCGTCAAGAGATACAGATTTGGCCGTTTAACAAAGCATAATACAGCCATAGACTTTATGGATCCAATAAATCCTAGGCGTACAAAAAGTCATAGAAATAGATGGAGAAAGTCAATATATAATAAGGATACTTTTAATATATGCAAAGGGTGGCGGAACGGGTACGTGAAGATTACCAAAATTGGTTTAACGAACCCGTTGATATTTTTTTGAAGGACATCAATGATGGAAACACAGGTAGCGTTGTATACGAATGACGTATTAAGTTTGTCGTGCGAGATTTTTATGTGGGCTTTGGCAATGAAACATCGTTAATAAAAACTCGTTTTATTGTACACAACAATGTTATTATTATGAATAACTAGCGACAATGGTAGAAACAAACAAACCGGGTCATAATGAACCAGAACGGGCTTCCATCGAAAGTTCTCACGTCCCGGGCAGCGGTGGTGGTGGACGGCAGTCGCAGTCCGCGGCCTCGCGCCGAGAGCCCTCGCGGAGCCGAGGGGGGAGTGAGGCGGATTGACGCAGAGAAGTGCACGAATTAGAGCAAACTCGCTAACAACGCTGACCTCATTTATATAATATATTAAATAGTGCAGCTAACACGTCGGCGATGAAATTCCACAGCATTCACCGCGTGCGGCTTCAACAAGCCAATAGCAACGGTGAACTCCGAGAGGGTGCAACGTCACGAGGTGGATGAAAAGTAAATCAAACAAATACAATTATTAATGAAAGCTTTTATCATTATACAGGGGTATTTAATGCAAAATTCATTATCAGATTGTGTCAGCGAAAACGCGGACACGTCACTTTTCATAAGTCAAAAGACTGTCTTGTACCCCACAAGAAAATGTCAAAGGGCGTGAAATCGGGAGATCTCGGGGGCCAAAACTGGAGATGTGCTGCATAGTAACTATTTTACTCACAAATAACGCATGGCGGCGCGAGCATTATAGCGGTCGTTTGCGGTAACTATGAGCGTTCTAGCAGTGGGATTGCAAATTTTCGGACCTCTATCAATTGCTATGTAGATAATTCACATTAAACGTATAATTCAGGAAATATAACAGTATGAAATTGAGTGCATCATTTTGAATAACCCTGTAGAAGAATATCGCGTACAAATATACATTTTATATACTCTCACTTTTACCGGTATCGGCGTCAATACTAGGTCATTCCAAATCCTTTTTGAAATCAAAAAACCAATTAAGCAAAAAAATGTGGATTTTTTTGTTAGTATTTAATCCATTGATTTATATTTTATTATTTATACGTCTTTAATATCATTAGCGATTATGAATTTTATTTGAAAAATAGTTACACCTGAACTAATTGACATGGCGGTTACATTGTGGTGTAACATGAGTATATTAATTATCACAGTTGAACTTTGTATGTAACTTTGTTGGGTTTGTATTACATACCATAGTTTCGAGCGGTGCAATCCCTCTAATAATCAGGTGATAA
This sequence comes from Eubasilissa regina, assembly GCA_022840565.1. Lineage (NCBI taxonomy): Eukaryota > Metazoa > Arthropoda > Insecta > Trichoptera > Phryganeidae > Eubasilissa > Eubasilissa regina. The sequence continues at coordinate 5,722,618 of JAINEB010000003.1, forward strand.
TTTAACTAAACACAGTGCTATATTACTATCGAAAGAGTAGTTTGTTTCAACCACGTGGTTAGACAATTCCGAAAAAATGTTATTTTTTAGACAGCGGCGACATTCTTTCATTATTCTCGTATTTAGATTTCTCGCAGTTTGACCAATATATTTTTTATTGCAATCTCCACAAGTCATTGCATATATTCCGCTTTTGTCACGTTTCATTGATTCGTCGGTAGTGTGATGGGAGATCGGGGTTCGTTTTACTTACTGAACGAACCAGAAAGATGGTTATTTTTATAGATGTATTTCAGGACTAATTTTTAAAGTATATATTTTTAATAATATGTATATACTTTAGAGCGTTTTATTGATTTCGAATTAATTTCACAGCGGCCTTAACCATTACTGATAGCGTCCAGCGCCCCACCATGTGCGTGCGCTAGTGCAAGCCGGCTGTAAGATGAGGTGGCCGGGGGGTCTCGCGGCATATCGTGCAGACATGCAAACATGAGCAGCAGGATTACTTTAAAAAACGGGGAAGAAACTATTAAAACAAACTTAATTAAATTTGGATAATCTCCGATATGCATATATTTTTAATGAAAACATATTTTATTGTAAAAACAAATTAATCAATTAGAAAAATACACAAAAAAAATGTTGGTACCCAAATTTTTATCTTTATCTTTCTAATCGACTAATTTAATTTGCTTTAATATCACAGAACTTTGTTTCAAAATTGCAACTTCACAATAAAATGTATTTTAGTTAAAATATTTATAATAATAATTATTGTAGTTCAAAAGGAAAGTTGCTGTAATAACATAAAGCACTTTATCCGCTGCCTTATCCGCCTACGAGAAAAAAATATTTTTATTCTTTATTCAAACATTATTACATACATATATGTATATTATAGTTTTCAATATATATAAAACTGCAGAACAGTTTTACGGAAAGGCGAATCGCAATGATTCAAAGATGATTATATTAAAGAAATGAAAAAAAGGGAAAATAATAATAAATAACAAAAAATTTAAAAAAAAGTAAACACACTAATATAACTTTGTCGCCTTATACGTATAGATAGTATTTATTACTGAACTTTCAAAACAGTGTAATCAAGGAAAGGAGACAACCAACACACCAATAGGAACCCAACGTTCCGAACATCTTGCAACGACTATACACACGTTGTTCTCGGAGAAATTGCGGGACAAGGGACTGACGTGGGAAGATGCAAAAGCGCCTGCGGCAGATCGCAGCCAATGCAAAAGAAGTCAAAAGCAAAAATGGCAGAAGAAGAAAAGGAGAATTTTAAAAAAACAAATGAAAATTTGAAAGGAAATTATCGTATATTTTTGTTAACAAAGTTACTGCGATACGAACACAGGGCGCTATTCAACGATTGCACCACTACGATGTCACCGCGCACAGAAAGGCCACAGTACGTATGGAACAGCAGACGTAGCTAGTGCCATCAGCGGGCCATAATGCCGAGCATCCAGTTGAATCTTCTGCCGCATCTTCCCCTGACAAAATCGTTTTGCTTTGATCTTGCACAATACATTATGTCTCTTATCTATTGTATACTGTCAAATCACTGTTCAATTACACATCCCTAACTGTCATGAATATTAAAGATAGGCCCATATATAATACATCATTCTCTTTCATTCGTTTAAAATCGTTCTGATTCAATACGCAGCCAATATAGTTAGATTTGATTCCAAACATTGAACGTGTCACGCCAGTGATTGAATTGATTCACTAATAAAGTGCAAATGTAGTAACGTTCTCTACACAGTTCTCGTCATCCAAGTGACTAGTGACTAGCCGAGGATGCGCGGACACTGAAGCTTCGACGATTCGGTGGGCGACATCCGAACGCGCGGGACGCAGCGCATTCTAGGAAGAGAGCTCGCGCTGCAGCGGCCGTAAAACTATTGGCGAACGTGACGTGACGTGACCGGAGAATGTCATCAATTCCGCGACCAGACCGGCCTCTTTATTCTTGACCGGAATAATTTAGCAGTTCCTTGACTCCGGCTGCACACTGCACGTGTCTGCAGAACGGCGACGGTTCTGGCTTTTGTTTAGGGTGATTCGGCAAACAAACAGTGTGCAGCGCTAGAAACTAAATACATTGTTTTACGAACCATTATATTATTACGGGTAGCTGCAGCGACAACACGTAACGGTGCTTAATAAATCTGCGTAACATATTTTAAACTTTGTCAATTAGTAGTATTTTTATCACGGTTACAGTTTGGAGACGTGCAGTCCCTTTTCATCAATGGATGTAAATAATAATAAACTATTGATGAGAAGGACTTCATATTCTGAAACAATTTTTAATATAATTAATTAAGGAATTTTAACAGTGTAAATAAATATAATAGAACTAACTTAATATATAACTAATACTAATTACAAGAATCCACAGAAATCTTCAGGCACATAACAGCAGTTTAAGAAGATACAAATAAAGGTGGAAGAAAGGGTGGGGAGGTTGAAACTATTGTTGTGGCAAAGAGAGTGTTTGTAAGTAGAATAATTGGTTAAAATTTAAATTTTAGTGGTTCATAAAAATAACTCTTTAAGCGTAGTAAGACTAATAATGTTGAAAAAGTCAACTTCTCATAATGGTATTTGTATGAACGATAAATGAGTTTTGTGTGTAAGATGTTCTATTGGAATGTGGAAGAGTGCGGACTGCCGGATCGATCTAGGTGAAAGGTGGAAGAGTACGGACTGCCAGGTCGATCTAGGTGGAATGTGGAAGAGTGCGGACTGCCGGGTCGATCTAGGTGGAAGGAGGAAGAGTACGGACTGCCGGGTCGATCTAGGTGGAATGTGGAAGAGTGCGGACTGCCGGGTCGGTCTAGGTGGAAGGTGGAAGAGTTCGAACTGCCGGGTCGATCTAGGTGGAATGTGGAAGAGTACGGATTGCCGGATCGATCTAGGTGGAATGTGGAAGAGTACGGACTGCCGGGTCGATCTAGGTGGAATGTGGAAGAGTACGAACTGCCGGGTCAATCTAGGTGGAATGTGGAAGAGTATGGACTGCCGGGTCGATATCTAATATTTTTTTTATCATTATGTTACTCCGCAATTACCTTTTAAGTGAATATTATATATATAGAAGTGTATATTCTAAATAAGAATTATTAAGAAGAACACATTCTTATTGTGAAGTTGTAATTATTCAGAACATAGGTCTGTGATGTTTTAAATACTAATTAAATGTATTAATTATAAAGATATACATATAAAATCAATTTTATTGAAAAATATTTTTATTGCGCTGCCGGAATTCGAACCTGGATCTCTTTCCTAACCATTTCATTCATTTTCATTACTAACTATGCTAGAGCACCAGTGATTTTGAAGACAATTTTTCGAACTGTTTTTCATATTAATACATCTGTCGTTCCATTATTTGAACATAACCTTCCCCGGATATAATTGTGCCATATAATAAAGGGAAAGAAAAAGAGTTAACTATAAAGCGGCTCCACAAAGTTTAAATAACTAACTACTCTAACTTTAAAATATCTTCAAAAAAAGTTTTGTAAAATATTACATGCTTTGCTTTGTTGGGTGGAATCGAAGCGAGAGTAAACAACTCTCAAGACGATTCCGGGATAGGATGGCGACCCTTTAGTGTTTCCTTCATAAAATTATATATAAACGTCCTAAAAATAATTTTAAAATCTTTCGTTTCAATTAATGCAAAATTATGAACGATGAATACAATAATTTTAAACAAATTGTTTCGTGTCATGTATTATATATTATGACAAACATGACCCGCGTCGGTTTGCCACTGAGCCAAATAAATTAGACATAAACACAAATGTTGACAACCTTAAAAATATGACAACTCACGGCCATTCACATATTTATTCAGTAGAACTCAAACAAGACGGTTATAATCGCCGGAGCTATCACCAGTGGCGTGACTACCGCGGAGAGCAGTTTGAGCAGGTTTCTACAGACATAAATTAGAAACAAGAGTCTAATTCTAAGAAACATTTATTTTCAGATTATTAACAGCACATCTGTAAAGTGCTGTATTGTAAAGTATTGTAAACAGGGACCCGAACCGCTATTTTTTTCGATCCGGTTCGGCAAAAAAAATTATATTGGTTCAGTTACGGTTTTCGGTTCAGCCCGTATTTAAATATTAGCAAGTTAATGTAAATACACCCACACCATCCATAACTCTATTTATACGGCTTTTCGCTATAACTTAAGGTGACCACATACATAATTAAAATGTGAAAGGAGAATATTTGGTAGCATGCGCGTTGCACTGCGTAAAAGAGGGCGGATTCTGATGTAGCTAAAATGCAGACAAAATACATTTTTTTAATTCATACTTCATTGACTTTCTCTAGGCTTGTCAAATTTTCGCCGGGCCCTGGTTTTAGAAACAAGAATACCACAACAGTATACCACAACTTGCTTTCCGTTTACAAATGTTTGGATCGCGATTTTTGATAGCCAATCTATAATGTGTTCATTCATATTTTCATCATATTAAATCAACTTTATCTAAGATAGATAATAATGTCTTATCATTTAACTTACCACTATTGGCAATTTATTAATTACTTTGGAAAAGGTTTACCAGATGAGGTGCGAAATTGAAGCGTTACCTTGGAAACCGCCCAACTATTACACATATATTTATATTGCTGGGTGTTGCGGACACAAGAACCCAACAGTCATACCAGGGCAGCAAGCCTTTTGAATTATTCTTATACTTTTTATAACAATTAAAAATAAAGTTGCTGTATTGAAAGCATTTTATTTTTACAATTAAACATACATAACGTAAAAGAAGACAGAAAAATATGCCTCAATATGTCACGCGTACACATTGCGAATCGACTTTATCCTTTTCGACATTACGATACCTCGAGTCTATACGCAGATTGAGGTTAAGTTATTGGGTACAGGGCAATAGTTTATAGGCCCTATAAAAAAATAAAGCACCTGTAACAGTGGTTATGAACGTCAATGAAACTTGCGTCGTTCATGCACTCTTCTTCAAAATTATGACGTTTGTGTATCCACAGATTGTTTACGAACTGCCAACTGCACACGAGACTATCTACTACGCATCTAGTGGCCACTATACACACTACACATTATATAATTAGTACATACAACAAAATAGCTTTTATCAGCAAAAAAAAATATCGGTTCGGTTTCGGTTTTCGTTCCGGCTAAAATAACGGGTTTTTCCAGTTTTCGGTTCGGGTCCCTAATCGTAAATAACTTTTTATTTCAAACTCAAAATGTTTTGCATGGTTTGAACGGAATCATTTAAATATGTAGATCAATGACACTAATCGCTCTCAAATTGCAAGCTGCGGAGAAAGGTGGAGAGGTCTACGCCAATAAGCCAACAACAATTCCGATGCTACAGGACAGTATTCGAAGTGAAATTGCTGAAATAATAATAATGTTATGAAAAAAATGGGCAAAAGAGCACGCATTAGTGCCGCTGCCAGAAGTGGCCACTTGATCGATGTTATATTCCATACATAATTGTAATAAATCAAATAATGGATAAATGAAAACCAAATATTATTATTTTTATTTTTTTAATTTTTTTTTTATTATTATTATTATTTTTTTTTATTATCTTAGTTTAATAACCACAATTGAGTTTAAAAAACATCTACCGGTTTCAATATAAATATTATTTTTTGTTTCATTTCCTAGTTATTCAAAATCAACACCGGCCTGGAATATAATATTCACCTGTACTTACCACTTTCTAAAGTTTTAATGTATCCAAATAAATTAAAATATTTTACTTGTTAAATTATTTAAATTGTGCATGTTTAAGATATTGTGTAATTATTACTTTATAGACTAACATCTACATATAAAAATGTTTGTCCCAGCATGGCATGGCCCAGTGAGGCTGCCATTATGAATGCAACTATGTAAAACAATTTATGTATAAATAAATAAAAATAATATATATATTTTTTTTTGATGTATAAAATGTGTATAGCAAAAAAAGGGTGGAGAGTGAAGTTACGCCACTGAATATGTTTAACTAAATACGAGTTCACTATTAACATACTAATCGTTTTGCACGCGTTGGACAAATTTCAAAATTTCTTTTAAATTCAGAAAATAGACTCGCTCCCTATCAGGTTGGGAGGTACTTTATATGCTATTCACGTGTACTAAGTTCAATGGCGTACACGGTGTTTACGACATTTCAACTAAAAGATGATGTTGTCTAGAAGAATTCTTCTATTTTAATTAAATATTTTAATTAAAGTCTTAATAAGCTATTTATCTATTTAATAAGTCGTTTTCAAATAATTGCCTTCACTGTATCAAATATATTTTTATTTCAGAGAAAACATCTAATTGGTTAAATTTCTGTTGCACTTTTATTATGATGTTTGTTTATATGGATGTGATGATATTTTATTATGATGTTTGTTTATATGGATGTGATGATATTTTATTATGATGTTTGTTTATATGGATGTGATGATATTTTATTATGATGTTTGTTTATATGGATGTGATGATATTTTATTATGATGTTTGTTTATATGGATGTGATGATATTTTATTATGATGTTTGTTTATATGGATGTGATGATATTTTATTATGATGTTTGTTTTCCAAAAAAAAAAAAATTAATTAAAAAATCATAATTATCATTGAGGAAAAATATTTCCGAAGTATCCAGCATTCCTTGATAGTTGTCACTGGTTCTCTTGACTTGTATATCATCAGTAATGTGGCCAGTGGTCAAGTGTGGTCCTATAGGTAGCCTTATACTGGTGTTGCGAACAACTGGCACGATAATGTTTTTCTTATTTTCTTCCCCAGCGCACAAATATTTTTTTATGCACACACCGTCATCCAAAATTTGATCTTGATCATGATCATGATTCGGAACCGTTTAGTTGAGCGTAGACGCTGAATATTAAAAAAAATCTCAATAAACGGGAAATTCGTTCTGCAGATACTCCACCACCGTGTAAGGACTCACCTGATAGCCATATAGGGCCAAAACAAACTGACCAATAAGCAGATGTCAATACATCGTGATGGATAAGGTCTAGGAGCTAGCCGGCCACTTCTTCGCATACAATTCCTTCACCAACATCTCAAGTGAGCCACTCCAGTCTTCAACTTTATTCGCGCTATTTAACTGCATTCGTCATACCCGACATTGTAAATAGTCCTGCAATAAATGTCAACTTTCGTAAGTTCTCTTTTATTTAAACAACTTGCTCTAGATAGATAGACTGATTTAAACAACTCACATGCGCACACACTGCGATATAGATCCATTTTTGTGTAAAAGTGCTAAAAATTATAAAAAACATTGGTCATCACGAACGACAGTATAAAAACGCATACGACACATCTAACTCGGCCTACGTACGCTCTGCCACTAAAGTGACGATCGGCATTCGGCACCCCGCGCCACGCGCACTGCGCCATCCGTACCATTCCGCACGTACACATTACACATATTGACAAATTCACATCAGGTTCTTCGAGAAAACATTTTTTTTGTCGCGTATGGTATATATTGTAATTATTTTATCCAATACATAAATATATTACGGAGGAATACCTAAAATATGAACACTATATTTAGTATATTTACAGAGATATTCACATAATTAGAGGCAATATTAACAGGTTAAAATAAGTCCTAGAGAAAAAAGTAAAAAACACTTTCACTGTTCTAATTTTTCCCATTCACAATTGTATCTCCTTGTACGAAATGCTTAAATGTAGAAGACGATTATATGAAAAATAAAAAAACATAAAATTGTCATCGATATATTATTTTAATATTTTACTTTTTTTAACTATCCCCGTACCTACTGTAGATTCTTGGCCGCACTCGTAAACAGCTGTCTTATAAATTAAATCAAATTTCGAGTTCTATTTAAGCCCTTCATTTATAAAAATGATTTAAGGGTTTACTGAACCACTGTTTAATGTCCTCGGCGAACGACACGATGTGACTGTGACTGGCTGTGCATGTTTACGCAAGATGATATAAGAGAGGGTACATAAAATATGGCCGTCTTCGTTACGATGTGATTCATGCAACATAAACACCGTATTCATTATTAGATAAATACGCGGATGTTGTTACCGAAATAACGTGCAACTCTAATAATAATAATTATTATTATTATAATTTCCGGGCGAAAATTTCAATCAATGAAATTTACTAAATGATAAAATATTCGACTGCCAACGCACACATCACTCTTGACTTAAATTCAATTAAATGAAATTAAGTTGTAGTGTAAGGAAGTGACGTCAATCAGGAAAGAATGAATAATTTATTTATATTTAAAAATAGAACGAAGCGAAAAGTATTAACTTCGTCGGAAGCTATTCACGATTCGTATAGATTTTCAATAATGGCATTACAAATACATCTTCAATCGCTGTCATAGACACAAAATACAATAAAATATTTTTATAAGAACAAATTCGACATACCTTATTACAGATACCCCGTTCAAAAAATCCTCAGAATATCCAAACAAAATGAAATATCACTTTTTGTTTTCACTTCACAGGAATAAAACACAAATTTACAAATAAAACAATATTCCTTAGAGATACTTTGAAACTTGCAAATGAAACAATATGCCTTAGAAATATCGATACACTTAAGAAATTGTCATAAAATCAATAAAACCACATTTTCAAAATACTTCTTCACTACATACACACTTCAATAAATTCAAAGTTTTTTTTGAGAAAATGGTTACGTGATTAGTTTAGAAATGTACTAAAAGTCCAGTTTATCGTTATTAGTATAAAAAAATAACACTTAACGTATATTAATGATATGTAATAAATACATAGTATCAAAAGTAACAATGGTATTTTTAACTTCGTAAAAATTATGTTTTAAAATAAATAAAAAAAGATTTCATTTTATTTTACAGCGAAATCGGCACTGAAAAAAAACGAAGCAACGTTTACATTAAATACGAAATATCTCTATGTTTTGTTTGTTTAGTATTACAATTTAATATACGAGGCTTAAAGTTATTATATTACAAAAAAGTCTAAAGATGTGTCGATGATTTGTGTTCTCACATGGTTGCACGTTCGATGTGCTTTGCGAAATGTCTAGTCTGATGTGGATCCGAAGATCACTCGCCAGGGGCGGCACGAGAGGGGCCCGCCGTCACTTCGCCGCACGGCCGGCGGGTGCTACTGGAGCCAGCATTACAGGCGGACGCCACTGGAAATAGCAGAAAAATAAAGCAATTAAAAAAGTGGACAAGAAAATATATTCACTTAACCCGTATTACAAAAAATTCCCTGATGTATTAATACTAAAAATATTACTATAAAAACGTATACAAAAAATATAATTAATATTTAAAACACTAATTAAGTGTATTAATTAGAAAGATATACTTATAAAATCACTTTTATCGAAAAATATTGTTGTCGGTACCGGGATTCGAACCTGGATCTCTTTCCAATCCAATAATTAGTATTTAAAATATCACAGACCTATATTCTCAATAATTACAACCTCACAAAAAGAATGTGTTTTCCTTAATAATTAATATTTAGATCGCCTTCTCAACTAGGCATTACATGTTTTTTTTTAACAATATGCACGAATAAGAGTGTTAATATTTTACCATACACATATTTAGCATAATATGGGTTTGTACATAAATCAAAAATAAAATACATAAAAATAAAAGGTATTGTTTCTCGTTGAAAAGGATAAGAGGGTAGTAACTGAAAAATACATATTCATTAATACAATGTAAAGCTGATGTTAGTATAGTGAGTAAGATTAAGAAAGGATCACTTAGGTGGTTTGGTCATATGGAAAGGATGAATGAGGAGAGAATGGTAAGAAAGATATATGACGCAAGTGTTGATGGAACCAGAAATAGAGGACGTCCGCGGAAGACTTGGCACGATCAGGTAAACCAGATAATGGAGGATGGTTCTGTTAGAAGCCTCAACAATCGGCGAGCTTGTATAACAAGATGTATGAATGTGGATGAGGCGAGAATTGTGTGTCAGGACAGAAGAGTGTGGCGCTCTATCCTCTTTGCCTACCCCCACGGGGAAAAGGCGTGATGGTAAGTAAGTAAGTTATAATAATAAAATGAATGATTAATTTTTCCATTACATAAAATATTGTGTTGAAAGAGAAAACACTATGTACAATACATTGTGTAATAAGACAAGCGTAAATAGTTGGATTCGTTGGAATCTTATATTCCGTAAAAAAAAAAAATAAAGTCATTCCAAAATATACAACACACATTGCGGTCCTAATCTTTTAACATAAATAAATAATCCATCGATCAAGATGAAGCCTTTGTCAATATCCTACTAATAAATTATGATGAAGCAAGTGTAGTCCGAGAGAAGTCGCTAATAATACAGCGTACATCAGACGAGCGATCCAGTACAGAAGACTGAACATTGGCAACGAGTAAAATCACCATTATTCCGGCAAGATGCACTGTTCGGCTAAAAGTTTTTATTGCATTCCGTCGCGGGCTGGGGGTGCAATATATTCCCGGGGCGATTCACTCTCGGAGGATTTCCCGCCATAATTCCGCATATCCCGAAGGCGAGGCGCCTGCTGATGAAGGAATTAGCCGGCTTCTGGGGCAATTCTCGTCCAAATGAGAGTCGTCAGCGAGGGAAGAGAAAAATTGCACTCTCATTAGCGTTTATGGCGCCAATATCCATTCCTGCTCGTCGCGTTGCCAGTCATCCGGGCCGGGCGTGCGCGAGAAATGCAATATAACTAGGAAGGAAGGACTGCAGACGAAACAAGGAGGCAAGCAGATAAAGAACAATCTCGGGATTAATGTTACAGTAAAAAATAACATGAATTTGGGATTGTTTATTTTATCCGAGGAATGCAAATGTTGTCCGACGGCTACATCAAATTGCCTAAATCCAGAGTTCGAATCGAGAGAATGGCCTTCATCAAAATCGGATGGATGTGGTGAGAGCGGACCCACCGTATCCCCAGGACCGTTAAATAAGCTCAAGGCTTCTATTATGGTCCTACTCTTACGCCGCCTGGTTGGCACTTTTTTAATGCTACAAAAGCGGCTGTTCGATAGCGCCCCGCATAGTGACAGGGCGATACCGTGCAGAAACCTATAACAAAGTTTACTCTCATGTACCCCTTGGACCGACAGATTTTTTATTTGATATATATTTATATTTTAGTTCCGTACTTTTATCGATTGCACAAATGGTTCTAGCAGCCTCCGAAGGCTGAACTCCTCAGTTAAACTAAAGTTTATTTTCTACTTGACACGTCATTTTCTTTGGCCAACATTTAACATAAACTTTCTACAAATTAAAAAATTCAAAATGTACTCAATAATGCAATACTTTGGCATTAAAATGACATTAACATATGTATGTCAAAAAAAATATATATATATCCAAAGCACGTTTGCCTTGAAAAATAAAAATGTTACGAATTTATGCATCAACCCAATATAATAAATAAAGGTAGTAACGATGAGATAAAAATAGAGATGCGTACACGGAATATATGTAACATCAATATTCTTTCTATTTTCAAACTAAGCTAAACGCTTGTGCTATGAAAATGTAAAAAGTATGTAAAAATAATGTGTATACTATACATGTTATGGCTTACATGAGAATATTTAGAATAAAAAAATATAAGAAAGTATAGGTATATTGGCCAAAAATTTTTTTTCTCATATTTTTTTGTTCACTGTTTATGAAAAGCTAGTCGAATAGTAATAAAAATCTGGTAAATTTAAGATCGAACATTAATAATTTATTTAAAACAAATTAGATGAATCACTAACGATACACAGATAAAATCTATATATCGGAAAAAATAGACTCACCACTGGGACTCGAACCCGGAGCACTCTCATGCCGGAAGAATTTGTTATCAATTACACCGCGTTGAGCAATTAATTACACATCAAATTTTCAGCATAGTATTTTAATTAAATCAATATTACAATCATCAAAGTAACTATTAATAGCAGAGACAATTAGATAAGTTTTAATCAAATTACGTTTCTTCAATATTTGCAAAATTGCATTTGTGACCTCATTTTATACTAATAATTAGACAAAATACTTTATTAAAACCGCTATTTATTGATCATTCTACATGTTTCGACACCTATGGTATCTTCTTCAGGAAACAATGTACACTAAAATTAAAAAATAGAACAGAACATGCGTATGTGCGTGAAAAGATATCTTATAAAAAGATATGAAGAAATGCCTTTTCATTTCATCATATTTCTCTCGTATGTGCGTTCATTCATGTTCTGTCATATTTCATTCATTCGGGGAAGTAAAAAAAAAATTATACAGATACATACACATCGGTACTTTTTCACATGCCTTAGTTTCAAGAATTAAAGACTTGAGAAGTAAAAATATATTCATATTTTCTATGTAACCTACCTACTTTATTGTTATACGTATATATATGTTGGCACGTAAATATATAAGAGTCAAAGCTAACTCACACTTTTACAACATTATCATGATTAGCGTGTAAAATAAATAACATTGAATAAGTTTGAAATAAATTTATTCCCGGCCATAATAATTCAACATTACATTATTCAAAAACTGGTACGGCCGACATTGTGGCGCCGCGGCCGAAAGCAAATATACAAAATATAGGAACCGGAAGTAAGAATCTAATCATTTTCCATCACAAAGACCGACACTCATTAAAGCTGTGAAGTGTAATTTAATATTATTTTGTAGCCGGTAAGGTAAATAAGATACGCGAGGGGAAAATTACAAAAATTCTATTGTATTTTGAATGTGCAACAGTGTACTTGTTGTGTAGACGATTAACAATTATTCTATCTGTCCCTGTCCCTGTCGCCTTCAACATTTGTTGCATCGTATCACATGTGACCAAACCATATCAGTGACCATTTCTTTTAAATACTAATTAAATGTATTAATTAGAAAGATATACATATAAAATCAATTTTATCGAAAAATATTGTTGTTGCGCTACCGGTATTCGAACCTGGATCTCTTTCCAATCCGGGGAAGGTGCATTATCTAACTAGCGACAGAACTTCTGACGACAAATTTTCTAACTCATATGTTACACTTTTCAAATGAATACATCTTTAATACAATATATGAAATTGATTTTATATGTATATATTTCAAATTAATACATTTAATTAATATTTAAAATATCATAGACCTGTTTTCTGAATATTATGAAATATTATTAAATTGGCTCTTACTTTGTTAATTCTTCACTCTTTTGTACATAGATTTTCTTCACTTAATATCGAATCGTCTAATTAATTCTAAATCGCACACAAAGCTGTCAAAAAACATGCTTTTATTAATATTAAATAAAAATTAGTCTAAAACTCGAGAACTGCCACATCCTCCATTAATGCAATTGACCAGTGATGACTAGCTCACATTAAAAAGTTTCAACCCTACGTATCTATTTTGTTTCTGAAATGTTGTGACATTCTTCAACAGTGAACGTTTTTCATGTAATTAAACATTATTTAATATCTCGGTGCGAATGATGAACTACAATGTGTAACTTAAGATGGTAATATAATATATTAATATATTCAAAGCTAACATTGTTAAAATATTCGTTTATATAATGTCAATTAGTGAAGTTTGACATTTAATTACATTAAGGTGACAGCCATTAAAACTTTTAAATACTACTAGGTTTATGAATTAATTTAGTATTTTTTTGAATATGACACGACCCGAGTTTGTAGGAAACGTTTTCATACCAACATCAATCTATAGGTTTTTTAAAACAACGTGGGCCTTTACGTATAATTAAGCAAGAGTAACTAAAAATAATAATAAATAAGTAACTATATTTAAAATTAAAACAGCCCTATTCCTCAAGTTTCCGATAAATCTTCTAGTTTTTTACTCATCCTAAGATGACGGTAGTCAGAGGACAAACTTTTGGGCAAAATTGGAAGGACAGTGAAATAATTATGGAGGCCTATATTGGACGCAAATGTAGTAATGTAGTAAGCGATCTTTCTTTGCCTCTCCTGAATTTTTTTCACTCAAACATCGCTTTAAAAAATCTCATATATGTCTTAAAAATACGATGGTCCGCGTAAACGGCAGTCAGCCTTTGGCCATGAAACAGTACAAATTTAAATATTTTTAAGAACGCATCTCATTAACTATTTGTTTGCATTGATTAGCATGTTGGTGTAGCGAAAAAATAATAATTCTGAAACTAATTCGAATATTGAAATTTCTTTAATGAAGTTGTTAGTTTTCTATTTGATAATGGTTACGTATTCGTATTTTAAAGGAAATTGACACTTCTTGAATGAATGAAGCGGTTTTCTTTCGAATTTGCCTGCATAGCTGGGCTTTCATTTATAACTGTTTTCTTCAGAATACCTAACATAAACGAAATTGACAATAATCCTCGATTCAAATATTTCATTCACAACCGATTATTTTCTAGAATAATAAAAGACCGCACGGCGCGAGACGCCAGTAAAATGTTTTAATACCATTTGACAACGCGATCGTTAAATGTCACATCGAGGGAAAATATTTATAGAAGTCAACTACGTTTTATTGGAGACCAAATCAAGCAATAAATATGCATAGTTTATTTAAGAATTTATTAAACATCAATTCGATCTAATGGATTCGCGAGAGAAAGCCGATCATTTCCACGATTTTGTAATCAAAATAATCAGTTAGTTAGATTAAATAAATTTACTTAAAACCCGTAATTAAAATGTTGTTTATGTGTCTATTAAATTAATTATTAGAATTTTAAAGAGAACACGTTATTATTTGTGAAGGTGTAATTTTTTCAGAATACAGTTCTGTGATATTTTAATACAAATGCATATCGCACTTTTCCGGATATGAAGAGATCTTGGTTCATATTCCGGTGGCAGTTAAAATATTTTTTCGATAAATTGAGTAGAGTTTCGATAAATAAAAATAACAAAGTGAACAAGAGATAAGCAACAATGATATTGCATAATAGTTGGAATTTGAAGATTATCAAAGACAAACACCAGAATAAGAAAAAAGAGAAGAATAATAATAATGAAGCTACTCAGCAGCGGCAGTTCTCCGAAGGATCTACCATCTGGAGACCCACACTCGAACAAAGGCCCTGAAGAACTCCAGATTCCTGCCACGCTTGAGCAGATCGGAGTTCCTGATGGAGCCTCGATCTACTCCCTGAATAATTTATACAGCGCCATTTCACCACAAGAACACAAGGAAACGTAGACAAATTTAATGGGAGGGCTCGTAAAAAATGGGTGTCCCTACAATTGGGCGCAATACAAAGGTAAATAAAAAGATTGTTCGGAAAGAAAGCCAGTTATTTTTAATCAAAATAAATAAATAAATTGAAAAAAAAAGTTATTTTTGTTAGGTTAGGTTAGTGAAATTTAAACTGTCTATTGACTGTGTTTTATTTTTTATTGAATATAAAATACAATACATATATACAATTCTAGGGAAAAAAACAAACAATTTTCAAAAATTAATTTAGTTGTCGGGGTTGTATTGTGCGCAGCTGTCTTGGGCGCAATTGTCCATTGCCATCGCATAATTTACACAGACAAATTTAATGGGAAAGCTCGTAAAAAAACGTATTTTATGTTCAAAAAGAGATTAAAATAAGATACGACATAAAATAAACAAAATAACATTCGTCGCGACATTCGGCCAACCAACTCGGTGTAGACAAAACCTTGACCCAGTGAACCGCGAACGATTTAAAAATTAAATGAACCGATCGAGGCGGGTCGGGTCACTCGGACCGAGCGGTAATAAAAATTACAGCTGTAAGAGTACGCGCGTGTACCATACGAGTCGCGTCGTTGTCCAAATATTATAATTCTGTCAGTATTTTTGGCCCATTTAACACAATTTCTCTAATCATCAATCGGACGCAATTTTCTATATATAGAGTGAAGTGATCCAGTTAGTATTTCAATAAGACATTATTAAGCAGTGAGTGAGTTGGACGAGGATCTATAATAGCGACTTCTAGAAATTGAAAGCGGAATATCTCCAATTGCGGCTAAACGAAATCAAAGATCTAAAAATAGACATTACAGGGACGTACGTACTTCCGTAGAATCAAAAATGACATACAGAACTATAATTAAATTAAATTAAAGATATATATTAAGTATCAACGAGTGCATATTAATGTTTTAACTAGAAGAAGAATAAAGCGGAGCAGACCACCAAATACGCTAATATACATGAACTAACGCAAATTCATTATTTTCAATTTGGCGTCACCCACGTGATCACTTTGGTACCACTTACGCAATCAAATAGCTCCGCGACTTTTTTAACCTTTTAACTGCCAACTGTATATAAAATGGAAGACACTGCATAGGGTAAGAATAGGCTTTAAGGGTATTGACTTAGCTGGGACCTGTCGTCTACAGATGGCAAAATGATTTAAAAATGTGAATTTGCAAAACCCAAAAGCGCATGTTAACACACTTATAGCATTGGCGTGACATACAAAGTTTGGCGTGATAACGCGCTCATGGCATTTAAAAGGTTAAATATATGACACATAATAAAATATAGTGGAATAAAACAAATTGTTTTAATTCAATTGACAAAAAAATATTATAATTGAATATTTCTCTCGGGACCGTTCAGCCGTTCAGTCATTAATAACACGATGTGCTGTAATACGGTACCCGTACACATGTTACGCTATCAGGATCATCCTTATGGAGATATCTACGACTAAAAACGAGAAACACGAGTCCAGGATGTTTTATCATTAGTGAATATTTCCACTGTTCCTTTGACATACACCGAATTTATTTAAAAATGGAAAATGTATGCAATCATTCGAAACAGAAGAGGAAGCTGCTTCTGTCAGAAGTCAGGACAGGAGAATAGGGACGGATACATCAAAGAGAGAGAAAACACTCGCACAAGACACTAAATATTATTTTGCGCACTGCTAACATAAAACATCATCGTTCTACCTTTACATTGTAAGTCAAAGAGAATATTAAACGTCCGCCGAGTAATTCTGCCGCGTTCATATTTATCGTCGAGCACAAATAATAATATTAAAATAAATAATATCTGCTTCGTGACTAAGAAGGAACTGATTTACAAGGTAATTTTTAAAAATACAGAGCTCGTCTATTGTGTGGAAAACGACGCTTTTAGAAATTACAATTTGGCATTTTAAATCACTACTAAGACTAATTATATGAATTACTCTGAAAGACATACAGAAAAATAATAATGCACGTTCCCCGGATTGTAAGAGAAACAGGTTCTAATTCCGGTAAGAACAACAATATTTTTAAATTGATTTTATATTTATATCATTCTAATTAATACATTTAATTTGTATATAAAAAAATTTACCACCGGGAGCATTGTAGAAAGAAGGAGTAGTGAAACTTTATCCCTGATAGACTGTTCAATTTTACAACTAATTTAGATATTATACGTGAGAAATCTTTTAATATTTCCAATTAAAATAATTTTTAATAAAATAGAATAACATGGAAAAATTAGCACGTCAAGATGACGTGGAAGGACCCCAAGTGGTAGGTTCATTGAGTACTTTGGAGAATCCGGTATCCGGTAAAAAGCTACGACTAAGATGGGCGGGATGGGATACCAACAGCGAATACATGATTTACGAATTCCAAAAAACTTGATAGAAATCCAAGGGAGAAAGACTGATTGGAAGGCCAAGACAGGGGAGACGATATGAAGGATGCTAAGGATCTGCTGCCGATGAATAATTGGAAATGAGCAGCAGAATACCGAGTATCACGGAGAGGTGAAATTGAGGAGGAATTGTAGCGCTAATGAAAAAGAACAAGAGCCTAATGGCGCCCACGGTTATAATAAAATCAAAATGAAAAAATATAATCATCGACGAAACTAACAAATGGAACAAACAAAACGTTGATATAAAAGGTATTGGACAATTTGAAATTAAATTGAAAAATATTTAACGACTATTTTAAGCCTAACAAGTTTTTATTTTTAAAAATTAAAACAATCCCGCACGCCAAGGCAATTTGTTTGTACAAAAATGTCCGAATTTGCAAAGCGAAGTAAAAATATTACAAATCATACGCCAGCACTATTTAATGTGGGAAAACGGTGAGAATACAATGAGAGCGCACGAGGAATAGACGCTGAAATACTCGCAACAGAAATTGGCCAAATTATTCACACACCAAATGGACAAATTGACTGACGGCGTGAAAAGTCCGCGGTGTCGACGCTAAAATACGTCCACTACGAAGTAATCATTGTTTCGACATTGCATCATTTTGAGCCAGGATGTGTGTGACATTAAGGGCCGGTTGTGTAAAAAAATATACTATAGTAAAAAAAGTTACTAAAGTAATATTTTTTTGCGAAAACGGGTTGTTCGTTGAATGTACATCCCGTAGTAAACTCATTTTACTGTGCGATATCCGATGGATAAATATGGCGGACTTTTCACAGCTGTTCCAAAAGTCATCAGCCACATTGATACTTAAAACGATGTAGTATATGACAATTAATCATTCAATATCCCGCTATTTTAGTGATGACATTTCGTCCGATGACGATCTCGTTGTTTAATACATAATACGAAAAAATTTCACTTTCAACGTGACAGATTTCGAATGCCTAGGCAAAAAAATCTATAGAATAAAACATATTTCAAGATTATTTGTCACGCCTCTATCTATACGTTGACAGTAGTAAATTTGATGTATCAACAACCCGCAAATATTTACCACAGTAAAAAGTTACAACTGATCACACAACCGGCCCTAAAAATGGGTTAGAATGTTTGTGATATAATTTTGCCTAAAAGTGAGAATTAAAATGTTACGAAGTGTAGTAACGATTCTTTATAGCATGTTATTTCTAATACATTTTTATAGCATGTTATGAGCAATGTTTTTGAATTGTCCCGTTATAACATGGGACTCAAAATGCGTACACCAAAACCGTTATGTGACAGTGATCAGGACGATAATTCCTACCTAACTGATATTTAACGATGATTGGTAACTAAGATTTAATTGTTGAAGTATAGTGTACCAGTGATGTCTCCAAGGATTATGAATAATTAATTACCAATAATCGTTACGATTATTCCTGTGAGACTGTTCTCAATAACTGTTTAAATGAAGATTTACAATCACTAATTGTAATATACGATTGATTTCATTTCACTACATTTTGCCCGAAAACGTGAAAAAGCTTTATCAAATTTAATTTTGCTGTTTTCTCGCCTTGCGATTTTAGGTTTTTCACTTTCTGTCGGCTACTTTACTATTTTACACTAAATTAAAAAAATCCAACTGATCGGATCACTGGACAACCGAATCGGTTAGATTTCGTCTGTGCGTGAAAGGAAAAATCCTATTTTTAAGAACGAACTAAGATACTTACGAATTTCTAAACAGCCGTCATTTTTAAATAAGGCTGATTAACAAATTTAGCCAAAATATTTACAGGGTCAATTTATTTTAAAGTTTGACCAAAGTTTCAACATATAATAATATTTAGAATAGAAATTTTTTTATTGTATACGATACGCGTTCTAAGCGCGAAACCGCTGCAACCTTAGCTCAACACAGTCAGATCGTTTATTTTTTATCAATAAATAATTTAGTAGTTTATGTTAGTAAATAAATAATATAAAAATACATTTGAAATGTAATAATAATATCTTAATACGAAAAGGAACAAAGGTAATCAAGCAAATTTATAAAAGTCGAGAACGCACTAGAAAAACTGTCAGTCACGGATTAAAAAATGGTGAATAATTTGTCGCGACTTGCATAATATAATATATCATTATTTAATGTGGCACACTTATTATAATAGAATTTTGGGTTCATAAATAATCTACATCCGGGCTTAAAAAAAGATGTTTACAAACGCAGTTATTTATCATCGCAATAAATTGTCAAACTATCCACAGGCACGAAATGCGATCGTTAGACATTCCATGTCCCGGCAGTGGCGGTAGTGCTTTTTAGTATCTGTTGTACCTACTTAGTAGAGGTAAACAAACCGACTTCATAAAAAGTAACGAAAGTGAAATTACTTTAAATTGAATACATTTAAAAAAAAATAGTCTTAAAATAATTTTTATTAGACAAAAAAAAGTGTTTGCAAATCGCTGTGATCGCCATACACGAGGTTTAAAAATCATTCAAAAGTAGGTGCTGCTACAACCGATCGTTTTATACAGATATGGAGTTTGATCTCTCACTTAAGCGCAAGAAAATAAGTTGCAGGTCTTCGAAAATAAAGTCTTGAGCATGATTTACGGCCCAATACGTGATAACTTAACCGGATAATGAAGAAAATTAAAGAACCTGGAGCTTCGGGAACGGTATAACGCACCAGATATCCTAAGGAAGGTGAAAGCAAGGAGACTGCAGTGGGCGGGACATGTAACTAAGGCAGATGAGTTCCGTAACAGTCAGAATTGAGACCGAAGGGAAGACGGATGGACTACGATAGGCGGATAATGTCAAGACAGTCCTGCAGGAGGCAGGCGGATGTTCGGAGAACTGAATAACGGAAGTGATGTCAAGGGATGTGCGGCACTCCGTTGTGACTGCGATGGACTTCACGGCCTCACAAGACCGTTAAAGAAAAGTAGATGGTGGACTTATAAATTTTTTCCTGTGTGCGATTTTCGTAAAATGTTGAAAATGGCCGATTAATTTTAACAAAACGATTTCGTTATTCAAGAAAGTAAATAATAAAATAATATAAATAATTAGACAAAATACTTTGTTATAAAGTGGTGAACTAATACGAAAATAAATTTAAAAGGTATTTGTAAAGAGAGTTTGGTTATTTATAATATTTAACTTGCTATTAACACTTTTTCTTATTTCTAAAATTTCAAATTTATCTAACTGTAAACTCCCTAGTATTTGTATGTATAATTTCTAAACCCTTGTTAATATTAAAATAATAGTTTGTTTCCAAAAGATGATTGGAAAATTCTGAATAGTTGTCGTTATTTAGGCATTTCAAACAAATCATTTTGTCTAATTATTTGTATAAAATGAGGCCATAAAGTAATTTTGCAAATATTGAAGTAACCTATTATTTAACTTATCAAATACCGCTACATATCAATTATTTAAAAAAATAATTTATCATTAAGCTCTTTGCCAAATTATCATTACTCACTGTAAAACAATCGATTTATTTTTCTGTTATTCGAGACACCTATTTAATTTTTACTTTCTGCTAAATTTTTGAAGTTAGCAGCAGTTCTAATGCAGCAATATAATTTTGCTATTTGGGCTTGTCTAATGCAGTAAAATAATTTTGCTATTTGGGCTTGTCTAATGCAGCAAAATAATTTTGCTATTTGGGCTTGTCTAATGCAGCAATATAATTTTGCTATATGGGCTTGTCTAATGCAGCAATATAATTTTGCCAGTGTGAAAATTACGAACGTTGACAAAATAATAAATCTAAAGAAAAAAATTAAATATCAATACATTACGAAATACATATTAAAACAAGAAGGTGGAAGAATAATACATCTTTGTTTACCACCGTTACTCTTCATGAATCCGTGCGTCGCAATTTCTTTCAAGTACCGGAGCATTAAAGTGCTATCTGATTCACGATCCGATAATATTGCATTTAGTTTGAGGAAATGAATATTTAAGCCACTGTATAAACACCGGCCACGCTCCAGCTAAGTGAACTCGGTCATTATTTATCACCAGTTAAATGCACAAGTGAACGAGAACCGTAGTCTTGGAAGTTCTGATCGATTTATAATGTTGTGGACTTCCTGAATCTTTTCAGATAAACACCTCGTTTGAAATAAATAATAATAACTGGAGCGGACATTGACAAAATAGTATTCTCAAAAAAAGGTGTTGTTATCGCGTTCATAGCCTACAGCGAGATATTACGAAATACAAAAATTTGAAGAATGTATGAGAAATGTTCGCCTGAAACGTTCGATGTTTAAAAAAATATTTAGGCAGTATGGGAGGGTTGGAAGGGCATGTGGGTACTTTACAGAGAGATTTAAAACAAGCATCTATACGAGCATACTGAATGTATAATGTGTCTGTCACAACAATTCTACATCTTTCGAGCGTTCTGAACCAAATTTTGCAGTTACTTTTTAGAATCCTCCCACTTCCCCGGTAACCGGTAGATAGATGTATTTAAACTTAATAAGTGGTTAGTTAATGAAACAAAGTTAAAAAATATAAATAATATTTTTTATTTGATTCACGAAAGATAATGTTTATTCGCATAAATAGGTAGTAATAAAATAAATAGGTTCGCATAAATCATACATCTCGAGAATGGCAAATGCTACTTCTTTTATTGTGACATGTGTTGCAGACAAACTATTCCATGTATCAAATATGATTGTATATGAAAATATGAACTGGAGTTGAAGAGTCGCAAATGTCTATGAAAAGAGTCGTACGCGGCTCGCGAGCCGCCATTTGCCGACTCCTGGCCTAACACATCCCCCCCCATCGCCTAATCTCATCCCCTATTGATTTGATGTAAATCTGAATCACGGACAACACCGGGCACCACTAGTTTACTATACATTAACGTTATTTGTGTACACAAATGCAATTAATTTTATTTTGAATTCTCTATTTTAGTTTAGGGTAGCATGCCGCATTCATCACGCCACATCGCGACTTCTGCACTTACCATTATAATATGATGGAGCTTTGATATAATGGAAAATCACTCGGATAGAATGCGTGGGAATACTGCGAATGATCGCACGTGACAAACTTAGATATATTTATTTATTTAAGGAAGTAAAGAGATCAATATACATAGTTCCAAATAATTAGATGAATTCATATCTCAACGGTTACAAAAAAAAAATACAAAACGAGAAAAAACTAACGGGAAACAACAAAGAAAAGATGTAAATCGAGAAAAGCGTAATGAATAATATATCCAGAAAAGAGTATTTAGACGGTTTGGGCATAATCTGGTTACGGGATAAGATGACAGGATTAGTTCCACGTTATTTTAAACTGTCAATTCAATATATAATAGCGAACAACGAAAAATATTATTTATTAAATAATCCATGAAAAGTATCAAGTTGAGGAAAAACTCTCGGAATAGATCCCACACTCCAACGTATAACCAACTTACCATCACGTCCATTCCTCGCGAGGGTAGACAGAGAGGATAGAGCGCCACTCTTCTGTCCTGACAGACAGCTCTCGCCTCATCCACATTCATACATTTTCATGTACAAGTTCGCCGATTATTGAGGCTGCTAACAGGACCATCTTCCGGTATTTGGTTTACCCGGTCGTCCTCAGTTTCTGGTGCCATCAACACTTTGGTCATATATCTTCCTTACCATTCTCTCCTCATTTATCCGTTTCATATGACTAAAACAGTTAGTTATCCATTCTTTATCTTACTTACTATACTAAGATCAGCTTTACTCTGTCATAAATGAATCTGCCACACATACGCCTGAGCTATCTCATTTCCATTGCATTCAGTCTAATTTCGTTCCTTTTCTGAAAGCTCCAGGCCTCAGTTCCATACATCAGTGTCGGTACCACGACTCCATTGTGTACTGCTAGTTTTGCCTCGGTTGACAAGTTTCTATTAGCTATAATTTAATCCAAAGCGCCACTTTGTTTCCTGCGGTCACCCTTCTTTCCATATCTTTCTCGGCCTTTCCATTTCTATCGAGCATACTTCCCAAATTCCAAACATTCATTACCTACAAGTATTTAGCACGTTGTCTTGCTTTCTTCCTTCTCGAATACCATCACTTTCAACTTGTTGATATTCACAATAAGGTCACTTTCCTTGCATATATTGTACATTCTACTCACTAGACTCTATAATTCTTGTTCATTATTCGCCATTAATATTGCATCGTCGGCGTACAATAAACAGCATACAATCAAATCACCCATTGTCGCTCCCACATTCACACATTCCAGTTCTTTCACACAATTATCCATATATAAGTTAAACAACCATGGAGACATTACACAACCCTGCTTGACACCCTCTGTAATATCAAAGCATGGTGTGAATGATCAATTTATCCTTACATACGCAGAACTTCCTTGATATAGGGATGCGATTGCGTGTATAAGTTTACTATTCACCCCATACTCGGAGAGTACTTTCCATGACTTTTTTATTAAACTCTATAATACGTCTTTTGTAGGCACTCTGCCGCTACAGCCTGTGGATCGTCCCAGACTAAGCTGGATATACTGTATGAAGACGGATTGTATCATGATTGGTTAACGAGTACTGAAGCGGCACAAGACAAAAAAAAATGTAAGAGTCTTTGAACTTCCTAGGATCATAGGACGAAAATTATGATGATAATAAAATTATCTTTAAACGAAATAAAATTTGCCCCAAATATTAAGAAAGTTACTCGAGTAAAATGGTGTCTCCTTTAAAATCTGTGACACAGTATAATATTGCCAAATAAACCATCGCTAATAAGCGCTCTGTTACTGTAGAAAACTTTACTGGAAACGCAATCAAAATGTTTCATTAAACTCGAACTGAATGATGTATTGTACGTCGCAGAGGAGGGGGACATTTACGTGAGAGGTCAACTAGCTTTGGGGCTTTTTTTATTTGCGAACACGTCACTCCCTCCCTCTCGTGACGTAGCCCGCAAAGCGATTGCGATTTAAAATGATTTTAAAACTTTCAAGTCAAATTAAAATTCAGTACTTTAAAATCAAACAGGCCTGTTCCAAATTCCTACATTTCATTTAATTCGCTTTAATTAATTTATAAATTAACAAATAACGCCAGCATACTTTCCAATTATTATTGATATAACTAACACCATTAAAATGTTAACAGATTACATTTTATTACACGATTTAATATCAAAAATGGACATTTTGCTTTATCATCCCTTTAACACGCCCTATTCAGGCATTAACATAATTTGTAAAATAATAGAAAATTAAAAATAGTGCAAAACACAAAAAGAAAAATTATATAATATCAGCATATTTTTTCATAATCAAAATTATAACTAAAAATAAATATAAAATATGAAGTATAGCAATTTATCCGTTATAGTTGAGACACAAAAAATTGTAATAATGTAGTCCTATAAAGAATTAAATTTACAGCAAAAATGTCAAATACCTCCGCATATTCATTCCCTAAAGAATGCAATCTGGGGACTGTCGAGTTAGCTAGTGCATATGTTCTGACATTACCACTGTAATAGAACAATGAATTGTGTCTCGATGACCTCAATGATGCGCGAAAGTCAAGTAGACCAATAGTCGGGTCAGTCTATCATACCATTGATGATCCTGTATAGAAGTATACGATCGATTATCGAACGTCTCACTGATAACTTTAACAATTTCAAACGGCTAAGGAGATAATCATAATTGATATCCTCAGAGCGTATATTTAATATAAAATTAATGAATCTTAAAAAATTTCTAGCTAAAGCATAATAAAGGTTCGTCTTCTTCTCGTGCCTTTTCACTTTGTCATCATTTTGTACTCGGCAGTAGACTGGTCAAACCGTCCCGACCTCCCGCAATCTCTCCCTGTATTATGTGGTGCAAGATTACACTTTTTTGGATATCTCGTCACATGTTTGAAATATTTAAGTTTTCGGATTTTTATTGTCTTAAATACTTATTCATCTAAACCAAAACATGTCTATTCGTAACTCTTATCCATCCAGCTTATTTTGAGCATTCTTCTGTAGATCCACATCTCAAATGCGACTTGTCGCCTTATTATTTCTTTGGTAAGTGTCCATGCTTTCTTTGCATAAAATAATATCGAGAACACATAGCATCTGACCATTCTCATTCGTAATCTAAGGTTGAGATGATGACTGCAGAACGTGCGGATGAAGGTTGCACGAGCTTGCTCACCGCGCCATTTGATTTCAACAGAACAATTAATTGACTTATAATTCTGTCAATTAAGCATCTCGAAGCCAGTAACTTGTCTTTCTCATATAAAGGGGAAAAAATGTACAAATTTTTTTAAAACTCGGATTAAAGTTTTGCGATTTTAAGGTATTTGTTCACAGAAAATAGTTTTACAGGGACACGCCGTGTTGGAAGTTTTTGTATTTTGTAATGCCGACGATATATCACGGTCGTGCGACAAAAATATTACTTTAAGAAGTTTTACCGGAGATATTTTTCAGTTTGAAAAATTTTACGAAATTACATTTGCGCTTGGCGAAGATACCGTACTTTGTTGAAACATCACGAGTAAGGTGGTTGTGAGTATATTCATTTTATAAAGATAAACGACGGTCGACAAGTAAGATTTATAAATCTCATTTGATTCGAGTTTTTTAAAATTTAAGTAACAGCTATGAATGGTTTCTTCGGTTGAAACCTTTCCATTCAGCTTCTAATCTAAATTTCAAGCAGAAAATTATTACACGCGCAGATTATATTAATATTAGAATACCGTAATAATATGCATTTACTGACGTTAGATCATTATTAATTCATCTATTAAAATGAGTAAAATCGGGCGGAAGCAAAACTCAAGATACATTACTAATTCAATATTTCTTAACATTTAGAATTGCTGTTTATTCTGGCATGCGCAGCAGAAAATCAGTCAAATAGTTTAAAATAAATTCGACACTATGCACGCTTCTGAAAATGTTATAACTCGTGTCATTGTTTTTCGTAATTATTTAAATAAATATAAAACAATACAATGTAAACAAACTTCCAACGTTCATTGGTTTTTGTGATGAAAAGTGTAATCTCAATATTCATATCATCGGCATTCGACACGAGGATAGTATTTGTTCTGGAAGAAAGGCCATCGGTCGAAGACTCGAGGCTGATTAATAATTACCGTTCCCGAGAGGAGGCCGCGCAGAAACAGATAAATATCACCGTACAAGTGTGTTCTCGCGCCACGTGTGCCCGTCAAAAGTGTATGTGTGCTGTTTTTTAACGACGAATAAAAAAACGTCCACGAAGGCCGCAGCAACGCGCGGGTACATCGCATCGCAGTGGAACACTGGTGGCCGAGGCCGGCTCGCGCAGCCAGGTCCGGCTGCCGGCGCGCACGGAGGCCCCCGGCTCTGATTGGCCGCTCGCCGCTCGCGGATCCAGACATGGCGGCAGCGAATCGGCGGTGATTACATATCTTCTAAAGTGATAGTAGTCGCGTCAAAATCTTTTGAGGCCACTCTCCGCGATGATGCGGGTATCTTTCGCCGGGGGGCGTCATCTTCGGAAGAAATACTAAATTGAATGTGTACGCTTATTACCTTCAGATAAAAAGACTACACGTATAACCGGTACAAACTTTCTAAATTCTCCCCAAGGCCAAAAATTAAAAAAAAAATTGAATCACTATCAAAAGTTAATTTTTAAACTAGCGGTCTCAGGAAAAATATGTTATATAATTGGACGTATATATATATATGTGTGTGTGTGCGGTAGATCCATTTATGACATAGTAAAAAATAAAAGAATAAGGAAAGAATGAAAAGTTGATCTTAGTATAGTAACTAAGATTAAGAAAGGGTCACTTAGGTGGTTTGGTCGTATGGAGCAGATGAATGAGGAGAGAAAGATACATGATGCAAGTGTTGATGGCACCAGAAATAGAGGACGTCCGCAGAAGACTTGGCACGACCAGGTAAACCAGATACTGGAGGATGGTCCTGTTAGAAAGAATAATGTCAATAATCGGCGAACTCGTATGAGAAGATGTATAAACGTGGATGAAATGAGAATTGTGTGTCATGACAGAATAATGTGGCGCTACATCTTCTCTGCCTACCCCAGCGGAGAAAAGTCGTGATGGTAAGTAAGAAAGTATAAATATACATCTTGGGCGCAAGGAGGATAAGAATATAGTTAGTGATGTCCCCTGTGGGTTCGCACCTGTTTGAACGAACCGATTGTTAAAATTCAAAATCACTCGCCGAACCGGTTGTTACTAAATATTCACAATAATAAAATCAAGTGTGAGATACCGAATATATTTCATAACATTGAGAATTGCTGTTAATTCTGGCATGGGCACCAGAAAATCAGTCAAATAGTTTCAAATATTCGATACCATGCTCGCTTCTGAAAAAGTTACAACTTATGTCATTCTTTTGAAAGTCCTTCAAGGACCTCAAACGACTGTAAATTGGTAACCCTCGTGGTGGACCCGACGATAGAGTTACTAGGAAGCTATGGAGCTGTATAAACTATGTCTAAATATGATGCAAAGTTGACGAAGATATGGAGAAATCGATCCAACATGGTTGAAAAAACTAAAATCCGTATCATTATTATTGGTCATATCTCTGGTAATATTCGTAGCATTATACGAAAAGGAAATGAAGTGGAAACTTGGACATTGAGAAAGAAAGAAGATACTATCTTGGATGCCTTCGAGATATGGTACTGGCGGCGGATTCTTCGCATCTCGTGGACCGAGGAGAGCACAAATGTCTCTACCCTCCTGGAGCTAATGATAACCGTAAGAGTTTGAACAAAATGCAAGAAAAGGATTCTCTCGTACTTTAAGACACGTTGTCAGAAAATACGATGAAAGTCTTGACAAACTCGTAATCACGAGAAAGCGAGCAAGAGGACACTTTAGACCAAATAAAGGAGTTAATAGGGTTCTTTTTTTAAATGCTGCGATCAACATGGTTCAAGACCGGGAAGAATTGAGACGTACTGTGCATCAAGTTTCAGATATGTTAGGTGATGACGAAGCTCAGCGTTGAACACACGATGAAGAAGATGACGCTTAAAGGAGTCAACGCAACGCGAGCGAGAAGTCCCTGAAACTGGAGAGTTGTCCGGGAGGCATCTCAGAAATCAACGAAGCCTACCTGTATCACTCTTTAACTACCTTACACCGATTAATTTGAAAAGCGTCGGGTCGCTTTCAATTTAGTCCGGGCGCGCCGCAGCGAGTCCCCGTAACAGGTTATCTAATGGACCATTCTAGACTTCGTGCCGGTCACGAGTCGCGAGTAGGCGCGGGCCGGCACATAGTAGGAAAGGCCTTGGCATTCCGGAGACAGATCAATCACTCGCCAGCATACGCTTATCTGCCCGTGCGAGACCGGCGGCCGAGCGGGCTGGCGGGCGGCGCGGCGGCGAGGGGTCGCGCACGATAGCCGGGGAAATGCCAGCAGCCATTGTGGAAATGTACGTAAAAGGCGATTTCCGCCGCACGAGAATAATAATAATTTTACTGAGTGCGAGATTTGAAATATCTCTGCTATTTCTCTTTACAATTTGAGAGAATGCATATGCATATTTTAAAACCTCTACAATCCAGTGTCGAAATGTTGAATAATACACAAATATGATAATATACATATCTTAATATCTCGTAAATAATTTCAAGACGTGAAATATAACACGCGTTATGACAATGTCGAAACCGTAAAGTTTTTGTATTTTCAAATTAGTGAATAATGAATGGAACATGAATATGAACGTGTCTTGTAAAATTTCAAAATAAGAAATAAAGATTAGAAGAAAATTAAATAATTTACAGATATTAACTTTTTATGCTATTGTGTTTAATGTTTCTATCGGCATATTCGTGGTATTGCACGCCTTACAGCATTATATAAGAATTTTACTTATAAAACGTATTTCTATAAATAAAAATGAAAATTAATCAACTTTTTTAACAACATATTATTATCAAAATAATATAAGGTAATTACTATTAATGCATCAATATGTGTAATGATGCAATAATAGTGAAATACGTAAATCATGTATTTTTAATAATGCTTTAGATTGTGTAGTAATATAATATTATATCAACAGTAATCCAATACAAATATTAATTTATTGAATAAAAAAATGAAATGAAAATAATTTACTCGTTTGAGATAATAGATAACTAAACATAAATATAAGCATATCGAATAATGATAAATATTATACAATATGCTCAAAATACATCGTAATATTTACCCTTGCATTACATTAATTGTTTTCAATAATATTTTTAAAATAACAAAATACCTATTCCGTCTGTCTTGTACTCTTTAAAGCCAATTTGTTTGCTGTCGACAAGTCATATTTTAAGGTCGTAACAAGGATGATAGAATACCACACGTACGATTACTCTCTTCGTTGATTAATATCCAGTTGAAAACATCCCCTCACATTCGACTCGGAATATAGCATCCTCTTTATCTGCTGACGAATAAAAGCGGAATATCTCAGACAGAGAGCGAAACGCTGTAGTAGAAATCGCGGCGTGGCGGAGGAGCAACAAGACAGATCTCTACCTCGAGTTGACGGGCAAATTGTTGCCGGGAGAGTTTTGAATTAAACGAATGTTATTGTTGATTAACATAAACAGAATGTCTGCTACGACAGCCAAATAATAATTTTACCCAGACAGCGAGACATATCCCACAACGGAAATCTTGCGGCTGGTTACATTAGACTCTTAATGTTCTCGATGAAATAAGTTTCTCCGTTCGCGTAACGCATTTTCTAATAATTCAAAACTTATTATTGATGTGAAACTTTACAAATTACAACTCAAGATCTGTGGTTCAAATAATGATACAAAAAATACGTTATTTTTCTTTTTAACTTTGTTTTATTAACCCTTTATTGAGTAAAAATACATCTATCGGTTTAAAAAAATATCATTTTCTTCTTCAGGATGTCAATAACTAATGAAAAACATATGTAATTGTTTCTTTAACAGAATCAATTCTTAAAAAACAATAATATTTAAAAAATAAAATTAGTACCTAACTCAAATTGTTACTTGATACAAAATAACTAGAATAAGAAAATTATATTTTTCGAAACCGGTTCGAATAAGTAGTTAACAAAACAACGTTAAAAATAAAAATAATTAATTATAACCACAAAGTTAATTTTGCCAATTTTAAAAATATTATTTTTTAATTTGTATTATATTTACATAACCTAACAGTTTTATTTACAAATTTACTTTTACATTTACTATTAACAAATTACTTTAAATAATTTATCTTATAAACTAAATTTCTGAATTCTAATTTAATCTTAACATTTAAAATTCTGTGCATACAAATGTTGAAACTGTAATTTGTACGCATGCCAGGCGCCAGAAGATTTAAAAAGTGAAACGAAAGGAAATAAAAATATTATACAAATAAAAAGTTCGCTGGAAATTATTTAAATACAATACGTCTGTATAGTATAGAATCTGAGATTTTCGGTTGCAGGTTTGGTATACGATAATACAGACGGTAAATGGTTAGCCGGGTGAAAGTTATTATTTTCGATATTATCGGTAATTGATTTCTGTATTGGGTACCGGTAACATCGCAAATACGTTTAAATTATCTGCATAACTGGTAACGCTAAAATCGGTAATGGAATGTATAAAATAAACCCTGATTCGATTGTTAAAGGGGGGAGGGATAAGAGCTGAGCCATCTTGTCTCCAACATACGAGGTAACAACAATGGCGTAAGATTTTTTTGGAGGGACCCTATTCGGGGAACATGGTGAAATTGTTTTTTTTTTTTAATATCAGGTCATTTTAGCTTTGTATATAATTGTATAAAGTAGTAAGAAAAATTGGATTTTTTTTTAAATAATACTTATTATTTTATTTTATATTTGGTTTGTTTTTGTTAATTTTTTTACAAATTGTTATGTTTTTAGTGAAAGTTTTTATAGAATCTGTTTATAAATTTTGTTCAATAGGGTCAAGAATTGGGTAAATAAGTGAAATGGGACGAAGATGATGGGATGGGAAGAAAATGGGGATCGGATGAGGGATCATATAGGCCGAAGGACTTTATGGAAGGGTTTGGGATGAAAATCAATTTAGAAAAAAGTTTAGACGATAAAGTCGTTTGAGTGAGGGCATGTTTGAGTCTCTGTGAATGATTGTGTTCTAACAAACCAAGGTGAGTTTGTGATTCTTCTAAGGATGTAGTTTTGTTTGGATTCTATATGAGTATAGGACGGATGATTGCTTTGTACAAGAGTAATTTGTTTTGTAGGGATAGTGAACTGTAGGAATTTAGGAAGGGATATAGTCTGTTATAGGAAAAATAAAACCAAAATGTATAAAATAAAAAAAAAATTTCGTTGATGTCGAAAATTTACATAATGAATTTGTAAAAGAAATATGATATTTAAAACATCGTCCGTAAAGTATAGACGAATAGTAAAACCCTAATTAAAATATTAAAAGAAAATGTCCCCAGAGTAATGAAGAACCGGCAGTCACAATTCCGCGATGGAAAAAGTTAACCGATAGTAACTTCAGTTTGTCACCGATGTTCTGCGCCGGTGGGTACTTTCAGTTGACCCTAAAATGTCAAAGTTCAATCTGGAAACACGTTTCAATGTCAAACTATCCGATATAAGCAAAACTGTAATACTCCTAGGATTCAATCGGCCAATATGTAAATATGAAATTAAATATCGTAAGAAAAATAATTGTTTATTATATGTACAATTTAACGACAAAAAATGGATTAATGACTAAATAAATCTGTTAAGTATGACAACATTATAGATAAAAATCAAACATTCTGGCGTTATTAAAAATCACAGTGACAATATACGGAAAACATATAAATACAAGAAAAATCTTATGTGGTGCTCAGTTCTTCTGTAATACAATATTAATTATTAGTTCACCTGCTTAAATTTTATAACCTAGACTGAAAAATCTCATTCACAAGATCAATGATGACAAAACGGATAAAGGGTTGATAAACCATTGCCCAAATCATTAAATAACTCCAACATATTATTCTTTAAGGTCTGAAGTAAAAAATGGATCAACAGATTCAACGTTTGTGAATTTACCACAATTTTTTTTTCTTCCTTTTACTACAATTATTTTAATCCCAGTCCCCGCGTCTTCCCCGTAAACCTGCAGGAAAAAATATCCCGGTGTGGTGTATTGAGGGGTCCACGCGTTGGGCGCAGTGGGGCGCAGAAGGGTGCGGAGGGGCGCAGGCGGGCGCATGGATGAGGGAAGGAAAAATTCGATCAATAAATCGGCCTATGGGAGAACGTAAACACTGCCGTGCCCGCATTAGCTAGGCAGCCGACCGGTGGGAGAGCGACGCCTTGTGATCCATCCGTATCGCGAGTGTGCTGCTGTACACGTGCTGTAGCTTACACATCATAATATAAAAGAATACCAATTTACTGCCTATTACTTATTTTCCTGAAGAAAATGGAAATAATCCTCAGATGTAGGTAGATATACACTTACCGAGCCAAAGCAAGTTATTTTATTCTAGACCACAAGTAGCCATTTTAATGGTACAAATAATTAACTAACTCTACGTTCCTTCGTTAAGAAAATAGAACGCCACAATCATGTATATGGCATACCATCTTCTCATAATAATCTTCTCCAATATCTGGTGTAACTGCACATGCCGAGACTTTTTCAGACGCAGACGTTCCTATTGTCTTTAACATTCACCTAACACATTTTATTTTTTATTCACCATCCTCTTCTCAGGTTCCCGACGATTGATTCCCCGACAGTTGATCCCCCGACAGTTGTTCTCTCTGACAGTTGATCCCTCGGACAGTTGAGCCCTCTATCAATTGATCCCCCAAAGCTTCTTCAAGTACTTACACCAGCATCGTGAATTTCCTGTCAACTGTCCGAGGGTACAACTGTTCGAGGGATCATCTGTTAAAGGGATCAACTGTAGGGGGAAAACTGTCGGGGGATCAACTGTCGGGGGAACAACTGTAGTCAATAGTCGGTGCACCTCTACTCACTCTTACGTTCCACATTCCCAAACCGTCTCAGTGACCCTTTCTTAATTACATTCTTCATCATTTCCTTATTCTTACATTCTTTACCCTATCGTACAAACATTTCCTACACATGTACGCCTGGCCATTTCCACCGCATTCAGTCTATTTTTGATCCTACTTAACGTGATGGACAATTTGAAACGACATATGTCGAATCGGCATAAACCCCAAATCATGAAAATATTAACAACTATATTAAAAAAATTATCGTAAATAAGTGCAATAATTTTCGTGACTCAAGCACAGACTGTAGGTAAAATATTCGCGTCTAATTCTAAGAATAGGTAATTAATTGTAAATAAAAAAAACGATCTATATGTAACATTTACAGATATTTCTACTAGAATGTTTTCCCTTTCAATTCATGTAATTAATTAAATACTTAATATATTAGTAGTCAAAAAACAGATAGTAAAAGTACCATAGTGAAAGCATCGAGGCACGTGTGATGTGAGTATATTGTGTGTAAGTATATACTCGTGCACGCAGAAAAAACATTATAAAGCATTGTTTTTTATTTAATTCATTAAATTAGTGAGGACGTTAGGATATTCTGACAGATTAATACTGAAATTTTAAATATGAATTAAATATATAAATTAGAAAGATATACATATAAAATCAATTTTATCGAAAAGTATTGTTGTTGCGCCACCGAAATTCGAACCTGGATATCTTTCCAAATCGGGGAAGGTGCATTATCCAACTATGCTACAGCGACGATATTTTAGCGACAAATTTTCGAACCTGTATGATATTAATATATTTAACCGTTCCATTATTTGAAAGAGCGTTATTATAGATGTATTAATTTGAGAAAGGTGTAACATATATATTCGAAAATTTGTCGTCAAAAATAATGTCGCTGTAGTATAGTTGGATGATGCCCCTTCCCCGGTTTGAAAAGAGATCCAGGTTCGAATCCCGGTAGCAACAACAATATTTTTCGATAAATATGATTTTATATGTATATCTTTCTAATTAATACATTTAATTAGAAGTTAAAATATCACAGACCGTCTGTTCTGAATAATTACAACTTCACAATAAGAATCACTTAGGTGGTTTGGTCATATGGAAAGGATGAATGAGGAGAGAATGGTAAGAAAGATATATGACGCAAGTGTTGATGGGACCAGAAATAGAGGACGTCCGCGGAAGACTTGGCACGACCAGGTAAACCAGATAATGGAGGATGGTTCTGTTAGAAGCCTCTACAATCGGCGAGCTTGTATGACAAGATGTATGAATGTGGATGAGGCGAGAATTGTGTGTCAGGACAGAAAAGTGTGGCGCTCTATCCTCTCTGCCTACCCCCACGGGGAAACGGCGTGATGGTAAGTAAGTAAGTAAGTAACAATAAGAATGTATTCTCTTAATAATATTGAAATGTATAAGTGTGAATCATATCAAATCTCAATTGCTTCGTATATAGTAAAATGCATTTTTTTAGAAAAATAATTGACCACGAGAATGCCGAGAAAGCTTACCACAGGAAATGCATACATATTTACATAACTATTGATACAATTATTTTACATTATGCATCATATTTGCTATGTAGAATCTCGTGACTCGGTGCCGGAAATGGGAATGCAAAATTACAAATACGTCATCAATTTCAGATAATTTCACAGATGATCGTAGGTCCTTCTAGCAAGGTTTAAGATCATACTATCCAGTAATAATATATTATTTAATATAATAAAACTACATTATATTTATGTACGTACGTTAAATTTAGTTACTAATTAAAGCCTGTTAATGTAACTTAAATCATAAAAAAATAGAAGTTCTATACATAATCTACTGGCAATCAATCATCGAAATATATTTATATTCTTTCCAGTTTAATGTAGTTTGAAAAAATGAATTAACAAAAATTAATATAATAAAAATCTTACTAACGTCAAATATTTTTTTACATCTATATATTCTACTAACATATTCTTTCTTAAAGGTGGGTTTTTAAAAGAACGCAACAATTATTTTTTAAACTGTTTTTCATTTTTTTAGAGAGTCATTGTAGGATTTTTAGACCGTTTGAATTGCAAGTAGGTAATAATTATATATATTTTTTAAAACTAACACATTAAAAATATTCAGACACTTTTCTAACTAGTAGTTTTCTAATTTAGTCAACACATTAGGTACTCAAGTAATCGACAACATAATTTGGTGACAACAGTTATGACCGATTTCAAATAACAACTGACGTGTCGTATAAGATAATTTGAATGTAAAATACTAAGCAATAGTTTGAGTCGTAAAAAAAAAAACTAAGGAAAAAATAAACCGAGTAAAATTTGGGTTGGTATTCAATATATTAACCATAAACCAGCGTTTACGTCTGGATTGGTCGAGTCCAGACATAAAGTATTTTGACAACAAAAGAGATAATAAATGAGGCGTTTTGATGGCATTTTTATACAACCGACATGTTGTGGGATAAGAAAAATATATCAACACACGAGGGCTTCTAGAGAAAGACGCGGACATAAAAATTGACATAAAGTCATATTATCTTACACACATCTCGGTTTATGGCGCGGACAGTCAGTACAAGAAAACAAACATTCTATTCATATTTTTAAGGGATTCATTTTCAGCAGGCGATAAGCTATCACAAGACGATGATAAATCAAGGGTACAGTAGGGATACCGACGATGGTTTTGGAGCGGAAATAGCTACATTGATATATGTACTTCATTGTAGTGATGAGCTCAAAATCATGAACCGTGAGTTAATCACTGATATCTTTGAGTCACACTCACTATCAGTGATTGAATATTTGGAAATATCGTGATTCGTGATTCAATTATTTTTTTTATTACAAATTGTATTGATTTTCTGACGCTGCAGTTTAAATCGATTATCACTTGAGTCAGTGCCATCTACCGGATTTATTAGCGTCATTTATTGGAATCTGTTTTTGTTGGTAATGTTTATGCTTGCTTGTTGGTAACTTAATTTCGTTCGTATTTTATTTTTTACATCTTGTAGGTATGTGTATGAAGGTGTAATAATTTTATACTAATTATTCTAATTATGTATGCTAGAATATATTTTTTTACGAAATGAAATTTCAATTATATGAATAAAAAAGGTGAAAATTATGTTTTTAAAATTTATTTCGTGTATTGTGATAACAGAAACTGTGATCACAGTCACAGTTTTCAATCACTGATATTATCGAATACCAATCACACAAGTGTGTCAAGAGTAGCATTCTCATCACTACTTCATTGTCCTGGCCCGGAACATGATAATGGCGCTAAGCTATAAATAAAATCAGACTGCATATTTTTTGGAAGCACAAATTTTAATAAAAAAAATCATACTAGTTGAATGCACGCAGAATGATATGCGAAGTAATCACCAAATCAATCAATGATATTGCCACATTTCATTCATATGAATCAAAAGGATTTCTATTTTTAATCTTTATATGCATAAATAAATATAAATAAGGACACATAAATTAAGTCAGATGTAAACTTAAAAAAAAAAAAAATTAAATAAAGCAATATAACACAACGAAGTTCCGAATTTCACAAAAGAAAACTAATTTATTTTGTTAAGGAGAACACATTCTTAATGTGAATACATTATATGAATGTGATATTTTTTAAAATACTAATTATATATTACAGACCTAAGTTCTGAATAATTACAACTTCACAATAAGAATGTGTTCTCCTTAATAATATAAGTTGTATCA
Source organism: Eubasilissa regina (assembly GCA_022840565.1). Lineage (NCBI taxonomy): Eukaryota > Metazoa > Arthropoda > Insecta > Trichoptera > Phryganeidae > Eubasilissa > Eubasilissa regina. The sequence continues at coordinate 5,760,249 of JAINEB010000003.1, forward strand.
ATGTGTCCAAAATTTAATAAAAATGAATTGTTAATTTTGGCGTCTGCCATCAGTTTACTCAAAAGTATTTAAGATTCCGTAAAAACAAAGTAGATGGCTTTCAAACAATAGAACGGTAGATGTATTAATTTGAAAAATGTAACATATGGGTTCGAAAATTTGTCGACAAAGGTACTGTCTGCTGTAGCATAGTTGGATCTTAGCACTTTCCCCAGATTTGAAAGAGATCCAGATTCGAATCGAAAGATGTACATATATAATCGATAAAATTGATTATATATCTTTCTAATTAATACATTTAATTATAAAAATTCTAAGATATACACTTGTATCTTTTGATTTATTATTTAGGCTTGAAGACTACATACAGCACAGTGCGCAAGAGAAGATAATGAGTAACTGTAAAAGGATAGTTAATTCTGTATTCGAATGGGATATTTTAGATTACATCTCCAAGGGGATAACACTATCGAGACTGGCACTAAAAGATCAATTAAACATAAACGAATGACTCGGCGATGAATGTATACCTATATTAGAAGCTAAAAACTAAAACTTTATATATGTTGGCGCATCTTTAGCGACCGTCACTAAATGGATTATCCCTTACTGTAGGCGGGGAGAGTGTTTCTCTGCCAAACGAGTAATTTTAACACACTACTGACACGTGTAACTTTATCATGTAAAGGTGGGAAAATAATTAAATAGATAACACGATATACATATTTTTAGGAGAACACATTCTTATTGTGAAGTTGTAATTATTCACAACATAGGTCTGTGATATTTAAAATCACTTCACAATAAGAATGTGTTCTCCTAATAATAAAGTTGTATCGATGTGTCCAAAATTTAATAAAAATTAATTGATAATTCTGGCGTCTACTATCAGATTACTTAAAGGTATTTGAGATTCTGTAACAATAAGGTAGATGGCTCTTTCAAATAATGGAACGATTAAATGTTTTAATATCAGAAAGGTAACATATAGTTTCAAAAATTTGTCGCTAAAAATATAGTCGCTGTAGCATAGTTGGATAATTCACCTTCCCCGGTTAAGGAAGAGATCCAGTTTCCTATTCCGGTGGCGCAACAACAATGTTTTTCGATAAAATTGATTTTATATGTATATCTTTCTAATTAATATATTTAATTCATATTTTAATATACATATTTATATAAATTATTTTCTGACGACATTTATACCTAACTGCATCGTTACTCGATCGATGTCTGAGAAATTTTAAATAATAAAGGAAAATTAAAACAAACATATAAATTTTTAATTGTAGACACAAGTACAGGCCATTGTACGAGTACATGGTATAAAAATATTCATTTTATTTTAAATACACATGAAGGTATAATCGGAACAGAATGACCAATTGCAGTAGCATGCCGACCTTTACCGCCAAATAATGCGAGAGTAAAGTCTCATTCTAAGGGTTTTATATAATGATAATATTAAAATATCTTCAAACATTACACAAAATAATACAAATTGATTTACTGATTTTTTTGCTTTAATGTTAGAGAGTACCAGGCTAATTGACACGTGAAAATAATTCTAAAATAAATTAGGAAAAATATGTAATAATACTCAGTTTAATCAACATATTGTTTATTTTGGAAATTCCATTAAATAACAAGCTTTAACAAAACAATATAACCTTAAATTATTATATTAATGAAATAACTTATTCAACTTTGTAAGAACGAAAACGTATGGCACTTCGTAGAATTACAAGCAAAAATATTTTGCCTCGCTTAGCCACAAACGTAATGGAATAAATCAAAGTAATAGGTTTTACATCTTGTAGTCTTCAATCCGTCGAAAAGTTTTCCTTTATATTACTCACTTATTGTATTCAAACAAAGATTGTTTGGTGGGTTTCCGCGCGTGAGCAATTCAAATGTCGGAATTATTTATAACGGCTCCTCGAATAACTTCACTCCGCGTCACCGTTAAATCTCATCTTAACGAGGTCGCACGAATCAAAGTAATCGTTAATGTCCCGAAAGAATTAACGCTGCAAGTTCTCATACATTGTCAGCGCTCCACTTGGCGGAATCCCGCGATGGGTATTTTTAGGAATCAACTGTCGCGCTCATCTTGAACTAAGGCAATAATACATCGTGGAGACCAACAAGACCAACAAAGACTGATAACATTTAATTTATTAATGTTAGATTGAATATAAATAAAAACTCATATTTCAGTGTATGCAAATTTGAAAGGGAATAGATAAATGAAATCAAAATTTAAATTTCCACTGAAATATGAATATGAGATATCTTTGTTCTGAAGATATATTTTTCAAATAGAAAAAATAACGATTTGATTGTGTAGAGTATTCTAATATGTTAATATTATAAGCGATGAAGGTTCATTAATAGTAACAAAACATAGTTTTGGTAGTAACCTTTGGTGACACCTATTTTTCGAATTTTATGAAGCTTTATGAAAATCATTTCATAATTTAATCAGGAAGCTGAAAATTTCATTTATCCATAGACGAGTGTGCTGTGTTAATCCCGATTTTCAGGCTAATAAACAGAGTATTAATGTTAATTAAAAACAATCCAAAAGAATTACGATTTACAGTAGTGTTAACGTTAACGCATCCCATTAATATAAATCGCAAACATTATTTAACCTTAAGAATTTATGGATATTTTTCTAAGGCAATAAAACAAGTTTGTAAAATGTAAGTATATAAATAATATTCAATGTGAACAGAGAACGTTCGTAAAACGGTTTGTATGAAAGTGTTAAAGGCTAGAGTGATTTGTCGACTACTGCAAAAATACATCGTGATGGTAACTTTGTTAAATAATATTTAATGCGACATAACTAACTTACCATCATGCCGTTTCTCTGAGGGGGTAGACAGAGGATAGAGCACCGCATTCCTCTGTCCTGACACACAATTCTCGCCTCATCCGCATTCGTACATCTTCTCATACAAGCTCGCTGATTGTTGAGGCTTCTAACAGAACCATCCTCCATTATCTGGTTTACTGTGTTTAATGCGTCTATACTAAATTGTATATTTGAAATGATACAAAATAAATATTATATTTTTGTAAGACCTAATATAATATTTTTAATATAATCAGTACATAGATCATATAAAATAAATTAAAGATTACCAAAAATAAACACTAAAATATAAATTAATTAAAATAAATATATTATTCTGCCAAGCCAGGCTGAATATAATATAATAGACCAGTATAAAAATGCATAAAAATAAGATAAGAAAATGTATGAGCATGATTTCTATATATTTATTTGAAATACACTCTTAAATCGGTCGCGTTAATTACAAGAACGCCACAATACTCGCACCGCTACAGAAGATCCCATTTGAAGGTACTCATAATAGTCAAAAGAATATTCAGTATTAAAATAACCTTCCACCATTCAGTCAAAACTCATGAATGGACGCTTGTAAATAGGAATGGGCTTCCTGGGACCGCATGTATTATAGTTCACATGACTATTATTACTACTAGATGCAAATAACGGCTGTGAGCATCTAAAAAACTGCACACGCAGGGGAGATTACACATCTGCAAGTAACTACACCTTTTTGTTTGGAATATTTGCTGCAACATGATCTCTGGATGTCAGTGCGACTGATTTTTACCGAAGTAGGTACAAGAGGTTTCATACAAAAATATATTAAAATTAAAATAATTTTTATTATATCCAATTTTGGTATACAAAATAATGCAAATGAAATGAGTAAGAGATGAACGATAAAATTGTTAGGGTCCAGGATAACTATTCAAGAAAAATAATTAATACATAGTCGATAACGTTATACCGTAGTGTTGTGGCATACCATTTAATTTAATTGTATAATAGGATACAAAAATATAAATATTACTTATTCAGTATTAGTAAAATTACTTTGTGGCCTCATTTTATATAAATAATTAGATAAATTTTTTTTTTAAAACTACTATTTATTGATTATTCAACATATTTAGCGTGCTATTCTCTTATAACACTTATTCTTATTTCTCAACCAAATTCTCTTTGCAAATAGTCACCTTTTAAATTTGTGTTCATATTAGCTTTTACTTATTCACCACTTTATAGTTTTGTTTTTATCTATGCTGGTATTTTTAATTTCAGTATACATTGTTTCCTGAAGAAGACACCATATAGGTATCGAAACGTGTTGAATAATCAATCAATAGTGATTTAAACAAAGTATTTTGTGTAATTGTTTATATAAATATTACATTAAAGTCTTAAAATAATAATTGAGCAGTTGGGCAAAAATAAATTAAATTTTATATAGAGTTACTGGGGAGGATTACGGAGAAATTAAAGGCTCAAAAATGTATTCTCACATAATAGACAAAAAGTAGGGAATTCAATCTTCATCCTAAGATAGTCAATTTAAAAAAAAATTGATGTGCAATCTCCATTAAAACCTCGTCTATCCGTGAGATTAAAAAAAAATACTATAAAAGATATGTACTTGAATAGCGAAGAAAAAGTTTGGCACTCCATAAGCTACTACACTCATGTACCTAGTGTGTGTCTAGAACCAGTTTAGAGATCACTGCAATGCAGCTGTTTACGATGCAGTAAAGCCGAATATGTCTGCGATGCACTTTTTCACACCGACAGCCACGTGAATCTGCCTTATTAACCCATTTCAGAAACCGTTGCAACGATATTCAATTAAAAATAAAATACAAACGCAAAAACATTTAAACAACTTTTCGAACAATGTATTGTAAATAATATATCAGGTTTGATTTCATCTTGCCACGAGGATATTATCTTCGAAACTGACTACCATATACATAATATAAAAAATTGAACGTTTTTATATTTGTTTTCAATGAGGATTGTCAATCTAATAACACTATGTGATTAGTGAAAATAATATAATTCAAGAGATTTGCACAACAATTCAATAATTGTGTAATTAATTACAAATAATAATCCATCCACAACATACTACTGATTCATTGAGTTAATTCTTAAGTTCTGTAGCGTGCCACTATCTCGCAGTTTGGGTTAGGCAAATAACACCAGACTCGAAATGCATTTATTTGAAAATAACCTATTCGTGTAAGAAATACGGCCGAATAGTGAGAAATGTAATAATTTTTAGGAAGAAGATACAATTTTGTATATTAGGCATTCGCGCGATTCGCTGATAAATCATTGTAAATTATATAAAAAATTATATTATATAATGATGTGTAGTAGTCTAAATTATCATGATTATGTAAATCGAAAACGCGTACAAATAAATTCGCAAAAAAAAAACATTGAAAAATATTAACAAAACAGGATCCAAGTCATATGAACCAAAAGGTTTGATACAAAAATTATTACTGTAAAGAAAAATTACCGGAACTTGCGTGACGTAACATGGTAAATATTTCAAAAAGTATAATTGCAGAAAGGACACGGCATCACGTGGTGGATATTCTCATAAAGGGCGCCATATTGACGCGGGAATAGAGGAGGGGTGAAAAGGTTATTGCGTTTACCCCTAAAAACGGAAACAACATATAAATACATTACACACACATACACACACACGTGCAGTTCGGGGGTGTACATCTCCCAAATATGTAGAAGCCGAAAATAAAACTCCAGTAGTTATTTTTAAACAAAATGTGTACCAAAAAAACATGTACGAGGGGATGAAGGCAATGTAGCGGAATGCTATTTTGGAATTTTTAACCCAACCTTCGCCATTGTAATTAAAAGGGGCTGTTTTACATTTTTATAACATGGTGTGTGTGTATATATAAAGCTATAACTATCTCAAACAATAAGTTACGTCAACATTTTGAGTTTTGTTGAAATTATAGGTTTTCAATCGTATTTTTACATAGTGCTACAGGGGTGGTAAATATATATGCAGATGATATCTTCTTCTTCTGGCGTTGTGTACATGTTCAGGGGTAGTTTTCTAATTGCAGGTTCATAGCAGTATCCAACATCTGTCTAAGCGGACGTCTGTTCTTGGGAACATGGAACAGCTAGATTTGAGAGATTTCTTCGCTTCCGAATGGTTTGCAACCAAAACAGTTTCATACTACCCAGCCACCGTTCATTCTACTTATCTTTGTTTAATCTTCATTATTAGTAATTGTTTTTAGTAGGCTATTTGGGTCAACGAATTATATGCCCAAAATATTAAAAGTTAATGGTACTTAACGACACGCATTTTTTCTTGATCTCTATTGATTATCTTTATTGAGTATGTCACTCCAAATCATGTAGAGTAAAATCACTCGTCTGCATTATATGCGATCACGATCATTGTAATTTTCTGTTGTCTCGTGATTCTTTTTCCATAGTTTACTCCGATTGCCGGCTGTCCAACTTCCAGAACTTAACAATCTGCATTCCGCGTGCACCGCCGCCAAAAGACGTTTAGCTTAGGCCGGTTCAAATGGTTCTGACGGCCGACAAGTTTGCAGCTTTACCCACATAATATAGAGTGCACATACTCAAGTTTTTTTTTAATCAGGGCTAACAACCAAACTCTGTATAATACCTAAACATTCACTATGAAAATTTTCTGGAACTGCGTTATTTGTTGTATCTATTACATACTCAATCTCTGTGAATGCGCACACATCGGAGAGGTGTATATTTTGATATATACGTAGATTATAGAAAAATACAAAGCTTCATTGCGCAGACTTTTCATAGTGTGTTATACTGTATCGTCTGAAAATATTGATACGTTAAGTAATACCGCGTCTTAACGATCTACAATTCTGAAATGTTGTTTTACCTAATACGGGCTTAGCAAAGTGCACACTCGTAGATCAGACGTCTCAATCTAATCTGACATCTCGCCGCGTGAACGCGCGATTCGTGATCTCGAGATTTTAAACAGACGATATCAAACACGCTACAGGACACGACAAGTGACAGGAGACCGAGTAGAACATGTGCTCACAAGATTAAACGTTTGCTTGTCTCCAAGGATATTAGATTAGCAACGTCCGAGTGACATAATGAACGTACCATTACCATTTCTATAGAAAAAACAGAGTTTCACCGTTCTTGGATTGTTTATCTATCTTGTAGCTAATGAGCTACCCCACTTGTAGTTAAAGTTACCCAGAGGTCTCACCGCGTTTCTACAAAATAGTTATTCCTTTCCGGTCCCGAAAAATTATAATGTGTTAGTGAAGGAGATATATAGTGTATCGAGCACAACACGAGTGCTGTAGTTTAAAAAAATGGTTGTCGGAAAGAGGAAGATATCTATAAATTAATTAAAACACTTCTATATATTTATTTATAACAATATATTTTACACAGATTTTAAAATCCATTGCCCAACTAGACAAGCCTGTTTTAGGGCAAGTTATATTTCACAAAATCAAATAACTCATTGAAGGCAAAACACAATCAAATAGAATACGTAACATACAAGGCAAGTAAACGTGAATATATAAAAAAGTGAGAAAAAAATACCAATGTGCAATACTATATGTAAAAGAATGTAAACGCATATAAGGTAAAGGGAAATGTGCAAAATCAAAACATACAAAATGCAGTTATAAGAATTATTTCATAATATAAAACAGTTTAGTCTCAGTGTCTGCTCTACCTAATTTCAACCATCAATTTGAAACATCCCTTTTAAAAGCCTTAATGTCAATTAAAGTTCAAATTTTATTTCCAATTTGATTGTATATTCTGGGAGCTTAAATGGTGAATAATCTTTGAGCAATCTTGAATAATCTTGGAACTATTTTAAGATTGTTTGCTCTTGTCGGATATAACATATTGCAGTCCTCACAGATGGAGAGCTGATTTTCCTATGAAAGCTAATTAGTATATTCAGCACATATAAGTGTCTTATATCTAAAACCTGAAATTACCTAAAAAGTGGCTCTAAAGTTTGATAACTATTGTTTTTAACAATTTTGACACATAATTAATAATAGTAAACCACGGGCGGTTGCGGTCAGGATATTGACATAAGTTGTACGTAACTATATATTTTGAAAAATAAGGCGAAATTTAACATTACAGTGTATTAAAATCGGAATAATATACGATAATAACTGTGATTGTAATATATTAGGAGATACATATATAACCTATTTCGTATTATTAAATACAGCATATTTCGAAGTACTGACAGCACGCCGTTGGAAAACCAATTCAAAATAGAAACAAAAGTGTAACAGGTGACAAAATATTATCTCTTTTCTAGCTTAGTTACTTTTCTCTAGCTTATTTATAATGAACCGAATGCAGATTAGTTATAGCGACGTGTATAAATTCTCGTAGGCCATTATACAGCGCTCACCTCTATCTCGATACCCACGCGGCCGAATATTTCATATCGCACATTTTTTATCGAAGACATTTCGGTGCACGATTTCGGAAGTAGGTCACACATTTCGAATTAATTAGGTACTTCCTCGATAATAAAAAAGAGTAAAAAAAAAAATATATATATATATATTAAAGATAATAAAACATATTTAAAATAAGGCTTAAAGTATATCTAAGCTATAAACAATATTGGACGAGAAAAATATAAACATAAATGATAAAAAAAAATAATCAGCTTATATTACTTTTTTCAGGCTCTCTTGTAATCCTTTTCTGAAATAATTGAACCTTATTTATTTTAAGTGAGATTAGACGAATAGGATTGTCGTGAAATCTCTTCAAAATCTCGCCAAATGTCGCGCTGTTCGCAATAAAATACTAATTTTTTTTTTGCTTTCGTGTTGATGTCTAAGACTTTAATATTGCAATATACTAAATAGATATAAACAGTATTTTTAATATACATTAAGTATAAGATCACCTGACGTGAATGACGTATATAAATTATTTATAATTTATCTGAATTATCTGTAAACAAATATCTCGTATTATGTATTTCCAATAAATAACAATAAATACAAATATTCTATAAAAAAACTAACACATCGTAAATTGCGTACGCCTGACTAGCCAAATTTACGTGTAATTTGAAATTTATGAAACATTATGAAATATTTTTTAACAAATTTGTCAGTTTTTCGAAACTTTAAAATGGTAAAAAAAAAATATTTCTATTTGTTAACTTTGTTTTATCAATCATTTAATGGATTAAAATACATCTAGCGGTTTCGAAAAACATAATTTTCTTCTTCAGTATGTCATTAACTAATCAAAAACATATGTTATTATTATCTATTATAAAAAACCATAATTATTTAAAAAATAAATTTAGTGCCTAACTCAAATTGTTGTTACATGATAAATAACTTTTAAGAAAAAAATTTTGAATGTAATTAAAATTAGTTGGTTGTGAATAATTTTTTGATTAGTTTTACACTCTTTATTTATCTCCAACGATACCAAATTATTTAATTTATGACCAACACTGTTTACATGCAAAATTGACAATCCCAATGTTTTATCAAAAACCATGACCAATTTCTATCAAATATGATTAGAAAATTCTGAAAACCCACTATTTTTCTTACATCTCATATACTCCTTTACTGTCATATTAAAATTTTTACCCGTTTTACCAATATAAAATGCGGCACAATCTTAACAACTAAGTTTATAGACACCAGAATTGTTAAATTTATCATCTTTGTCTTTAGAAATTATGAGTAAATTTCCTATATTATTATTTGTATAAAATGCCGGTCTAATATTTCGTGGTAGATGTTTAGATATTTGATTCGAAAATTTATTTATGTATAAAATCCTGCGCCAATAATCATTATTTTTTTTTCTTTGTGATTTATATAAAAATTGACTAATACACTATTTTAATTATTTTTTTAAAATATTGTCTATTAAACCTGTATTATACACGTTATTAATTTTTAAATTGTATTCAATTCTATATTGAAATTGGATGCTGACATAGGAATATTGATTAAACTATGTATCATGGAGTGAAACCCTGAATGCTCGTGTGATAATGGATGATTAGATTCACTGTGTATGATAATATCTGTAAAAGTTGGTTTTCTAAAAATTTTTAATTCAATTTTTTTATTATTTTTAATCAATGTTGGATCCAAAAAAATTTAATTTCGAATTAAAAAAAAAGTGGTAAAAAGATTTTTACGACCGTTGAGTATCTTCTATGTACAGTATTCTGGCCCAATCTGATGCGTATATCTGAAACGTCAAACCAGAAGGGTCAGATATACACGACAGATTAGTCCAGAAAACTGTACACAGTAGATTTAAAATGGTAGTCTCTTAAAGTAAACACATTTTATGTAATCCTACCGTAAGTTTATAAATCATTATAAATCAGAAGTTTCAAAAGTCATTGTAAAAAGGATGCACTTGAAATTTATAAATATTATTAAATAAGACGGCCTAAAATTGAAAACTTTTTGGTAAGTACTGTAAAATCAATCGAATCAAAGGTTTAACCCCCGTAGTGAACCTGCGATACAACGGAACTTACACATAAAATAGCTTGTCATCAATACACACACTTATACACCAATATACCCTGATTTAAATACGCTATTATAAGTCAAAACTTAATATATTACATGACCAGCACTAATACGACATTTCGGCGATATCAACCCTGACGATGGACCCTAGAGTAAAAAACATCACATGTCAGAATACCCTAGAAAACTATACAAAAGATAAAAACTAAAAACCAATTTAAAATTAATTTTCTAATTTATATTATTCATGAGTCATGTCAATATACCTGATCAGAAAAATATCCAGTTGCTTGCAGCAGATATAGATTTAGGTTACGCTGTTACTAATGATATTATACAATCACACATAATATATGTATTTACTACTCGTATATGCTGTACATAGGGTTATGAACTTTCATTTAACCAATGTCTTTAGACAAAATGAATCTGTTTATGCTACCCTACCATTTATTTAATTGTAATTTTTTATTATTATTTACTACTAAGTTTTAACAAAATAATACCGTCTTACCTATAGAAAATTCAATATAAAAATGATGAGCGTTTTTTACACTTTTTATGATTGAACATGATTCTTTTACTGTTTGAAAGTACATCAAGTACGAGCTGAAAACCCTTCAAATGTCATTCTGTTAAAAAAATAGCATATGTAAGGACTCCGTACAAAACGGATCAGCTGAATGGGGTTTCCAATTCAGTAGATAGCTAATTGTATGACTTGAGTAGAACAATAGCCTAAAAACAGAGGAGCAATTTTAGTAGGGATAAAAGAAACATAAGACGACGACAGCGCCAGCGGCGACAGCGTGAGTCGTGGTAGTTTTTAGAACAAAGCCATTAAAGATTTTACTGGTACACTACAATCTCGCGACTTCGTGTCTATACTATATAGAAACTATTCACGAAGTAGTGAGTGAAATATACAGTCCATATCTTTGGAAATGTCAGCAGATCCGAATTGTGGTGAGTGCCAATTTGCTTCCTGTCCTGAGATTCTTCCGGCATCTATGCTTTGTACGCAACATCCAGTATAAAATACGGATTTTGAGATACGAATAATAGATTAACAAACACAATTACGTATCGCTTCTCGCCAGACTGAGTACTGAAAGCGAGTTTATGTGATGCTTGAATGAATCGAACAACGTCGCCTTTGTGTTACGTTAAAGATCATCATGAATATAAATGTGCGTATTGCTTCAACAACTGGTGAATTGTTTTAATAAGGCCGCGGCCCGATAGCGACGTTACATAAAACGTCCGATAAGGACTTGTGGGTCAATAGACCACAGCTCGATAAGACTGAAACAGTTGTCGGCATCTGCCAGTTACGGTCACGGCCGCAAGTAAAAATACATTACAATCGCAAAGCTGTACCCGACGAAAGCAAAGGTGGACCAGGCGCTTTTTAAATCTTTTCATACATCATTTTAACGTATAAAATGTATAATATTATTTTATATTTTATTTTTACCTTCACCGGTATCGGAATCGATACCACGCGTCTTCAAAACCTTCTCGATATCATAAAGACTTTGGCGGTGCCAAGTATCAATTCAGATTCCTCTTAGATGAGCAGACGCTTTACCGTCTTGTTCCCCCATTAAACTGCGGTGATAAATTATCATATAAGTATGTAATACTGTTTTTTTTGTGTTATAATATAATGCATTGATTAACTTGTAAATTCGTGACATTATATTTGCACCCGCCTACCACTAATATAATTCTTATATTTTAAAATTACTCTTTTTAAAAAGTTACCCCTTTGTACTTGAATTTTGTAGCAAGGTAATATCAATAAAGAATTTTTTTTAAATAGCCATTATCATATCTTATTTGTACTCTTCCGTTGGTAATGTAATAGGGTTGTCGTTTTAATAAGGATTTTAATAGTTGCGGTTCGAGTACAACACGCACGCGATTGGTACAAGATATTATATGTAGACTTAAAATCGTGTGCCATATTTTTAATTTGAAATGTAATAGGTCCGAACATCATTCCATTATTTATTAAATTTGAAATAGAAGCAATCGAATAAACATGAAATGAAATGTAACATTAAAACGCACGCGGCGGGAGAATCCGCGTGGCAGTTTGGACAGACGTCAATCTGACAGAAACTGTTCGTATATCCTAGCAAGAAAATATTTCAACACATTAACGCACCCCTTACTGACAGAATATTTTAATACAAATTGTATTTTTAAAAAGAATTTTTATTTTTAAATTATCTTAATAGGTATACAGATAAATAATGATAACACGATATATATGCATTATTTGGTTATAAGTGTCAAAGTAACTAACTAAAACCATATAAAACTTTGAAAGAAAACAAACACGTTGTGGCTTGACATTATTTAATTTAATTAAAACCATATATGTCATGTTATTCTAATGTTATTTTAATAAAACTATTTTAAAATAAATCTAGTACCTAACTTAAATTGTTACGATGATGAAAGATGTGGAAAATGACTTAATGATACAAAATTATTAGAAAAATTCTATTCACAAGTTTCATTCTAAAAATACGAGGTTAATTTTGGTTAGTTATTTATAATATTTTGGTTATTTCTAACGATTCTAAATTATTCTATTTAAGACCAACATTGTTTATATGTAAAACAGACAATAGCAATTTTTTTTTATCGAAAGTATCATCTTTTTCTATTACATGATTGGAAACTCTGAAAAACCTTTACTCTTTAAATATCTTAAATGCTCTTTGAGTGTATGTTAAAATTATAACCTGTTTTTCCAATATACAAAGCAGTACAATCTTTACAGCTAATGTTATAAACATCGGAATTATTAAATTTATCATCTTTGTTTTTGGAATTTATGAGTAATTTTCCTATATTATTTGTAAAAAATGCCGGTCTAATGTTTTGTTATAGATATTTGTTTCGAAAATTTATTTGTGAATCCTACAACAACAATCGTTATTATTATTATGTTTTATCTGTGAGCTATATAAAAATACTAATACTCTTGTAATTTATTTTTTAAATCGTGTCTATTAAGTACGTATTGTACACATTATTTAATGGTATTTATAAATCAATATTGAAATTAGATAGTGACATAGGAATGTTGACTAGACGATGTATCGTGGAGTAGAAAGTGAGTGTTTATTCTGCAAAAAAAAAAAAAAAAACAATTCAACTTTGGCTTCTATAATTTAAATTGAATATGATTAAGTATGTCATTAAACTGCAGTAAACAAACGAATACGAAGAGGTCCGAAAAGTGGGCCAACAAAAAATGTACCACTGGCAAAAAAAAAAGGCAGAGAAACACAAAATAAGCAACACTGATATCCGACGGCCGTGACATATAATTCTAAAGGATGTTTTTGGAATTGGCGGCATTTTTTCCAACGACAGCCTGACAGCTGATTCGTGTCACTGCTCCAAAAAGTGGTCGAAAATTGGACTTACAGATTGGGCCTTATTCGAGCCAGCCGCGGCACCCATATGCGCAAAATCATATTTAAACACTAATGACATAAAATTATCTCTGACCATGGCCATTACCACGATTTGTATGTATTTTATTTCATTTTAAAGTTCTGTACCTCTAAAAAAAACAAGCTCTATTAAATAAAAAAGTAATACGATTCTATTTTCATCAGAATCAAAGAAAGTCGGTGCGGCGTCTGAGTTGGGAGAAAAACGAATTAGATTGTGTGATTTCCTGTTTGAAATTATTATCAACCAGACAAGCCAGCCATACGCAAAGCTTTTGGTTGAATTTCAGACTCACTCGTGCATTCGCTCGGTGATTTTTTTGCTTCTCGAGTTCTTGAAGCTAACAAACACAGACAATGTGTATTACGGAGAAATGTGGTATTCTCGGCAATCGGTCTTGTATTTTTGAATCGAGTTTATAATATGTAGACCTGGTATTAAAGTTTGAATATGTGCATTTTATTTGTGTTATTTTAAAACAGCAAACATAAGCGAAACTGCTTCTGTTCAGAGACGATTTCGGAGTCGGTCATATTCATATATATAAAAAGATCATACCGCGGTGATATAAAAACATTTTGTATTATATTTTTCGGATTGTCGGTTGTTTACTGTTTCGGAGGCTGACCAGCCGAGTTTCAGAAGATTCACGGATACCGACCATCGGTAGAAGAATCGGCGAGTAACAGCCCAGTTTTGCAAAAGTTGGTGTTTTCACTTACATAGGTTGAATGAATATTACATAGGTTGAATGAATCAAAAGAAAAACAAGAATTTTAGAGTTATTATTGTATTCGAATACTCTGTCATACGCGCAACTAACTTAGCCCCAGTTCTCGAATAACGTAATTTTAGAATATATTTATGACCTAAAATGTTATTTAGTTTCATAACTTTAGTAAGAAAAAATTGAGAAAAATCTAGGTGAGCGATATGTATGTTCCAATAGAACGAATTAAAAATGATTTCATTAATGAGCAATTGCCACATACCGAACGTTAGAGAAATATACTATGCAAAAAAAAAAAATTTGTACATTAAAGATTCTCAGCAATACATTAAGCGGACCGTACACCATCATTCAAAATGACATTCTGCCATGGAATGAGGAGGAACCTTAGACTATAATTCATCAAGTAACAATTTAAGTTAGGTACTAAATTTATTTTTCAAATAATTATTGTTTTTGTAAAATGGATTCTGTTAAAAAAACAATAACATATGTTTTTGATTATTTAATGACATCCTGAAGAAGAAAATGATATTTTTCGTAACCGGTAGATGTATTTAAACTCAATAAGTGGTTAATAAAACATAGTTAATAATTTAAAAATAATAATAAAACAAATCAAACTTCGAGAAATCTTAGTATGTTCAAGAATAAAGAAACATTACGGCTGCCTAAAAAATAACAACTTCTCGGAATTTCTAATCACATAATTGAAACAAACCATTCTTTCGATAGTCATAGTCTAAAACTTTTCCAGTCGGTACCTTATAAAGGATTAATAATAAACAATCTAGAAACCGTTGAATTACAAATGATTTTTTTTCAACGACATCCTGAAGAAGAAAATGATATCTTTATTTATTAAGTGGTTAATAAAACAAAGTTAACCATTTAAAATAATTATATAATTATATTTACATTTATTTATATATATATCAATAGAGATATTAGAGATCGCTATAACTAGTAAAATAATCAGCGGCATTATCAGGCAATGGT
Source organism: Eubasilissa regina (assembly GCA_022840565.1). Taxonomy (NCBI): domain Eukaryota; kingdom Metazoa; phylum Arthropoda; class Insecta; order Trichoptera; family Phryganeidae; genus Eubasilissa; species Eubasilissa regina. The sequence goes on from JAINEB010000003.1 coordinate 5,775,910, forward strand.
GCATGTTTGGGTAGGATGGACTTGGTACAAAGATGTAGTAAGGGCATATAATGAGTTCCAAGAATAGGGGAATGGTTAGGTGTCGTATTTGGGGTCGTAATCTGAGGTGATATACCTTAATTGATTCGCACAGTATCTCTGCACAAGAAGTATCTGATACCTTATCAGGAAAGTTATACTGTGATATAAAATTTCCTATTTTTACGTGTTCACTGCTAATTCCGACGCCGCCAGGCGACAAGTTATGTTTAGGTTCTTATCAAATAAAGCAGTTTGTGTCTCGTCTTAATATACAGAATAAGAGATGAACCCGCATTCCAAGAATCTCCCCCGATCTGAATCTGATCGTGGCCCACCTTGCCATGACCGGTTATGTGAGATGTGTCGATTTTAGCGCAATATAAGTGTATAGATAACATCGTCCAATGACGGCAATATTTGTCATGTTTTCCAGCGACGGAAATCTACATACGCCATACGCTATTTAAAAAATAATAACCATTTCAGAAAAAGCTACCAATCGGTTTGAAATATACCAAGAATGCACAAAATATTGAATTTCAGCTCCAGCTCAGATGCGCGACTAATAAGTTCTCTACTTGTGTCACAATTGGTTTCTGATTTAAACAATTCGATTAAATCTCAAACAGGGCAATAAAAACGATTATTCTTCATATTGAAAGTTGTTTCAGGCGGTCTCTCCACATCCAGTTGCCTAACTGAACAAAAAAAATTGATTGCGAGAGAAGGGTGCAATAAAAAAAAAAGATATATTTCCCATCGCAAACAACTTCCATTATTGAAATATCTAACTATAATGTATGTAATGTGTATTCTATCACAAGCAAAAACTCATTTATTTATAAGTATAAGTGTGCCAGGGAACATATCATATTTGTATGATATCGGAGGCGTGTCGCGACATGCAACATTCGATTTTAATGTACAAATTATATTTGCGACCGATTTTATACACGTATTCGTTATCTTTTTAAAACCAAGTGATAATTTTCGATGCAATCAATGAACTTTTAAAATTATTAATTAAAATATATTTATTAATGTAATTCACTTTTTCGTGAAACAATACTAACATATATGCATGTACTATATTATTTATATGTCAGTGAAAAGTGTAATCATTTTCGTGAATATTTATAATTTATATTAATATATTATATAATTTGAACAAACTGTAGTTGTGTTTTGTGTTGTCACTATGGTGGGTTGTCAAATAATAACTCACGCATTTGGTGAACATTTGTAATCAATCTGATGATGAAAATTTCAAACTTCTATATTGGAAAACGTCTATAACTCTTGAGGTTTCATAGTAACGCGAACGAAATAGAAGAGAAAAATCAATATTCAGGAATAACACATTTAATGTTAAACGCTACTTAAGTGATTAAGCTACTATATTTAATACATACATATTGCAGATTCCCTTGCCCATCTTTTTGACTGCAGCCAACATTATCGTCTAACATTCAGATGTACGAAATCAATGTTAATAATAAATATTATTGAATATATTTATTGTTAAATCTGTTCGAGCAAGAAACTGCAATAATCGTATAATTGATAATGTTTCATAACGATTAAATACACCTATTTTTTTCAGTAGAAAGGTACCGTATTTCTTAAATGCAATGATTTTACATAAAACTTTGAACAATACCTGCTAGATGGCGCCAGATTTTTTTAAAACTGAAATATTACATTTACATGGTTCCATTGCACAAAAACCGTAATAAAATGACGATTTATTAACTAACTTACCGTCACGCCGTTTCTCCGCGGGGGTAGGCAGAGAGGATAGCGCGCCACACTCTTCCTTACCATTATCTACTCATTCATCCATTCCATAAGACAAAACCAACGAAGTGATCCTTTATCACTATACTAAGATCAACTTTACATTCTTTCCTTATTTCTTCAATCTTTACTCTGTCATAAATAGATCTGCTACACATACGCCTAAGCGATATCATTTCCACTGCATTCAGTCTAGTTTCGTTTCTCTTCTGCCAGCTTTTTTAATAACATTAAAAATCTATATTATATTTATATATATATATATATATATAATTTCACTACAAATATATTTATACATTTAATATGTACAAAAAGATAAGATTTATAGATCGTGACGTCATTGTGACGAATATGTTATTTGATATTAAATAAGTGATATTGTGGACCGTCGCCGTTTTCTTTGACCGAATTCAATAGAGAAAAAAAACTACTGTGTAGTACCTACTTACAATAGAAATTTAAATTATTCGGATGCGTGCACTTACGGTGTGGAGAAGGGAGCGGACACGTGGAACAAATCAGCACAGTGGTGGAGTGTGAAATAATACACAATATTTGCGTTTTTAATTAACTGTTATTAAAAATATACATTATAATAAATTTTGGAAATACAGATGATTTATAAATGCTGTGATTTATAAGTGCTTATGAATCCCTACTATGACTCACATATTACAAAAATCGAAGATTCATCAATTTTAAATTGCATTTACCGATTATTCAATGAGTCATACATCATTTGAAAAAATAGCCTGCAGAAGAGATGTGAGCGATATAGTATTTTTATATCAAATGATCAATAGCATGTTGGACTGCCCTGGGTTAACACAAATGGTTTCGTATAAAGTACCGACTCAAACGAGACAACATCAAGTGTTCTCTGTAGGCACACATATAAATAGTTATGCTATTAACTCGCTTATAATACGGATGCATCGGCATGATAACATGTTGAATTTCGTTGACATTTATCGTTGCAGGTGCATACCTGAATTGAAGAAATATTTGTACGTATATTATACTTAGTTTTTATGTTATATTAAAACTGTTATATTTAAATTGAATAAATTATTATTCTTATGTAAAAGTCCACAAGGGCGTTGCTGGAAATAAATAAATAAAGACAACATGAAAATTCTGCCCCAGAGCGTACCTAATAACTAAAAATTAATTTTCAGCTCAGCAAAATATAAATATTCATCAGTTGTACGATTCAAATACAAATAAATATTTTATTGGAAACGCTGTAAAATTTGTGTTTTAAAATGCTTTAACCGCTGACGCTTTAATAAATATGTATACTCGTATATAATATTTCACTCGCATTTTTTACAAGTTTGCAAATAAACGTTTTTACGTACGATCATAACTTTAAAATAATCTAAAAATCTGGATAGTTTATGTTTTATATGACATTTATAATAACCTAATACTGGAGATAGAATATGACGCATGGATTCAGGATCGGCGCTCTAGTAATCGGTTTGCTCGTGTATTTACCTAAAAAATTAACATACACGTCTGTCGCATGTTGCAATATATTATATAGATATTTATTTACACGGAAGCTTCTGCAGCCTGTAAGATCACGAATACAAGAACCAGTAGCGGTTCGCTTAGAGATGTATAATACAATAATTATTATTATATTGTATTAAGGAAAAATTACTACCGTATATAGATTTAAATGTTCAACTATCTATACACCGAAACTAAGAAAACCAAATTTTGTAGTATTACTTTTCTCACTTAGAACAGTGAATGTTATAAATTCTATACATAATTAAAAAGAAAAAGAGAGTAGGGAAAAGAGTGAGAGAGCGGTAGAAGTAGATGAATTTATTTATTTCATATCATATGTTGTAACTAAATTTGGTATTTTAAAAGGAAAAAATAAAAAGTGTAAGTAACAAAATATTATGCAATTTATAACCTAATGCACATGCGTTTTCAACAAGATTAAATAATACAGTACAATCTAATTTAACATACATATACGCATGCACAGACTGCTCATTCATTGGTGTTAGGTCTGAAGTCTTGACTCTGTATGTATTCATATTGAAGGGGTAACCATGCTATGAAGATAGTCTGAATTTTATTGCGCCTTTGAACTGTCAGTGTTGCACAATGTTTTTTTATGTATTTAGGGAGAAAATTATACAATTTGGGTGCTACAAAAACATACTTTTTTCCGTAGGTATGTAGTGCGCACCCTACGAATTGTTAAATTGTTCTCCTCTGAGATTCTGATATTTTTGGCATTTCCATGGAAACCCCAGATGTCATATGAATGCGCGTTATAGATTATTTAGTTGTTAGTCCTGTAGCATTTATTTAATTAATATCATCATCACATAAATTTTTTTTGTGTTGTTAATATAGTTATTGGTTCAGAGTTATAAGAGCCGCCACTGCACAGCTACATTGTACGAATAAAAGAGCCCGGTTCTGGGCGCATCAGCTGTTACGTCGGAGCAATACCCGATAAGGAGAACACCCTTATGATCTGCCAGGGGTCCCGGACAACAGCTGACTGAAGAAGGGAACATCCATCAAAGGGAAACGGGACGGAGGGTAAATAGCCCAAAGGTGGTACTGGTGACGATGACCCCCATCTGTACTAGCTATTGTTGAATCATTCCAGGATTCTGTATTGTTTAGGCGGAAAAAAAAATGAAGTGTACACATTTAATACCGTTAGCATATAATGATTGCAGGGTGGTCTATTCAATACTAAAACTTATTGTACAATAAGGCTTATTGGTCTGTTCAACTTACTTCACATACGATCGTACATACTGAATAGTGAAATAATATATTGGATATTTAATCATTCGCATATAAATAAACGCTCAACTGCATGTCTAATGCTTTTTTTTTAAAAAAACAAAAGGGAACGGAAAGAAAATAATTTAAAAAAATATATTTTTCTAAAAGTACTGTACTGAATATTTAAATAGGTATTTAATATTAATAAGGATCATGTTTAGTACTGGTTGTAATGTATTATATAATGCTGAAAGATTGTTAATACATAGTACTTAATAAAAAAATTGCTCCCTTGTAAATCTATCCGAAATTATTTAGCTTTATGAATAATAATATCATCATTTTCATACCAAAGATATACCCTTAGGAGAAGACTAAAGTAGCATGAGAGATTATTGCAGATTACAAGATAGTGCATTTAAGGTCATTCTGAAGTAACACAGGCCTACACTTTTTGGTTTCCACAGCTCCTTGTCTCACGCGCTTCGCTTTCAATTAGGCCCGACAACTTGTCTGATGTTATCCTACCATCATGTCGTAAGACGGGAAGAATTCTAATGCATATTATTATGTAAAAAGTAGTATTATGTGATAATGATTATAACGAATATGACATTAATGCGAGTTTATTAATTTATAAAAAAACGATTTGTTTAGACAAAAAAAAAAAAAAATTGTCATTTATATTTCTGAATAAAACTACTTTAATTACGAGACACCATTATTTTATCATCCCTTTGCATGTGATTTTTACTTATTTATTCAACATTCACGTTGACTTTGGTAGAAAATTTAATTAAAAAATAAATGTAAATATAATGGGCCGAGAGACCAAAATGAAATAATGAAGTCGACAGCAAATGGAATTGGAACGTTGGGAAGTGGGTAATTATCTTGGCAACAGATTTTTACAAAGCTTCTACGAAGAGTTTTCTGGCTGTTATTATGATCTAAAAAAGTATCTTCTCTAAAAATGGAACTCTTCAAAAGTACACAAGTTAAAATCAAAATAAAAAAATTTAATTTGTCCACACAAATTCAAAAGTTACAAATTGAAATAAATACGACAAATTATAGATATCTCATAGAGCCGAAGCTATTAATATTATATAATATGGAAAGTATGGGTATTACAGGGCTTACGACCTGTCGTCGGCTGGTTTAAGTGATCATTTTACACAAAGTAACGTTCACCAATTCTACCCACAATCAACCTCCACGTCTCACGGACAATATCTCGGACATGTAATGAGACATCCGGAGAAATACGAGATCTTACACCTCATAATACAAGAAAACATTGCTGGAAGTCGGGGCACTGGAAGAAGGAGAACATCATGGCTGAAGTACCTAAGGCAATGGTTTGGCCAGTCTACTGTAGATTTTTTCCGGACCGCAGTAATCAAAGTGATGGTAGCCAACGTCCGCTGAACGGATGGGAATAACTCTGAACAACTATACAACAGTTATCAACTGTGTTAGTATGATGGACACGCGTTCATCAAGTGTCCTATAAAATGGAACAGAAGAAATCAAAAACACAAGTTCCTCTTACTTTCGATTAAAATTACTGTAGAAATTCTACTTTGTCCCGGTGGTCTAGAGCAGCGGATTTAAAAGTGTGAGTCGCGAACCAGAAGAAGGTTTCAAGGGGGTCGCGTGCTACAAACTAAAACAACCAATAAAATTCAATAATTTATTTTAATATCTAAATTATTACAGTTGTATACAACTTTTATCATCCGTCATATTGATCAATTAAAGAAGTGCGCCTATTTTTGTTTGACCAATTTATTAAATTCTTCTCATTCGGGTGTTTAGTTGTGAGGTGACGAAGCAATTTTCTAAATATTAAGGTTAGGTTAGGTTAGGTGGTAGAAATTGCCGTGCGTTGATAAATAATATGTAAGTAATATATTAATATTTGTATGATTTTATATTTTAATAATATTTTATTATCTGAATTAGGAAGTCGCGAGAAGGTGAATTTGCTGTTTTTTTCTCGTTGGAGGGTCGCGGTTTGAAAAGATTGAAAAACACTGCTCTAGAGATATGTATCTAGCCAATTTTCTAAGACAAACCAAATTAAATGTTCCTCTGCAGCGGAACTAATAGGTTAATTTGGTATCTAGTATTTAGAAATGTCTCTAAACTCTTTCTCTTTGACATGAGAAATGATTGATTTTAATTTTTAACATTTTATCAACAAGTCAAGTTAGGTACGCAGTAGTTTCACAAATGTATATTAAAATCAAAAAGTAGATCAAGCTTAGAACCAAAAATTAAAGGACTAAGCTGGAGTAACATATAAAATAAAATACGTATTAAAATGGTAATACAAAAAAAAAAGAAAATATATTAAACATCGTAAGTATAATTATTGCAATGCTAAGTCGCATATTTACCAAGGACAGTAATGTCGAGAAGGTATGATTTAACAGTGCATTAAAATAATTACTTTGTTTCATATAACGAAGTATTTATACATTACTTACTTATCATCACGCCGTTTCTCCGCGGGGGTAGGGCAGAGTTGATAGAGCGCCACACTCTTTTCTCTTGACACACAATTCACGCATCATCCACATTCATACATCTTCTCATACAAGCTCGCCGATTATTGAGGCTCCCAACAGGACCATCCTCCAGTATTTGTGCATAACACAAATTAAAAATGAACATTAAATAAATATAACCTAAGCTAACCTAACCTTGCTAAATTTGAATTATTTTATTGCACACATAATTCGTTCTAAGAAACGAAGTATTATATTTGTTTAAATGTACGTATTAATAATACAATAGTTTCCATGTTGAAACATCTCTGTTCGCGTAGTGTGTGGTAGTGCGAACCTAGCTACGCGTGTATTACCCACTCAAGTTCAATACAACGTCGATTTAAACTGAATTTGTGACGTGAACAATATATTAAATGCATAAAATCTGTTATAAGTATTATGTCTTGTAGATATATCTTGTGAGACGATATCCACAGACAACATCGAATTTGTTTTTCTGTCCCTTCCATTCGCCGAACAAAATGGAGTGCGTTTTAACGATTGTCGCTGCGGTGCCCAATCCAATGGACCGAGAGTTGGTGAAGCCCTAGCACGGATGTACTAATAATAGTTCCATTTGAAGTTTTAAATTGTTCACGACTTCCTTGTCTTCTATCGAACCATTACCGTTTCAGTCGATATCCAAGTCGAAATCGTTACGGCTATCTTTTGTTTTTACACGCACATGACTTTCTTTGTGTTCAGCCACCACAATGGCCGGATTGGCCAACCATTGTTAATGTTGATCACGAGCCAATCAACATTTTTGTAGTTCACAATAAACTCCTAAACAGTGTCCTGTCTCCCTCTATCTGTGATTATGATCACAACCACAACATTGTGGCTGTTTATTATAATTATTAGTTTATCCTATTTGATTTTAGTATATCAAGATATACTCTAATTCTCTAAAATTTCTGATAAAACTCCTTTACAATGTCAACTTATTTGTTTTAATTTTACAAAATGTACGTTTGTGACTGCCCCACGAATAGACACTTGAGAGTTCTGTTCTCCGAGAGGTATTATAATAAACTAGTCCAGCGGTGCTTGCTCGCTACTAGTCATTCGCGGCTAATGGCGATCGCCGCACGATCAAGGTTTCAATAAAATCTATATTAAGCTTTTCCCAAAATAAATCACACATAAATAAAATATCGCCGTAATTAAAATTATTCCACCTTTGTAAGTTATCTGTCGAATCGAACAAAAATGACATATAAGAATCGCGGATAGACAATTTATATAGTAAGTAAGATTTCTCCCTTATTATAGACAGCATAGACAAGAAAAGATGACAGACGTCAATATACTATTCAAATTGAATATATATTTATGAACTGTTATTGAATATATAAAAGAGAAAATGTTAAGTAATCTCAACCGAGAGATATTAAAAACACGTTCGTTTTTGCCCTGCTCGCATCTCACAGACCTGGTCATTTAACCAAACACTATATGACCATAATGACACTATGTCCAATACATCCAGAAAGTCATAGAAATAGACAGGGAAGCGCAATATATAATAAAGATTATATTAATATTCCGGAAACCATTGCATCTGATTGGCGTTTATTTTATTTTATTTGGCCGTTAACAAACAAATTTATAATAAAAAGTGGCTAACATATTAATGGCGCAACAGCCCAGTGTGAGTTTTTCTCCAGTTCATGAAGCAAGACTGTATGCCCATTCTGCGTTACGCCGTCCAACCTCCATAATTCGGCTCTCGGGGTTTTGCTTCAAGCTCCTTATTCGCTGGTCCGTGCATTCCATTCCTCACCTCAGTAGTATACGTAGTTTTAATGACTTGGACAACGTTGGGTTCACCATATTCCTCGTTTCTAAAAGTATTTCTTGGCTCTGAGAATCTTTTTTAGGATTTTACTTTCGAAGACCGGTAGTGAATATTTTCTTGCACATATAAATTTAGATCCCAATATGAAATATAAGAACAAATAAGATGTAATATGATAATGATAGCGACACAAATGATAATTTAATATTACATATCATCAATTAAAATATTTCTTTTTCCTGTACCTTATCCGTTCTACGGACGTTGGCTATCATCACTGTTCACTGCGGCCTGGTGGAGCTCTACAGTAGACTGGCCAAACCATTGCCTCAGGTTCTTCAGCCACGATGTTCTCCTCCTCTTTCCAGGGCTCAGAGTTCCAGCAATCTTTTTTGAAGAATGTTTAAAATAAGCTAGATGTATAGTTACGAATGAAGATGTTATAATTCGAATAAATAAAGAAAAATAAATATTTAAAACGATAAAAATTTGAAAACTTCAATATCAATATATACGTGTGATGAGACATCCGGAGAAATACAACATGTTGCACCTCATACGCTGGCAATATAATTAATATGCATTAATATAAAAAATACGTCTTGTTTACACAAATAATTAATTTTCGAAGTGTAAATACACTTACTTAATGTACACTTTATTTCATGTCTATTCATCTATTGGTCGGTGGTGTAACCCAATAAAAGCTAAAGAAGGAATACAATAAAATTATCAGTATAATATCCCAATGTTGCAATTTGTGCGTTACGCGTTGAGAAATTTTAAAAGAATCTGATACAATACATGGCAATGAAGTGTCAATTTCCTTTGAAATATGATATAAAAACTAGATGGATATGTGAGCTTTCTTTTTTCCGGAGGCATATTTTTCAATGTCTACTATCGGAAATTTAAAAAATTGAAATGGAAATACAGTAATATTTCTAATACGAAAATTTTATAGGTAGGTAATTATTATATTTTTAAGATTAGCAAAATCAACTTTGTGGTTCAAATCCATTATTTTAAATTGCTAACTTTGTTTTATTAACCACTTAATGAATTAAAATGCATCTACTGGTTTCGAAAAATATCATTTTCTTCTTCAGGATGTCAATAACTAATCAAAAACATATGGTAAATTTAGTACCTAACTTAAATGGTTTTTTAAAAATATATTTTATTAAAGAAACAATAACATGTTTTTGATTAGTTATTAACATCCTGAAGAAGAAAATAATATTTTTGGAAACCGGTCGATGTATTTTAATTCATTAAGTGGTTAATAAAACAAAGTTAACAATTTAAAATAAGGTAATTATTATTTAATATCTTGTGCGTAACGATCGTTTTTCAAATAAAAAAAACGTAAATCCATTTTTCTCAACGTGTGACGTTTTTAATTAATATAGAAAATCAGATTCAGAAAAAGCGACACTTGAACAACGTCCTGGGACAGGTTTTAAACACTAGTGAATAAATTATGAAGCAGTTTAATATGTCCACTGGACCCGATCAAAAGCTTAAGAATTTTTTGGGCCCCTTCGCGATGGAACCCAGATATTTGGTTGCATTGAAAATCTGCCGTGACTTAGTTGAACTTCATCTCCTTCGGTTGTCAGTAATAATAATTATCGACAATCCGTTCGACAATCACCGACAAGTTTTATTCATCGATGATAATGTATTTCGTTTCTGGGTCAATATTTGCAAGCGTAAAAGAGCAGATGGAAAGTTACACTGATTGGCAATAAATCATTATAATTTCTATTTATCATGTATGTCGACCGCTATCTTATGCGATCGTTTAAGAATGTGCTCGAGTGGGAAGTGGGGTGTAACCAGGGTTCGGAATGGACCGGAGCAAACCGAAACGCCGCTCCGGTTTGTGGGATTCTCGCAAATATAGCTCTGGTATATTATCAATGAATTCATACCAGAGTTTTAATCAACCCTCCTGGAACTGAAAAAAATAGACCGACCAACCATTTTTTTTTATTAACTTTAAATTACATTCACGTAAATTATATATTATATATATATATGTGTGTGTATAACGTAATTTTAAATTAATCAAATCAATGTTTTTGTGTTTAAAATAAGAGGTGTATTTTTTAACATTAACATTACGTTTAGACATAAAATATTACTTTTAAAAAATAACAAACTTTATATGAACCACATTAGTGATGGTAAACCGTTACGTGACTGTGATTGTGACGATGATTGGTAACTGAGATTTAACGATGATTGGTAACTAAGATTTAACTGTCGGAGGCTTACTTTCTAGTGTAAGTACCAGTTACTCGAAGAATTACGTTAATCAGTTATCAATCATCGTTACAAGCGTCAAATTTAAAATAACGCTTTAAATAACGATTTTACCATCACTAAACCGCATTGACTATTTTAAGTCGAACAGTTACGATATCACTGTATCTTCGTCAGGACGAACGTACTACACTAACTGATCCATAAAATAAATAGAAACTATAATAATAAATACGAGTATTTATTTTAATGATCAGGTAGAGTATGTTCGTCCTGACGCAGAAGCATTGACATCGAAACCGATCGACATGAAATTAATCAATATGGTTTATTAAAATCTTTTTTAAAGGCAACAATTATTTCCGCGCAGATGTGACGATGCGTCTTGCAACAAGACGTGATCTATTTCAATTGTCAAGATGGCGTTTCTGTACTTTCGAATGAAGCAAAAGTAAATTGAAAGTAGGTAGGTAGGTACGCAGTTGGTTATATCACAATGAAGGCTTCAATTAATAATGTCTGATGACTTCCTCAAGTAACAGCGAGTAACTGAGAGCGGACCATTTGTCCGACGAAATGCAGCGTGTTCGATATCCGGGATATTAAAAACACCTCAAGTATGTATGTAATTAAATTGTGTATGTATTGTACATCGACAAATTTATTCCCGACCCGGAGTCTATAAGAATGCCAGTGTCGGATAACTCAGTCGTCAGGTTAATATGTATGCAAGAACTAAAAATTCCTGCGACCGACTTCAGACGTGTACGGACGTACAAAGCATTAGAAAATTTGTAGACAGACCCAAGGACGTGAACGCAGCACCTGACTATCGTTCAAAAAGAGATATCTTGTAACACACATTTTAGCAATATTTGAATACGTCCAAAAACACACAATTACACGATTTTTACCTATAAAGACACTGTTATTAAATAAATATCAGATATCTCATAGAGACGAACCTATTTTTATTATATTTTAATGAAAAATACACAAGGGATGATTACGGGGGCTTACGACCTGTCTTCGGCTGGCTTAAGTGATCACTTTATATATATATATATATATATATATATATATATATATACATATATATAAGGTTCAACAATTCTCACCCTTTAATCTCCATATTTATCAAATTTTTGAAAGTTGTATATATCGTATTATATGGACTCGCTTCGAGTACCACTACACCATCGCCATCTACGGACCAAATTTGATAATTAATTTTTCCTTGAAACAGCATACATTATATGTCAACTTAATGAGAATTATTTAAACCAATATTCTTTATCTGTAAAATGATTTTTAACACATTATACTAGAATACGCCTGAAATATCAATATTTTTCTTATTTTAACCAGTATATTATTTTAGCAATATTAGAATTTATCCAAGAACACAATTACTCAATTTTTACCTATAAAGGTACTATTATTAAATAAATATCAGACATCTCATAGAGACGAAGCTATTTTTATTAAATATATATATATATCATTAAGATATAATAAAAATAACTTCATCTTTATGAGATATCTGATATTTATTTTACACACATTTTAGTTTAAAAAATGGTATTTTGGTTGCTGGGATGGAATACTTTAAAGAAATCCAGCTCACTTAGCACGGGTACAGACCGTACGCACCTCGAGTTAAGGTCAGACTATTGTGTTCTGTGGATTAATTTTTGTGCAAAGCACGAAAGTGTCATTTATGAAAACATTACACGAAAAACACACATTGATCAATATATTAGCAATGTATTTATTTCGATTCTAATTAACGTCATATACAAGTAAATAGATAAAAATGTATGTATGATATATGTACATATGTAGCACCTAATTCCAAAATCCCCTGAAACTGATATCGGATAATTTGGGTTAAATGTGCAGTTTTGTAGATTTGTTGTCAGCTACATGCAGAACACATTGTTTCTCGAATGGATTTAAATGAAACAATGTTATTACTCTACTTGAGTTTATTAGCACTACTCGAGTTTCGAGAGGAACAGTAACTCTCATCGACATATGAAGGTGAAGTATTTTGAATGCGGAGATACAGCATTTAAAATTGTGCATACTACATAAGGTAATACAATGAATGCGATAGAATTTCAAATGTGAATAGTAGCCATGTTTTAGTAGCATTTTTATTCAGCATAGTCTGCTATTATATCTTGGAGTGTTTTACATTGGAACAAGGTTTACAAATGATTACAAACTTATTATCAAAAATCAGTCTTCGATTCACTGAACTCAAGGTGCATTTCCCGAATTTTATGGTCGATTCAATCATTTCCAGAAACAGATCTGTCAAGATATCTCTCCGTTAAACTATTTTTTGTGGGGATAAAAACCCACAACAATTGAACAATTAAAAAAAACAACATAACTCATGTTATTGGCGAAATTGCACCAGATTTAGGTAAAACTGTGTCTGAAAATAGGATGCGAATGATGCATTGTAACAAACGTAGTCGTGGCGCAAATTGAAATGAAATTATGTTCCACTGTTAATGACATCGATAAATAAAAATACTTGATTTTTAAATTTCATTCTATCGCGCCCGTTGGATAACCCTGTATTTATACTATCTCCCCTGTCTTTGACAAAATAGACAAAACTACAGGGCCATTACCTAAAACAGAAAGAAGAAAAAAATGATTTACACATCTACCCGGGTGGGTAGTCACCTTACTCACTTCTGTAATAATTAACTCATTCGATGATTCACAACCCCAAGCTTGCGACCCTAAGTACTCGCTGATATAAAGTATCAGCACACACACACCCAACAATGCGGAGGTCGCTAATAGTCGGGGTCGCGCGTGTCGGCGGGTCGATGGGGGAGCCACTCACAGAAATTTGGCGATCGATCGCCGAGTATTTTAATGAAACAAACATAATACGCAAGGCCAAGGTCAGAGGTGTGAATACGTTCACGGTCATATTTATAAATAAATGTAATCTGAGGAGAGTATTGACTGATAACAATCACATGCAAATGGCGTATACGCAAGGAAAACGTGTTTATGTCAGTAAACTATATACATACATACAAATGAAAATAATGTAGTATTTCTTTTCCTTTTTTATATAAAATAAAATTATTATTATTTTTTTACCAGTTGAGACCAGTTTTAAATATACATATATGAGTATGCATACTTGATGTGATAGTTTTCTTCACATGTAGACAAACACAGACGCCATCTTATATAACTCGACTACTCAGATCTAGTCGCCAAACATGGGGATTATCGAGGGACATTTCGATACAGTCATGGTTTTGATATAAAAAATTGGGATAGATTCTGTTAAAGAAACAATAACATCTGTTTTTGATTAGTTAATGACATCCCGAAGAAGAAAAATGATATTTTTCGAAATCAGTAGATGTATTTTAATTCATTAAGTGTTGTTCATTAATAAAACAAAGTTAAAAAATAAAAATAAAATACTTACATTACATTATATATTTTTTCAAAGAATAAAAAATAAATAAATTACAAAACATGCTCGCGTAACTTGGTATTGTGTAAAGATCCACTTCACTTTTGTCTCAAGAACACATGGTACTACGAATATAAGACTGAAAAGGAGTCACTGCACTTTTGACTCGAGAGCAGCAGTAAAGAATTATAATTTCTGCTGCGTATAAAATATACTGCACGAATGAGTAAAACCAAAATGTCTTTGAAACTGCTATCGAGACAATAGTGTCATTGAGAACGGACTATTTAAAACATATTATCTCAGGTGTGATATTTTAAGACTGACAATATTTATTGTTTTTCTGAATTATTTCATTAGAAATTTTCAACAAAACTAATCTTGTAAGGGCACGCAGCCAATAAACACCAACCGGCTCTCCTTTAATATGAAAAGTTGTGTTCTTGTCAGTGTAATGCGGTCTGTATACGCCTTGCTCGTTATGTTCTTTATCTTCATCCCTTAATTATATTTCTTAGGTATGCATTGCATCTAAAAATGTTTTATCCATTGGCCTCGTCGATTTGCGATGGTGTATATTATGGATAACTTTTCTTTCACACTCATTAGAACCTCATCACATCTCCCATCCGATTCCAGCACCACATCTCGAATAGCTAGGTAGGCAAACTAAAATACACTAAACGAATAACTAAAATTAAAAGTGTCTTTAAAGCTACTTTCGAGACAATAGTATTATCGCGAGTGGGCTCCTTAAAATTAAACAAATTTAAAAAAATCTCAAGTGAAATATTTTTTATGATTTGACCACTGACCAGTAAATGAATAAACATACATATAGGAGAAGAGTTCGGAACATTAGTTGCGGGACGAGGGGTTATTCAACAAACATTATTTGTGGAAGCATAAATTCGATAATCTATGCCACATTTATGTAACAGTAAATGTATGTACTCTTCGAAAATTAAATCTTTTACATTAATGCATATTATATTGTCGAGTCATATATATTTTTTTAAATTCTCGGAGCTATTTGATTGCGTCATGTGGGTGACACCAAAATGCAAATATTGAAACGAAGAATTTTCGCTAGTTCATGTCTATGTCTATATACTTGACAATCTTTATTGTTTACCAGACTGATTTCATTAGAATTTATAAACTAAACTACTCTTACAAGACCCTGCAGTCAATAAACAACAACTGGGTGGCCAAATAAATTCGCGCATGCGCATAAAAAGCGGAGATCGCGCGTGCGACGGCCGGCCCGCGTTGCCGCCGAAAATTGGCACACCGACACGCCGGCGGCCGCTCGTACGTAGACCGCGCGCACACAGCCGAGCGCGCTCGCGTCCCTAATCTTTCAGGCACTCCAAACGGGGAGTGTGTGCATGCACACATGTATATGTATGTATGTATGTGGCACTGAAAGCACATTGCGTATCCAGTATCAAGTTCAAGGGCACGGGGGGACGTTAAAAAAAAGCGCGAACGCCCCGCTCGAGAGGGCGTTCGGCGAGACTGGAAGTAGAGGCGAAATGGCGGCAGCGGTGGTGCTACGTATGATCCAGTCCCTGTTGAACCAAATCACGTGTAGTGGGGGACCAAAACTACACTATTTACTTATGTTCTATCGGTATAGTCCTGGAACAAACACTTTTTTATTTATTTATGAACACCAGTGGCGTAACTATGCTAATGCAGCCAATGCAACGCATTGGGGGCACACGTCGGATAAGTGTCCAAAAAGTGTGCTCCCTACAATCTATTTGGCATTGATATTTTTGAGAGTATCAACAGTATTCCTCGATATAAAAGGAATCACACAACTTAAAAAATCGTTTATATTACAAAAACACGTTTCAAATTGTAAATGAGAAAATATATGTTTTTGTCATGAAAGTGTGAATATTATATCAGACAAGAGTTTAATTATATAATCATAATTCTGTTCCTACTATTTAGTAGATAAAACATGCAGTACTAATATTCACATATAATACATTTTAGATTCTACATTAGGTACCAATTTTTGTAGTTACGCCACTGATCGACGCCCTCGTAGGCTTTTATTACATTAATCAATTATAATTCAATACACGCAAACGTATACATATATTTTCGTATCATTCAGAGCCACTTTTTAGGGAATTTCAAGTTTTGGATATAAGACAATTATATGTGCTGAATATAATAACTAGCTTTCATAGGAAAATAAGCGCTCCATCTGTGAGGACTGAAAGATATTATCCTACAAGAGCAAATAATCTTAAAATAGTTTCAAGAATGAAAACTACTTTTGGTCAAAGACTATTCATCTTTCTAACTCCCAGAATATAAAATCAAATTGAAAATAATATTAGAACTTTAAGTGACATTAAGGTTTTTAAAAGGGATGTTTCAAAATGGTTGTTGAAATTAGGAAGATCAGATACTGAGAGTAAACTGTTTTATATTATAAATACTAAATTAATGTATTAATTATAAATATATACATATAAAATCAATTTTGTCGAAAAATATTGTTTTAGTATCCCGGTGACGCTAAAACAATATTTTTCGACAAAATTGATTTTATATGTATATATTTATAATTAATACATTAATTTAGTATTTAAAATATCACAGACCTATGTTCTGAATAATTACAACTTCACAATAAGAATGTGTTTTCCTTAATAATGTTTTATATTAGGAAATAATTCTTATAACTGCATTTTGTGTTGTACTGACTGCATTATAGCTTTGATCTTGCACATTTTCCTTTACCTTGTATGTGCTTACATTATTTTATATATTGTATTGCACATTGGTATTTTTCTCTCTCATTTTATATATTTTCACGTTCACTTATCTTGTATGTTTCGTTTTCTATTTGATTGTGTTTTGCCTTCAATAAGTTATTTGGTTTTGTGAAATGTAAATTGTTTGCTAATTTGCCCTAAAATAGGCTTGCCTAGTTGGGTAATTCATTTTAAAATCTGTGTAAAAATATATGTAACAAACTGTATTTTTTTTAGCTGTACAATGCTTATATGTGTCCAAATAAATATAATACCTACAGTTTACATTACTACTTTAATAATACAATATAAACAAAAAATGAATTAAAATAAACACAGAACGCCTCAAATACCTTGATCAATAATTGTCTCAATAAGAACATCACACTTATATTTTATTTTATTATTGACTATTAGAATCGATATTTGGGGCATGCGTTGTGTCTGACTGGAAAGACCCTGGAGTCAGCTGTGAGGGTGAGTCAGAACCGATAAATGTATAGGTGTATTACGATTACGAGCCGTGTCTTGAACCTTATCAGATTAAGGCTACTTACTATATGTCAATACTGACATGAAGAAGAGGCCTATACCTGGCAAAACAGGACTAAAAGCCATGGAAACGACGTTGTACGAGCGTATAATTGGCAAATTAATTTGTGATACAGTATAGAATGATCAAATTAGAAATGCAAAACTAACCGTAGCACATTAGCACAGGATCAAGAAAAGGTCACGTATTGTAGAACGAACGAATTAAATAAATTAGTGGAACATTCGATCGCGTTCTTGATGAAGATAATAGGTCGGAGAATTTATATTTATAGAATGAAACAATCGGTTTTATATGTAAAGGTAAATTAATTGTTAGTACATATGTTAATCTAGTGTTTAATGAAGCTAACGGCGAAGAACATTAATTTCAAGAATGCTGTACGGAACATTTGGAATTTTTAAGACTTCTTCATTCTCATCAGAGCAATTAAGGCTATTAATTACTTACTAGCGATACTGCAACAAACCTTAAATCTTTAGTGTTTTTCATTTTATCCTCTTTGTGATGAATTGAGCGAAGCTTAATTTTAAGTCATCAAGATTGACGTTTGAACTTTAAAAAGGATAGTAATAAATAATCTGCATCATATTCGTATCCAAAATATTAGTTCTTCAATATTAGCAAAATTATTTTGTGGTCTCAACAAGGTTTTAGTTAAATTTGAAATTTTTTAAATAAGAAAAAGTATTAATAGCAAGCTTGCTTCCAAATCCTCTTTGCAAATAGTCACCTTTTAA
Source organism: Eubasilissa regina (assembly GCA_022840565.1). Lineage (NCBI taxonomy): Eukaryota > Metazoa > Arthropoda > Insecta > Trichoptera > Phryganeidae > Eubasilissa > Eubasilissa regina. The sequence goes on from JAINEB010000003.1 coordinate 5,794,669, forward strand.
ATTTGTTTTCATATTAGTTCCTACCTATTTATAGTTTTATTTTTATCTACGTTTGCATTTTTAATTTCAGTATACATAGGTAACGAAACATATTGAATAATCAATAAATAGTGGTTTAAATAAAGTATTTTGTTTTATTATTTATAGAAATATTACTATTAATTTTAATAATTACCTACCCACTTCATTCGATTCAGCTAATTATGTCAATTGAGGCAGTGATAGCAAAAGTGGACAACCCGCAAATTTTCCACGATTAAATGAATTTGCACTAGACTAACCGTAATTTAAAATAAATACTACTAGATGGAAATATATAATGAATAGTATTTAAAATACTAATTAATACATATTAATTATAAAGATACAGCGACAGAATAGTTGTAGCATAGTTGGTAACACACCTTCCCCGGATTGGAAAAGAGATCCAGGTTCGAATCCCGGTAACGCAACAATTAATATTTTTCGATAAAATTGGTTATATATATATATACAACTTCACAACAACAATGTGTTCTCCTTGATATTAAATAATATTAGCATTTATTTTATTGTTATTGTATTTAAAAAATAGTGCTACACAAAACAAATCGTGATTAGTCCACTTTTGCTATCACCGATAGCATTAAATGTTGCCAAGTTCGGGATCTGTTACGCATCAAGTTAGTCGTCAGCACGATACTAATTTTCGTGAGCGAGGCGTGTATAATATTTGCGAAATGTTCGGCCGACGTAACGACAGTAGTCAGAATAAATAAAAGTTTACGTAATCCGGCAGTTTTCACAATACAACAGCAGATTTTTGCGGTGCGCTCGGGTCACGTTTTCGACTCTCAACACTCCCACAGACGTCTCTAAGCACATCATTGCCGCGATCGTTTCATTATTCGGATAGAAAATGAACAATATTCAGTACATTTTAGTAACCGCCAAAACAAGGCGTGGGAATGATAAACGGGGCAATTACCGGTGAGTACCTGCGGGGAATTAGCGGATAGTAATAATACTAATAAAGGGAATTTACGGCGGTGTTAATAGAATTGTGATATCATTATCTCGCCGTAATGAAAATAGTCTATGCCACAAGTATCATGATTGAGATCACAAACGCTGCTGGACTTGAAATGAACGGCAATATTATAGGCTTGCAAAATTACCGAGAAATAACATCACCACTGAATCGGTAAAAAACAAAGATAATACCAGTAATTTGTCGGTAATTATGGAGGTATTAAAAAGTGATTATTGTGGCATTAAGGTATACAATAACAAATTTTAAAAATAATACACTTTAATAACAAAAATTATTACACAGGTTACTTATTATATACAAGTTATTTATTTTTAATATTCATTGCAAACTGTGTACATTTTGCTTTTTATTAATTTTAATGTAAACTTTTGAAAATACCATTTCCTTCATCAGGATGTCAAATAAACTAACTTAAACCAAATGTAAATTGTACTGTTTTTAAAATCCATTTAAAAAAAAATTAGTACCTAACTTAAATTGTTACGATGACGAAAGACGTAGAAATTGACTTAATGATACAAAATTATTGTAAATTTGTTTTAGGGATAATTTTTAGGATAGGACTTGTGTTAAACTTATTTGGTTATTTATAATATTTTGGTTAATTTTACACGCTATACTTATAACTAACGATTTTAAATTATTAAATTTAAGACCGACATTGTTTATATGTAATTTTTATCAAAAGTATGATCATTTTCTAATAAATGATTGGAAAATTCTGAAAAAGCACTACTATTGTGTTTAGGCATCTTAAATGCTCTTTGACTCTTTATGTTAAAATTTCGACCTGTACAGAAACACAGATAGGAGTATAATCATTACAAATTATTAAAATAATTCTCTATCGGCAGTGTCATCGTTTAGGCCAGATTTAAATTTAATGCAGATTGCTCCTGATAAAGAGAAAGCTCTCTCCGAATCTACACTAGTTGATTGAATTGATGTAAGATAATAGTATAAGATAAATGTAAATTGTAAATATTTCTCTCAAATATTTGAACAAATGTTCATTACTGAACTACACCATTTCCGAATCATGCATTATATTGTTAGTAGTTTGATTTTCCAGTAGTCAATTTGTTTTATAACCTTGTCCTTCATTGATACTTAAGTAACAGGCGATTTAGCTGGATTAATAACTTGTAACTAACATAATAACTACAGAGTCTAGTGAATAGAATGTACGATGTATGCAAGGAAAGCGACCTTATGATGAATGTTAAGTCGAAAGTGATGGTATTCGAGAAGGAGGAAAGCAAGACACCATGCAAAATACTTGTAGGTAATGAATGTTTGGAACAAGTAGATGAATTTATGTATTTGAGAAGGGAAGGCTGAGAATGATATCCAAAGGAGGGTGACTGCAGGGAATAAATGAACGGCGCTTTGAATGGAATTATATCTAACGGGAATTTGTCAACCGAGACAAGACTAGCGTTGCACAATGGAGTCCTGGTACCGACACTGATGTATGGACGTGAGGCCTGGAGCTGGCAAAAGAGGAACAAAAGTAGACTGAATGCAGTGGAAATGAGATCACTTAGGCGTATATGTGGCAAATCTATTTATGACAGAGCTAAGAAAGAAGAAATAAGGAAAGAATGTAAAGCTGATGTTAGTATAGTGAGTAAGATTAAGAAAGGATCACTCAGGTGGTTTGGTTATATGGAACGGATGAATGAGGAGAGAATGATAAGAAAGATATATGACCCAAGTGTTGATGGCATCAGAAATAGAGGACGTCCGCGGAAGACTTGGCACGACCATATAAACCAGATAATGGAGGACGGTTCTGTTATAAGCCTCAATAATCGAGCTTGTATGAATGTGGATGAGGCGAGAATTGTATGTCAGGACAGAGGAGTGTGGCGCTCGGTCACCCCCCCACTACCTCCGCGGGGAAACGACGTGTTGATAAGTTAGTTAGTTAATAATTTGTACTTAGTCGTTTTCATTTTCACTCACATTAACTCTCTCTCTCTCTCTCTATCTTTACGTTTTATCAGTTTGACAATTTGTTTCGCAATTACATTTTTACTGTGTTGGTGAAATATGTCACAGGTCACATCACCGTCATCATCATTCGTAATCCCGAAACAAACAATAAACCGGTTTACCGAAAACCGGTAATACAAGTCCTAATATATTATTAGTTAATAATTAAGTAGTTATTGCGTTTCATTTTATTGTTCAAGATTTGGACACGAGATGGGAAGGGAAAAAGATCACAAACCATGAGACCGTTATGAGAATACTGGCAAGACCTCGAGCAACATGGAGAGATTCAGTCAGTTGCCAACTTAAAGATTTGAACCTGATCAAGGATGTAGCCCAGGACAGAACAAAGCGAAGCAGAACGATTAGAGTAGATGAACGGGATAAGGCGAGAACAAAGAATAATGTAAGGTCTACTTTTTTTAATATTTTTTAATTCTGCCGCGGAAACCTCTAGCTGCAGCTAGTGGTATTGTTTATAAAATCAAAAAAATATCACTGTTTTGTCATATACAACTTTTTAATATACCTACTTACATGCTTACATTATATGGTAAGTGTTTCCAGCTATAATTTGTACAGTTAGGCAAAAAGATATTTTATAAATTATTATATTTTTTTTAAATATAAATTAAATGTATTAATCAGAAAAATATACATATAAAATCAATTTCATCGAAAAATATTGTTGTTGCTATCGGGATTCGAACCTTGATCTCTTCCTATCTAGAGAACGTAGATTAACCGATTATGCTTATACCAACACAGTGCATTGACGGCAAATTGTCGAACTTATATGTTACACTTTTCAAATATACTATCGTTCCATTATTTGAAAGCCATCTTCTTTATTTTTACGGAATCTCAAATACCTTTGAGTAATCCGATAGCAACAACAATATTCTCGATAAAATTTATTTTATATGTATATCTTTCTAATTAATACATTTAATTAGTATTTAATATATCACAGACCGTCTGTTCTGAATAATTACAACTTTACAATAAGAATGTGTTTTACTTAATAATTATTAAATTAACTTAATTGAATGAGTTAATTATACATGAACCGGTTTCAAAAAATACATTTTCCTTGACATCGGTATGTTAAAAAAAACTAAACGCAATGTAAAGTTTGCGTTAAATACTAAAAATATTGAATAAATTAACTTATAACTATATTTCTCAGCACGTGAGTTTTAAAGTATTACAATTACTCATTAACTCTTGGATTATGAATTTAATAAATTGCTATTGAGTGAGGAAAAAGAAGTCTCAGATGTTCACTATAATTTAGAACTACATAATATTGTATCTGGATTAACAGCTGACCTTCTAATAAATAACAGTCCCGTAACCATCGAATTAAATTGATTTGATTTAATAAAAGGTGTTTAATATTATCATACGGCACGATATATATTGCACCATACAATACACGGTGTTCAGAAATAACGGAATATATTAGTTACATAAATAAGGCAGGCACGGCAAATTATTAATCAAAAGGGTCACTTACACACATTGGCCAGACGGTGCTCGGTGGCACGCACACACACGTACATATTTCTCATGAGAGTAATATGTATTCAACACACTTGCAGCTACATTTCAAATTACAGATTGACCACGTGTTACGTTTAACACCCGTACAACCGGTAAAAGTTTATGAATGACATACATACATATGCGGATAGTCGACGGTGTCGTCCTGTTTATCAGTCATCGGCATAAATGGTTTAAAAAAATGTATACTAAGTCATCCACAAGTGTCGGAGAACGATTGACAATAGTTATGTTGAAAACAGCTAATACACAATTTTGAAAAAATTGAGATATTGTTTACATCGGACGCAGTAAGGTCAAATCAAGCCAGGTCACTTTCATATAAAATTCAACCCCCTTCTAAAAATTTTATTGATCGGAAAAAAATACCAACATTTCTAAGATCTATTCGTAAATCTTCTTAAAAGTTGTACAAAATTTGGTACCTATATATTACTTATCTTTTTAAAGGTAAATAACAAATAATTTTTTTGTGTACATTTGCTAATTTATTGTTTTAACGAAAGTGCTTTTATCCCAGATTGAGGTTTTTGTGGCTGGCTGCTTTAATAATGATATTGGATAATTTATATAGCGCCATTTTCGTAAAAACTTCCACCTCAAGAGCGCTTTACACATAAACTGTATACAATCCTACATTATCTTTATTTTTAAAATTAAAAATTGTTATTTTTATGCTTAACTACGCCCAATTGTTAATTTAGCTCACTACCTACATTCTAAATTATATAGGTCGAAATGAACGACAAAATAATACTTCAGATAGATTTCAAAGAAAATTGAATACGTCACCGAGTACATCTTACCTCGGTCAAGTCATCTTATTCAACAGAGACATACAATTGTTAGAAGTTAACAGAACTCGGCTGGGCAAGCTTTGAAGATTGTCTTTAAATCAAACACGCCACGATATCACGACGAAATAAAATCATTTAACAAAGCACAACATCTGTATCCTGGCGAATGAATGTGGAACATGGACACTCACGGATCCCATGATGATCATGAGCCATGAAGAGCCATGAGAATTGGGGATGGAATAATTGACTGGAATACTGTTGAATGATGTACTAATGTACGAATATATTAAGAAACGTGCCGACAAGCCATAACAGCTTGGTACCATCTAGAAAATGAAACAATGTAAAAAAATAAAATAAAGAATGAGCGGGTACCTAACCAAACCGAATTCGAAGACGTAGGATACCGTAGCTGAAGGGCGGGAAATCTGATAAGATAATGAACAAATGGACCAAAAATGTGTCTGTGAGGAGATCTCGGGCTGGAAGGTGAAATGTGGTCAGTTTTTATTTTTACATATCCCTTTTAATTTTAATTAAATAAAACCGCAACAACGCGGGAAAAACTGTCTACTATAACACAGACGGTAGTCTAGAAAAGTAGCCAAGACAATGCTGTATATATTAGAGGTGAAGTCTACTCCATTCCGCACAATAAACTAGGAGTTTATATATCAGAGGTGCTGCATCCCACACGGTAAATTAATTAATTTATGTTCACTTCTGATGTATAAAAATGTATGTCAAACAAATGTTAAATTAATTTTTTTTTAAAGAGTCGTTGGACCGACGACAATCTAGCACGCGTGATATCCGCGATACCAGCAACATCTTACCCGCAATGCCGGCAACAATGACGCTTAGGAGCCGGGAAGGCATTATGTCTTGTACTGGACGTAAAGATGCTAAAAGCAAGATGATGACTATGTTTGTAGCATGACAACTTTGTGTGTATCGCTGCCAGTTGTAAAATAATAGCTCTTTAAGTATCATATAGACCGAATAAAACATACAACAATCATACAACCCATACAATAACCCATACATCATACATATGTACAAATAAATGTAAGTAGCTGTCTGTAGTTGCATTCAATAGTACTAGTACATAGAGAAATCCTGTTTATCGCAGTCGCTGGGGTGGTCAATAGGGTGAGTTCGATTTTATTTTAAGGGGGAGAGGGAACCCTAAGCGACCAATAGAAACACTTTTAATGCTCTTTCAAATAGGTACGCACTAGTGAAGGTAAAATCGTTATTTAAACTGTTATTGTGACGGTGATTGTGTTCAATTGTAACGGTGATTGATAACTGATTAACGTAATTCTTCGAGCAGTGACTGGTACACTAGAAAGTAAGCCTCCGACAGTTAAATCTTAGTTACCAATCATCGTTAAATCTCAATAACCAATCATCGACACACAGTCACGTAACGGTTTACCATCACTAGTATGCACTAGGTGCTGTGGTTTTCTTCAAAAACAAAATGAAATAAATGGTGGTGGTTTTCGTCGCTGATCTGACTTAATGCTTGATATTTAAGTCGATAACGTGTCCACCTACCTACATATTCAAGAGTTCAGAGTTCAAAGTAGCAAACAAATGAGACGTATTAGCTATATGGATTATAATTTTACGAATTAATTTTTATATCCTTTATAATCAATAAAAATATAACAATAAATAAAATAAGAGAATTTATGATCATTGAAATTTATAATAATAAATAAATTTATTATAATAATAAATAAAATAAGAGAATTTATGATCATTGAAGATTCATCATTTTTTTCTGCGACACCTGCCAAAGAGATGCTAATACACTTACATGACCTAATAAAATTTGTCTAGTAAATAACTAATTAATTAAATAATCCAATATTGTGCATCAGGTGGATAACAGGCATCTTCGAAATGAAGTCTAAGAGAAAGATGTCACGAACCAGGTCAGCGCGAAGTACGAATTCTGCTTAAACTCGGCGACGTCAAGCTCTCTCGACGGTAGTGCACAAAAGAATCCTGGAGGATTCGTCTCAGGCAAATAGTCGACAGTATGTCCTTGATCTTCAGTTCCTGCAGAATGTAGACATTCGTGCGTCTCGCCGTCCATGGTATGCGCAACATGCGTCTCCAACACCACACTTCAAAAACATCAATCATTGACGGTAATAAAAATAATAAAAATGCATATTAAAGAGTATTTTTTTCTTTAACTAAAGAAGGAGCTGTCTCACGGAAACCTGTTGGCATCAAAATACAAAATACCAATGGTTAAAAGCAGATTACAATTATATTAATATATATGGTTTAATTGTAATTTAAAAAATGTTAGATATATTGTTGTTAAAAATATCTAGCCACAATGTTACAGCTTAAATATTAAAAATAACGCACCCTCATGTCCTGATCTCATCAGGGTTAGTAGTGGAAAAAAAAATCTCGTATTATTACGGACCGGTGCATCCATCGGCCATCGAGGCCAACCGGCTCGTGAGAACACGTTTAACCTTGGGGAGAAAACCTGCATACAATGCAGCAAAGTGAGATAGTTTCATAATACGCATCTCGTTAAATCGCGTGTAATTTTATTTTACATGTAATAATCGTACAAACTGAATAAATCGTACAAAAAAAAAAACCGCCATGAGGACCATCTTTACACGCAACATGTTTATTTATATATTTTATACGGAAAAAAAAATAAACGAAAGGTAAGAAAATTAAATAAAATCTCATAAAGATTCCTACAATAATTCTCAATGGGCACAGTACGTAGTAAGTGTGCTCGCAAATTAATTATTTATCCTTATACAGAAACCAAAGTTTTTTCAACACATTATTAATTATTAAAATACAAATACTCGGCCAAATAATACAAATTTTTTGTCAGTAAAAATAATTAATTGCACTGGTAATGTTAAAAATAAATAAAACATACTTAAGGCGGCCTTTTTAAAAGATGGCAAATCTCAATGAGAAAATATCTACATTTTTGTAAGAATGTACATCAAAGTTATGATACATTTTAGACTGGTAGCTGATATGACTGATATACCGTATTTGATATATTAAAATTTTATTAATATTTACAAATTAAGTGGTTAAAAAAAAAGTTAAAAATCAAAAAAAAAAAATATGTTAAAAGATTTTAATTTTACCAATAAATATTTTTGTAAAATACTGTATGAAATATAATCACAACATACTACAAAGTGAACGGCGCTTTGAATGGGACAATATCTAATGGGAAATTGCCAACAGAGGCAAGACTGAGCGGTACACAATGGAGTCTTCCAGGTGCTGACACTGATGTATGGAAGTGAAGCCTGGTGTTGGCAAAAGAGGAACGATAGTAGAAAATGAAATCACTTAGACACATATATGGCAGATCAATTTAGAACAGAGTGAAGAAAGATATATGACGCGAGTGTTGATGGCACCCGAAACAGGGGACGTCTGCGGAAGACATGGCATGACCAGGTAAACCAAGATGGTCTCTTGTTAGAAGCCTCAATAATCGATGAGCTTCTATGAGAAGAAGTATGAATGAGGCGAGAATTGTGTGTTAGGACTGAAAAGCATGGCCCTCTATTCTCTCTGCCTACCCTCGTGGGGAAACGGAGTGATGGTAAGTTAGTTAGTAAATACTTTATTGTAAGAACTGTCACTTTGTGAATGTGTGTGTGTGTGTGTGCGTCAGGAAAGTGAGTAGATGAGTGGTGGGGCGAAGCTTATAAGAGGCTGTTTCTGGGGGAACAGCGCTCTTCCATCATAGCTTCTTCTGAATAACTAATCTATCTCTGAATGTATAATTTAATGACTGTATAACGTGTTGTAATAAACGTATAATATTGTTATCTGGAAAAACTGAGTTTCACTTACAAGGAATTGGGACCCAAGTAATTAGACAGTAATCAGAAGATAGAACCCTAAGGGAATCTGGTGGTAATCTAAGATTTATCACATTTATGAACCGTGTTACTGTTTCTCTGTTCAATACAGAAGAGTGGAGAGATTTTTAATATTTTTAATCACAGACTAGTAATGAGAGAAACCGCGATTGGTTTTCGATTGTAACAATGGACGAGTTGGTAACTATAATTATTCGTAATTCAATGAGCAGTCACTGGTGCACTACGCACTTAACCTCTAATAGTTAAATCGTAATTTATCTATAGGTACGTAAACACTAGTTAGATTTTTAAAATGGATATTAGAAAAGTAAAACAGGCTTTTTTGATGCGTAAAAATGAACGCGTTCCCAGTATTAAAGCAATGTCTCACTTGGATGATTGACTTGTTATAACTACCAATAAATGATGAAATAAATCAAAATAGAATGTTTTACATAATGATCATTTTCGTAAAATCTAAAAACAGGAGGTGTATTATTTTAGGAGGTAAATATTATTTGGCCGTTTCAGTTTTTTGGATGATTATTTTGACAGTTTGACAGATGAAAAAGAGAGAAAAGAAAAATGAATAAAATCGTTTAAAAACAACTTGGCAGAGCATTGGTTTGTTGCCAACATAACCATTTGCCATTTTCCCGCCCGGCTACCCACGATTACGATTCCAGTCTCGTTTCGGATGAAGTCGGAAGATTTTATGAAATATTATTTCATTGTTAATTTGACCGTTGAAAATCTTTGCGAAAATATCAATTCAATGTTGGTGGCATTCTTTAAACTGTAGATAAATAAAGCAGTTGAGTAAAACCAGCATCACACTCGCAAGGACGCACGTATTAAAAACGTCACCACCCCTGGCTCTTCAACTCGGTATATGTCCCGGTCTCCTCAAGAAGACACCTTCACCAGTCTGTGCACTGAGGCTGCTTCCATAAATTGCCTGACACCAAGAATGGAAAAGTCGACACCAGCTCTCGTGGAAGTTACAACAATGTAAAAAATATTTATAATTTTTTTTTCAAAAGTTACTAAAAAACTTTAGGAAAATACCTTACGTATATTATACAAGTTAATAATTTAAAAAATTTAATCTGATTAAACGAACAATTTCCGTTGCCCGGAATAAAATGTTGATCGTTTTATGAACGGGAACATAGAGTTTAAAAACATCTATTGTATATCAGATTCAGATACATGCTCTTTTTAAAAAAAAAAAAGGTGCCAGAACTTAAAAAAATGTGCCGGAACTCAAATCACAAGATCGTCAATTTCAAATCCATTAATGTTTCATCTGGTTCATAAAAACATAATATTTTACCATTTGTGCGAATTATATAAATATGGATTGTAATTGTACGCGCGAACATTCGTATCATCTAATTACTTTTGAAACATTAAAAATACCGTAACAAAAGGTGCCGGAACGCCGTCACACCGCGTTACATGACAAAATAAGCACTGCCTTGTTTTTAGCACCATCCCGTGATACCGCAATAGCAATCAGTATCCGGTTCCACGACAACTGCATACAAGATAACTTTTGAATTATATAACCACACCTAGTCTAACCAACTTAATGTAACATATCATAAATGAACTACCCTCAAGGTAACTTTTCTACGAGCCACCACAAATATCACTATCATAAATCAAGAAACAACATGTGACAATTACTGTTCCGAAAATGAAAACTAAATTCGGTCAACGATACGCCGGCTTCCTCGCACCCTGTGCAATAGGTTGGAAAAAAGTAGATAGTGAAATTAATAAAAATTCCATAATAAATCTTGGAATCAAGGATTCCGAATTATTATTAAATATTCAAGCACAATAACAAATTTTGTCAACATGTTTTTTCTTCTTCTTTCCATAATAAAATAAAGGCAATTTTTCATATTCCTCATTCTTATCTATTTTCATGGGTTTAAAATAAACTATTATAATTTATCTTTTTATTTGTATAAATAAACTATTAAATACTTTTAAATTACATCGGTTTGGCGTGTGATTCCTACACTTAAATGTAATCTGGCCTGAGATTGAGGTGTTCACCTACTTGGGATTGACATGGGATTTAAAAAAAATTGTTTTTATATTTACTTGTTATTGTAATAATTATAATTATATGTACACACGTGTACGAATATAAATAAATTTAAGCTGTCGGGAGGTAGTGTGTTCAGAAGTATTCATAATATGGAATTTTTCAGTCCAAATTTATTGAGTTTAAATAGTGAAAACAATGGTGTCTTCTTGGGTGCAGGAATTCAGGTAGTTAAGAACTTGATGTACAATTTATTACAGATCTCACAGCTAATAATACAATCGTCGCACACACATGAGCTGCGCCTGAGTGCGACGCTCTTTTATCCCTGTCATCTTGCCAACATGCGCGCATCATACAATCGCTAAATCATAACACATTACAAACAGTTATTTGAAATCCTGAGGGGTAAACTTTGATTATTAATAGTTAGAAAAGCGCTATTGAATGCCGTGAAATGTTGAGATATTTTCATGAGCAAAGTACCGATAACCGTGAAAATCTCCGAATAAAGTCAGACCGGCATTGTTAATAATTCTGAACACGGTTTACGTCTCTCAACCACGATAAACATGCTTGCCAAACTCACAACCGTCGATATTGTGAAGCGGGGAGGAATGTTGCTTTCAGCAGTTTGATCGTTCGCCGCCATCAGCCAGAAGATCCACTTCTGTGCGGCGGCGGTCCTTTGTATTTTATAAAGCCGCCCACGCGTCCAAATTGACAGAATTTTTGAGAAAAGATATAATAAAATTTCTCCCGGGATACATCACACATTTCGCCGAACCTAGGAAAAACAACCCCAGTGCACAGAAGACCGGAATCAAAATTTAGCAGGAAACTATACACTATTCGGATGGTTCACGAAAATTTTATATTTTAATATCAAAAATATTCACAAATGTTCGAGAAATTTTTAAAGAAATTCCTGAGGGAGTATAGATAAATAACATTCATGGATTTACCCAATCTGCCCATTCTCAAGACGCTGAGTTACTCTAGTAAGGAATGAAGAACAAATATCTAGTTATTAAAAAATCTGCCATTATGGAGAACATTTGTATGTTTTTGATAACTACCTTAGTTAGTGCCAACATACACTATTTCATCTCCAGTTACACCAACCTGCCAATGGTCATGCTTATAGAAACAGCTGGCTCCATGTTATACCGCATTGCTTCTGATATTTAATATTTAAGTCATATCTAATTATGCAGTCAAATAAATGTGTACACGATAAATTGCTATAAAATGACAATAATTAAAATTATACTTTTAAAATTAGCAATATTAACTTGATGGTTAAAATTCATATTTTTTATTTATTATCTTAGTTTTATTAACCACAATTGAGTTTAAAGTTTGAGTTTTTTTTTTAGTTAGTTATAACATCCTGAAGAAGGAAAAGGTGTTTTCCGAAACCGGTAGATGTTTTTTAAACACAATTGTGGTTAATAAAACTAAGTTAATAAATAAAAAATTAAAATTAAAATTATATTTACAAGAAGGTTTAAAACTGATCTGCCTAATTATTTAAACGCTTTCAAAATAAAAATAACCGCTTAATTGAAATTGTAAATATAAAGCATAATCTGAGGCCGGCGGCAGCATTATAAAATTATTATAAATCGTTATGGATAAGTGAACAAACGATGATTGTTTGTCGCTGGAATTGGTGTTCAGACCGCAGTGCAGCAGTGTTAAAGGACGTGAGGATAAAGACGTTAGTCCTACCCAAAAGTTTGGTCGATTGCCCCTGTAGGCAATCCCATTGGAATATTTATCAATTTCACGGCGGCTGGTTACGACTCTATTCTCCGAAAATCCTCCCTAAGCCCGTCATTATAGTCTGGAATACATCCTCTGGGTCCATGTGCTCGCCGTACACGAGACAAGCTTAAGATCTTAAGGATAAACTTGGAGAATATATAGGTAAAATTACACTATATCCCCTTTATTAGTTTAAAATTAATCTTTCGAAGAACATTATCCCGCAGATATAATAAAAAATAAATCGCCGAAGAGTACTTCTTCAATATTAGAAAAATTACTTTGTGGCCACATATTATATAAATAATTAATATAAATAATAACACTTTGTTTAAACCACTATTTATTAATAAATCAACGTTTCAAATAAACAAGCAATTCTTTTAACATTAACAAGGGTTTAGAAATTATACATACAAATACAGTTACATAAATTTGAAATTTTAAAAATTAAGAAAAAGTGTTAATAGTAATCTAAATATTATAAATAAATAACCTAATATTTTTTGGTAAAATAGTCACCTTTAAAATTTGTTAAAATAGTAGTTCCTACTTAGTTACCCGTCACTTATATTTCTATAGTTTTGTTTTTATCTATACATGTATTTTTAATTTTAGTATACATTGTTTACTGAAGAAGATACCATAGGTATCGAAACATGTTGACTTATCAAAAAATAATGGTTTAAACAAAGTGTTTTATCTTATTATTTATATCGCCGAAAGATTGTCGTCATTTCATAAAGATGTAATATTTAAAAAAAAAACTATTTGAAAGATTGAAAATTTGAATTTGATTAAAAATTATGAGATGGGCTGAATTCAGAGAATGTTGACGATTCTGCATCCAGCGCTGGAGAGACACGTGCTGATGATGATGAAATATATTGCCGATGCGTGCACTGAGGAATTCCCTTACTTTCTATCTACCAGTCTACATTACAAACTTAACATTTTATAGTCTTCTGTCTAGCTTGGACCGTCATTATGAAGACATTAATATTTTCTGTCTGTCATCTTTTAAGTTTTCAGTAATATAAATGTATATATTAAATCTATTTTTACCACATTATATGATAATTCTTAAATACTTTAAAATCTTTTCTAGAACGTCGTTCGAATGTCTCGTTTTCTGAATTAGATCTTCTTCCATATTAATTAAATACCACAAATAGTTTTTGAAAATTTGAGAAAAATGGTTCGATATTTTAACTCTGAAAAACGATCGTTACGAGTAAGATATATCTTAAAAAAGATGTTAAATAAAAATTACCTACCTGCAAAATATAAGTATCAGAAAGACAATTGTTAATACTGTTGCAATTCCAATTTTAAAATTTCTGACAATATAAATGCAGATTTATATTTATTATTTTGAAGAAAAATTGTAACTTCAGAACAAAATGGTCGTATAAACCAATTTGACACTACATATCTTCAACGAAATGTATGAATTTAATTATAAAAATAAATTCCGAGAAAAATAATAATTTGCAAGCAAATTACCTTTGAGAATTTTATTTATATTTTTTTATAAGCAAATATGAGACAAAAAATTGTTGACCGATGGCCAATGATTCTAAGTGTGTGGTTAATACTTAAGGAGCATCGCAGGAGCATTTTTTTAAAGTGGTATTATCTTACGAAGTACTAGGTGTAACACGTCATAGCTGCACACTGTACCGACATATGAATGTACTTAACGTTCCCCTTTACGTCTTATTTGATTAAGTGATTAATCTCCTCTTTGATTCCCTATTGACCTCAATAGTGTGATTCTCTTGCGTAAAGTTTCCTGGACGCGCTCGCCAGGTACCCCCATTCATTTCCCTTTCAGAGTTGCCCAATACAGTATAAGCATAATGTGACCATATCAAAATTGGTATATTAATATATATCTATCTATTACCGAAACGAATATTTTTTACATCTCTTAATTTAAGACACCATATTTTCGTAATTAAGAACGTAGATACAGTAACATTGTGATATTCTATACAATGTTAAACACAGTAGATTTATTTATATACTGCATGTCCCGGAGACGGTGGTTCAAAAGAAGCCTGCAATAGGAAACTTTACCAACAACCCAATGAATATCAAATAGGGTTATACAAAATTCAACAATTTAAAATGTATTCAAAGTTTCCTGTTTCTTAGGAAAAAAAGTTTTCTTTTTATTAGCTGTAAACAAAAATCTAATGACTACATTACCACAGCGCACGTGTGCCAAATTTCATCACGATAGGTTATGAATTTATGGCGCAGCGCTTATTTTTGTAAAAATAAGCGCTGCGCATGTTTTTTGAAAGTCACAAAAATTCGAATAACTTCTAAACCACCGTTGAATTTCGGATAACCTAATTTGAGCTCAATGCGTTGCTAGTCGCTAGTGATGTTTCATAATCATAGGCTCCATTTAGACTACTATGTCTCGGACATCCTGTATATTGTTAATCAATGAAGTGGACGTGGAACCAGCAAATGGAATAAATTAATAAAAATATTGCCGCCAGAAGCTGTGTAGATGTGGAAAAAATATTCGTGGGAGCAGATTTCGTTCATGTGTTTTTAACATTTTTTTAGGACAGAGTTACGAATTTTATAAATTTTTGAACTTTTGCCATTTTGCCGGATCAGGTAACGTGCTCGGGGTAACGAAATTTGCCGAGAAGTTTAAAACGTCAAATTTTCATAAAACTTTGATAGAAATCAGATGAGAATTATGAAAGTCATCGTGTCAACAGAGTCCTTTATATCCCAAATACGAGTATGTATACAAAAATTTTTTTAATGATTGAAGGGCATTGAAATTTTCCTAAAGTCGAGTCACGAGGCTCCTCTGCAGTATGCAGTATTACTATAGAAATATTTCTTAAAGTTGAGACTACTCCGGTTACCAAGGTACTGTAGTGCGTCAGAAATCTCTTCTACGACATAGAATAGGAGGGTTTTAGGGAGACCCATTCTCACGAAAATTTTTTTATCCCTAAGCATATAAAATTTTGCTGATAGTGCTACATTTAGGGAATTTAATGTTATTTTTAAACCTTAATGATGTGCTTGTTTCAAATGTTACAATGTTATTTTCTTTGATATGATATGATTAATACCTTTTCAGTATTACTTTCGTAATTTTACTTAAACTGTGTAATAAAACGGAAAATATTTCATAACACACTTCCTACATATAGTTGTGTGGCGTTCTATTATCTACGCGTATCCCTATTGAAGTGTGTACGAAAGAATTGTCATATAATCATTTTCATTACTTAGAAGTCGTGTGTAGTATATTATCAAACAAATATAGTAGATATTTCATATATTGCCTTATAATTGGGTAGCAACATCCAACATAAAAAAAAACTTTTTATAATATAGTATAATTATTTAAGCAGTAAATGTAGACTTCTTGAATAATTAAAAAAAAATCAAACTCTTACCATGTCAGGTCATGGACGTCTTAAATCGCCAAACTTTGCATCATGAGCAAGTTAAAACTCTATACACTTGCGATTTGCAGAGACGTGACTAAACACAGGAAATACTATTATTACTATTGTGACTACATCATTATAATACAGCGCGTTATTTTATCGAAAATAAATAGGTTTGTGATAAAATTTCTAATTTTATCAATCATGAAACTTCAATGTTAACTCTTTGACTTGACACAGGTATTTTGGCAAAATTACAGTATCAGGCTTAGAAGGGTCAATCACAGGAGCCTGTCCCGCGGACCAGACCAGACTATCGACTAAGTTATACAGGCTATGGTATATAAGGATTAAAGTTTGCCAGCTTCGGGGCTGAATACTAAATTACACAAACGCCCCAGGTTTGTAATTCATGCTCAAGCAAACAGTTCTGAAGTCTGAAGTCTAAAATTTGGTAATTAGTTTTAATATCTAACGTATTCAACGTGTGTTAAAGATTACAAGTTCTTAAACATGCTGCTCCATGACGATTATTATGAAAAGTAAATTAATTATTTATTATAAAAATTAATAAATGTTATCATTATCTCAACTAAAATCAGTCTTCTAATAATTCTACTAAATTGAAAACGAAGAGAAAATATTTATTTTGATTTTCAATGCTGTTTAAATTTCTTTGAGTTTGCGGTATGAGAGAAAGAGAGAGAGATTGTATGCAGTAGACCAATATCTACGTATATTCGTAGCTACTTTGATCGAAGAATGAGAATGGCATATGAAATAGTTCGTAAATTTTTAATTTTTAAAGAAAGACCTGAGTTGTTTCAATTACAATGAACCCCATTGCACACACGACTGGAAGGTAATGACCAGCAGACGCCCTGGCGAAGGACTTCTGGGACAGAAGCAGTACTGAGTGGTCACTTAATGCCTTAGACTGCACAGAGATAAAAGGTACCCTACTCTCAACCGGCAAGGGAATATACAACAAAATACTAATACGCCAACCAGTTAAAGTAACATGGTTCCCATAGCTGAATATAAAGAGAGAGGAACTCAAAATACTCATGTAAGTAATGTGAAAAATATACGACAATTATTAACTTTTTGAAAATTGATCCAATAAAATTGCTCTTCAATTATTTACGATAAAATAAACACCTAAAAACGTTGGTTTTACGACGAGCATATTATAACGTTTCAAGAGAGAAAAAAAAATCTTTTTTGACAAACCATAGTAAAAATGTCACTGAAATAACATTTAAAATGCTGATTCAGTACCTGACAATTTTTCTGAATTTTCAAACCATATTTTAGAGATAACCCAAGCTAAAGAAAACGGCATTGAAACTTTACATGTAAACAATAGAGGCTTTTTATTATAGAAATAATCAATTAAATCTGATAAATAATTAATAATTAGACAAAATACTTTATTTAAACCACTATTTATTGATTATTCAACATATCTCGATACCTATGGAATCTTCTTCAGGAAACAATGTATACTGAAATTAAAAAATACAAGCATAGATAAAAACAAAACTATAAAGTGGTGAATAAGTAAGAACTAATAAGAAAATAAATCAAATTTAAAAGGTGGCTATTTGCAAAGGGGATTTGGTTATTTATAATATTTAGCTTACTATTAACACATTTTCTTATTTCTAAAATTTCAAATTTATCTAACCGTAAACCCTACTATTTGTATGTATAATTTCTGAACCCTTGTTAATATCAAAAGAATGGCATCTCATGTTATTTAGTATTTTGTCTAATTATTAATATAAAATGAGGCCACAAAGTAATTTTTTTTTTGTAGACGTCAAATTAACCAAAGTGTACCAAAAATAAATCCTATTTGGATATTATTCTTGTATTATATTCATTCCATCAAATCGCATTACGCATACTATAATAATGTTACATAATAATACATAAGCATTCCTATATATGCTCCAATATAAACAAGATTAAAGTATTTTCTTTTACTTAAACTTATTTTTTACATATTTGGTCAGTTTATTTTTAAATCTATTCAATTTCTACTCCTTTCTTATGTTTTCTGGCATTTCATTAAAAAAAATTCATCGCACTATACATCATCGATTTAATGGATACGTTTCAACCGAAAACATTTCCAGAAGGATTGCAGTCGTTAAATGCGGATTGCATTAAACAACAGATCGTATAAAACGGGCGGCAAACTGCGCGATTTCCGAACGTGTATAATATTATATATTATATACTCGTACACACGCAGGCGGGCGGGCACTCGTACGAACGTACATCGCTCACGATATTAAATTTGTAACAGCGACGTTAGCCCGTGACGTTGACGCGTCATTATATGCAAATGCCACTTACTGGTGAGTTCGATACAGTCTGCGGGAGCACCCCGGCGGCGGCCGACTACAGTGTGAATGACATCGACGAGAAAGACAATTACGGCAATAAATACGTCTTTATTAGACTACTTCAACTAACGTGGCAATGAATGTCGATACAAATTTATTCCAATTTGAATAGAGACGGGCGTCCCAATCGAGGATGCAACAACGCGTAATATTTTCTCCTTCGTACGAAAAGCGCACGACAGCACTGGGACGCTCTGTCGTGCCCGCCATTCATTTCCTTCTTGACACCTTCCCGTTTGTTACTTACAGTTTGAACGATATTGTTAACTGGGCTTCTCATTATATCATATATTCATACCACATCAGCCTGGATTATCCCGTCTTCTCCGTGACGGGTGCAAGCCTAAAACTTCTGACGTATTCATTCCGAACCCAATCTAGTTATTCATCTAGCATCTAGCCCATCTGGGCATTTTGAGTTCGTGGGTGCTCAATTTTTGTCGGTGCAGCACTCGTCATTACAGCGGAATGACAAATATTTTATTTTGTTTAAACAGATTATTTTATTATTATTTTGTTTAAACAGCCAAGAATTAAAACAATAAATAAATAAAATTCTCCACTAGCATTTTCACACTGTATTCAAACATATAAACGGTATGAATACTTGCAATGATAATAAAATAAATTTATAAATCAAAAATCTCAGTTTTTTAGGTATTTATTAAAATACCTAAAAAATAAGTATTTTATTAAAATTTTTAAAAATCTATTTATTTTATATTTTCAGCAAAGAAAAGTGATGGGAAACAGGTTTTACAGGTTCTGCTGCCCATGGTATTGGAGGTTAAATCTATCAGTACTGTGATAGTCGCCACCGAAGCAGTAGATATAATAACCTAAAAGCCTTCCTGGCTTGCTGCTCGCCCTGCTGGACACCGGTACCGTGGCTGTTAAGAAGCTTATGAAAATCTTCGAGTTAGAAGGTATAGTGAAATAATTGTAGATCTTTTAATACTCGTTAAAATATAGGCCAGTTGTAATTCCAGTAACGAAAGAATGTTGCAATAGTTTTAAATTTTACAGTACCTATATAAAATTGAGGTGAAAGAGAAACATAAAATATCTTAAATCTAATTATTCTATAATCAAGCTCCAAATAACCGACTGTATTGCGGATGGTGTATTGCATGGTCATATGCACATGTCAACTAAGTACACTATTAAGAGTTGGAGACATCAATGATCGAAAGGAAGTATTAAGTACTATTTGTAATAGTATAGAGGGTGTGTCTAGTTTTTATGTTTTTAAATAAATTAAATTAATCAAATAGAAAGAAATACAGAAAAAAATCAATTTATCGAAAAAATATTTTGATTATTACCGGGGTACGAAACTTTTCCTATCCGAGGAAACGCGTTAACATTTCGCCATATTAACCGATTACGTTTTGGACATTTTTTGATCTTATATTCTGTAGTCTTTTTTATAATTGATACATCTATTATTCTATCTTTAAAAGCAATCAATCATTTTTTTTTAAATAAAGACGGTATTATTTTATAGAACTCCATTGTTAATCAACACAATAATTCAAACACGATTTTTTTTACTATATTTATTTTTTCCACAAATAATTTAATATAGAAGCCGATGGAGCCGAAACGGTATAGAACCAAAAAATCGTTGTTGGTTTATTGTGTCGATTAGCAATTAACTTTAAATTGCAATCGTAATAAAAACGTGTGAATAATGTTGGATGATGTTGGATAATCCTCTGCTTCGACATTGCTGGTAACATTCAGATGGTAATTCTTACTACATGTTTACTCTCAACTAGTGAGTCGAAACAATCCTAATCGTTTGGATTCTATTTTTAACATGAATTTCCTGAATTTAGTGTATGCACGTTGTGACATTGGATATTGTCGTGCGATTACTTTTCGATTTTTCACTATATTATACAGTTCTTCAGAAAATCAATTACATAGTATGCGCAAGTCATAAAGAGTAATGTAACAAATTCAAAAATCTACCATCATCATCAGTTTATTATAAATGCTCTTCGTATCCACTGTTGTGTCATTACCAGTAATTCATTTTCTTTAGAAATCCGCTAGATGGCAGTACAGATTATTAATATTCATTTACAATCTTTTCACGTTGTGTAATAGATGTCACTGATGATGATCTCCAGTAGGTGTCGCTGTTAAAGGCAGATTAATACATTACACGTGATGAATTAATATTTATTATATGTTGCTGCCCGTGGTGGAAATTTTTTTCAGTTCAAAACGCATTTAGCATTTGTAATTCAAATCTGTCACAAAATATCGTATTCACATGAGATTTTAAGTTTTTTTTTTACCTGTCCATATTACGTATCTATTTAGTTCAAGTTAATTACATCTTTTATATGTATGTATGCTTTTAAAAACAATCACAATTTAAGATAGCTCTATGTAGATGTACATATTATTATGTTTCGTTTTACTTATATTTTGATTTTCTTTCTGGAAACAAAGTACACTTTGAGATGGTGCATTATTAAAGCAATATAACAAGAGATTTCCGGATTCAAATATAGATTCTACAGAAACCTTGGCTGCGAAGCGGCTATAATAGCCACCCGTAGGGCCTAACAGCAAGCAATCGCTTATTGCTAATTGCTTTTCTGCTAGACAGCTAGTAAAAGTCCAAAATTTTCAGGGTTAAAAACGTGACGAATATTATATAAAGACCCCGTGGTTTATTCAACCTTTTAGTGTTACATTTTAACAATATCAATAGAGGGGTCATACCATTCATGCTTAAATAAAGACCACCGGTTTCAAATTTCCAACGCATATGCAATTTACATAACATAAAGGAATTCCTAAAAACGAAATGCTTAGGGTGCATATAAATTGGTTTCAAGTAATTTGCTCGAAAATAAATAAATTCTCATGCTTATAAAACGTAGCATGTCATGCATTAACTATCTCTATCTAACCTGTACGTAGTTTAGGGCCGGTTGTGTGCTCATTGGTAACTTTTTACTAACGTCCGTTGTTAAATCGTTTGCGGGTTGTTCGAACGTCAAATTTACTATTGTCAAAGCATACACGAAGATGTCTGTAGGTGTGACAAATACTCATGAAATATGCATTATTTTATACATTATCTATGGATTTTTTCGTATATATATGTAATAATGTATATTAAACAACGAGACCACTAAAATAGTGAGATATACTGAACTCTCAAAGTATCAGTGTGTCGGATGACTTTTGGAAAAGTCCGCCATCGGATATCGCAGAGTAAAATGAGTTTACTACGAGATGTACTTTCGAGAAATAAATATATTTTTACTAAAGATCAAACAACCCGTTTTCGCAAAAATTTTTACTTTTAGTAAAAAAGTTACTACTGATCACACAACCGGCCTTTAGAAAAAAAGCAATGAATGATTTGAAGAATTTACCAACGATAACCTTTACACCCATTATCAATATTAATATTTCACGCTCGATCGCAAGATAACATACTCAAAGGTGTGCCCTGCCCTGTCTTGGTACGTTCTGTTGGTAGTCACTGGTTTGAACCATATTTATCATTCGCCATTTCAAATTTTTAACACTATTTGTTTTTTTTCCAAATGTTAGTAATTATTATAGTTAGTCTTACAAGCACCTGAGTTTAATTAATGTTGTATAAGATTGATTATACCACATACATATTACTAAGAAGAAATTTATTTCAACATTAGTTTTTCAATAATGCATATACATTCGTTACATTGCGAAAATGGGTTCGATCAAAGTCAGTGATAAGTTTACTTTATTTACAGGATTACACTCGATTATTTACAGGATTACATGAATAAAGATAATGTTAATAACGAGATATTTAATAATTAATCTGACGTAAATAAATTGATTATAATTCACGTTTTATATTTATTTACTTCTTTTTTCGGTGCTCAGTGTACAGTAAGATATGTATTTGTATATTTTTTTTACAAATAAAATGAATGAATTAATTATTAAGGAGAACGCATTCTTATTGTGAAGTTGTAATTATTCATGTAACATATGGGTTCGAAAATTTGTCGTTAAAAGTACTGTCTGCTGTAGCATAGTTGGTTAATGCACCTTTTCCGGATTGGAAGGAGATACAAGTTTGAATCCCGGTAGCAACAATATTTTTCGATAGAATTGATTGTAAATATGTATATCTTTCTAATTAATACATTTAATTAGTAATTAATTTTTTTTTTTTGATAACCCTTATCATATTGTTCATAAATAATTTATTCTATAATATTAAGGAAAACACATTCTTATTGTGAAGTTGTAATTATTCAGAACATAGGTCTGTGATATTTTAAATACCGGGATCCCGGTGACGCTAAAACAATATTTTTCGACAAAATTGATTTTATATGTATATATTTATAATTAATACATTAATTTAGTATTTATTCTATAATATATCATTTGAAAACTGTCCACCGATTACATGCCTATTCTATCAGCAATCAGTTACTTAATGCATTGAATAAAATAAATGTGGCATGTGTAGTATAATAAAACAACATATAATTATGCAGACAACTCACCGCTGTACCCATGGCATTCTTTTATATTCGCCGCATCAAGCTATTCGGATTACTTTGTTCTGTATTTAAGCTAGTGAATTACTCGAGTCATACAATTGGTAATTTACTCAATTGAAAATTTCTTTCGGTTGATCCATTTTGTATGGAGTCGTTACCTATGCTATTATTTTAACAGAATCACATTAGAAAGGCTTACAGGTGCGCGAATGTTACTACCTTACTGTTTTTTTAATGTGTCGATTTCATGATTGTTCTTTAAATTTGGTGCATGGATTGGTTTTTGATTTGGGAAAAACAAAAAGAAATTGGCAGAACTATTTCCTACGTCATTACGTGAAGGATCTTCAAACAATAAATGAATCACGTTCAATCATAGAAAGTGTTCTTAAAAAGATCCATACATTTTTTATATGGAAAAGAAGGTATTATTTTACGTTAAAACATAAACTTTAAAAACACTATTAATAGTACTGTAAAATTACAAATAAACACACGGTAGGGTCGTATAAACGACGGGTTTATTTTGTCTAAAGACGTTGGTTAAACGAAAATACATATATTATATATGAATGTATAAAAGTCATTGGCAACAGCATAACCTAAATATATACCTACTGCACGCCATCTAAATAATAAAACGTACAAGCAATCGGTATTCATTTAAAAATATTTGTTATTTACTATATATAATATAAAAGAATCGATGCATTCCGATGCATCCTATACAGAAACAAAAATTCCTTTTTGTCAAGACGGTGTGTTATTTCGATTAGTTTACTTATGCGTCGCCGAGAAATTCCTCATATCGAATTGGCCGTTCTAAATTCAAATCACGCGGCCCGCCGCCGCGGCCCAGCCGCCGACTGCATCCACCCTCCGCGCACTCCCGAACGGCGACGTGACCGTGTTCCGGGCGGAGAGAGAGGGAGACGGCGCCACTGCAGTACGTCTTGGCCACTTTCGAAATGTCAAAATATTTTTCACCGCCGCGCGGCCGCCGGGAGAAAGCGACGGACGGGCCCGTACAAAAGTTTGAATTAGGAACAAAGCGTACTGACCCATCATTTTGGTTTTCGATTTCAAATTATTCACATTTATTCGTGTAGTACGATGTAACACGTCGCCGCTGGATATTTCATTCCATGAAATTAATTACGTTTTAAACAAATAATAGATATCTCACAGAGACGAATATATTTTTTATTATATTTAATTGGATATATATGAAAGTATGGGTAATTACAGGGCTTACGATCTGTCTTCGGCTGACTTAAGTAATCACTTTATATAAATATAACGTTCACCATTCTCACCCATCAATATACTGGTCAAAATAAGAAAACATATAAAAATTGAAAAATACTGATTTTTCAGGCGTATTCTAGTATAATGTGTTAAGAACATTTTACAGATAAAGAATACTGCTTAAAATAATCAGATTCTCATTATGACATGTATGCTGTTTCAGGGAAAATGAATTATCAAATTTAGTCCATAGATGGCTATAGTGTAGTGATACTCGATATTAACATATATACAACTTTTAAAAATGTTGTAGATATGGAGAATGATGGGTGAAAATGATGAATATTATATTTAGATAAAGTTAAGCCAGCCGAAGACAGCTTGTAAGCCCTGTACTAACCATACTTTCATATATTTTCCAATAAATGTAATAAAAAATAGCTTCGGCTCTATGAGATATCTATTATTTGTTTAATAACAGTGCCTTTGTAGTTAAAAATTCAATAATTGTATGTTCTTGGACATATTCAAATATTACTAATTACATTTTATTCTACTACACCATTTTATCTAATTCTTCAAATTGACGGAATGTGGCGGCGATCGCAGTCTGTTTGTTTTGTTCGCTATTCGCACGTTAATTATATTCTTTATAAAATCGCACATCCTTCGATTGATCTAAATCAAATTTTGTATAGTTATGCATTTAGGACGCTGCGCAGAACATCGACACCATCTCCCCTCATCCTGCTAACCTTTTGTTATTTGAATAATAAGAAAAAAAACCACTTTGTTTCAACTACTATTTATTGATTTATCAACAAGTTTCAAGATCAACGATCCCTTCTTCGGGATACAATGTATACTAAAATTAAAAATACAACACAGACAAAAAATTAAAAGTATGTGTAATTAATTAGGAACTACTGTGAAAAGTAACTATCAACTGTAAACCAATGGTATTTGTATATAAAGTTTCTAAACCCTTATTAATGTCAAAAAAATGTTTTCTTTTCCAAAAGAAGATTGGAAAATTCAGAATAGTTATTGATATTTAGACATCTCATTTTTTTTCCAAATAAGTTTTTGGTAGTTGCCCTCTAGCCCTTCTATAAAAATACACGTCACTCCATCCTAGGCGTCACCGGACCAAATTTTACATATACCGTTAATATTTAGGGCTTTCGCAAAACGACGGCACCCCTACCCTCTGACACCCGCGGTTCTGATTCCCCACCGACTACCTAAAAACACATGCGCAATCTACAGTTAGTAATCCCCAAGTGTAATGTGTACACCTTCCTGCTCACAATCTAAACCTTGCCGAGAGGATTTTACCAACATTTAAGCTCGCTACTTGAACATACATATTAAAAAAAATAAACAATCTTGTTTCGCTAATGGCTGCATAAATGCTAAACCAACCATGCCTTTTATACACACTATAATAGCAAACCGACGTCTGAAGTTATACACAGGTTGGACACGGGAGGACGCAGAAGGGCTGGCGGCGGATCGCAGTCAACGGAGGAGTTTTGTGGTGACCATATGATCGAAAAATATAGTAATTGTGTTATGTACAAAATGATACAGTATGGTTGTGATCTTATAAAATGATGCGTTTTTATTGATATACACATTTTTAATACCTCTTTAACGGGCGGCTAAATGCCCGAATTAATATGAGTACATTAAATAAATAATTAAGAAAAATGTTTAAAATATGTAAAACAATACATTCATTGTCACTATTATTTCCGTCTGTCCAAGCATTCAGGAATGTGAAACAATCAAAATCTGCAGTCATGCGCGTTTGTGTGCGGTTATCGCGTCAAAGTAAAATATTTTCCTATCACATTTTAGTTGATTATTTTATTATTAAAATATATAAATATTAATAAAATAAAATACAACCACTTTGTATGAAACCACGAAATTTTGAACTTAGGACTAGTTTTATTAAAACTAAATTAGTTGGTTTTAAATACGTCCTGACGAAGCTTGTGATAAGCGAAACCGGTTGACGTATAATAAATTTGGTGGTTGTATTTTATTTTATTTAATCGAATACGTCAAACCACAAAATGATTGCTTTCTACGAAAATATAAATATTAATTGTGGAATTTTATGTGGGTTATTTCTGGTAAAAGACTATTACAATTATAATATAAGAAAATAAAATTTGTACGCAAGCATAATATTTTAGACTTAAATGTGTGTAATTTGAAAAGATGCGTACATTATATATAATTGCTATTTTACACTGTATTTATTATAATAAATATTATCTACGTTTCTGTTGATTTATCTGGGCTTTGTGATTATCACGCAGTGGAGATATGAAAATATTATTAAAATTTTTGATAAAATACAATTGGGTCAAAACGACGATAAAAAAATATATTTTAATGTTGTATTTACAAATTCTAGTCCGGTGACGTCCGTCGGCCGTGATGTGAGCTGGTGGTGTTTGTACCTATTTGGGAATGCGTTTGTCGAATAGTCTCCATGAGTCTCTTGACCTCTCAGCCACGACCATTTCTGACATCCGGAGGTTTACACAATAAATGAGTTGCAACAATATTGTTTAAATAACAAAAAATAAAATAATATTTTAAGGAGAACACATTCTTACTGTGATATATCAATTAGAAAGTGCAACATACAAGTTCGAAAATTTGTCATCAACTTACTTTGTTGGTGTAGCATAATCGGTTAATGCATTTCCCAGTATAGGAAGAGATCCAGGTTCGAATCCCGGTAGTGGCAAATATATTTTTTCGAAAAATTAATTATATATGTGTATAATTTGTATTAAAAATATTATATATTTTCGTAGAAAGCAATCACTTTGTGATTAAATAAAATAACAATAACTTTGTATGAAACCACGAAATTTATTATATGTCAACCGGTTTCGCCTATCTCAAGTTTTATCAGGACGTATTTAAAACTGTTCATAAATACAAAAAGAGCACTTATATATACATAAAGAGGGAGACAATATAAAATAATATGTGAAAGAGGGAGTAAGAATGCATATACAGATAGACAGAACATTGAGGGAAGGGAAAATACAGTGTTGATGGATATTCAATTTATTGTAAAGGAAACATATAAAGGAAGGAGGAAAGGAAATATGGGGCTAATAGATAAATACATTTGGTTATTAAGAATTAATTAAATATTATAAATACAAAAAAAATAATTCCGACACCAATTTACTATTTGCAATTGATACTAGAGTTCCGACCCGTTATTAGAAGCAACTATGAAACATGCGTAAACCTACAGCTTTAATAAAATACCATCACAGATAGATCTAAATGATTCTGTGCAACCATTGAGATCTCAAATTCTACTCCTTAAGATTCGGTTATTTCTCTAGTAAGATGAAATATTCCCTAATACCACTAAGCTATCAATATATATTTTCATGACATGGATTCAGTATAAAAATGAAATTAGTGTGTTCTCGGTCGATATGCGCATGTGACCATATGATACGTACTTACGTCGTACAACCAGGTTCACGTAGAAAATAATAAATCGTCCAATTTTCAAGGGAGAATTTACGATGCGAGGGCCGCACTGGACATTTTGGGGGCCACATGTCTTGAGATAAGGGGCTCCCAAAATGGTAGTATCATAATACAACTTAAACTACGAACAACAACTCTCGTATACAGATGATGTTTTGGTTTAGACTATCAGTAATAAGATATCTGGAACCGAGCCAAGCCGACAAAAATCGAATGTATACGAAGTCATGAATACCTGATGGCTGCCGAGCGCAATCGGATCTGCCTATATTCTTGTAGCTGAAACAGTGTTTCTAGGCCTCATTATTAATTTTTTCGCTTTCGGTGATTCGGGGACTGTTAATAATACGTGTAAAAGTTCTACTTAACATCATCACAATATATACATAAAACATATGTCATTTCTACTTAATAAAAATAATTATTCTAATAAAGAGTTGTCCTATTTGACAAAGCATCCATTATTTCAATTCGATGCATTATTTTCGCCTATACGATGCCATGTCACAAATATAAATGTATATTTGCATTTAAATGTAGCCAATTAGTTAATTTAACCACAGCATGCAATACACCAATGTTCAAGTATGTACCGCACATAAACTACGTTCAGAAACGTTGATTCAACCATAACTTTGACTCCAGCGGGCACGATAACGTATGCAGAGCAGCCGTAAGTACATTTCTATAGATTTCAACAATCTCGTATCGATTACTTCCACTTTGAAGTCGGCTTCTGAATAATCCGAACCAAGGGGCGTACCGGACCAGCGGGGCACCAGGAGATGGGCCAGTAGACCGCATATAAATTGGAGTTTTAATATCGTATTTACCAGATAACCGGTAGGCGGTGTTTCGATAACTAATTGTTATCATTTTTATGGCATTCCAATAAAAATACATCAAATTATATTCCGGACAATACACCTCTGACCGTTGACAAAGGCAGATTTGAAAATGACTGCTGATGATACTTTACCACGTAGTCAAATTATTAAGGACGGCAAATAAATATTATATGGCACCCGTGCCGGTCTGGGCACTTTGAAAGTTTTCGGTGGCACGCCAATAATTTCGATCTGAAATGATTGAATTTGATCTTACATTATAAAATCAATGATTGAATAATTTAAATCAAATACTAATAAATGATTGGGGACTCGGCATTAATTGGGTAATAAAAACAAATAAAAATCTTGTGAATAAACTGAAATAGAAGACTCATATAATTTTTTTTAATAATAGTTTAGGGCCTTTAAGTTTTAAATTATAGATATTCTATTCATAATCAGTAGTCTTTCAAGGCAAATATTATTCATATTAATATTAAACTGCGTTATTTATACATACATCTTTTGATAGAAAAAAACAATGGCTGGTTTTTTCTCACCTCCGAGACAAATTAAAAAAAAAAGATTTGTCAAGCTCGAGAACAAAAATAATATTAAGTGGAACTTAATACCCAAATTCTTTCCTCTGTTTATACTAGTTTGAAGCATAAAAATTTTTGAAAATGAAATAATGGATTATAACTCAATTGGTATCGAATATTTAAAAAATATTTTGTTTGCTCCATTACCTCTCTCTAAAGTTCGTGTATAGACAGGGGTAAATAAAGGTTACTACGCTATATTACTTTTTTCTTTTTTAAATCTTTTTTAAATTCACGAAAATAATATAATCGAAAGCATTTATTATTTTGATAGGTTTCCACAAGAAACTAATTACGATTTGGGTTAATTGGCTCGAAAAGTTTCCTAGTCGGATTTTACCTATCCGCTTAACATTTAATGTTAAAATTAGCGATTATTTTATTATTTTAAATGAAGGCACTAAAAATTAATGTCCTAATTTTCAAAATAACAATTTTTTCCTGTACGCCCCTGTCTGCGCCCAACCTTCACACCGTGAGTTATCATTTCAGCCGTCTCGCCGCACGCTCCCCTAATTTCACACCCCTACCCCAGGGACATAATAAAAGAGGAACACAAACACATTACAGTGCCTTGCGTTCCCTAGAAATAGACTAAAACGCCGGATAGGCGAGCACCGCGCCAGGGACGGTAATGCATTCACAATCGCCTCCTTTAAACAGTTCCGGCTAGCTGGGTGCACATAATGAGGGTAGTTTTTTTTTTAAATAACAAACACGTCCGGAACATCCTGTTTCTAGCTGAATTACTGAAATTAAGCGGAGCGGCATTTTAATGAATTCAACAACTACTCTTGTGGCGTTTATCTTCAGGGGTGAGATTACAGCTTTTGAAATATTAATAGTTTCCGAAGAGAGGAATGTGTGAGAATGGAACGGGAACCGCAGCATAACAAAACAGTATCATTATACGACATATAAAATATTTTTTTAATTATTACTTATTAATTTAATAGGTTATTGAGAAACCTCCCTATAGTTAGTTACGTGCCGGAAGTTAGTTATATATTCCAAAAAAGCTTTGAACATTTTTTTAAATATTGCACGCGTTGTTTTGTTGAGTGGAATCGAAGCGAGAGTAAACAACTTACAAAACGATTCCGGGATACGGTGGGACCTTTTGGGGTTTCCTTCACTATAAAAAAGCCTCTCTGTAGACTGAACTAATGTAAAGATATATATAATGTAAAGATATTATATGTGTTTATAAATCTTCTTAATTAAATCTTAACATCATTGAAGACTGTAACCAGTGCGTGGTCCCTGTATATACGGAGTCGAGACGCGGACCCTCACCATGGATGTCATACACAAATTAAAAGTTGCCTAAAGTGCTATGGAAAGGGCTATGTTTGAAATATCTTTGGAACCTAACCTAACATACAAATTCGCTAGAGAATAAAGATAACAGATGGGTTGCACATATTTGGTGGAAGGAAGATCCTGAAATGGCAGCCTTGCACAGGTAGAAGACGTGTTGGCCGTCCTCATGTCGATGAAGCGATGAGATCCGACGGATGAAAAAGGTTGAATACAGAAATTGGCGTTCCTTGGGAAGAGTATAATAAATCTGACAGTGGGGATATTATAACATATCATGTTTTTTTATTGTTTGTGTTTATAATTAAATAGTTATATCTCTACTGTTTTTTTAGATCGGAAGGCATTTTTATTTCGAAAACTTAATGGCAGAAAGAAATAAAACCGACCCTGGGAATCCAAAATGAATGAAAAAGTGAGTCGACATATCTACAAATCAATTCTATTATGAGCGTATTTCATATATTTTATTCAATTTTATTGAAAACATTTGTTGAATCGAATGTGGAATAAATGAAATTAGTATAGAAAGTCCAGGTTCGAAGACTTCACTTCAATTCACTTCACGCTCATGTTTGCTTGTATAGATATTCCAAGTTAGCCTATCAGAAAAAAAAATGTACAGAAATTGCAGAGTATCTCGTAATAACCGTAATAATTAAATATTTAAAATGATTTCGGGTTGAGGACCCCCTGCCCCACGTTACTCTTTGGAAAGCAATATACGATGTATATATAACCTGATGTGTAGAATCCATTCGGCTATCCCCTACGCTGTTGCCATGGTTACAGGGCATCAAATAAATATTTCATTTCAGTTAATTCGAGCTGACAAGTTAGTAGAAACCAAAATAAAGTGTTTGCGATGGTTAATGAATTAAGGTGGAACGGCATCGCTAACTGCGAATGTGGTTAGCCCATTTAACAGAAATTACTAAAAGTGGGGTGCACAAATAATAATAATTATTAAATTGAGGTTACCTATTTGCATAAATAAAACTAAATGTATGTCTATCAGTTTCCTATTCAATTGTACATCAAATTTGCATAGCTACTTTTTAGGACCCTGTACAAAATCTAAACACCCTCCTCCTAATGTAAATGTGTATTACATTGAATGCCATCCGCTCCAAATTTTGCTTAATTGCGCTCTAAGATCCCGAGAAAAATATAAAATATAACCCCTTCCCCTCGAGCATCTGACCCTGCCATCTCTCTCTGCATGGATAAAATTTTGCATACATCTGTACTCTCTAGGGCCCGCGCAAAATAAAAGCAATCCCCTCTCATTATCCAATAATGGCAAGAGATTTTAAATTATATTAAACCTAAATCCCAAGCAACGCCGGGCATGGATAATTAATTATAAGTAGAGAAAATTTGTGATCCTCGGGGGAGGCATATATCCACCAGCGGGGGGTGATGAATATTTTCTCATTAAGAATCGTTTGCTGGGATGATAAAATCAAACAATAATAGGTCCCTTGTCCCTAGAATAATATGTCTAATTAGGCATATTTTTGATCGACTTATTTTGTTAATATTCGTATATAAAGTTTGACATGAAGCAAACATACTGGTTAGACATAATTATATATATTTTTTAAATATATATTTTGTTTTATGTTTTAATACCACATTTAAAAAAATGTATTGTTAAAACAAAATAATAGATTTTTGTTTAAATTATTAATTCAGCGGCGTGCTTGTTTGGTTTATCTGTAATACGCTCGCCCAAGTGACCAAGCAGTCTGTGTCTGCTTCCGAGAAACTAAATTAAAGCTAAAGTTATTAAAGTGATCAATTACTGGACAGATCAAAATCGGGATATAAAAAATGTCACTAAAAATCACTAATGGCTCAACAACCCTCGAGAAGTCTTGGAACTTAAAACTATAGATTTTTTATATAACTGGATTATTTTACGCTGTTGGACATTAGGAAAAAGTAATTGGACAAAATTGTGAATATACTAGTATCAAATGAAATAAAAATGAAAAAATAACTTATTTTTTGTACGAGTATATATGTACATAAGATACATGTAACACTTATCTCAATTTTTTATATTTAAATAAAATATTAGTATTTTAGATATTTTCTTCTAGGACATCATATAGAATGTCCAAGATACAATAGTCGAAACGGAGCTCAAATAGGGTTATCCGAAATTCAACGGTTTAGAAGTAATTCGAACTTTTGTAATTTTCGAGAAATTGGCGACATTTTACAAAAATGAGCACATAAATATTCGACTTATCGTGATAAAATTTACCACACGTATGCTGTGATAATGTAGTTATCAGATTTTTGTTTACGACAGATTTTTTTTTCTTTTAAATTCTACAACGTTGAATTTCGGATAACCTATTTGAGCTCAACGGGTAGTGATGTAACCTAACCGTAGGTAGGCGTCGTTTAGTCTACTATTTCTGGGACACTCAGAATATTTATATCACAGAATACAGAAAAAAAAAATGGAGAACCCAACTGCATAATTTAATTTCTTTGTATACAAAAAAAAAAAAAAATAATTTCTGCGAACCAACAATATATCGCCACAAACATTTTACATCGATCCTGAAAAGAATTATAAACGTCAATTACAATCATTTAACTTCCACCCTTCGTTACACGCAAAGTAAAAATAAAAATGTTTTACAAATATATTTTCAACCCAAATGAAATCTGAAAACGACAATTTTATTTTGGGGGCGATGCACGCCAGTTAAACACTTTTCCGTCCGCAAGTAAACCCAAATCCTAGCTGGCATTTTGCATCGGATCGATTAAGGCTCGACACAATGATTGATCACCATTCAATGTTGGGTAGATACCCCATCCACTATTTAAAATACCCGCTTTTGCTGTTCTGCCGCCACGTCATTTTCTATTATATATTATACATACATTTTTATTAACGTTTTTTAAAAGGTTTTTGCGGCCGGTCGATGAATCCAATAACCCTTTCTAGTAGCTTTAATTTAATGTACCCTCTAAAGTTTACCCCTATTGATAACATTATTGCACATTTACACTGTATTCAATTGAGATACGCATATCTTATTTATAACAAATAAGTTTAAAAAGTTGTATTCTGGATTTTTCAAATTTTTACTTCAAACAAATTAAAATAATACCTACACAAGGATATAAAATAATATTAAAAATTATGTTTGCAGAACTCTATAGAAAAATTGTGCTGGTTGATGTACAAGGCGACACACAACATGGCGGCTCTGTATCTTCAAGAACTTTGTACCCCAGACAATTTGAATGGTGGACGTCAAACTCTCAAGTCATCCTCTACTTCAGCTGCAGGAAGCAACCGTTGCCAAATTTAGTGAACGGGAATTTGCGGTGGCAGACCCAAAAGCGTGTAACTCTTTGCTCTCCGCCGTAAGAAACAGTGCATCAGAGACTTTATTTAAGAAAAAACTAAAAACGCACCTTTTCAAAAGATCATTTCCATAAGTGAAAATAACGATTTTAAAATTTAAAAAACAAAGATAATTGTAGAACTATAAAAAGTTTATGTGTGAAGCGCCCTTGAGGTGAAAGTTTTTACGAAAATGGCGCTATACAAATTATCCATAATTATTATTATTATAAACAAATAAAGACCACAACAAAGTAACTTTACATGCGATTAAAACAAAACACTTTGTTTAAACCACTATTTATTGAAAAATTAGCATGTTTCGATACCTGTAGTATCTTCTTCAGGAAACAATGTATACTAAAATTAAAAATACAAGCATAGATAAAAACAAAACTATAAAGCACAAGTGGTGGGTAACGAAGCAGGAACTACAATGAAAACAAATTTAAAAGGTGACCACTTGCAAATAGTATTTGGTTATAATATTTAGGTTGCTATTAACACTTTTTTTATTTCTTTTACACACATAAAATACAATCTTTGTAACAAATTTTTAAGTAACAACGCTTATAGACCTCCAAATTTGAATGTTCTTGAAATTTGTGTAAAAAACATGATCAAAATCTATAAAATGTGAAATATGAAATGTAATAACAGGAGGGTCTGTTTTTTTAAACAAATTTATTAACTTTGAATTTTTTTTTGTTAGTTGGTTATACAGTCTAGGAGCAGTGTTTGTCGCATGTCTTCACCCTATACCTATTTTAAACTTGTTTAGTATAACATGTTCATTAGTTTTACTCTCAATCCGTAATTGTAATGGATTTAAATTTAGTCATCTTAAAAAGTTGTAGAAACAATGCTATCTACACGGGGAAGATAACTGGAAATTTTCTGGCTATTTTATATCTTTTTTTTTGTTGTAGTTATAGATTTGAGATACTAGCACGTATTATCTGAATATAGCTAACCTTCTAGAATAAATTATAAAAATTACTATGTTTTAGTTGAAATTTTTTATTCCATTTTTCATTCAATATTCATTCCCACAACACTACGGATCATGTTTGTAACACTCTATATAAATAAATAAAAAATAGTAGATAAATTAATTTGAAACATCCTATTGGTTGACACGCGGCACGGGATGCACATACCACGAAAGAGGGAAATGAGTAAACGGTTAATTAAGACGATGCCTTTGAGGACGATGAAAAGAGAAAAAAAGCTAGAGCTTGTTTTATAACTTTTTTTTTTGAAAAAGTAGAGTTTAGTTAGACGAGTTAAGGTGCAGTTTATTTTATCCAAATCTGATTATAAACAGAGAATTTATTGGCAATGAAGCGTTCGGCCGATACACTCGCAGTCACTCCGCCGGACGTACGCGCGATCAGTGCGAGCGATAAACATACACTGCCGTGTAGCGCTGTACCGCGAGTGCAATGTGTAGCGCGATTGATGAGAGACGTGATGTAGGGCATTCAAATTTATCGGAAAATGGTATTAAAAGTAAATCGGTAAAAATCTTAAATAAATATCGGTTAAAGTGAATATTATAGCATTATAAAACAACTAATTGAAAAACAAAACATATCGCTATTTATTTTACACAAAAATTACTTATTATTGTACACACAACGTTATCTATTATACATATAATTATATAAAAGATTACATTTATTATATACATACATGAATTATTTAAATAATTCTCTTTCAGAAGAGTAATTAAAATGACCCTTTAAAATACATAACATGTCTAACGTATCGTCGTTTAGACTGGATCTAATTTTAGTACAGGGGATGAATAATAATCAATTAAATATCGTAAGCTTTTCTAATGAATTTTGCGATGGTTAGTCTCGCATCCTCAACGCACGCGCGCGCATTGTATTACGCCATAGAAAATTACAGGTAAACGAACCATCCAACAAAACACTCAACGATCCTGATTTCTGTAAATATCATAGTTAAAAATTATATAATATATTAAAAAGTGAAAAATTAATTTACCAAAATTACAAATTAAAATTATAATCTATTTTAGCCATATTTACCGGTAAATCGGTTTACTGAAAACCAGTAACGCATGCCCTAGTGTGACGTCACTTCCGTAATAAGACGACCTAGGCGACCTGGGCTGTTCACAAAAAAAAAGAAGTGTTTATTGTATTTCTTACAGAGTAGTGAAACAACATGTGGGCCGGTTCATGAATAATCATAATAGAAAATAATAATAACAAATACAGTATGCGGTGAGTGTTCTCCGATATTATTTTAATAAGCGGCTTTCACATTTTTCGTACCTCCCTCCAGTCGCGTAATTGTATCAAATAGTCTATCTATCTATCTATCTATCTCTCTCTCTCTCTCTCTCTCTCTCTCTCTCTCTCTCTCTCTCTCTCTCTCTCTCTCTCTCTCTCTCTCTCTCTCTCTCTCAATTCTTATAATTCCGAGGCACAGTATTTCGTTAAAATTTTTGCGGACAATTTTTTCGCTGTGCGTGGTTTATCGATTCAAACGGTTTGTGGGAAAAATCGCATTCGCGGGACTCGCCTGTGTGGATTGTACAATAAAATAAATATCAATACTAAATAATGCATTGTATAAATTAGTAATGATCTTTATATCAATGCGTGTAATTGGAAAGTCAAATTGTTATATCAAATTGTAAGAGTTATGATGTTGCGGCAGTTTGATGGCACCGTACAATCAGAATCGAATTATCTATACATTATATTACTAGTGGTATAAAACCCGTCCCAGGGCGTCGTTTCCTTAAATTGGTCTACTTCTATATTAATTACACCACGCTTTAATAACCACCTCTTGAAAGTTGAGAAATTTATTTTGACATTTGAACTTTGAAAAAAAAGATTGTTATGAATAGAGATATTATTAATGAGAACACATTATTATTGTGAAGTTGCAGTTTTTACAGAACATAGTTCTGTGGAATTTTAATACAAATTTAATGCATCAATTAGAAACATATACAGGAAAGTTCAATTTATCGAAACCAATATTTTTGTTGCTTCCGAGATTCGAACCTGGATCCTTTCCTGCGCGGGGAAATGCGTTAACCTATATGCCATAAAATATTATAATATATCAATATTTGTTGTAACAAAATTTATCCACAGTTTAATAAAACGGAATTAATTTAGTTTCTGACGTCTCCAAGCGAATATTACACAAAGGTATTTGAGATTTTCGCAATCAAAGGTCATACATACCTTTTAAATTTGGAAAAATAATATTGAAAGAACTAAGCATATAAGTTCGAAAATTTGTTGTCAACTTACTTTGTTGGTGTGGTGTATTCGGTTAATGCATTTCCCCGAATAGGAAAGAATCTAAGTTCGAATCCAGATAGCAACAAAATTTTTTTTGATAATTTTAATTTTCCTGTATATCTTTCTTATAGATACATTTAATTTGTATTAGAGATTATATTATTAATACCTGTAATTATTCTTAGAGGTCAGCGTACATTGAAGGAACATGTTCACGTACACTACGAAGCAGTGCCAAGTAAGGTTGTGGAAGACAGTAAACCATATAACAAGACCTGGACCGCGCAAGGCGTCTTCAATGTTTTCACGATGAATAGCTTTATCGAGACTCGCCATTGTTACACAATCACTCCCGCCATCTTCTGTCCGAAAAGAAACTGTTGCCATCGGTCCGAGTTATCTCGCCATTTGGTGAACCGCGGTGACCCGGTTTCATCATTGTGTTGGCGCCATTTCGGATACCGTTCACCGAAAAAGTACACTCGCACGGTCGCCATATTTGATACGTGAGATATCCGTAGCGAACGATGGTGCAATACGTATTATAACGTTTTCTTCATTTCGCTATGTTTATTGTATATCTCGATTAGAATGAACGCAGGCTGCCGGTGTAGGTTGATCAGGAAACATTAATGTTCTGGGAGACAGCAAAAATAATATAAACAAACTACGTAATATTAGTAAAACGTGAATGACTTCACCGTCTTGCATCAACGTTCGAAGAACAACAATTTTTGACAGCAAAGCCATAAGAAAATCAACCCACAAGAATAGAATCTTGAAAGTCAATCGCCTTATTTCCAAATCGGAGGTGAAAACTATCGGAGAAAACAATATTCGATGGATATAAAAGAAACAATGTTATTACTCTACTTGAGTTTATTAGCACTACTCTAGTTTCATGAGAAACAGTAACTCTCATCGACAGGTGAAGTATTAAATTAACTGCACATAAATATAGGAGTCAAGGCTTAGGTGGTAGACATACAAGTAATTAGGTACTGACAGATTTATGGGGGAGGGGGCGGAGTTACTGGTGGACGGTGGAGGGGTGGTTGTAACGGGAATATTGAGAGGAGAGATGAATTAGAAAATGTAATATTATTTAACAAATTAATACCCGAATAAAATAATGGATTTTAACCACAAAGTTGATTTTGCTAATCTTAAAAATAATAATATAAAACAATATTCATTGAACTACATCATCATACCGCAAAAGAAAATGACATATTTAAAGATCCAACAACTCTTTACATGCAATTCAAGCTATTTGAAAAGGAAAATACAAGGAACGCAGATATTCCGGGAGGCTAAATTAACTACAGTCGTAACTAATATCTTGCGGCTCGCTTGCCGTGCAAAGTGCTCACTTAACCTAACCTCGACTCATGTATTCCTGATCCCAAAATTATTAATAACTAATAATATAATAACATTAAATATCTTATAATTTCAATTTCTAATGTCATGCAATTTGAATGTATGAGTGATAGATAGTAGACAGCATAATTTGGAGAGATGACCTTGCGTATTTTATTATTGTGTATTATTAAAATCTGCATAAATACACTGGTGCAACGCATACAGAGATTGAAATTCAATCAATCATAAATATAATAAAAACTTTACTTTGTACTTCTATAATAATTAATCTCTTTCTTTTTTAGTCAAATAAGATTGATATTTTACTGAAAAATTTGTAATGTTCTGAATATGTACATCCATTTTATTACTTCTCTAAAATATTACTATCATTTCTAATTACTTCAATCTAATTTACATAATTCACATATCGTGACCTTGGAACAATAAGGTATCATCTAACATTTTAGTCAAAAGCATCTTTTAATATTAAAATTCAATCATTTTCTCCTTAAAACTGTGTTAAGAATGTTAAATTTCCTATTTTTAAGATCAGCAAAATCAACTTTGTAGTTAAAATCTATTGTTTTAAATTGTTAACTTCGTTTTATTAACCACTTAATGAATTAAAATACATTTACCGATTTCGAAAAATAACATTTTTCATCTTCAGGATGTCATTAACTAATCAAAAACATATGTTATCGTTTCTTTAACCGAATCTATTTTTAAAAAACAATAATTATTTAAAAAATAAATTTAGCACCTAACTTAAATTGTTCCTTGAAGATACAAAATTACTATAATAATTTTTAGGAAAATATTTTAGAATGGAACTTGTGGTTAAATTTAGTTGGTTGTTTATAATTTTTTGATTAGTTTTACACGCTTTATTTATCTCCAACGATTCCAAATTATTTAATTTATGACCGTTTTTACTTGCAAAATAGATAATCTCAAATTTTTATCAAAACATGATCATTTTCCAACAAATGATTATAAATTCTGAAAATCCACTATTTTTCAAACATCTCAAATGCTCCTTTACTGTTATATTAAAATTTCGACCCATTTTACCAATATAAAATGCAGTACAATCCTTACAACTATGTTTATAGACACCAGAATTGCTAAATTTATCGTCTTTGTCTTTAGAATTTATGACTAAATTTCCTATATTATTATTTGTATAAAATGCCTGTCTAATGTTTCGTGGTAGGTGTTTAGATATTTGAATCGAAAATTTATTTATGAATAAAATCCAACGCCAATAATCATCATTATTATGTTTTATCTGTGATTTATATAAAAATTGACTAATGTTATTTTAATTATTTTTTTAAAATAGTGTATTAAACCCGTTATTAACCTGCTATTTTAAAAATTGTATTCAATTCAATATTGAAATTGGATGTTGACATAGGAATATTGACTAAACGATGTATCACGGAGTGGAACCCTGAATGCTAGTGTGATAATGAATGATTAGATTCACTATATATGATAGTATATGTAAAAATAGGTTTTCTAAAAAATTATAGTAGATGTATTTTAATTTATAAATGGTTAATAAAACAAAGTTAACAATTTAAAATAATAAAATTTCAGTTTAGTTATAAAGCGCAAAATTGTATTTTAATAGCATTTTTTAATACAACTGATGACTCGAATACAGATAAAATGTGGGAGTAATATTATAAATATAATAACGTGTCCGAAATCATGGATCAGTTTAATAGTCACAATTTTTGCAATATTTCGAATATCATTAATATTGAAAATATTGAAAGCTCAATAACTCAGATTAATGTAAATGTCAGATGATACTTTGATGTTCCATAGACACGAGTCGCGTACTCAAATCCTAAAATGTTAATGTTTATTTATGCGTTTTTTTCAATTTATAAATTTATAATGCCAGCCCAGTGAGGCTGGCATAATAAAGGCGATTGTGTATAATAATGTAATGTTTGACAATAGCAGATTGCTTTCTGCTAGTAATTAATAAAATAGGCAAAGTTTGAATTCAAGGATAGTGCCAGATATAAATGTGCGGGGCATTATAAGCTGCATTTCTTCATGTGCGATGATGACGCGACAAAAATGTGTTTAAGTAAAAAGTTGAATAAATTTCACAACTGGGACAAATTTAAGAATAACGATATTTTAACATTAGTCACCACTCTTGTTTAGTGAACTGTTCAAACAACTCAAGGAAAATAAAGCCATATGCAATATATTCGTTATACCTTTTTCAAACAAATTGCAATTCTGTCTGGAACCAGTGCATTCATTCATGACGCGGCATTACCATAAACGTTGTGAAGACTTCCGTTCCAAAGAAAACATCTCTATTGACTGTAGATTTAAATAAGTATTGGCATAATTTTATTTAGATCAAGAAGACTCATCATTCAGTGAAGGAAGAACGATGGTATTACCGCTCGCATTCGCGACAGTACTGGTTAAAAAAAACAATAACAGTATCATAATGAAAAAATATTTACGAACCGTTCCTGTCATCCGCCGTGAAAACATACTCCTGATAAGCATTTAACTGTGCCCTTAGAACCTTATTGAAATGTATCAATATAAATTGGAAAAATCATACTGTGTACGCTTGAAATATATTTAGTATAAAAATATCTGTGACTTGACAAGGCATGAAAACAAAATTTTCAACTACTACTATATTTTATAGATATGGGTGGCTTCTTCAGTGGCTCAGCTCAATATTTCGATTTCACGCGAAAATTTTAATCATTATCGATACATTTTTGTAGCTTGTAAATTTTTCAACACATATAATTAGATTCACAATATGATAGTTGACCACAAAATAAAATCAAAGTCGTTGTAAATTATAAGCTATTAAATGTTTTCTACTCACGCCCACCACGTATTCTATCCGATCGTCGTTGTTGATGATGCAGAGTGAATCAAGAACAGATACGAGTTATAAAATCCGTCTTTTCACACCAATAATATTCAAGCAGAAAAGCTGTCAGCGTACACGCGATATATGTGTCTGATATGATGCAAGCAGTATAGCGCGGGTCCCGAGATCCGAGACCAGACGGTCCGGTTTGGCAGTACCCGGTGCGAGACATTACGGCTGGCAGCGCCTACTTACATACACACTGATGCTGTTTCACTGACCTCAATAATCAGTGTTTATATCCGATTGGTGGACTTAATATTGCGTCGGCCGGTTACCATTCACGCATCAGTCATCGAGCGATGGGTCGAGCAGAAATCGCGTGACAGAGAAAGCTATAATACGCCAGCAACGACAATGGAGAAAGGTACGGATGCTGATAGTTCATCAAGTCGGCTGGAGGAACCGATACATCTTCATTTTCGGTGCGTAAAGAACAGTATACAGAATCAATGCGGAGCCAGGAGTTATA
This sequence comes from Eubasilissa regina, assembly GCA_022840565.1. Taxonomy (NCBI): domain Eukaryota; kingdom Metazoa; phylum Arthropoda; class Insecta; order Trichoptera; family Phryganeidae; genus Eubasilissa; species Eubasilissa regina. The sequence goes on from JAINEB010000003.1 coordinate 5,837,179, forward strand.
TTTTGTACATAACGAATTTTACCTCCAATTTCATATGCGTGAAAGCAAAGTTTCATTTATCCGCACGTGCCTTTAGACTGACAAGTCTGTTTGAAATTGTACAATTGACACGTAAAATAGTTTTCTACATAGAATACGATTTATGGAGACGAAAATGCGCAACGAAAGTTTTTACGTCATCCATATCCGCCGCTGCTCCCATCATTTTTATAATCCATGTCACGCAAACACAGCACAACTGTTGCATTTGCCTCTTTACTGAACCGATTATGAAAAAAGATACATCTTTCGTTTTATTTCGTTACACTGAACATAGTGTATTGCAAAAATATACATATTTTTTAATATTAATAAAGATTAAAACAAACTCAGTGAGATCGTGAAATCTCACAAGTCGAACTAGAGCGCCTAAAAGTGGAGTGGGACTTAAAAGATGATGGAGAGCACGAATTCTGGTGCCAACACTAATGTATGGAAGTGAAAACTGGAATTGGCAAAAAGAGAACGAAAGTAGAATCAATGCGGTCGTTTAAGCGTATGAGTGGAAAATCTATGTACGTTAGAGTAAAGAATAAACAAATTAAAAGTCGTAGTCGTTTGTAGCATAGTCGATAGAATAAAACAATGGGTCGCTGGAATGGTTTGGTCATGTGGTATGAGCGAGGAGACGTTGGTAAAGAAAATACATAAGGCGAGTGTTGAAGAGATCGCCCGCGATGGAAGACCTGATAAATCGAGCACAGAAGAACGGCTCTCTCGACAGCTTCAACAACTGAAAGTGTGAATGAGAAGAACTAAACGGACGAGAGCGGTGTGCTAGGATAGAATCGTGTGGCGTTCTACCCTTTCTGTCTACCCCTGTTAGAGAGCACAAAAGAAGCAACTGTAAGTACGATTGTAACAAGACCGACGCGTTTATCTGCGCTCGCTGCGCCTGTAGGAAAAAACAAATACAAATGAGACCCCTCCTGCGACAACACTGTATATCGGTTTTTACAAATTTTCATAGATAGACGGAGCGTCAGCCATCTTGAATGACATACAGTAGTGTTGCAGATAAGATCCTTTAGAAAATATATGTAATATAAGTATTATTAATTGTATACGACTGTTTAATATACCTATTATTCGATGCCCAAGAAGATATATGATACAACATTGTAGCATTCATAACTCAAATCTGCCCAAAACCAATATACAGTGATGACGCAAAGAAGTATCACTTAGAACGGGCGTGCGCCAGACAACACCACGTTAATTTGTAATTTTCAAAAACTTTTTGAACCCCCGCGGAAACTTCCACAACATGTTAATTAGAATGCTACAACGCCGTAGCTCTCGAGGATATTTTTGAATATTTAAAAAATATTTAGATTTTAAAACATTACATAATCTGTCGGCAAGGTGCTCTTTTTTGATATGACTAAACAATTCTAGTAAACGGATGGCTGTTACCTTAGCAACGCTCAAACGGATATTGCAAAAATGTATAATACGCCCAGTAAATAAATTGCTGATTTTGGCCTCTCGTTATTCGGTCGGTTTTGAAATTTTCGCGTATTTCTGTCAACACATTACTGCGGCGGCACAGAAACTTCTTGTCAAAAATTATATTACGCGTAATTTTAATGGGCCTTTTAAATCCGGTTGTAAATATTTGCTCCGTTTTATATTTGATGTAGAATTTCTACTAAGTTAAAATGAGGCAGTGAGAGCAAAGGTGGACTAACTCAAATTTTCCGTACGTGAATAATGACGTTAATTGACAATTAATTTGAAATATTTAAAATCAGGGGGACCACATATAACGCTAGAAACTAGCGATGTTAAACCGTTATTGTGACTGTGATTGTGTTCGATTGATTGATCCTATGATTAGGAACTGATTATTCATTATCGTCCTCAGTTACCGATCATCGTTTCAATCGAACACAATTACAGTCACAATAACGGTTTAACCGTCACTACCAGATACTTATAAAATGTATTAAAAATGAATTCAAAACATTTTTATTAATCGTAAAGGTAGTAAAAATGGGAGTAAAACGACAATTTAGATTCTAAATTTAAATTCCTTTTAAAACGAAGATTATTGGCTTCGCTTCTAAAACGATTTTTTCTCATATAATGATGAATTTGCGTTTATAATGATTTTTACGAACTCAATCTTGATGTAAACTTCAGCATTTATGTTATTTTGTCAATTTTTCAAAATTGCCTTTACATCCCTCAATTTATTTTTCCAACTATTTTACACCAAGGGAAGGGATTCCCCTTCAATATAAGTAAATTAAGGAAAACTAAAATTTTATCAGCAACGATTTAAAAAAAATTTAATACAGTTTAATGAAGTGTGCTGGAATTTTTTTAAATGTAATATTTTAAAAATGTCACAATAAAAAAATAAATATAATATTTAATAATTCTTTACTTATTTTATTAAAAATTCTTGGCCCAACACATTCTCTCGCCCTACACATTGTTCGAGATTGGATTTTTTTGACATCTTGATGAAGAAAAGGGTATTTTCCGAAACCGGTTGATGTATAATTGAGTCATAAAAATGATTTAAAAAAAAATTAATAAATAATTCAATATTAAAATGAATAACCACAACGTAAAAATTGCTTTAAATATTAAAAATAAGGGTTTTTTCATTTATTTTATTGATATTTTCTTAAAACAAAGCATCTCGGGGTTAATTCACATTTGCTTTCACTGCTTGGTGTGACCTTCGTCATATTCAGAAGAATCACAGCCGACTGCGCCTCCCAACTTATTTTTAAGACCATCAATGTATGAATATGTATGGAAGTGCGGGTTATTAGAAGTAGCCGAAAAAAAATGTTATTTTGAATCGGTTTCGAAGAGAAAGTAAATAGTTTAGAAAAAATAAAAATAACTGCCACTGTTCTAAAAAAACGATTGTATCCCTGCTCGAATTATTTTAAATACATATATAATTTATTATACTAACAGCAACTGTGCCTTTTTAGGGCTCCGATGTACGGGAGCTTCGGTTCACGGGTTTCTCACAAATATAGTTCCGAGACGTGATATTCTTTCAACTTTATTTACAGATCTTGTTCGTTTCAATAAAAAACTATTAACAAGTCTAAAGGTTAAACAAAAAAAATATATTTTACAATTAAATTATGTAATTAATAAATTTAAGAAATGGTTACTCGGGATCTTGTCGTTTTTTTTAAATATTTTTATTAGAATGTTGTCTCTACAATAAATGACAAAAAGGTTTAAAAATAATGTATCGGTACCTAATATAGAATTCATGTTTTTTTAGAATATGTGTCTTACGGTTGTAATCTTGGGGAAGTTTCTTGTGTGGGTTGCTTTCTTAATGTAAAAGCAACACCATTTCTAGTGGGTGCGGTAAAAGGTAAAAAAAAAAATAGGTAGCTAGGAAAGTAAGTGGGGAGGGAGATGGCTCACCCTTGTATCCCCCTTTCTTTCAGTGATTACATTATTACCCGTTTCCGAGAAACTTAGCGTACGCGGTTCCACTTATCTGTATAAAAGCCACATTCACAACCACCTGTCTCACCTGCCAGCGACTAAAATAAACATTATATCAAAAGCGCTATTGACCTGAATTCGTCTATCTAACGCCAGAATATTCTTGCCACAAAGTTCTTGATTCGCATGGAACCTGAAAAATAATTAAATATCCAAAGCCCACTGTAGGCAGCTTTAAAAATATTACCATGTATATATTTAAAAAAATATATTAAGTCCATTAATTCAATTTTTAGATATGTACAATTATGACGTTAGTTTACTAGTAGGTAGGTATATGAATTAGTGATGGTAAACCGTTACGTGACTGTGATTGTGCCACTGATTGGTAACTAAGATTTAAGTGTTAGGTACTTTTTGGTATTCCAGTCATTGCTTGAAGAATTAGGTTAATCAATTATCAATCATAGTTACAATCGAACACAATCACGGTTAAAATAACGATTTTACCATCACTAATATGAATGCCTGCATTTAGACAAAAACACAAAAACAATTTGTGAATAAATAAATAAAAATAAATATTATTCAACATATATCATTTCCTTACGTTCGTCCGTCCATCCGTGTCGCATATAAATATAAAACTAACATATTGACAACTGTCCGTGTTGTATGGCAATATAATATAAATAAAAATAAGTATTATTCAACATATATCATTTCCTTACGTTCGTCCGTCCATCCGTGTCGCATATAAATGTAAAACTAACATATTGACAACTGTCCGTGTCGTATGGCAACATAATATAAATAAAAATAAGTATTATTCAACATATATCATTTCCTTTCGTTCGTCCGTCCATCCGTATCGCATATAAATGTAAAACAAACATATTGACAACTGTCCGTGTCGTATGGCAACATAATATTAATAAAAATTTAACATGAATACATATATGTACGTATTTACTTATTTTCCAAACTGTGTTAAGTAAGCGCTCTCCTAGGACGAAGATCTCGACTCACCAATAGAATAAATAACTTCATCTTTCGTACATAGGACAGTTTAAATTTCTAGAAAAACATCGATAGCACAGAATATATGGCCACCGTCTAGGTACAAAAGGCTATCGATGTCCGCAACTTAAATAATTCAATATTAACTGATGCACCTGATGAAGGAAATGACAGGTGATTTTAGGAAAATACCAAAGCCACAATCGATATCCAATGCACCCCGAGTTACTCGGCTACTCGAGTTACGGCATGACATATTTCTCTCTGAACAAAATTTGACAAGCGTAAACAAACTAATCAGAAATTAAAATAATTTAAAGCATTAATAATGAATATGATTGAGTTTATAAAGAGGGTAGATAAAATAGCGTTTCCTATCGTAGATATTATTTTTACCTTGGAAACATTCGATGCGAATTATTGTATTATTTCCTACTGATTAGTAGGAAATTGTCAGTGCTATTTATTACGAGTGTATGAATGAATTTAATGTTATATGTATACAAGCTACGCAAATATTATATACTTACACCAACTTATGTAACTTCCGCGATAATATCCGTGAAATATAGCGACCATCATTCAATATACGAGTGTTATGATAATGTTAATAGGTAGAGGAAGTCATGTTCTAGTACAGTTTGGTGCACGCGCACATTTACGATGGACATACACATTCGTTCGTAAAAACCAAAATATATTTAATTTAAAAAAACTCATCTTTATAAAGGGGAGACATGTATAATACGTGAGGATACGTTTAATAGAAGAAGAAATGACTACCAAGCAGAAGCGTGTATTGCATATAAGCAAAAAAGTTGTGCATTACTAAAAATGATGGGAAGTAAAAATAAATTAAATAATCTTTATATTATGAAAATTGTCTATGACATAACCCACGATTTTTGTGTAGCCGTGAGTCATTTGCGAACAATTTGTAACAATTGAAGGTATTGAATGAACCTGGCTTGTTTTTTTAATCCTTATGATAATTGTTCGGAACTAAATATTTTTAACTGAATCTATGTCGGCATCCTAACGTCTGCGTATTACAAGTCTGCTGTCTTCGAAAGGGATTAATCCTTACTTAAAACTGCATAGAATGACATTTCTATGTATTTGTTTTACTTGAGAGACTAAACGTTTTGTTTTCCTGGTTTCAACCTATGACTCCATATTTCGGTATTTGCGTAGATAAAATTTATAGGTTAAAATTTATTATCTGCCAAGCGAGCGAATTTGCATTTTTCAAGATATTATTAGATTATTACCAATATTCATAATATAAATAACAATATAAATGTCAGAACACAATTATTTCTGTTATGAATTTCGGCTATGCTAATTTGAAAATAAATGTTTTTGAATACTGTTAATGAAACATTTTAAATCAGTTGTCCGAAGAAGAAATCGTAGAAAATATTTTAAGCCAAATCGAAAGAAGAGTACGGTACCGAACAATAAAAAAAAACTTTTTTTTAAGAGGTAAATTTACAATTGTATTCTAAATTTAAATTAATGGAATTGTTCTCAAAATTTAAAAAAAAAATCTAATTTTTTTTTATACCTAGTATACCTATCTACCTATTGAATAATTAGCTAGCATTGTATTCTAAATTTAAATTAATGGAATTGTTCTCAAAATTTAAAAAAAAACTTTTTTTTTTTATACCTAGTATACCTATCTACCCTATTGAATAATTAGCTAGCATTGTTGGTAACAGCATAACCTAAGTTTGTGCCTACTAGTACACAAGTACTAGTATAACAAGTCGCTGCTACCAAGGTGTATAATAAAGACTATATGAAGACAGAATGGGTTTTTATTGGTCAACAAGTACTGAAGCGGCACAAGACAGGGGAAGATGGAAGCCCTTGACCCTCTTAGAATAAAGAGTACAAAAATGATAATGCTGATGATGACAATAAAATTTGAGTATAACGAAAACAAAAATTAAGAGGCTTAGTGTGAGAACTGTAAAATGTATCTGTGTGTGTGTGCCATGAAAGTGAGTAGATGAGTGGTGGGGAACGAACACAGCTTCTTCTGAATAACCAGTCTATCTTAATGTATAATTTATACGTGTTGTAATAACGTGTTGTAATAAACGTATAATATTGTTACCTCGAATGAATGAATTGGGACCCGAGTAATTAGACAGTAATCAGATGATAGAACCCCAAGGGAATCAGCACGGACGAGCCGAAGATTGCTACAAAAATAAGAATTTAAAAAAGGACTGGCATGTTACTGGTACGTCTAATGTAATTATGGAAGTGTTTGACTTTTATTTCGTCGTTAGACAATATTTTAAAATGATCAAAAGACGAACATTGCAAGGATTTGACAGTACAAAGTTGAAAGACACATCTGATAACCGACACGCACCTTAGTAAAAAAGAAAAGACCATCCATAGTTTGGGTAGAATAATATATTGCTAAAATGATAACGTGGGCAAAACAGTTCGCATTCAAGAATAATACAATCGCGGTAATGGCCCCGTCACTGATCAAACACAATTGTCATTGTCTCGTGCCGGCGTCTTTTTGCTGTCTCGCTCCGTATTGATTGATCGCTGCCCTCAATTACTCCAGGAGCGGAGGGTTTTGATGATCCAAGCAAAAAAAAAAACATATTTATAGATTAGATACTTCGCGCCTGAGGAAATCGCGAAAGGAATAATAATATTGATACGAATTAATTTAGTGATATTACACATATATACTGGAGATCGGCCCCGTGTCAGAGGTAGTGTGCACGTCAACGAAAAACTCTTAATTAGTTAGTAATTACTCTTAGTGATCTCTTCATTAATTAATCCAAATTAATGAAGAGATCACTAGTGTGAGTGTGATTGCTATTAGATGAACTCAGTGATTGAAAACTTTTAATGTTTTCATAATTTTTTTGATAATTTCACAATGTATATAATAAATTAACAAATAATTAGCATCTAAATAGTATTTCATTCTCAAAGCTTCTTAGGTTATAAATAAAATAAAAATATAGCAAATCACTAACAAAAATCACGATGTTTTCGGAAAATCAATTATTGTTAATCTTTGCGACTTACGTAAGAGTTATCAGTGATCGACTCACAGCTCGTGATTTTGAGCTCATCACTACGCAAAATCGTTGATAATATATTAATTATTAACCATATGTAATATAGATAGAGTCAGTATTGGTGCACTCACCCAAATATATTGACTAATACCTATATTAATTATTTCTACAAAGTGATCCAAAACTAATTTATTAAGCCCACTTTAACATTATTCTTCATATACACCTATTTTACAGTAATAAATGTAATTATATCTACTACTTGTAATTCTAGTAAATTATGCCCGTCTCGACACAGAATTTCTCTAGTGAGGCGGGTACGGTCCAAACATATTTTTACATTGTATTATATAGTTACAAATAAATAAATATGTATTTATTACCGTACTTTCCTAACCGAGAAAAGTAAAAAATTGAATCCATCATATTTGCTTTCTTTCAAACAAAATTGTACATCTATCTAACTAAAAGAAAAATGGGTGACTTGATTCTTATTTCATTGTGAAAGAAAAATATACATACCTATCTACTGACTTAAGACGGAGATTAATATGCGAATATTCCGCGCTACACTATACCTTCGACTTAAAAAAAATGCGTACTGTATCATACATACGTCATTGTGAACATCGCAAAAGTGGCGTGTAAAAAATATGACATGATTTTTAAATGAATTTCAGCAGATGATTGGTACCTACTAGTATGAAATTATTCTCATCAATTCGAAATGTTTTGTATTTTGGCTTCATTCAAAAGTGAAATGTAATACCGACAAAATCCATACAAATATAATATACACACATATTGTTACATTGCGTTTAAGTACAATAAAATCCATACAAATATAAAATACATACATATTTGGACGCTACGCATGGAAACATAAATAAAAGTGTGTTAACTTCCGTATTTAAATAATTAAACTAACTATCTTCACCTCACACAGTAAGCTCGTGTATATCTCCCGAATTACATAGTAAAATATAATCTCTATAATACCCGAACCATGAAGATTCTTACAAATTTTTCTAAATACTATCGCGCGAAATTTTAACATATCACGATTCTCTTTTAAACTTCCCGTCAAAAAGGTCAATTTAAATTAACACTTCCATTCAAAAGTTCAATGTTTATTTATTTTGCAAGAGAAAGAGAGAGGGCCGAAGCTGCTACGCGCCTCTCAGCTGACCTAAAGATACAAAAATAATAATCCTGTTATCTAACAAAAAACAAACTATCACACGGCTATCGCGAATGTGGACGATAAGGGCACTGCCATCCTGAGCGCGAGTTCTTCACTGCTTTCATTAAAATACCGTCAACTACTGTTTTCTGATAACAGGAAACATTACAATGCCTAATCAGTATTAGACCTTCAAGAGAACCCAGTTAAGCTCACAAAAAAATAATTAATACAGTGCATAGAGGGTTAACTAAATAAAAAGAACTTCCCGTGAACGTATTTGTGGAATTAATAATGTTTAAATATAAAGGGAATAATGTCGCAGTTTTAAAGTAAAAATTTGTTATTTTTAAGTCGTGACTTCAGAGTTATAAGTACGACTTTTTTACTTTTATAACTAGCAGAGTAATACAGAGCCGCCCAGGGCATAGAAAACCTATTACATAACGATAATAAATAAAAAGTCAGCTTTGTGTCAAAGGCTTTTGACATCGGACTGAAATGTCAATTTTCTATGAAATATAATTTAGGTAGGTTCCGTTTCGTTCTGAAGTTTCACACAGAAAAACGAATGCCTGGAATGACTTCAAAATTAGAATTCGATTCTGGGTTTTACAACTTCATATCATATCTAATTTAACAAAATAATAACAGAAAAGAATTTTTTTTTAAATTTTTAAAGTAGGTAATGTATAGAATATTTTTTTAATATACCTACAAATTATAAACGATCAAGTTTAGTACGTCTGACAATGTGTAAATATCGTTAAAAGTAACAAAAATTTATTTTCGGTAATAACCTTCGGGCGCGTACCTTGTCGAAGTTATTTATGAAAAATGTTTCATCTTATGTGGCAAATCAGGCTGTGTGTAACCTTAAAACCGCCCTATGACAGGCGTATTGCGTTAATCCTGACTATTAACTACAAAAGTTAGATTTTGTAGTTGAAAGCATCTGATACTAATACACTCGTAAATCAAAATTCCGACGCGTGATGCATTCGTTCCGCGGTGCACTCCCTTCAAAGCGCCGGGCTCGAAAACATGTTTTGTACCGATAAGGCGGGAGATTGGTCGGAAATGGAGCACTCGACTCCTCGCTCCACAGCTGATAGTGGCCGAAAAAGTGCATCGCTCGTTGCAGGGCCGCGTGCAATGCGCATCGGGGGCATCGCCCTGGCCCTGCCCGATAACTCGCCCCGATACGGCGCACTACACAAGTAATAATATTATAATATACATGACCGCACTAGATAACGGACAGATAGGCGCTCATCAAATTTTGGTGTTACTTAAATGAAAATATTGACTGTCGCCGGTGCAAGAATAATTTGGTAATTACACAGATCGGCTTACATATAACATTCAAACACTCGAGAAATATTAATAATCTAATACGCCTTTGTTATATAATTATTAATGGACATAACGACATATTGACATTTTCTCACTGAGGTCTGTCATATTTAAAAAAAATTGTTACTAACCAAACTGCGTATTATGTTTAATTATTTTTTTACCATATTATTCTTATCGAAATAGGACATGATGTTCACCATTCATTTCTTAATATTTTTAATTGTTTGCCTTAATCACAGACCCACTAATATAAACATATTATAACATAAACACTGACAATATTGTAGCCGTAAATACTTCGATAACTAGTTCTGGGTTTTCTATAGATAATGTTGAATACAGTAATTCAATCTATACAAATCCAAAATACACCAACCTTTGTGAATCTGGGCTGGTAGACGCCGATGTCGCTCTCCTTGTAGTCTGGTGGTTCTTAACTCTGCTAGCCAACCTCCGAAAACTTTCTCACAACCGATAAACCGAAAATATATAATAGAAAATGTTTTTATATCGCCGCTGTAAATAAGTCCGTCCGAACCGAAAAACTGTCTCTTAGCAGTAGCAGCTTCGCTTTTATTTTCTGTTTTTAAATCCACACAAAAAGAATACACATATTCAAAATTTTACACCAGGCCTACCTATTGAAGTATAAAAGCGCGTAAACATCATAATATGAATTAATGTAAAAAATACGTATTATTTACACAAAGATTTAATTTTCGAAGAGTAAATACTTTTACTGTTGCATAAATATGTCATAATCTCGGATTTATGTTTCGTCGGATACATGTGTGTAGAATACCCCTCGTCCCGTAAATAATATTCCAAACCCCTTTACAACGTATATACAACACATATGATGTCTATTAATTTACTAGTCCCATAATGTATTTTAAAAAATTGTATAAGAAAAAACAAATAATTTGTAAGCTCATTTCCTATCTAAACCTTCGAGAATTGTTATGAGAACGTTTAGATTGATAACAATTTTTTCGTTTTTTTTTTATATATTTTAATTTTCCCATTGTTTGTTTTTAAAATAAATAATAATAATAATTATTGGATTATTAATCGTCGATAATAATCAAAGAGCATTGAAATTGAAAAGATGTTCAAATAGTTTACTTGTTTAATAGTTTACATTTTCGGAAAATCGTTAAGAGCTTAAGAAAACGAAGAAATCAAGATTATTTTCATCTCGTTAGACAGCCAGCATATGTACTGAGAGTAGACGTTTTTCTTAAATACGCTTCATATTAAATACATTATTGCTTTTATAATAATATAAGAGCTTATAGTTTTATGTTAAATTTATATCATAACCAGCAGCGTGCAGTCAGTACTTGGAAATAAACTCTACGTAACTAGATTTTCGGCGAAATAATTCGAAATAAAACATATATTTAGTAATATTTTGTTAAAGCCCATAAGGGCGTTAATATATTAATAAAAAAATATAAAAAAAGAAAATATTCTTATCATAATTATTGTCATATTATTCAGATTTTAATATATCGCAATATTCTGTACGATAAATATTTAATTTCACTTTATTTCTCAGAACATATAGTTACGTACAGCTTATTTATCAAAACCTATAAAATTATACAAAATCTTTTGCTATTATGTAGGTAAATCGGAAAAAAATGTGCACGTAAGTCCTGTATTTGTATGACGCCTAGTCTTTTTATCCGCGGTTTCGTTATCCGCTGCATGTTGGCGTAACGCAACATTCGCGGATAACATGTATTATTGTAGTCTTGGGCTTTACAGATCACTTTACACAATGTAACGTTCACCTGTTTACCCATACAACCACATCGTATCAAATTTTTTTGGAAGTTGTATATATGTTATCATGTTGGAATATTTCACTTATTTATTACTAACTATGCTATAAATAGATGAACGTTACATTGTATACACTTAAGTCAGCCGATGACAGGTCGTAAGCCCTGTAATGCCCAAAACTTCCATACTTCCTATGTAAAAATAATAGCTTCGTATCTTGATGACAATCCCCCAGGAGATAAAATCCCAGTAATTAGTTCCTGCAAAAATTTGGACATACTCAAAATTTGTCTATACTCTTAATACTCAAATCAAAAGTCACGTTTCTTTCGTTACGAGATATTCAAAGGTTTGTGTTTGAATTGATTAAAAAAATTTTTATATTACACAACACAATATCGTCACAATACACTGAGTATAACGCTTTAAATTTTTCATAATTGTTAGAATTTGCATCATATTATATTTATTTAAAATAATGTGACGCGAATAATTGATAAACTCATTTTTTTTCAATTTACTGACTTAGTCCACTTTCATAATAATGGGAAAAATGATGGAAAACGATATTTCTGGACGTATGGTGATAATCATAGGCTGCAGTATACGGCTTTTTACCGTTACAGTTTTACACCGTTTTCACCGTTACAATTTTACACCGTTACCATTTTACACCGTTACAGATTCTTAAACGAGACCTCTCAGTCGAACACTTGTCTAAATTTACCAATTATGTGTCGTGAGTCATTCCAATACCAAAGAAGTACTGCAAGTGTAAGAATTTATGCGCCGTTGTTTAACATTATAAAAGGTGTCAAAAATGTATGAAATAACTAAAAAGTATAGATGTAGGAGCAAATCTGATTGTAGTAACGAAAGTTCTGTACTTACTGAAAACGTTTTAAAATAGTTTCGTTAGTTGGATACACCGTGTTTCGTTAATTGGATACATCGTATGTATGTACACACAAGTAAATATGTAAATTAATGACGAATTCGAGAACGACGAAAGTATGATAAAAGAGATATAATCTCTATACATATAATATAAAAAGCAACGTATGTTTAGTTTATTGCCGAAAACTCGAGAACGGCTAAACCGATTTTAATACGAACTTCTCCAGTATATTTGCAATCTATGAAACGTATCGAAACAAGATAACGAAAGGGTTTAATAGTTATATTAAAAAAATCAACTCGGGCGTGTGTCTCAGGTCGATTGGTTTTATATCGCGATACATTTTATGCTCGATTAATTGTTTGTCTAAACTAGGGTAAAGCCAGGATTTCTGATAGACAATTCTCAATTAGAAATCTCAACAATCCTAGGGCGTGATTGAATAAACAAACGTAAGAAGATAAACGAGGCGGGGTTATCAAAAATAACAGGACAAACAGGTAACAGTCAGTTACATCTTATTCAATGCAAATATGGTATGAATGTAAGAATACTGTTATATGTATTAAAAATCAATTTTATCGAAAAATATTGTTGTTGCTACCCCTGGATCTCTTCCTATCTGGGGAAAATGCATTAACCGATTATACTACATAAATACAGTGGATTGACGACAAATTTTCGAACGTGTATGTTACACTTTTCAAATTGATACATCTATCGTTCCATTATTTGAAAGCAATCTTCTTTATTTTAATTAATATTCAAAATATCACAGACCATATGTTCTGAATAATTACAACTTTACAATAAGAATTTGTTCTCCTTAATAAGAATACTAAGTTGTGGATATTATCTATTGCATTAAGGTAAGGTGTGAGAAAAGTATTTTTAATCATTTTTTGTTTTACTTACTATCACGCCGTTTCTCTGGAGGGGTAAGCAGAGAGAATAAAACGCCACGTTTTGCGTCCTGATATATCACCCTTGGCTCGTTCACTTTCTTACATCTTCTCATGCAGGTTTGTCGATTGTTGAATCTTTTAATAGGGTTGTCCTTCAAAATGCGGTCTACTGATCGCGCTGGGTTTTTTGCGAACACCCCGTTGCCTCGCAACACTCGCTTTATACCATCTGTTTTCTGTACCATCACCTCCTTACTCACATGATCTACCCGAATAGATTAAGCGATCTTTTGTTTTTTCATTTGCTTCTATTGGTTCATTGAATTTTGAATTTCAATTTCAACCAGAGTACCTACCTAAAATATAATTATTCTATTGATGAGAAACAAATCTCTATCATTTCTTTATATACCATTTGCCCAAATTATATTGCTTTCGAAAAACTTTGCTTCATGAGAGATTATAAATATGACTACGTGGGTATATTTTTGATAAGATTTTTTTATTTTGTGTTTTAGACACGTAGATTACTCGGGTTAGGTAGAAGATCTAGAAACAGCACTTCGGTCGGTCATTCAAAGTGATTTATAAAGTTTAATGTTTATTGGCTCCACATATATCAAAAGACAAACGACGCTTGGTGGCAGAAAAATTAAGAAATAGTTTGTCCTGTAAAATCGTTTTTTTTTTTTTAAATTAATTTATTTAAATAATTTATGCTAGATTTTTGAATTTATAGGGTTTTGTGTGTAGGTACCTATATTTAATTCTAAATTTCTTATGACTGTGTTTTTTAAATATTCAAATATTTGTATGTTTCTGAAGTTACGCCAAATTTTCATTAACCTTTTAACTGCCAACTATATTTGTAATGTAAGACTAGGCTTTAAGAGTCTTGACTTATGTATCAAAAGTTGGGACCTGTCGTTCACAGATGGCAAAATGATTTAAAAATATGACTTTATCCCTGCAAGTTTGCAAGGTCAAAAATTGCGTTTTAAAACGCTTATAGCTTGGCGTGACATACAAAGTTTGACGTGTTAACGCGCTCATGACATTTAAAAGGCTAAGCAGTCGAATATACAACTTACCTATTATTATCTTGAATCAACTAATGATAACCTTCTCCGCCACCTAACGATCGATGAACACGATTAGACGTATGAATGAGGACGAAGCGAGAGTTTACGATATAGTATGATACATAAAACATATCATAAATTACATTATAGTTATAGAGAGAGCACAGGTACATCATAATTAGGGAATCCGATCCAGGGATCCCGGGATTAGTTCGTATAGTTCAGAAACGTTCGGGATTAATGTTGGGGTACCACAATTAGATCGAAACTAAATGATAATCTTGATACTTTGCTATAGTTTTGGACGTTTTATTCAAATTAGTAAAATTCTAATAATTGTTATTTATCAATCTTGTATTAATAAAGTTGTTTTTTATTCAAAAATTCTTCACTTAATAATTACTTACCTAAATATATTTATCTCTCTTAAATTGTATGTCCTTATTTTATCTGACTATTTTAAAAATAAATGTATCATTAATGACCATTTTCTAATCCCAGTATCAGTCCTGCCAATTTTGAGGATCCTGGGATCAGTCGCATTATCATCAAAATCAAATCCCGGGAATGCAAATATCCCGGGATCGTCAAACATAGTGTTGGACGACAGAAGCTGGCCTAGTTTCTGCCTAACGACGGTGACTGTAAAGGTGTAGTAAATTTATAACTTTGACTGGATAATTTCACGACCTTGAAAATGACCTTGGGCATACATTTTTTTAAAATTATTAAAACAAACCACATTCTTGTCCACGTATACCGACTAAATCTTGTGAGTTAACATTATTTTTAAAATGGAACCAAAAAAGCATAAAAATATATACTTAATAATAAAGAAATGCAACCCGATATTAATTCAGATTTTTAACAATTTAGTAATTAAAATTAATATTTAGTATTACACCCATGCACTTTATCGACGTAAACCAATTAAAAATAGAAAAAATTAATTAATTTCATTGTGTGTGAAATATCCACTATTTATGTTAAAATAAGAAAAAATATTTTTAAATTTTTTTAACACTATTATTAGTAATATTTAGTAGTAATTTTATCATTTTAGAATTATATTTTTTTAAATAATATTAAATATATTCGAAGTTAAAAATAAATCCAAAAAAATATTCACTGTTACTTTTGTCACATTATGATGCAAGTCGGTAAGGTTAAATATTGGTGATTATTGTTCACTTAACTAAAAATATATTAATTTATTAATCACACAACAAAAAATGATGCCGTGACATATTTATGGGACAGAGGTTGAGGACTAGATTTGCGCGACTCCTCTTCGCAACTGCTTATCCCTTTTATAATTAAGAAAAATAATGTAATAATTGCAGAATTATGCACCATGTTCAAGTTTTAATTTTTTTATTACGATGCTTGCAGATCGCCAGAAATTGATCAACCAACATGTTAAATAAATTTATTAAGTTTATTGTATTACCTGTCAAACTGTATGTATTGCATGGCGACTCAAAGCGATATGTATTTAGTACAAACGTTGATAGAAATATAATAGTTTTGGGGAAATTTTTTATTTTTAGGTCAAGGTTAGAGACAATATTTATTCTCAAAATCATTCACAATGCGTTTCCTTTTTTTAGTTTTACAGTCAGAATTTAAGCAACGTAAACAACACGAATGCTCATTGGAGTATATCGCTTTGAGGCACTCAAATTATGCCGGTCTCGAAAAAAACGGATACGCATGTATAAAACAAATATATAAAGAAGTGTTTGATCAAATTTAATGGAGTTTCTCAGTGTATTTTATCGAGTTATGAATGTAGGACAAGACACTGGGAAACATCATAGGTAGGTGTCTACTTACGTTTCGGGCGCGTGATAGCCAGTCGCCGAAAAGTAAGCCGTAATTCCAAAATAGTTGCCACGCTTTCCCCTTCCGAAACACTGTCAGATGTAAAAAGAACAACAGTGTCTCTTATTATGTAAATAGCACAAAAACAATTGACACAAATTCAATAATCATTCAACCAATTCGGCCACGGTATATTTCTATATTGTGGCGTATTTTCACGCCGCTGACACTCGGTAATGGAACTGTATCACACTACACCACAGATGTAACACACACGGGTCGGTTGTCAAGTGGAAATCAGTGCATTTAGTGGAAATGCAGAGAAAAACATACACAAAAATGGCGGCGATCGTGCGACAGCCGCTCACGCTGACAGCGAAAAGGTGACTGGAAAGTCTGTCGCCGGATGGCGCTGGCGGCGCGCTCGCTTGCACGATTCAAATGATCGGGCCGCAGGATAAAAGTACAATATTCGTAAGTTGGTATATTTAGGCACATAATCAAAAGGTTTAAACTTTAATAGCTCGCTTGTCAAAATACATTTCAAATAACATCTATTTTCTCTTAGTGTCTGCAACGCACTAAACATTGTAATAGTATATTCAAGTCGCACTAACAATCTACTTGAGGAAATTTGAGTATCTAGTTGTAAGACACATTGTAAAAAATGATTTCTAACGGTCATCATTTTCATTGAAGACGCAACACACTTCATAACATTTTGACTCTAGTGTTTATTTTGTACATTATTAATATGTTCGTGTATTTTCTGGAGGTTCTTCTTTTCATCTGAATCGCGCAATACTTAAACGAATCTCAGAGATACGTTAAAATCTCTTTTAAATACAAAGTTTTTCAGATTTAAACGCTTACACAATATCTGACAATCCATTCTTTCTTTTTTACATTACATTTAACATTGCTACCTTTTTAGATGTCCATGTTGTAGACAGGGCGATGCGCGCGCACAACGCCCATACAGAACGTCTATTCCAATTCAAATTCACGGTACATTTTGACTTAATGTGATGAAACAGAACAAAACTATTTTCAAATTAGATAAAAACTATCATTGGTGTTTTTATATCACCGAATAAGTTGCAAGTACAGTTGTATAGGTGCGAGAATTCATATGTTCAAATGTCACTTCACGGAGATCTAACCAGAAGATTTTTCTGAATGGAGTGACGTAGATTTCATTGTTTTAATCGTCGCAGGATCGCGGAGTTAATTACAAATCTGAGAATAATAGGCATATACTTCTACGTACAGTAGTTATTTTTTCAATTTTATTTTTATCATCATTTAAAATATATATATCAATGGTCATAACTACACGTTTGGTTGTCCAGTCGCAAGTTTTAATTTATTAAGTACACAATAAATAAATAAAATAAGTATTTAAACAAAATATTCCTTAAAATATTAAAAAAACACCGAAGAATATATATATATTCCAGATCATTCATACAATTATCCGTATACTAGTTAAACATATATATATATTCAATATATATATGTGATGTATGCATGGCTGTTTAACTAGTATACGGATAATTGTATGAATGATCTGGAATGTATGAATGTAGGAGCGAAAACAGTGATTTGATTGTATGATTTTTATTTGTGTGCAAACGATTTAGTATTAATGGGTAATACGTGAACAAGATTTACTGTCTATATGTAGGATGTACGATGTGTGCTAGGAAAGCAAGTATTCGAGAGAAAGGAAAATAAGAAAACGTGCAAAATATCTGTAGGTAATGAATATTTGTTGAAACTAGTTAGTAATGGTAAACCGTTTTCTGACTATGATTATGGCGATGATTGGTAAACGAAATGTAACGATGATTGGTAAGATTTAATAGTGTAGTGGTACTCGAAGTGAGTAGATTTGGAGATTGGTGAAGGTTATGTTTATATAAAGCGATCACGTTACACTTCCATACATTTCCATACTTCCATATATTTCCATTAAATATAATAAAAAATAGTTTCGTCTCTATAACTTTTTAAAGATATAATTGTTGTAGGTTTATTCTCAATGTACCAGTCATTGCTCGAAGATTTGCGAATAATTAGTAATACAAATTAAATGTATTAATTAGAAAGATATACATATAAAATTAATTTTATAACAACGCAGTGGATTGACGACAAATTTTCGGTCTTATATGTTACACTTTTCAAAATAATACATTTATCATTCCATTATTTGAAAGCCATCTTTTTTATTTTTATGGAATATCAAATATCTTTGAGTAATCGAATAGGAGTGGCCAGTATTAATAATTCATTTTTATTAAATTTTGAACACATTGATACAAATTGTATATTATTAAGGAGAACACATTGGAAGTGATCCAGGTTAGAATTCCGATAGCAACAACAATATTTTTCGATAAAATTGATTGTATATGTATATCTTTCTAAATATTAAATTAATGTATTAATTATAAATATATACATATAAAATCAATTTTGTCGAAAAATATTGTTTTAGCGTCACCGGGATTCGAACCTGGATCTTCATTTCCAATCCAATCAATTTATATCTTTCTAATTAATATATTTAATTTATATTAAAAATATCACAGACTTATGTTCAGAATACTTACAACTTCACAATAAGAATGTGTTCTTCTTAATAATAACTAGTTACTAATTATCGTTACAATCGAACGCAATCAGTTACAATAACGGTTGAAATAACTAAAATAAGTTGATGGGTTTGTGTATTTGGGAAATATGGTTGATAGGAACTGAAATGCTGGGAACGCTAATGAAAGGAGGATGACTGCAAGGAATAAAAAAACGACGCTTTGAATGCAGTTTTTTCTAACAGAAACTTGTCAGTCGAAGCAGGATAAACGATACATAATGGAGTCCTGGTACCAACGCTGGTAATGTTAGACTGAATGCAGTGGAAATGAGGTTATTTGAGCGTATAGATGTCAAATCCATTTATGGTTATTTATTTATTTATTTATTTTACACACCCTATTCAGACAATAATATATTTTGTAAAATAACATAAAATTTCATCAGACGTGCAATACACAAAGAAAAAATTACACAGTGTTGTAATAATAATAAAAATTATTCTGAAAAAAAAGGACTACATATTTAAGTATACAACTCTTCACAGATTTCAAAGAACCAAAAATAATAGACATACAAAAAAAATTCAATAACCCAAATTTTCTAAATTAAAAATCAATTAAATTTTAGAAACTAATTCCGATCTATAAGATTTAGAAACCAAATTGATATACCAAAACTAAAATATACCGCAACCCAAAATCACAGTTTTTATCAAGATATTAAATTTTTTAACAATCTTCCCATCACAATTAGAAAAATCTCAGACTACTATAAATTTTTATATCTGAAGTTAAAAAAATGTGTACACAGACTAACTGAAACAAACTCTCGTATATACTCCTTCTCTATGCACGAGTCTTACTCTCATAGAGAAGAAATAAATGTTAAAAGAATTGTATATATATCCTACTGAATATTCTAAAAATGTATTATATTTTCTAATCCTAAAATAAAAAATGTCCTTTCACAATCAAAATTAAAAATAAATACAAAAAAATAAAGCAATTTATCCGTCACCATTGAGTTGAGATACAAAAAATTGTAATAATGGAGTTCTTTAAAGAGTTAATCTTACAGCAAAAATGTCGACTGCCTCCGCATATTCAGTCTCCAAAAAATGCATTCTGGGGACTGCGGAGTTAGCTAATGCATGTGTTCCGACATTATCACTATAATAGAACAATGAATTGTGTCTCGGTGACATCAATCAGTGGTTTGTGAAAATCAAGCAGACAGTCTGGGGGCAGTCTATCATACTAGTGATTATCCTGTATAGAAATATAAGGTCGGTCGTCGTACGTCTCACTGACAATTTTATCAATTTCAGACGGCTTAGGAGATAATCATAATCGATATCCTTAGAGCATATATTTAATTTAAAATTAATGAATCTTAGAAACTTTCTCTGGATTATTTCAACCCCCGTCGAGTGAACAATGAAGTGAGGCGACCATATGAACAAATTATATTATGTTATCTTTGATATGAAACACACGACCAGTATTTTCACATCTGTTCCGGCAGATTTCAAGTTGTTCATTTCAAGAAATTCAAGTCGATCAGTAGTCAGAGGTGTTGGTAGGTGATATAGAGTAGTTGGCAGCTGACTGCACTAGATGAAAGATAGAAGGGAAATTAGAGAGGCCTGTATATTAAATACTAAATTAATGTATTAATTATAAATATATACATGTAAAATCAATTTTGTCGAAAAATATTGTTTTTGCGTCACCGGGATGTATTAGGTGTATTAATTTGAAAAATGTAACATATAGGTTCGAAAATTTGTCAAGAAAAATACTGGCGTTATAGCACAATGGTAGTGCACTTCCCCGGATTGGAAATAGAGATCCAGGTTCGTATCCCGGTGACGCAAAAACAATATTTTTCGACAAAATTGATTTTATATGTATATATTTATAATTAATACATTAATTTAGTATTTAAAATATCACAGACCTATGTTCTGAATAATTACAGCTTCACAATAAGAATGTGTTTTCCTTAATAATGGGCTATATATGATGATGAAGAAGATTTGACGTAAAAAGTATAACAATTTATACTATACTCAAGATTTTTTATTAAAATATCAGGCAAACTTTACATTTCGATCAATAGAGTAGCCTAACGCACACATATGTATAATACACATATATAATGGACTAATGTATGGATTGGGTACCAATAAAAAATATTTTCGTGCAAATAAAACTGTTCTAAATTCAAATATATACAGCGTTAACTGGCCCAAGCCAGGCAATACCGCTAACGTTAGCTTGAACTATTTTCTGAAAACTTAAAATCAATAATATTATGAAAATGTATTTTAAGTCTTGTTATCACTGAGATGTTACGTTATAGCAATTCAGAAGAATTTTTTTATTTTCCTTAGCTATGAAAAATTATTCCAAAATTCGAATAATTAAATGCAGTGCTCATTCATTTCACTTGGACCAAGGTTTTGAATGGTATTCCCATCTGCAAATCAAAACGATATCAAAGTTCATGCGGTTTAAAAATTATCTATTCAAAATACTCATTAAATGTATTAATTAAAACGATATAAATATAAAATCAATTTTATTGAAAAATATATTAATATCGTCAAAAGTACTGTCGCTATAGCATTGTTGGATAATGCACCTTCCCCGGTTCGGAAAGAGATCCCAGGTTCTAATCTCGATAGCGCAACAACGATATTTTTTGATAAAATTAATTTTATATGTATATCTTTCTAATTAATACATTTAATTAGTATTTAAAATATTACAGACCTATGTTCTGAATAATTACAACTTCACAATAAGAATGTGTTCTCCTTAAATTATATATTCAATACAGCTCTAAACGTATGTGTTGCGTTTAAGCATAGATGGCGGAAAAATCTCAGGACAGGAAAGAATATGGCACTCACCACAATCCGGATTCTGCTGACATCTCCAAAATGTGGACTGTATAATTTAACTCACTATTTCGTCAAGGTTTCGACACAAAGTACAGACACGAAGTCTCGAGATTAGTATAATATTGTAAATTGTACCGTAGATGTATAACCGCACTGGTTCAAGGTCACCAATCGACTGGGCCTTATTTTCGTTTAAAAATTAATATATTTATACACATAGATATATGTCCCAAACAATATGTTAATACAATATTATAAGGTAGATGGTGTTTTATTTGATTTTTAGTCTTTGTCCGTGGTAATTGGTAATTTTAAATAGGATTCCGAATTTACAAATTAAAACGGAAGGTGGCTAATTAAAATTTTTATTACGTCTCATATTAACGGGTACATAATTATTTTCACGTGTAACTGGTTAAAACATATTTCCAAAGTTTTAATATTTTACTTAAAAAATAGCAGATTGATTATGATAATTGATGCCTTTTTGTGAACGCCAATCCAATCAAGGTATAATGCAGCCCGGGATGGGTAGGGTGGCCACCTCAAAGAGATCCCTCATCTCCTCTCTACTTTGAGCCTTGCCTCGTCAGTCTCCCCCGAGAACATCCAAGTTCCTCCGGATCTCATCCAGCCTTGGGTGTATGTCTGGTGCGCCTGTAGCTTCCATTCAAGCCAAATGTCGAAGTCAGTTGGGACCTTGATGAATTTGACGTCAACTCACTGTGGGGATTCGGTAGTATCGATTAAAACACCTACATTCTTTGAACAGGTAAATATCGTCGATAAAGTGATGAATAATCTCAAATGAGATTATTATATATAAAAATGAAAGAAATCTAAACATTTCAAAATAATTATACATTTTTAATTATGTTTAAAAGATTTGACCAAGTCCCAAAACAATTTAGCCATTGATGTGTTGCCTAGAACGTCGGCTACGACACAAACCAACTCTCGGTAAATGAATGTAGAAAAAATTAAATCATTTCTCTAGGGTTCAGCTCTGATTGTATTCACCCAAAATTATACAGGGTGTAACAGACCCTGTCCGCAATATTATGGGTGGATGGATACCTGACTAAATTTCGCCTCATGGAAGACTAACCAAATTTCGCCTCATGGAAGACTAACCAAATTCCGCCGATGAAATCGAATATCAATACTAATTAAATGTATTAATTAGAAAGATATACATAAATAATCAATTTTATCGAAAAATGTATTGTTGTTTCTACCGGGATTCGAATCTGGATCTCTTTTCAATCGGGAAAGATGCATTATCTAAGTATGCTAATGCAGACAGTACCTTTGCAAACCTATATGTTACATTTTTCAAATTAATACATCGATCATTCCATTATTTGAAAGCCATCTATTTTGTTATAATTAGTAATTTTTTAAATATCACAGACCTATGTTCCGAATAATTACAACTTGGCAATAAGAATGTGTTTTGTGTAATTATATATAAGTTGTATCAATGTGTCCAAAATTTAATAAAAATGAATTGTTAATTCTGTTAGTACAAATAAATTATATTAATTAGAAAGATATACATATACAATCAATTTTATCGAAAAATATTGTTGTTGCTATCGGAATTCTAGGCTGGATCACTTCCAATGTGTTCTCCTTAATAATATATAGGTTGTATCAATGTGTCCAAAATTTAATAAAAATGAATTGTTAATTCTGGCGTCTGCTATCAGTTTACTTAAAGGTATTTGAGATTTCGTAAAATCAAAGCAGATAGCTTTCAAATAATGGGACGATAGATGTATTAATTTTAAAAATTTAACCAGTTGTATCATCTGCTTCCTGTCTAACAACATCTTCCACGTTTTATTTCTTATAATCCTTTTTCTCATGTCCCGTCCCGCGTTCACTGACGTAATTTTTATTATGGCTTGTGTCCACGATAACCTCTAGATGATACCGTACTGATACTATATGTACTGGATACGTTATTCTAATCCGCGAGCAAAACACAAGGATTGATGATTCATAGAACGCTTCTAAAGAGAAACTAACGCGTCTGAAAGACGGTACAGAGTTCAATGCGATATCAGAGACACGGGCCGTTAGATTTTTGACTCGAGACAATTTATAAGACAGGGATTATGCTCTCATGAAATTGTTTGTAGACAACAAACAATCTCAATCTCGGCTTTCGTACTTTATTGTGTACGCACGTCTCAGAGATTCGCCATCACTTTATGCTTGTTATAAGTCAAACGTCAAATATTTGTCCATTGACCGTTGTCGTTCCGTTTGTCATTTGAATAAATTTGAATATCCCCAGCAGCAGTTCCCTTTATTTATGTATTTAAGTCTCAATGAATATGAACCTCATAGAAACGAAAACCATTAATGAATTCTGATGCACTTTACAATTCAATATAGTACAAGTATTTTATTTTACCAACAGGCAACTTACCTAAATCATTTTTTTCTTTATATCCCTTTTCAAAATATGTCCACTTATTTCTATATAAAAAATACAGTAGCTACTTCGATTTTTTTAGAATTCAGTAAATAAAGGGTTAAATTTTCTGTTTGTCTAACTTTCAATTTAAATAATCATAATCATAGGTTTTAGGTGTCGTTTATGTGCACGTGTCAATTCTCGCTGTTAAATCGAGCGTTGTGTACACGGGTTTGAGTTTTTTCTCTGTCTACCAATCTCACACTGATTTTTGAGTTTATCTCTGTAACAGAATCTTGGTACGCGGTACTGAGATTTGTCTCGACTAAATCTCTACGATTTATCTTACCATCTTGTCACATTCCATGAACAAGGACCATTATACTATTGAGGGTTTTTCCTAAGTTAGGTCTAACGCACGACTTATATATTTAAACAATATTTGAATATGTCCAAGAACACAAAATCATAGGATTTTTATCTACAAAGGCACTGTTATTAAATAAATATCAAATATCTTGGAGACGAAGCTATTTTTATTATATTTAATGGAAAATATATAGAAATTGGAGTAATTACAGGGCTTACGTCCTGTCTTCGAATGACTTAAGTGATCACTTTATATATATATAACGTTCACCAATTCTCACCCTTTAATCTCTATATTTATCAAATTTGTTTGAGAGTTGTATATATGTTAGTACGTGGACTCGCTCGAGTACCACTACGCCATCGCCATCTATGTCCACTCAATGAGAATCTGATTTTTTTGAAAACGATTTAAAGCAATATTCTGTATCTGCAAAATGTTTTTAACACATTATACTGAGTACACCTGAAAAATCAATATTTTTATGTTCTTCTTATTTTGACAATATTTTCTTTAAATATAATAAAAATAGGTTCGTTTCTATGAGATATCTGATATTTATTTATATATTTAAACTTTGCTAAAGGTTCTCATGACTATTCAATACGACGCGACGTCCCGTAAATAAATGCCGCTCAGTTTGTTTGTGATTTTATTTTCAGATTGCTTATCCAAGACATTTCAATTTTTATATTATTCTCTTCTGATTCAATCCGAGAGCAGAGATAGAACATGTTTGTTATTGATGTTTTTTGGAAGTCAACAAAGACATCTACAGTTACTGTTCCGTATTCATAAAACACATTTTAATCGCGTCTTGCAAATCGGCCGCGAACCGTGTTATTGACACCTTTCCACGTTTAAATTCCCACCCATCCTTTTTCCTTACTGCTTGTCTTCAGTGTGAATAGCGACCTTGACGTCAGCAGACGTCGACGTGAATGATATTTGTTCGAGCGCGTCATCGCGAGAGTATTAGCGGTGTGGATTTTGTTCAACTCCGGTGCATCAGCGCTGTATTGTTTTGGATATCCTGTGAATTATGTGCACAGTGATATTACGGATTGTTGTTTTTTTGTGCTGTGGTGCAGTTTGTGATATCGCCGTCTTCGATTCGAAGCGGAGATCCGCCCGCGTGTCGTTTGTGTGATCTCGGCTGCGACTGTGGGAGTAACGGAGGCGTCATACACGTGGTAAGTCCTCAGATTCCCGATTCCCCGAGATCCACTGGTCCTTCGACTATATTTCCTACCCATTATCAAACCTTATCCGTTAATCTAAATCTCTTATTTCCTTCCTTCCTTCCTTTACCGCCCCCCCTTCGGCGATTCCGATTTACGACCGGAATCGTCGTAATCCAATCCGCGGGACGCGCGACTCAAAGATCGGGCATTTCGTTTGGTAGATCCTATTCGGCGCATGATCTTCGTTTTCTTTTCAATAACTATTTTAGAATTCCAAACGTAGTGTCTTAGTATACATAATACCAGAAGGTCATTTAATAATTTAAGAATTTACCTTCAATTGTTTGTTTTCCCACAGTCTAGTTATAAATTGAAAATAATATTTATTGCAATTTATTCATTTATCAGTAACTTTAATCGAGCCTAGACTATGATGTAAGGACGTACCTAATAATAATACCGTACCGCGGCATGGGAAAATACATAGTATGGTTGTACCATTTATGTATGTAGGTAATAGATACAAGACACGGTAATTGGATGTAAGTATCTCATAATTTATGTAATATGAAGGGATATTTACTTTACAGATTATAATAATAATAAAACTTAGTTTCTAAGGTTTGCCTTGCATATATATTCTAATGAACATCATTATATACATTTTTAAAAAAAACTACCACGTTATCATAGTCTCATATATCTTTTATACAGAATATCTAAGAGACAGTAGTCTAAACGGAGTATCAGCCCATTGAACGTCAAGTACGATTATCTGAAATTCGACGATATAAAAATTAAAAATCGTAATGAAATTTGGCATACGTATACTGTGATAATGTAGCTACGAAATAGATTTCGAGAGGTTCATTCCTCTCATCATCAGCAACTATAGTAGTGAGGAAATAATCCGATGTGTGTAATATAAAGGAAACTTTTTTTTTAAATAGGAATTATCACGTTGCACTACAAAGTAATCGACCTCGCAATTAATGATATATATCACAGTTTTCACTTATGTCATGTGATATTTTTGAAAACACATTGAGTTTATTACTTTATAAATACTGCATGTGAAGCAGTATGTTTTGCTGCATCTAGAAAACGATACAAGATACGAAATTATACTTTCGGCCCGATGTGACGAGCTACCTTTTATTTGTCGCAGACTCGCGAAAAATAAATGAGTATGAAAAATTCTTGCATGTTTAAAATAGCTCGTTTGAACAGGCAACAAGTGAAGTGCGCAATAATGAAATTATGAAGAGAATTTTTCTGTGAAATATTTTAAGTAAGCAAGTGAATTTGCTCGTGAAAATAATAATACAAAATTAATATAATTGTGTAGGTTTCGAATTATTTTAAAACAATTTTATTTCAATGTCGTTGTTTATACGTTTGTACAGAGTGATAAAATTTGAAATACCTCTATGGGATATATGACATATTATCACTATAATATACATACAGAAAATTTTGGTAAAGTTCGTTCATTAAGTAGGTATTTAAGATTGAAAAAAAAATCATATTACTGCTACGTATAAATCTTAGCCACCTATTTAAAAGAATATGATATAATGGTTGGTAAATAAAATTTTAAAATAGGAATAGAAATTGAAAATGTATACTTAGAAATTGTTAACATTAACACTTAAGAATTAAATTTGTTAAACCCAGAAACGCAAGATATGATAAAGCTAATCGTTAATGTTTTTTAGTTTTGATAATATCTAAAAAACTAGAATGATATATTTTTATATCTAAATCTACACATCGCACACCTAATTAAAGACAATAACAAGTTTGCATTAATGAAGTAGAAAATCTTAAAAAGTTACTGTGTTTCTACTAAAAGAATATCTATTTCTAATTCACAATTAACCATTCCGAATTTGAGATAGAATATAATCTTACAAATACAAAATACTTAAAAATTAGTTAAGAAGTAAACTAATTATCAATCATTTTCAAATTAATATATTTTGTAATTTTACATATTGACAAAGGAAAATAAGGAGAAACTAAGTACGGCGCAGACTTTCTTAAAGTTTATAATTACATGAAAAGCTTTAAAGTCGTTTATCTTAAAAGTACATTTTTTTTAGCTGACTTTAATTAGATGTACGATATTCCCATTTGTGTGCACACCACGCCTTCAATATTCGCCGTCTTGCGTCTCAATTCCCTCTTGTTGTACGTCAAATGTCAGCCGATTGACCATTTATGTTCTGTTCGTAAGTTGAGTGAATTAGAATCTCCTCACTTGTTTACGCGCTTTTATACTTCGATAAGTAGACCTGGTATAAAATTTAGATTGTGTATTCTATTTGTGTGGATTTAAAAAAGAAAACAAAAGCGAAGCTGTTACTGGAAAGAGACAGTTTTTCGGTTCGGATGGAATTATTTATGGCGGCTATATAAAAACATTTTGTATTATATATTATCGGATTATCGATTGTGAGAAAGTTTCGGAGGTTGGCCAGCAGAGTTAAGGTCCACCAGACTACAAGGAGAGCGACATCGGCGTCTGCCAGCCCAGGTTCACAAAGGTTTGTGTATTTTAAATATGCATTGATTGAATTACTGTATTCAACATTATCTATAGAAAACTCAGGACTAGCTATCGAAGTATTTACGGCTACACCACTTATCCGTACTCAAACTAATCTTTAAGTTTATTTCCAGATTAAAATCTCAATGTACATGCATAGTTCTAAGATTTATCTCAACTAAATCTCTGAAATATATCTTATCATGTCTTTATCCATCCATTACAGGTTTTTAGTGTAGGTATCTATCATATGTCACAATCATAGTTCAAATAACTTTTTAGCCCACCCTGTGTTTTCGCAAATATTTGCCGCGGTATACATATTAATTAATATTATAAAACGCCCCTACATATCTAGAAAGTTTACAAAAGGAATATTGCCTCAAAGGAATTGGCCTGGAAGTGAAATTAAATTGAAATCTCCTTCATGTTTTAACATTGTTTGACCTTGGATAAAATGTCTTAGATATCAAAATTTCTAAAACGAGACTAGATTCTACAAGGGCCGGCGCGGCGCGTGGAATTTAGTAATTGCTACTATGATTAAAAAAGGTTCCTACCCGAAATGTGTCTATAATAGACGACTTACCACTTCCGTGAAAAGTTTTTATTGCATATGACTCTGCATTCATAACTTTTAGCTTCTTATACTTCAAGACAAGAAAGTTCCATGTTCGGCGAGATGTGGAAAGACCGCTGTATATCCAAAACCAAGGTCAGGCTTGTAACGTCTCTGGTGCACTTAATATTTTTATATGGAATCGCGAACTCTGAACTCTAAAGGCTTGGAAGAGAAGACGGATTGATGTCTTTAAGATGAGACATATGCTGCACATACCGTGAATGGACGCACGAGACGCGTAATTGGCTCCATTTTACACCAATTATATATCTCAACAAACAGTTGAGATGTATAATTGGTGGTGAACCTTTTGGGCTCGGCGTGTAAAAATTTCAGAAAATCTAACTTAACTTTTCTGGCGTGTCACTGAGTTAGGAATCAGACCACCGCCGCAAAGTGAAAATCTCAAAAACCTATTTACAATAAAGTATAATTATTCATATAATCAGTAGATGAACACTTCACTACAACACGTAAATAAATAATCGGTAGTTTCATAGGAGTATACAGGTATTCCTCGACCTACGACCGAGATAGATTCCTGTATATCGGTCGTAAGTCGAGTTTCATTAAAAAAAACACTAAAATAAAACCGAAAAGATTAGTATATAAAAAATTCAATTTCATAGTTCAATCTTTATTTAAAATTATGATATGTAATTATGTATAATTAAAATACATTCATACAAATGCATATATATGCACCAGTATGACTTATTTTTTTATTTTTATATTGTGCATGTTGAAAATAGCAAAATTCGTATATATGAAAAATAATTATCCATCCTCCTGTTTGCATTTAGAACTCATTAGAAGACTCGGTGAATAAATTGTAATCTTTCATGTTATGCAATTTAAAAAAATGTACGCCGCATTTACTCACGCACCTTACAAGGACGTAAGTGCGATTCGTCGTATGTCGAGACCTACCTGTACTTTATAATTATAATTATAATAGGTGACTATTGGTGCCTAATTTTTGTATTTACGCCACTGAATCGAGCATAATTCACGCCAGAAAAAAAGTGCGATAAAAATAAATAAGTGCGCATTGCCTAATTTTTCACATTGAAATTTAGCGAGACATGCGAATGTCGAGTGGTGTGCATTTATTGCATGCAAGCCACGCATGCAGTTTGCTCCCAGCCGTGGTCGTATCAAAGAACCCAAAAATATGAGTGACGGCCCGTTGACTATTTTATTTTGTCCGGCGGTGTTCAGTCGAAATTTTATTTTTTACAAATGTGAGCTTAGCGCTGCATTTTTCGGAATGAGACAGCCGCCTATTTACTGCACCGTTTCGGAGCCAAATGTTGGCCATATTTTAAATATATTAGCAATTATGGTATCAAAATATGAAGGTTTAACGGTAAGTAAAATTAATTAACCGTAATATACAATGTTAATGAGATTTTATTTTAATTTAAATAGGTTTTTGAAATCTGTTCGGAACTAATTCATTTCCACACTCATATGGGACGGGCATATCGCGGACGATATTAGTTTTATATCTATAACTGATTACATAAAATGCCATCTAAAATATACCACATACATCAATTCAATTGGAAAAATACAGAACAGCTTCCACAAATATTTTAACTTTCATAGTTATCGGATCTTAACCAGCACTGCTGTCAGTTCAAAGTTCCATTACTACAAATTCGATGAGACATGGCCGATGTATAAACATATACAAAATAGCTAACTCTAAAGTAGACTGTCCTTATTTACTTAGACGCATATCCATTCGGGTGCCAGCCGGGTCAATCAGAACTAATCTTACAATTAATCTTCCACATTGCAACACCAATACCAAACAAAACATATTTTTCTACCTAGCATCTTTTTATTTCAATTCACACCTAAACGAACTAGACGTTTTTAATACTTCAGTTACCTTAATTAAATCTAAATTCAATACATAAACTTTAATGGCCTTTCTTTTTCATTTTATTTTTATTTTTATCACACAGATTTTATTCCCTATCCCATTTTTCGTTTCCTTTCCTCTCACCCTCCCGTTCCCCTAGAATATTTTATTATTTTATTTTTTATAACTTTTTTCTCTCTGTTTATATTTTTATTCTCAACTTTTTCTCTCCCATTTTTATGCATTATAGTCCCTTTTAAATTTTAATTGTACTCACTGTGTTAAGTATATTGTATCTTCTGAGAAAACACGTAACTGGTTTAATTATTGTTTAGCTTTTATTATGATTTTCATATTTTTTGATAAACTGTATGTTTATCGAATAAAATTAATTAATTAATCTCCTTCTCTCTGGATTACTTCTATTCTAGATTGTTCTTCTTCTCGTGTCCAACAGACCTTGGTTATCATGTTAGATATCATAACTTTGTTCAATGCGGTTCGGAAAAGCTCTATAGTAGACTGACCAAACCATTGCCTCAGGTTTTTCAGCCATGATATTCTCTTTCTTCCAGGGCCTTGATTTCCATTAATCTTTTCCTGCATTATGAGGTGCAAGATCTCGCACTTCTCTGGATGTTTCATGACATGTTTGAGATATTGAAGTTTTGGCATTTTTAATACCGATTTTTCTTTATTCATCCGTACCATAATCTTAACCATCTTCTTTCGTAACCCAATCAATCCAGCTTATTTTAGCATTCTTTTGTAGATTCATATTTTAAATGCTTCAAGTCGCCTTACCATTTCTTCGTAAAAGGTCTATGCTCCTATTCCATAAAATAATACAGAGAACACGTAGCATCTGTCAATTCGCATTCATAATCTAAGATTGAGATCATGACTGCAGAACATTTTTTTCATGCGAGCTTGCTCAATGCGGCATGTGATTTCTACAGAAGCATCTCGTCTTTCATTTATATTGCATCACAGGTATACGATACTCTGTATCTTCTCAAATTTCGTTTCAGAAATATAAAGATTACTTTTATAATATTTATTATACAAGACAGCATATTTCCTGTACAGTATTCATACTTTACAGTCTCAAATTTTTGCCACCCAACACCTTTTCACATTCGACGTGACGTACGTGATCATGTCAACAATAAACTGTCTTGCACAATATACATAAAGTTTTTCCTTTAATATTTCTTGAATTCTCGTCTAAATAATGTATCTACATACCTTGAGTACTTAAAGCGTGTTATAAGAAGCGAAAACTCCGCGGAAACTCATGGCAACGAATAACAATAGACAGAGAAAAGTGAAAGACACTATGGCAGCCCTTCATACAGCAGTGATTAGAAAACGACGAGCAGTTGAGTGACGATTAAATAATGTAAGTCACTAGCAAATAAGCAATTGTGTATTGCCGATTGCTTACTGCTAGGCCGTAGGCTATTGTGGCCGCTTTACGACCGATAGTGGCCTTTACACGGCCATTGGTGACCGCTGCATGGTCAGGGTCTCGTCGGTTATCGCCAATTGCCTGCTCCTAGTCCTATATTTCTAGAATCTTTATAGATATGATAGAACTTACCCCAAAACAAACCGCACGTTAATAAAATGTCAATTCAATTAAAATTATTCCATCTTTGTAAGTTAGCTGTCAAAACGAACAAAAATAACACATAAGAATCGTGGATAAACAATTTTTAAGGTAAGTAATATCTATCTCTTACCATCGACAGAAGAAAATATATAGATGTAGACGTACGATTTATCTAAAATATGTTTTTTTCTTACACATAATAAAGACAATGTACTGTTATTGAATATATAAAAGAGAAAACATTTAAATGATCTAAACCTAGAGATATTCAAACACGTTCGGTTTTGCCACGCTTGCGTCTCACAGACCTGGTCGCTTAATCAAGCACTATACAGTCATAATGATACTACCGATAATGACATTACTGAAGCCGCTACATTCAGAAAGTCATAGATATAGACGGGGAAGCGTAATATTATTATGGATACTGCAGGAAAACATTCAAGTGAAATGCAATGCGGGAAGAAGACGCATCTTCTGGTTGAAGAACTTACGTGACTGGTTCCATTCAGCTCACATTCATTGTTCAGAGCATCTGCCTCTAAAATCCAAACAGAAGTGAAATTTTCGAACTTCAATAAGGGAAGGTTCTAACTTAATATGCAAGGGTAGAACTTTTTGATGACAAAACATACGAAATTAATTTAGTGAGAAAAAAATTGCTCTCTGTAATGACTGCGGTCGTGTACTACCGACTTCCATGAGGTCGCTAAAAAGGAAGAAGACAATAAAAATGTAGCTATTCTCGCAACATATTAATTTCATCTTGCTAACTTCTCTTTATCATAAGTTTACTTTCGACGCATGTACGTATTTAAAAAATATATATTTAAATCTTCAAAGTGTATGTACCGGATTCACAATAAATTTAATATTAATTGAACAGTGAATCCCAATTTCTTTGGATGTACCGGACGATACCATCATCAAGTCTGTCCGCCATTTGGAAGATATTAAATGCACACGACAACATTTTTCTTTTTTTACGATGGTACAGCTTTAAGAATAAAATGCTTAAAGAAACAGACATAAATTTAAATAACGGCTTGACGAATAGCTTTTAAAAATGTGTATACATTTAATGAGAAAATATTTTATTACGTCTCAAAGAGAAATAGCATTAAGTTGGAAAATATGTAAGTAAAAATATATTTGTTATATTTAAATATTCGTCTTTAAAATTGACGCGAGATACATAACATTAAAAAAAATCGTTTATGAAATAGAATATTACAATAATGTATTTAATTCTAATGGGGTGCGTCGACGGACGACACGAGACACGAGACTATAAAGATAGAAATGAATCAGTCGATTCAATATTCTCTCCACACAAAATACATTTACATAAATAAAAAATATTAATCAACAAATGATTCAGACCCTGACTGTATAATGTTTTTTATTGCAGGTCTCAGTATGTCATTCTTCGCGAACACGCGTCGTTATACAAACGCGAACTTACCAACTTCGTTACCAGTTGACAAAAAAGTAACATATGCTATAATATTCGGTTGGTAAATAATGGAAAGATAAATATTGATCCTTACCTATTCAACTAGATCGTGGGGTTGAACCATGAGAGTACTGATCGCGAACAATGTGTACGGTGGGAGAACTAAAGACTTAGATCTTAGTGACCACTTTAAAATACAAAGTAAAAGAACATATTCTTATAAAATTTTTTTTCCTTGTTATATTATATTATATTCAGGTATCCGCCCACAAAATTCTGTGGACTAGGTCTGTAAAAAATGTACATTTTTTCGAAAGATTGATTTTTTTCTTTATATCTTTCTAAGTAATTCATTTAATTAATCTATTTTTTTCCACCTTGTTATATTTTATTTATAAAAAAAATATGTTTAACTATGTAAAAGACAATACTTGCCGTAAAGCTGCCATGCAGTTTTGCAAAAATAAAATTATAATGAATAAATAAAAAAATTCACTATGTCAGACGATGTAACTATTCTAAAAATTAGTTTATTTAATTTATGTAATATTATTATGAGATTATGTTTTAGTTACATTAGTAACAGGGGTGTGACAGATGTAACTAAAACATGCTCAAAGGATTTTATTTCACATATATAAAACATATCAGAATTGGTTAGTATAGAAATCAAAGTCGAAAAAACTAGTTGCGTAAGACGAAAAAGATTTGTACTACTCTGAAAATGCATATATTTTTATGAAATACGTATCTAGATTTTTAAATCTGATTGAAGAAGTTGACTCACAAAATAAATCCATTTGATATAAGCCCTAATAATTTCACAATTCTTGTAGATGACGTGAATATTGATTGTCGATTTCTTACGTTAAAAAGTATATTTTTTCGAATATCTCCATGTTTATAAAAGAATCGCGTGCAATATACGAAAAAAACTAAACTTGTGTATTTTGGACAATGTGGATTTTGATTTTGTGCTACTGAAAAGCTTTCGAGATTTTCTTCTTTCACAGAATTTATTTTGTAAATATTTATTTTTATTTTATGTTATGGCAGTATTTTTTTACATACTTGCGAAGGCAGAAATTAATTTCTACTCCTTGACCGGAAAATCGCAAACATCAAAATCAATCTCTCCTTTGAGCGTACGTAATAAATATACGATAATTTCCAAGAAGCCGAAGATCCTGATTTTATTCAGCTTAAATTATCGTGTATTAATTGTTTCATGTATTTTTCAATGGAGGATCTCGTAATCTTGTATGGATCAAAATGCTGGTCTTAATTGGCTATTCAGTTAAGTGTTCAAGTTGTGAGGTTAATCAGTTAACTACACGGTTAGGGCCGTTATAAAGATCCCAGTCTCTTGTTCAGACTTCATAGTACACGGAGCTCATCATAACAAACATGAAGATTGAGGACCGCAAAACCTATTTACGAGTATACCCTTACTATAAGAAAATATTACATTTTTGGGTTTGTTTGCCTATGGGAAGTACAGGAAGGAGAAACTTTAAAATGTTCAGCCGTGATATTTGCTAATCACATACTTTATTAAGTCGGACAACTCACCTCCGGCTATGACGCGCGGCACACCTTTCAGTGTCGCCTAGAGGATGGCCGCGCGTTACTTCAGCGGCCATGGTCAACCCCTCTCTACCACGCTGGCCTTCGCTTTGTAACATCGGGTCTCAAATCGCGTATAACTTTTAATGTAAATGTACTATTCTTAATGTAACTTTTATTCGATTAACTATGTGATTTAACCGTAAGTACTTATTATTCATTCATTATTTTGTCCGATTACCTAGTTTTCGCTTGGATGAGTAGAAAATGGAGGCAATATATACATTATCTTTGACGATTTTAAAATGATTAAAAACATCTCAAATAATGACAATAAAATGATGTGTGAAAATAAAATTAATTTACGTAATTAGTTGTTTTGTGAAAATTGACTTATGGTGTTATTGTAAGTATTTTCGAGAACTGCCGATTATGGCGGAATAACCCGAATGACCTTATCACATATTACAAGACCTGGCTTCAAAATTTATCTCCGTGCAAAAGCATAATTCAACTCTCTGAATATAATTTCTTTGCACACTACACACACATCCACCATAACTTTGACCTTTATAGAGATAAGTGTATACTTCACTATCCTTACTACAGTTCACACGATACATATAAGATGTGACTGTAAAGTTATTAATGACTTATTAGGCTAGGTGCACTAGGCTAACCCGTGACGCCACGTGTCCAAAATATTATTATTTCGGAAGATCTAAATTATTTTAATATGTACAAAGTACACAGATACATATGTGTACAGATACAGTAAAACTTGTTATTAAAATTTAATTTAACATTACCACAGTTGTAACTACCCTGACTGGTAATAGACGTTAAGCTGATCAAAACAAATTTAAAAACAGACAAATTATTTTATTTTTAAAAATATTTTGACAATTAAATAATTGAAATATCTCACAAAAAATTTACAGCACATTAAAAATAACACCAGGTTTATTGTTTCATAAACAATTTTTATTTATTACACATTGTCCATTACACAATTACATCGCTAACAAATATATTTGCTAAACTATTTGCAGATTTATATTTTTTATTATTAATTATTTTTACACGATCCTAATAGCGTAGACCAGCGGTCGGCAGACCACGGCTCTTTTCATAAGCATTTGCGACTCTTCAACTCCAGCTCATATTTTCGAATAAAATCATATTTGATACATGGAATATTTTTCCCGCAACATATGACACATTAAAAAAACTAGCATTTGCAATTTTCACAATCTTTGATTCTATCTATTTATGCAAACAGACATTGTCTTCCATGAATCAAATAAAAATAAGTTACGAAGCAAATTAACCGACGATAATTTATAATCGCACCTTAAATTGAACAAGTAGTTACTTAACAGACGTAGCATGCAAGGTCAAGGTCACCGTTCTAATTAGTAAACTTTACTAAGCCCAAAAAGTGTTTTTACTAGTGTTTAATTATTTAGGTTTTCTTATTTTATAAGTAGAGCACTGAGTTTATAACTCCCTTATATTATATTATTCTAAGTAGCCAACGACTGTATTGCGAATTTGATAAATTTATATAAAAATCTTTTTACTTCGTTTTTTGTCATTAAAATTGATATAGCTACAGTGAAAATATATGTTGCGTCTGTATGAAAATATTGAGTTTCTGTTCTATTAATATTTGGCTCTTCTCACTAGAAAGTCTGCCGACCCCTGGCCTAGACCAAGAAATCCTCATTATAGATGAATTTCTGTAGGCTTATAAAACCGCTTAACAACAAGGCAATTTAAAAAATTAAATTGCAATCTACTCTATTTTATCTGCACAAACAAAAAATACTTTTGTAAAATCATAAGTAGTCGAATATTTGAAGGATTCCATCGCATTAGATTTTTAGTGAAACACATTTATTTATTAATGTATTTATATCAGGTGTATAAAATATTTGCATGTAAGATCGATATTTTCAAACATATATTACCGTAATATGAAATATGAAATTTCATACCTTGAGATGTAGGTATCTACTTACTTTGTTATGGAATCTTTGGACATAAAGAGAATTTTATATCGTTTATACAGCCCTTGGTCGAAGCAGTGGCGTGCCACCCCTGCGGGCCGATGAAGATTCGGACGCGGTTTCGGCCAAAATATTTTTTGAAACATGACGGAAATTCAGGTACGTCTTCAAGCCTTAGAAATATTAATTATTTTCAAAATTTTTCATCTAATTTAGAGGTCTATCTTTGGCATAATGCACTTTCTGAAAAATAAGTTTTCATGGATTATTTTATCAAATATTGTAAGGGTTTTCTTTGAGCAACTAAACATCTACTTCAGGAAAATACATGTACATATGTACTATATACTATTTTTTTTAGTATGGAGGTAACATAGATACTTTAGTAATATAGATTATGTAAAGCAAAATTACAATTATAAACTGAATTACAATGTTATTAAAACATTTTATTAAATTTATTTGAAACACTAATTATAATTGTACTGATAATTATTAAAGTCTTCTGATATTATATAAAATATTTTTAATAGTTTCTGTCTGTGTGAAAATTATAATAATTCTTTACTGAGTTTATTTATATATTTTTTTATGCATATATTTTTTACTGTCGTAGAGGAATGGGGGGGGCGGCAATTTTTCGCCACGCCAATGCTTCTTTAGGAAAAATGTTCAGTAATATCGTTGCCGATTCATGTTAGGGCAAAAAGTTTTAGTGTCCGATGTAAACCGGAGTCGTAAAACTTTATAGAAAACCTGACCGAAGGCAGGAATGTAAATCACCAACACAAATGCCCAACACTACATACATTAGGCTTTCAACCAGGGGGGGTAAACCAATGGCACACACAAAGTGGCGCATTGTACAACCTTTAGAGACCCTAAACGTAAATGAGTACTGTAGTAATCTTGAACTGATCAATACATGTTCAATTTAAAAAACAAATTTTATTTTGAATGGATATGTAAATGAAACAATGTTATAACTGTACTTGAGTTTATTAGCACTACTCGAGTTTCGAGAGAAACAGTAACTTTCATCGACATGTATTAAAGTGTAATATTAAACTTCAATACTAATTTATATCCATTCATTATGATGAAACTCTACAAAGTTAACGCCGATTCTAACAATAATATTTTTTTTTTCTATTTATTTCTGCGAAAATTAAATTTATTGATAGCAGCCTCCTATTAAACATTCGATGAATTTAATGAAAACTATTAATAAGAGTGACAATTTAATATTTTTAGAAAATCTTTGACTTTTTTATATTTATTAGTAGATATTTTAATAACTTTTACTAATCTGCTTTTCCGCGACCACTATTTATGGGTTAATAATTTCAAAGATCAATTTTAGTAAACGAAAAATCTTTTAACACCTCCTTGTTTTAATAAAAACATATCATTGTATAGTTTTAGAGGACAAAGTTAATGTACTGCTGTAAGATAGATAGATTATTCTTTTTTAAAAATTTGAATGGGAAAAAAATATTTAATTAATATAGACGTATGTATATATACTCCTGGACGTAAGAGATTAAACATACCTATTTGTAAAATAGAGTAGTTGTTCTTCTTCTTATACTGTAGGAATGAATGCATATATTTGGAAGAAATAATAACTTATAACAGTATTTTTATACTTGTTTATTGTACATAAAACTCGCCAATTAACAGTTTGAATACCGCCATGCCTTATATCAATTTGATTCGGGCGTGCCTTGCATCCATTGTCCAAAATATTTACGCCACAATACGCTCTCTTTCATTCTTTGTCTTTCTCAACTGATAACTACAAGGTGTCCCAAAATACTTTTTCATAATAAAAATTCTGGAATAAAATAATGGATGAGTTTAATAAAAAATGTTTATTTTGTAAGTATTTATTTCTTAAAAATTATGTTTTCTAAGTGTGATTCGTTATTTTGCTGGTACTCTTCTAAACGGGAGGCAAAATTTCTGAGAACTGCGCGGCACGTATTCT
Source organism: Eubasilissa regina (assembly GCA_022840565.1). NCBI lineage: Eukaryota > Metazoa > Arthropoda > Insecta > Trichoptera > Phryganeidae > Eubasilissa > Eubasilissa regina. The sequence continues at coordinate 5,876,962 of JAINEB010000003.1, forward strand.
CCACTATCGCTGCCATTTCTTCTCGGATATTTACTTTTAATTGGTCCAGAGAGGGAGGATTGTTGCTGTATACCTTTGATCTAAGGTAGCCCCATAAGAAAAAATCCATTGGTGTCAAGTTGGAGCTACGTGGAGGCCAGTTTATGTCACCTTGTCTGGATATCAATTTTCCAGGGAAAATTTCACGAACAACTGGTAAGGACACGGTCCATAGCGACTGGATTACCCTCGCCCCTCTACTGCTTGTTGCGTTGGTGCAGCGAATGAACCAAAATGAAAAATACTTTTTGGACACACTATATATTCTCTTTCATTATGTACCTGCATTTAACTAGAATATGACAAGCTGGCTTTCAACGAGTTCATTGTACTCTTTTGCTTCCAGAAGTAGATACCTATTTTATAAAGCGCCAAAATTTATTTAAATGTATGTTATGTTAATACTATATAATGATTGATATAAGGATGTAACAGATCTAGTCCATAATATTTTATGGCTAAATTATGAGTTGAAAATATTCAAGCAATATGTGCAAATTCGGAAAATATTATTGTTTGAAATTTTTACAAAATCATGTTAACTTGCCTTCGTACTTCGAAATAAATTGCAAAATTTATCTATTATTAATTCATATCTTTGCAGCCGGCCTTAAATTGTGTAACAAAAATAGACTAGCCGCTCGAAATTCGATGACCTTTAATTTTTTGCATTTAATCAATAATGTATTACGAAATAATCGAATAATTATGATATTTTTGAAATGTTTATATCTATGACATGGTTAAGATTAGGCACATATTCCTTAAACATTTACGACTCATGGTTTAGTCAGGTACCCACCCATAACATATTGTGGACTAGGTCTGTTACTCGCATCATCAGCCATAGCGCAGCGGTTAATACATCTGACTAGAATCTCACTGAGATCGATGTTTCAATTCCTATCGGCTGTGAAATTTTTTAATTTTGGTGTTTTATAAAGCCTGAATTTTTAGAACGTTCCATTTGAACAGAATGATTATCGATCTCGGTTGTAAAAAAATGTTTGCAAGCCCTCGAGTACTCCCCGTTGAATGATTAAAATTTTAGTTTTCAAATTTATTGACATCTGCAAAAACAGACGGTTCACTTTTAGATTATTCTGTTTACGATACATATTTCAAACTTCAGTGTCACAGTACGGGGCGCCCAGCTGACATTTCTCTTCCCTCCTTTTGCTATATTACGACCGTATTAATAATAAACTGCCGCCCATTCATTTTTCATATACCTACTTACCAAGTACCGTACTATTGTTTGATCATTTTCAGCAAAACCGTTCATTTTTTATGAGCTATAAAAAATGGATTAGCTTACGGCTGCTGAGAGCGATAATCGAACCCTCGACTATTTGGTCATTTGGCAAAACGGTGGAGAAGTGGTGGACTTCTGGAATATAGTACCCTGGCTCCGGGAATAGATAGGGACCAGGCAGGACATCATGACATCTCAAGCTCGGAATTCTTTCTCGTGGTATACATAATCGTAAAGTTAGTGAGAGAATTAAAAAAAAAAAATTAAATGAAACACTTTGAAAGATATGAATAATATACCAGGACTCGAATTATTCTAGTAAACTGATTTTATATTTCTAAGTGTAAGTGTAACTCTATTCTAAAAAATGCAACTTAACTTAGTTTCTTAAAAATAAATATAAAATAATTTATATATTGTATAAATATTATTCAGTAAACTTTAACTTCAACTTGAATTAATACTTGGTAGAAAGGGTGTATAATAATAATAATAATATTGGATAATTTTTAAAGCGCCATTTTTGTAAAAACTTTCACCTCCTATGTCAGCTACTTTTTCTTAACCGTTTGAATGCTACGCGTCGCAAAAGCGCTGCGATCGTTTGTATCGAAAATTGCTTAGCACTAAAACGGTTAATAGCATAGCTACATAACTTGTAAAATTATATCCATTTTATACAAATCCCAATAGTGTTCGTTTGTTTAGATTAATTAGTCAGGTCATGGATCGCATTATTTACATTTAACCCCTTTTGGAATAAAAAGGTCACAGGATAAAGACATGTACGTTTATTTCAACCAGTCAGATCAAAGGATACTTAAAATTGTTTAGGTTGACCCTAAAAATTTTCACTTAAAACTAAGAGTATTTACATTAAGTCGTAGACAAAGGGTTTAGGGTATAAAAGCCCAAGGTGTCGATGAAATACCATATGAGATAACCCAAAGGAATCTATCAGAACTACTTTAACGGTATCAACTTTTTACTATGGTGACTTTTTACTTGTAGTAAAAGTCAAAGCAAAGATACAGATATCTATAGGTGCGACAAATAATCATGAAATATGCTTTATTTTATGGATTATCTATGAATTTTTTCGCCTAGACGTTCGATATCTGTCACTTTGGTGGTGAAATTTTTTCATTATGTGTATTAATGTATATTAAACAATAAGATCATAATCGAACGAACTGTCATCACTAAAATAGCAGGATATTTAATGATTAATTGTCGTATACTGCAACTTTCAATGTATCAATGTGTCAGACGACTTTTGGAACAGCTGTGAAGAGTCCGCCATATTTAACTATCGGATATCACAGAGTAAAATGAGTTTACCACGAGATGTACTTTCGAGAAGTAATTATTTTTTAACTAACGATCAAACAACCCGTTTTCGCAAAAAAAATTACTTTAGTAACTTTTTTTACAATAGTAAAAAGTTACTACTGATCACACAACCGGCCCTTACTTGAAAAGTCTAGAAAGCGTGGTTTTAAACTAAGGTAATTTTGACAGTAAATTTTATTTTTTTGTCACCCTGTCACTAAGCGTCGCACCAGCCGAACTCAACACTTTTTACATTTAGTTCGGATGTTTTCAACTGACGAAGGTTCTTCCAACTGCATCCAGTTTTGCAGGTTCATAAAGTGTTCGATCGTAACGTCATGTAATAAACTTAGGCATTTCAATTCCGGCAGAAAGTCACTGCATATCTACATTCCATCGATTCTCTTAGTTAAATAGATTCATGAATTCGAATTGACAGGTATAATAAATTAGGCTACCCTATGCAATTCACTGTTGTCCCACACATAAAAACAAATATTTATTTATTTAGTATCCGGCAGAAAAAAATATGTTTTATACTTAATAACTTATAATATTTTAAACGTAAGCTTTTCTAAAATAAATTCTAGAGACTTTAGAAATATTTGGGATGCTTTATTTAAATTTAAAGCTCAGTGAAATAATAATTTTGATCTCGTATGTCTATTTACATTTTTGCATAATAAAATTGAGAGACCTGATTTATTGCAGCTAAATAACTTTCATGTACCTACTAAAATACTAAAATTGTATTACCATACTACTGTAACAACACTGGGACGATTGCTCAGTTTGATCCTTCATTACATAGAATATAAAACTTGGGCAACATGTACGAATTTGTTTACAGCTGGTAGATCAGTAGAACTCATTTGAGACCATCGCATGTGTCACGGTCATAGGCTGCCATTTTTGAATAATATTTTAAAGCATTAATAATAGGCATTTACTATTTATTCATTCATTGTATTCAAAAACATTTGTAGTTTTTCTGTTGTCAATGTTACTACGTACTATTTATACATATAAATTAATGAATTACCACGCAACAACACAAAAATGCGTGAGGAATGAATGAATTACCACACAACGGCACAACAATGCGTGAGGAATGAATGAATTACCACACAACAACGCAATACGCCATCATCAGTCAAAAATATTTGCATAGCATGCAATGCAAATCGTATTCCATTCGATCCACCAGTCTTAAAGATATTTCGATACGGTGCCACTTGTATTCAGGTCATAGAATATTAGGTATGTACAGTGTTTGTTCACGTGTCATTATATGTCCTATGTTCGAAAGCACGTTCGCTACTTTAATCTCCACTGTGTTTATATTTGAGCATCCTGGTCTTTTGGTAGACCAAATAGATTACCATAGTATGAACTACTTGCCTTCATTCTTTATACTGTTCTTCTTGGTCCTAGGTCATGTATATTCAGGTCATTTCTCGAACTTGGTACATCTTGTTGGAGATCGACTTCTCGCTTTTCGTCTCAGTCTCACTCATCAGGTTCTGCAAGCTATCTCTATCTCTTCGAGCAACATACCCAAAGTTCATAATAATTCTTATCCTTATACTATAATACCAGGAGACACGACAATACCAGGGCTTTAACCAGTCAGATTATTATATTTCGACATAGCAGACTTGAACTTACCAACTCTCCATCAAGCCTCAGCTTCGCACGCTCCATTTCTTGAGATGAGATCTCTTCGTAGTCATCAAGAACACTCTTAATACATGACGTTATTTTACAGTCATTGTATTATAATTATTAAGTGTCTGTTTGCTGTTGCATTTTATAGTTTGCTGTTGAACTTTTGAGCGGGCACATGAAGTATCCCGCCCAGTATTCTCGTTTAAGTACATCGGTGTCATTCCCTTTGACATTTTTCTCTAGCTATGAACCGCTAAATGTAGTTATAAATATACGGTACACCACGGATTCAGTTTTTTGAAAATTTCCAGTATTAAGCTTTTAAACCCATTTGCTGTGTTACATATCGTTCAAGAATTTAAGACTATTTCTGTATTACGCGTATTGATTTGTGCGGCATGAGTTATAAATTAAGGTAGACTGAACAATAAATCGATACAATATAATTTATAATTATATATCACATATAATTCTTTAATTATATGTAGGTATTCAAAAATTTTATGTATAATATTACTATTATGCTTTTACTTATTTTATTGTACAGTGGAAGCTCTCGTAACGATCATCCCTCATAACGAGCAATTTGCATAACGAGCAAAACAACTTTTTTTTAAATGGTTCTCTTAACGAGCGACATTTCGCATAACGAGTGACGCGCTTGTTTACCATTCAGAAATTCCACGAGCCTTCAAGAAGTGTAATGTCCAAAAGAGCAGGCTAAATATGATGCGGAGATACAACAAGAAAGCTTGGGTGACACGATGCATTTTTACTGATTGCATCAATAAAGTGTTTGGTCCTTCTGTGAAAAAATATTTGCTTGAGATGAATCTGCCACTCCTTGTCTTGCTTGTTATGGACAACGCACCTGCTCATCCTCCAGGCCTACAAGATGGCCTCCATAAAGAATTTAATTTCATCAAGATCCAGTTTCTGCCTCCCAACATCACTCTGACACTCTAACCTATGGACCAGCAGGTTATTTCTAACACTAAGAAACTCTACACTAAAACACTCTTCGAACGTTGTTTTGAGGTGACTGAAGGGACCGATCTCACCCTCAGAGGGTTTTGGAAAGATCACTTCCACATCGTTGCTTGCCTTAAGATGATTGACAAGGGATGGGAAGGGATTACCGAGAAGACACTCATTTCTGCTTGGAAGAAGCTTTGGCCAGAGAGCGTTGTCGAATGTGATTTTGAGCTGTTTGAGACAGTACCTGTGGAGTCAGTAGATTGTATCTTTGGTTAATATCAAGGGACTAGAAGTGGATAATAATGACATCAATGAGCTTGTGGAAGCTACCGAAATCTGATCACCAAAGAGCTTACGGAGTTGAATCGTGTTTCACAGCAGGAAGTTGTGGAGAAGAGTTTGTCAGTGGAAGAGGTAGTAAAGCAACAATCTTCTGGCGCAATAAAAGAAATGGGAAACTGTTGCGTCGTATATTGAGAAGCGTCACCCTAATAGGGCGGTGACTATTATTCAATGATAATGCTGTGTCAGTAAAAAAGAATTATTATTGTCATAAATTCATAAATAATAATAAGTCATTTTCTTTGATAAACGTTACAAATAAAAAAAATGTATTTTTTTCGGCATGAAACGCATTATCGTATTTTACATTAATTTATATGGGAAAATCTGTATCGCTTAACATTAAAGATTCTGGAACGAATTACGTTTAATTAGTTTCACTGTAATTTAATTATGTTTGAATTATTTAATGTATGTACATATTTGTAAATATTTCATTGAGTTTATAATGTTTAATGTTTATAATTGAAGATAGTCTCGGAGGCCTCCGATTTTAAATAAATTCTATTATGCAGGTCCTGTCTAGTATGATTTCGAACAGGTTATTTTCCTAAATTATTCCCAATACTTGCGTTAATAATGAAAAATATATACGAGTGTATTCACACATATTATAATTATATACAGGTATTCTTCATATTCTAATATGGAGTAAAGTCTTGAACGATTATAGATAGAAGACAGAGACAAAAGAGACGCCTTCGAAATATGGTGCTGGAGACGTAGGTATCCTAGTCCATGGACCGCTAGAAAAAATAATGTCTCCGTCCTAGAGTTTCAAATTGAGACACAAATCTCCACTAATAATGCAGTTTTTAAACTACATGGAGATTGTTTGCTGCGCTGGATGGACCAGATGGAAGAAAACACATCTACATGTCTACACGAGCTTGCAGCTTGGCTTACAGACTTAAGGTCAGATCAGACCCTCAGCAGTGAGGGGTACGACGGGAAAGGGAGATAGGATATATACCGATTTTATGACCCAGTTTAATACGGCTATCAATACAAGTATTTCACTCAGTTTGTGAAGTGTTTACTGTACATTACTTTCGGCCATGCATGCGTATCAATACTAACCATATTAATAAAACATATGTATGTGTGTGTATGGTGCATCGTTAATAATAATATCCATTCGAGTGCTAGCCAAGTCAACCAGAACTAATCTTACATTTAACCTTCCACATTGCAACACCAATGCCAAATAGAACTCATTTTTCTACCGTGCCCCCCTTTATTTCAATTCACACCTAAAGGAACTAGACATTTTCATTACTCCAGTTACCTCAATTAAATCTAAATTCAATACATAAATTTCAATGGTCTTCATTTTATTTTTATCACACAGATTTTTATTCGCTATCCCATTTTTCTTTTCTTCTTTTATCTCTCCTCTGTTTATATTTTTATTTTAAACTTTTTCTCTCACTTTTTTCTTCATTAGACGAGAAAGTCCTATAGTCCTTTTTAATTTGTTTTCACTGTTTAAAGGATACTGTGTTTTCTCAGAAAACATGCATCTGGTTAAATGATTGTTTCGCTTTCAATGTGATTTTTGTATTTACAGATAAACTGTATGTTTTTCTAATAAAAAAAAATACAGTATCTTAAATTTTTGGTTAAACCACACTGTAAAATTAATTGGGAAACAAAATGTATCGTTAACCAACATTTTGACGAATTTTTAATCTTAAATAACTTTATTTTTAATAAATAATCGACTAAAAGTCCTATTCTAATCATTTTTTCTAAAAGAAATTCGAATAATTTTGTATCAAAAAGTCAATTTTCACATATTTCATCACCATAGCATTTTAAGTTAAGTAATAGATTTATTTTTTAAATAATTATTATAGTTTAACAATGTTTAAATAGATTTTTTTTTTAAACTTTTGAATAATGTGACATACATGTTTTTTTGGTTAGTTAATACGACATCCTGAAGAAGAAAATGATGTTTTCTGAAACCGGTTAATATTTTAAATGACTTATTAAGTGATTTTCATATGCATAGTTAAATAATCTATAAAACTAAATAACTTTAATAAATAGTTAAAATTCACTCAAATATTTTTTAGTTATAATATCCTTACATTCATCCTTGGCCCTTTTGTTATTTAAGCTCTAGACATAATTATATTAAAATTGTCTCGCATCTGTAAGATTGGTTAAAATCTGATTTTTTTTTCAGAATATTGCTGAAATATCGGGAATACATTATTTTTACCCACGGGCACACGTGGAATCTTCTACACGACTCTCGCTCGGATATCATATACTAGCGAGTGAATTAATAATTGAACATTATAATAATTTGTTGAATTTGTGTTATTATTTTTCTATCAACAAAATATATTTATAAAATCGTTTATAATTTTGTAATTAATATTCCACTTAATTCTTGAAAACTTATGTCGTAAAATTACTAATAAAGGAATTTGTACTAAAAACCAAATGTCAAAGAAAATTTCATATTAAAACGTCTAGTTGAATTTATCGAATCTAATAAAACTATCAAAAAGTTTAAGCATAAATTTCTATTAGTTTAATATAATTAGTCACTAAATCCTGACTACTCTCGACTGAAAGCGCAAATAGTAATAATACTTGTATGGTCTATTGATCGTCTAAGATGACGGGTTTGGTAAATTTTTCCTGTTTTTCTCAATACATCAATAATATAGGAAGAGAGACGGATAAAAATTCAGGTTCAAGCTATACGCTGAAAAGTGTGATGCATCGATATAATAAATTCTGAAAAAACATCTGGAAAGAATGCAGTTAAAATTCTGCAGGAAAAATCCTATTACCCAAGTCTCGTGAATAACTGTACAGTTACAGAATAACTGTCATCATATTTAGGCCGATACGACAGAATTTGGATATTTCTGATAGTTAAAATCCCACAAGTAAAAAATATGTTTTGATATTCTTTAAATAAAATGATCTTCTTGAAGACTTTCCTTTAAAGGCGACAGAATTCAGTTCAATCAGAGTCAAAATTCCACTAACAAAATCCATTTACATAATATAATTTTTATAATCTTGAATAAGTTTTTTTAAACGCGATTAAATTCAGACCTATAAGACTACAGTCAAAATTCCGCTGGCCAAATCAAATTTCGTGATATGCATCGATATGTATAAATACTCATATGCGTATGATCGTAAAGATATTGTCGAGACAAAGTAATGTCATGCTAATTTTCTTGTTAAAATCCATAAAAAGTTAAGTGAAAAAACACATTATCACATTTAATTATACATTGGTGTTGTTTTATAATTGTAATTATAGATATATTTTTATTTGTTAACTTTGTTTTATTAACCACTTAATTGAGTTTAAATACAATTTTGATGTATTTAAACTCAATTAAGTGGTTAATAAAACAAAGTTAACAATTAAAAATATTAACCACAAAGTTAATTTTGCTTATTTAAAAAGTAGTGTAATAATAGACTCCTTCTTCTTTTAAATATGCAATCCACCCTTCAAAAGTAATTTGTGTAATAGAAAAAAGTACAATAATATTATAGAATAGGATATATTATATTACTAGTCAATACTACTATCGTTCAAAAAATTTGCTATATATAGATGGCTAGTTAAAGGAAAGAAGATGACACAAGTTAATCGGGAGTTGAAAATTACCATTGATGAGATTACCGTAAAAGAAACCTGTGATTCGCAATAAACAAGCAAAAAATACATGGTTAATAGTTTCCTCCTCAGCACCACACGTATAGGAAAATCTATTAAGTTCAATATGAATAAATATGAGGCTACCTGGTAATCCCCAATTCTCATTCTAAAGATATTTGATATTGTTCTTTTGGAGACTTTCCTTTTGGAGAACCAGGGAGTGCGTTGAATAGATCTTTGAATTATTTTAAGCCGATTACCTTTATGATTATTTGGATTCATCCATTGTGTAGTCCAAATAGAATTCGTACGTTTTTTTTACCATATTAAGTCTGTCATACATCGGGATATGGAATTGATGAGGGAAAACTCCGGTAAGAGTGGCCTCCTTGGCTAGTTTATCAGCACATTCAAATTATAGACTTATTTTATATTATACTTTTGTACTATTTTTTAAACCTTGTATTATTTTATTTTATTAATATTCTTTAATTAAATATAGATTTTGTTATATTTTGTTAAAATGCCATAGTATCTACTGCAGTTTGAAAAATAAAAATAAAATAATAAAAGTGTCTCTTTACAGATGCATCTTTAGACACAACTATCTAGAGTCTATAGAATCTCTGTATAATAATTGAAGAAAATCAGTGTACTTAAAGATGCATTCAAACTCGACGGGATTCTAATTACACACACAGTGTGTTTTGTACATTTGTTTCATCGTTCTTTTAACATAAATACATTACTCTTGGATTCATCGATGAAAAAAATCCGTTAGTACCGTCCAGATTGACGGATCGGATGCATCCGCAGCCACTGACATTATACTTGCTAATTCACAACTGCGACCGCTAAAATCCCGCGTGATAACCTTTGGATTTCTCTTCCATACGTTTACCGTCCCCCTCTTCTAGCGTGGCGGTCACCACGCTTAATAAAAATCTGGTCGTCTTTATCTACGAGTATATAAATCTAATTAAAATTTCCCTATGTTACTTTTACGGAATCGAAAGAGAAGTATATAAATAGATAAATATTAAATTATATTCTTTATTACCATTGGTTGGATGACAAGATAAAAATCTCTGCTTTTCTGTTTCGATCAAAGTCATCAAAATAAATCATTTATAATCATTTATACTGTATTAACCATATAGTTAACTGAAATTCATGAATATACCATGCTACAATAGATTGGAGAAATTAAATTCTATTTATATATATGTGTATTTAATACTTTACATGTATTTTTAAAATTCATGCAGATATATTATATGATTAGTGTGAATTTATATTCTGACTACCATAAATAAGACCAAGTTTTTTCTAATAAGATGGCAATTTAAAACCTAGGAAAGTATTTTTAAATAAATCTGAATACATTACGTCATCACATCTATTTCTATGTAGGTACAACTTTTAAAGATAAATTTAACAAATCTATTACTTCTGTTCCTTTATGTGATTTAAAACATTACAATTGAGCAAAGTATATATATAATTATTCAATAAAATTTTAAAATCATTTTAAATTAAAAAATATTTTGTTACAAGAAAATTAAATTAGTATTTCGATTAAATTAACATGTATTAAAAACGATATGATTCTAGAGTTGGCAGTATGTATATATTTACAGTACGACAGTTTTGATTCATCGCTTGGGTTCAAATATTAGTTTTTTGTCTTTCTATGAGTAGTTATACGATTATTGGCCGTACTTATGTTATATTCCGATTACTTACTCGATACTGGGTTTATGAAATTAGATACAATTTATACAAGTTTGGTTTTATACAAATTTTATTGTTTTCTTTTCTTTTTCGAATAACATGTCAGGTCAACGAACGCGTTTACATTTAGTCCCTCTTGAGATCCCAAGTCCCAGCATAGAAGAGTCGATGTTTATATTAACCAGCTAGATTAATTAATAAATAAAAACTGTTTGGACTAGCCTAATAAAATTCCTTTAAAACAAAGAGTGTTTATATTAACCAGCTAGATTAATTAATAAATAAAAACTGTTTGGACTAGCCTAATAAAATTCCTTTAAAACAAAGAGTGTTTATATTAACCAGCTAGATTAATTAATAAATAAAAACTGTTTGGACTAGCCTAATAAAATTCCTTTAAAACAAAGAGTGTTTATATTAACCAGCTAGATTAATTAATAAATAAAAACTGTTTGGACTAGCCTAATAAAATTCCTTTAAAACAAAGAGTGTTTATATTAACCAGCTAGATTAATTAATAAATAAAAACTGTTTGGACTAGCCTAATAAAATTCCTTTAAAACAAAGAGTGTTTATATTAACCGAAACAAAGGATATAGTTTGTAGAAGTCTCGAAACCATTGGTAGATAGATACTCTCAAATAAATATATAAATTTCTCTTGAGAAGTGTTCAAATCCTTTAAATTCGACGCTACGTCGGAGCGAGAAATATAATTGGTATTCTGTTTTTGAGTTAATGATGATTTTTCTATAATCTACTCATCTGTCTATTTTGTTATTCTTATGTTATTCAATCTATTTTAAACATGAATTAAATATATTAATTAGAAAGATATACATATAAAATCAATTTTATCGAAAAATATTGTAAACGAACGTTGGAACGATTAAATGTATTAATATCAAAAAGGTAGCACATAAGTTAGAAAATTTGTCGCTAAAAATATCGTCGCTGTAGCCTAGTTGGATAGTGCACCTTTTCCGGTTTGGAAAGAGATACAGGTTCGAATCCCGGTGGCGCAACAACAATATTTTTCGTTAAAATTGATTTTATATGTATATCTTTCTAATTAATATATTTAATTCATATTTAAAATATAACGGACCTATGTTCTGAATAATTACAACTTCACAATAAGAATGTGTTCTTCTAACAATCTATTTTACTTTAAATTTTGCGAAATATTTTTGTTGGTGGTTTGTTCGCTCCTATTATTCAAATACGCAATCGTATTGACTTTCGCGATGCATTCGATTATTTGAAAGTGTAAAAATAGTGATAATATTTTTGAAATGTGAAATTGTAGCTTACTGGTAAATTTTGAATTGCACGGCAGACGAATATAATATAAATATAATAATCTTCGGTGGTAATATAGAAGTAGTAATATATTCCTATTGCTTTATTTCCTTGTATTGGACTATTAAAGGTTTTATTTTAATTTGTATGATATTGGTCACCCTACTGGCAATGATGCTTAATACATATTTCACTGTAGAAAAGTGCAGAAGAGCGAAGAAATATCTGCATACCGGTTGGCGGTCCTTGAAGTCCACCGCTCCCGAGCACGCGAGATGGAAAATGTAGATACAGATCGAAGCGGGCTATAAATATTCAGGATACAATCATTCAATATTGTAATACCATTACTTAATCACACGATATTTCCAATCCATCAAGTTACTTTTCTATATAGCGTAGAGTGGACTGAAGATTTATTTCAGAGTACACGATTAAATATTTCAACACAATGCACGGAATGGATAATATTATATATTTATTTAAAAATTAACGGCCTCAATTGACCATTTTACGTAGGCCCACACGAATCATATTTACAAAAATTTTCTGTTTTAGGCTTACGTATAAATTAATGATTATAAGATCATCATTAAAACCGTCATTGTAACGATAACTGTAATCAGTTTTTAGTGTACCAGTATTAGGTTAATACCTAATACTGGTACACTAAAAAAGAAACCTACAACAATTAAATCTTAGTTGCTAAACATCGTTAAATCTCAGTTACCAATCAGTGACACAATCACAGTCACGTAACGGTTTATCATCACTAGTATAAGTATAAATGTACTATTTTTGACGCTGGCAAAACAATACAGGGTGTCCCAGAGACATTAATACAAACGGCGCCTGCGGTCAGAAGATATCACTAGCAACCTGTCGAGCCTCAAATAAGGTTTGTGATTTTCAGCAATTTATATATTTTACAATAACTTTTTTTGATTAACCATAAACAAAAATCTGTCTATTTATGGGGTAACTATATTATCTCAGCAAACGTGTGCTAAATTTCATCATGATAGGTTGAGTATTTATATTACAGAACTCATTTTTGTAAAGACAGTTTGCAAATTTCTCTAAAATCACAAAAGTTCGAATGCATTCCAAATTTCGGATAACCCTGTTTGAGCTCAACGGGTAGTGTAATGTGTCCTAATCGTTGATTCCATTTAAACTACTGTCTCTTGGATACCCTGTACAATATGGTGGTGAAGGGTAGTAGTAATGAGTCAACCATCGATTTCTTTAAAGGAGTATTTTCAAATACTAATTCATCGGTTCGCGTTTTTCGCAAAAAAAAGGGTTTTTATTATTAATTTATATTAATACTTATTGTGATGTATCTATTATGGATAAGTGCATTGGTGCAAAAGGAAAAGGCGCTGAATGACACAAGTGCGAAAGGGATAAAAGACCGCCCGGCAGTCGAGCGCGCTCTCTCGCATCTGAGCCGTTGCTCGAAACGCATCTCTTGTATTTGGCTTATAACTGGATAGCTTTGTATAATAAAGACTATTATTAACACGTCGGGTTATCTTGTGTAATCCGATCTCGCACACAACAAGGGCCACAATAAGTAACACTAAAAAGATATCACCTTGGTAGTTGGCGTAAAGGATATCACACTGATAAGTTATAGTTACAATAAATTTATTTTAAAACGATAGCTCTAATATAACTTTGATAGTAATAAAAAACGGATAAATTGCACATTATTTATTGTAATTAAGACAGTAAAGCTATTATTAGAAAGACCACGACCATTAAATTCATTTTCAGTGTGCCAGAAAACAGCCTAGTTATGAAAAATTATTAAATACAGAATACACTTTCACATGAACTTGAAAACATACAACATGAACGTACAAAATTCCGTAATAAACAAATTTAAAAAATGTTTTATCAAGTTAATTTTATAAGACAGTTTATCAATTTTGACGTTTTTAAAATAAATTAATAATAATAGGAATAATTCATATTCAACAAATAATAACGATATTAAATTTTGTTTATGAATAATTTTTTAATCTAATGGTTAAAAATTTTCTCACCCATTATTATAAAATAGCCTAGCCTTTTATAGAAAATATAATGTTAGAAATTTTCTAAAAAATATTTAAGATAATAAATAAGATAACTGACTCACTTTGGTATTTATAAATTGAAATGTAAGGAATACCTCTCATAATATAGGAAAAACGAGTCGTAATTTTTATACTAGGTATAAGGAACATGCTTAAAATTTTTAATCACATTATTGAAAATAACCATTGTTTAGATAAAAATACAGGAGTCAATATGTTCCATTTCACAATATCATCTGTCTCTTTTTCTCCCCCACCACTTTAACCTTTCTTATTATTATCCTTTCACATACCATCTTGATCTACCTGGCAGTCCGCACTCTTCCACATTCCACCTAGATCGACTCGGCAGCTCGCACTTTTCCACATTCCACCTAGATCGACTCGGCAGTCCGCACTCTTCCACATTCCACCTAGATCGACCCGGCAGTCCGCACTCTTCCACATTCCACCTAGATCGACCTGGCAGTTCGCACTCTTCCACATTCCACCTAGATCGACCCGGCAGTCCGCACTCTTCCACATTCCTAGGAGTAGAACATCTTACATACATAATTCATTATAATAAATATTCACCGTTCATGCAAATACCATAATGAGAAATTAACAGAAATTGACTTTCAACAGTAACCTTACTAAGATTAAATAATTATTTTTATGAACCACCACAATCTCAATTTTGACCAATCTTATCCCACCTTTTTTCTTTTTATTTATCTTCTGCTATACGTATCTAAATATTTCTGTGGATTTTCATAATTAGTATCAATTGTTACTGTAATTTCACAACTCGTAATTTTACATTGACAACACAAATCTTCTTTCTAGATGATTTTGTTTATAATACTCACACAACTTTTTATTTTGACTAGCTGATTGCTTGTTGCTAGGCTTCGTGGTCAATGTCGGCCGCTGGCACCCACGGCCGACACATGTGCTTCGCCGTGATTATCCGTGAGTATTTGGGGTAAAAATAAGAAAGGTAGGTATATACAATGGTGTCGCCAATTAAGGGGATTGAAATGTTACCAACATGGGGTATGCTTGAATTACCGATATGAAAAAAATATAAATATTGAATCAATGATGTAGGAGTGTGCGTGCGGGTATATGTTGTAATGCGAATCAGAAGGATTACGCAGGTGATGTTTGGAATATTTTAGAAATTTTGAAGATGCCCCAATATTCATCCACCACTCACGTGTCCAACTGATAGTCGCGAATGTGAATATGGCCAGAATAGGTTATGAAAACAAAAAACAACTTTTTGTTGACATTTGGATTATTGTTAGACACAGTTTACATGTATGGAGAAGTTTGATCATACAATAAAGTCAGAAGAGTGAAGTACATTAGGCTGCCTTTCCGATGGTTGCTGGCCGCATTAGTATTACTACCTGGCGTCGGTACTGGATGTGTTTACGGCTGATAAAAGTTTTGTTTCACGCACCGTTATTAGCAGTACCAATGCGTTCCGTATCGCCGGACAGTGATTACAAGAGTGGAGGCGATAGACCTCCACAAGTACCATGCCGAATTAAACGCTGACACCACCTGGCGATAAATTATGACAATACAAAACGGTTTGCGTCTTGGCTATCAAGTGAAATGCACAAATGTACACGATGATAATTACATAGTTTAAAAATGAAAACCAGCAATTGGATTAAATTTTCCATTAAACCATAAGCGATTTTTTAATATTTTTTAAAAATGTATTTCTTATTAATGTAATTTTTATTTGCAAATTCAACTTTGTGGCTAACGTTCATTTTTATGTAGATTATTAAATTTTGTTTTTTTCTACCCACTTAATTAATTAATACACCAACAGGTTTCGGTAAATACTATTTCCTTTGTCAGGATTTTAAAACAACGTGACTTGAGATAAATATTATTGAATAGTAACATATTGTGGTTGCAGTCGACATTGTTTTTGTTATATCACTGATTACTTTGAAAACTTTTTAACATACGGGCATAACAATATATATTCAGAACATAAATATTGAAAATACCAGTGGTGTGGATTAAAACAAAATCTATTAAATCGCGCACGGTGAGTAATATGAAAGCTCTGACGTTAAATTTTCACCTTTTCATTTTCACGTCCTTTTCAAACATGTTGTCTGGCGTATACTCGTAATACGTAGCAGCGTAGATGACGTGACGCCGGTTACCTGATGATGAGACGTCCAGATGCTAGACGTGTAGCGTCGTCACAGACGCCGGTAAAGTGTGGAGCTCGCAGCAGAGATGCAGACTCTGAATAAGATATCATTTCTGTGTATCTTCTGGACGTGTTTGTCTTCGAGCATTAACGTAATTACACGTCTCTTGCATGTGAATGGTTCAACTCGCTTGAATTTCGTGCTGAAGCTGTGTCCCTTTTATTTGGTTTGTAATACCCGAGCTAATCAAAATCTTCATTACTTAATCATGTTAAAACAACCTAGAATTTTCGCTCTCATCTCGAAATATATAATGGATATAAAATATACATATTCACACAGAATAGCGCTATCCATCTTCTAAAGGCCAAAGGGAACAAAAAAAATATGATGACAAAAGTACTGATTATATATTATATACCCGCACATAATACATATACGGTAAAATATCTCTTCCGATAATGGTAGCTAGAATCGTGTAAATTTCGTCTGCGTGTGAAAAGAAAAATCAGAACTTGATCAGGAAAAAGTAATTGATATCTTGTTTTTATATTTTTTATTTATTATCTTTGTTTTATTAACCACTGAATTGAGTTTAAATACATCTACCGGTTTCGAAAAATACAATTTTCTTCTTCAGGATGTCATAACTAACTAAAAACATATATCATTATTTCTTCACCAGAATCTATTTTTAAAAAAACAACAATTATTTTTAAAATAAATTTAGTACCTAACTCAAATTGTTGCTTAATACAAATTTAGTCGAATAATTTTTAGGAAAAAATTTTAGAATTTTAGAAACCGGTAGATGTATTTAAACTCAATTCAGTGGTTAATAAAATAAACATAATAAATAAACAATATTAATTTTAACCCCAAAGTTAATATTGCTAGTTTTAAAAGTAATATCTTGTTTTGGTGAAATGTATAATATTTATTTATTATTCATTATTACAGTCGATTTACTTTGCATCCTTGTCCACCTCACTAGATCCAAGTGTGTATCCAGGTGGGCAGTGTTTTCTTCGTGTACACCCATTAATTATGATTAAATATATATAAAATACATTAATATAAATTAAATGTGTAAATTAAAAAGATATACATTTAAAATCAATTTATCAAAAAAGTATTTTTGTTGCTACCGGGATTCGAACCTAGATCTTTTCCTATCTGAGGAAATGCATTAACCGATTATGCTTCACCAAAATAGTAAGTTGACGACAAATTTTCGAACTCATATGTTGCACTTTTAAATTGATACATCTATCGTTCCATTTCTTGAAAGGCATCTTCTTTATATTTACGGAATCTCAAACACCTTTGAGTAAAATCCGATAGGAACCGCCAGAAATAATTAATAATTCATTTTTATTAAATTTTGGAAACATTAATACAACTTATATATTTATTCTTATTGTAAAGTTACAATTTCACAATAAGAATGTGTTCTCCTTAAAAATAAAATAGATTGAAAAAAAAATAGAATACAGAAAAATTGTGAACAAGGTTAAAATAGTATACGAGGCGAGTGTTGAAGGCAAAACGTATGGCAAGAGTGAGTGCTAGGACAGAAGAGTGTGGCGTTCTATCCTTTCTGCCTCCTGCGACGAAACGGCTTGACGGTAAGTTGGTTACTTAAAAGCTAAAAATTATATTTTAAAATACGTACCTAAAGTAGTTTTAAGTGAAACAATTAAAATAAATTAAATACTAATTTAATGTATTAATTATAAACATATACATATAAAATCAATTTTGTCGAAAAATATTCTTTTTGCGCTACCGGGATTCGAACCTGGATCTCTATTACCAATCCGAGGAAGTACACTACTAATTGTGTTATAGCGCCCGTATTTTTCATGACATATTTTCGAACCTATATGTTACACTTTTTCAAATTAATACATCTATCATTCCATTATTTGAAAGCCATCTAGATTGTTTTTACGAAATCTCAAATACCTTTGAGTAAACCGACTGCAGACGCCAGAATTATCAATTCATTTTTATTAAATTTTGGACACATTGATATCACAGACCGTCTGTTCTGAATAATTACAATTTCACAATAAGAATGTGTTCTTCTTAATAAAATAAATTATTTTACAATACCCAATAAATAGATTATTAGATCGAATGAATATCGCCACGTGCCAATGAAATTCTCCTGTTCAGATATAAGATGCTGTAGATTAGCTGCCACTCTTCTAGGTAATCTTCAATATCGAATTACCAATTTACAAGAAATACATATACACATTAACTTAGGTTATGATGCTAAAATCAATGCAGTGATAGTATAATGGGCTGTATTTTCACTAGAAGTTGTATTCATCTAAAAGAAACACACTATTTCACATGCATTGAAGATAGTGTATATGTGTGAGTTCATTTATGTTCTAATTAATATTAATATCATATTTTTTATTTATTATCTTAGTTTTATTAACCACAATTGAGTTTAAAAAACATCTACCGGTTTCGGAAAACACTTTTCCTTCTTCAGGATGTCATAACTAATTATCATTAGTTATGTTTTTTAAACTCAATTGTGGTTAATAAAACTAAGATAATAAATAAAAAATATGAATCTTAACCACCAAGTTAATATTGCTAATTTTAAAAGTATTAATATCATTATTAAGGAATTCAACAAATTGTCAAGTGGAAGTCACTAATTTACCATCACTCCGTTTCTCTGCGGGGGTAGGCAAAGAGGATCCCTGAAGTGTCCTGACGTACAATTCTCGCCTCATCCACATTCATACATCTTCTCATACAAGCTCGCCGATTATTGAGGCTTCTAACATTTTTATAATATAGGTACAATAATATCATGTTTGAAGAGTATTGAGATGATAAATATATGTCCGTTTTAAATACATATTTTCGGAGTTTACAACATATTCGTTCAAGAGAAAACGTGTATTCTCAACACCGCACGGTTCGAGATACTGAAGTATTGCGTTTAGTTCGTGTAGTTTTGGAACAGATTATGTGAAAAATTATGCGCAGCTTTACATACATGGTATATCATAATATATAGTATATCAAATATATTTATTTCGCAGAAATTACAGCTATTAAATAGAACACGTGATCATGAAGTTGCAGCTGTTCAGAACATAGTTCTGTGATATTTTAAAACAAATTAAATGTATTAATTAGAAAGAAACAGGAAAATTCAATTTATCGAAATAATATTTTTGTTGCCACTAGGATTCGAATCTAGATCCTTTACTATCTGAGGAAATTTGCATTAAAATACCACAGAACTATGTTTTGAACATCTGCAACTTCACAATAATAATCCATTCTCTTTAATACATTAGTTGTATCAAATTTTATTCAAAATTTAATAAAAATTTAATAAAAAAAAATGATTTCTGGCGTCTTCTAGTGAATATTCATCAAATGTATTTGAGATTTATGCAACAAAAGGTGATAGTTTTTATATTTAGAATAATAGATGTATTAATTTGAAAGAACTACAGCATATAAGTTCGAAAATTTGTCGTCTGCTTACTATGTTGGTATAACGTAATAGGTTAACGAATTTTCTAGAATAGGGAAAGGATATGGGCTTTAGTCCTGGTAGCGATAAAAATAATATATCTTTATAATTGATACATTTAATTTGTTGTTGTATAGAATGCGCACCCCTGCCATCACCTACATATTACGTACCAATGTTATTTTCCTCTGATGTTTAGAATGGATATAAGATACGACCTTGCAGAACCGTTTCATCCATCGTCTCGCAGCAGTTGATATTATTCACATAAATTTATTATAAAACATCATCTGCTAGAATATAATATGAAACAGCTCCATCTCCCGTGGTTCCGAACTGCGCTTGCAATTTTCATCTCCATAAGTTTACCTTTCATTTCAAGCGTCAACGTTTCCAGTAATGTAATACAGTCCCTCCGCCCACGAAACGCCCTTTGTTTTATTTTAAAATTGCACATTTCCATGCTCTTCCTCATCCCTCGCTCGCCAACTTATTCTTCGGCGATACATCCCGATTCGTAGCGATTCGCCATTTTGCATCGGTTTGTTTTGGCGGCAAATTGCCATACGTCTAGGCGGGTAAAAATAACACGGGAATTATCCGGGGCGACCGATGCACGCGGAGTGCAGCTTTGGAATAACACGCCGGTCCTCGGTGCATAACAAAGCGGAAAGCGTTCCCGGAGAAGTGCTATTTTCTCGAGGATTTCTCGCGATAAAGGAGGAGGACCCTCGCGAAATTGCCGCCGCAGTTGTCAGACCTTAAGCGACCGCTCCCCTCGCAGGAAACTGGAATGACTTTCATCCGGTTCTGGTCCCGTCTTCAAAATCCGAGATTTTTAGAATTTATTTGTACATCTTTAAGATAACAAGTTTTCTGTTCTGGATATCTCTGTGGATTCCGCGGAGAATTTCATTAATGGACAAGTTTAAATAAAAATTCGAGGTTGCACAATAAGTGCATTCATGGTTTTCAAGTTTTTAATTGTTGTAAACAAATTCTTACATCTAGTGTGTATTTATCTCGTATTATATAAATGTCGATAGCCATCCCCATAATTTAAGATCTTTCTTATCTGGGGGTGCATAACTCTACTATTGTTTTTTATTTTTTTACTGTCGAATGTATAAATAAACTGTATTGTTTTTTTTATTGTCGAATGTATGTATAAAAATAAATAAAAAAGTGTAGCGCCTAATTCCAAAACACCCTAAAACGACCTTTTGCTTTTGAATTATTTTTGAATTTGAATGAAAACGTATGATTGGAAAGTAAATGTACAAAATGTTTGTTTTCATATCAGCATTTTTTAAAGAGACAATTCTGTAATGTAATTTTTTTCCGTATGTATTGTTCTGTCAGCTATATTGGATTTTAGATCACGTGATCTTCAACAAGCGTTGTGATTGGGTGATTTTTTTTTAGGGATAATAGCAACTTATACTCTGTCTGCTTTGGGGTATTTTGGAATATACCCTGATTTTGAACACGTAATATTTTGTTATTCTGCATGTAGCTGATGAAAATATCTACATAACTCTAATTATCCCAAATCCGTTTTAGGGGGGTTTGAAATTAGGCACTACATGTATAGTTATAGTGAATAGGTAAGTGAGAAGAAAAAAAAAACAAACTTTGCACAAACCACTCAATTATTTTAACGCCGACGATTTGGATACTACTGTATCTTTGTCGGTACGGACTATACATTCAGTGTACGTCTGTCTTGACTAAAGTGTTTTATACAATGTACGCAGTGGCGTGCAGTAGGTATACATTTAGGTTATGCTGTTACCAATGATATTATACAATCATGTATAATATATGAAATAAAATATATGTACTTTCGTTTAACCAACGTCTTTGGAAAAAATAAATACATCGTTTATACGATCCTACCATGTATTTATTTATAATTTTAGAGTACTATTAATAGTGTTTTTAAAGTTTAAGTTTTATCGTGAAATAATACTTTCTTATCCATATAAAAAATGTATGGACGTTTTTAAGAACACTTCCTATGACTGAACACGATTCATTTATTGTCTGAAAATTTTTAACGTAATAACTATAGGAAATAATTATTTTTATTAAAGGTTAACGTAGGTAATAGTTCTGCCAATTGCTTTTTGTTTTTCTCAAATCAAAAACCAATCCATGCATTAAATTTAAAGAACGATCATGAAATCAACAGGTTAAAAACAGTAAGATAGTAAAATTCACAAATTAGTAAAAGAGGAAGTAAACACTTCAATGATTTGCACGCAGTTGTATTATATAACCCTTTCCAGTGTTATATGAAAGGAATTTTCAATTCGGTAAATAATCATTTATATGACTTAATTAATTCACTAGCTTAAAAACAGAACTGAGTAATTTAAATAGCACGATGCGGTGAATAAAAAAGAGCGCTATGAGTACAGCGGTTAGAGTTCGTGAGTTTTTAGAACTGAGCAATTGAAGTCTCTACTGGTGTACAAATGGTGCTAATTGCAAAATAATGTTTTCGCTTATGTTAATCCAATTTTTAAATTTATATTTGTTTCCCAGAATTTTTAGTTATGCTTAGCTTTTTTGCTTGTATGCACTGCACGCCCCTGAATGTACGTAATTTTTAAAAATTAATACTAGTCTGCCCGTTACTCCGCCACGGGAGCAAATACGTTAAAAGGTGGTAAAGAGTAAGAACTAAAAGTGAAAATGCATATAAATTTTATCGGCGGAGTTTCATCCACCACCAGAATTATTCAAATCAGAAAGAGAAAGTCACAAAATCAGGTTTGCTAGAAAAGGAAGGTATATAATATAGCTTAAAGTAACAGAGTAAATTATAAATACCGATATGATTGTAAAATAAGAAAATTGTGGATGTGTTATGTACTATGTTGAAGTAGAATACTATTTGAACAATGTTATTGTATACCCATTGCTTCTCTATGGGAGCAAATAGTCTAGTTTTTTAAGTTTATTATTAAAACGATTCCTTTTCCATACTAGGTGTGTATAATTATGGTATATATGGACATGTATAGGATCCACATTGTGCATATTTAGGTTGATGCATTCTTTACCTGCCTACCGGAATGGGACGTTTTGAGGTTTGTTTTCAGAAAATGTATTTAGAAAAAAAAAACACTTTCGAGGGTTGTACAAAATATGTATAAAAATATATTTTTATTGTAGACCTTTGACATATTTAGTAACCTCATTTTCAGAGGAGTTTAAATTATTACATAATCAAATAATATTTATAACATAGATTGTGAAAATTCATTTATTTAAAATAACATGCAGTTTAAACATAATATAATAACATAAAACTTTTTCAAGATATTAAAAAATAAAGTTAAAATTGATTTTAATTCAGTAATCATCATTATAAAAGAAATTACAAAAAAAAATCTAAAATAAAATTATCATTAGGTATTTACTAGTAATAGCGATGAAGAACAAAATCTCGAACTGAGAGTTTTACTAATATATCGCACGCCTAAATTAAAACTAAGACAACTCAAAAAAAAAAACAGAATTTTGAGTTATTATTGTATTTGGATACTCTGTCATATACGCAACTAACTTACCCAGTTTTCGATTTAGATCATTTTAGGACACATTTATGACCTAAATTGTTATTTAGTTTCATAAATTTAGTAACAAAAAATTGAGAAAAATATTTTTATTTTTGTGTCTACTGAAAAATAACATTTTGAGTTGTCTTTTTTTTAGTCTAGGTATGCGATATGTAAGTCACAATCACTAAGAGTGATTAAGTACCTGAAAATAGCATAATTTTTATTTGTAAGTATTGAATAGAGCGGAATGCATCAACATATTTATGAATGCTGGCCAGTAGAATGTTCTGTTTGCAGTTCGTATTTTTGTATGATGTTCATTTTAACAATACAGGCACGTGATCTGAATTAGCCTGTGACGTCTTCCTGTACGTGCACAATAAGTGAACCAATATTATCAAATATCTCAAGTTTACAATTAATAATTATTGTAAATAAAAATATTATTAAAATAGTGATAAAAATCATAGTTTTCAATAGCTGATACCATCCAATACCAATCGCACTCAGTCAATCAAGAGTAGCAGATCATATCTTCACTAATATTAATTTTTTACCACTTACTGAAATATAACATTTTACTCGAAATTATTGCGTCCATGATGTATGACGATCGAGTGCAGTCTACGTGTAATTAGATGACAGTGTGAATTGATAATGTGTACATTGTATACATCATAATCACACCTATGTACGAGTTAAGATACATATGCAGACAGACATATTATTCTTGGGAGAAGCTTCTTTCAAAGGAAATACGCAAAGCTTACAAAAAATGAGTAAACCATTGAACCAAGGAGAAAATTAAATTATTTACTGACACATAATTTGAAACAATAGGAAAGGAGTTAAAAAGGATATCAGAAATGATACATGAATTAATTAAAAATTTTACATTACTACAAAACTACTGAACAACGACTTCATTTGTTTCCGGTACTAAAAAAACATACAACGGTCTAAATGCAACCTGAAAAGATGGAATTATGGCCTTGCATATTTTATAGCAAAAGTGAACCTCTGGCTCCACATAACATAAGTAATCTGCCAAAAACATTTTAAAAGTACAGACATAATACGAAAATCGCTACAACAGTATATATTTATTTTACACAATTACTTTTAATTGAATTTTGGTTATAATGGATGGATGCAAATAAAACAATGTTATAACTCTACTTGAGTTTATTTGCACTATTTGAGTTTCGAGAGAAACAGTAACTCCCATTGATGGTAAAGTATTAAACTAAATACACACAAAAATAGGAGACAAGGCTTAGGTGATAGACATACAAGTAATTAGATACTGACAGACGGAGGGGAGTGGGCGAAGTTACCGGTGGAAGGTGGAGGGGTGGTTTTGACGCGAATATTGAGAGGAGAGATGTGTTTGAAAATGTAATATTGTTTAACAAATTAAAATAATGATTATTATCCATGATGGGGTACGCGAATTCGCAAAAGTTATTACTAGGAGAACACATTCTTATTGTGAAGTTGTAATTATTCAGAACATAGGTCTGTGATATTTTAAATATTAATTAAATATATTAACTAGAGAGATATTGATAATTAATATATTTAATAAAATGAATTGATAATTCTGGCGTGTGCTTTCAGATTACTCAAAGGTATTTGAGGTTCTGTAAAAATAAGGTAGATGGCTCTTTCGAATAATGGAACGATTAAATGTATTAATATCAATAAGGTAACATATGGGTTCGAAAATTTGTCGCTAAAAATATTGTCTCTGTAGCATAGTTGGATAATGCATTTTCCATAGTTAGGAAAGAGATCCAGGTTCGAATCCCGGTGGCGCAACAACAATATTTTTCGATAAAATTGATTTTATATGAATATCTTTCTAATTCATATATTTAATTCATATTTAAAGTTATTACTAGTTATATAAAACGATGTTCTTTTAATCTAATGTTGAGATTTCTAGAGGTTTGTCCGATATATCTCCGCATGAAATTTCGTAAACCCCGTTTTTTCCAAGTTATCTATTTTTGACTTTGAATTGGGAAGTAATACGCCAAAGCTTTTGTTGGTATAATACGCGGTTCTAAAATATGGGGAAGGAGACATTTTGTTATTTTGGTGGATATCTCCATCATTTTGATGATGAAATGCTGCATAGTTAACGTCGATTGTATCAAGAGTAAAATTATAGTGAATTCTTTTTATTTTTCTTTTGAAGGTTTTATATTAACTTCGTTGCTCTAATCACTAATTTGCACTAGCTAGTATACTGGAAAAACATTGTCTGTTATAATATAGTAAAATAATAGTGTAGCGGATAGGGTACCGAATGAAATGTTTTACGTACTTTGCTGCCAAAACCCTCGATAACAATGCTCCTGAATTTCATTATGTTATGTAACACTCTGTGTTATAAAAATCTTATAATATGTATTAATCTATTTTTTATTATTAATTTATTTTTAAAATATGACGTTTGGGAAAAGTACGGAAGAGATAAAGAACTAGCAAAAGAAGAGTGACAGTTAACACATTGAAATAAACTCATTATATATATAAAAATCTATACAGTGGACATTGAAGAAATTTGAAGCTAGCGCGTATCTGATCGCAGCATAAACGAGAAACTCTAGAAAAATCGATAAGGTGAGGAGTAAGAGTAAGAAAAGATGCTAACAAAAAATACGACATGAGTATTGGTGATAATAGAAATGGCGACGAATAGTCAAATTAATCAGAAATTGAACCAGATGAACAGACATATGGCAAACAGACCGATGAGACTAAAGCGGTTTATCAGTATAGAAGAGGCTGGAGTTCTATCCTTTATATTCGCGAACGAAGTTCTATGATATGTTAAATTATGTAAGAAATGTTGAAAAATATAGTTGTAAAGTACCTATATACTTTTTAGTATTTAAATTGTTTAAAATAATAAACAAACAATTTTTTAAATTTTTTATTTCAAAAACATAGAAAAATTAAATATTTGCCTTTGTGTGCAGTTTTAAAGACAATTATTTGATACAAAATTCTAATGCACATTAAATAATATTATTACAAAAGAAATAAGATATGCGAAATCATATCCAACAAAGAATAAGCATTGAGTATGGATACTGCAACCTGCAACGTATTATAATTTTAAATGATAACTTATTCCTAAGCAAAGCGCCCTTCTAAAAGAGTAAATCTCAAAAGAAAATACACGCTGCTCAGTAAAGCACCAAGGATCGCGCTTTTGAAGAAGACGTTAGATGTATTCAAAGCTCCGAGATTGTCTGAATAAGTGATGGCTGCGTTTTGTTAAACTGCGAGACG
The DNA here is from genome assembly GCA_022840565.1 of Eubasilissa regina. NCBI lineage: Eukaryota > Metazoa > Arthropoda > Insecta > Trichoptera > Phryganeidae > Eubasilissa > Eubasilissa regina. The sequence goes on from JAINEB010000003.1 coordinate 5,903,913, forward strand.
AAATCTCGCCGGAGGCCCTGTGCCATGCCCCATCTGCTGTACCCAGTACTCGGTACCTAGTACTCCGCTGGCAACTAGCAGGCAGCGCCACCGCGCCCCAGGAATTCAGGGACGATTGGGGCTTTCATTGTGACGGCCCCATCGCGCACTTTTATCTCCTGCTCTGAAGCCGAGATCACCGGAGCGGATAATTCGTTTCTAGCAATGGGCGACCGCCGCGCGGCGTTTTGCGATACGACATCCATTGTTCCTTATGTGAATATTTAAATAATGTAAATGTTGCCTTAACTGCGATATCATTTGCGCACATGGTCCCGTTTCCTCTTTTTCTCTCGCGATGTTTTGTTTAAGGAAATTCATCCGTTTTGGCCGTATGTCCTATTATTGTCGGAGTGACCTGAACATGGTTCGAGGCTGGATTAAATAAAAGCAGGCTTAATTCTAACAGCAAGCCCGAGCTGCATTCTTCCGCATGAAGAAAATATTGCGCTGCCATGATCGTGTCACGACAAAAGCTCCGCGGACGTTTGGGCCAATTACGACATTAGATCCATTTGAGACATATATTTATGTCTGTATAAATATATTAATTTTTGAACGAAAATAATGTACCCTGCCTTCCCGGCCAAACCGCGGACCGAGTCGATTGGCGACTAGAGGCAGTACGGTTATACGCGTACAGTATAGTTACAATATTATACATTTTCGAAACTTCGCGTCTATACTGTGTCGGAACCTTTGACGAAACAGTGAGTAAAATATACAGTCCACATCTTAGGAGATATCAGCAGAATCCGGATTATGGTGAGTACCATACTCCTTCTTTTCCTGAGATTCTTTCGACATCTGTGATTTGCACGCAACAAGATCCAAAACTGAAATTTTATTATAAAATAATAGCAATAATAAAACAATTTTTTTATGATTAAATCGTGCAAACCACAGATACACATTTAAGGAAATATAAAATTTGATTATATTCTAGCATCGTATATGTTTTTTGTATAATTATGATTTATTACGAAAAAATTTCACTTTCTCACCGTAAACTTTTTATTTCGCGTCGGATTTGTTTTGATTAGTTACTTATTTTTAGTAATCTGCGAAAGGTGTTATGCATATTTCACTCCTCGATTCATAGATTACTCGAAAGTCTTTCTTAAAAAATCATTTTTAAATTCTGTTTGTGGCCGTTTATGTCGTTGGATTTAATGTCGCATAGATCAGTAGTCGGCTGGAGCTTTGGTCGGCAAAACCTTTTGTCGTGAACGTATTATCGTTGGGCCAAAAGTCCGTGGAGCTTTTGTCGTGGAACCGCCATACCTAAATATGTGAATGAAAGTGATTCGATGCTATGTGTTGCCTGTTATTTTTTATGGAATGAAATGGACAACGGACGCAATATAATGATTCGATGCGAATGGAAAAATAAATCTTTTAAAAGAAAACCGGAGATTGCAATATTTTTCCCATATCAGCCATTTTTAAGCTTTAAGCATTTAAGCTTACAATAACCTTTATGCTTTATATGTAAATTCTCAAGAGAGTCATCTATTGTTTCCATTGGAAGCCATCAATTTTTATTTGCAATAAATCTCAAAAACCTTTGTGTGATTAATGCATGCTAGATGACGCCAGGAATGATTGACGCAAGGATGGATACATATTAATAATGGATAAATCGCAATCGCTTAGTTGAAACATGACGTTCCGAAATAAAATGATTTAGGAAGGAGATTGACAAACTACGAGAGACGCATGAAGGTGTATGGATGCGAAAGAATAGAAAAATGATCGGCATTATATCTCTTCTATTCTACGGAAACAACGCATGTCATATTTAAAGTAACCATATTAATTTAATCGTATTAATAAAATACATATATTATGTTTGATATCAATAAAATATGATAAGAATTCAAAAGATTAAAAAATAAGTGACAAAATTATATTTGTGTATTGATAAGTATAAAGGAAAAAAAACATACATTTACCCCTGGTGGGACTCGAACCCACAATCCCCGGCTTAGGAGGCCGATGCCTTATCCATTAGGCCACAGGGGCACATGCCCGAGGAGAGAAATTTACTTAATAAATAAAAACAAGTATTTGAAAAAGGAAACTTTGAACAATACTGAAAATAAAATGCACAAACTATGTTGTGTATACATTTCCTGCAATCAGCTTGAAATGAAACTTTCAAATCAGTATAAAGCAGAAAGCTTACGTCACCATGACACCGCAATCCTGGAGCTTTCAACAATACAACCAAGTTTGCAGTCGCAGAATGCGCCGGGAGTTTTGGCGGTGGCAACTTTGCAAGGAAGATGAATCGCCACTTTTTAGAATTGTCGGATCATGCTACGTGAATTTTTGAAATATTGGCGAAGGATCCCTCTAGCGGAGAGTCGGACCTCGTTTATTAATCAAATGGTAACATTTAAATACAATTCGTAAATAAGTTCTAAAAATAAATTAATTCGCGTATGGTATAATAGGATTTTCTGACAATCAGCTGTATATATGCATACGTGCCTCATAAGTTGAAAGGTTGTAAGGGCGCAGTAAAAGGCTTACAAGGGGTATCTTTTCACAGTGAACGACATAGGAGTATGAGAACAAATAAATCTTAGCCAAGGTTTGAAATATAGGGGACCGTATTGACGAAGATATATTTATATTAACAAGGTATTATAGCCTACTTCAGAACGTTAGTCTCACATTAAAAAAATATTGATTGCCCAGGATTGTTTCGTGATGAGTCGGATCCGTGAGCGATCGGTTGTGGGGGATGTGGTCAGGTACGGGAGGGGCGGGAGGGTTATCGAAAGTATATGGTCGTTGAAGGGGTTTGAAGTTTCGTGAAATTTTTATAATAAACGGTTGATATAAAAAATGCATCGCCGGGTCCATCAGCTATTTTTTTAAATTACAGGTCGTTTTAAGAATAGTTTTAATTAATGTAACCCATGGAGAGTTAGGATAATATAAATATTATGTTAAAATATTAAACTAAAACGATATTCAATAAAATTTTACTAAATTAAAACACATATCCTGCTATTGGTCTACATCTCACCCACATAATTCATTTATAAGTTTGCCTCACTTAACACAATTTTTTTTTTAAATAAAGCTCTACAACTTTATAACTAATTATAAATATTATTATTAGGAGAACACATTCTTATTGTGAATTTGTAATTATTCAGAACATAGGTCTGTGATATTTTAAATATGAATTAAATATATTAATTAGTAAGATTTACATATAAAATCAATTTTATCGAAAAATATTGTTGTTGCGCCACCGGGATTCGAATCTGGATCTCTTTCCAAACCGGGGAAGGTGCATTATCCAACTATGCTACAGCGGTGCTATTTTTAACGACACATTTTCGGACCTATATTTTACCTTTTTGATATTAATACATTTAATCGTTCCATTATTTGAAAGAGCCATCTACCTTATTTTTAAAAAATCTCAAATACCTCTGAGTAATCTGATAGCAGACGCCACAATTATCAATTCATTTTTATTAAATTTTGGACACATTGATACAACTTTACCGGTGGCGCAACAACAATATATTTCGATAAAATTGATTTTATGTGTATATCTTTCTAATTAATATATTTAATTCATATTTAAAGTATCACAGACCGTCTGTTCTGAATAATTACAACTTCACAATAAGAATGTGTTCTCCTATTAACAATTTTAATGTTCATCAATAAACATCTTGATATGCTATTGTAAAAACAATAATCGCAAGTGAAGATTTTATATTTAAAATCTGAAGCGATGCTGGCACGGGTTAATCTTTAATATCTAAATAGTAAGTATCTACTCATTTATTACACTTTCGGACTTTCGGTGTTATTAAATTGCCAAAATAGAATCTATATATATTTGATTTATTTGAAAAATTATATCTATAAATTGTTTCAATTGCGGCCTTACCCTTCGTCCCGCTAAGAGTTCTCGGAACGCAAATACTAATAATACATACATTTCAACCTTCCACGTTGGACAATCACCATTGTCGGGCCGAGCAACGGACTGTCGCGGTTATACTTTTGATTTTGAATCGCATAATTGTGCTTTTTCATTATGTACACACACCCGTGCTTATTGTTCTAGCTTATCTTAGTTATCGTCCCTTTATAGTGCCGGGGAAGCGGCTTCTAGAGAAAGACGCGCTTCCTGTCAAAATAAAGAAATCTGGTCGCCATTTTGCTTCATACGAATGCACCGTCTTCCAAATTTGCATACAATGCCCGGCTGCGCGACTCAATTTACTTTTTAATGAACACCGTATTTCGTTATTGTTATTAACCGCCATCTTATTATTTTCGTATAGGAATCTCTTCGCTTTGTTAGGGTTTTCATTTCCGTTTCTTGCGTCAGTAAACTCGGCGGACTATTTTAGAAATAATGAATTTGGAGAATATTTTCATCTCGACACGGTGCATTTATTTTTGTCTGTTCTTATTTAAAATCACAATAAACACAGAAAAAATATCTACAATACAATATGGAATTTATACACTTATTAAAAAGGAAACCCATTGCAAGTTGTTTTCAGAACTGGATCTTCTTTCACAATAATTAAATACCACTAACATTTATTAATAAACTATATTTTGAAACGTCAAGAAGAATAATTTGACGTTTAAACTTTGAAAATTATGGTTATGAAAGAATAATTTCCTAATACAAATTAAATATATTAATTAGAAAGATGTACATATAAAATCAATTTCATAGAAAAATTTTGTTGTTGCTACTGGGATTCGAACCTGGATCTCTTCTAATCCAGGGAACGTGCATTAACCGATTACGCTACACGAACACAGTGGATTGACGACAAATTTTCGAACTTATACGTTACACTTTTCAAATTAATACATCTATCGTTCCATTATTAGAAAGCCATCTTATTTATTTTTACGGAATCTCAAATACCTTTGAGTATTCTGATAGGAGACGCCAGAAGTAATAATTCTAAATAATATATTTAATTTGTATTAAAAATATCACAAAAAGAATAATCACAATAAGATGTCTTCTCCTTAATAATATAATAATTTCCTACCTATATAATATTCATATTAGAAATATTAATGTTTATTTAAATAATCTTCAGTACAGCAGCATTACGGTGTTCTAATTTTCAAATTTCTGACATGATTATTTTATTTAATATATTGAAAAAGGTACCTTTAGAACATTAAATTATATCGACATTTTAAGGGAAATTAATGATTCTTCAGTCTAATAAAATATATAAATTTTCCAACTTCTATTACATGGAAAAACGTTGATATTTTGTATACGTATAAAATAACGAATGCCATTTGAGCTTTTTATTTAGTACCATCGACTCTCTTTTATATTTAAATTGTTATAAGTTATTACACAATCCTCGAAAATTCAAAATAGGAGAAAGTAAAAATAGAGTCGATTAAAAAATATGACACATTGCTTTTGGCTACCTTATTCGGCATCGTTTAATTATGATAAATATAATATATTACACTAGTACTAAATAAATTTTCCTTTTCAAATATAATTAAAAATACGAATTTGGATGACATAAAAAAGCAGCAGCCTGCGACATGATATTTAAAATGAAATTAATAAGTACTTTTTATCAAAATTTAATATTACTTGAATTAGCCAAACCTATCAAAAACACGTTTGAAAAACTGTCAGATTTCATCTACCCGTAATTTTATTCAAAAATAGCTTATTTTATAACAACAAAGAAATGCATTATCATTGCAATCTTCGGTCATCAATTAGCTATCTCTGCACTTAAATTATCAAAATAAAACGGCAACCGCCGTATCCAAGATCACAGCGAAAATTTCATAAATCATCAGCTCTTTGGAAAATCTCACGTCATTAATTTCATTCCCGCTTTGAGATATGCTTCATTCACTTTTGGCGAAGTGCAATTCTTCACTGCACTCAGCGAAGCGCACGATTTCCAGAAAACTCCTCTATTTAAGTGGCACGGAGTAAAAATGCAACATTTATCATTGAAACTTACATTTGTGTAAATAAGTATGTGTGTGTGTGTGTGAAACCATTTATTATGTGTTGCTTAAGCTCGAGACGTGTAGATCATGTTTCAAATAAATGTAACTGATTTCTTTTTCACCCGCGGTAACACCTGCTCAGTGCGGGGGTTCGCCGCTAGATGGCGACGGTTTAAAAAGCGATCACGCGCGCGGAAATTGAATTTGGAATGATAGGTAAGTAGTGAAAAAGAAGCGCCCAAGTTCGTTGATGGTGCGACGGTCCGTGGATGTGGACCTGGACTGGGGTCTAATGGCATTTGGAGAATGTCAGGTGGGTAGACTTTCTTCTTTCTTAATAGCTAATTGTACAATGGTTTTAAGTAATTTGGGTAAGTTGTTGGAATATAAAAGTATATGCAATAAAGGAACAATAATGGCAGTAATTCTCTGAGGAAGGTCATTCTTGGTTGTTTAGGATTTGGGGTCATTATCCCGTCAAGACTTGTTCCCGAAATACCATTATCGCTATAAACCAACATCCCGAAAAAAAAGTATAAATATATAGATATAACATGCATATAACATGCATAAGCTTTTCGCCAATTAAAAACATCAAATACCATTAAGAACACATTCTTATTCTGAAGTTGTAATTATTCAGAACATAGGTCTGAACTATGTTCTGAATAATTACAATTTCACAATAAGAATGTGTTCTCCTTAATAATATAAGTTGTATCAATCTGTCCAAAATTTAATAAAAATGAATTGATAATTCTGGCCTCTGCAGTCGGTTTACTCAAAGGTATTTGAGATTCCGTAAAAAATAATGTAGACGGCTTTCAAATAATGGAACGGCAGTCGTATTAATTTGAAAAAGTTTAACATATAGGTTCGAAAATTTGTCACGAAAAATACTGGCGCTATAACACAATTGGTAGTGTACTTCCCCGGATTGGAAATAGATATCCAGGTTCGTATAGCAATTCATCAAATAGCAATTGGTAAATAAAATTCAAATTTACAACTGAATTTTGAAGCAATAATATATAACTCATTAAATAATAATACCTCAAAGTTGTTTCATGTATTTTAATGTGTATAAATATAAAAATCAAAACAACAAAAAATTTAAAAAATATGTATTTTCTTATAGAAATGGTATGAGTAAATTGTTTCCTAATTTATTACATTTTTAAGATAAACTATATGTGTCGGTTTTTTTTCGAAAATTACCATCTCGTATTCACTGTATCTTCTTTTTCTTGTGCCTTATCCGTTCAACGGACGTTGGTTATCATCACTGTTCACTATAGTCTGGAAAAGCTCTTCAGTTGACTGGCCAAGCTAGGGCTCCGACTTCCAGAAATATTTTCCTGAATTTTTCAGATTTTCATAAAATTTTTTAGAATTTATTTATATAAATATATATATATATATAAATAAATTCTAAAAAATTTTATGAAAATATATATATATATATATATATTGACATACATATTTTTGTTTTAACAGAGGTAAATGCATAATAAACATAAGACATTACTCATAGTTTATTATGTGGGATGGAATAGACTTCACCTCAGATATATAGAGCATTGTCCTGGCTACTTTGCTAGACTGAAGTCTGTGTTAAGGTAGCCAGTTTTTTTTCCTTCTGATATGGTGTTATTTATCGACAGGAATAAAAAAAGAATTACAAATATGTATAAAAAAGTAAGAATAAAATAAAAATATATGTAGTGGGAGTGTTGTAGGACTAGTGAATTATTAGTGAAGGTATTGTATAAATTATATTAGAATGTTGGATATCCATGCTTCTGATTCATATCTACCTGATTGAATCATATATTTGGTCCATATTTGTGTAATCTTATTGGAATTAAACGATTTCCAGTTGGTACTGAGTGTGTTGTATAGTTTCGGAGCTAAGAATATGTAGAATCTTTGATAAAATGTCGTTGTTGCTCTCGGTACTGGTGTGTAGATGTTTGTTGTTTGTCTTGTGTTGTGTCCATGATTTATTGGTTGAGGAGAGTTGTTGTCAGTATGGAAATATTGAACGAGTCTCAACATAAAGATTTGTCATATATCTAGGACATTGTACTCTTTAAATATAAGATCTGATGGATATCTAAAGGGACGACCAATTATTACCTTGAGAATTGTTTTTTGTGCTTTTTTAGCCGACTCTAATATTGTTTTTTCTGCTTTTCCCCAAACTAAAATAACATAATTAATTAAGGAGTAGCACATTGCGAAGTACACCGATCTTAAGAGTTTGTAATCAACTATACATCGTATTCCTTTAAAAAAGCAAATTGGTTTTCTTATGCGTTTAGCTAGGTTCGATATGTGTTCTTTCCAGTTAAGATAATCATCGATCAGTACTCCCAGATGTCGAATAATTTAGACTCGTGTCAATTTTTCAAATTGACATGAGGAAACCGTGTTCTTGTTTGTTTTGCAGTCATGTACGATGAGTGTAGGACTTTGATGTGGTGTTGTTCTTTCGTTAATATAGAAACATACATATTTCATAGAACATAAATAGAATACCTTCTAATCATAGTTTCTTTACCGGAGATATATTCGTACATCATTTAAAATGTTTCCAAATGCACTGTTAGTTCAGGACTTCATGGACAGCTACCATTTCGTCCTTTTTTGAATGAAATGCATTCAGCAGGAAACTTGATATTGTCCATTATTTTTGCACACATACATATGTGCATTTTACATCCCTTAAGATATTTCTTGACAACTCGGAGAACATGCGGTGTGAAATGGGGGGATTCAATTTGTTTCCAGACAAGTTGTATTTCACTCCAAGGACGGCTTCAACCCCTGTCTCCTCACGAAGAATTTTGTCTAACAAACATCGAGTCTCGCAGTGGGAGATATTATACATTTTCGAATAGGAAAACTGATTAAATTCGGTTATTCAATTCACACACTACGGCAAGGTTAAATGAAATGTTATCCGATATGAATTGATAGTGTAAATTTCAGTCTTACAGTTTTATACAAAAGTTATAAATGTAAATGCATATGTCACTCAATGGGAAGTCACTTAAAATTGTATAAAAATATTACGTATATTATTTATTTGTTGACCACATTTTTGCATGAAACTGGCGCCGAGATTATTTGATTAATAAATTAATTAACAATTTTTACGTACACATATCTCAGTTATATTATTTCATTATTTATGTAATATAATATATAAGTACTAAGAAGTTACCAATATACATACAATATTTAGGTACATTTTCAATATAAAACTCATCAGTTTGTCATCAAATCATCATGATATCATTATACGTAATGATATCATGATTATTTAATAAATTGTGCATATTGTGTCATTAAAATTTCAGCATTCTGTACATTTAATAAATAAAGTAGACATTTGTGAATTACATTTTTATTTTAAAGTTTTTATTCCTGTTTTACCTTAAATATTGTGTTCAAAATTATTTGAAATCAATAGAGCACACTGCACGCGCAGAATTGAATAGTTAATGCTAACGTGTTTATTTTCCATGAATATTTCAATTTATTAAACTTCTGTTCCAACAGTGGTCTTTTAGCGCATTAGAATTTTCCTTTGTTCCTAGTTTTTTATGTACATATTTTTTGCCTATTAAAAGTTATTGTTTTCAAAGATCTGAAAGTTATTATGGAAGCGGTCTCTGAGGGCTCTTTTGAGGAGTTCTTTAGGAATTCTACGCGATATTTCTACTTCCAGCAATTTTCCAAATGTATTAAGAGGTTGTTATCGGATCTGAGTGGATTATGAAGTAAACATGGTATTAGTTTTCGTTCTTGTAGAGAGATAAGATTGTTAAATAGTATATGTAAGCTCTGTATACACATTAATCCCTCTGAGATTTCTATATGACCCAGTAGCCTTCTGAGATGCTATCTAGGAAAGCATAAAAAAGAAAGAATATTAGTATTTTTTAAGCACTATCGAAACAATAAGCATGGCTGTCTGTGATTTTATTGTCTCTCGGAGATTTGTCATAAATGATAATACAGACTTAGACGAGAAACGAATTATGAAACATCACCGTATATATTTCGTGTGTAGAGTAGAATTATGCAACTAGTACATACCAGCCTTTCCGACCCTCTGAGAACAAAGTCTCATACGTGGAAACGGACATAATATATAACATTCATTTTTTAATTTCTATACTCTTCCTGATCAAGTTGGCTTTATCGTTATCGCGAGACTACTCCAACTATCTTGTTCTTATGCTTTCACCGTTGAGTCATCCTTTCCTCGTAAATTCTCTTCTTTTCCAAGTCTGCGCATCGCTATTCTTTGCAGCGTCCATCTGGCAGATAATTTAGGCCTAACTAAATTAGTTCAGTGTGGACACTGAAATAAAGAAATACACGTTGTGAAGATCAATATTAATGATTAAAAACACTCATGGATTCTATCAGAAAGGCCTAGCGATCATGGGTTCTCACCAAGTACACGGGGATGGCAAAAATAGCGCTATTTTCATAGTAATTTTTCTCAACAACTCTTTGTAGCTGCTGATTTACCAGAAAATCCATCACTCGCTTCTATTTTTTATAAAAGATCCGCATCAAATAGTCATTTTAGAAAGCGTCACAAATCCACAGAAACCTGTGATATTTTCGAGATACTTCAGCTGTACAATTTCATTCGTTAGTGCCTTTTATAAATCATTTTATAAGAGTTAATGTAGATTTTGAATGGTATATAATTTTATTTAGTGAAAGATTGGTTATTTTTCTTATTATTGTTTACATTGTTTCAAAATTTCCAATAGATTTTTATTTTTAAATTTTTATAATATAAGTTAATTGAGTATTGTACATTACTAAAATTACATATTTTATAATCGCTTACCTCTTCAAAAAAAGGACTAGCTTGGAGAGGGAGTTGTACTATAATATTATATAGAGAGTTATACATTTGTAATCTACAATATTATTTATTATCTAATTGTTTGCTTTTGAAGTGTTCGTTTAATTTCTCTTTTAGTTATGTTATATCATTTTTTTCGTTAATTTGTGTAGGTAGGCTAGGAAGTTTTTTATCCCAAAGTATATAAAATTTTGCTGACAGTATTTGGAATTTTTACATTTTGGGATTTTAAAATTATTTTTAAATCTTCATGATGTGCTTGTTTTAAATTTGACAGTGTTATTTTCTTTAATCAATTGATTAATTGAGATTTTTTATAAATGTTTTCTATTTTGGAATCTGGGAATTTTGCAATTTTGCAGTTGATCTTTTTTAAATATTACTTTCATGATTATTCTCTGTATTATTTTTACTAAGTTCATTATGTTATTGAATGCTCCTCTCCACCCAATTATTTCATACTGGAGTAGTGAGTGAACAATAGCAAAATATACATTTTTTAAGTTACATGGAACAACAGGGTGTTTAATGTTATGGATATGTCGTACTACGCTACCAAGCTCATCGAAATTGTATTGGTGAAACAAATGGGTAGGGGTCATTTATTTATCAGATGCTTTATGCAGATATGTATCTTTTTGAAAGCGTTTCATATTGACGCAAACATTATGAAAATATGCATGAAATGCTATAACATAGCCTGTTTTTGGCGTCGATTGCAGACAACATATTCGTAAATGCATTTTCTCGCTTTTGATGTTAGTCATCGTCCAAAGAGCAAAAACTCTTGACGGATAATTGATGGTTCCCATGACGCTGCCTGAATGGAACTTGTGTGATGAATAGGTGTTAACGGTCTTTACAACTTTCCTCGAGGGTAGCTGGTGGTTCTTGGGTGCCGAGCTGCACTATCATTTTCCACAGGTTTTATTCCAAAGCGGGTGCGGGCGAGAAGTTCGCTGCCATAACTATATATTTTAACTAAAAGTAAATTAATCTTATAATTAAATAAAACATCATCATACAAAAGAGGAAAATAATCAAAACGTTATTGTATAATATATAACACACTCATATACCGTACTTTCAGACTTAATGAAAAATGAGCTATGATATATACATTAAAAAATAAATTAAGGATTGAATTGACCCTCATAGTCCAGTCGGCATGATATTGGCTTCTCATATCGGGAGCTCCGGGTTCGATTTCCGTCGAGGATACAATACATCTATGTCATTTTGCCAAGCCTGGGTGTTTTTGTAATGTGTTTTACTTCAGTAATTAAGACTTATGGGTAGTTATAGTGTACTAAAAAATCAAAACTGCGGAGTAGTTAACCTTATTTCAGAAATCAAAATTCGAAGTCAAAAATTAGGTAGGTACTTTATAATATCTATAATGGGAGGTCTTACGTGTTCAAGTTCAAAAATACATTAAAACATTACAGCATAGCTAAAACGAACTAACAATTATAAACTCGTCATACTAGTTATACAGATTTTAATTAAAATAATATATTCCTAGTTTTATAATCCAAATGTTGAATAATCTAAATCTCGTAGTCAGTCTACGAAGGGGTTGTCGAATTTATCTACCTAGGAGCGCTCATTTCGAAACATGGTAGTTGTGGAGCAGAAATTCGTAGTGATAAATGAAATGTTGTGGCAAAATCTACGACGGCCAAATTTACAAAGACATGAAAAAATCTTTCAAATAATAAAATTCGGGTGGTGAAAATTCTGGTTTCCTTTAGAATTGTAATTTAAAATAAGATATAAGCAACACACAAAAACATGTTAATTTTAGTTTCGTAATTCGTATCATATCTACTAAACCACTTTAAGATAATAATTCCACTCTCTTTAATAGTTTTCAAGGGAATAAAATACACAAATTTGTTTCAAGGGCATACAAAACAAAAAAAAAAGTTAATTTTAAAAGTTACATACTCTAAAAATAGCTTAAAAAATGTTTCATATAACTTCATTATTCATAATGAAGTTAATATTAATAACTTCTTCAATATTTGCAAAGTTACTTTGTGGCAACATATTATATAAATATCTAATAAGAAAATCACTTTGTTTAAAACTACTATTTATTGATACACCAACATAGGTATCGAAACATGATGATGTATTAATAAATAGTGGTTTTAAACAAAGTATTTTAATTAATTAATTGAGTAATTACCCCATACTTCCATATATTTTGCATTAAATTAAAACATAGCTTTGTTTCTATGAGATATCTGATATTTGTTTAATAACAGTGCCTTCGCAGGTAAAAATCCAGTAATTGTGTGTTCTTGGACATATTCAAATATTGCTAATAAAATAATAAACTTTTTAAGTCTGCTTTGTCCATTTATGATTTTGTTTCTTAAAAAAAAAATTTAGATATCAATTTATGTGGATAGAATTTTATTTTTTTTAATTTTGAGGGTTAATTTGTATGGATAATACTAAATTCTTTATCGTATTAATCAATATTTCAGTGCAAATAAATTTCAAGCATATTAAAGCAAACATATTACCAGGTGTCTATCTGCATGTCTTAGGGAAAACGTCACACATGACAGAGGACTCGTGACACAGATTGTCCAAGGTGACACATGTGACGGGGACTTGATTTATTCATCAAATTCGTTCCGAGGATTATCATCTCGGATGGCGCGGGAGACCAGAGGATTCCCAAATCGTTTCCACACGTGTCAAGTAGAATGAAAATTTATAGAGGTACAGGTGGGGACTCGTGAAATAAATTTTACAAGCTATCTTCTCGCTATCTTTTTAGGAGCGCTATTCATCACGGGAGCTCTGTGACGACTTGTTTAAATTACTGCAGAATAATTCTGGAAATAAAATGATCATGTTTCAAGTAACTGAATGCCGTAGAGAACTGGCGACGAAGACACCGACGAAGCCGAAAGTTGTGTATGTCGTGCCTAAATTGAACTTATTGGAGTCGAATTGTGGCAATCTATAATAAGATCACTGTTTGTCTAAGGAAGTGAGTTGCGCAGTTCTCGTACGAATAATTAATTGTACAACATGCAGCGTTAATATGCTCAAAGCCTGCCCTGTCACCTTTAGAAACTTTTTAAATATATGCATTCTCATCGGCCATTTCTATTTATATTCCCGTGAGAGGTAGCTTCGATTTTCCGGTTTGAAATTTGAGAAATTCTACTCAAATTACACTCTTTAAAAATGAAGCTAATAGTTATTAACTACTTATAATATCACCTAAATACTGAAGGACGTTATTTGTTTCGTAAATATTGCCAGAGAGGAAGGTTTTGATAGAAAGAGATGACAATAAAATAGTTGATTTTCTCACATTCGCTCTCAAAAAGAACTCGTATTTAGAGTTTTTTTCATATATTTTATAGTAATATTATGGAATACGATTTATGCGTGTTTTCATTTGAATTAATCGATTAATAATTGAAAAATACTTTTTTTTCATGTATTTAATATGAATTCAACAGCTCAAATCTGTAAACGAACTTCTCCGGTATGTAGCTCAGGCCTCGCAATTACTCCTGTAGCTACAGTTTTTAGTTATATATATCTAGAAATATATTACTTTTAAATAGAGAATTTATGCACGTTCTCACCTATTTATCAAAAAGTATAGAATGTGGGACAAATCGCTATAGGAAAATCTGCATTAATTGGACTTACGAACATATAAAATAAAAACGGAAGGAAGAAAAAAGGGAACAGAACTGATCAAATTATTACATTATCTTAATTTTGAACATGCATATGTATACAAAATCTATATATAGTTATATATACATATATAACTATAAAATATAAAATCTATCTGTTGATATGTTCCATTGACTATGATAGCAAAGTCGCCCTAATGGCCCATGTCTATGAATGATTTTTAAGAGATTTTCCACTCGAAACAATCTCTGAGATCGGATTTTGGTACCATGAGATTCTTTGCAGAGAACACTTGCGTCTTATTTCATGCTCGTCACGTACGTCAGTCGTCAAATCGTTGGTCGGCTGAGTGATTTTGAATTTCCCCAGCAGCAGTTAAAACTGAATAAATGTTTGTATTAATGTTGATGTTTAATAACTTCATTGTTTGATTTATTCTCTTTCTACTAATCTCAAACAATCTCTGATTATCTCTGAGTTAATCTGCAGATTAAAATCTTAACACATATACATGTAGTGGCGTGCAGTAGGCTTAAACTTAGGTTATACTGTTACCGACGACGTTTACGTAACAATACAGAAACCGGAAGCGGTTATCTACATCGTATACCATCGTAAGTTTGTGCTATTAATTTCCTAGTACAATTAAAATCTTTTAATTTATTTAAAACGATTCAAATGAAATACAATTGCTCCCAGCAGCTGACATCTCGCGTTTCGTTTATTATTACAGCAACAAAATCGGCTTTATCTATTTTTAATCTAATTTTTCTCAAAATCAATTAGCGATCAATACGATCATTTTGAATTCTATTAGAAAATCCACTAAATATTGATAATGATTTAGTATCACTCTGCAAATGATTTTCTAACACCCCGTCATATTTAACTAATAAATTCACGCATTTAATTAAATTACCACGATTCGCAGATTCATTATGCCCTCGAAAGGGTCATTTCTGAATTGCAAGACAACAAGTTATATCAATTACACGTTGAAAAATATTACGGTTTCTATCTACTTTTTCATTATGACGAATAATTATATTTCTGCTTCCACTAAAACATACATTTAACTAACTAAAAACTAATTCATAAGAACAGAAACAGATTGAATTTATACTATTAATTAAAATATATGCCTGTACGTACTGATGTATTAACTTATATTATCAAAATATCAACTTGAATATGTATTAAACTATTTCACACTCCACAGATGATTAAAAATAAAACTTGTTCGTTGAAATACATTGGAAAAGAGTTAAGTTAGCAAAGCAAATATGTAAAAATGTTTTCACACAGAGTTTTCAGTATGCGTTAATCCTTTCGAATTATGCACAAACTGTTTGAATAAAAGGTAAATTTTGGCATTCTCAAAGACGCCCAATAGGTTGAGTAAGAAAATATATAGTTTAGTACGTTTCTCGTAGGGATTGAACAAACATGTTAGACGCAACCGACGAGTGCGTTCTAGCAAAATGCGGAGACGAATGGCAACGAAGTTGAACACGAATGATTCGCAATTTTTCATACTGTTGACGGCTAGACAAAAATATAGCCATGGGTTACGCTAATCCGGCTAGAATTTTATAGAGACTTTTCATAGGATAAAAATTTATTTTTATTGTCCAGAATCTTTAGTAATGCACGCCCCTGTATACATGGTATTCACGCTCGCGAGAACTATGCCGCGATGCGGCTCTAAAAGAGCCCCTTTTTTGAACCCGTGAATCATTATAATTAGAGAAAGATAGTGAAGGACAAGTGCCAAATGTAAGAAACAAAAGTTGGGCGGTCGCCCGCGAATATATTGATAGCATAGTATTACTATTATTTTGCATATTTATATTTTTTGGTTTTTAATTATAAATAATTGCCGGGCGATCAAACCTGAAATATGTAGCTGAATAAAATGCTCGCGATGCCTCTAACTATAAAAATGTATTTTTTACGGAAGAATATGTAGACTGAAAGTGGAATCTGCCGACTCGGGTGGTGCGACGCCCGAATGATTGGTAGGTTCCCTCTTTCACCGCCAGGCGGCGGAGACGGAGAGCTAATTTGGGGCCGGTTAGGACTGTTAACCTGCTCCCATTGGTCTATTGGACTATGAATAAACCGCCGGCGGCCGAGGAAGAGCATTCTCGCCACGGTGTTCCTTGAATAAACACGCTAGTATTTTATTTCTCTGTCTCGCCTTGACTCTGCCTTTATTCTGGATCTTCTAACTTGGGTTCGACTATTTGCTGCTACACTGGACTACGATTTGAACCTTGGATTGAACCCTGCGCACCGCTGCATAAACATCGTCAGGCCGAACCAGAAGAGTGAACCAGCGAACCACCCTAGTAAACAGTTCTTGTTTCCTGTACGGAACAGTATCTCAACTACATCTCTGAAATTATCTAATCGTGTCTACTTTCGTAGACACGGGCCTTAAGGGAGGTGTGAGATAATTATATTGTTAGTTATAATAACTTTGGATTATACACATTTATAAATCCTTGAATTGTAATTCTTATTTATGAGAATTTATCTGAATGGTAGGTGTAGCAATAAAATCAGTGCTTACAATGATTTATGATTTATTGAATCATACATAATATACATTTACAATTCACCTTAACTAGGAACTAATTAGAAGATCAAGAAGTCCCCGTGCACGGCAACCCGATCGGTCTACTCACCTATACTTGATCACCTAGCGTGTCACACACACACACGCAAACGCATGTACCCGTTTTATGGACGTCAAGTATACCACATTATGTGGTTTGCAACTACTACCCTTGATTATGGTAGGTACGTTAAAAAAATTTTGATTTACAATTTATTTAGAATGTGTAGCAAAATCATACTGTTCATCTTGTACCTTACTGTTTCCAATTCAATTTCTATTACACGAGTGTTCAACGACTGGAATCGATAGCACACCTAAGCCGAGCGGCAAAAATCTGAAGACGGTAAAATAGCAATATCCCCGAGGAGCCGATCGGTATCCCACGGTAACAAAGCGGCGATGATCCTTTTAACTCAATCGTAATTAAAGTCACTCCGGAGTAAATCATGCAACGGTCTGAGTTGCAATCAATCACCAACACATTCGCTTAAACATCTCATCTGTTCACGTTGGGAGTAGAAGTAATGGCGCTCGTCCCGCACTGAGAACTTGCACTCTGCAATGAGTATACTTACAGGATATCCATTAGCTCTGGAACAAAGGCATAACTAATAGGAAAATCCTCAACTAACCGAGCTGGTCTCAAAATACAAATTCGTTCACCGTTAAAGGAAGATTTACAAATGAACGGCACGGTAACGCTTCTAACGGCTTGCGAGCCAATCAAAGGTGAATATTTTTACATGCGATTTTTCACGCTTAATAAATCATTTAAAAGGAAACAAAATATACCTCTAAATAAACATTCTAAAGCAAAATCGTCACTTTGCAAAATTGACTATTGAGATAAACTTATTTATAACTGATTTTCCAGCTGTAATAGACATTCTCATATTGATACGCTTTTGAAAAAAATTTTCGAAAGTAGTTAACAATTGTAAACTGCAACTTTAGTCAGATAATCATTTTCAAACGCTGTATTGCAAGCCAGTACTTGCAATACCACATTAACAGTAATAACAGTAACACATCACATCAATGGGATCCGAAACGTTGGCCTTAAAGGTCAAATATACACCGCAGATTAGCCCAGAATACTGTACACAGAAGACTCTTTATTTTCTTACCTCTCTCATTTAAGTAAATAAAAGCTATCGTTATCTATTGCTTATCTGTTAGTCACCATAGACGCGAGGTGACTATGAGACATACATGAGATGACAGGATGACAGATGTTCGATATATTTCACTAATTATGTTTTTTCTTACTCGTAATAAAGACAATATACACTTATTTTGAAATTGAATATATATTTATGTACTTTTATTGAATATATAAAAGAGAAAACATTTAAGTAATCTTAAACCTAAAGATATTAAAAACACGTTCATTTTTGCGCTGCTTGCGTCTCATAGACCTGTCCGTTTAATCAAACACTATACAGCCATAAAGCCACTACGGCTTCCTTCTGAATCCAATAGATCCAAGACGTCCAGAAAGTTATAGAAATAGATAGGAAAACGGAGTTCAAATATGATATTTCTTCACGAGATTGTTTTATTTCCAAATTGTTCTTGTATTGTGATTCTTTGACCTTTTTTGAACACATTGTGGAAAATCCTGTCTCAGATTTTTACAGAAATTCAGGTTAAAAATTTGTTTCATCATAATTGAAGCAATCACATAACAAGTGTAGCCCAAAACGAATTTGTATTAATAAAGTAATTTAAGATTAAAATTGAGAATATTATACGATTCCGATTGAAGAACGTGATATCATTTCATTAGCAGACTTTCTAATCACCGGGTGTAGGTAATGCATGGAAAGGTCATGGGTGTCATTGATTAAGGATTGGTAGTGAAACAAATTATTGGCTGGAGATCTGATCTCAATATGCAGAAGTTAATTGCATAAGAAGTAACCTTCGAGATATCCATCACGAGGGCTTGGCATCCTTCGATTATTAACATCATACCTACCTTACAGTGAAGTCATTCGATTAATCAACTATCTTGAGCTATTACAAGGGTAATTCATGTATAATAGTTCTTAATAGTGGACATTTTTCACCTCATCGTGGCCCGTCTTCACTCTATTTAGAGTGCACATCATAAAAGTATACATGTGATTTGATTATTAACCATAGAAGACTAAATTAAGGATGCGGTGGTGATGAGAATTTCAGAAAGGGTAAAATAAAAATGAACAATAAATAAAACTACGAAAACAGAAGAAGTCAATTGATCTGTCACATCATTACATAAAATTTCTTCTTCTTCTTGGTTGGATTTGACTCTCTCTACAATTCCTCACCAAGACTCATATCTCTGGCCATTCTTCTTCAACACCAACCTCTCTAGATCGCTTTCGCTAGGGCATTCATTTGGTCATGGATCTCTAGTGACCTATTATGTGGCATTTTTTTTAACACGGCTAACCTATCGCCGTCTTTGGAACTAACAGAATCTTACGATTGTTTCTTGCGCAATTAAATGTTCGAACTCGTGGTTAATTTTTATTCTGTATTTCATTTTATAGGTAGGTTTTTATTAGTATTTTTCTTTCACAAACTGCAAATATATTTACTTCATTTTGAGTTAGGCGCCACATTTTGTAACCGTAAGTGACCATTGATATTATTATTCGCATGTATGAAGGTATGGGAGGAAAGTAGGAAAACCTTGTTACAGGATGAGGTCGGTGAGGGGATAGGAGTTCTAGTCATTAGTGAATTTCGGGGATGACTGCTCAGCTTACCTTGTATATGATGCCTCTGTAATCCCTGATCACACAATGGCACGCGGATGAGCCGATCTCCGATCCCAATTGAATACGGCGATGTCACAAGTTCACCCACGGCACACAAACAACAAACAATACGTGGTCAAAACACAATATCACAAAATACAGTGCTGGTGCGCTGGAGCTGAAAGCTCCACACCGCGAATACTATCGCGATGCTGAGATCGAACAAACATCTGTCAAGTTGGCGTCAGGGTCACAATTCACACTGAAAAGACGAGCATTAGAAAATATATGGATAGGAATTTGAATGCGGAAATATTTTACGAATTCGAAGCATGTATATTAGCAGTTTGCTTCATCAACTCTGTATTTTCGATCCTAGTAGTTTCCAGCTATAAGGCCGAATTAATTATTGATTTGACAAAACATTTATCTTGATAATGATATATTCGTATTAGCAGGAAGTATTGTTAATATGTAACGTAAATTGTTTCTAATTAGTGCCGATGAGTGAAGAAACATGGACGCTAAAAGAAATGGGATCGTAAGAGGATAGAAGCTCTGGAAATATGGTGCTGAAAACGCACGGTATCCATGAAAACGCATATCGTATCGATATATACACCGAACTTCGTCTATCTTTAACTATATAACTCGGAATCCTCGTATATTTTGATTATGGTAAATATAACGACACAATCGAAAAAATGGTGATCCACGGGAGGGTGTAAGAAATCAGATCTCATGGCAGGTCACCAATACGATGGACTAACCTCGTTAAAACTTCGACGCAAAGAATGCATAAAAAATGACACGGACCGGAACAGGTGACGACAGATCATGCATGCCATCATCCGCATTTAGTCACGGTTCTATAATCAGAACTACTCTTACTGAAAACATGCCGAAAATTAAGAATAATAATATTAATAACATAATTGAAGATTTGATCAGAAGTGCAATACACAAAGAAAAAAATTATATAATATCAGCATGTTTTTTCATAATCTAAATTAAAAATAAATATAAAATGTGAAGTAAAGCAAGAAATTATCCGTCACCATTGAGTTGAAACTCAAAAAATGGTATTAATGTAGTCCTATAAAGAGTTTAATTTACCTCAAAAATGTTGACCATCTCCGCATATTCATTCCCCAAAGAATGCAATTTGGGGACTGTGGAGTTAGCAAATGTGTATGTTCTGACATTACCACTGTAATAGAACAATGAATTCTGTCTCGATGACCTCAATGATTGATATTGTAATATAGAAAGTGTTTTTATCGTTGTAATTCACAGCATTATCAGTATTGTGTGTAGGTGCGTATATTCTCTTTACTTTATAAGAGACTCTTGAAATTAAAGAAAAATAACCCATTGTTACGCTATGAGTATATCTCCAAGGTCTGTTACGGTCCAAGAGATTCTTCAGCTCTTCAAGCTAATTAAAAAAATTGTTAAAATACTGCATTATGTTTAACTATCCTCCAATAAAATAACAATACAATGTGTGTTGTTGCTTTGAACGTAACCTCTGACTCAGGGGCATTCTTGTATTATATTGTGCAGAGTGTAGTTACTTCATAATGAACGATTGAAAATTGATAATAAATCAGCGTAGTGATAATGTTCATAAATTTTCCTTTACTGTCGCTTTTGTTAAAACAATATCTTCGGTAAAGATATGTTGATTTGATTGTGACAATAAAAATCAAATCGCTAACCATCACAATTTGACAACCCACCATAGTCCGAAAAGGTCAATCGGTGCGTAAAATTTGTACTATTATGGGCCAGAATGAGACACATTTCAGAGACTTGAAATAAATAATTAATTAAACAAATATCAGATATATCATAGAGACAAAACTATTTTTTTATTACATTTAATGGAAAATATATGAAAGTATTGTGTAATTACAAGGCTTACGACCTATCTTCGACTGGCATAAGTGATCACTTTATATTTTTATATAACGTTCACCAATTCTCACCCCTCAATCTCCACATTTATCAATAGTCATAACATATATGCTGTTTAAAAAAAGTGAAAATGAATTATCAAATTTGGTCCACATACTAACATATACACAACTTTCAAAAATTTTATATAAGTGGAGATTGAGTGGTGAGAATTGGTGAACATTATATATATAATTCAAACACAGGCAAACGAGAATATTAAAATCACTTAATATTTCTAGTTAGGTACTCAAATTTGCATCTTTTTATTTTAATTGAAATTAACTGTTTAATATATTGTTTATATTTCGCTGTTATATATAACGGATAAACTTGTCTCGTTTAGCGCAGTTTGGTCCAGTTAAGGAAACAGTGAACATCTCTTACATTATGTACTTATTTTATCAGAAAGACTAAATATAGGTAGGTGTAAATAAAATAATTAAAATAAAATTTTATTCTATTTCTATGTCCATAAACAATATTGTGATTTACAAACTCTTAAATTGATATAACACGCACCAGGTTGGGGAGGAACTTGTCCCATGCGTCTCAAATTAATAATTACAACTCAAAAGATAACAATAAAAATATTTTTTTTAAATACTAGAGATTACCCAACCAATAAAAATCCATAACGACTATCAGACATGGAGTAAAACTAATGAACGTGTTATTTTTAAAATGCCCATATTAGAAATATGACAGAGACATGCATCGTACATTACTCCTAGACTACATAACCAACTGCAAAAAATCAATTAAATTAGCAGCTAATATAAATGCGAAGAAAAAGAGGTTCTAAAATTGCTTAGAGGTCTTCAAAATAATATAATAATAATGTTTTAATAAATATTATTATTAAGTTCAGTTTAGTTAAATAATGCTTTAATAATAATAATATTTATTAAAAATAGATTTTTTAAAGCTCGTTATAAAATAAACATGGAGTTATATAAACTAAACACAATAACAACTAATAAATAATTATATGTATGACATCTTTCTTATTCCCAAGTTTTAATCTGATCAATTATTCAACATTAAAATTTTTATTTCAGTTATTATTTCACATTGTATTATTAAAGACTTGGATTTTGTTTTATATATATATTCAAACCAACAGTTGTTCTAAATATATAAAAATAAATTGTATATTGTTATAGAAATAATATACAATTCTCTGGAGTGCACAATGACATCATGGATGTAAAAAAAAAACGACACCGAGAAGTATTTATTTGCAGGTGACCTTAAGCGACCTTCATCGTTGCATCGGGTACAGTCCGCACCTATCTCCCCTTCCCGTCTAACTCCTTTGAACAATTTCTTCTCTCGCTCTGGTTGCCCCCACTTCTTCCTTTTGCCAAACTTGAATCCCCCCACCCCCGCCCCCGACCGCAGGCCGTCGCGCAGCTCTCGTGAGATCTACTGGGAGACGATAACGTTTAAAAATTCGCGGGATTACCTAGTGCGGTTG
Organism: Eubasilissa regina; assembly: GCA_022840565.1. NCBI lineage: Eukaryota > Metazoa > Arthropoda > Insecta > Trichoptera > Phryganeidae > Eubasilissa > Eubasilissa regina. The sequence goes on from JAINEB010000003.1 coordinate 5,927,351, forward strand.
GTACCGTCAACCTAAGAGAATTAAATTAGTAATGGAACGATTTGACTACAATTATGAGTATTTGAATAAAAATTTTCTTATTTTTTCCTGTTTTATTTTATATTACATTCCATCCAGCACGGTAAGGTCGGCACTATAGTATAATACCTTAATAAATATTTAAGAGATATGAAATATAAATATATTTAAAAGAATTTGATATTGCAAATATCAATCTCAAGGAACAAAATGATGTTATGAATTTTATTAATACAATAGAATGCAATGAAATTTTCTTTTTTTTTTGTTCACTATTCTTCTTTTGGTTTATTTTCTGAGAAAATTTGTTAAGTGTGAGAACTATCACTTTGAAAATGTATGTGTGTGCGTGTGTGTCATGAAAGTGAGTAGATGAGTGGTGGAGAACGAACCTTATAAGAGGCCGTCTCTGGGGAACAGCTCTCTTCCATCACAGCTTCTTCTGAATAAATAATCTATATCTGAATGTATAATTTATATTACTGTATAACGTGTTCTAATAAACGTGTAATATTGTTACCTGAAAAGACTGACTTTCACTTACAAGTAATTAGACAGTAATCAAAATATAGAACCCCAAGGAAATCTGGTGGTAATTTAAGATTCATCACATTAAGTAACAATACACTCCACAAAATTAATAAATAAATTTGGCGAAAATGATAAAACTCTGACTACAATATGTCAAAAGTTATGAATTTTGAACAAGTTTTTAAAAATTTTTGCAAAACTGTCTTTCATACCTTAAAGATATTAAAATTTTCTGCGAAAAAATGTAACTATTTTATGTTTATGTCTAGAATCAGTGGCGTAACTAAAATAATTGGGACCTAATGATAAACTGAGGGGTCCCCTGTATATGTTGTTTTGTTACGAATTATGGCATGGTAAGAGGTAGTCCTCAGGCTGGCCGCGTAGTTCGCGGCGCATCGAGGAACGTCCGCTAATATTGGTACTTCATTCTACTTGCACCTACAGGCTGGGATTGTAGCGTGATGTCGGTGGCTCCGTGCCACCGACCAATATAATTCACGGAATCTGTAATAATTGCACGATGTAATAATAATTGCACGATGAAGACCTCTAATAAAAGGCACAGCTTGAGGCAGAAGACAAACGCCGGTGAGCGTATTAAAAAAATCAAAATTATTAATGCCAGTCCTAGGACTACTAAAATTGGCGATTTCGCCGAGCAAAAAATATATAACCAGGGTGATTCCTTTACAGATCACGACTTTTTGCCATGCCATAATTCGTAACGTGACAATGTCATGTGTATAAGATATAAGAATATTAAGTATATACTACCTACGCTGTTTACCTATAATATTTACACGATCATGAAAAAATCAAACGTATTTTATATTCACTCGCAACTGAAAAATACCCTTGCTTTTTTACAATTATTTACTCTGAGGCACTAGTCTGATCCCTATCCCGACGTTTTCGTAATATGCGCGGAAACAATTTTTAAGATTTCTTAATTATTTTTCTTGCTGTGGATTTTAGAAATTACTGGGAAAAATAGTATTAAGACGACATAACGAATGTCGTTCCAAATATTTTATTATTTAAGCAAGGCGACATCTGTCGATTAATGATCTATTAATGATGTATTTAAGAGAAGCAATAAAGTGTTCAAAGGAGAATAATCTTTTTTCAATCCTTTAACCTTGTGACTATTGTGACCAAAGGATACGTATCCTCATTCATTGCACCGATCAGAAGCAATCGTAATAGACCAAATCCAATCAGTGATCAAACCAGTATCGATACCAAATTTATTACAGACGGCGGACATTTTGGGTTACGCCGCTGTCTAGAGTGGAGAGTACAAAGTTATAAAGTTAAATGTTTTATAAGTAAAAAAAAAAACTGTACTTTAATAAATATTCAAAGTTAGCAGTGTATAAGTTTTTATTTAAAAAAATTTTAATTTTCAACTCTTTTATTATCAAAATTTTTCCACGGTGACTGGAAACGTTAGCTTGTAGTTGTGTGACTGAGTGTTTCGATAGTACAAAATGCCACGAATATTTAAAAAAATGCTTTTAATAATTGATGACTACGATTAACAGGAATCGATTACGACCGACTAGGAGGCACCGATAGATCAGCTCTAAAAATCAATCTTCATTTAATTGTTTCATCTTTCGATGGAATCCTCAACTATTTATACACAAAAACCAACCAATTAAATTTAAAAATATAAAATCACAAAAAAATACCACTGAACAATTTATAAATAATTGAAATAATATAGGGCTGTACATACAACACTGTCGTAGCACGTAATTCGATTCGATTCGAGGGTTGGCCAATTTAAAACCAACATTTTGAACTATGCATGCATTATTATTAAATTTAATTTGTAATTGACTTAACAAAATGGCGCGAATTATTTTCAAAAAGTATATGCTCCTTTATAACAGTGGATGAGATGAATATTTTCTCTATGGAAACAGTAAAAGTTAAAAAATATATATTTACGCGCAGTACAAAAACATACGAGTAGTTCACACGAATGAACACATAAATCCATAGGTAAAATACTTGACATACTTTTTACTATTAACCATACACGAGGGATGGGTAGAGGTAGACTTTAAGGGTGTTGACTTAATAAAATATCAGTACCAAGAACAATTACTGGATTTTCACCTACAAAGGCACTGTTATTAAATAAATAATAGATATTTCATAGAGACGAAGCTATTTTTTATTATATCTTCAAATTTAATATTTAAAATATCTTTTGATAACTGGATACTGTCGTTCATAGACGACAAATTAATTACAAATATGTATACTTTTAAAATTAGCAATATTAACTTTGTGGTTAAAATTCATATTTTTTATTTATTGTCTTTGTTTTATTAACCACTGAATTGATTTTAAATACATCTACCGGTTTCAAAATGGTATTTTTCGAAACCGGTAGATGTATTTAAACTCAATTCGGTGGTTAATAAAACAAAGATAATAAATAAAAAATATAAATATGTATAACTGAAAATCGCACTCAAATCTGTCTCGTTGAAATAAAGTGCGTGCAACTAAGCTTATGGCATGACGTGCGTGCAAAACTTGGCGTGTGAACTCGCTCATGGCATCTTTGGCATAAGCTGTTCCATTTGATGTTGAATTATAATTAGCATTAGTACAGTTGCCTTAAGCGTTGTATAAATAACGTAACAACGTAATTTGGTTTTGTTAATAAGTTTAGTTTTGAATTGCAGTGTACAAAATATTTTTATAATCATCTGCCGGTGATCGTGTCATTAAATCCATATAATTCATGGATTATGCGGTATATTTTTAATAATAGATAATTAGATAATGAAATTTATATAGCAGAGACTTCCACCACCTAAAGTAATTTAGATTTAAGAAATCTACACAAGATGTGGTATATATTTCGGTAATGCGATAATTGTAATCTTCTCTAAATGACCAAATAACAAAAGATCCAAATGAGTAAGCAAAATAATTTATTTCAAAACAAATTGGCTTGTATGGACCGCCCCTGGGCGCGAGATGTTATCTCCCGGCGCGAATACATAACTTCACATAACTTTAGTTCGAAGAAAAACATCACAAAACAAAATGCCAGCCTTAGAGCGGGGGCTGAAGGTGGAATCCCTAATTTTACAGATAGCCATTATATTATACAAGGATGGGTGTAGCCCCTGCCGTCCCACAGGGATTCGCAATCATTACACTTAATTGCGGAATGGAAAATATTAATTTCATCTCCCCGAATGGGTGGATTTCAAATGCTATTCATAAAAAAGTAAACCCAATGTATGTATGTATAATGTATTCGGATAATTTATATATTTTATTTGTTAACCGGCAAAAATTAAGTCTCTTACATTGTATAAATCATTTTATTAACTACTATTTAATGGAAATAATTTAAAAATACAACTCATATACGATAAAATTTAAATTTAAAAAATTAAAATATAATTCAAGAACGTAAGAGTTAGTGATGAACTCAAAATCACGTGAGTGAATCACTGATGTCTTTGAGTCACACTAGTGAGATCAGTGATTGAATATCTGGGAATATCGTAATTCATTTTTTTACTTTATTTATATTTGGTTGTGAACTGTGATTCAGCGCATGTGCATATGAAACGAAAATATTCATGAAGGAATGACGTCATAATTCATGATTAACGCCATCTAGTAGATTCTGCCAACACGTTTTACGCATTTGAGCCGAAAGGCTGAGAATTTGATGTGATTTGTGATGATATTAAATTAGATATGTGCTAGAATATGATTTAGAAGAAGTTTGCATATGAGTAAATACGCTAATAATGATGTTTTTTATTTATTTCGTGTATTGTGATGTTGTGCGGCGCATGCGTATTAGTAATGAAACTGTGATCAGTCACAGTTTTTAATCATTGATACTATCGAATACCAATCACAATCACACCAGTGAGTCAAGAGTAGCATTTTTTCTCATCACTAGTAACAGTAAGTTTTATGGATAACTAATTACTTCTGTATGTAAATTTTTAATTTAATTTCCGTAAGCTAAATTATTTTATTACGAGCATATTCTTATTTGAACTGCACACTTTTTATACTGTTAAAACTGTGTTTCGTCATTTTCAATACTATTATTATCATTTTTATACTGTTACACGTTCAGAACATAATTCTGTGGTATTTTTAATTAATCAAAATAGAATGAGGTCAAGGTTCGAATCCTGGTAGCAATTAAATATTTTTTCGATAGTTAATTTTTTTTGGCATATCTTTTTTACATTATTAGTTTAATTTGAATTACTATAATTTTTACCAGTATATCTATTATAGAAAAGAAAAGAATTAATGTAAACGAAAACAAATTTTTTCTAACAAATCTGTGTCGATAACGCGGTTGACAATTTTTTTTGATTGTGACAGTTCGCCTAGAAAAAAAACATTTCATTTTCAAACTCTTTATTATATATTTATAAATAAATTCGCTCTGAAATCATAATTTATTTCAATTAATTTTTTTTCCTCTAGACCACTATTGAAAGCATCTGTATGCAAACACACACAAGTATTATTACGAAAGGCTGAATTTTTTTTCCCTAAGCTAATATAAAAAATTCCAACGTTCTATAAAATTTATTTTTTGTGAAATAAAAATAATCTGAACGAAATTTTAAGATAAAATGAAATCATGCAGATTTACATTTTAATCCACAATTCTATTATAATTTGTTCGTAACCGTTAAATAATATATCGCTTACAAAAATAGGAGCGATTTGAAATAAATTAAGCATAGACTATTTTTCGATTAACTGTAGCACTGGTATTATGAAAGAAGGTGAAATTGCTTCGCGTATTGCTTAATCAAAATCGTATCACCCGTGTAGAATAATAATTACAATTCCTGATTGATTATTTATTGAAACAGAGTGTAAGGCGTATTGCATATCTAAAATAATACAGTGTGTCCCAAAACACTTTTTATTTTGGTTCATTTGCTGTACCAACTCAACGACTGTAGTGTGGCGAGTGTGTAGAGGGGGGGTATGCCGATCGCTAGCGGCATACTTGGGAATTCAGTCGCTATGGAGCGTCTCCTTACCAGTTATTTGTGAAATTTTCCCTAGAAAATTAATATCCCTGCGACGTGACATACACTGGCCTCATACAATAGACTTTTTCCAATGGGGCTATATTAAATCAAAGATATGCAGTATCAGTCCTCCCTCTGGACCAATTAAAAGAAAACATCCGAGAAAAAATGGCAGCGATCACGGACAATACGTGCCGGGCAGTTCTCAGATTTTTTTCCTCCCATTTCGAAGAGTAGCAGCGAAATAACGGATCACATTTAAAATTTTTTGATGAAATTAATTCCCAGGGACCGTACTTACATGCAAAATAAACCATTTTTTATTAAATCCTTCTATTATTTTATTACAGAATTTTTATTATGAATAAGACTTTTGGGACACAAATTAAGACATGTGGGCAAAGACACGCTAAGATGCTTTTGGTCCATTACTATGGTGAAATATTAACCACCATCATCGTACCCTGCTACTGATGCTGCATGTATTAGTTCTTCCAATAAGTCTTTGCGGTTTTTTTTAAATGCTAATTTCTAGCTATTTTGTTTTTTTGTGATAAAAAGTAACTTACTATTCGATAACATTTTTGTGCTTTAAAACGTCGGTGTTGCCGTTTTCATGTAGTATCAGTTGCGTCATGTTGAGAAAAACGAACATTTTCGAAATATACTTCATTTCGTCTTTCAACTCCTCAAAACGGTCATCCAGTAGCTCAACAGGGAAAATCTGCTGCATTCGCTCTACGGTCCGCCATTCTCGATCGCTCTACAATAAAACTCGTGTATCGCCCAATTTTTACAAAAAAGGCATCGATAAATTGATTGAAAGATGGGGTGAAGTCCTGAACATTTTATAATAAATAATGGCACAAAACCACAAAGACTTATTAGACAATATTTTGATGGAAATTTTTAAATTTTTAAAACTAAAGTGGCTCATTTGACCCCCTGACAAACTTCCGTGGCATACTGAGCATCGAAAAAATAATATAATAACAGTTTACAAGAAAAAAGAAGGAAAAGATAAAAAGTGTAAGTATCAAAATATGATGCAATATTTGATCTTGAGAAATTATAACCTACCTGAAATTTATAAGGATAATACACATGTTAACAAGTTTAAATAACACAGTACAATTCAATTTAAAACACAGACTGCTCACTCATTGGTGTTGGGTCTGAAGTCTTGACTCGGTATGTGTTCATATTGAAAGAGTGATCATGCAAAGAACATACGTTCGGTAATGTTTTTTAGCTAGATTTTATTGCGCCTTTCCGTCTGTGTTGCTCAATATTTTTTATGTATTTAGGGAGAGAATTATACAATTTGGGTGCCACAAAAATATTGCCTTTTTGCCCGTATGTTGTGCACCTCCTAGAAATTACTAAATTGTTTATCCGAGATTCTGGTATTTTTGACATTTCCATTGTATTATGAACTGTTTTACAATGATTGGCCATAACCGCACTTAGTACAGAGCGCCATTTGTTTCTTGACATCGTCGTTGTAGTTTAGCCTGATGAGCATTTCTTACAGATCTGTCTTAACATCATCTGCCCATCTAGATCTTGGTCTTTATTCTGTCGGCCTGGGTAAGAGGGGTTTGTGCGTATTACGGTATTCATCTACTCTTGCTACAAGTCTCCTCCATTGCAGCCTTGATGGGCGGATAATGTCAAGACAAGCCTGCAAGAGGTGGGCATGTACCCAGCACGGACTAGATCATAAAGGTTATATCAAGAGATAGATGGCACACATCATTCCCTTTCCACCTTACTAGAGCGGAGTCCGTATCGAGATAGACAGTTTTTAATTATTCTATTGTTTACAATAGGTTGACATAATAACCTAATATATAAATACATGATAATAAACAAGATGTATTAAACTACAATACAAATTATCATACGTAACAGTGAAAAAGTAAAAATAAATTGAGAAATAATATAAACTTTTTCAATTCACAAGTTTTTATGTTCTAATCACAACATTAAATTTTTTTTTGTACATCTTCACCATTTATCTCATAATATGGGTCAAGAACAAGCCCGATTTCTTTCGACCCACCTCTATTAACCATCTGCCTATTCGCGCTTGTTTTCGAGCAATTGGCAATGCTTTCTCCCACTTATTCTTGATTGCGACACAGAGTCTAGGAGCCGGGAACGTATGAAAGCGTTGGCTCGCGTTTACCTCGCTTCACGACCTAGATATATTCCGGGAAAGTTGGCCGTAAAGCGAAATTCCGTATAACGAATCATTTATGATGATACAAACTCATTCAAATTCCATAGGGTTCGTTTTCATTATATAAAAAAAATTATATGAATAAAATTCTAATATACCTTGGGTCCATATTTACTGACGATGGTAGCTGCGAGTCAGAAATTAAGAGCCGCATTAGTATGGCGAAAAGTTATATGTCCAGACAAAATATGGACAGACCGCATCATATCTAAAATAACGAAGGTCAGCCTTGTACAATCGTTGGTGCATTCTAGGTTTTTGTATGGTGTGGAATCACAGACCCTGAAGGCAAGGGAGATGGATTGATTTGAGGTGTGGTATTGGATACACGATGGACGACGAGACGCACGAATATCTCCATTCTGCAGAACCTGATCATCTTGCTAGAACGAAAGATAGCTTGGAGAAGCTTGTTGTGGTAGACCACGTCGAAGGACAAAGAGGAAGATAAAGATACCAAAAGATAAAGATACCAAAAGATAAAGACCGACCAAGTGAAATAGGCAACAAGCACTTCTCTGGTGACAGCTTCAAGATCTGCAGAATGCCAAGAAAAGTGGAGGAGCGTAGTCAAGAGGGTGGGAGTTCACGAAGATCACGATCCTCAGTTATGAAGGACCAACGTGAATGTTTAGATTATCTATCGGGATCAATTGAAATAAACTATGAAGGCGGGAATATGGAAAAAAGTTAAATTTTTCACACTTGAGTGTTTAATACATATTCTAAAAAAGATACATAAGTAAATGAATGCATATAAATAAAGAAAACTGCACAGAAACAAAAAAAAATATATATATAAACTTTGTATTGCATAATAAATATCAAGGGGAACCCAGTAGCAGCATTCTTTTTCGCTGTCTCTCTTTAGAATTTTCCGCTCATCGTGCGGTTAATCGAAACCTATGAAGTTTGCTATGAAGAATGCTGCGAAATTTAAACTATTAATGCGGTAAAATGATGCATAGAGGAACTATCCATGCGATCTATTTTTGGGTGTTTTGTATGAAATTAATTCGGGACTGGAAGAAATAAATGATACATGCGGGAAAACGATTATTCGAGAAACGATCGATCGAGATTTCACTGTATGTACAAAACAAAAATGTTGTACAATTCTAAATAGAGTACGAAGAGCAACATAAAAATCGTGTGACATCGTGCTATCATCAGCCCGACCCGCTGTTGTGGAAGAAAACAATTTTATATTGTCATTTTTTTTATTATTGCAATTTTTGACTGTATAAATTTATCTGGATCAGTTTGAAGTAGAATTTTTATTTCTTATTCGAAATGACCAGGGTTGAAAGTGTATTTTTTGACCGTATATCAAAAAAAATTTGGACCGCAAATTGAGTTACATTTTAAAAAGACCGTTATAGCGAAAGGCCGTATAAAAGGCAGCCGTATAGCGAGGTATGGGTGTATTGCGATTTTTCTTTATATTTTTATTAGAGCCAACGATAATGTCATGATTTCTGTGACGCATGTCCATCTCTACGAACAAATTACGGTAACGTGAAAATTGTACGTAAATAATATTGATAAGTCTCTTTTAACATAACAGTATCAAAACACACACGAACGTGCGAAACGGTGTTCCGAAAATAAAGCTGCACAAGATTTTTCTGTAGAGTGCAGGACTGCTTATGCAAAATGTATTCATCCTCCAAAACTGGTATGCAGGTACTCATCGGATTCCGGAACAAAAAATGCGTTAGACGACTATTTAAGTTGGCCGATGGATCAAAAGAGAAAAAATGTTATTATCTCGTTTGTACACCCACTGCGAAATGATAACACCTCTTTATTGAAAAACCCTTTTCATATTCGTTTATCTCCAAGGGTCTTGATATTGTTGCAAGTCTGGCGATTGAACGAGTTTGCAGGTAGATACTGGAATAGCGCTGCGGGTAGGTACTAAATCTGGGAGTACAGTGTTCCAAGGACGACCGCGTCTTTTATGCGGGCCCTCCAATATTCAAACTCGTGCCTTACTTACATATTACCTCCTTAAAAAATATATTTAAATTCGTTTTTCAGCTTAAGAGACTTCGCGATTAAGTTTTTTCTTTTTTATCGCTTTCAGTTTAAATAAATGCTATGAGTCAAAATTTTTATTACAATTGCAGTGTCAAAATGTATGTACTAACTAAAAATGATGAAAATTCAACAAATTAATAAAATATTATATATTAGTTATATTCGAACTTTTTTAATGTGGTCCCGGTTTACATAGAAATTGTAATTGCCTTATTTCAAAGAAATGGTCAAATGTATGTAAATATTAGGTAGGTTTTGATAAAAATAGTTTTCATAAAATTAAAAAAATATATATTATAGTTTTTAAAATAAAATTTAATTAATATTAGTATAATTATTACGGTGACTATTGGGTGTACATGGCGGTAGCAGAAACAATAAATAAATAAAATGTACCCGTATATATAATACATCGCAAGATGTAGTAACTTTTATCCCTTTGCCGTTTGCAAAGGTCATAAAAACAATTTTCATTAATTAATGAAAAGTTAAAAAAGGGTCGGTTTGGTCATGTAGAACGAATGACTTAAGAGAGGACGGTGGATACGAATGATATTGGAACTATTATGTTAAATTATTTGAAAGCGGACAAAGCTAATATGGTACGTCAAAACAGAAGAATGTAACATTTTAACCTTTATCACCCGGCAAAAACCAAGTACATAATTACATTAATATTAAAAACAAATTTTATTATAGAACTCAGTTAACTACCATTAATCCATTTCGTTGCAAGGGTATTACATTTTAACATGATGATATGAAACCCTCGTATCATCTGTATACAAGATCATCCATTTTTGAGGTTTTAAACGTGACCGCCTTCCAGGATTTGGTTTACCTGGTCATTACAGGACTATAATCAACTTTTAAATTTAGACAAATAATCATCTAAGTGATCCTTTCTTAATACTGCTTACTGAACTAAGACCAATTACGATAACTTAATAGTTAAGTAGACGTGCTTGATGCTCGCTTTTAAAAGTTTATCGATTAGAGTCTCACCCAAGAAATCACCGTTTTACTCCAACAAATATCAGATATCTCGTAGAGACAAATCTATTTTTTATTATATTTAATGGAAAATATATGGAAGTATGGGGTAATTACAGGGCTTACGACCTGCCTTCGGCTGACTTATATGATCACTTTATATATATATATAACGTTCACCAATTCTCATCCCTCAAACTGTATGTTCTTGGACATATTCAAATATTGCTAAAATAAATATCATTGAAAAATGTCAATTCTATATTCAATTCCCGAAATATTACAGATTTAAATCGTCGTGGAGACGAAGCTATTATGAATTGGCAAAGCAATTTGTTAAACGTATATATTTTAGAGAGTGTCAATTAACTTCTACTCAGATTCATATTTAATGCAAGAAGTTTGAATAAGCTGGCTCCAGCCGATGAAGATCTTAAAGTTAAACATCTAGAACGAAAAGGAGTAAATAATTAAATATAAGATATGATAAAAGTTTATTAATAATTTTTATTGTTTTGTGTGAGAGGTGTACTATAATTTCAACAAAATAATCGAATAATATATCTTCTTCTTCTTCCAAAATGGGATTTGACCTAGTCCACAAATGCTCTCCATCGACTCCTATCCGTAGCAATTCTTCTCCAGTTCCCAGACCCTCCTATCCTGCTCCAGTCCTCTTCCACACAGTCAGCCCGCCTCTTCCTCTACCTGTCTCCAGGTTGCTTCTACTGGAGTGTCCACTCGGTCATGTCCTTTGGTGTCCTAACATCTGGCATTATTTCAACGTGGTCAGCATACAGAATCTTACGATTGTCTCTTGCTCTATTAAATATTCGAGCTCATGATTCATGATTATTCCATAAGATCCATTTTCTAAAAAAATAACACAACTATAAGAAGTAACTTGCCTTTATAGATTACAAATAATTTATTGTATGGAATGCAGTAGGTATCAGCTATGATAGTTTGGTGGTATTATGGCGAAACGATCTATCGAAAAAAAGAGTTATTTTTCTTTCAATCAATAATTGTATGGAATGCAGTAGGTATCAGCTATGATAGTTTGGTGGTATTATGGCGAAACGATCTATCGAAAAAAAGAGTTATTTTTCTTTCAATCAATAAATTGTGTTTCATCATTATTCATAATAAGGCAAAAGAGTATCCCGCTGTTAGGAGTCAGAACGATAAAGCTGACTTTTTAAGTAAGTCAAAAAGAGATACTTACCTAATAATATGGCAATAGTGTAAAGTAATAAAATTTCAATAGATTCCCTTCCTTTCCACAAACCGACAGTCTTATCCTGGCCACTTTTCTGGACTTTTATCTGTGTTAAAGTACCCAGTTTTTTTCGTGATCACGTAATTTTTTTAAAATAAATCATTTGTGCATATCACCAAATACGAATCATTACGGAAAGAGTAGTAAAAGATCATGCATACAAGCTAACGAAATGAGTTATCTTGGGAGAGTAGCAGGAAGAGCACCTACTATAGAAAAATCTACATTAAGGTGATTTGGACACGTCTCAAGAATATTGGAAGCTGAGATGAAAAGTAAACAATGACTGTATGAAGACATACTGGGTTGTCAACAAAGCCAGAAACGGCGCTGGACAGAGTAAGATGGAAGCGCCTGGTCGAGACTTTGAGCTCTCGACCCTCTTAGGATAAGGGAACGAAAATGATGACGACATACATATGAATGACCTGTCAAATGTTCCCAAAATTTAACAATTCAACTGATTTCAAAAACTTAGCAATGAGGATAGAATGGTAAGAAATATATATGACGCAAATGTAGATGGTACTAGAAATACACGACGTCCGAGGAAAATTTGGCAAGACCTGGTAAACCAGATGGTCTTGTTAGAAGCCACAATAATCGGCGAGCTTGTATGAGAAGATGTATGAAGTGGATGAGGCGAGAATTGTATGTTAGGACAGAAGAAGCTCTCTATCTTCTCTGTCTACCCCTGCGGTGAAACGGCATGATGGAAAGTAAGTAACAAAATAAGTGTTTGAAAAGGGAATTTAGGTTGATTAGGTTGGTTGAAAAAATATATTGTAACATAACCAAAAACGAAATCAAGCTCAAAACATATTATGTACAATTATCATTCGGGGGCGTAGTCACCATCATCGTGGACTGATCGATGTTGAAGTTCTCAGCCAGTGTCCTAGTAGTGCAACTTTCGTTCTCTTCCAAAGCTGCCAGAAGGGCCTGATCATTAAAATTCGAAGATCGACCCTTTCCTGACTTGTCTAAGCTGGTATCGCCAGCTTAGAAGCAAACAAACCACTCTCGGCATGTCTTTCGCTAATCATTCCTTCGCCGAAAAGATCCTTGAGATCGCGAAATGACAGCTTCCCACTCTTTCTCCATGTGGTACAACATAATGTGGCGTATATTTGTATGGTTTTCAATGGGCATTTTAGTTTATATTATGACAAATGTCAGGTAAATGTCAAATTCAAAAAACAAAACGGCGAATAATTATGCATTAACATAATAAATTTTAAAAATTGAGATAAAGAAAATGTATTTTTTAACGTTGGGATATTTACAGCATTTTCTTGGTAACGTAGTAATAATGGTTTTGATTTGATTTCAGTTTCGATAAATCGGCGTTTATTTTAAAAATAACATTCTTTTGAAGCTTGCATCAATTTAAATATTTTTTAAGTAATTAATACAGTACAAAGTACAATAAGTATTAAATATTTCATTTTATTTATATGCAAGCCTGTTGGCCGCTTCCTACCCCATTAGTTTACTAGTAAATACATTATAATATATTACACACATTTTATGATAACCAGCAAAATGATAGTGTTAAAATTAACGAAACATTAATTTATAATTTTTTTTTCTATATTAAATGAATTGATCAAATTTATCTACCCCGTTTTCGTAAAATAGGGCCAAATTTAAATCGTTCAAGAAAAGGGTTCCGCGTTCTCATCCCGCAGAGCATTAAAACAGATAGTACCCCATATTATGCAGATGAATGTTATTAGGCGCACAATGCCGTGATTTGTGCTCATAATGTTTGACTTTGTTATTTGGAGGTCTTGATAAATGAATCTAGCATCATTTGCGGGACCTTGGAGTACATAATTGCTTTGTTTTACTGATTGGAAATTAAAATGGTAATACTTTTAATATGATTCAAAATAATGGTTACAATTAGGATGAACTCAAAATCACGAACCGTGAGTCAATCACTGATATATCGGTGATTAAATATCTTGCAATATCGTGATTTGTGATTCATGATTTATGGTTCCTCAAATAAAATTTTGAGATAATTGTGACTTTGCAATATCGACTAAAACATATTAATTTTTACCGATACCGATGCGATACCATTATTATGGTTTGGGGATTATTGTACAAACAAAAACTGCGCACACGAAAATTACAGAAACGAAAACTGCGAACGTAGATGATTGCGCATACGATTGGTCGCCCTGTGCGCCACACGGCTAGGCACGGGCCTGGTTATATGATATGTACTTGATTATTATATAATATCAACTGCTCATAAATGTGTACATAAAAATATATATTATTTACTTAAATTAAAAATTTCTAATTTTTACTTAACATTTTTTGAGTTATTACGTTTTATCGTATATTATCTCATATTCCCCGTACCATCAAAGGTTCTGAAGAAGACACTCGAATGAACATCTTTCGAATATAGAAAAGAACTCAATGAATAAGGAATAGACTATCCCTTAAATATATATTTTTTAATGTGTAATTTTAAATTTAAAAATCTGATGTGCGTAATTTTCGTGTGCGCATACATCGGTTAACATCGGACTGAAGAATTAGTTTGTGGGATACCATGTTTTTAACGCTAGTAATAGCATACGAAGATTTCATTTTTAAGTAACTATCTAATATATTAAATATATAATAATCATTGACGTCGTCATCATCGTCACCATCATCATTATCGATGCCATGGCCTCCCTATGACTTTCGGTCATCCGCCAACCTTTGCATTTGTCTATCTATTCGTCGAGACTTTGGGCGTCCGTCCTCCAGATCATTTTTTATCTCGTGGATACTACTAAAAATATTATTTGATTATCCGTATTACCAGGTGCCTGCAGTGTACATAAGCAAAAAAGCTGTACATTACTAAAAATTCTGAGAAACAAATATACATTAAAAAATTGGATTAACATAAGCGAAAACATTATTTTTCAATTAGCGCCATCTGTGTACCAGGAGAGATTTCAATTGCTTAGTTTTAAAAACTGGCAAACTCTCACCTCTGTACTCATGGCGTTTTTTTTATTCACCGCATCGTGCTATTTACATTACTCAGTCCTGTCTTTAAGCTAGTGAATTACTCGAGTCATATAAATAGCTATTTACTGAATTAAAAATTTCTTTCGGTTCATCCGTCTTGTATGGAGTCATTACCTATGCTGTTTTTTATCAGAATAACATTAGAAAGAGTTACAACTGCGTGCAAATCATTGAAGTGTTCCTTCCTCTTTTACTAATTTGAGAATTTTACTATCTTACTGTTTTTAACCTGTTGATTTCATGATCGTTTTTTAAATTTAGTGCATGGATTGGTTTTTGATTTGAGAAAAATAAAAAGCAATTGGCAGAACTATTTCCTACGTTAACCTTTAACAAAAATAATTATTGCCTACAATTAATTACTACGTTAAGAATTTTCAAAAAATAAATTAATCATGTTAATAAATTGATCAGTAACAGCATAACCTAAATCTATACCTACTGCACGATACTGCATATTACTTAACCTGCCTATTGCCATTTTTCGATTTTCACCAGTGTCAATGACAATCTTCATCATGGTTTGTGGAGACCAGAAATACACAGCAACCTACAGTTAACCTAAAAAGCTCTAACCAAAAATTTAATTCTAACTCGTGCTATTTATAAAATATTAATATCTTTATTTATGTGTGTTTGTGTATTTATACATACTTTTTTGATTTATTGTGATTTTATATTATTCACTTGTTCCGTATTTCCTGTATTTATTTTTTTAATATGAAAATATGCATAAATAATAAATAAAATGTTAACTTTTTTACCAAAACGATTCGAAAGAATATTATTCAACTTTATATTAAAACGTATGAACACTATCTGCGGAAACATGCTCTACCGTTAATCTAATAAAAATGGTATTAGACTGGCATTTATTTTATCTACGATACATCTAAAGCATCATTCATTGTCTTTATTTACAACAAGTAGATACGTAATATGCACAATGCTCACACCTAGAATATAATTTATCGAACCACCTATTCGAACATAGATCTCTCTCATTAATCTAGCCTAATGCAATTAACCTTTAAAACGCCACGACCGAGTTATCTCTCTCACGGCTCTGCGTAAGTGAAATAGCTTGCACGCACAATTTTGACATTTGCAGAAACATAAGACTCATCATATTAAACATGTCTGACAGTTAAAAGCGAACGTGTGTTTAACGAATTGTTATCAAATAACCAAACACTATAACACAAGACTCATCATGTTAAATATGTCTGACAGTTAAAAGCGAACGTGTGTTTAACGAATTGTCATCAAATAACCAAACACTATAACACAAGACTCATCATGTTAAATATGTCTGACAGTTAAAAGCGAACGTGTGTTTAACGAATTGTCATCAAATAACCAAACACTATAACACAAGACTCATCATGTTAAATATGTCTGACAGTTAAAAGCGAACGTGTGTTTAACGAATTGTCATCAAATAACCAAACACTAGCTATTTGAATATTATATTAATTTACTCATTATTTAGAATAATCGTAGATTTTATGAAATAATTAGCTTTTTTCGTTCGAATTTCCTATCAAATTCCATTTATTTACAATTAATTAGTCTCAAGTTAGAGATATTATGGGGTTCAAATATTATACTACGACTTTAAAATCTTTTTGAAAACTACAAGATTTTAAGAGGTATCGAGTATTGATTCCTTAAACTATGACATTCTAATCTACCATCTAGTAGCGTGCAGTAGGTATTAATTTAGGTTATGTTGTTACCAATTATCATAATACAATACATGTACTTTCATTTAACCAACGTCTTTAAACAAAATAATTCCGTCATTTAAGCGACCCTACCACATATTTGTAATATTATAGTACTATTAATAGTGTTTTTAAAGTTCAAGTTTTAACATAAAATTATACCTTCTTATCCATATAAAAAATGTATGGACATTTTTAAGAACACTTTCTATGATTGTACATGATTAATTTATTGTTTGAAAATCCTTTACGTAATAACTAAACGAAATAATTAATTTATTAAAGCGTAAGGTAGGAAGTAGTTCTGCCAATTGCTTTTTGTTTATTCCAAATCAAAATCCATGCACCAAATTTAAAGAACAATCTGAAATCAACACGTTAAAAGCAGTGAGATAGTAAAATTTGCGAATTAGTAAAAGAGGAAGTAGACACTTCATGATTTGCATGCAATTGTAAGTCTTTCTAAAGTTATTCTGTTAAAAAACAGCATAGGTAACGACTCCATGCAAACGGATCAACCCAAAGGAATTTTTAATTCAGTAAATAGCCAATTATATATCTTGAGTATTTCACTAGCTTAAAAAGGAATGATATATTCCTCTGCAGACAAGGCCGAGACCTTTGCAGACAGCCTTGAAGAGCAGTTCACTTTGAACAAAGATAACGACCCCACATTTATGCAAATGGTGGACGATCACGTAAAAACAATTTTAGCCGAACCTCCTATAGGTCCTAAATTTAAATTCACGACAACACAGGAAGTCGCGCTAATAATCAAAAAATCTAATGCAAAAAAGGCCCCGGGGCCTGATAAAGTCACAAATAAAATCCTAAAAAGCCTCCCGGTAAAGGCAGTCTGTGCTCTCACAGCCATCTGCAATGCATCGCTCCGTCTCAGCCATTTCCCCAACCCCTTCAAGCTTGCAGATGTCATCCTGATCCCGAAACCGGGAAAGGACCCCCTAATACCTCAAAACCACCGCCCGATAAGCCTCCTACCGTCTACAGGCAAAATACTAGAGAGAATAATAGTCAATAGATTAGACGCTTACACGGAAGAAAAATCACTGATCCCCGACTTCCAACACGGCTTCCGGCGTAATCACTCAACATTACATCAGCTCCTCCGCGTAGTTGAGCAAATTAACGACGGTATAAACAAACGACATTTCACGGCAGTCCTGTCGGTCGACGTCAGTAAAGCCTTTGATAGAGTATGGCATAACGGCCTACTCTACAAAGCAGATAAGCTCGGCATCCCACGCCGCTACGTCCTAATGATTGCTAGCTTCCTTGCGAATAGTAAGTTTAGGGTTATATTAGAAGGACTCCTCTCCACCATTCGCACCCTGCTAGCAGGTGTCCCTCAAGGTTCGATAATGTCACCGCTTCTATTTATTTTATTCTCCAGCGATATGCCTCCGCCGTACGATCATAACACGACAGTTGCGCAATTTGCAGATGACACCGGGGTGTTAGGGTCATCTGCAAATGCAGTAGTAGCAGTGAAACGAGTCCAACGACAAGCCAACCTCATAGTGGAATGGTGCTCAAAATGGCGAGTCGAAATAAATCCGCTAAAAAGTGCCGCTTCTATCTACTCTCATAGAACTCCGAAGATACAAAGTCGGAATATCAGCATAAAAATGTTTGGACAAAAAATCCCATGGAAATCAAGTACCTTCGTGTCACGCTGGACCATAGGCTCTCGTGGTGCAAACACATACAAGATCGAATAGGCGCTGCATCACGTGCACTCTGCGCAATGTACCCACTGATAGGCAGGCGTAGCAAACTTGCCATAACCAACAAGCTCCTATTATACAAGGCCGTCCTGAGGCCTATACTCCTTTACGCAGCCCCCGTCTGGGGTCACGCGGCCAAAACACACATTAATAAACTATAATCCTTTCAGAATAAGGTCCTCAGACTCGCTCTGAAGGCACCAAAATGGACCAGGATTACACAGCTCCATCACGAATCGGGCATTCCTCCAGTTAGGGAATTCATAAAACATCTTGCCAGACGTTTCTATGCTAATCTTCCAAAGCACCGAAATCCCACTATTAGCTCATTATCAGCGTACGACATTAGACAACGTTCGCGCATCAAACGACCAAAATCGATTTTATTATCTCCTGCAACAGGTAGCAGCTAAATTCTCGTCATAACTCTCGTCATAAGTACGTTTTAATCTAAAAATAATTTACTAATAAATTTTCGTAAAAATAATTTTTATTTCATAATTGTTATTTTTCCTAAATATATAAACACCACCATCTTTTAATTCGGCCCCCAGTGGCTACTTTAGATTGAGGAGCAGGGGGCTCTTTGAGCCCGGTACTCCGTTAAACCATAGAAATTTTTTTAAAAAAAGTACTAGCTTAAAGACAGAACAAAGTAATGTTAATAACTCGATGCGCCGAATACACAGGAAAAGTTTTTGGCGAAAAACCTAAAACTTTTTTGTGCCTTCGTAGATCTACAGAAAGCATATGATAGAGTTATAAGAGAAAAGTTATGGAAAGTACTCTCTGATTACGGGGTGAATAGTAAACTTATACGCGCAATCGCATCCCTATACGGAGGAAGTTCTGCGTGTGTAAGAATCAATGGAGCACTCACACCATGGTTTGACATTACAAAGGGTGTCAAGCAAGGTTGTGTAATGTCTCAATGGCTGTTAAACTTGTATATGGATAAATGTGTGAAAGAACTAGAATGTATGAATGTAGGAGCAAAAATGGGCGATTTGATTGTATACTGTTTATTGTACGCCGATGATGCAGTACTAATAGCGAATAATGAACAAGAACTACAGAATCTGGTGAGTAGAATGTACGATGTATACAAGGAAAGCGACCTCATGATGAATGTTAACAAGTCGAAAGTGATGGTATTTGAGAAGGAAGAAAGCAAGACACCATGCAAAATACTTGTAGGTAATGAATGTTTGGAACAAGTAGATGAGTTTGTATATTTGGGAAGTATGTTTGATAGAAACGGAAAGGCTGAGAATGATATCGAAAGGAGGGTGACTGCAGGAAATAAAGTGAACGGCGCTTTGAATGGAATTATATCTAACGGGAATTTGTCAACCGAGGCAAGACTAGCGGTGCACAATGGAATCCTGGTACCGACACTGATGTATAGAAGTGCGGCCTGAAGCTGGCAGAAAAGGAACGAAAGTAGACTGAATGCAGTGGAAATGAGATCACTTAGACGGCAATGTCTTGTATTTGTGGCAAATCTATTTATGACAGAGTAAAGAATGAAGAAATAAGGAAAGAATGTAAAGCTGATGTTAGTATAGTGAGTAAGATTAAAAAAGGATCACTTAGGTGGTTCGGTCATATTGAACGGATGAATGAGGAGAGAATGGTAAGAAAGATATATGATGCAAGTGTTGATGGGACCATAAATAGAGGACGTCCGCGGAAGACTTGGCACGACTAGGTAAACCAGATAATGGAGGATGGTTCTGTTAGAAGCCTCAACAATCGGCGAGCTTGTATGAGAAGATGTATAAATGTGGATGGGGCGAGAATTGTGTGTCAGGACAGAAGAGTGAGGCGCTCTATCCTCTCTGCCTACCTCCACGGAAAAACGGCGTGATGGTAAGTAAGTAAGCATTTACATTTTGTTATATTTTATTATTTATACAATCTTGACATCGAATTTTAATACTAATATTGAATATAATATATTGAATATAATTTTAATACTAATATTGAATATAATACTAATATTGAATATAACATGATGTTTTAAACTTGAAAAACTTTATAAAACAAACTTAATTATAAAGGAACTTAAGATATTAGTAAACGTCTATTTTCATGTTTTATTCGTATATGTCAAGCGGGAGTCCGGAATTCGTTTCCTGCCAGGGAGATTTGTATTTATATTTAATTTATTTACGTGAATTATTAATATTTTTTTGGAACCACGTATACTTCTTTGGGGGATGTTTTTATTAATTTAAAATCACATCAATTACATATAAGCCTGATAAATTGCCAACCCTTCCAACAAAAACCAGAACAAAAATATCAAGAGCATGTCCACGGTTAATGAAATTGAATCCTTGAAGGAGCCGTATTGCAGCGTCAACTGAGGGAATTGCAGTATCACCGTGAAGCACAGCTAATGGCCACAAAAAGCTTAGTTCTTGCAGCTCGATCACCGAGGATCAGCACACACACACCTCAATCAGAAACATCGCAGACTATATAAAAAGTTAATCTATTCAAATAACATCTCCGAGGGACATTAATTAACATTTTTTTATTTGTAATTTAAAATATTTTTATTCAGTTATACAAATACTTTATCTAATCAGCGCAGAAGGTGAAACACAGAGTGTACAATTTTTAATAGTATTTTTCAATAAATAAATCGAACAAATCTTTACATTCAAAATTCGATGGACAATTAATTCGAAAACAATTAATACAAAAAGTTACACAATAATGCAGTGTCGCTGGAGTTATCTCACGACACCTCTACTGTTTAATTTATTACCAAAAACAAGTAGTGTAAAAAAGTGTAGGAATTTTAATTATTACTATTAAATTTTTAAGAACACATTCTTATTGTGAAGAACTGTCTGTGATATTTTTAATACAAATGAAATGCATCAATTAGAAAGACATACAAAATCGTAAGACATATAAAATCAATTTACCGAAAAAATATTTTTGGTGCCACCAAGATTCGAATCTGGGCATTTTCCTATCCGGAGAAATGCATTAACCGATTACACTACACCAACATAGTAGGTTGAATAATGGAACAACAGATGTATCAATTTGAAAATGCAACATATAAGTTCGAAAATTGCCGTCAACTTACTATGTTGGTGTGGTGTAAACGGTTAATGCTTTTTTCTGAATAGGAAAAGATCCAGGTTCGAATTATGGTAGCAACAAAAATATCTTTCTAATTGATACATTTAATATGTATTAAAGTTTAAATCATTATTAGTTTCATAAAAATATAATCTGATTTAGATAACTACGGTAAATTACATTGAATGATTGAGGTGATGATAATGAGAGGAAATGGACCCCTCAAAACTATAGTAGTTATAATAACCCAACATGTGTGTAGTGCAAAGTTTAGTTTGGAAAATTACTACTAGTAAATTTGGCATAGAATGGAACTGAACGTAAAAAGTGAGTCATTATCCTTACCAATAATCCAAGAGGAGCGTCTCATCCGTGTACACACACCCTTATGGCCATGTCTACGGATGAGATTTCTCTCGGAGATTGTGCACAGTTCAGCGCGAAGTGATTTATGAATCATCACCGCATTTGTTTTTAAATAACGCATGTAGTACATGTGTACCTTTACCGACCCTCACAGATCGATGTCCAATTGAGAGATCATCGTGAATACGGGTCGGTGTCTCTAAAGTCGAATAAAAGAGATTACAAAGTTGAGCGTGGAGCGAGCAATGGTGATTTTTTTTCAATTTTGTAAGCACAGTAGAATGATTCATACTGACTGGTGGGATGAGATCCCGTGGACTGTATCGATTACAATTATGATTAGTTGACGCAATCCAAATTGGAACAAGGAATATTGGAAGATGAATCTGGCCTACCTTGATCTCGGTCCTGGGTTGGACGTCAAGTTTCTCCTCGAGTTGACTCGCACGTTTGTAATTAAGAACGGAGAGTACACTCCCGACGCTGAAGAACATCACTTTTTTTCGTGGTTTTGGCGTTACGCACGGCGTCACTCTCGACATCTGTAAATGTGAACCCATATAATACCAATTCTATATATTTTTTATGATTGCATCTCTCTTTATATGATAAATAAGTAGGGTATCTCTCGGGCAGAAATTGCACACCACACTGTCGTTTTTGGACAATTCAAACGTTTTTGATGGCATTCTCTTGGGTTGTCAAGACACCGGTATCTCACGTTCTGTTTATTAACGTACCCATCAATATGAAAATGAGTTTCGTCAGTAAACACTGTGTTTTCAAGCGTTCGTGCTGTTCCAAAACGTTCCAGCATTGTTCTCGTTAAAGTTTCACGTAAATAATAGTCATTTTCGTTGAGAAACTGCACGATTTGCAGTTTGCATGGGTGAAACTGTAGTTTCTTTTTCAAAATAACGTGCACTGTTGATTTTTTTATTTCAGTGCAGTTATTTGTCGATTTACGCGGATTGCACATAATTTCACGTCGAACTTGATCTGCATGTTCTGGCGTCGCTGCTGACGATGATGGTCCCGGAAGAGTTTGGTTAACCATTGTTCCTTCTTGTCTGAACTTTTGAATCTAACACCGGATAAGTTGCGTGGTCGGCTCATCACTTACTCGTCGAATATTAAAGTGAATACAAAAAGTGCGACGCGCACATACCAATGAATCACTGCATTTTAAATATTGCTCAATCGCAAACGCACGGTGCGCTCCCGACCATTGAGTCATTGCGACTGGCAAATCCGCAAATCACGCGCGTCGAACAATACCCCTCCCACTTGCGTCACTCTGATGGTTTACGAGCAATTACAATTTAATCTTGAAGTTTTTCCGCTGAGTATCCTATATGTATTTAACAGGGCAGTATGTGACGCGTGTTATAGGTACATTTTTGTAAATATGCATTCTATATACTCATTTCATGTATGTACATACGTATGCAAGTAGTGTGTTATACCAATATTATAAACAATATATAAATAAACTTATTTGACAGTGAAGTCAAAATATATGAATATTTATATATGTAAAATGTTAAATTGCAGATGTTAATTGATATAAATAATGGATGTTTCACAGCATTGACACCCACCAAGTAAATGTATGTAATAATGTTAGAATTGTGCTCGTCATTCGAGAATAATTAATTTATGCAAGATGGCTGTTCGCTGACTGTCTTGCATGATTACTATAATCATTCTCGTGCTGCATAATGCGCTACAGATGATTTGTCAATTTATTTGCTTTGCACCTGACACTGCGATGTGAGAGTGGCCAAGGAAGATGTAGGATGCCCATGTTTTGCGCAGAATCCTAAAGAGCAACTACGCAAAATTTGGTTAAGATCTGACAATGTATGCAGGATTGTACTTTTAAAAAACAGATATAATATATGCAGTAGGCATAAATACATATTTTATTATTTTGCACTTTAACTTCTGTTTTGTCTATTGCTACAGGGGTACCCGTCAATCGCTAGTTCATATCATAACATTATTAAAGCTCCATCACATGTTCGTTGATTAGCTGCACGGCGCACGGCGCACGGCGCAAGATACGAGCAGTTCATCCCATCGTGAACCTTGGGAATTGCAATAATTGGAGCCAACTAAGATTAATGACGATACGAGAACTGATTCTGTACTAGAGTTATAGTGCCTCGTACCGATCAGCTCCTTGGAGAATTAAAACGGTTTCAATTATTATTTGCCTCCCTGGTTCAATAAGGTAAAATGGACTTCGAGTATGATTCTTTATTGATGGAACCGATAAACACACGGTGCGAAATTCCGCGGTACCAGGTACTCTTTTAATAAGGAAAACATTTAGCAATACACTCTTCCCTCGATTTACGCGGTTTTTTAAATCAAACATATCGCGTATCAAGAAATTTACAAGGATTTAATAAAAAATAAAACACAAAAATTAGTTACACACTATTCAATCTGGATTAATACAGAAGAACCTGCTGCCGGGTGTGAATCTGATGATAGTGGTGACTTCGAGCCAACCCGAAAGAAAAAAATGGTTTCATTAGAATATAGCAGCGAGGAGGAATAATAAAATTACAATTTTGCATTAAATTATGTACGTATTATAAATTTATTTTGAATTAATTAAGCTACATATTTTATAATTTTTTTAAATCTTTTTTATGTTAATATACATACGTCTACGGTGTGTACTCGTTTTACGCGGTTTTATTTTATTTGAACTTTAATTCTCGATTTACGCAGATTTTAATTATATGTAATGTCTCCATGGCTGTTCAACTTGTATATGGATAAATGTGTGAAAGAACTAAAATGTATAAATGTAGGAGCAAAAATGGGCGATTTGATTGTATGCTGTTTATTGTACGCCGATGATGCAGTACTAATGGCGAATAATGAACAAGAACTACAGAATCTGGTGAGTAGAATGTACGATGTATGCAAGGAAAGCGACCTCATGATGAATGTTAACAAGTCGAAAGTGATAGTATTCGAGAAGGAAGAAAGCAAGACACCATGCAAAATACTTGTAGGTAATGAATGTTTGGAACAAGTAGATGAGTTTGTATATTTGGGAAGTATGTTTGATAGAAACGGAAAGGCTGAGAATGATATCGAAAGGAGGGTGACTGCAGGAAATAAAGTAAACGGCGCTTTGAATGGAATTATATCTAACGGGAATTTGTCAATCGAGGCAAGACTATCGGTGCACAATGGAATCCTGGTACCGACACTGATGTATGGAAGTGAGGCCTGGAGCTGGCAGAAAAGGAACGAAAGTAGACTGAATGCAGTGGAAATGAGATCACTTAGACGTATTTGTGGCAAATCTATTTATGACAGAGTAAAGAATGAAGAAATAAGGAAAGAATGTAAAGCTGATGTTAGTATAGTGAGTAAGATTAAGAAAGGATCACTTAGGTGGTTTGGTCATATGGAAAGGATGAATGAAGAGAGAATGGTAAGAAAGATATATGACGCAAGTGTTGATGGAACCAGAAATAGAGGCTGTCCGCGGAAGACTTGGCACGATCAGGTAAACCAGATAATGGAGGATGGTTCTGTTAGAAGCTTCAATAATCGGCGAGCTTGTATGACAAGATGTATGAATGTGGATGAGGCGAGAATTGTGTGTCAGGACAGAAGAGTGTGGCGCTCTATCCTCTCTGCCTACCCCCACGGGGAAACGGCGTGATGGTAAGTAAGTAAGTAAGTTAATTATATGGAACCTATCTTCTATTTTTGTATGCGTTCAATGCCTCGATTAACGCGGTTTCGCTGTATGCGATATTTTCTGGGACGTATCTACCGGGTAAATCGAGGAATGTGTGTATTTGAGAATATGATAAAAGCGCCTACATAAAACTCTTAGGCGGTAACATGTTCATGAGGACGAAAATGCGCCATAAAAATTATTACATTATCCCTGTCTGATCCTGAATAAATACTGATACAGATCCAATGATAGATTAATTCTATGTCGTCTTTTGTACGGTATCTTAAATTATCATCTGATTTTGAAAAATATTTTAAATCAAATTTATTTTTTGCAGCATAAATAGTACATATGAAAAAATAAAGGTAATACTTTACTAGACGTGGTCTGTTCTAAAGCAATTACCTGTACAGTTTTTAAAAGTTATAATTATTTAGAGGTAAGTAAATATAATATTAAGTAAGTTATAAAAAGTTATGTAAAAAAGTACAATCTGAAATTATAAAATGTTGTTGAAAAAATATTATTGTCTGTAATATACAATAGTTGAAGACAAAAATGTGTAGGTATTTAGGTTAGCACAGACGACAAATTAGATTCATTTTGCTTTCTACATACATCATACAGACTCTCAATAAGTATCCGGCATTGGGCAACATTTTGGTATTCCATGTCCTTAATGATATTAAAAAAGTGAGTCGCATATTGCGGATCTTTGCTATTTATATAGTATAACTTACGAGTACCCGGCATGCATTGCAATGCCACTCAAATAAATAAAAATGTTGTATTTTAATTTTGATTATTGAAGTGCTTTTGGATACACTATGTTTTTTGTTTTTTCATCTGGTGCGTATACGAAGAAGTTGCCAGAAAAAGCGATAATTCTTGGAAAATTCGCCACAGAGAATCCTAAAAATAGCCAATCAACGTGTCCGTATTTCACGTTTCACGACATATGGTTTACATAAAACTGATAACCATGGCGCGCAAATTGCTTTCGTCAGCGAACTTTTTCATTGTAAAATGGTTGTACTAATTCAGCAATCTTCGCGGGCGTGCGCACAGCAACTCACCAAAGTTTCATGGCAATAAATTATATGAAATACACACATTTGTTGAAACGGCTCGTACGCCACCTATTGTAAAATGATTGTACTAATTCAGAAATCTTCGCGGGCGTGTGCACAACAACTCATCAAAGTTTCATCGCAATCGGATGAACGGTATAGGAATGCATTCGGAACAAACAAACAAACATTCATTTTTATGTACAGTATAAAAATTTTAGGATTCATTCTACAACAGTTTAATGTAATGTATTCATATATATGGTGTAATTAGATACTGGTATAAATATATGCTAAAATATACTAAGTAATTATAATAAAATAGAGCAACATCGTGGAACGGGGTCAAATATTTCCTACTTACCTAGACAATGATTAAATAAAACGAATTATTATACAACAATGTTTAGATTCTTTCGCTTCAATTAATAGTACAAAATGGTATGCAAATATTTATATAATAGTGAAAATAAATTATTGTATTTTAATGTAATAATATAGTCAACAAATTGAAAGAGAAGAAAATATCGTCCAAAATTACGAGTAATTGCTTGCACTCATTGCAGTTCACGATTTCAACAATAACTGCATGCATAAAATTGAAAAAATTCGAAATTAGAACGTCTAAAATAATTACTGATATTTATTTTGTAGAATTTTATTAAATATAAAATATTAAACAATATAATCAGAAATATTGAGAACACCGTTTAAAATATATACATTTAAAAAAAAATAAATCAAATATCATTAACGGTCAAGAGCTTAAAAAACCGAAAAGCGTACATGAGAAGATGTATAATGTGGATGAGGTAAGAGAGTGTGGCGTTCTATCTTCTCTAAGCGACCCACTCTTTTTTCACTCCAGGCTTCACTTCCATACTCCAGTGTTGATACCAGGACTGCATTGTGTGCATTGTCCTGGCTTACAGATTTCCGTTAGATTTGTATTTGTTAAGTATTTCAAATGTGTAATAAAAAATACTCACAAACGCTAAAACTGTATAATATTAAGCATTCTAACGTCTGTTCATCACAGATAGAAAATTAAATATCAAATTCATTCATTTCATTGCAGAGATGCCTTAAATTGATTTATACATCCTTTATATTGTCAAAATACTGAAAATTGGAATTATGTACAGCAGTCATACTTTTGATACGAATATTTTGTAAATAAATTAATAACATCTTATTTTTAGAAATTTTCTCATAACGATCGTTTTTCAAAGATATAACGTCAAAATAATTTTTCAACATTTCATTAAGTACGTTAATAATCAAAAAGTCTTTGTGATGTTTATTTAATATAGAGGAAGATCCAATTTAGAAAAGGCGATACTTGAATGTCGTCCTTGGACGGATTTTAAACACAAGTTAATGAATAAACGTTCAGATGTAACCATTTTTAAAAAGCATATAAAAATTGAATGTATCAACTAATGTATTAGGCATACGACACACTTGCGCAAAATATAATTACCCAGTCGTTGAAATCGATCACTCCTCAGAAATATTGATGACGTATGCATTGTGCGCCCACACACAATGATGTGTATGATGAACGATTGCAACAAGAATGACACTGTCATGATTCACACAGGTGACATTTCAATGTCAGCGTGTCAATGTGCCGCGTGTCGTTTTTTGTCCTCTGCTATCAGTCAAGATAAGTGTTTCCTAATTTTACTGAAAAACAGCGACGACCATTGTGCAGCGGAACGATGTGCAAAGTAAACATAGACGCAAAACAAATTACTATCGCGTTTACCTATTTAAGAATGACACACCGCACATCATTTTTCTGTCAGAAAAAAAAAACAATTGCTGTTTTGTAAAAATTCCGGCCTCTCGTCTTACGCTTCAGGCTTTATTTAGTAGAGAGATAGAATATAAAATAACATGTGAACGTATAAAAATACACTTTTTTTGTATTTATGATTAATTTCAAATACGTCCTGATGAAGCTTGAGATAAGCGAAACCTTTTTATTTATGTATACTTTTACTAAATCAGATGTGAAAGTATATATATGCTTCTAGAAGTACAAATATAAATTATGTTACTTATGAATACATTTACTTAAAAAATCAGTGTGTGTATATTGTATACAAGTCGTTTAATTCCGAGCCCCTGTATAATGGATTTTTAACAAAACCCAGAAATCATGAAAAATATGAAATAATTGAATTTTCATCTAAACACTTCAATATATATTTAGAAGATATGGTGCATGTATCAATATTACAAGAAATGCAAAAAAAATTACAACCATGTTGTCGTTTTTTTGTAAAATTACAAAATTCATTGCCACTTATACACTTAAAGAGGTGTTTGTATTTTGCCACTTTATACACTTATAGAGGTGTTTGTATTTTGCCACTTTATACACTTATAGAGGTGTTTGTATTTTGCCACTTTGTACACTTATAGAGGTGTTTGTATTTTGCCACTTTATACACTTATAGAAGTGTTTGTATTTTGCCACTTTATACACTTATAGAGGTGTTTATATTTTGCCACTTTATACACTTTAGAGGTGTTTGTATTTTGCCACTTTATACACTTATAGAGGTGTTTGTATTTTGCCACTTTATACACTTATAGAGGTGTTTGTATTTTGCCACTTTGTACACTTATAGAGGTGTTTGTATTTTGCCACTTTATACACTTATAGAGGTGTTTGTATTTTGCCACGTTGTACACTTATAGAGGTGTTTGTATTTTGCCACTTTATACACTTATAGAGGTGTTTGTATTTTGCCACTTTGTACACTTATAGAGGTGTTTGTATTTTGCCACTTTATACACTTACGGAGGTGTTTGTATTTTGCCACTTTATACACTTATAGAGGTGTTAGTCGCTCACATTATTTGATCTTCTTTAGTACAAGCCGGTGGAATATGATTAAAACTATTAGTCAGTTTCATTATTGAGCCGTTTGGAGGTTAAGTATTATATTATAGAGGGTCTTGACACGAAACTTACTTACTTACTTACCATCACGTCGTTTCCACGCGGGGGTGGGTAGAGAGGACAGAGCGCCGCACTCTTCTGTCCTGACACACAATTCTCGACTCATCCACATTCATACATATTCTCATACAAGCTCGACGATTATTGAGGCTTCTAACAGGACCATCCTTCAGTGTCTAGTTTACCTGGTCGTGCCGAGTCTTCAGCGGACGTCCTCTACTTCTGGTGCCATCAACACTTGCGTCATATATCGTTCCATATGACCAAACCACGTAAGTGATCCTTTCTTAATCTTACTCATTATTCCTTCTTTATGTTTTCATTCTTTACTTTATCATAAATGGATCTGCCACACATACGCCTAAGTGATCTCATTTCCACTGCATTCAGTCTACTTTCGTTCCTCTTCCAGACCTCACTTCCGTACATCAGTGACCGTACGAGGACTCCATTGTGAACCGCTAGTCTTGCCTCAGTTGACAAGTTCCCATTAGCTATAATTCCATTCAAAGCGCCATTCACTTTATTCCCTGTAGTCACCCTACTTTCGATATCTTTCTCTGTTTTTCCGTTTCTATCGAACTTATTTCCTAAACACACAAATTCATCTACTTGTTCCAAACATTCATTACCTACTAGTATTTTGCACGTTGTCTTGCTTTTCTCTTTCTCGATTTCTAATACCATAACTTTCGACTTGTTGACATTCATAATAAGGTCGTTTTCCTCGCACACATCGTACATTCTATTCACTGGCCTCTGTAATTCTTGTTCATTATTCGCCATTAATACTGCTTCATCGGCCTACAATAAACTTAATCTTGTTTTTGTTTGTTCTATTACTTAATTTATTATTTATGGTACGGTATTTGAATCAATAGCAAGTATATTTGTTTCCTAGTAAAACTGTATTCAAATATATATTTTTTTCATTTTTGATTATATAGGGGTTTGGAAGTAAATCATATGTTGATGACTGAGCATGTACCGCTGCATAAATATGTAATATACATTTACAATATATAATTATATTTATATATATATCGCCTTTAATATAAATATAATTTTAATTATGAATCATCTTTACTGCAGTTTGTTTATTTTATAATACCGCCATTTAGCGATAGGCGGTAAAAATAATGTAAATGTTACATAGATATAAAGATTGTTATGATGCTATAAATATTTAATATTTTATATTCACATTTATATCTTAATACTGAGAAGTAATAAAGGTCCAGCAATAATTATAATATAACTAATTTTAATAGAATAATAAATATTTGAAATTAATTAGAAACATTACATATTAAAATAACACATTCAATCAACTTTTGTAATTCTTCAACATTTAAATGTGACAAAAACATTTTTTATGTAAGTTCAAAATGAATAATTATTCATTGTTATTTTTTTCGAAATTTTGTATCCGCAGTAAAAATTATATACGAAGGTAATCAATCGCACAAGTCATTTCAATTGTATGAACATGTGGCGAAATGAAACAAGGGTATTGCGACATAATACATTTTTTATTTGCACAGCCCTGCACTATTTCTATTGACAATGTGCCTAACGTCATGCTGCGGTGTGCAGCGCGATACACGGCCTAATCGACGCACAGATAAGCCGTTCTCGGCGTAGACTGTTATTTTTTATTATTTAATGTTCAATGTCAAGGTCGGCTCAATATCAAATGTGAATACCCTGGTGTGAGCCAGTGACGTACATTTTTTACTGATTTTATTTAATTGATTTTTTTCCTACTGACAGATGACAGCGTGACTCAATATTATTAATGAGTTCTTTTATCGCTTTGTTTTTCGTGACTTTAGTTTTTGTAACTAAATCCTTCTTATTGGAAGCACTCTTAAATTCCTTCACGACACATCACCGTAACATATATTTTTCTCGTTCGCGGAGATATTTTTATTTCGAGAGTATCTCAAAGTCTCGGGAACAAATAGATGTCTAACTAAAAAGTAAAAAATATTAGATACTTTTTGGTGAGACGGACATAAAATATATTATACATTAAATATATATATAAAATTTTGTATAATTGTGTAATTAGTAAAACAGTCTACCGGTAAAAGAAACTTCTGGTCCTGGTGGTAAATATTTTTTTTTCTGTGTGCCTTTCTAAGTTATTTATTTTAATAAATTTTTGATTAGATATTTTGATATATAATATAAAAATACAATACTATATAAACGAAATCATTAAATAATAAAACTCAAGTGGTTAGATATAACATTTCATATACATTTTTATACAATTTAATTCTTTCATTAAATAAGTTTTTTTATAAAATAAATTTGCCTTTTTAGTTCAAATAAGTAGCTACTTAAACTTAGTTTAAGTAGCTACTTATTTGCTCAAGATTTTTTTAATAGATTTTAAATGTTATTAAATAACACATTTTATTATTCTTAATGATTTTGATTTGAAGAAATAATCGACAATTTAATAAATATTATAATTACTAATATTTTCTCGGTAGAATTAGTAGGTATAGGTAGTCTTAAAAGTTTGCAATACACGACGAATAATCTCATAAATTATACATGTTATTAACCAGGTTTAATAATTGTATATTTTAATTTAAGTTAATGATTGTACCTACATATTATCCAAAAAATTATTCACGCCAATTCTGTAAATGTCTTATATAGCAATGTAACTTTTAGATTGTTATTTAAAGATCTTCAATTGCAATAAAATTGTACGTAAAATAATTTAAAAATAGTTTTTTCGCTTTGCTTCTGACGACGCAAAATTTTAAAAACATATTTATTGTTTTGGTTTCAATTCTTGCTAATCAGAAAAGAATTATTATCTTTTAAAACTATTGTAATGTGCTCACGGTAAAAAAATTAAATATTTTATTTTATTCTTGTTTTAATTCTACTTTACTTTTGTTTTAAGATACGTTTAATAAAAAAATTATGTCCCGCATAGGAATTTATAAATAAGTAAAATTTCTGAGATAAGAAGAAATTCTACTGTAATCATTATTTACATTGCACGCTCAAATATATGTTATAGAAAAGGAGTATCATCAACACCATCAACGATCTCTGAACATACTTTGCAGATAACTGGACGCTAGGTTCTCATCAACCGCAAAAACACACTGTCGACCCCAAACCATGTGTCAAGAACATGCGCCGGCAGCCGTCCGGGAAGCCGGCTTCTGAGCGCCAATTTACTCATTTTCTTCTTTCCGATCATAAGTTCCGCTGACTACTTGCGCGTATCTTTATTGTTCGGTCTAATTTGTCCCCATTTCTGTAAACTGTCAACTGTGAGTAGTCTTTCTTTTTTCCAACCAGTTCTAGTCTGGTTACACACGCATACTTAATACATCTCCGCGATTATAATCAAACGAGTGAGTGAATAGATGGTTATTGGGGTACTCATTCACTAACGTTACAGAACATCCTTTTGATTTTTCAGCTACACTTTGACATATGCATTTGTACACGCATATATCTCTCTTTCATAACATCATCGTATAACTATGACTGGTAGCCCCGACGTTCCATTAGATCATGGCTCATCTCTCAAAAATTAAAAGTAGTATATAATAATTAAAGAAAATATATTAATTTAACTTATAGATCTTTTAGAAACGCTCTGTACTTCAGCGAATTATTGTCAATTTATATACCTACTTCTGTTTTAATAGTAACATATATACAATTATTTTCGCGTATTACATTATTATGATTCGTGCATCGTAATAATTAAATTAGTCAATTTAAATCACTTCTTAACTTACGCCGTAATTGGGTATTGAATAAATAATAGTCGCGATAATATAATTTTGTTTCGACATTCCACTGTTAGTGTATGTTTTGGGCTTAATTTTGAGAAAATATATATATTGTGATGTTACAAAAGTAGGTCAGTAATTTAATTTTGAATGGGTGCCATATTTTTCCTACACAGAAGAAGCGCTTTGACCAATGGTAGCGCGGCGTGTTGTAAAATGACAAAATTGACGTTTTTTTAAAAAGTCAGTGAGACAGGCACGCTGTACTGTTATAAATAAATCTTGGATTATCCAGCTATGTATAAAGGAAGAATAACAAAAAATGTAAATACGGGTGCATCTTTGTGGGAAATAATCGTGCCTAATCTGCATTGTGTAACTTTTTTTCTAGGAAACGAGCAGTTTCCCTTTATTTTTCGACAATGGAGTTTTATTAAGATGGCAGCTTTATACCGATGGCGTCTGATATGATGGGGATTTTTCTGCTGATGTCATCTTTCCTTTTGCGATGGAGATTATTTGTTTCTTGGAGTCCTCGGTGTAGGCTAGCACACAATTTGTAAGACCTCAATATAAGTACCGGAAGTCACTTAGTAGTGTTATCTTATACCGAACTTTGTGAAATGTAGATGATATTATGAGAAGACAACTTGTGAATCTCTAAATTATTGGGAGTGATTTTATTTACTTAATCTAGAAATATTCTATCTTTCCTTGTGTATAATCGCTCCGTAATTATTTTGATTTGTTCTATGGTGCAGTTAGTATAAATTATTCGCAAATACGATCATCAGAATCTGTTATTAGTTAAGCCATTAGTACTGATGTTATTGGCTTGGACTTGCATTTTGAATGCAGTTGTCTGATTTTAATCTCCTAATGTTAAGCCATTATTGATAAGTTATTTGATTGTAATTTAAATGCTAAGTTTTAATTTTCCTAATATACTATTTTGTTAACTTCTTTCGGTGTTGGTAAAATTTATTATTACATTTATTTGTTTGTCCTTAAGTACAGTTTTGTAACATAAAAGATTTATAATAGTTTAGAAACGATTTAATAATTTTTTTGAAAGCACGCGTAGCACACGGGTTAATCATATAAATAAATATTACAACAAAAATATAAATGGATCTCCGTTACACTGTAAAAGAGAGTAAAAATAAAGATATTTAGATGAATGTATATATATTTATTACAAACTGTTAAGATCGGTGTACTTTGCACTGTGCTACTTTTTAATTAATTATGTTATTTTTGTTTGGGGAGGAGCAGCGAAAACAATATTGGAGTCGGCTGAAAAAGCACAAAAAACAATTCTCAAGGTAATAATTGGTCCTCCCTTTAGATATCCATCTGATCTTATATTTAAAGAGTACAATGTACTAGATATAAGACAAATCTTTATGTTGAGACTCGTTCAATATTTCCATGCTAACAACAACTCTCCTCAAACAATAAATCATGGACACAACACAAGACAAACGACAAACATCTTCACACCAGTTCCGAGAGCAACAACGACATTTTATTAAAGATTCTACATGTTCTTAGCTCCGAAACTATACAACACACTCAGTACCAACTGTAAATCGTTTAATTCCAATAAGATTACACAAATATGGACCTAATATATGATTCAATCAGGTAGAGATAAATTAGAAGCATGGCTATCCAACATTCTAATGTAATTTATACAATACCTTCAGAAATAACTCACTAGTCCTATAACATTCCCACTACATATATTCCTATTATATTTTTATTTTATTTTTACTTATGTATATTTGTAATTCTCTTTTTATTCCTGTCGATGACTTGAATAACACCACAACAGCACGAAAAAAAAAACTGGCTACTTTAACACAGACTTCAGTCTAGCAAAGTATATTTCAGAGGTGAAGTCTACTCCATCCCACACAATAAACTATGAATATAATTATGTCTTATGTTTATTATGTATTCACCTCCATTAAAACAAAAATATGTATGTGAATATATATATAAATAAATAAATAAATGATATTACCTATGTACGTAAAAATTTTTAAAGGTTATTCCATTATAGTCAATTCTACCTGCTTACGTCATAAAATCGACAACCTGATCACAATAATGAATAGATGCTGTAATAATGTTCGCGAAATATATTCCACCACATAAAGGAATCGCATAACATGATTTCAATATTTCGATTAAACTACGTTTTTTTTCAGTTTTGTGAAAACGTAAAACAAAACATGAGGTAATAAATTATAGCAACCGCCAATTAATTCGCAGGAACCATTTATGATTATACCATTGATTGTAGGAATTATACAGGCAAAATAAAATAACATTTAGGAATTATATATTTTATAGTCGGATACAACTATTGAAGGCACTGTCATGTGGACTCGTGTTTAACATTAATTTAAATTTGCAATGAAATATTTTTATTACTATTAATATGTGTATTTATTTACTCGAAGGACAAAAAGCGCATCCCTCGTGTGTATATAAAAGCTGCTCGTTAAATCTTCAATAAATTATCATTTTTTTATTTTTAGTATTTCAATATAAAAGGGGTAAAATTATTCTTCTTACACCATTCAACATGTGCCGGCATATGTATTTTAAATCTATATTGTTAATGGACGTACACGATATTCAAACGCTCAAAATTAGACCGAGAACGTAGATTATCATCATTATTATTCTATTTGAATATTTCGAAACAAACCATCATCATCTGTCAAATGTCATTATTTCTGTCTGCAATCAAAATATGATTGTTAAGATATAACAGACATGATTACATATATGTACGATCGATGTCTGCGTAAACTATGTAAGTATGTCTCTCATCTGTTCACTGTATATATTATAATCTCGGTTTTATCTTTCTCTGCCTACAATTCATAGTTTCTGCAATGAAATCTCATACATACTTAATACTAAATAGGCTCAGTTTATAAGCGAAATTATATTGTAGTCGGTTGTAATATAGCCACGTTCGCATTACACCGTAAACACCTATTGCAAACGTCGATATCATTGTATTTCGATATCATTGACTTTGGAATCTATGCGTTTTACAGTGCACGAATTATAATTAAGATATTTTATAATTTTTTCTCAGGCTCGTTTACAAAATGCCTTCATTTTAATATTAATTATCTATTATGTGTTTATAAGACTACTAAAATGAAATGTAAATAAAATAATACTTACTATTTAATGTGTAGTGCATGATACAACTTAGTATGTAAGGTCTTCTCTTTTGATTACATTTAATGTTTCCGAAATTTCATGAATATAATATAATTAACATTTTTTTAAATTTAATATCTCAACGTTTTTTTAATTTTTATGTAGCATATTTTTTTAGCTAAATTAAATTGTAAATAAAATAAAATTGTACCTAGATTTGCCGCAGCGGAAATAAGGTTACCAAAGCTTGCGTATTGTACAATATATGGTAAATAATAAACAGGATTAAGAAAAGGTCCGTATGGTAGTTAGGACACGTGGAACGTATTAGCGTAAAGATTTACAATGCGAGTGTTCATGCTACCAAATATAATAAAATCTGCAAAAGTCTTGATAAGACCAGGTAAACCAGATTCTGTGTGTTGTGTGTCTGGACAGAAGAGTGACATTGTATGGCAAAAACATTAAAGGCAATTTACTTTAGCATTACATAATTATACAAACTAATAATTATACGAACATAAAAAAAAAAACATTTTTAATAATACCAAGCTATGACCTATGTTGTCCTGTAAAAATAGGTTAATGACATTTTGACATTACAAACATATCAAAGAAATAACTGATTAATTGAAAATATTCGCCGTAATCCCGATAAATTTACTTGTCATCGATTTTTTACTACACTTTGGTTACACCGACAGATAATGGATTACATTAATATATTAACTATTTAATATATAATAATAATAATAATGTCTTTATTCCAGCGTGATCAGGATTTTTTTTAACCCGATTCGCCATAGAGATAATACATATTATATTATACATTATTAAGGCTATGAAAAAGAAAACCGAGGAAAATATTAATAAATAATAAAAAATTAAAAAAAGTTAATTAAAAGTAAAAAGGTCACACATATATACACACAAAATATAAATATTATATATATAACTACTTCAGTCATGGTCATTGTATATGTAGCTATTCTATAGGCGCTGCCATTTTCTGGTCAGGGAACCAGCTTTCCGTGAGAGTGCCGCTTGCACCAGAGAGTCAGTGCTGAGCTCTAGCCCCAGCTTTACTCCAGCAACTCGATGTGTCAGAAGCGGAACAAATCCATATATACTTCGGTAAACATTGTAGATGCGCTACAATAACGCGCCAATCCGAACAGTATTCTGTATATGTTGTTGTACTGATTCGGAGATGGTTATACATTACTTGCTTGTATTTCGATCAGAGCTCGCAGGTATACATACTGGTGAAGAACGATTTAAACAGGATGCTCTTCACCTCCTTACTGCATCGGTAGAAACGCCGTGACAGCATATTTGCACGAACGTTCAACTGTCTCCTCTGCCGTTCTATATCATCATCGTCTTATCCATCTCCATTGAATATATGGCCAAGGTATTTGACCTTATTTTGAACATTTAATTTCGTTAATATATAAAATGTTAAAATTTATTTTTGTACAAATGCTTTCTAATAAACACTGCAATACCACACAACTCGCATCGCCAGCCATGTTATTGCTGCTACATCGGTTGCCAGTACAGTCGTGCCTTGTAGTGATGAGAAAAATGCTATTCTTGACTCACAGGTGTGATTACGATTGGTATTCGATAATACCAGTGATTGAAAACTATGACTGTGATCACTATTTCATTCCATGCGCTGCACGATATCACAACACATTAAATAATTAATGGAACAAAAAACGAATATTAATATTAAAGGTTCAATTGCGTTAAAAAAATATTCTAACATAATTAATTAATAAAAATCTAATTTAAATATTATCACGAAGAGAAAAAAATCTTTTTATAAAATAAAAGTGCATTTTTCGGATCAAATTCCCAGCATTTGCTGTTTTACGCATATTTCGGCGTAAACGGTCAAATTCCCAGCAAACAGGCGTAATTTTTTTATCAAAATTTACTAGACGACGCTGTTCATGATTATGACGTCATTCCTTCATAGATTTTTGCGTATTCATTTCATAAAAATGTGAAAAAATTTAATAGTTCCATCTATTGGAAAGTTAAAAAAATAATAATAATGCTAAAAAATTAATTTACGAATCACGATGTAGTCAAATATTCAATCACTGATAGTGAGTGTAACTCAAGATATCAGTGATTGACTCACAGTTCGCGACTTTGTGCTCATCACTAGTGCCTTGACTGTACTTGAGTTTAATACGTTTCGTGACGGAGCTCGCAATTCAAATTACTCGTATGTTTAAATTATTATATTTTTTTGTTTCATATTTTTAAATATAAATAATGTACTTATAAATGACGAATATTATATAAAAACATAATACAATATAATGTACTGCAATAAACACACAATCACACCATCAGTGGCTTCTTCATATTTTCATGGATAGATGGCCGCTGTTTAGAAATTATATTAACGACTTTGGCTAGCATTATAGCCTTTCTCGACTCCTGCTTCAGTATGGGGCAGATCGTAGAATTGCTACTCTCGTACTGCTTCGCCAAGTCGACTAAATGCACACCTTGGTTATGTGTTTGTATAATTTCTTTCTTTAATTTAATGCGCATCCTTCGCTTCTTTTTCTCAGCACTGTCCAACGCACTCATGTTCTTCGGAACCATGGTTAGAAAAACGAAGTTTTGCAAAGGAAACCGCTTGAAATGAACGAGTGAGACACGGAATGCTGAGTGGATGTTGTGACGTTTACTGTGTCGTTCGCTGCGCCAACTAGCGGTGTAGTATCTGAAGCTGGCTCGTAACCCGAATTTTAGCTCTCAACTCAAAGCAAAAAATCGGCCGAGAAACTCGAAAGTATCTCGAAAAACTCGTTAGTTAAGAAACTCGCAAGTCAAGGTACCAATGTATTTTTAATAGGTATTTAAAAAAATTTTCAAGCGTCATCGTTTTAAAATTTAATTTCCAAAATCAACTATCACACTCATCCCTCGATTTACGCGGTATCCGTTTTCACTTTTATGCGGTTTTTTTAAATCAAACTTGTCATGTATCAAGAAATTTACAAGGATTTAATTAAAAATAAAACACAAAAATTAATTACAGACGATTTAATCTGGATTGATACAGAAAAACCTGCTACTAGATATGAATCTGATGATAGTGGTGATTTCGAGCCAACCTGAAAGAAAAAAATGGTTTCATTAGTCATTAATAAAATTACAATTTTGTTATAAATTTATTTTGAATTAATTAAGCTACATATTTTACAATTTTTTTTCTCTTTCTCATGTTGATATACATACGTCTATTGTATGTACTCGTGCTTCGATTTACGCGGAATTTTCTGGAACGTATCTACCGCGTAAGTCGAGGGATGAGTGTATTACGCTATACGCTGATAACGGTGGTATACAC
Organism: Eubasilissa regina; assembly: GCA_022840565.1. Taxonomy (NCBI): domain Eukaryota; kingdom Metazoa; phylum Arthropoda; class Insecta; order Trichoptera; family Phryganeidae; genus Eubasilissa; species Eubasilissa regina. Next base: position 5,967,635 of record JAINEB010000003.1, read on the forward strand.
TCTGTATATTTAGCAGACAGTGTTGAAGTGCTGCCGATAAAACAATATTATTTTATAATATAAATATTTCTAAATATAAAATTATACGTACAAAGTGTTAGGGAATATGGCTGTGGGCTACTAGTATAAAAAGGAAATGCAAATTTTGACGAAATAAAGATATTCGTAATTCAAAATTCGAATATAAAAATTTTCTAAATTCAGTCGAACTTCGAAAATATTTACATTATTTTTTGGTCAATACTAATAATAAAAAACAGCTTATTTAAGATGACAAATTCATTATTATTTATTGTATAATTTTTTTTATTATTTTCCAACGATATTTTAAACAATTTTTTCTATGTTTTCTATTTTAATGAAAGACCAGATAGTTTATATACGTCAATGTAACCCATTTGCTCTATAACACATTCATATGCATTGTGGTCATTTACTAATGATACGAGTTTAAGTCCCGTGTTTATATGTTGTATTATCCGGACTACGCATAGTCCTAATTATTCCGGATAATCGAGGTTTTACTATATATATCAAATAACGGTAATAAATTAAAACTGCCCCAATGTACCTTGTTAAAAAAATATCGATAATGTAACAGGAAGCCAAGAAAAAATAACTAAATACACGCTATACACCGCACTCGACAAAACAAATCTCAACACTGATCCGCCAGTTTTCGGACATCTCTTTGATGCAGTCGCGATCTTTTGTTTTGTGTTTATCAGGTCGCCGTCTTTTGTCTGCATAAGTGCCGGGCGAGTGAATCGGTTCCTTTCATGAAGGCGTTATTTTTCTCACTTTCTAAGAACGATCTCTTCGAAATTCCCCTATTGTTCTGCGATAAGGTACTCATTGTGTAGTCGTTAGTCTGTAATTGTAATAATATTTTGTTTTTATATGTTTAGAATTCGGAATTCGCGTAAAAATTTTCGGAATTCTAAATTATATTTTTGAGACCGAATTTCGGAATTCTTAATATTTCGAAATTTCGTATGCAATCCCTAGGTATAAACATGTCTTTAGTCATGTATAACATCAGTATAAGAAGTCAATCACGGAGTATATTGGACTGGGGTAGTATACATTACAAAATATACTTATTTATAATATTGCTGTCTGGTTTTCTTCTTCTTCTTTTAAATAGGCAATCCACCCTTCTGTCTGGTGTTCCCGAATCAAAATAATATATACGCAATTTTAAAATCAAGAAACAGTAATAAAATCTATAATATTACGGTTTTAAATTAAAAATTTCAAATTTCGTATACTCAGGTAATACAGAAGTGTAGGAAATGACTCTTCAGTCAAATATAATGACTAAATTTTCTTTCATACTTTCCTAAGCTTTACGCACCGAATGATATATTTAAATTTTTATATATTTATAATAGAAAAAAACTTTATTTTTGCAGTAGACGTATAAATTTTTGGATATATTATTTATTTTATCTGTGATCTAAGCCATCTTTACTAAGTATGAATATTCTCACCTGTCTACAATTCATGTTTTGTAGTTGTAGTTTGCATTGAATATTATTATTATCATCTGCCTCGATGGCATATTCCGATGCCCCTATACAGCTCGCTGAACACAAAACGAACAAGTTGGACACAATGTTCGCAAGACAAAGCCGTAAATTACACGACAGCATTCCTGGACATGATTTAATGCCGCAAAAAGTCTGACCCAATAAAAACAAAAGTTAAAATAATGGAAACATAACAACCGATAGACCGGACGTGAAACTGTGCCCGGAAACTCGCAATTTTTACTCCAATTCATAGATAGTCTAAAACCTGAGTCTTTTGTGTCTGGGTTTCAGGGCTATTCTGTCTTTGCAGACAGTTTCAGACTTTTTAAATTATACATTATTTTCAATTTAAAAAAAAATGTTACCACAACAAATTTTTGGGTGCAGGTGGCTTCCCAAAATCCAACTCCCCGAATGCCATCTTCCCGAATGCCATCTTTCCGAATGCCATCTTCCCGAATGCCATCTTCCCGAATGCCATCTTTCCGAATGCCATCTTCCCGAATGCCAACTTCCCGAAAGCCTAACATCTCGAAAAAAAATTATATACATATCTAGAAGTGATCCAAATTAGAAAACGTTATATTCAATTAACTCATCGATTTTATATTATATTTAGAACTGAAAGTAAATACAAAAATAAATTGATATAAATAATTAAGCATATCAAAAATATTAATAAATGTATTCAATTCGAATACAAAAAAAGCAATCTGTTATTACATAAGAAGGGGAGTAGCTAAGATGGCAGAGTGACGTTATTTTGACGTCAAATTTTTTTTGAAAGTGCCAGTTATCGATCCTGGTACTGGTAAATGTGAAAATAAAACACAAGATAACTAAAAAGTAAATAATATTTATATTTTTTTTAACCTACTATTAAAAATAATATTCTTACTTTCGTAATGCGCACAATTACATATAATACAAAGTGTAACAGACCTAGTCCACAATATTTTATGGACTGACTGACTAAATTACAAGTCAAAAATTTTCAAGGAATATGCGCTTAATCTCAACCATGTCGGAGATAAAAGAAATCATAATTATACGATTATTTCGATTAATTTATATGTTTTATTGATTCCAAATTATATTTTAAAATACAAAAAATTAAAGGTGATTGAATTTATTTTTTGTTACGTGATTTATTGCCTGAAACAAAGATTTAGATTAATAATAGATAAATTTCGCAAATATTTATTGATTATTATTTTGTAAAAATTTCGAACAATAATATTTTCCGTAACGGTATAGAATTTGCACATATTCCTTGAAAATTTTCTACTTGGAATTTAGTCAGGTATCCAACAGTAAAATATTATGGACTAGGTCTGTTACATCATGTATATTGCTATTACGTTGTCCTTTACAACCTCTCTTCTGTAACGATCTTTAATTATCCTTTTTTTCTTAATTAATACATGGTTTTATATAACACACCCTACGATAATAGTCTTAATCTAAGATTGTAATCAAAGCAAGTGCAGATCTGATTTAGTGTGTCGGTTCTTCGGATACATGTATTGTAAAAGATTCTCCATACAAAATGAAACAGACAACTAATAATTCAGTACTAAATTTGTTCTATAAATGAAAGATTAGAGAAAAATAATCTTTTTACTGAAAATATAACTCACGTACAGTTGGGCCACACAGTGGCTAGGGGCATTGCGTATTTTAAATTACTTATAAAACGAAATGTAATACAGAATCTACTGTGTACGGTTTTCTGGCCGTGAATATCTGACCTTTCTGGCCACTTACACAGAAGATTCTGAACGGCCGTGAAAACCTGAGAACCTTTTAAATGTTTGTAGTACAGGTTTGTTATATTGAATTACTGCCATCAGAGGCAAAAAACAGTAGCTACAAATTATGTAGTTGAATTTATGGCATTGTTAGTTTATAATTTGTTTCGTAGATGACAATATTTATTTATATTATTGCTATTATGGACCGTATAACTTTAGCGAGATACAAATAAAAAACAAACGTTATCCACAGATCTGTCTGCAAAGGTAACAACCCCCGTTCATCACGGACTTCGGCGAGTGCGAATTCGTTGTATCGCGATTTTTTTTTTTTGCCTTGGCACTTGTCTTACTTTGACATATACAAGAAATCGTCATAATAAGTGGTTGCACGTGCGTGCTATCTTTCTTTCTCGCTTACTCACATCATATACATGAGCTATACGTAAAATTACGAGCGTGAGTAAGACAAAAGAACGCCGGTATGCCGGTGCCTGGTACGGTTGAGTATCCTTCAGTATAATCATAGCTGAGTGTCAAACGTACAACTTACATATTTTTTATCTCTTCGTAATTTTTAAAATGTGAAAAATCGGTCGGCTGTAAGAAATGAACTGCCATACCATGTCCCAAGAAAATGATGTCTCGGAACCTGTTCAGGAGCGAAAGTTAAGTGTCAAAATCATTGAAAATGATGGTTTCTCTTCACAATCAATGCCTGGAGTTATTAGAAGAAAACAATGAAGATTAAGAGGGAGCGAGTGCTGTGAAGCTTGGTTGTAACGGATTATTTGACATTAATTGGCAAATTTTGCTTATAAACGCAGACAGGCCAAACAAGGAAATCTAAATGAATGAATTATGTTATATATGACATTTTTGTTGTTATTAATAATGTTCATTTTATTAATAAAGTGTTTTTTCGATTTTTAAAATGATTTTTTTAAATCTTCCGTTGATCGCGATATTTCGCTTATCGCGACCGTGTCCAAAACGTATCCCCCACGATCAACGGGGGGGTTACCTGTATATTATATATGTAGTTTTATTGTAATTTAAAAAATATCGTAATCTATATAGATATATGGAATTCTTAGGTTTGCCCAAATATGTATACGAATGTTTATTCCAATTTCAATAATCTGCTATTTCTAACTGTTTTTCTGACAAATAACTAATTCATTATCCATTACTATTTCAATTATGAAAGAATAGTGAATTTAGATGTTTGATGATGACCGAATGTTTTAAATACGAAAAAAACCCGTTACTTGTATCGATCTTATGCATTATATCACCCCTGCATAGAATGTGCGTAATGACTGGCTCCCTGGAATTTTCATAAATGTAGATGGCATTAGTAGTTATGAAAGATGAGTACATATACGTTCTTTTATGATTAAATATATTTTATAATAATTTGCGCTGTAAAGAAAAATCAAATATATAAATCAAAAATTCAGGTACCTACATAATATGTGTATAAATATGACATGTTTATGGAAAGATTCTAATGAACCATAAAACTTAGGAAAAAATTACACACCATAAAAATCTGAAAAAACATCGTTATAGTAGTAGGTATTTAATTTATATAAAATAAAGGCCTCTGATTTCACCTTTCGAAAAAAAATAAACGTAAAGTAAATTTTATTGTATATTATTTATTTTCTTTGCAAAAATGTTATATGGCTTTATAATTATAACTAGCAAACCATTCACAAAATACTTATCCACACAACGGAGAGAAAATAAATCACACTGTCATATGGACATTATATAATAATACATACATAAATTATTATGAAAATAAACATTTAATAATAAACTGTAAAAAGAATGTTCTACAATGAAATAAAAAAATCAAAGCCGCCCGAACAGGGACTTGAACCCTGGACCCTTGGATTAAAAGTCCAATGCTCTACCGACTGAGCTATCCGGGCAAGTGACCGTATTGTGAGAAATGAGTAATAAGACTAGAAACTACGTTGTTTTACTATAAAATAACATCAATGGACTTCAGACTGACTAAGGATATTGTTATTTTTTTGTAGAAGTTCAATACATATAAATATTTGTTATGATGGACATTCATTATTACGCATAAATAAATAAATTTAAATATGATATGTCGGTGTAGGGCGAATAGTTACTACTAAATTCAAAATGGAAATCCTTCCAGTCGCCTGTCAGCAGGATTAGGAATCTTTATTCAGGAAAGAGGGATAGGTACATTTTGAGGACAGTAACGTACAATTATATTGAGGATAATAACTAAATATAAGTATGAAACAAGGATACTTCAAACGAAAGAAGCAAATTTATGTAGTAAATAGATTTTGTAAATAGAAAATTTTAGTACCCTTTGTAGGAATTATTGTATTATATTTTAATTTTTTCTCCCCTGGATCACCCGCCCCTGTGGCCTAATGGATAAGGCATCGGCCTCCTAAGCCGGGGATTGTGGGTTCGAGTCCCACCAGGGGTACATATATTTTTTCTTCCACGTCAATTAATTATGAAAATTGGTATATTCTAAAATCTAACATTATACCTAATTATGTACACTTTACATGAAATTACCATTTATATTTTATACAAATTGATTAAAATATTTTATTCCGATCAACCTGAATTCTTCCTCAAAAAAGTATATAACGCAGGTAATATTGTCATATCTTTTACGTTTACATTACAGCAAACATTTTCGGGGATTGCTAGTGAAATAGTTACAGGCCTGTATTAGCGCCGCCTGCCGGAGCTAGGTGCAACGACCAGGTCGTCTCAAGGGCATCGCGTTGTGTCTACTTCTGCTTATCCCTACTTTGTCCTACCTGGCTTCTGGCGTGTTTCATTTCGCCACAGACGGTTCAGTGTAATTTATCATCATGGTCCTGCCCTATTCACATTTAGGAAAAGAGATACAAAATTTAGGTGTATTTGGAAAACGCGCCGCACTGTTGGACCAAGAAGCGTTGTATACCGATAGTCTTCAAGGGAAATATTTTTCTACGCCATATAATTTTTAATCTTTCGCATTTTTAATGTAATGTTAATGAGTATTTATTATGCATGGGTATCTTCACTGATCAACAAGATTTTATACAGATCAATATACATTTAAGTACTATATTATGTTCTAATATCTTACCGGGGGCGTAGCTCAGATGGTAGAGCGCTCGCTTAGCATGTGAGAGGTACCGGGATCGATACCCGGCGCCTCCAATTCTTTTTTTTTTCGCTTTGTTTCTCTAAAATTATTAGTAATAAATTTTTTTATATACAAACAACTGTTTACCATCCCAGAATTATTTTTTTCTCTAATTTATCATTTAACTATTATCTCAAAATTTTTCATGATTACTTTAAAATACATCACGCTTTCAATAATTTCATATCTGCTTTACAGCTCATCAACCGAGAGAAATAACGCCGTTAGGGAGGTGTCGAAAATCGTTCGTCTTTTCGCCTAGCGTAGCAGGTGAAATGACGCGAAATATGGTGTGGGTAGATGAGAGAGAGTTCGGCGGGGGGAGTTGGGTGATGTAGAAAGTGAGGGTGCGGGCGAGAGTGAGGGTGCATGGAGTAGGCTGTAAGTAGTGGTGGTACATTCAGTCTGCGACCTCGCTCAAGGTCGCCGGTGCTCGGCCGGTTTGAAATAGTACATTACTTCTCCCAGTGGACTTAAGATGAAAGAGTATTAATAATAAAGAGTAGTATTTGCAGTAAATCAAACGTTTTTCTGTTTTGTCTCGTGAATCTTACGTAGGTAAACATTTTTATGTCCGGCACGAAGGACCAACAAAATTAATTGAATTAAGCATTAACATTAGTTTTTAAAAAATATATTATTTACCTATATGTATATTATGAACCATTTAATAAACTGTTCCTCTATTGAAAATGGTACAAATTTATAAATAAATAATATAAATTTTCAACAACATCTTAAATATATTAATATTCTTTTTATTACTGCGACAGATTATTATTTTTTTTAATACACAACCACATACCTGTTCGTATCTTGTATTGATGAAAAAGAAGTAAGAATAACAAAAAAAATTAAAAAAAACATCAAACTCTTCCATATAATATGCATAACATAATTTCCTTATATCCATCAGTATCGCATAGCAACATAAAACAAACCAATATTAACAAACCAATCAATTTATCATGTGAAAGTATGCAGTTATCGGGGATATTTTATAATAACAAAGTTAATTATTTTGTTAATATATTTTCGTTGATTTTTTAAATAAATTAATGCTATTAAAAATATTTAATTCCCGGGTTGTTTATTGTATACAAAATAATTATTAATTGTTCATCATTCAAACAAAAATTTAACAACCAAACCCCAGCTCGTCACTGCAAATTGCAGATTTTTATCAACAAATCACATTTTCTAAATGTAGTTCAGATTTTTCAAGTTGTTCAGTTTCCAAGAAGAGTTCAGCTTGCACTGGCTTCACAATTTTGATGGCCTGGCTGGATCGATTCTGCCTCTTGCACCATTTCTAGACACTGCGGCGGCGGCCATGTTTGTTGTTCTCGTATTTTGGCGGACTGTCACCGCTGACAGCTAAAACTTCGTAAACATTTTAAATAAAACAATTTGATAAATAGAATCAGATCATTGTACAAAATACGTTGTGTACGATGGGGCATAATTCCTACTGGTGAATATCTTCACTAATGTCCCCGAATGATGAATGCAAAAATAAATCACCAACGACTTAAATTAATAATATTATTTTTTATAAAATTTGTGCCTAAAGTAACCTGCACAGTATCGCGTGTACCTCATGCAAAAAAAAATCTATTTGATATGTTTTGATCGGTACACAGGCGTATGCACCTTAAAGTTCATCGATATTCGTTTTATATTCAAGTTCATGCCGCATTTACCTAATGCATTATTTTATCAAAATTATCTTTAATAATATTCTTCTCAATTTAATTTGATCAAAATATTCGTAATTTTTTTTACATGTTCTCTGCCGGCAAATAATGGTACTAATATAAACCCTGGCGATTGTGAATAAAACTAACCGCGACGCCATCCTTTGAAAACAATAATATTATGTCATCACTCTAGCGACAGTTATTGTTACTATCATAATTTAACAAATGACACTTGAATATTGTAAAATATGACACTTCCTATACCTACATTAAATATAATATGATTTAATTGAGATTTATTTAGGACCTAAGACCAGAGAAGTTTGCAAATAATATATACCGACCTTTAATTTTCCGTGAGCAGTGCACCGTTCCGCCGAATTTCATTTCTGCCACCCTATTTCCAGCCCTTTTCCCGCCTATCCAGACAGAACCCCCACCCCTGTCGTAAGTGACGCACGCTACCCCCTCCACTCCAGACTAAATTCTATATTTTATGTGCGAAGTCTATAGCTGAATAAAGACAGAAACGTAATACGAAATCAGTCACCGAAATGGTTTATAAATAACCATAAAAATGTTTTTTTTTTGTCTCGCGTGTCACTTCGTCGATAACAAAAGAAGTAATAGGATAAATTAGTACCATAGGGATGACATAAGAGCACAGCCCGAATATAAAAGTGAAGCCATCGGGGTTACGGAAGCGTTTGTTAAAATTCCGTCGATTTAAAGTATTGTTAGTACTTATCAGTGAAAATAAATGCAGCCTTTATTTTTTTGGTGTAGTATGATCAATGTTTTACTACGCAACTCACAATCTTCTCACAAAGCAAATAAGAACAAATAAGGTGGCATTGAGGTAAAGTGCAGTAACCTAGTTACAACCTGGACACTCTTCGACTTTATTGGTGCCTTCGAAATAAGATGATTAATTATTTCATAAATAATTTACAAATCCAAAATATGTACATTAATGTTAATAACAATATATATTAGCGGATTTTGGACTGTCAAAAAATTTCCATTAAGAATTTAATTATGAAAATGTTCTGTTTGGCGTATGACATTTAAATGAGCTAAAAAAATTAAAAATACAGATATAATCTATTATTTTTATTCCATGATTTTAAATACAAAGTTAGTCTGTATGAATGTAATATGCTTAGTATGTTAAAAGTGACTTCATAAATGGCTTCGTTTACTATTCGTATTTGTCTTCCATTGACTCTTTATTAATACGTGGAAGTACTAAAATGCATATTAAAATAGCGCTTTATTAAATAGATTAAAACCGAGAATTTAATGTTTTATATGGATCACATTAAATCAGTAAGGTATCGCTTGGAACGTTATTTCTAATGGAATGAGTAAGTACTTTCTTCTACGATTTGTCAAAAACACGAACAAGCCAGAAACACTGAAAATTAATCGTGTTCAATTGACTAGTACTAAATATATCTTCTCTGTATTTTGTGCTCAAGGAATCAATGATGCTAACTTTCCAGAACCGTATTGAAAATATAACTTTTGGTTTATACGGTTTATATATTTTTGCTCAAACCCTTTCAAAAAACATAAAATCAGGAAACAGTGTAACCATAAGAAATAAAAAGAAAAAATAATTTAAAAAATCAAAGATCGTTGTGTACACTATCAGAAGTTATAATAATAGAAAAATATCAAGTGTTGTTCTGTCTTACAAAAAAAATTTGAATTCAGCTTTCAATTATTTCATTATTCAAGGCTGACATTTTGGCTACACTTCGAGATGAAGTGTTTTATTATCGTATCACGAAAAAGTATATTTTTTCATTGAGTGAATCTAATATTTTTGATATTTATAGTGTTAACCTAAAAAAAGTATGAATTTTAATTAATTTAGCGTCTTTCCTGTTTTTTTTTTTTTTTAATAATAAGGATAATAACTATCCTAGGAATATCAGTATCGAAAGTTAGTGGCTTTTCAACGACCATGATATAAATATACTAAATGGTTTTCTTTTTTTATCTTCAATAATATACAGGATTATGAAAAAACAGGTTGCGTTTTGACAAAAGACAGCCTCTCCCGTTTAACGAAGACCGAACAGGTTATTTATCATTAGATTCATTTTCAAAAATATTCCACAAAAATATCAAATCACAATAAAATAAGTCGAGCGTCAAAATAAAATAATTATCGACCCGTTCTCAAAATTTATTCGTTAGTAGTATTTGATTAATTATACGATTGAACTATAATGTTAACCAATTTCCTAACTTTAAATATTACACTTTGAAATTGACATAACGAGCGTAATCCTTCCCAAACCATGCAGTAACACAGGTCTACCATTCCAGTTAACCTTGTAATATTTCGGTAAATACACACAACATAAAATTCATACTTTAGTTAATCCTAAGGAAAATATTTGTGCTTAGAAATGACTAGTGAAAAACTAATTATGACAAGGGGATGCTACAAAAATAATTACTATGTTGGCCAAAATACCATTTGTGGTATGACAGAAAGAGATCACAACATTAATTTCACAGTAAAATAAATAGCAATCATGCGAATAAAAAATTATGTCTCTTTCTCACTAATTAAATGAAGAAAGATAAGAAGGAAGGTAGCATTGTATAGAATTTGATGAATGTTTCAAATTATATTATTATATTAACCCCTTTTTCACATTTAATGGTAAATATTTCGAATAAATTTGCGTCATTTGAAATATATATTTTTTATTAATTTGAAATTTTTACAATTTTTTTTTATAATATGAGTTATTAATTAAGTATTGTACATTATTAAAATTACATGTTTTTTATTCGCCTATCTCTTGTGCTTGGAGAGGGAGTTATATAGAGAGTTATACATTTGTAGTCTATAATTATTTATTGTCTATTTCATTCATTTAATTTCTTTCAAAGCTCTTTTATATCTTTAATTTGTGTAGGGAGGCTATTGAAGTTTTTTTTATCCCTAAGTATATAAAATTTTGCTGATTGTGTTTGGTGTTACATTTAGGGATTTAAAAATTATTTTTAAGCTTTACTGATATGCTTGTTTTAAATTTTACAGTGTTATTTTCTTTAAGTAATTGATTTTTTTCATAATTTTACTAATTTAAAATGATAAAAAAAAAACTCTAATTTATTACGGTAACACGAGTTGACAGTATGGATGCGTACGGTTATTTTATATCACGGTATGGTAAAGGTTAAGGAAGACTTGACGATTAGATCCAAATTTAATGTATTGAAGACGTTGAACAAATAATGAATTTTGTAATTATGGCACAAGGATAATAAACAATTTATTTAAACTTTAATCAATCAATTTTAAATTATTGTTTCGGACCATTTAGCAAAAAATTTATTTCCATTCAAAAGAATGGAAATTTTTTTTTTTATATAAAAACCGTGATTTAGAAGATTTTAAGAAATAATATTAATTATACCAAAATTAACAGCAAATCTCAGCTAATAAATAATTTATACAGCTGATCGACTGTTTGAGAAATATATTGAGTTTAACAACCGATTCACGCAAACCGGTTCGAATCTGTATTGAATCTTACACAAGTCATAATTATATATAGTAGGTAGTAAATGTGGATGATTGATTGTTTAATATTCCCAGACGTTTAAATTTTAAAATGTTGAGAAGAAAGTTTTTTAACTAGCATGAAATAAGTAACAGAATAATAATAATACAGAATTGAAACACGATGCAACTATAATATATTGTGGGATGTCCGTAGAGGTGGACAACTTTTTTTAATAGGATTAAAATATCGCCGCATGGACTCTTCAACTTTTATAATATTATATGTTGACTTATTTTTACTATTTATTAATTAGTTGGTTGTGTAATTGAAATATTCGAACGTAGTTCTATAATTTATAAAACAAATTAAATTGATCAATTCGAAAAATGTAATTATTAATTTATTTTTTTGCGATACCATAGAAAAATATCCCGGTGGTAACTAAATAATTTTTCCATAGACATTTTTTTCTGTATATATATCTAATTGATTAATTTAATTCATTTTAATGTTAAGAATTTAATTAGTGATTTGTTGGATTAAGTTTAATCGTTTTGTTAACATTTCTAAATATTCCCGTCAAACAATTTGCTCGTGTTTATAATTTAATCTTATTAGTTACTCACTTTGTTATTAAACTTGTCGTTCAAATAAAGACAGTCGAGTAAAAGCCGAAGGCAAACAAAACCTATGTTCTGAATAATTACAACTTCACAATAAGAATGTGTTTTCCTTAATAATATATGTTGTATCAACGTGTGCAAAATTTAATAAAAATGAATTGATAATTCTGGCGTCTGCAGTCGGTTTACTCAAAGATATTTGAGATTCTGTAAAAATAATGTAGATGGCTTTCAAATAATGGAACGACAGGTGTATTAATTTGAAAAATGTAACATATAGGTTCGAAAATTTGTCAAGAAAAATACTGGCGTTATAGCACAAAGGTAGTGCACTTCCCCGGATTGGAAATAGAGATCCAGGTTCGATTCCCGGTGACGCAAAAACAATATTTTTCGACAAAATTGATTTTACATGTATATATTTATAATTAATACATTAATTTAGTATTTAAAATTAAAAGCATTAAACAAGTATTTAACCATCTAAATATGTATGTCGCTCTCTAGATCACGATAATCCGAGACGGCATCTTACCTAAGGCAACTCTAAAGTGGGTTGCTTTTGTATGTTTCGCAATATATGTTATTGCTTTCGCTTCGTACTGATGAAAAATAATTTAATGCGTGCTTTGCGGTTTCCTAACACACGTAGACTGAAATAATATAACGGAATATCCTGTGATTGCATAAATAGAAGAGAAATCAAATGAGATTAAACATCCTTCCTATCCAGTGTTGAAATAAACGCAATCCTGACGTTGGCAATCGAACAAATAAGCAAAGTCCGTTTGTTTTGGAATCAGGGGCAATGACGCTAGAAAATTAACGAACGATTAGTCAGGAAATTTCTTCGAGTATAAATTTCGAACAGGAATATTCGACTGACGTCCCTAGTGAAGGGTGTTGTCTGGATATCCATCTACCGTCAGTTTCATTAGGGGAAGCCATTATTCACATCGGACGTCGATTGCTATCAATCGTCCATTCAGCAGTGCCGTGCGGTAGGTATAGATTTAGGTTATGCTGTACCAATGATACTATACAATCGTATATATTTCGTTTAACCAACGTCTTTGGACAAAATAAATTCGTCGTTTATACGATCCTACCATGTATTTATTTATAATTTTAGAGTACTATTAATAGTGTTTTTATAGTTTAAGTTTTATCGTGAAATAATACTTTCTTATCTATATAAAAAATGTATGGACGTTTTTAAGAACACTTTCTATGACTGGACACGATTAATTTATTTTTTGAAAATCCTTAACGTAATAATTATAGAAAATAATTAGTTTTATTAAAGATTAACGTAGGAAATAGTCTGCTAATTGCTTTTTGTTTTTTTCAAATCGAGAACCAATCCACTCACCAAATTTAAAATCAACAGGTTAAAAACAGTAAGATAGTAAAATTCGCAAATTAGTAAAAGAGGAAGTAGACACATTAATGATTTGCACGCAGTTGTAACCATTTCTAATGTTATTCTGTTAAAAAATAGCATAGGTAACGACTCCATACAAAACGGATCAACCGAAAAGAATTTTTAATTCAGTAAATAGCCATTTATATGACTCGAGTAATTCACTAGCTTAAAGACAGAACTGAGTAATGTAAATAGCACGATCCGGTGAATAAAAAAGAGCGCCATGAGTACAGCGGTGAGAGTTCGTGAGTTTTTAGAACTGCCCAATTGAAGTCTCTACTGGTACACAGATGGTGCTTATTGAAAAATAATGTTTTCGCATATGTTAATTCAATTTTTTAATTTATATTTGTTTCCCAGAATTTTTAGTTATGCATAGCTTTTTTGCTTGTATGTACTGCACGCCCCTGCCATTTAGCATAGCGGAAGGATAGCTGTTTGTTGTACAAGCAATAAATTGTTAATCTATTTGTAAATAGTATAATTACTTCTTAACTTCTCACTTAACGACCGCCTCGTTTAACGACCGCTCACAATTTCGACCGTTAAGTCCTTTGTACCAGAACCATCTAATCTTTGCATCAGAAGCAACAGAAGGGAAGATTTACAATGTTAATGTTGTAAGATGTGTCGCGTCGTTTACCTATAGCACCAAAAAAGCAGTCGTCTAACTACGTTGAGGACACAATTTATAAAGCATTACGTTTTTCATTCAAATAAAATAAAATTGTGCTATGCAGCATAGAATCTCGACTAGAAGAAAGATAAGTATTTTAATCCATTTGAAGGGTGTAGCAAAAGCAAATGGTTATGGTTCTTGAGATTATTAACGACTATGATGCTGGAAATTAAGTGAAGGAGATGCCACGCGATTTAGGCCTAGTACATTCTACCATGTCTATTATATTATCTAATCGACAAGGAAATAGAACCAAGAGAAGCAGTGAAAAGATAAAATAGACTGTTCTGATTTACTCAGACGCATATCCATTCGAGTGCCAGCCAGGTCAACCAGATTATATATAATCTTCCACATTGTTACACCAATGCCAAACAAAACTCATTTTTCTACATTTTCAATACTACAGTTACCTCAATTAAATCTAAATTCAATACATAATCTTTGATGGCCTTTATTATACATTTTATTTTTATTTTATTTTTTATAACTTTTTTCTCTATGTTTATATTTTTATTCTCAACTTTTTCTCTCACATTTTTCTGCATTATAGTCCTTAAATTTTAAATTGTACTCATTGTATAAAGTACATTGTATCTTCTAAGAAAACATATAACTGGTTTAATTATTATTTATCTTCTATTACGGTTTTCGTACTGATAAACTGTATGTTTTCCGAATGAAACAAAATAGAGTTCGTTTACCGACCGATTCGCTTTACGAACAGGTCGGTGGAACGGAACCTGGTCATTAAGTGAAAACTGACAATAATGTAATTTATGTAATTTTTTTGGTATTAAACGAAAACTTAGAATTTTTGATTGAAATCACAGACCAACCAGTCTTTGATCTAATCCTTTTTTGGCGTCTTAAATATTTGGGTTTACAGTAGAATCTCAACTATCCAGGGTTAGGTCTGATATCTGGGTAGTAACAAATCGCAATTTAAAAAAATATTATTTAAGATATAAAAGTAATTTTTCATTCGACTACATAATATGGACCAGAAAACTAAACTGGCGTAATTAATAATACGTAATAGAGAATAAAACTGTTGAAATTTTAAATAAGTTATCGACCGAGGTATACGTATGTTAGAAAATTATTATTTGGGTTCGCTTAGGTTCATTGTTTACTTGTTTAGAGGCCGCCCTAAAACTCGCTGTATGGACGAAATGATCAACTCTGCGAAAAAATGCGGCAGTGAAAAACAATGGATAGGAAAAAGTGTGAGACACTTGGAGAGACCTTCATCTAGTATCGGATAAAAAACAGTCGACGATGATGACAATGATACAGGTTGAATATTATGTTCCAGGGCGATTTTGTTTGGCCGCCATTTTGATTTGGCAAATATCTACCAATTTGAATTTATTAAGGAAAACACATTCTTATTGTGAAGTTGTAATTAATCAGAACATAGGTCTGTGATATTTTAAATACTAAATTAATGTATTAATTATAAATTATAATTAATACAATAAGAAAGTGTTCTCCTTAATAATATATGTTGTGTCAATGTGTCCAAAATTTAATAAAAATGAATTGATAATTCTGGCGTCTGCAGTCGGTTTACTCAAAGGTATTTGAAATTCTGTAAAAATAATGCAGATGGCTTTCAAATAATGGGACGACAGGTGTATTAATTTGAAAAAATGTAACATATAGGTTCGAAAATTTGTCATGAAAAATACTGGCGTTATAACACAATTGGTAGTGTACTTCCCCGGGTTGGAAATAGAGATCCAGGTTCGAATCCCGGTGACGCAAATACAATATTTTTCGACAAAATTGATTTTATATGTATATATTTATGATTAATACATTAATTTAGTATTTAATTTGAATTTGGTAGTCGTAGAGAGTAGTTGATTACAATTTATTAAAAAGTATCTAACGCCTCAACAACGTGTTGAAGTCATTAAAACATTTTATTTTATGAAAAAATATAGTTAGAGGAGCACGCATTTGTGCCGCTGCCAAAGGCGGCCACTTGGCCGATGTGATATTCTATACATAATTATAATAAATCGATAAATCAAAACCAAATTTAAAAAAATTTGATTGATTTCCTAGTTATTCAAAAACTACATCGGCCTGGAAAATAATATTCATATATATTCATTCACAAATGAAACATTCGTCATATTGCATTATGTTATGTGCAATTAATGAGTTGTGCTTTTATGGCATATTCAACATGCAATCGTCGCGCGTCGGGACGTTGACCACGTGAGTCACATGAGCCTGTGTTGGAGTCGGTGGGTTTGTTTTTATGGCCGACGATGTACGTAATGCCTGACATAATCCGCGGCTGACATTAAATGACATTTGCAGGCAATGACACCCTACATACTTTATTTGGACTCCATATATTATATTCTGCCTAGCGAATAAAAGCGGAAAATGATTGTTCTAGTTAGTTGTTTGGTTATCAGTTATGGAGTGAGTAGCTACGAACTAACTTATAAAGCATGTATTGCTAAAATTAAAAAGTTACAATTAAGATTTATAAAATTTATAGTTGATAACAGAACGAAATGTTTGTATAAAGATGATTATTACAAATTATTTACAATATGCAGAATCTTACCAGTTGACAAAAAAGTAACATACAGTATAATTTTAGAAGAGATGATAAATAATGTAAATAAATATAAATACTGAACATCTCCATAGTTATTCTATAAGACCGACAGGTCGAACAATGAGAGTACCGATCGCGAACAATGTGTACGGTGTGTAGTGAGAGAACGAGAGAATGTGTTGTTCCACGAATAGTTAACAAAATCAATAAAGACTTATTATGTATTATGACCACTCTAAAATATAAAGTTAAAGAACACATTCTCATCTAACTATTTGTTTCCTTTGGTATATCATATTTTTAATTTTTTTTTGTTGTTGATAATTCTCTTTAATTACTATGTGAAGGGCAATTGTCGCAGTTAAACTGTTTTGCAGTTACATCAGTCTACAATTTTATTGCGAGCTTGATGAAACTTTGCACACTTGACCTTCAAAACAAGAGGAAGATCACTGTTTACATAAGATTTCAAAAAAACTACCCTAATCCCCCTTTCCCACCTCTTAAAGGAGAATTTTGGTACTTTTTGATGAAATTTTGCACACTTGACGTTCCAAATTAGAGGAAAATTACTGTCTACTGAGAATTCAAAAAACCTACCCCTTTCTCCCTAAATGAAGCCCATTCACTTTGCGTAAAGCTCGGGTAACACTGGGTACTTTAGCTAGTATATATATATATATATATATATATATATATATATATATATATATATGTATAAATAAGGGTGTCTGTGGGTAGGTGGATTTTTTGTTTGTTTTTTATATAAATATACAGTTTTATTCCGAGCTTGATGATATTTTGCACATTAAACACAAGAGGAAGGTCACTGTCTATACGAAATTTCGAAAAACCGCCTACATCTTCCATTTCCACCCCTTATAGTAGAATATTGGTACTACTTGATGAAATTTTGCACACTTAACGTTCAAAATAAGAGAAAAATTACTGTCTACGTCTGATTTCGAAGAAAACTACCCCCATAACACTAAATAAAGCCTCTCCACTTTGCGTAAAGCCCGGACAACGTCGAGTACTTCAGCTATCATCATGAAATGTTGTCTAATTGTGTGGTTTCGGAACAACATCTATCTGTTCTGTCGTGAGCGTACTTAATATTTAACCAAATCTAAAAATATCACTTTATCTATGGTGTTGTTGAATATCTCATTAAAAATGTTAAAATCTGGAATATTCTAGTTCCTAGTATTCGTCGGTGAAAAATATTCATTAGTGTCAACTGTCATGAGGGTTGTGGGAAGCGGGTTCAATGTTCAGGTTAATAGTCCGAACCAAACTTAAGTATCTCTTTTATTGGAAACATTATTTTGACCGGTGTTCACTAAATGAGACAAGCTGAGGTAAATCTCAGTGATTTTTTATTTTATTTTTTTATTAATATTAAAAATATAATACAATTTCAATAATCAGTGGATATATATATATTTTAAAATTTGTTTCTTCTCTATGAAAGTAAGACTCGTGTATAGAGAAGGAGTATATTCGAGTTAATTTATGTTTCAGTTAGTCTGTGTACATATTTTTTTTACTTCAGTTACAAATTTATGATAGTCCGTAATTTTTCTAATTGTGATGGGGAGATTGTTAAATAATTTGATACCTTGATAAATATATTGATTTTGAGTTGCGGTATATTTTAGTTTTGGGATATCAATTTGATCTCTATATCTTGTAGATCGGAATTCACTTCTAAAATTTAATTGATTTTTAATTTTGAAAATTTGAATAATTAATTTTTTTTTGTATATGTCTACTATTTTTGGTACTTTAAAATCTGTGAAAAGTAGTATACTTGGATAGTCTTTTTTTTTTTGGAATAATTTTTATTATCATTTTTTGAGTGATTTCTTATTGTGAAAAATTCTAGTTAGGACAAATTTTACAGATTTAGGAGGGACAAATATCAAAAATGCTCACAAACCTTAAATAGAACTATAGATTTACTATTTTTTTACATCTAACTAATCTCTGAAACATGGTGGGTACACGGTAAACTTACGTAATTTGCTTATTTCTGATGAATCTTCGGATAACTTTGTTCCGGATAATTATTTCGGATAAATTTGTTCCTAAACCGTTTGCTTAAACATTAAAAACTCAAGTGGTTATACACAAAGATATTTCATATTAATAATTAAATATGTATATTTGTGTTTAAAAAATTTTCAGTTTTATTTTTTGAATGCAAACCCATTGAGAAAAAAAATCTTTCAAACACCGTATATGACTTACCAGAAAATGGTTGAAATCTTAATGAATTAATTTACTTTGTTTGTTTAAAATATCTTACCTCAAATTACTACATACTGACAGTCAGTATGACTGTTATTATAATATCGTTCAAATAGTGTATACAAGTTCATAATAATAAATATAAATAATAAAATAAATTGAAATGTGTTTATGTTCACTTAAAAAATACAAGCAATTGATGTACGCCAACATTTTTTTAATTCAAATCTACGTAGATCGAAATATACTTCTAATAACTTTATATTTATGAATACCATTTCAGCTGAAAATCTTTTGAGAGTTTGGCAATCTCGTAAAATTATTAAAATACTTCGAAAAAATAAAAATTTTCAACCATCTTAAATTTATATAAAACTAGGGGTACGTTCCCGATGTAGCTCGGGATTCAAATTTAGTTGTAATTTTAAAAGAGGTTCAGGCGGAGGGGAAAGAGTTGCCTTTGTTTTGCGTTCGCTCTAAATAGCAATAATGTACGCAATATTTAATCTAGGCTGCGGAGGGTAAGACGTCCGGGGGGAGGAGGAGAGTTGCACTGACTACATTATCTTAGAATGCAAAATTTAGAACGGATTTAATATAATAAAGGTTCATATTGAGGGACAGGGTGGGATGTCTATGGAGGGAAGTATGCTAAAAAGTAACATTGTAAAATTGGTGTTCAGTATAATAGTATATAATACATTGAACCGAGTGGAGGGGGCGTAGAGTAGAGGGGAGAGGATCCTAAAGAGTATCTATGGAAAATTTGTAATGGATGGCATTTAATTTAAAACATCAGAGGGTGTGAGTTGGGTCGCAAGGGGGAGGGAAAATGGCGCCTATGCAAAGTTCCATTAAAGAGTAACGACTCAAAATTTGGTTTGCTCGATCTAAAGGTTATAGAATTATATATAGTACATCTAGACAGACAGACATTCCGTTTTATATATATATATATATATATATATATATATATATATCGACAGCTACATATTTTCCTCCGGAGAAATCACTTAAAAGTCAAAAATTATAAAACCAGATTTGGTAAAGAAATTGAAAAAAATATTTTACGATGTATATTTAATAATACTTACGTGTAAATCGAAAATTTTCTTCCATTTAAAATATTACAGATATAAAAATGTTCTCGATTTTAAACGAAAATAGTTGGAAATATTGGAAATAAGTTTATTGAAGTGAAAATATTTATTCTATACACTTATATACGTAATAAAGTTTAATCCTCTAAATGTTTAGTTATTATGGAAAAATAAGTTTTATAAATGTATTATTATGGATAAATATAATACAAATGGGTATATTAATTTGTATTTTTATTGGTTTACAATTTTAAGGACTTGGAAGAAATTTTCAACGTAGAAGTTTCGTGGAAAATTAATAATGAGTTATTATTAGTATTCGCGGGGTATTTATTTTAAATATAAAAAGTTATTATGAATAATATTTGACACGTGTATGACTAAATGACACGAGATGATATTGTTATGTGACGTGAAATATCACAATAACCATTTTCACGTGTCTTAAAATAATAAATAAGTACTACGTGCTGAATAACCCTAGATTGATTTGTGCAAAAACCTTCAATGTTTACCTGACACAAGTGTTGATGGCACCGGAAATAGAGGACGTCCGCGGAAATCATGATAGTTGCACTACATTATCATGGAAAATCAGCTAACTCCCAATAATATTTTACAATTTTGGTAAAGAAATTCAGCTAACTCCAAATATTCTCTATAAGTACGAGATAAATGAAAATATCAATAAAATTTCTCAATCACCCTATTTTTGCATTAACAATCTACCAAAGTGTGTTTAGGAATTTTTGTAATCCGTTTAATTATAAAATTAAACAGTTTTTCTTGCTCCTGAACATTTTAGAAAAATGGAGATAGCTGCTTTGCAGTTTAAGGTATCGTAATATTATATTGAGCTCAGGATACTTACTTACTTACTTACCATCACGCCGTTTCCCCATGGGGGTAGGCAGAGAGAATAGAGCATCACACTCTTCTGTCCTGACACACAATTCTCGCCTCATCCACATTCATACATCTTATCATACAAGTTCGCCGATTGTTGAGGCTTTTAACAGAACCATCCTCCATTATCTGGTTTACCTGGTCGTGCCAAGTCTTCCGCGGACGTCCTCTATTTCTGGTTCCATCAACACTTGCATCATATATCTTTCTTACCATTCTCTCCTCATTCATCCTTTCCATATGACCAAACCACCTAAGTGATCCTTTCTTAATCTTACTCACTATACTAACATCAGCTTTACATTCTTTTCTTATTTCTTCATTCTTTACTCTGTCATAAATAGATTTGCCACAAATACGTCTAAGTGATCTCATTTCCACTGCATTCAGTCTACTCAGGATACTTTGTACGGCTAAATATGATTGCGTATGTGACCTATGCCACAGATTTGAAACTTGACACTTCGACCCCTTAGAATAACAAAGCTCCAACTAACATTTTGGGCTAATTTGAGTTATCGCGCGAAAAGGGTTCCAAATGCATTAATCTTTATTTCTTCCATACACACTAACTCTGTTTAACGGATATTAAAGGAAATAGCAAGAGCTGAAAGTTCCAGTTATTTATTTCAATTTATGGATTACTATTGTTAATTTACAATGTTTTAATTAATTTTTAATTTCCCTCATCTCATAGTGGTCATTGATAATACTGAAAATAACTGATCATATTTGCATACTTAAAACAAAATATACATGAATATAACAGTGTCAGTGTCAGATGGAACCTTGTTATCCTTAGTGATCGACTTGATAAACAAAAATAAAGTTTGTACCTTAATCCTACCTGGACCACACTAGGATCTGGACCAAGGGTGCGTTAATAAGCTTTATCAAACCTGGATCATAACAGTACGTCAAACGCCAAATGTCATTGTCTTCATGTTCGTTAGTTGGGTGATTATGAACCTTCTCAGCAGCAGTTGAAACGGGATAAATGTTTGCAATTTAACGCTTTATGTTAACTTATATCTAACATTCAGAATAGAGAGCGGTAAAGATCTATGGTGATTTTAGATGACATTTATGTGCACGTATCAAATCTCACTATCAGATCGAACGATCACTAGTATGATTTTTAATCTCTTTCTAACGATCACAAGCTGATCTTTGAGTTTATTTCCAGAATAAAATCTTACCACGTGATTGTGTTATTGAGATGTATCTTAAATATATTTCTGAGATTATTTCATCGTGTCTCATTCCGTGGATACAGGCCTTTAGTTTATGTACATACAGTATACTTTTATTAATCTGTAAGCCTAATTGTGTTGATTACATAATCAACATTGATAAAGCCCACACCAACAATATAATAACATTTCTTCATCAAAAATATTATTTTAATATTCCAGCGCGTCTAGGAGTTACAAGAAGTACATTTTTTTATAGTAAAATGATGCTTTAGTGAACTTTAAAAAACTTGAACCGATGTTCTTGATAATGAAAAAACAAGGATAAAATTCAATAGAAGAAAATGGCTGCCGAAACGTCTAAGAGCTTAAAGGTATTTTATGACGTAGATTAATGATATCGATTAACACTCTCTTTGTCTGCATCCCAGACAAATCCGCGGAGGAAATTTTCCGGAGGAATTTATCGAATAAAGTATTAAACTGATTATTAAAATATTATATCTTTGCTTACATAATTTATGAGGTATAATTATACAATACTAGCATCTTACCAGTGCTCAGACGCGATGGTCGGACGAGCTGTTGGATATGCAAAAAAAAATAAAGAAAATTTGACGAAATTTTATCCATAATCACAATAATTTAAAACAAATAAAGCGCTTCATCTCACATACAAGAGCATAAATAACAGATGTGAGAGAAGAAGAAAAAGGTGCGATAGAAATTTATATATTACCAGATTTAAAAAAAACTTAAATAGCACAGAAAAATGTTGACATCGATATACAATATACGTACTCGTATCGCGAAATACCCCTTATGAGTTTACCCAGATACAGCGTGACGTGATAGACACACATTTTTGAACATTTATTATAATAAATGAAATTGCCCCTGATAAATAATTAATGACGTACAAAAGCATTTTGATTATATCGATTGACAGAACAGAGAATCCGATACCGGCGATTACCGGAAAATTGCTCGCCAACAATTGCTCGCCCACAGTTGCTCGCCAGGAAAGTTACTCGCCAACAATTGCTTTTTGCCTTTTCTGACCTAACCAACCTACAATTATATATATATATATATATATATATATATATATACACACAATATGGTTATTCAAATAGAACATTGATTGAATTTCTGCGTGGCATAGCTCAATATTAAAATTTTTGAATATTTATACGTATTTCTCTCTTACATGAATTATTATCACTTAGCGAATATAATGTTTTGGTTATTTTTTGTTAATACTGTTTTATTTTTATTTTGGACGATTAGTGTTGCAATAAAATTATATAATCATTATATTATTGATAAAAATAATTGTTGTTTTAAGAACCGTAGGATTTAAATCATATTCTTAATCTTAAAAGCCTTTAAGTTGACGACAATTGTTTGTAAATATGAATTGAAAATATATGTATATGTTTTTCAATGAACGTGTTTCTTAATCTATTTTATCTATATTCATGTAAAAAAGAACTAAAACATTATGTCGCGCAATTGGCGAGCAACTTTCCTGGCGAGCAGTTGTGGGCGAGCAACTGTAGGCGAGCAATTTTCCGCACACCGATACCGACACCAATGTTACGAAAAAAAATCTAATTACAATTAGTACCTATTGTAGTGGTTATGTGTTGGAATCGTGTTTATATGGTGTGTGTAAAGTTCACTGGGAAGGAAGCAAAGAATGAAATTTTAATACATTTTTGTTTGACAATCTAACATTTCTTTTGTTAGAAGACTGTTGCTTAATATTATACTGTGTGTAGATACTGCGTAGTTTATATTATTATTTTAATTAAATTTTAAGATAGGCGCCTTGTGGGTACTTAATATACAAATAAGTTTTTTATCTCCCTACTGAGGAGTGTAAAAACGTATTTTAATTTTCGATTATGTATGTACGTGTGTTTGTGGTTTTTCGAAAATATGAATTTCTAAAAAATTCTCAAAACGCAAGATTGACGTTTGTATATTAAGTACTGATTAAAATATGTATTCACCATATATATTTATATATATATATAATATATTATTTTTATTCAATTGTAGATTATCGATTTAATATTCTGATGTTTGCATCTCTTTCAGAAAATTCCCACCCCCTCCAAATGTACGTTTCTTTCCTCTCTACCCTTCGTCTAGGCCAAACAACAACAGACAGGTCAATGTCACCGTTGAGGTCGAAACGTCCAATTCATGTTGCATTCTGCGGGAGCGAGCGAGAGGGAAACAGACAAATAATAAAATATACCTGATGTGACACACTCAAACAGCAGCTCCAGACTTTAGGCACACTACAAAAAAAATAATTCCAGTTTTCAGAATGAACAAATTTGATCCCCTTTGTTACAACCTTTTTTACTCGTGAGTTCATTATTACCGAACAATTTTCCTGTGTTGTTAGAGCTCAGAGACGGGTATTGGTGAAAAACCACGAGTGGGAGCGAGAAGGGGCTACTCCAGACGGCCGAATACAGCGGCAAGGCCGACTTAAGAATTTGTCCATATATTTTCGGCCCAGACATGATTGTAAAGCCACCTTCACACAACAACATTTAGAATTAGAAAAATTATTCATCACCTTTCAAACTTTCGAGTCATTCTTTCGCCGGTAACTCCTAGAGGTTCCAAGAATAATAAATAAAACAAATAAAAATTTTATTCTCTTTGAAGAATTTCAGAAAAAATAATATTGTTTTGTGTGCTTAAATATTAAAAATATTAAACGAATTTACCAACACGATGTTTACAGAGGATAAAATGCCACACGGTTTTGTCTTGACAAATAACTCATTAATACATTGGTATTTAATTAATAGTGACGAAATGTTATTACACAATTCGTGTTGTACAAATATTTTTAATTATTATTATTATATTCAATATTGTACTAATAGTGTTAAATTTATTTCCATCAATAAAATTTTTTACAAAATTATTACACACATTGGGTAGTATATTAAATTGTTATATATACGATTTATACGCCTCCCGATACGCCGTGACGATATACAACTTAAAATCTTTCTAGGAAAATGTCCGACATTAGAGAAAAGGCAGACATATTTTATATATATATATATATATATATATTTTCCTGGAAACATTTTAAGCTGTATATCGTCACGGCGTATCGGGAGGCTGAGCGTGAAATGTTGCAAAAGTGGAAAAAAACCATAAAATAATCGGCAAAATTATATTAAATACGATAGCTAAATGATACTACGATAGTTAATACATTAATATAATGTTGAAATGCTTTTAAAGCCCGTGTTCACGGATGAGATTTTCGACTCGAGACAATCTCTGATACATGGATGATGTTTCTATAAGATTCTTTAGAGACAACTCTTGGCTTTTGTAGTTCACCTTGTACACATCGAGTCTCTGAAATTCGCCATCTCGTGTGAATCTTCACAATTCATGATTCTTATATATTAAATGTCAAATATCAATCCATTGGTATTCTATTCATCAGTTAGGTGGGAGAGTTAATGTGTGTAGAATTAGGGGTTCCATCGCTTTTCTTCTCACTCGGTTCATTGATGTTAGTTTTGGTTCTCCCCTAATAAGAATATTCTTGATTTCATTCACTCCATAAAAATCCACATTTAGTGACTGATTTAGAATTGTAAATCCGGATCGATAGGATTTAAATACGACAATTGCGGTCGTAAATCGGAATCACCGCAGGGTAGTAGAGGGAAATAAGGAACCGTGGTACAGGATGAGGTCGGTGAGGGGATAAGGATTCTAGTCGAAGGACCAGTGATCTCGGAAACCGGGATTTGGAAAGACTGCTCGCCTTATCTTGTATATGACGGCACCGTAATCCCTGCAGTCGCCGCCGAGATCACACAGCGATGTCACAAGTTTACCCACGGCACACAAAAAACAAACAATATGTGATCAAAACACAATATCACTAAAATACAGTGCTGGTGCACTAGAGCTGAAATGTCCGCACCGCGAATGTTATCGAGATGTCGAGACAGAACAAATAACGGTTAAGTTGACGTCTGCTGACGTCAAGGTCACAATTCACACACGGCAAGACGAGCATGAGGAAATGTATGGATGGGAATTAGGATGCGGAATTGTGTCAATAACAACGGTCGCGGCTGATTCGAAAAGATGCGCCAAAAGTGTGTTTACAAATTCGGAACAGTGACCATATATTAAAGTATGCCTGTACATGGTTTTAAAAACGGTGAAATTATTGGATTACAAAGGGAATACAAAACATCTTCTGTGTATTTTATCGTCTGTCGCTTCGCTTTCGTTGCATTTTTAACGGATTCTTAAATCTGTTAAAAATATTATCAAAAGAAAGTCAAAAATGTGCGCTTCCTTCAGGTCTTGACGTCCGCCTAACTGATTAATTGGACGCCGTTGCCGCCATGTTCCGTCGCTCCCACGCCGGTTGGCGGAAAACTAGAAAATGCACCGCCATATTCGTTTAATGGAAACTTCTCGAACGTACTTCTGATACTACCGAACATTTCATGGCACGGACGGTTCACCATCATGAATGATTCATGAACGCGTTGCTCACACGAAGAAAATGGACACAGTATTTTATCTTGTCAATACAATCAATTGAAGCTTTTACCCTTAACTGGATTTTTCAATTCAGTCATTTATTTAGCAATACTCTCACTTGAATGTACTAGTTTTCATTACGAATCACGATCTAACAACGAAACAGCATCTACTCAGTATGTACATTAATTATTTTCTCATCACATGATGTGAAATTAATAGTTTTCCATGTAGCATGTAATTAGGAACGTCCTACAATGTTTAAATAGCATATTATTAAGTTAAGTAAGTTTAAAAACCTAATTTTTTTGTATAAACCAATCACCTAATGATTTGACATATTAGATTAAATAAAACACAATCACTTTATATAAAACAACGCCAACCGGTTTCGCTTAGCTCAAGCTTCGTCAGGGCGTCAGTTTTAAATAAGCAGTTTAATTAAAAATCTTCATCGCACTGTACGTCATCGATTTCTGAGATTTAACCTTCTTCTCATGTTGATTTGCATACATTTTTCTTATAAATTCTGCCGATATTTTCTTAGTGAGGATTTAAAAAAAAAACATATTTAGTTCTTAAAGGTTGACAATGATTTTACTGAATATTATTCTCAAAGCTTTATTTTGCAGTTTTGATAATTAGTATTCCCTCTAAGGTGTGCATAATTAGGTATCATAGCGCACACTAAAAATATAGCGCGAACACAACTTTTAACAAGACTTCTTCTTCACGTGCCATGTTGATTTATTCTGTTTAAAATCATCAACATTTTGGCATTGAACTACTCCCTGAAGTTACGCAGCCAAGATAATCTATTTCTACCTACACTAATAGTTCTGCTGCTTTCTATCTTTTCCTGCAAAAGATCATATTTTTCATTGCGAAGAATAAAAATACGATCTCATTCCATTCCTTGATAGTTTTTATTAGTTATCTTGACTTATTTATGCGTCTTAATGTGATCAAGCCAGGATCTCCCAGTAGGCTTGTACTGGTAAGGTAATGTTTTGCTTACGTTCTCTCCCAGTGCATAAATAATAACATGGGTCCTTAATAATAATGGATAATTTGTATAGCGCCATTTTCGTAAAAACTTTCACCTCAAGGGCGCTTTACACATAAACTGTTTACAGTTCTACAATTTATTTTTGTTTTTTAATTAAAAATAGTTATTTTCACCTATGGAAATGACTTTTTGAAAAGGTGTATTTTTAGTTTCTTCTTAAATAAAGTCTCTGATGCACTGTTTCATACGGCGGAGGGCAAAGAGTTCCACGCTTTTGGGCCTGCCACCGCAAATGCCCGTTCACTAAATTTAGACTTCTAGAAACGGTCGGTCGGTTCTATAACTCTTCCTGTGGCTGAACTAGAGACTGACCTGAGAGTTTGACGTCTACCATTCAAATTGTCTAGGATACTAAGTTCTTGAAGATACAGAGGCGCCATATTATATGTCGCCTTGTACATCAACCAGCACAATTTAAATTCAACTCTTTCAGGGAATCTGAGTCAATATAGCTGATATAATAGAGATGCTATATGAGAGAATTTGGAAACTCCATATATTGCCGTGCAGCCGCATTTAGAATGGATTGTAATCTATCTAGCAAAACCATTGGCAGGCCAGCATAGATATTATTACAATAGTCCACACGTGATACCACAAATGTTTTTATAAGTAGACGGGCTGCCTCAAGAGGAAGATGTCTCCGAATAATTTTAATCTGTCTCAGTTGATGGCAGCATGCACTGACAGTTGATGGCAGCACGCATTGATAGTTGATGACAGCATGCACTGACAGTTGATGGCAGCATGCATTGATAGTTGATGACAGCATGCACTGACAGTTGATGGCATCATGCATTGATAGTTGATGACAGCATGCACTGACAGTTTTGCTAATTTGTATAAATTGCACAATTTTTTTTATTGGTCACACCGTGATCCAAAATTATTGCTGATAATTGTTGCATTTCTTCTTCATTAGCCAAAAATAAAATGCCACTGCAGTAGTTGATGTGAAGAATAATAACAGAGTTGTATACTTATAAGCGAGCTATTGAATGTACATCTGTTTATAGCGTATATGGGATGGTTTGGTGAGTATCGAAGGCAACAGAAGAGAGGGCGCCCGCGAAAGGCATTGCATGGTCAGATAAACCAGATAAAGAAGCTTCAGTAACCAAGACCGCGCGTGATAAAATGTATGAAAGTGAACGAGGCAAGTATATCAGAACGGAGGAATGTGACGTTCCTACCCCTGCGGCGAAACGGCGTGATGGTAAGTTAGTTAGTTGGTTATAGGTGAGGGTGAGGGTGGCTATAGTACCTACAAATTATAAGCAAGAATTAGCGATGGCGCGAGATATAGCCTGGATCAATACTTACTCATGAATTTTGGATTGCTTTTTAATCTTGCATTAACTTTAACGACGTTGATATTAAAGAACACATAGCATTAAAACTACGAAAATTGGTCTTCCAGATTGCGCTTTATTCGATATACTTCATTTGTTACCTTTTCTGCAATACGTGTTCTTATATTATGATAAACACATTATTGTTCGAAAATATATTCTGATTGTATGAATATAAATTTCTAACGTTATTTCAATTTTAGAAACACATTTGGAAATAAAAATATTATCAGAAAACATATGCAAGTTGAGCTTATGAATTTTTTAAAATTATATAACCGGCTACAAGGAAATCATCCTGAAAAGTTCCTAATTTAAATAATTTTATCAAAAACTCTAGAATTTTTTTGATATTAAAATATTTTGCAATAATGCAAATATGACAAGAACAAATAGTTTTGCTAATTCGTTCGTATGTTCAAGGACATGGTTGTGCTTGGACTAGCCAGATTATTATTATTAGTAACTTACATCTTTTAACCCAAGTCGTCACAAACATATCTTTAAACAAATATTTTTTTTTTTTGATAAACAAATGACACGCTATACCACAATGTTCAGCTCGAAGTGAGGAGAAGTATTATGTAGTAAATATGTTAAAAACTCTTTCTTTGAATATGCCACAGACCTCGGTTACGAAATTCGGAGTTCAAAATCTTTCGAAGGGGTGACGGCCAAGGCTACTACGCTAGAGGGTTATGGGGTAGTCTGGGTGGTCGGGGCTGTTGGGGTGGTCAGGGTGGTGCTAACGCCATCTGTGGGGAAAATGTGAAACGCTGCGTCATTAGGGAGAAGGGGTGGTTAGAAGACTTTGAACGTGCCGTAATATTATACCTGCGCACTGATTTCTATTTTTGTGTGTTATGTGTTTTTAATTAAGATTTTTAAAGTATTTTTTCTATTTTACCGTATTAGTTTTTCAATTATACCATCCACGAATTATGTTGGACAAAGTCGGTACTCACAAAAAATTGGTCAAAAGTAATTTTTCAAAATTGCTTTTGACCAATTTATAAGTACCACAGCCTATCAAATATTTAGAAAGATGAACTAATGCAAATTCCTTGTTTCAATATTTCCATTTTGGTGTTACTCATGTGATCACTTTATCTCCGTCAAATATATCAAATAGCTCAGCAAGTTTTTTTAAATATGAGACTCGATTGGAACGAAAATTTAAACGCTGACATAATAATATGCATTAATGTAAAAAATTCGTCTTGTTTACACAAAGATTTAATTTTCGAAGAGTAAATACTTTTATTGTTGCATAAATGTGTCATATCGAATTTATGTTTCCATAAAGAATGTGAGTAGAATGCCCCTCTTGTCCCGCAACTAATGTTTCAAACCCCTCTCCTATATGTACACTTTATTTCATATCTATTCATTTACTGGTCTGTGATATTGATACGATGATTTGTATTGTAAATAGATATATCTTGTTTATTTCCACATATTTATTATATTATGTATAAATTGTTTATTGTAATTAACTCGCAGTAAATGATACAAGGGAAATTGCCCACCTCAATACTAGGGGTGTACAGTGCATACAAGAATAAAGCTGTGCATTATTAAAAATTGTAGGAAACAAGTATAAATTAAATAATCTGTAATATGGACATAAACAGATACATCATGTACCGATTTATTACAATTAGCGCCATATTTGAACCAGTAGAAACTTTAATTGCTTAGTTCTAAAAACTACCACGACAACCCATGCGTTGATTGTAGCTTTTCACAATACTCTGTTCTATTTTTAGGCTAGTAAATTACTCAAGTCATATAATTGGCTATTTACTGGATTCAAAATTCCCATCTTACTGTTTTTAACGTGTTGGAGTTATGGTCGTTCTTTATGTTCGAGGTGCATTTGGTGCATGAATTGGTTTTTGATTTGGGCAAAACAAAAAGCAATTGGCAGAACTATTTCCTACGTTAACCTTCAATAAAAATAATTATTTCGTTTGGTTATTAAGTGAAGGATTTTCAAACAATAAAAGAATCATGTTCAGCCATAAAAAATGATCTTAAAAACATCCATACATTTTTTATGTGGGTAAGAAGGTATTATTTTATGTTAAAACTTAAACTTTAAAAAGACTATTATTAGAACAATACATGGTAGGGTCGTTCGTATAAACGACCCTACCATGTATTTAGACGTTTGTCTAAAGACGTTGGTTAAACGAAAATTCATAATTCTATGTACAACATATTTTATAGTACTTTTATTATGTATGATTGTATAATATTACTGGTAACAGCATAACCTAAATCTATACCTACTGCATGGCGCTGCTCAATATTAGGTTTGATCTAGTGAGGTGGGCAGGGATCAGATGAAATGCACATCACAAATAAATAAATATATTTATGAATAAATATATATATATATATATGTTTATAAATTATTCAGAACCACAATTTGACAAACCCAGGGCAATATACGATCACCCTCCAGTAGTAGGTACTTTTAGGAAGGGATAGGGGTTGAAAAGATTTTGGCTCAAAGAATACAGACGTGGCGTTATTGGTTTGACCTAAATAAATAAAAAAAATCACAGTTGTGGTAATGTAAATTGAAAAGATTCTGAGAACTGCTTTCAATAAACGTGAAATATAGTGGTATTTAGCGAACTTAATATTAATAAATGATGCTAATAAAGGAGTTATAAATCCTGTCGATGTTATTCATAGTTGAGATTAATTCCATTAATCTGAGGATGAGTGTCGCTGTGATAAGTTGGATGTTCTGAGCCCAATAAGCTTAAAGGACGTATTGTGTGTCCGAAGACGGGACATGACTTATCGAAATGAATTTTGGGCTCTCGCCATAAATTGCCGAGATTAAGGAATTATGTAATAAAAATACATTTTCAAAAATGTAATGCTGTTAATTTTTATTATGAATCAGACTTTCAAATAAAAGCCAATGTTTTGTACCCAAGTGTGATATGCATTTATTTAACAGATGGATTTGCACTAAAAATATTGTTCGTTAATTATTAAATTAGTAGATTAATAATTTATATTTAAAAAATGTAAATATTGGTTTGCAGCGGAAAATTTTCAAGTTTAATATTAAATAATAAAAAAAAACTACAATGTTATTCTCATATTTTATTTATACAAAATGGAGTTTAACGATGCGAATTTTACGTTTTATAAACAATATCTAAATGCCGTCCATTTCTCTCAAGATGCTCTTGCAATCGGACTCTTAAATTTCCGAACACGCGAGAGCAAAGCATTGGTTCAATGGCAGTAACTTAACGGCGGAAATTTTCTAGTAGGGCCTGAATTGTTCGAGAATTGTTTCTGTAAAGTCTCAACTTAAGATATCCCAACAAAAAAAAAGTCGCACGGTATAAGGTCCGGTGGCCGAGGTGCCCAGGGTGTGCCTCCGTACTTGCTGATAGTTTATTGGGAATAATTCTCCTCAGCTTCTCCATTGAAACTTTAACTGTGTGTGGAGTGGCTCCGTCTTGCTAAAATTGTGTTCTGTTGTTGAACCCGAAAAACAACTACAGTTGCGGTACCAAAAACTCGTCGATCATTCGGCAATACACGTCGGCAGTGACTGACTCGCTGGTTAAAAAAATAAGGGATAATTATCCCTCGGGCAGAAATTGCATATCACACTGTCGTTTTTGGACAATGCAAACATTTTTGATGGGATTCCCTTGGGTTATCGGGGCACTAGTATCTCATGTTCTATTTAGTAACATAGCCATCGATATTAAAATGTGCTTTGTAAGTGAACAATATGTTTCCAAGCGTTCGTGCCGTTCCAAAACTTTCCTGCATCATTTTCGCTACGGTTTCACTTAAAGAATAGTCATTTTCTTTGAGAAACTGCACGATTTGCAGTTTCTATGTACACTTTAAATATTGCTTAACCGCAAACGCGCGGTGCGCTCCCGATCAGTGACTCATTGCGACTGGCAAATCTGCAAATCATGCGCGTTGAACAATACCCCTTCCACTTACCTCACCCTGATGGTTTACGAGCAATTACAATTTAATCTTGAAATTTTTCCACTGGACACCCTTTATCTTTTAATATGTTTGAAGCCCTTCTGCCTTTGGAGAACCGAGCCTCGAGTATCTGTGGGTAAATCCGCCACTGTCCCTGTCTTTTTTAATACCATAAGTAAGTAACTTAATATAACTTAATAACTTAAAATAGGTGGTCCATTCGCACATTTTTTCTCGCGATGTATCTTTAGTTTTTGCATTTGATTTTGGATAAATTGAAACAAATATAGCAGACAAATGTTAATACGAAATGTAAAGCTCTAGAATGCAGTAGCAAGTTCTTCCTTCAACTGACATGTTCGAGAACATGATGTGTACGTTTAGTCATTCGTGAGAATGTAACCTATTTTGATCTAAATACGAAAAATACACTAGTCAAAAAACAAGTAACGATTGCGACTGCAAATGCAATCTCGCCCGGCCGGTGACCAAGACACAGGTTTGAATTACTAATCTGAAATAATTTAAAATCGGTAATCGACGCGAATTTTTTAAACGAGTATAATCCTTCTGTTAAACATTTTAAGATTTATTTTTTGATTATTCATCTTCATTTCAAATCTATATGAAGGGTGATCATTAACTGTTTAAAGTTCCCAAAACGTTGCTATAAAAGTTTCACGTCAAAGAGTTTCAAGTGTATCGATTGTATTTACATCACTATAAAACTATCGTAAAAATGTCGATATGCTTAACGACGATATAATTTCATATTCATACAATGACCGGGTGAACTATGTTTATACTGCATATAATAAATTATTGTCTCAGAATTTCATTTCACGTCATCGTAAAAACAAAAGCGTGCAATTAAACCCATCGTGTGCCGCAAATCTGCGTGCTTTAATAACTCCCTAAATCTCCCTTAAGTGCCGTGTTTGCGGGGAAACAAAACAAACGACGCGGCACTATTGGCTGACGAGAGTTAACGGCCCACCTGTTGGGAAGGTCGCACGGAGTCGGGAAATTTATGGTTCGATCCTTTGTTCTTTTCCAATATGTACAAGTGTAAATTAATGTTTTTTTTTTTAACTGAAAAAAAATTATCACGAACTTGGACATTGCAAATAATCACGAATTAAAATTCGCCTTATTTTTATGTGAAGATTTTGTATTGATGTGCTGGAAAAATAAAAAATAAGTCAACTTTAATATATTAAATATATTAATTAGAAAGATATAGATATAAAATCAATTTTATCGAAAAATCAAATACATATCAAAATCAAAATAATCAAAAAGGTAACATATGGGTTCGAAAATTTGTCGCTAAAAATATTGTAACTGTAGCATAGTTGGATAATGCACCTTCTCTGGTTTGGAAAGAGATCCAGGTTTGAATCTCGGTGGCACAACAACAATATTTTTCGATAAAATTGATTTTATATGTATATTTTTCTAATTAATATATTTAAAATATCACAGACCTATGTTCTGAATAATTACAACTTCACAATAAGAATGTGTTCTCCTAATAATTTTAATATCGCTTGCAAAAATTATTTCACTCTATTGAAGAATTAATATTCATAAAATAAATTGTTGACGACAATTATTAACTTATTTTATTAAAAAACTTGGCTAAATAACGAAATAAATATTTGATATTGGTATCGACGTAACCAATTCCCTTTTAATACAAATTAATTTAATCAACTAAAAAGATGTACAGGAAAATAGATTTTTACCTATACATCTTTTCAGTTGATTCATTTAATTTGTATTACAAATACCAAAAAACTATAATATATTCTAAAAATGCACAACAAGAATGTGTTTTTAAAAATTCCCTTTCATTATATTAAATTGTGAGCTATATTATATTGTACACACCCTTGACTTCTTGTAACATTATTAAACTCATTTTCTCATATAATTTTTCAGTATAACTTTTATAGTTTTGCTGCCATTTTGGATTGAATGTGCTGCTTGCATGATTTATTCTTGATTTGCGCAACATCTTAGCGTGATGATAATTAATTTAAAATCTTTCCGGAGTAATGGCCAATACGATGGAGAAAACAAAGAGAAAACATAACAAAGAAAAAATTAAACTTTAATAACGGAACAGTTACTTGAAGGACCTTAAAATTTTTATTAATATACAGAATGTAACAGATCTAGTCTAAAATATTTTATGGGTGGATACCTGGCTAAATTACGAGTCGAAAATGTTAAGGGAATATGTGCAAATCTGCATTGTTACGGAAAATATGGTTTGAAATTTGGTTTGAAATTTGTTATGCTTTAAATAATATAACAAAAAATGGTCTGGCTGCTCGAATACGTGGTTGAGATTAGGCACATATTCCTTGAACATTTTTGACTCATAATTTAGTCAGATTTCCACGCATAAAATATTGTGGTCTAAGTCTGTTATACCGTATATGTTGCCCTTTAAATCTATACATAGAGACAAATATTACATATTCCATATAAAAGTGTTGCAAGTCAAAAAAAGTCAATTTTACAGGAAAACTAAAACGAACTATTTTTAATGTTTAATAACGGAACAGTTACTTGTAGGACCATATTTTTTAAATTAATATAATATAGTAAATCTATGGACGAACGGAGTCGACTTAAGGTACTACGTAGGTATCACAAATTCTACTGTTTTCTGCGATGAATGATAAACTAACGTGCACGTTGTACACGGTTTTCGTGATACGTAAAGAATCAGGTTTACTTCACATTTTCAAATATAACATAAATCAGATTTTTTTTTCGGTCGGAATTTAAAGTAACCCCTATCTTTTAACCATCTGTGGAAATACACATGCATCCTAAAATTTGTACGACGGAAGCATCACCAGCATTTATACGACAAAACATTTATATGTGTGAAATTCATACCTCCAGCATAATATGAACAAAGAATTTATACAATACATTTATACTTCCAGCACAATATAAACCAAGAATTTATACAATACATTTATAATTCCAGCACAATATAAACCAAGAATTTATACAATACATTTTGTAACAATAATAAATAAACCAAGAATTTATACAATACATTTTGTAACAATAATAAATAAACCAAGAATTTTTACAATACATTTTGTAACAGTAATAAATAAAAATAAAAAATTAACATAGAATGTCAAAATCATTAATTATAATATTGTACTGACTAATTTTTCAAAGTATCGCTTTCCAGTGGTAAAAATCTTGCATACCGTCTGGTGTTCGATACTTTTTTCATATAAAAAAGGCTCAAATTATTGGTTTCACACCTGAAGTGACATTGTTGAATAATAAGTGGTATCTAGTTACTTTATAAGGGCGAGAGTTACATGGACGAAGTTTTAACATAAACAGTTCCAAACAATGTCCCGTAAGTTCTGGGCCCAGTACGAAGCCAGCTGTACTGTTAGTCGTAAGAAGTGTAAATGAGAGAATCTGGAACATTAACCTGCCAAAATCTGCGCTTGTATTATACTTGCATTGTACGAGACTCAAGAAGCCCAATGCCAAAAATGTAAAGGCTTTTAAAAAAAATATTTTAGTTATTTTATACTCCACAATGAGTGCATATTTGTAACAATTTAATAAGAGAAATAAATTAAAATGTTTTCATATAGGGCGACATCTATGAAATGCATAGTCAAACCAGGCATCGTGACGTTCGTTGCGGTCATCAAAGCGCCCCACCTCTTTACCGCACCTCATGCAGGAAGTAGCATCTTTAACATAGCTCTATCACGGAAGTGTATTTATATTTAGAACCGCGTATTTATTGCAATATTTATTCAATAAACTTGCGATCAAACCGTAAGTACTTTTTTAATCATGCAATACCATTATCTGATTCCTTTTGTTATTATAAAGCCAAGCTGAATACGTAACCAACTGAACACAATAAATAAAGGCAGACCATCTATTTATACAAAAGGGTGGGGAAATAAGGGATGCACGAAGGGTGGAGGGAATTCGGGAGAGGAACAGAAATAGGGAACTGGAGGCGACTGAAGGACCATCCAGAACCAGAAAACACGACTCACCTGTCCATCCGGCATCTAGATCTTCTTCTACTGGATCCACAGGATTTCCGGCTCCAGAAAACGTATAACGCTGTTCAGCGCGAAGTACACCTAGACATACATTTTCGGTGATCACGCGAAGTGTCAAACAATAGCAAGATATACAGTACTAAATGAGTTCGCACGCTAGCGAGAAACCGATTACACACAAACAAATAACAGGCCTACACAGCTGGACGATAATTCACAGCAGTCAACGCACCCAAATGGTAAACGCTATCCTGACAGTTTGAAGATTCAACTTCAACTATAAAACCATAGTTAACACACCATAGAAAAAATCGTGTTCTGGTTATAGGGAGAGGGGTAGTGGATATGTAATATACAATAATTATTTCTATGCGTTCATGTGTGCGCGATTCGGTGATCGGCGATCCACACATCATAAAGATCGAACACTATCATTATTTTAGTTACCGTTCTGATACACCATAAGTGGTGACCCCGACGTTATTTGAAATCAACCTTCTTAGTCATGTGAATGTGTGGTCTATTTCTATGTTTTTTTAGTCAACGAAAACCTCTTATTCCTAATATATGTGCTGTAATTTAAAAAAATATTGAAAAAAACTTAAGTACAACAATAAATAACATTTCAACAGGTCTTATGGTGTAAGTCTTGCTTCCAGGCTTGAATATTTATATGCATAAATTAGTCTACTCTGCAAAAAAAATTGTAGACATTGAATGACTCGCACGCTCCGCACTACGCACTAACTTTTACCTGAGTTTAATTTTTTCATCCTTGTATAATACATGCGCTCATTCCAATATTAATTTAATAAGATGATATGTATATATATATATATATATATATATATATATATATATATATTTATTTATTTATTATCTTTGTTTTTTTAACCACTTAATTGAGTTTAAATACATCTGCCGGTCTAATTCACAAATATATATATATATATATTTTCTAATCATTTGATAGAAAATGGTCATGGTTTTGATAAAAAATTGGGATTGTCAATTTTGCACATAAACGGTGTTGGTCACAAATTAAATAATTTGGAATCGTTGGAGATAAATAAGCGTGTAAAACTAATCAAAAAATTATAAACAACCAACTAAATTTAAATACGAGTCCCATTCTAAAATTTTTTTCTAAAAATTATTTGAGTAAATTTGTATTAAGTAACAATTTGAGTTAGGTACTAAATTTATTTTGTTAATAATTGTTTTTTTAAAAATAGATTCCGGTACAGAAACAATAATATGTGTTTTTAGTTAGTTATGACATCCTGAAGAAGAAAATGGTATTTTTCGAAACCGGTAGATGTATTTAAACTCAATTAAGTAGTTAATAAAACAAAAATAATAAATAAAAATATGAATTTTAACCACAAAGTTAATATTGATAATTTTAAAAGTATTATATGTATATATATATATATATATATATATATATATATATATATAACGCGTGAAATTATAAATTTAAAATGAATTTTAAAAAAATCATAAAAATAGAACTTTAATATTATACAATAATATTGTAATGTCATACAAAATCAGGTAATTGGGTGAAATTACTCTAAAGCATGATTTCCAACACAGAACGTGCTTAGTTATAAAAATTATATTACAATGCAAAACACAACCAGAAATCTTAAGCACGTTCTAGCAAAAATAAAATATCAAAATTTTCTTCAATGTCTCAAGTATTATCTAAGTCAGGTATGTGACTGACAACGTTATTAGCCGAGAGATGGCTCCTCATACAATCATATTAATAAATTTATTTGTTTGATAAAATTTATATTTTTATTTGTCACAAAATTTTCTGCAGGACAATATAATGGTAAATTCCCGCTTAGGCTAGATATTATCTTGGGAAATCGCCTTAAATTTTTAAATATCTTCTTCAACACAAGTTTAATAGATAGAAAATAAGTCAATTTCTGGAGAAAAATAAAACAAACTTAAGTAGCATTGACAGCAAAAATAAAGAAGTACACACATCCTACACAAGAAAAAGTACCATAATCCTTTACTTTTAAATCACTCTGGTACATTGTTATAAGTTTGGGTGCCAAGTATAAGAAGTGTTTGTTTAAATATAGTCTTCATATATAGAAGTTATGTAATGAAGTATTCACGAATGAGGCAGAGAATTGTTATTGCGGTACGAAATAATTGCTAATGTATCAAGGGTTCGACGAACATGTTTGCGAGACTAACACTATCAAAATCATTTTCGTAAATCAAATAGAAAGTAAATTAGTCTTCGAAGTAGTTACATTATATTACTTTAATTCATTTACAAACGAATCTAACATTAAATTTCTACTACTAAATGAGAGCCAATTACAAGTAGGTTACACAAATTGTCCAAAAATGGCCAACCAGAAAAATAAATATCCCACCAACAAGTAAAAATCTTTGTTAAAAATAAATATCAACATCGTAAAAGACATACGTATCGCATCTTTAGTTTTACTATTTTCTAGTAAGGTAAGCGCAAATGCTACGACAATATGACTAATTTGGTGATCTCCGGGGACGACGTTCCAATTTCATTGACATTGCTTTGTGACTTTACTGAGAATTGTCTGAAAATACACTTATCGGCGAGCTTGTGTGAGAAGATGTATAAATGTGGATGAGGCGAGAATCGTGTGTGTGCGGTGTTCGACGACAGACGTCTGAGTGTCTGTAGTTCGAGATTTAACATATATCGGCAATATACTGCCAGAAATAATGTATCAAAAATGATTGGGCAAAAATAAAAATGCTTCTTATTTAATCGAATAAATTGCTAAATAGTTATTTGTGAACATCTTGATTCTAATAAACGACAACTTGTATATAATAAAGCGACGAAAAGTACATACTTGTATTATTTATCTTTGATTGAAAATTATACACGTTATTCGACTGATTCTAAAAATCACTAAACCCAATAAGTGATGCTACCTTTACTATTTTTGATTTGATATTTCTCAATACTACTACATTTGACTATTGTTGATATGGTATGTGATTTTTTTCCCTGTAATATATATAAAATATATTTAATATCAAAGAGTCAATACCTATAGCAAATGTTTTAATATTGTGAGATCTAATAAAAAAAATAGAATAGAACATTATTTTTAAATTCATAAATTTCAGATAAAAAAGCGTTACATTACATCGAATATATTTTTCTGGTTCACCTCGTATACAGATTATTGTATTTTGTTTTGATCTCTTCGGACATCGTCGTCGGAATTTATTTCAAGTTTACACGGCGTTCTTTTATTCTGTGGAAAGTAAAAACATACAATTTTTTTTATCATTACATATACCTGCTTAAGTATAAGGCAGCACGGGAGGTGACAATTTTTCGAAAAATCTGAATATTAAAACAAAAAAATAAACATACAAGATT
This sequence comes from Eubasilissa regina, assembly GCA_022840565.1. Classification (NCBI taxonomy): domain Eukaryota; kingdom Metazoa; phylum Arthropoda; class Insecta; order Trichoptera; family Phryganeidae; genus Eubasilissa; species Eubasilissa regina. Next base: position 6,008,600 of record JAINEB010000003.1, read on the forward strand.
CATCGTTGGCGGGATTTTATTTAAAGAAATAAAGTATTAAGTATTTCTTCAAAACAATTTTCATTAAAATTTTAGCCATTGTATATATTTATACAATGCCTGGGGCAAAAGATATCGATACTGTTCATACAATCATAAAATATTTTATCATATAAACTTTTCAACGTAAAAGTTTAGAATTTCTCCAGACTTTTTAATATAATTTATTCGTCTTTTTCTCCCGTCCTCTCTCATTCATCTCATCCTTAAAATATCATTAGTGCTCGAACATAATTATTAACTAGAATTGTATAGCTATCCTCTTTAATATATTTCCTTTCATTAAAATGTCATTTGTGTTAGAACAAAATTGTTTCTTAGAAGCGTGCCAAAATATAAATACCCAAAATTAACATTATTACCTTAAGAACTTAAAATTATATAGCTGTCCCTTTTCAAAAGATATCTTATAAATACAAGTTGTCGAATTTAAAATGATTAGATTGATAATGCCCTCATAAGGCGGAACGCGTCTCACGGAAATTAAACGAGTAGAACTAAAAAACAAGTATTTTTATTTTCACGTGAATGATTATGGAGTTCTACAAACTTACCTATGAAACAATAAATTTATTGAATATGTTTATTTTTCAGAATTGTTGTAGGGATTGAGTCTGATTGGATATGAATTGTAGGGACTTATGGTGATTTTAGGTGCGCATATCAAATCAAAATCACTAGATTTGTGTAAAATTCATCAACTTTACTCTAATTTTTTATTACAATGATAACTCATTACAACACCATCTCACGACTAGAACAACAACATAAAACGTATTGCAACTTCCCTATATAAAGATAACACATTAGGACAAAGACACTTCTTATACCGAGTATACAAACATTATTATTATTATTATTTTTGAAATTAGCAAAATTAACTTTGTGGTTAAAATTCATTATTTTTTTTATTTGTTAACTTTGTTTTATTAACCACTTATTGAGTTTAAATACGTTTCCGACCGATTTCGAAAAATACCATTTTCTTCTTCAGTATGTCAATACTAAACAAAACATGTTGTTTCTTTACCAGAATCTATTTTTAAAAAACAATAATTATTTAAAAAATAAATTTAGTGCACTTCCTTTTCAAATCACAACAATAATGTGCTCTCTTTAAAAAATAAATTATTATTAATATTTTAGACTGCAACACGAAACAATCCGCGTTTTTCATAAATAAAGTTGTTGAATGACTTAGTAACCTTGAGGAAGAGTTGCTCCAGTGCTTCTTTCTATACCTTAGTGATTTGAAAAGGAAAGAAACTTAAGTTTCTGTTATTATTATTATTTTTGCTTTCAATGTTTTCATTTCAATTTATACCAACTATGTTTCTATATTTTCTTTGTTTTCTAAACTGCTGAAAATATTGCAAAATGTATAGCAGTTTCGCCTAGCTTTAGTGGGATGTTGCCATATATTATTATAAAAAATTTCCTTGTACCAGTACCAGTACCATTTTTGTTTCTTTTATAATCTGGAGATAAACTCAGACACTTTTAAGAAAAATAACCCGAGACTCGTGTCTTAATTTTTCTTGATATTATTCATTTTAAACAAGTCGAGTTACTCCTAGTGCCCATTGAAATACAGCAAGTAGTAACCCAGCGACGAGCGGTGAATGTGTAAGTACTCGGACCTATATTTAAAAAATATATAATGTTTCCATTGTTTATATGGTCAGCCATAAAGATTTTCATTAAGTAGAAAATATATATTTTCTATTAAAAACAATTTCTGAAGTAAATAGTTTGTTCAAACAGAGGATTATGTTTCATTGTAAAATATAATCTTTAATCTTAAGAATAAATTCATGTCATTTTTTGAAACAAAATTAGTGTCGAAATTATTTGAAAAACTTTATTAGGGGACTACAGTTAATTTTGGTCAAATACATACGTCATGTTTCTTAATTAATTATTCTCTTTTTGCATGTTTACTTTATTTTTTTAAATTATTTGTGTTTTGTAATTTATGTAGACGAATGAGTTTTTGTATTCAATGTATAAGAAAACATAATTTTATTTAAAAAAACTACTCCCACATTATGAAATAATAAATATTTCATGAAACAGTTTGTATTTGTTTAAAAAAATAGTATTAACGTATGTTTTTTACACAGATATCCTTAATAGGTACTGTACATTATACATATATACGTTGTTTTTAATTAAATAAAACTCATGGTCTTGATTCCTGGGACTTCAAAATTTTGACTCTCAAGTCGCGGGAATTGATAAAAGTCGAGAATACACAATCCCTAGTAAGTGCCCATTTCCCATATGTTTAATAATAATTTGATTTTACACGAGAAGGTAGGCTGTGCCCACCAACTATTCACCACCAATCCAGTGTAAATTTGAAAATATGATTTTTTCTCGTCATTATTGACGGGCTTCACCTATTGCGAACGAATGTGTATATTATATCGCGATGTACTCTTTCAGTCAAGCGTAGACCAATTTGAAAAGAAATCGATTTGTGTGAAGTGTCAATTACCTTTAAAATACACGAATCAGGTGGACATGTGACATTTTTGTTCGGAAAGTGTAATTAGAAAACAAACAAGTCCATTTCAATTACTTAAATATTAAAATTAGAAAAACGTATAATTGCGATAGGTAATTATTAAAATTATGTTATTATACATGTAAACATGATCAAATTTGCGGAATACGTTTAAAAAAAAAAGATAACGATTTTGGAGCAAGGAGACATTATTTGGTACAGTATTGGGATCAATTATGAATCATTCATATAATAATATTTAAAATTGTAGTAAATCGAACAATACCTCGAGAGGCTAGAGCCTAAAGATGTTTTCAGGAACTATTCGGAGATGTTTATGAACTGAGCACTTCAATTTTTCATTTGTAGTATTAAGTGTGTGGATGAATAATTATTATAGTTTAAAGACATATTCTTGCAAAAGAAATCGTTTAAAACTCTGGTATGTTATTGTGTGAATCCAATATATGTTCGTTTTAAGCTTGTTTAGTATACATACTATATTATTAAGGAGAACACATTCTTATTGTGAAACTATAATTATTCAGAACAGACGGTCTGTGATATTTTAAATAAATACTAATTAAATGTATTAGTTAGAAATTTTACAAGTAGAAATATTTACATATAAAATCAATTTTATCGAAAAATATTGTTGTTGCTACCGGGATTCGAACCTGGATCTCTTTTTAATCCGAGTAAGGTGCATTAACCAACTATGCTACAGCAGATAGTACTTTTAACGACAAATTTTCGAACCCATATGTTATACTTTTCAAATTAATACATCTATCATCTAGTTATCATTCTAATCGGAAAATAAAACGAAAAGCGCGCTGAATTCTGTACTGACCTTTATCCGCTTTCGAGAAAAATCCCCGAGAGAAATCTCAGCCGTGACACCGATTGCCAAGATTGGGGGAAGTGTAAAATGAGTGTCCAAGCCGTTGACCCAGATGATTGACATTTAAAAATGAAACAAAACAAATATGTCAAGTCGGAAATATTTGACTTGTGAGATGTCATTATGAATGTGCATTATTCACCTATGCTACAGCGATATTATTTTTGACTACAAATTTTTGAACCTATATGCTACTTTTTTCAAATGAATACATTTATCGTTCCATTATAATTATAAAAAGGTAACATATAGGTTCGAAAATTTGTCGTCAAAAATAATGTCGCTGTAGGATTGTTGAATAATGCACCTTCCCCGGTTTGGAAAGAGATCCAGGTTCAAATCCCGGTGTCGAAACAACAATATTTTTCGATGAAATTGATTTTATATATATATAAATCTTTCTATATATATATATAACTATGTTACGCATGTTTTAAATGATATTCACCGTCAGAGCACCTTTCGCAACATGTGGGACGCAAAATAATGATAAACAATTTGAAAATAATTATATTTTTAGTTCGCCCCATTTTTGTCAAACAAAATTTGTCTTTATGTAAATATTGGTTTTATCATTATATTAAACTTTTTCTGTTAAACCAACAATAAAACGACATCTGTGAATACATTATATATTGTTTACTTTAAAACTGGTTTACATCTCTATATTGAATCCATTCAAACTAATAAAGGTTCGCGTAGGTACTATACATGCAAAATTGCTTGTAACACTTTTCCTCAATAATTCACACGACTCGTTTACTGAAAAATCAATATTTTTCCATTCGTGTTAGTAAAGGAAGGCGATGGAAAGGGAAAGGTCAAAGTACTGGACCCTAGACACACCGGCAGCTCCAAATTATTCATTGCGGCTAAATAAATCAATTAATCGATATGTATATTAAAATACAGAATGGGAGAAAAATTATAGCAGTTCATTCTAGTTTTTTTTTATGTTGTTATAGATTATTGACCTCTGTATAAGGTACGACGAATTAGAGGGCCGCGTTCTATAATATATGTGTTTTTTTTTGTATTGTAACACTATTCTAAATAATAATTTGTTCCAATTGATGGAATACCGTACATTATTTGTTTAGCTGTTTTCCTTCCACGATAATTGTCATCGAACAAAGAAATTTCAGGAAATAATAAAATTCAAGGATTTATTTTCTCCTTCAAAAGAAACAAAATGCCAACGATATTCGTCTTAAATGTACCTGAACCTAGTAGATATTTTAGCATTATTTTTATGTGATACTTTAGGTGCTTTCTAAGCCACCTACTCTGACCAAGACCGGTATAAATTATTGAGACGTAATTCGCTATTACGATGGTAACTATTTTTATTATCTGAAGAAATTAACTATGTAGATATATATTAGAGATTTTATGTATAAACTAGAGAAAAGTTAGTGAATAATATTTGTATTTAATGGAAAAAATTCAGCCATGGTTTGAAGTGTTCACCTGCAAGTAATTCAAGAGAGCAATATTTTAGTCTTGATTGTTTTTTTGTTTTTTTACTAAAATGAATAATGGGAAAAGTTTTATTATAAAGTTTTTAATCGGAAAATAATTTTAAAAATATAGAATATAATATGAGTCTGAATGTGTGTGAGAGTTGTATAAACTTTTCCTTATATAGGGTCTTTTAATAGGGACGCTCAAAATTTGTTAGGTTATAGCAGCCATGTTGTTAAAGTGACATCTTTTAAATTTATTGTTAATTGTTAAGTAGTATACGGCAAATCACCACGAAAGGTTGAACAACGTGTGTAAATCATCAAATTTTATTATCAAAGTCATGAGCGATTTGAGGGCACGGTTATCTCGCGCGGCGGTGACGTGAACTGGCCACAGAGATCGTGCGTTTTAACGCCTTTAGACTTCTTTCTTTGAGGCTATCTTAAATCGCAAGTCTTTACAAATAAGCCGCAAACAATTGACCCCCTCAAAGTCAACATAACAAAAGCCATCCAGCAAATTTAGCCAGATATGCGATAAAGTCATAGAAAATTGGACCTCCCAAATCTGCCATCGAACAAAACCGCAGCGGATATTCGAACAACGTTATATTCCACACTTAATGCCATAAAATATACTTTCAAATGAAAGAAAAATTGAGTGAATATCTCACACACAACCTGTTTAACTTACATTTTAAAATCGAGCGTCCTCGTTGAAAGACCCTATATTATGTGTATAACTTATATGAGTATTATTAATTATGTACAATAGTACTTTTTCTTCTTTTCGTAACCCTATCTCCCTATACGTTCAACGGACTTTGGCTATCATTACTTTCGGCATCCCATTGCAAAGTCCATCATCAGGGCTGATGACTGTTAGTGTTGTGGTTACTGGCTTGCAGTACCGTGTCGAAAGCAGGGTCTGTCGTTTATAAAGTACTTGCTTGCGCTACCGTGTCGAAAACGGTGTTATGTTCTGCCTACTATCTGTGAGGGCTCTTTAACTTCTATGGTTTTGTAGCCTCGGATACCACGAGGTTTTTTAATTTTAGGTCGTCATCCCTATTGATGTTCACTGAGTGTTCGTATATTTCAATTGCCTCTTTAACCAGACGTGCATCCGTATATATTTGACTCAGAAAGATCAGATATACACGGCAGATTAGCCCAGAAAACTATACACATAAGATTCTGAACGGCGGTGAAAACCTAAGATCGTAACATCTTCATTCGTAACTTTATCCATCCATAATGCAACCTATTTTGAGTATTCTTCTGTAGATCCACATCTCAAGTCGCATAATAATTTTTTCAGTAAGTGTCCATGCTGCTCGATGCATAATATCGAGAACGCATAGTATCTGACCATTTTCATTCGTTCAATAGTACAGATGAAATATGAAATGTTACAATATGAATTTGGTTACAAATTCTTCAACACATGCGTGGATAACAATTTGCCAACTCACCAACACACTCGTAATATACAAATTATACACTGATCTCAATTATATATAAAATAAAACGCTTATAATTAATCTTACTTTAATCCCGCTTATACATAATAATCCTTTTCGCGAGTGTTAGTATACACCCCGCGACGCTTGAATTTATGATGGAGAGGAATCAACAAATGAATCAGCATCCGGCAGACGAAAAAGTAAGTGCCTTCTTTTCTTCCTCATATTTCCACCATAAGTTCCTGCATCAAAGTATGAAAATTTAAATAAATGGAATGATAAAATAAAAGTGTAACATAAAAGTTCGAAAATTTGTCAGCAATGCACTGTGTTGGTATGGCATAATCGGTTAATGCATTTTCCCCGGACAGGAAGAGATCTAAGTTCGAATCCCTGCAGGAAAAACAATATTTTTCGATAAAATTGATTTTATTTGTATATCTTTCCAATTAAAACATTCAATTTGTATTTAAAAAAAAACTTATAAAGCATGGAACACATTTATACATAGTTTCATCAATAAATATCCTGTAGAAGCTTTTTATACCTAAAAAAACATTTAAGAATATATATTTTTATTTATTATCTTAGTTTTATTAACCACAATTGAGTTTAAAAAACATCTACCGGTTTCGGAAAACACTTTTCCTTCTTCAGGATGTCATAACTAACTAAAAATATAGTATTATTTTTAAATTTATTTGTTTAAATAATTGTTGTTTTTTAAAAAATTTTAAAAATAGATTCTGGTGAAGAAACAATACTATATTTTTAGTTAGTTATGACATCCTGAAGAAGGAAAAGTGTTTTCCGAAACCGGTAGATGTTTTTTAAACTCAATTGTGGTTAATAAAACTAAGATAATAAATAAAAATATGAATCTTAACCACCAAGTTAATATTGCTAATTTTAAAAGTATTTAAGAATATGAACAAAATTATGTTAAACTCATTTCTTTCCTTTTATTTTGTACTTGTATATTATTCTTAAGGAGAACATATTTTTATTGTGAAGTTGCGGTTTTTCAGAACATAAAATAGTTTTTCAATAAATAGATTTTTCTGTAAATATTGTGGGAGTAAAGACCGGCGTTCTACCCTCTCACCGGCCGGTCAGTGGTGAGCACAAGATCCGCGGATTCTTCACTTCTGAAATACATACCCACCTTAGTTGTTACATTCTGTCTTCATCCTAAACTGGGAAAAATTTATAAGTAATACCTCAAGATGATAAATAAAAAGGTGTTATTAGTTATAAAAATTGCATCTAATCATAAAAAGAAACATGAACAAAGGAAATTAAATTAAACAATCCACTTTAACTAATCCTCATTTCGTCAGTTTGAGCGCGATTTCGACGTCCTTCAGACAGGCAGGTGACAACCAGATGTTTCACTAGATGGCATCTTTCCGATCCATGCCATCCGAGCATTCCATCTCCTTGGCCTATCATCGTAGATGATCCTCAGCAATCAGGCCGACGCGACAAGATTCGTAAGCGGAATTGTAGAAGACCACATCACATCAAAAAATGTAGACTACAGCGAGGCAAAGAAACCAAAGGAAAGATACTAAAGGGAAGATATCAAAGGCGAAAAAACCAAAGGCGAAGAAATCAAGGGGAAACATCTCATTTCCTGTAAAGATTATTCACCATGCAATTACATCAAAAAATTTATTGTAAATTTTGCATTAATGATTGAATAATATAAAAATATTTACCCTTTGGTTATGTCGGATAGTTCACAGTTACATGTTAGAAACGCTGGTCGTGGCAATCTACCACGCAAATCTGACAGCTCTGCTCGATGATTTGAAAAAGAACCATAGACGCTGACTATTTTTATATTCTTGAAAACGGATTGCGATACCAATGTAAGGGCAATTATTTGTGATTTCGAGGTGCTTGGCAATAAAACAAGTGACGGGGAAATTTCGAACTTGACCCTAATTTGTAATGTCACAATATATTATTTAATTGAATCTTGTTTAACATTTTTTTTTGCGCTGATATTTTTACCTTAATTTACATCCCTGTCTGCCATAAAACAGTAAAATTTTAGTGTAGCAGGCAGGGGTACCGAATCAAGTGTTTTGACTTTGCTGCCAAAATCGTCATCAACGTTGCGCTATTTTCTAATAGTGTAACACACTCTGAAGTATGAAACTAAACAAATAAATAATAATAATTATTATTTTCCATTTTCATTTATTTTATAATAGTTATCCAGGTTGTTTCATCAAAAATTAAATTTGGTCCTCGATTAACGAAATTCTGAAACGAAAATGACTTGTTCGTAGTCCTTCTGCGTACACACCCATCGTATTGCTAGTGGATGTCCTCTTATTCTTGTTGCTGTTAAGATGCTGGGTTTGTCATCTCTGCATTGGCTGTCTCACCAGAGTCAGACTACTTTCAGTTATGGGTGTTATCTTAAAGTTGATTCTGATATGTTCATATTTTACATGTCACATGCCCTTTCAGTTTCTTTCTGGTATCTTCATCTTCTTTTCTTAGAAGTATTTTATAGATATAGAGCGTTAAGATCCATACATGGCCTGATTGCAGCTTTATAGGCTTTCTAGTATCGTATAGAACATATGAAAGTGAACGCCATTTGACCCAGGCAATTCTAATTCTGCGAACTATTTTGATCACTACACAATTAATTGGCTTTTCCGATAGCATTTTTTTGGAAATGGCCGCTTCGAACCCAAAACACCATTACGCGGCCACAACTAGTATTTCGTTTATCGTGGAAAGCAATTTTTTATGGCTACTAACACTCTATTATCTGCATACAATGCAGTCATATATACAGTCAGGATATGAAAAAAAAATTTCATCAACTAAAATTGTTACTGTTACACAATGAACTATAGATACCAATTGACTTCTTATCTTAATTGAAATATGGTTGGATGACGCAGTAGATAACATTCCAAAGAAAAGATAAAATATACAATTTTTTACGTGTAAGGTGAACAAGCAATACTATATTCAAATAACATATAAAATATTATTACAATTAAAGTGCATTTTTTATGTGGGACGCAGTAGATATTACCGCTGATAAATATTCGAACTTGTCCAACTACATTGCTAGATTGTACGTGCTGTTTAGATAAAAGTTTTTTTTTAATATCTTATTATGTGAATAATATAATAAATGTGTTGAATATCTGTAAATGAATTATTGATGTGTTTTAATATTTGTATTTAATTCAACTAGGAATATTAGACTGAATAATTAATTAATTATTCATCTTTGTTCGCCATAGACGTGACCTTGTTACAGACGTCTTCAATTTAATAAATTTTTCGCATAGTCAATGAAACGGAACCTCAACAGAGGAATGTCAAAAATTCATTACTTTCCAGACACTAAAAATCGTTAAAATAACATACATAACCTACATTAATTTATTAAATTTTAAAGAATAAAAATAGCATGATCCTTGTTGAATCGAAAATCAGAAATAAAAATATAATCGAACAATTGAGGTAAGGAAGATTGTGTATTTTATTTTAAATATATTATTTCCCATTAAAATTTACGTTTATTAATTTGTCAGATGAGATGAAAAAATCAAGAAATAATTCGCATACTTCATGTGAGGTAACTTTCGCAGTTATTTCGAGTGCTTAAAGATATCTCATAAATTCAAAATCCCGCGGTGTAAGTGTCCATTACGGTTAATAGGTGGCCATTTGAACTACGATAGCAGACTTGCACTATCAGCAGGAAGTTTTAACATTTTAGCCATCTTAATAGTTTTATATATGCTAAACAGTCCTTATACCCGTTCCAAGCTTCAGCTTTAATTCTTGGTCCTGTACGCAATACGACGAATGATTCCCAGGATCATCAAAATCTAATCTTGAAATCAATAACGTTAAAGATATATTTATAAAAAATGCTTAATAGTTTTGCTTCTCCATTTAAAAATTTATTTTGTTTAGTTACATAACTGAAAGGTTCGTGTACGCATTAGAATCTTGGACATTGACAAACATGATGAAAAAACTAACTCGTTTTCTTCTTATTCTTTTTCTACGGCACTACATCTCAGAGTTGGATTTGGCTTTCTCCATAATTGGTCTCTCTTCTCTGCTCTGTTATTCTTCAGTTTCCGGACTCTCCCATTCTGCTCCAGTCTTCTTTCACGCAGTCGGCCCACCTCTTCGTTGGTCTGCCTCTAGGTTGCTTTCACTGGGGTGTCCACTTGGTCATAATTTTTGGTGTCCTGTTATCTGGCATTCTTTCGACATCGCAGTTTTTGGGACCTACAGAATCTTACAATTGTTTCTTGCTCAATTAAACTTATTTAAATTTTAACATTAAATTAACACCAGGAAGCCGCAATGTAGGTTCTGTTCAGTGATCCGCAAGGCCGCAGGAGAGTGAGCAGGCCGAAGTTGAGCTTGATAGGGTGGTAGTAGACTGCCGTACTCTGGGGGTAATAAACTGGATGAGGGATTCTATGTAAAATAATTAAATGGTGACAAGTCTTACAGGTAGCTAGTAAGGAACAAAAAATTACGTAAGAATTGATGCAAGATTAATAAATAACAATTGAAATGTATATTTTAAAACAAAATAAATAATACACCCGAAGCATTAGGAAAACACCAATTTTTGTATCTTGAAATTAATTAAATGCATTGTCAAATGAGAAAGTAGCTGTTCCCAGATGTGTGAACCACCTTATTAAACCGAGACAGAATGTGTTTCGACGTGGGTGCACCTACAATCTTTCATTGGCTAATCAAACGCCCGCTAAGCAGCAATGGTCTATGGTTACGACAAGATGGCGAGATCTGTTACTTTTACTGGCGCGGAGGAACATGTCTGGTGCAGTGCGCTGACCGGCGTGCGGGTCATTATCAAGACAGTGTTCTGAATCAGAAGATGGGAGCTTGCAGGGTCTGAAGCGAATTGCCTGTCGTCTTTAGTCCAGACGGAGGGAGAATGTGTCGATGAGTTTTGCCCGACAGCCCAGGCAAAACTTCTGGAATATGGCGGGCGATCTTGGAACAATCATCAATGACGATTTGGTGAACCGAGTCCACTCTGGGCTTGGCTGAACCTCAAGCGCTTTGGACAAGAAAGATGACGAAGAAAGAAGAGAGAAGAAAAAGTGCAAATAAGTGAGATTGGATAGGATAGTGACTGTCAATTCAAGTGAAATTTGTCGAATTATAATCTTTTATATGAATAATTAGTGTATTTGTGCATTGTCCCTTCCCTTGCAGACAAAAGAGAACTAATATGTAGTGGTCCATGGCCCTGACTTGGCGAAAACCCACGCAGAATAAGTACTGACGGAGGATAGCTGGTGACATGAGGCCCGGGAACCTGACGATGTCAGGCCAGCCCGGGTTGAATGTGACAACATATATAAATTCCTATTATACTAATCCAGGGATTAATAAACTCAGGCAAGGAATAACGGTTTACAATGGAGTCCTGATACCGACACTGATATATGGAAGTGAAGCCTGGAGCTGGCAGAAGAGGAACGAAAGTAGACTGAATTAAGTGGAAATGAGATCACTTAGGCGTACATGTGTCAGATCCATTTATGACAGTAAAAAATGAAGAAATAAGGAAAAATTGTAAACCTGACCTTAGTATAGTGAGTAAGATTAAGAAAGGATCACTTAGGTGGTTTGGTCATATGGAACCGATGAATGAGGAGATAATGGTAAGAAAGATATATGACTCAAGTGTTGATGGCACCAGAAGTAGAGGACGTCCGCGGAAGACTTGGCACGACCAGGTAAACCGGATATTGAAGGATGGTCCTGTTCGAAGCCTCAATAATAGTCGAGCATGTATGAGAAGATGTATGAATGTGGATGAGGCGATAATTGTGTGTCAGGACAGAAGAGTGTGGCGTTCTATTCTGTCTGCCTACACTCGCAGGGAAACGGCGTAATGGTAAGCAAGTATAAATACTGGGCTGTATAACAAGGAATGGATACCCTAATTTTAATATTGGAGACTTTGTTGCGTTTTATCAAAGAACTGAACAAATTAGGATCATATCCTAGATTGAAATACGATATACTAAAGTATGATCGATATAATTATGAAGGCAGTATTAAATGGAGTATAATTCAGATTATTGATAAATTTTCCCTTGTTATTACCGAACATAAACCAAGCCTTTGAAAAAATTCACAATATAACGACTGGCTGATTTCTTCAGTTAAATTCGGCTTTCTAGGTTGAACTACAAACGGCTTCGGAATTCAGAGGGTTAACAATGACCACCCAGTCGCGCAGGTCTTTGAACCGTCGGACAAAGAGTGGCCGCCACCCGCCACTCGCCATCCGCCACCCGCCACCCGCCACCCCACGCGGGAGCCGGGGTGATTTAATCTAGCCGGGGGTAAAGAGGTAAAGGTAAGGGCGGTTGTGTTGGTATCCGCCGTGAAACTTAGCAACCGGGTCAAGAATGCAACAAAAGTCATACATGTATATCAATTGAAAAGCGGAATCGATATTTTCCTCTGTGACTGGAATATAAAAGAATATGGTTTAAAAGAAAAAGCGCTCTTGGATATCCGAGAAAATTCTTTTAAATATGATTTAGCTTTTTTACCCCTTTTCTTTATATATTTCAGTTTTATTAAGAAATATCCTTGATTACTAAACTAATCGGCGATTAAAAATAGAACATGAACTAGAGGTGAACAAATTGTTGAAGTATTTTGTACATTATATATTTAGCACATGGTTAAAATAGTAAAAGCCTTTTTTGAAGGTGAAAGTTCACATTATCTTTGCACGAACAAACTGGGTTGTTTTATAAGGTCCGTTGTAATATAAGAATCCAGAACAAATATTTGATATAACACAATTTTTATTAAATATTAAATATTAACGAGAATACATTTTTTGCTGTGATTTGGCATTTTCAGAAAATAGTTCTGCGGTATTTTAATAAAATTAAATGAATCAACTAGAAAGATACACGGAAAAAATCTATCTATCGAAAAAATATTTATTTGCTATTGGGATATGAACCTGGACCTCTTCCTATCCGGGGAAGCGCGTTTTCCAATTTCGCTATAGCAACCGAATACATTGTCGTCAAATTTGTGAACTTTTTATTTCAAATTGATAAATCTATTATTCCATTTTTTTAAATTAGGCCACTTGATATTAAAGAGAATCTCAAATACCTTTTGAAAATTTATTAGACTTTATTGACATACCTACATGTTTTTGATGTAACAGAGATGAATATAATATAATATAACGTGATAAACATAAGATACAATTATATTTCTATTAAGTATAATACGCGTTGTGTATTGTGTGGGATGCCGTATCTACCTCTATATATATATACTTACAGCATTGTCTTGGCTACTTTGTCAGACTGGCGTCTATGTTTTTTTCGTGCTGTTGTGGTGTTATTTAATTAAAAAGTAAGTCGACAGAGATTTAAAGAAATAGACAGTTAAAAAACGTAGTGAATCTGCTGCAAATGAATTATTAGTTTTGTATTGTGTTGTATTGTATTGTGATAAAGTTGAAATTTTGGATAGCGATGCTTTTGACTGATCTCTTCCCGATTGAATCATATTATTGAGTCCATATTTGCGTAATTTTTTTGTAAGTGAACAATTTCCAGTTAGTGTTAAATGTGTTGTACGGTTTCGGAGCTAAAACACGTAGAAACGTTGAAAAAATGTCGTTGTTGTTCTCGAAACTGGTGTGTAGACGTTCATTCGTTGTCTTGTGTTGTGACTGCGATTTATTGTTAATTGTGTGTTTGAATGGAGTGTTGAACAAATCTTAACATATAAATTTGTGTTATGTTTAGAATATTGTATTCTTTAAATAGAAGATCTAATGAATATCTAAAAAAACGACCATTTATTATCGTAAGAATTGTATTTTTTGACTTTAATACTGTTTTAGCTGCTCCTGTCAAAACTAAAATTGCTTAGTTAATTAAGGAGTAGCAGAGTCATTGAAATCAGTTAAGTATTTTTGTAATACTTTTAAAATAATTTGTAACGTAAATAGTTATAACATTAATCATAATAAAAATACTAAATACACAAATAATACACAATAAATATAGTATAAATAAATTCACCAGCTCGCTTCCTCTTATTTGAAAAATCTTAAAATATTAATGTAGTTTTTTTTTTGGATTTTTGTACCAAAATAAATTAAAAATCTGTATTGTGAAAGTCGTGAATTATTTGAAAGTTTGTCATGCGTTTGTCGTATTCTACTCGCACACTGAACAGAAATGGTCTACATTATTGTACACTAGTTACGCAATATTGATTGGTGAGCTACAAAGTTGGTCCACCTTACCCCACTCTGGCCCTCAGGGTTCACGCCGTGGTCACTGCGAGCCGGCAGCACGTGCTAAGGTCAATTATCCTACTTTCTTTATGAATATTCATGGATTAGATTTTTCAGTCGTGTAAAGGCAGATTATATTCGGGCACGCGAGCGTTAGCGTTTCATCGATCGTTATACGTTATATTACGATTTAGGAATTTGAGGTTAACGACTAAGCGCCCACAAAATTGAAAAATTATGTTCATTATTTGAGTGCTGTTAAAAGAAAATGTATTAATGCGCGACTGTTATTTAAATGTGTCAACCACATTTAAATTAAACCAAATAATAATATATGTCACTGAAAAAAACCCGGTTACATGTTTGGTGAGCGGGACACGTTTCCGAGCACCTGCAGAGTAGCTGAACGTACTTGGAAAAATGGTATCAATCAAGGTTTCACTCTCTTTTATTTGCCAGGCCCAACAATAGGGCTCGCTTTGAACTTCGTGTTCCATCGCGTTATTTCAACCAGTAGGTATATTCTAGTAACTTTTTGTAACCAAGCTTCAACAAATTCAGTGTAAACAGTAAGTGCGCGTTTCTGTTCAAATCATTTTACTGTTATTACTTCCCGCCTACCTCGCATATAATCAAGTTAGCCTCAAGAGCCTTACTCAACAAACATACTTACAATCCAACTCTCAACTGGTACCATGTCATCCACCGCGCGCCGGGGTACACTAAATAACTAGATTCACATATCACACAGGGTGTAAAATACTGGTCTAAAATATACTAGATACTAAATCTCTAACAATTGAAACCAATCATCATTATAATTGAACACACTCCCAATAATGGTTTACCATTGCTAAGAGAAACGCATAAAAATAAAACTTTCTTTAACTCAAATAGGTCTTTTTTACATTTTTCTCTAGGTCCAATATTAAGCGAGTTACGATTTTTTAAGCCTTGAACAGCCGCCATTTTAAAGCAAGATTGTGGATCTGGCTGGTTATTTTAATTTAGCTGAGACATCTACCGGGAAAAATTTCAGAAAAGTTTGATCAAGATGCTCGGAAGAAATGAAATCTGATAAGAACTGTGGCGCTCTGAAATAAGAAATAGATGATGTTTAACGTGAAAAAAATATTCTGGTCCCAACGAAATGCTAGGATTGTGATTTCATACATTTATTTTCTTTCATCGTGGAAAGATTTAACATCTTAGAAGAATAAAATTATATACCGACTGCCACGTCGCCACCAAATTGTTTACTGTTTATGACTCGTTGTTGTATTGACTGGGCCAGGGATCGGCAGACTTTCTAGTGAACAGAACCAAATATTAAGTAAACAAAGTCTCGACATATTCATAAACCCGCAACATACATTTTCACACTAGCTATATATATTTCAACCTTTACTATACCATGATATAAAATATCCGAACGCAGCCACGCTGTCAACTCGTGTTACCATAAATAACTGTTAGAAAAAATGTTTTTATTAACTTCAATGGCACGAATTTACTCTAAATATTGAGCATTCAATTTAAAAAAATGATTAATAACATAATTTAAAGCATTCATTAAGTCCTACAGTATGTGTCCTTCTTTCTTATCTCTCTTCATTTAATTAGTGAGAAAGAGACAATTACATTTGCATGTGTGTTGTTCTTTTCACTGTGAAAATAGTGTAAGATCTCTGTTTTTCATATCATAAATGGTATTTTTACCAATGTACGAAAAAATAATTGTTTTTGAACGATCCCTTTTTCATAATTGGTTTTTCACCAGTCATTTTTTTTAGGATTATTTAAAATATGAATTTTGTGTTCCATGAATTTCCCGAAATATTACAGGTTTAATTATAATGGTAGACCTGTGTTACTGCATGGTTTGGGAAGGGTTAATGACGAAAAATCAAGATTTTTATACTAAACACAAATTTCACAATACAGTCGTAGACTACTACTACTAAGAATATAATATATGCGAGTTATAAGTTTCAGTGCGTCAGTGCTTTACTTATAAAATAAGAAAACATAAATAATAAACCACTTTTCGGGCTTTGTAAAGTTTACTAGTTAGAACGGTAACCATGTATCGCTTTCGAAAGCTTTGTTATGTCTGTTAAGTAACTACTTGATCAATTTAAGGCGCGATTGTAAATTATCGTCGGTTAATTTGCTTCGTAACTTATTTTTATTTAATTTAAATAGGTAGAGCAAAAGATTATGAGAATGCCAAATACTACGAATACAAAATAATAAAAAAATTTAAATACCAAATTAATGTATTAATTATAAATATATACATATAAAATCAATTTTTGTCGAAAAATATTGTTTTTGCGTCACCGGGATTCGAACCTGGATCTCTATTTCCAATCCGGGGAAGTACACTATCAATTGTGTTATAACGCCAGTATTTTTCATGACAAATTTTCGAAACTATATGTTACATTTTTTCAAATTAATACACCTGTCGTTCCATTATTTGAAAGCCATCTACATTATTTTTACAGAATCTCAAATACCTTTGAGTAAACCGACTGCAGACGTCAGAATTATCAATGATTTTATATGTATATATTTATAATTAATACATTAATTTAGTATTTAAAATATCACAGACCGTCTGTTATGAATAATTATAACTTCACAATAAGAATGTGTTTACCTTATTAAAAAAATTTAACACAATAATGTTGTGGTTATGTGTGTTAGCACTAGGGTTCATCTCTGCAATATCAGTTCTTGGATTTACAATGCTGCAACACCAGTCGATTGTCACTGGCCAGCAGGCCGGTTCAGTGTACTTTTTTTCATTATCATTTTTCGTCATGGCTACCTTATGGCTTTCCTTCATACTAACGTTTCTTTCCTTTCTTTATTATTACGATATTAAATTAATATATGTACACAGGGTGGCCCAAAAAAAGGGAGAACATTTCGTAAAATATGACAAAATTACATCAAAATTAGTTTAACTATATCAACAATAGCTTAAATAGTTTACTAATTTACTTACTTATATTTCGTTTTATTTCGACAACTTTCGGTCGCCATCTTTGATTATTAATTTTCCCATTGTCCATATTTGGTTTTTTTCACATTTTTGCCTAGAATGACAAAAATTACTGCAAAGGATCGTATTCTGATCAAAAATTTGCTAATTGAAAAACGTTGGGGTGCTAGGAAAATGATCAAAGAGTTTGAAAACAAAGCCTGGAGTAAAGCTAGACATTACAGCATAACTGGGCATTACAGCAGAACGCAGCTTCATCTCACACAGTTAGAATTACAATCAACTTTCTTCGTCGTGAAAATGTTAATTTCACCGGCCGGGCCAGGCATGTGGCCACTGAACAGTCCAGATTTAAACCCAGTAGATTATGCAATACGAGGTGTTTTGATGATTTCTGATTATCTAAATATTGTGCAAAAAAAATTACACTAATAATTATAATTAATTATATTACATTCAGTTATTATCATCTTAATACCATCATAGGTTGGCTCCGGTATCATTATGCCAGAGCCATACCTGTACAATTTGACGTGAGACTCGTTATCACATTAAATTCAGAAACTGTAGAAATCATGTACCCCCAAAAGGGAAGGGTAAACGTCACGTTTATGTGTTGTAGTCGAAGAACTCGGTCACAGATCGGCAGAAATTCATCCTCTCCAGGTCGCAAGACGTGCGGGGGAGAACCAGTGGAATGCTCCGTTAGGTCTCTCCAGAGAAACTAACTAAGTTACTTAATATCATGCCGTTTCCCCGTGGGGTTTGGCAGAGACGATAGAGCGCCACAAGGGATGTCCTGACACACAATTCTCGTCTCATCCAAATTCTAACATCTTCTCATATAATGTCGCCGATTATTGAAGCTTCTAACAGGACCATCCTACAGTATCTGGTTTACCTGGTCGTGCCAAGTCTTCCGCGGACGTCCTCTATTTCTGGCGCCATCAACACTTCCATTCTCACCTCATTTATTCGTTCCATATGATCTAACCACTTAAGTGATTCTTTCTTAATCTTACTCACTATACTAAGATCGGCTTTATATTCTTTCCTTATATCTTCTTTCTTTACTCTGTCACAAACGGATCTGCTCATTTCCATTGCATTCAGTGCCCCTGGGTGCCCTATTTGAAATGCACCACTGGTTAATGTAAAAGAGTTGCGAGTTTATATACATTCACATATTGCTGAGAAACTGTGGAGAAAAAATATTTTAGTTGGTTTCGCACTATCACTGACATCTAGTAGCAAATTCACATACTCTTTATTTGGTAATAAATAAGTAACTGTTTCCAGTTACTCGATAGATGGCGAACGTTATCAGTTTCTAAGAATTTCCGAAAGGGTGATTCGAATGATTCTTTCGATTTCAGAATAAGTATGAACATAGGTGAATTAAATTCGCCGATTTTGTCGGGAAAAGTTAAATATAAGATTTTAAAAAAATATTTAAATATGAATACGTCGTCACTATTAAGTGGAATAAATATATTAGTATGTATCAGATTATGTGTGTTGTTAAAAAAAGATTGTTGAAATAATATTTTTTATTGCTATATATATATATATATATATATAATACAGAATGTTAAAAACAGTCTACCCCTGGGAGACGAGAGAGGACAAATGAGAAGACTATTACTGCTTGTATCATTGGTGACGATAGTGCGCCTTGCGCTCCATTCGATACCCGGAACACGCGCGTACCACAATGGTGGATAACGAAATAACTAAAAAATGTTGTTGTGTTTTTGATGCATTTGATTTCAACAATAGGTAAGTATTGAAAAATCATTAATTAATAAATGTTCCAGTAAAATAAATCAAATAATAAAGAAGCCAACGGCACGCGGTGTTCCCAAGCGGTCACCCATCCAAGTACTGACCGCGCCCAATGTTGCTTAACTTCGGTGATCGGACGAGAACCGGTGCTTTCAACGTGGTATGGTCGTTGGCGACAGCTTTGCCTTATTAAACTAATATAACAAATAACAAACGTTAATTTTATTAAATATATTAATTAGAAAGATACACATATAAAATCAATTTTTTAATTTTATTATATATATATGTAAAACATATATATATATATAAAACATAATAAAAGAGGATTAATTTTCAAAAATAAAATTAACGTTTGTTATTTGTTATATTAGTTTAATAAGGCAAAGCTGTCGCCAACGACCATACCACGTTGAAAGCACCGGTTCTCGTCCGATCACCGAAGTTAAGCAACATTGGGCGCGGTCAGTACTTGGATGGGTGACCGCTTGGGAACACCGCGTGCCGTTGGCTTCTTTTTTATTTGATTTATTTTACTGGAACATTTATTAATTAATGATTTTTCAATACTTACCTATTGTTGAAATCAAATGCATCAAAAACACAACAACATTTTTTAGTTATTTCGTTATCCACCATTGTGGTACGCGCGTGTTCCGGGTATCGAATGGAGCGCAAGGCGCACTATCGTCACCAATGATACAAGCAGTAATAGTCTTCTCATTTGTCCTCTCTCGTCTCCCAGGGGTCGACTGTTTTTAACATTCTGCTCCACTTTGTTCCGTTGCTCGTGGACTTCCCAGTCTTCTCTTATCGGTCTCGATTCTTATAGTTTTAAGAATCATGTGATTTTCCTCCCTTCGCATCACATGTCTATACAATCTGTTAACTTCTTTAATATTTCCAACTATGTTCAACATTGTAACTAGACCAGTCCATTTCACCAACACCCTGACCCGTAGAGCATAGTTGGACTAGCCGGTATTTTTTTAAATCTTACTTAGCAGTAGCAATTATTTGAATTTTCAATCGACATTATTTTAAAAATTGATAAATATTTAAAAGTTGATAAATATTGTGAAGAGACATACAATCTTTTAATTGTAATAATTATTATACAATCATTTTTTGTTTGGTATAAGTAGGTTATATACAATGCGCAGTCATCAGTACTGACCCACTTATTGTTCATATTATTTTCTTCTCAGTAGATACTTGAATGGACTATTTTCTCTCCATTTCTCCCACGGTATACTAATCTACCACTATTAACACATATGAGTGGGAATTGTTAAATCAAATTAAATCATTCACATTTAGGTAAACAAGATAAATATTCACCAAATTCATTAAATATTGAGTACCCATCTAGTTTAAATTAAACGAGTTCTCATGAATTGCTCTACAGTAACGGAAAGTACCACAGTCTCGAAAATATTCAAACTGAGTAATTTCTATGTAAATATTTAAGGAATCTGTTTTGCCTATTAAATATTGATATCAAATATTGCTTTTTGAAAAAAATAATACTATAGACTCTCAATTATCTGGGGACACATTAACCGAATTGTGTGTGGATTTACCGGACAGTAATAAATTAGGTTTATTTTATGTAATACTATTTTGATACTTAAAAAGTAAAAATATTTTTTCATTCGACTAGACAATATATTTCATGGAAATCAATGCACTGATAAACTGGCCAAGGAGGCCACACTTTCCGGAGTTTTCTCTCATCAATTCCATATCCCGATGTATGGCAGACTTAAGATGCATCCAAATAATCATAAGGGTAATCGCCTTTAAATAATTCAAAGATCTATTCCCCGCACTCCCTGGTTCTCCAAAAGGAAAGTCTGCAAAAGAACGATATCAAACATCTTTAGAATGAGAATTGGGCATTGCCAGGTAGACTCACATTTATTCAAATTGAACTTGATAGATTCCCCAATGTGTGTGTGTGGTGCCGAGGAGGAAATCCTTGACCATATCTTTTTTGCCTATCCATTGCGGATCACAGGTTTTTTTTTACGGTAATCTCGTCAATGGTAATTTTCAACTTCCGGTTATCTTGTGTTATCTTATTTCCCTTAACTCGCTACATTTGAACTATATGATAACAATTTTTTTGAACGACAATGGAATTGACATGTAATATAATATTATTGTACTTATTTCTATAAAATAAAGTTTTAACTTGATTAATGGCACAAATCACTCTTGAAGGGTGAATTGCCTATTTAAAAGAAGAAGAAAATAATATGCACCAAAAAATTGAACTGGCGAAATTAATAGTAATGGATGCTATATGTAATATAAAATAGAACTGGAGTAACTATATTGTTCGCAAATTGTTATTTGGGCGCGCTAAGATTCAGTGTTTACTTTTAATGCAAGCTGGCGGACACATCATGTCAAATTATATATTTATATTATGAGTGCGCAGCTGTTGATATAATTACCATTATTGACCTCTTAAATTGTTTTTCATTCGTATTTAATATCTATCATTTTATATAGCTACATAATAGGCAGGTTAATATTTTTTCGATTTCAGGTAGATTTAAAAAAAAATAATAGGTACCTATATATATTGAAGAGGGTTCAACTTGTGGAAAATTTCAATGCAGTTTGACACTATACCTCCAACAGTTCTAATCTGATTTCTTATATGAAAAGTTCATCTGGTAGATATCTCGGTCAAGTTCATTAGTTAGCCAAATCTACCATCTCGTTTCTAAACAGTTATTGTTCACGAATTTGAAAAATTCGTAAGCTGGTTAATATTAGACCTAGAGAAATAATTAACAGTTTCATGTAAATGTATAAATCAAAATAACTGTCAGTGAATGCTTTTATCAACTGAGACAGATTAAAAGTATTCGGAGACATCTTCCTCTCGAGGCAGCCCGTCTACTCATTGTGGTGTCACATGTGGATTATTGTAACAACATCTGTGCTGGCCTGCCAGTGTTTCAGCTGGATAGATTACAATCCATTCTAAATATATGGAGTTTTCAAATTTTCTTACATAACATCTCTTTTATATCAGCTACATTGACTCTGGTTCCTTGAAAGAGTTGAAATTAAATTGTGCTGGTTGATGTACAAGACGACACACAACATGGCGCCTTTGTATCTTCAAGAGCTTTGTATCCCGGACAATTTAAATGATAGACGTGATACTCTCAGGTCAGCCTCTGCTTTTGCTGCAGGAAGGGTTGTAGAACCGACGAACCGTTGCCAGAAGTCTAAATTTAGCGAACCAGCAGGCCCAAAAGCGTGGAACTCTTTGCTCTCCATCATAAGAAACAGTGTATCAGTCTTTATTTAAGAAGAGACTAAAAACGCACCTTTTCAAAAAATCATTTCCACAAATTAAAATAATAATTTTTAATTTTAAAAATAAAGATAACGTAGGATTATAAACAGATTATGTGTAAAACGTCTTTGAGATGAAAGTTTTTACGAAAATGGCGCTATACAAAATATCCAATATTATTATTATTACACAGAGACGAAATCTATTTGATTCTTACGGTCAGTACCGAAGGGTATTTTTTTTCGGCAGAGGTTATACGGGTCAATTTTTTTCCCTACTACCTCAGATATCGAGAGTTTTTTTTTACACTAGTGATGGTTAAAGCGTTATTTCAACCGTTATTATGTTTGATTGTAACGATGATTGGTACCGATTATTGGTATTTCTTCGAGCAATGACTGGTATAATAAAAAGTAAACTTCCAACAGATAAATCTTAGTTACATTGGTAACTAAGATTTAAATAAATTACACATTAATTTAACAGTGAAAAAAATAACAAACATACGAATATAATTATGTCTCATTCTCATTAGTTAAATGGACAAATATAAGAAAGAAGGTCTATCTTATAAAACTTGATGATTACTCTGTAGTATAATAATATAATTTATTTTTATTTTCACATTTAACGCTGAATATTTACAGTAAATTCATGGCATTAACAATTTTAAAACCAGTTAAGCAAATAAAGGAATTTTTTCTCGTCTGTAAGACTAAAAAAATATAATTTCTTACGGTAACACGAGTTGACAGCATGGCTATTAACGTGTATTTTTTTAATCACGGTATAGTAAAGGTTAACAAGGGTGCTCGCTTAATCTTTGAGTTATTCTTGCTGTTCGGGGTGGATTTTTTTTACACCCTCGTACAATTTACACGTAATAATTATTAATGCAGTCGAATGTTATTTAATATACTTATATTATGTAACAATACGCAAAAAATAGTTGAAAAATGTACTTACTTACCTTAAATTGAAAAAGTGAAGATTTCCAAGATTGACGAAGAAATAGGTACAATTTTTTGAACAAATAATAAATATCTTATAGAGACAAAGCTATTTTTTATTATTCTTAATGGAAATACTCACCTTATACAAATATAACGTTCACCATTCTCCACCAGTAATCAATCTCAATATCTATCAATTCTTTTCTCTCCAATTCCTCCTTAAGTGTACAAATTAATAAATATTAGGAACTGTCCTTCTCAAAACTGTGCACAATTACGGCAAAGGGAAAAACATATGCACGTGTGAAGTATGAAAGATAATCATTCAAAGCATCGTTCACAAAAACGTTGCATTGTTATACACCCGAAATAAATATATTTTACGAGATATTTTTAAAGGCAACAAAGTCTTGTTTCATAATTCAATTAGGTACTGATTTGGTCGACTGATATTGTTTTTATTAATTTAACAAGGAGCTTGCCGGCCAAAGTCAAAAATACAACTAGCTCTCGCGAATTCCTCCGAGCCCTCTCCAACCCACCCCTGGACCGTTTGTCAAGCAAATGGGAAACAGTTTATAGACGGCGATGTATATTTATATTTTTAATGTATTTAGAATAATAAAACGATCGTTAACCATGCACCAACCGATATCATTCGGAAATTGGTGAATTAAATAATTATTTTATCGTGAAAGTGATGACGCAGTAGCGGACCTTGATCTTTAACTTTAATAATCTTCTTAATTTTGATAACATTCAGTGCGTAATGTATCCATTTTGAAACATCTTGCACAGTCACGATGGTTCACAAATTAGAAATTTGGCGGGTAAAAACAGCTGATTTCGTCAATAAATTGGCTTCATAAAGGTTGCAAAATGATGTCGAGTGACGTATTGCAAGACAGATGAATAGATAAGTATTTATTATTTATTGTGTAAGGTGTAGCCATAATTAAATCATTTCCTGTTGGCGGTTAAATGTATTCCTAGGTCCACCAATCCATCGAAACGATTAACAGTGACAACGAGACTTTGTCTAAAACCTAACACTGTAAATATTCTGAAAGTTAGACAAGTGACGCGTCAAATTACAAACATTTATTCCGTTTAACTGCTGGTCAATATATTGATATTTGACGCTCGCAAGAGTGTAGTGAGAGGCAAGATGACAAATCTCTGAGACATGGTGTACACGAGAATCACGAAAATCGATAGGTTTCTTCAACTGTCTATCTGTCGAAAATCTCAGAGTCATGAGTCATTTCTTGTGTCTCTGTATCTAATATACCTCGACCGCTCTTGAAATAGGTATTACCCGTCCTTAAGACGCGGTGGTCAGGTAACAAAGCGCAAGCGTAAAAAGTGCCATATAATCAACATTGGACGTAGATTGACAGAAGAAGAAGATAAAAATGT
The DNA here is from genome assembly GCA_022840565.1 of Eubasilissa regina. Classification (NCBI taxonomy): domain Eukaryota; kingdom Metazoa; phylum Arthropoda; class Insecta; order Trichoptera; family Phryganeidae; genus Eubasilissa; species Eubasilissa regina. Next base: position 6,033,814 of record JAINEB010000003.1, read on the forward strand.
TAAAATGTAGTTTTGCATGATTTAAATGTACCTACAATAATAAAACATTTGTAGCTTAATCAAATACAGTTTTAGCTTCCATTTTAAATTGTTTGTCTTTGAGAACGCAAAAATTGGGCGTTGCGTTGGCACAAATTAAAGTATAATAGAATTAGTGGTAGGTTGCCGCAATAAACATTCAGTTTGTAAGGTATTCGACATAAAATGAATTTATGTCGATCGGTTATATCTTCTATTTGACATAATTTATTGCGATGGAATGTTGTGGTCAGGTTGGTAAATTTGTGTCATTGGCATAATATTATTTCAAATGTATGTGTTGGTATGATAATTTATTTTAAGTACTGGCAGCGTGAAATAAATTGTACAGCTCAGGCAGAACAAACAAACAACAACACTAGTAGGGAGTGCCACAAAGTAATGTTTATTTCTTTAAATTTGCATTTATTTTTGTAAGGTCTCATTAAATTTTTTATTGATTATTAGCGGTAGCGTACAGCAGGTATTGATTTAGGTTATGGTGTTATCAATGATATTATTAAATCATATGTAATATATGTACTACAAATATATATTGTACATTGGATAATGAACTTTCGTATAACCAACGTCTTTAGACAAAATTAATCCGTCGTTTATACGACCCTACCGTGTATTTATTTGTAATTTTAAAGTACTATGGTCCAAGTCTCGTGGAACATAGTGGCCTACCCTTCGAAGACTTCGATGCTTCAGGTCTGCACAAAAAATGACATGCGCGCCAGTTTTTTTGAATATTTATCGCATTCCTTTGTTTTTAGTAACCCTAGTGACAATCGCTTGAAACATTATTTCAAATCACCTAAATGTTCGAAACGAAAAATGTCCGAAGATAACCTTTGTATTTAGGCGGCACACCATTTAAAGAATATCCCAACATTAAGTTAAATCAGTTACATGTGTATTTTTTCAAAAACTGGCTAATGGCGTAGATAAGGTTCACGGCCATTGTTTAGAGATTGAAACAAAGTACATATTGAGTTGCATCGTTAAATGAAAAATTCTGTTAATGACGCAGTTAGATCAAAATCGCAATCTCAAAAAATGCAGACAAAGTTTAGTCGTTTCATTACAGTCCGGCGTTCAAGGATATCAGATAAGTCTAAATTGAAAGATTAACCTCAAAAATGCACGCTTTAACTGACGTCTCCTTAAACTTGGATCAGTTAACTATGACCGAGGCCTTAATAATATGGTGTAACGAACGTGGGCAGAATGTACGGCTAAATACTTGACGTGACTGTAACAAAAAAACACTTGGCATTTTATAATGGAAACGACCGCGCCGGTACCATCATTTTGGTAAACTCGCTGGAGTAAAAAAATAAACTTGTTAATAGACAGCATGTTGCGGATGTCTAGAGCTAAATAAATAGATTTAAATAATCAATATTTAAAAAAACGAGGGAATCTTTCTTCCTAGTCGGTGCTTTACAAAAGGCGAACGGCGAAAAAGCGACCAAACAAATACGTTATGCTCTTTACTGTGGTGACTACACAATTTTTTGAGCACCCATAAACGTCAATTTGCTTTTTGACTTTGTAGATATTCACATGATAGAAAAGCCTCACGTGTTTGAAAATAACAGGTAACATTTTTGTGAATTTAGTGCACAGGCACGACATCCATATAAAAAAATTAATTAAAAAATTATTCACACCTCATACCAAAGTAAGTTTAAAGTGAAGAAACCATTTTCTAACAAATTAAATCATAAAATGTCAAAAATGAATGTAATAAAATATCATTCCTTTCTTACTTCCCAGTGAACTGTACACTTAATGTACTCTTGTCACTGAGAAAGGTGCAAAGAACAAATTATAAACAAATTATATAAAACAAAATTATAGCTGCTACAGGGACACGCCATGGTTTTCCCATTCAATTGCCGGTAGAGTGTCTTTCTAATTAAGCTAATTGTATTATTAATAATCATAAAATTTTGTTGTACCTACGTATATACTTAACATTCTCAATGAGACTTTTATTTCTCCAGTAAAAAGCTACTAAGTTTTTAAATTATAATTCTTTTCAAATTAATAACATCACATATAAAACGTGAATTCACGCGATTGTAATATTTATATTTTGTGTATATATATGTGTGAACTTTTGACTTTTGATTTACTTTTTTTTTGTTTATTAATATTTTCCTTGATTTTATTTTTCTTTTTCTTTTTCATAGCATTATATTTATTTCATAACATTAATGTATAACACAATATGTATTATCTCTATGGCGAATCGGGTTAAAAAAAATAATCTGATCATGCTGGAATAATCATCAAATTATTATTATTATAAAAGTTTTATTGCTCAAATACTGTGGATAATCAAATCAAATACTGATCGTGGAAAGTACTGATCTTAGTATCTTTACGGAATATTGTAAAAAGAGTCCAAAGAGGACCGAAGTAAAACTGCCGAATAAGCAACTAACTAACACGTACATATAATTATATATATAACTAGCTGGAAAGCTCATCTAAGGATGTGGGAAAACAATAATTAAATTAAATGTGTTTGCTTGTATAACTAACACTTCAGTGAGCCAATGCGAATGGAGTATTTTTTTTTTTTAAATCTGTATAAATAATTTTAATAATTCAAGTACCTATATATTTAATTGTTAACGTCGGCGGAAGACTTGGCACAACCAGGAAACAGATACTGGAAGATGATCCGTTAGAAGGCTTAACGGGTGATGGCTTAGGGCCGGTTGTGTGGTCAACATAATGTATTTACTTGGACAACATAATGTATTTCAAAAATTTGCTATTATATTTTTGACTAATATGTTTACATAAACATAGTTTCATGAAAATATGTGATAAAATTATATTTGAAATAATTCATTGAAGAATATAATAAATTTTTTATGCTACTTAAAGGACACATTCTATCAGTGGCGTAACTACAAAGAATGTCCCTAATTCAAAATGGAAGGGGCCCCTGTGTTTGTATTCTATGTATGTACGATTAAGAATATTGAGATTGATATTTTATTAATTAAACAGTAAGATTAATTTATTTTCTCCTATAATATTTACACTTTCATGAAAAAAATTATTACTATACACAGTATTAATGGCGAATAATGAACAAGAATTACAGAGGCTAGGGAGTAGAATGTACGATGTATGCAAGGAGAGCGACCTTATTGTGAATGTCAACAAGTCGAAAGTGATGGTATTCGAGAAGGAGAAAAGCAAGACAACGTGCTAAATACTTGTAGGTAATGAATGGTTGGAACAAGTAGATGAGTTTGTGTATTTGGGAAGTATGTTCGATAGAAACGGAAAGACAGAGAAAGATATCGAAAAGAGGGTGACTGCAGGGATTAAAGTGAACGGCGCTTTGAATGGAATTATAGCCAATGGGAAATTGTCAACTAAGGCAAGACTAATGGTTCACAATGGAGTTTTGGTACCGACACTGATGTATGGAAGTGAGGCCTGGAACTGGCAGAAGAGGAACGAAAGTAGACAGATTGCAGTGGAAATGAGATCACTTAGGCGTATATATTGCAGATCCATTTATGACAGAGTAAAGAATGAAGAAATAAGGAAAAAATGTAAAGGTGATCTTAGTATAGTGAGTAAGATTAAGAAAGGATCATTTAGATGCTTTGGTCTTATGGAACGAATGAATGAAGAGAGAATGGCAAGAAAGATATATGACGCAAGTGTTGATGGCACCAGAAGCAGAGGACGTCCATGGAAGACTTGGCACGACTAGGTAAACCGGTTATTAGAAGATGGTTCTGTTAGAAGCCTCAATAATCGTTGAGCTTGTATGAGAAGATGTATGAATATGTATGATGCAAGAATTGTGTATCAGGACAAAAGAGTGTGGCGCTCTATCCTCTCTGCCTAAGTAAGTAAGTAAGTAAGTTAACATGCTTTACGGCGATGGCTGATTTCTAACGCGACACATTAGCGGGGTATTGCGGGACATGAGCCCCAATGCACTGCATTGATTGCATTGGTATAGTTACGCCTCTGCCTTCTATGTATTATTTATGATCTTATGTGGTTAAATGACAGCTATTTAGGTATGCTAAAAATGCACTTATTTTATAATGCAGGTCACCCATTAACAGTTTCGAAAACTCTATTACTCACTTGACCTACTTGTCATCTTATCAATTGGCATAATTCTAAAAGTGTCCAAACATTAGCTCAATTTTCGCCAAATATAATTATTTATGATTGCTGGGAGGTCATGGCGACTGAGAGATTAGTCTGATTCGACCAGTGTGCATGCGGGACGGGACGCCCGCGCGATGCTCAAGCCAGTCCATGTATTTTTATCTAGATCGACAAATTATATTAAATTTACCCGTCTTATATTTTTTCATGCAATTCTTTAATTGTACAGTGGCCATTTTAATTATTTATTTCCAGTAGTGACATCATAAAGGATTGCACAACTCAAAATATTGCAGTTACTCTTTATACTGTCTCAATTCGTACTTTCTCGGACTCGGAAGTCTGTTACTGTAGTCGCATTGGTGTTTGCCTATCTCTTGCGGTCGATATTGTAGCATTATACATTAGCAATATTTGAATATGTCCAAGAACACACAATTACTGGATTTTTACCTGCAAAGGTACTGTTATTAAACAAATATAATATATCTCATAGAGACAAAGCTATTTTTCATAATATTTATTGGAAAATATATATCGAAGTATGGTTGTAATCACAGGGCTTACGACCTGTCTTCGGCTGGCTTAATTTTTTTTTTTTAACAACATATATGAAAATCTGAATTTTAGAAGCGAGTCCACATACTACCACATATACAACTTTAAAAAATTTGATAAATGTAGAGATTGGGGGGTGAGAATTGGTGAATATATCACTTAAGCCAGCCGAAGACAGATTGTAAGCCCTGTGATTACCCCACACTTACATATATATATTCCATTAAAATATAATAAAAAATTGTTTTGTCTCTATGAGATATCTGATATTTGTTTAATATTTTTACAAACCGTCTTACTTTGATTTGATTTTGTAAAGAGATCATGTTCGAAAGCATTCAAGTCCAACATTAGATATAGGTATCATCAAAAGCTATTGAAACTTTGGAAGAATAGTGCACTATCGTAATGAAATAGATACATATCTGCGTTATTTTGTCACCGCGTCAGCGAAAACGCGGATACTTAAATTAATAACATTTCTTTTCATATGGAACGACAGATGTATTAATTTGAAAAGTGTAATACATAGGTACGAAAATTTGTCGTCAATCTACTGTGTTGGTATAGCATAATCGGATAATGCACGTTTTCCGGATTGGAAGAGATCCAAATTAAATAGCTTTTGTTTTTTATTGATTGTATTATGTGGAACCGATAAAAAAAATTGCAAACTTTTACAACAGTTCTGGGAAACGGTGGGTCTCCCCCCCATTATATTTGGTCATTTTGTCTTTTTTTCAGCAGAGTAATATTGATTTTTTGCAAAACTTCTTCTTAATAATACTATACGACTTTTAAGTTGTCGTTCATGACGGGGATCTCGATATCTATTGATTAGTCTTGAACTCGATGTTATTTTTATTTATTTTTGGTTATTTTTTTCCTGGACTGAACTGAACTATCACTAGCGAAGTATATTTAGGTCTTATTTGATGTCTTCTTGAACAATGTAGGTACTTGTTTGAAGTAAATCACGGAAAATGGCTGGAATGGACACAGTCTTCACTGATATTAGTCAATCTCGATCTTGGCATAGCATAATTTCGTTTTTTTGCGGTTGGTACTGTTTGTGTGCAGTAAGATTTTATTTTCGAAAATTTTAATGCTTTTGGCGCTATGTACCACCTAAAAGGCCTAGGCCTATGGCAGAATATCTAAACGCTTTTCTTTTATCAGTCGTTGAGTTCCGGCCGAGGTTCCCTCGAAGACTTTTTGAAAAGTCCGAAAGAATTTTGGTTTCTCAAAAGGTGGCCAGTCCGTCTCAGAATCCTCGATTTCCCAAATGTCCCAGTTTTAGGCTGTTGGAAGCAAATACATGCTCGATTATTAACTAAAACTGGCCTAGATATTCCGCGAAGATTTTTATTTTCGAATAAAAGATTAGATGACCTTGTCTTATTTCTCCGTTAGGGCCCAGGTAGCACTATCGGCTTCACGATCCATAGCACACTATCAGCTTTACCCGGTATTTGACTTATCTAAAATAGCCTACACTCGTTAAGAAGTATTTAAGACTGAGGCCAACGTTAGAGGTCCATTTACGTAAATGATCTAATCTCTCCTTGTATTTTCAGTGAATCAAAGGGGATGACTTGACAAACAGTGATTTAACATACATTTCGCTGCGTATAATATAAATCACCACTCGTGCAGCATTCATTCGTGCAGAAAAATGTACAACCACTATGCGCGAATTGAAATAAAATGGACGCGCATTACGTACAATGAAATTATTGATGTTAGCATGGTGTGGCAACACTGACTACCGACTCTGCCACTTGTTACATCATCACTTTCTTCGGTGGTATTCGTGCACTGACTAGACTCATCACAGAACACCGCTCGGTGTCAGCGATTATTGTTATGTAACTGCTAAATATATAATAGAACTCGCCATTTTTTATGAAGACCTTGAAAATTATTTAACACCCGGTGAAAGACATTATTTATTCCTCTTGTGTTCCATTTATTCCATTATTGTGGAAACTAGAATTTAACTAGAATCAATGTTAAAATGGGATATCGGCAGATTGGCCCAAAATTTTGCTTTATCGTTGACTATAGCTTGACTTTTTAACCTTTTTATACTGTTCTGAATAAGAGTAGAGGATCTCCTCTCAATAGACCGACCCGTTTAGGACTTCGGTGCACAGCCCACCCCTGGACTGCGTAAGTAATACCACAGACTAGAATAGGTGGCGACAGATTATTTATGTTGTCATACGCAATATCCACCCGCTGGACCATGATCACGAATTCTTTCACTGAAAATAGGACAAAGAAGGTCTTAGATAGCCGTTCTAGGAATATGACGTATGGATAACCCAGAGAACTAATGAATCGATTCTTGTGGAACTTAAAGTTGAGAGACGTCTATATTCTGTTGTGCAAACGATGTAATACTTTGATTACGTTATGAGGAGCGACGATAGCACAGGGAGACAGAAGGTACAAGGTACGGCGGAAGAGTTCCATGGCTCTAAGGCTCTCACACGTTGGACAGCCTGCTGATTGCATCCATCAATAATGCACTTGCATCGAGTCAAATGGTTCAATCAGTTAATTTCCCGCACATTAGTCGGCAGCGTGCTTGTAGAGCAGATAATGGCCAAACTATTCCGACAAGAGCAAGTCTAAGAAAATTTCAAAAAACCTTTGTAATTTATTATTATACACTCACACGGTTAGGACACATTTTGCGGATGCCTGCGGGAAGCCTAAACCGAGCGTGCCTATTATTAGGTTGTACACGGTGGTGCTACGGGCGGCACACTACAATCAATGGAAGTGTTTTACGGGGCCCATATGCTCCATCTAAGGATTGAAAATGGCAGAAAAAGAAAACTGTATGTCTGTTCCGAATTCGTAAATACACTTTTGTCGGGTCTTTTCAATTCAGCTGCGACCGTTATTATTGACACATTTCCGCGTCCAAATTCCCATCCATACATTTCCTAATGCTCCTCTTTTTAGTATGAATTGTGACCTTGACGCCAATAGACGTTAACTTGACTGATATTTGTTCGATCTCGACATCGCGATAGCATTCGCGGTGTGGACCTTTCAGCTCCAGTGCACCAGCACTGTATTTTGTGATCTTGTAATTTGTAGGCACAGTGATATTATTTGTGTGTGCCGTGGGTGAACTTGTGACATCGCCGTATTCAATTGGGTTCGGAGATCGGCTCATCCGCGTGCTATTGTGTGATCTCAGCGGCGAGTGCAGGGATTATGGAGACGTCATATACGAGGTAAGGCGAGCAGTCCTTCCGAATCCCGGATCCCCGAATATCACTGGTGCTTCGACTAGAACCCCTATCTCTTAACCGACCTCACCTGTACTAACGTTTCCCTACTTCCCTTCCGTACCTTGCAGTGATTCCGATTTACGACAGGAATTGTCGAATTCCATTCTACGGGATGAGCTACTCGGAGATTGCGCAATTCGTTCATTTAGATCCTATCGATCCGGATTTACAGTTCGAATTCAATGTCTATTATAGTTTTTTTTATTATCATGTGGTAAAAATTACTCCATAATAAATTCACTGATGATGTTCTATAGCTAATGACTATTGTATAACTAGGAGTATTGTGTGTCAATACAGTTATCAGTTAAATGCGAATTATTAATGTATGCTTATAATATACATTATAAATATCAAATTAATGGCACATTCTTATATGTAAACATTCCAATCCTCTAACTCGTACCTTTAGCTTTTACCCCGCCATTCACATTATTACACAAATATTCCAAGTCTTCTCTTTTTAGGGTACATAATATTATATCCAAGAATTATGTCATAAATTTCTGGTATTTAATCCAATTCCAGGAATTCATGACCTCAAAATGATGTCTACGTGATATATGGAAGCACCACTTGGAGCTGGTAAAAGAAAATTCAAAGTAGTTTGAGCAATTGAGGTCGATCTAGCGAATATTTTCAATGTGCCAAATGCATTCATGATAACGTGAAGACTAGGAATAAAAATAATTTTAAAAGTTTTTTGGTCGCGTGGAACAAATGGGAACAATTTACTTGGAAATGATGGTAAGAACTCAATATGATGCAAGTATTGATGGGATCTGAGATATCTGACGTTCGAAAAAGTTCTGGTATGATCTTGTAAACTGCCTACCAGAAGATTCAAGATTAGACAAAAATACTAAAAAATAACGCACGCGAAGTTGCATCAGGATAGAAGAGTATGATATTTTGTTTTTCTTTTTGTTCATTTTCTAAATCAATTTTCTTACTATTTTCAAATTAAGCTAAACGCTTGTGCTATGAAAATAAGATTAACTTACTGATCTCCTGTAACGAGACTTGAACCCCCGACCAGTGGATCACTAGGAGAGTGCCTTAACCACTAGATCAACGAGCATTGGATCATCTCTGTTTATACCAGCGCATAAGCGGTGTGATAGTGAGTAAGTAGGTACAAATTTTGAAAATATCGTATCTTAAATTATTGTAGTTGTTATACGTTTTTTTTGTAACAAATTCTGTTCCATTCTTCTTTAATTCAGCAACATATATCAGTTTTAAACTCTTTTAAGAACTTTATTGTCGTTTTATCAAATTACACTTAATTATTTTAAAACAAAAAACAAACCTATCTTAAAAAAAATATTTCTACGGGAGATGAACCTAGAACATTCTATTGCCAGTAAGTTGATTGTAGATTATCATTATCGTCAAATTTGATCATTATACGTTATCTTTTTTGAGGTTGACAGTTGAATGCAGTCATCTTATATAAATTTAATTTGTTTTAATTAGAAAGGAACTATGTTCTGAATAATCACCATTTCAGAAATAAATTTTTAATAAAATATAATATTATATTTATTTTGACCTAATTTTTGTTTAGAAATGAATTTATTACAAACTACGCGAACAATAAAGAAATAGTCGATCGATCCGGCGATAAAAATGTATCAGGATTTCATAAACTCGAGGAGGTGTTCACTGCTCACTTCCACCAGTTATCCAATATCACAGATACTTCCCATTTCTCCACTAAATAGAGACAGATAATTCTCCGTGTAACAAGAGAGAACGGAGCAACGGCAAAATAAGCAATTCAGATATAAAAAGTTAGTAATATTCCACATCGAAAAAAGGCTAAATTGATTGCTAAGCAGTTGTTTTAATATTCATACAGATGTTTAATACTTTTTACTCGGTGATGTGAAATTGTTTATACTTGTACAATGTGCGTGGAGTATTACTACCTGTTGTAACGCATATCTCAGACGAGTCAACTTTGCTTCGGGTTTATGTAGGTATTCTACTTTCGCTCCGATGGATGTCGTAATGGCCGGCCCCGACTCCCGCCGCGATGCAACGTGTTCTGGAAAAATGAATGACGGGCTTATTAAATGTGTGCTTATAGAAATGTGGATTTTCCAACCCAATTGCGCTTACGTTTGTGCATGCGATGTTTTGTTCAAAATTAATCGGTTGAGAATAGTTAAAAAATTATCACTTATGTATGTTTGGCTGTATGCCCAAACGTAAATATCAATATCAGACGAGGGTTTCCATAAAATTTATATTTCAATGGGGAAATTCATATTATATTGCTTTAAAAATGCACCATGTAGTGTACTTTGTTTTTATTTCCAAAAAGAAAAAACAAAATATTAATAAAATAATACGTATTGTCACCGTCAGCAGCAACACCGCATATCTCAATTTTTTGTCAAATTAAGATATTTATATCATTGGATTTGAATTTTCGCGGGGAATCGTGCTATATCACTAGGTTCACGAAGGGCGTGCAAATCAAAGAAACGTAATCACCACATGTCATCTGTAACTTCCCTGTCAATTGCGCACAAGTCAAGGAAATCGTACCTAAGTTTAGATCAGTTTCAGTTTATATTAGAGTTCTAAAGGTTATTTCATTGGTTAAGTTGGTTGTACTACCTGTGGTAGGTGCACATTTCCTGTGTATGGTGATACTTTATTTTTATTAAAATAATATATAAAAAATAAGTTTTATAAAAAAATTGGCCGTGACCTTCTGCTTGTACATGTATAAAATACTATACTAATTGAAAATAATATATATTTTCGTAGAAAGCAATCACTTTATTGTTTGGCGTATTAGATTAAATCAAATCACTCTGTATAAAACCACGAATTTTATTACACGCCAACCGGTTTCGCTTAACTCGAGCTTCGTCTGGACATATTTATTGTTAGTTTTAAATACTCCTCGAAGTCCTGTCGATGCGTGAGCTAAGCGAAACCAGTTGGAGTATAATAAAATGTTTTTTAATCTGAAAATAATATAATTATTTAGAATATATAATTAATACAATTTTACTAAACTTCAAACTTTTATTATTTTTTAAAAATATTTAATGAAAAAACATTGTGATTAGTTACTTTGTATTTAACCATGTAAGTTTTTTTTTACACTAACCGGTTTCGAAAGAGTCAAAGAGCATCAAGGATGCTTAAATAATTAAGGTTTATCCGAATTTTCGAATCATTTATTAGAAAATTAACAGACTTTTGATATAAATTTGGGATTATCTATTTTACATGTAAACAATATCGGGGTTAATTTGATTATTTTAGAATCGTTTGAAATAAATAAAATTAGTAAAATTAACGAAAATATCATAAATAATCAGCTAAAATGAATCGCAAGTCCCATCCTAAAAATTCTAATAATTTCTTATCATTAGGTCATTTTTCACAACGTAAAAAAAATAATTTACGATACATAAAACAATAATTTAACAATATGCATTTAAATTTTTATCACGCTGATGAAGAAAAAGATTTAGTCTTGAAACTGGTTGTGTTATTATATGTAAAAACTAACGTGGTAACACACAGCATAATTTTATTAAATCTGCCATACAAACTTATCGGTGAATTGTAATCCAACAAAAAATAAATTTCTACTACACGATGAAGACCTGTTAAATTGTGTGGAGGCGTTGCAGCACTCCAACCTTTGTTCCATTGCACAACACAAAATGGTTCATATACACATTTAATAATTTCGACTGATATTGAAATGCACCATCCGCCGCAATAACAACCGCTTTCTATTTCATAATCAGCTCAGACTGCCCGGGTTGCTTTGGGAAAAAATATTCGTCTATTTACCAATCACCGATCACCAATCGCCGGTTCCCGATCTACGCGGTTCCCATCTTTGCCAACGAAACGCTCGATACATTATCCGGGTGTTACAAAATAGATGGTGGTCAAGCGAACGAAGGGCATGAATCATCAAAAATACAACCGGCAATAATTATTGGCTTTGAAAGATGCTAAAAGTAAAGAAAATAGTATTAGAAGGTCGTACACGGGAAAAGCGGTATGCAAAATAACAAAACAAATAATAATTAACATAAAATAACTTTATATACAGGGTGTCCCAATGACAGCAGTTCAAACGGAACACACGGATAGGGTATCGTATCTATACAAAAATTTGCGCAATGCGATAAATACTCCACCAATCGTAATGAAATTTGGCACACGCATGTTGTGATAATGTAGCTACTATATCAAGTTTTTATTTACGGTTAATCAAAAAGTGCTATTTTTGCTTAAAATAACAAAAGTTCTAAATCGTTGAATTTCTCAATCTCAATGAGTTGTTAGTGATGTCCTCAAAACGTGAGCTCCGTTTGGACTACTGCCTCTGGAACGCCCTGTATAACTCACTTCACTTATTTTGAATTTTACATCTATTTTACTACTTCTAAAATTTAAAATTCACTGCAAAATAAAGTTGATTGGTTTTAAAAATGGAATAATAGATATTGGAAAGATTACAGAATATAAGTTCAAAATTTGTCGAAAATGTAATCGATTGTTATAATGAAATGGTGAACATGCCTCCCTGGATAGGAAGAGGTATAGATTCGATTTTTTCTGTATATGTTTCTAGTTGATTATTTTAATTTGTATATGATTATGTTTAGAATTAGTTTTTTTCGGTTTCAATTAAATTTTTAATACCTGCATTGGTCTAGTTCCAGGTACCTACCGGTGAAAAAAAATACATTATTGTAAAGTTTCACAAGGGTTGTGCGAAGTGAATCTTGTTTATCCGAACCGGAGTGAGGTGTTATAAGTATTCTTATAGTGTGTGTCTATGAATGAGACTTTGATTTCTGAGAGTCGATAATGGTCGGTATGTACTGGTTGTGTCCATACAAAATATATGCGGCAGTAAATCATAATTTGTTTAATGTATTTTTTGTATTCTAATTTACACGCTTTCAAGAATCCCCGACAGAAATTTAATCCGTGTACGTGTACAAGCGCCATTATAATACGACGGTTCTATTTATAAGCTGTGCTTAGTCTTAATGATTCTAAGCTATCTAATTTAAGATAAGGTTTGACCACGCAATGCTCAAATAAAAGTAAATCTCAAATTTTGAATAAAAATGTGATCTTTTTCCAATAAATGATTCGAAAATTCTGAGAATCCACGGTAATTTAATCATCTAAATTATTCTCAGACTTCTTCACTGATTTCTCGAAGCAAGTTACCATGACCGTGTGTTGACCGCCTTCTGAATCATTTCCAGACCCATGAAACTTAAGAATAACACTACTAATAATCTTCACTGAAAATATCGGGAGAATTTATACGAAAAATTGATGCAAACAAACATGAGTACGAACATCATACAAGAAGAATAGATAGACTGAGACTGTCATTCAGGAAGAATACTAAATCTCAGAAACCGATGATGTACAGTGCGATGAAGATTTTTCATGAAATGCCTGAAAACATAAGAAAGGAAAAGAAACTACATTGATTCTAAATTAAACTAAGCAAATATGTGAAAATAAGTTCTAGTAAAAAGAAACGATTTATCGTATTTTAAAACGTTTAATCACTTACACTAATACGTTAAATAACAGTTATTTCTTTTAAAATAACAATATGTGAGAGTTATAAAATTAACAACTCTAATTTAATACCGTATTTAATAAAATTACCTTTTAAAATTTCTATAATAATTAAAAATATTGAAAGAACACCTAAACTTATGAAATGAGAAATGAGAACGCACTAACTTTGGCTGTAGGAAATTTCCATTTACGATATTATTAGCTATTGTTTGCTATAGTTACTCAAAGCGTCTACATATCTATACTTAATCGCAAAAAGCTATTGTAATGCGCAATCAAATAACATATTTATATACATTATTAAAATCACTATAAAAGCTTACTAATCAAAGTATACACAGAGTATTGATTATACACACACCGAAGAAAAAAGATGCCCAGTGGGTTGTTTTAGGCAACGCTAAGGAATATAGTTGGAGAACCTATTTGAAGAAAGCCTTGGTATTAATAGACTCGGTCACCGAAATTGCAAAGGATCTTATTTCTCGTATCTACTTATTCTTAGTACCGCTTTAGCCAGGAATGTAATTAACACTACCACTCGTAGTGCGCTAATCAAAGCTGTGTTAAGTACGTACGTGATGTTTGGACTGCTCACAATAATGCTCCTCCTCACTAAAGCTGAACCACAAATAAGTCAACTGAAGGTGCCCTTTGGAGGCGATGGGACCCAGAACCTCCAAAATCAAAGGGTAGATGTTGAAATGAGAAGGTAGTTTCATGTTTTTAATTTAAGATTTCTTAGAATGTATTCATCTTTGTGTTTCACTTGATAAAGAAGATTTACAAAAATGAAATGCTAAATAAGTTGGTTTCACATGGAAGAAACACACAATTCCAAAAATCTCTAATAAGTATGGTTTAAGGACACTGAAATTTATTGTTCCCACGTTGAACAATAAATTACCGACATTTTTACGCACTTTAAGAAAACTCAAAATTTTGAGACGAAAATAATGAATTTACTTATAACATTTTATGATTAACTGTAAATATTTAATTGAATGTTGTGTTATGATATTATTAGGTTTTTTGTTTATTCATTTAAAATGTGTAAATTTATTGTGTGTGTAACTCGCAGAAATCCACTTTGAAACCCTGGCGGCGTAGCGGCCACAATAGCCGTCCGCAAGGCCTGGCAGCAAGCTTTCCTGGTAGTTATATGATTGCGTGTCAAATTAAGTGTTTTTTGTTAATATATTTTTTGTGCTTTCAACACTTTTTGTACGGCAAAATTTCTGACACATTTCAAATATAATAAAAAAGATATAAGTCCTTTTCACGAAAGTGTACTGAAAAAAGTGATTACTTAGTTACATTATGCGTGAAATGTTAACAAATAATGTTCATGTGTGTGTAGTATATTATACTCGCCAATTACAGAAAATATCAAATAATATGTATTTTTAAATGGATATGAATGAAAAATATGTATTTATGTACGTATATAATAAAGTATCCGTACTTCTAAATCTTTACAATTATATTGAATAATTTGTTGGTTAATAAGGAAACGCTTGTCTTGTAATTAAAAAACTACATATCACGATTTGTAGTTTCAATAATAAAATGATTGTATAACTTAATGATTTTGATTAGGAGATTACCGGTTCTGGTAAACGCATTAACAGAACCGGTAATCCCCTTAAAGTTAAACAATGATGTAATATTCTGTGGCTGTGTATGACGGAAAATATTCACTCATTTTGTTATGTAACGTCCATCCCAGCACCGGTGCACCGGTGCAGTGGCCTTACAGGTGACTTCACAGCGGGTATTAACATTTTACAGAGATGCTGTCGTTAGTACAACTGCACACAAACACACCTAGATCAAATCTGATTTCTTCTTTTAAATAGGCAATCCACCTTTCAAGAGTGATTTGTGCCATTTATCAAGTTAAAACTCCATTTTATAAAAAAAAGTACGATAATATTATAGAATAGGAAATACTACATGACAAGTCAATACCATTGTCGTTCAAAAACGCTATTATACCAATTCCTGATTTATTTGAGAACATTTCTTCATATACGAATATGTATCACGGCTGCGTACATCATGTGTTAACATAAACATAACATTATATTTTAACATAAACACAACATTATATTTTAACATAAACATAACATTATATTTTAACATAAACATAACATTATATTTTAACATAAACACAACATTATATTTTAACATAAACATAACATTATATTTTAACATAAACATAACATTATATTTTAACATAAACACAACATTATATTTTAACATAAACATAACATTATATTTTAACATAAACATAACATTATATTTTAACATAAACATAACATGATGTTTTAACATAAATATAACATGATGTTTTAACATAGAATATTTTTTTTTTGTGTTAGAAATATTGTGATAAAATAATATCGTTTCATATAATTATGTTTCTGTGCAATTTTATTAAGAAAAATATTTTTTTTTAGACTTCTCGGATAAAATGTGTCACTAAATTGCATTAAAAAGTATTTGGCATTTTATAGTAAGTTCACGGGTGGGGATGGGTGGGGACGTTGTTACGGGTATTTAGTGTTTTGTATACAACACCAAGGATGAAACAATGTAAAGCGGGGTGAATCAGAAAAAATAATCTATACCACACGTGAGACGTGAAATGAAACTGCATTAAAAAGTGCGTTAAAAAGTACGTAACGCGTGTTATATACGAAAACGTTGTTATAGGTATTTAGCATATTTATAAACACTATCGAAAAATAAATATTTCCACAAAACAAACGAACGTTATCTGACCTTGAATTAAAATTCCGACGAAGAGACTAAAACGAAATACAATGATCTGTAAACAAGGTGGGACGGTGCGAAACTGAAAAACGTATTATTTACAGGTGTTATATGATATTTGTATCTTAAATATGTAACGTGTTTAAAAAAAAAAGTGTTTAGTTAATGGCGTACAAAATAAATTAATCAACTAGAAAGATATACAAAAAAAAAATTTAGTTGCTACCGGGATACAAAGCTGTACCTCTTATTTGTCTACTAATATAATAATATAATATTACACATATCGCACACCTAGATCAAAACTAAGACCGTCATTTTACAGTAAACAAAAAGATAAATACATTTTTCTTCAATTTTTGTTACTAAAGTTATGAAACTAAATACCATTTTGGTCATAAATGTATCCTAAAATGGCACTAATCGAGAATTGGGGCTAAGTTAGTTGCGCATATGACAGAGTATCCAATACAATAATAACTCAAAATTATTGTTTTTTTGAGTAGTCTTAGTTTAGATCTAGGTGTGCGATATGCATTATATAGTTTCTAATATGTAAATAATATCCTTGACCTACCTAGTTAATATATAAAATTTGTATTAAAATACCACAGAACTATGTTCTGAAAATGCAACTTCACAACAAAAATGTGTTTTTAAAAAAATATATTTTATTTATATTTATATTAATATACCATGTTCGGGTTATGAATGGCTGTGCTGAGTGCGAGTGCGAATGCGATCTCGAACAATACATGTAAATTAGTGATGGTAAAATCGTTATTTAAACCGTGATTGTGATTGTGATTGTGTTCGATTGTAACGGTGATTGATAATTGATTAACCTAATTCTTCAAGCAATGACTGGTATACTAAAAAGTCAACCTCCAACACTTAAATCTTATTAAGGAGAACACATTCTTATTGTGAAGTTGGAATTATTCAGAATATAGGTTTGTGATGTTAATACTAATTGAATGTATTAATTATTACTGGCGCTATAACACAGTTGGTAGTGTACTTCCCCAGATTGGAAAAAGAGATCCAGGTTCGTATCCCGGTAGCGCAAAAACAATATTTTTCGACAAAATTGATTTTATATGTATATATTTATAATTAATACATTAAATTAGTAGTTAAATCTTAATTACCAATCATCGTTATATCTCAGTAACCGATCAATGGCATAATCACAGTCACTCAACAGTTTACCATCACTAATTTAAATAGTATATTGACTTAGTGTAGAAGAATTAAGAATCTTGGTTCTTGGAATTTTCGTCGAATTCACTCGAAATATAATATGTGACGAAGATTATAGATACCATGAGCCGTAACGCTTGTGATAATTTGCCGCATCATGACATTGCTAAGATGGATGGATTTAGTTATAGAAATAATTGACACAAAATACACAATACTTCAATAAAAAATTGGACTATTAACATTATTAAGGAGAACACACTCTTATTGCAAAGTTGTAATTATTCAGAACATAGGTCTGAAAAAAGATGGCTTTCAAATAATGGAGCGATAGATGTATTAATATGAAAAGTGTAACATATAGGTTCGAAAATTTGTTGTCAATGTACTGTGGTGCTTTAGCATAATCGGTTAATGCACGTTCCCAGGATTGGAAGAGATCCAGGTTCGAATCCCGGTAGCAACAACAATATTTTTCATTATTAAGCAAAACACATTCTTATTGTGAAGTATCCCGTATTGTGTATTCGTATCCTGGTGACGCAAAAACAATATTTTTCGACTTGATTTTATATGTATATATTTATAATTAATTTTATATGTATATATTTTTAATTAATTTAGTATTTACAATATTTTTCGATAAAATTGATTTTATATGTATATTATTAAGGAGAACACATTCTTATTGTGAAGTCGTAATTATTCATGTTGCGCTACCGGGGTCAAAAGTACTGTCGCTGTAGCATAGTTGGATAATGCACCTTCCCCGGTTTGGAAAGAGATCCATCCCGGTAGCGCAACAATATTTTTCGATAAAATTGATTTTATATGTATATCTTTCTAATTAATACATTTATTTTGGATTATTAGAATCACTGGTATAACTTGCCTTACAGGTCATACGCAGTATGTCACTAAATCTGGTCTTCAAACAAATTGTCAACCTGTTCTGGATATTAAATTCTCAGCTTTAGTACCAAAATACCACAGTTTTTTCAAATTGTATCTATAAATTTTGTTTTTCCTTTCTTATAAAATTTTAACTTAATATCTGGAATACTGGAAAGAGAAAACCTATATTATTTTAGATATTATCTTGTTTAAAATGGTTTCAAATTGTAAAGTCGATCTTAGTATAATAAGTAAGCTTAAGAAAGGATCACTTAGGTGGTTTGGTTATATGTCAGATAAATGAAGAGAAAATGGTAAGAAAGATATATGACGCAAGTGTTGATGACACCAGAAATACAGGACATCCGCGGAAGGCTTAGCACGGCCAGGTAAACCAGATACTGGAGGATGGTCCTATTAGAAGCCTCAATAATCGATGAGCTTGTATGAGAATATGTATGAATATGGATGAGGAGAAAATTGTGTGAGAAGAGCCCCTCTGCCTATCCCCGCGGAAACGGCGTAATGGTAAGTTAGTTAGTTCTAATTGTAATTTCTCCGGTTCACGCCTTACTTCATACTTGTCAGTCCATTGGCCATTGATGTTCCGTTCATCGGCTGGGTGAATTTGAATCATTCTAGCAGCATAACATCAAACGGAATAAATCATTGTTCTTTAATGTCTTTGTCTAATTTCAGAATGAATATTTGTTGGTATCTATAGTTCAAGGTGACGTATTTAGTCTCGCCGTCAGATCGAACGTCGTGTGCATGGATTTGAGTTCTCTTTGTACGAATCATCTCAAGCGATATCTGAGGTTATCTCCATATCAATGTATTGTATTGTTTGCGGCAGCTCGAAACAGTTGAACTGTGCACATCCTGAATCATTACATTTTTCTGTCAGGTTATCACTTTGTCTTCCAGCGCTTGTATTGTTTCTAATTATTTATTTATTATTAAAATTCTTTTAAATTGTATTGCTTGTAAACTTAAACTAATGTAACATGTGAGTTTCTTCATAACAGTTTAAAATATCCAGCTTTATTATTGTTATTACTTAGTTGTTTTTAAAATTTTATTATTAATGATTTAGATTAGATACTTTATTTCTGTTACACACTTGTTTAAATTGCACGTATGTAAAAGATACAAGTCTCCGCACGTAATATTATAAATAAATGTATAGTTTATAACTGGCATATGTGGAATACGTAATCCAGTGAGTTATGATTTTTCGTGGTAAGATACAATTACGAAAAGTTGTTAGCCTTCTCAAACCTTGCAGCAAGCCGTTTGTGCAACTCGGTGGTGGTGCAAGTGTCCACATTATCTTTTGCAAAGGAGATGGGTGTGGATGGATTCAATGAACCCAAAATATAAGTGAAACGGTTTCAAAAAAATACGATTTTTGGTCACACTTTAAATGACGTAAGTCGTACTCGTTCAATTTCGATAATTAAATTAATAAACATATGAAAAATAATCGCTGTCTGAACGTTTCTTTATTAAATTCAAACGAATAACCTGAGCTTTGCACATTTAACCCCTATACCTACTTTACATGTGTTCAATTATAATTTAAATCTCGATACCAGAAGGTGGGAACTAATGATGAGATAATCCGATGATTGGTAATTGATGTGCTTGCTGAATTACGAATATTTAGTTACCAATCATTCTTACAATCGAACACCAATCATGGATTATCTCATTAATAGAAGGCATCTATCGACTATTCTATGTAAATCTGAAAATATATAACATTTTTTATACAGGTAAAATTAACTTTGTGGTTAAAATTCATTATTTTTATTCTTAAATTTGTTTTATTAACCACTTATTGAGTAAAAAGTGCATCTATCGGTTTCATTTTCTTCTTCAGGATGTCAATAACTAATGAAAAATATATGTTATTGTTTTTTTAACAGAATCTATTTAAAAAAAATAAATTTAGTACCTAATTCAAATTATTACTTGATACAAAATTACTAGAATAATTTTTAAGAAAAAATTTTAGAATGGGACTTGTAGTTAAATTTAGTTTATTGTTTATAATTTTTTGATTAGTTTTACCTTAAATTGCCAAAGTTATGGTATTTTAGCACGGTGTGACGTCGACGTCGGATCGTCGCGAATTATAATGTCATATATTTGCCTAAAAAATGTGAATTGCATTGTTATTTCATGCTAAAGTAATCACACTATACAAAATTTAATAAAAGTTTAATTTTTTTTTCATTAGCAAGTATAATTTAGTGTGAATACTATACCTCAAATCAACGGAATTTTAACGAATTCTGACAACAAAAACAATCAAATAAAGATAAATAATGTATGTCCTTATCCTGTCATCTCCTGTATGTCTCATGGTCATATCGCGTCGCACTCTATGGTTTCTTTTCTTATCTATGGCACCACTGTCAAATGTGACTTATGAATGTTTTGTATTTTTTTTATATATATAATTGCACTCTTTTTGTGTTTATTGTTAGTTTTAAATACGTTCTGACGAAGTGTGAGCTAAGCGAAACCGGTTGGCGTGTAATAAAAGTCGCAGTTTCATGCAAAGTGATTATATTTAATTTAATTTAAAAGCATTTTTTTTTAAATTATGGTTTCATGTTTCTTTTACCGATTGCTATTAAATTTTGAAATAAAATTTAACCACCTAATTGTGTTTAGAATTGTTTACGACCTGTAAGAGTACCTACACAGAAAATTTTAATTCATGTATCATGCACGTTCATAAAAAGGGAACGAAACAATCTTGAAACTTGTCAAAAATGTTGGAAAATAGATATTTCTTTTCACTGCAGTTTAGTACTTCAGTAGTAGTTGTACAAATTTAATATACTTACTTTATCAAGCATCAATACCGAAGAGTTATGGATGTTTAAGTCAAATTAATTAAGTTCGTCATCTAGTTGAAATCCGGTTTTAAACTAATCAAGGAAATTATTTTAATGTATTTTATGTAACCACCTACAATCTCAAGTGTCGAATTCATAAATGATATATTAAATCTTGTTCTGGATGTTGACTACTCCTAATTTTATTTTTAAAATAAGTTTATTTATTTATTATGTATTAGGCAATTCCTGACCACACGGTGATTTCGGGTGAGTTTTGCATTAGGTCAATGAAAACAACCTATTTTGAAACATGAATATATATTTTTTAGATTCGTTCTGGCTCCCGTGGATAGAACGTCAGGGCAACGCCACCGGCTAGACAGTGGTTGACATGAAAATGTGGGTTTCGCTGGAATTGAGTCCTGCACACATACCTTCAGCTGACGACCTTTCTTTCACCTGTGGTAAATTTATTTCAGTGTTGTGTAATTTGGATTAGGAATCAAAGCTAATTTATGAAAGAGGTTAATTTTTTTTTTTAAATAGAAATGCACGTACACGGTCAATACATACAATACATGTCAATTTGTAACAAGATTGTTTAATACAGAATAAATAACAGGTAATCGATTTCTACATTCTCGTATCTGTACACAAATCGTGACAAGGGTGTCCTTCACGCTGAATGTGCCGAAGATTCCTCCATCCCAAATGGTGACTCGACTTCCAGCCTTCCATCGCACATCCCAACTACCCGTAACACCAACTCCAGATTAGAACCGGGTGCCCTTAGCTCTACTAGATACTATAATATTCTATAAATGATGTAATATTATCAATAAGATCTAAATCTTACCCTGTTATTCTTTCGATCGTGTACGTCTCCCTTAGCTCGAGCGGTCCCGCGCATAGGTACTGGTCGGTACCGATCGAACTACTTAGCTGAGATTCAGTGTTTACCTCATATAAACGTGGCGAGTTGTAAAAATTACAACTTGAGGGATTAAATTCTAACATAACCGAGATATATTCACATAGAGAATGCTTCCAAAAATATAGAACACTTATAAATTTATTAAATGACACTCGGCTCTATAGAGCGGATAAATCATCAAAACTATGATACTAGATGTCTTTGATAAAATAATCTATTTGATTTGTATTTCTATTAAGTACATACAGTGAATCGTTGATAAACAATAGATTTGAAAGTCTCAACGCAATATCGCTGATCTTGCTGATAATAATCTGATCGACAGCATATTGATCTCTAGAGCAAAGCTTTACGCAAGTACTAGATTAAGTGTTACGTATGTACCTACATTCTGAAGCCGCATCCCTATCTTTTAGTTTGTCAACCTTAACCTTTCTTCATTTGAGGAGAGTTATGAGTTGGAACCATTATTTTAATAGGTTTATGCTTTTTGTAAGCGGATGTGTACTGAAACGATTATTTCATATCATCTAATTTATTGCTTTGTTTACCCGGTACGAAACCCGGATTTAAATTATCTTCTATATTATTTAATGGAAGAAATATCACCAGAATTATCTTTATAAACTATAAGATAACCCTTCAGAGATCAGATCGTATCTAACATCCAAATGAGAAAGAACTGAAAGTCTATTCGTTTCAATACATCTCCGTGAATTAAATATTTGTACACTTAAAACTCAATAAACGTAATTACTTTAAACCGCCAAGTCTTCATATTTAAAATCTTCTTTGATGGTACATAACATAAGGAAGCATAAAATATTCAGATTAGATACCTAGTATGAATGAAACGTGCGATTTGGTGTGGGGTCGTTTGTCGTTAGAAAGGATAGAACAGAGAGTAGAGAAGGTATACGTGTAAAAAAACGAAATATAGAGAAGTGAGAACGAACGAAGTGGGGTATGAGTCAATATGTTTGGGTGAGTGCATCAATACTGACTCTACTCTTATTACAAATCCAAGTTTTAATATTTAGTTTCATGTTCTCGGGACAACTCAATTGGTTAAAATCTTTCAGCATTCTATTAAATAGTTTAGGTCCAAAATATTTGTAGTTCTTTTGGCCATATGTTATATGTGCTCTTGGGGTTTGTAGGTTATTTGTGTTTGTCCGTGTGGAAATTGTATTTTGATTTGTTTTAAAATGTGTCTGTTTGTATTTATATATGTATTTAAGAGTAGTATTAGCATATATTTGTCTTATATCAAAGACATCGAATGTATTAACAATTTCGTTAGTGCTCGTTGTGATGGGGTTTTGAGGATAACTTGTAAAATAATTTTCTGAGCTGCTATTATTGGATTGATTGCAGACATAGTCGCTCTACTCCGAGCAAACTGTGAATGCTCTATATCATATTAAATAAAAAATATGAATATTTTTAGGTGATAACCTATCCTAGGACATTGGGATTAATGAATTATGTGAAAATACATTAATCAAGTAATAATATAATGCGTACCTGGTTTCATAACCTTGTCTTGCCCTAGATTGCCTTGATAATAAACTCTTGATTAATTTAGAATTTAATCATCTCAATGAATACCACAAAATATAAATATAAATATAAAAAAAATATGAATCTTTTCTTATAAAATTAAAATTCACACATTTCAATTAAAATGGTAATATAGTATCCGTGGCTTGCACTACGTATCGGTTTAGGTTATGCTGCTGTATTGATACTCTACACGATGGCGTGTATTGTCACACGTTGTGTTCATTTGAAAGAAATACACTCTTTCGGAAACATGTTTTTGTAAAAAATATAGGTACCTGTATTTGTAAATCTTCGTTCGTAAAACATATTAATATTATTCTAGAAAAAATATTAAAGTTATTAAGTGAAGAGTTAAAAAATAAATAATAATAATACCATGCTTAAAATATTTTGGAACGCATGCATTCAAAACCGCTTCAAAATACACATTTGCACTATTTTGCAACATGTCTGTTTAAGCGAAGACGTGTACATATTCAGAACTCCGCGCGAGACACATAAGTACTATTGCGTTTAGTTGATATGGGCCTGGGACAGATATTGCTAAAAATTGTGCGCAACAAATGCGCAGCTTTATTTAATATTTCTAAATTATTTCGTTATATAATTCTAGTTAAAACATTAACTTGCCAAGTAGGAATTATTTACGCGTGAACCTATATACATTAAATAAATCTCGAGATCATCAGATTTATCTCGAATAAATTACATGGTTATCCACAGTTTTTTTTTATTGTATGGAGTGCACGCCTAGTTATATTTTTTATATTTTTAACCTCAGCGATTGATTGTAGTGATAGAATTGAGCAATTTTTTTTATTTTTAAAAATAAATCAGGGAGATTAAGTTCGGCATGATAGTGCCAAATTTAGAAAAGAGAATTTCTATTAGATGTGGTCCAAAACTGCCCTTAACCAATTAGCAATCACACAAAAATCCATTCTCAGAATCATCTACAGAAAACCATACAAGTTTTCCTCTGACTCACTGTTTGTGGAATGTCAGCTTCTTGATATTCGACAACTCTATGTAAAAAGGCTGATCCTTTGTTTTCATTCCAACAAAGAGCTTCATCAATATCCATCTCATAATTATGTTACGAGAGCAAAAAATAATAAGATCACCGTGAAGCCTAAAATGAAAACAAGCTTTGGTCAATCCTTCCATATAATTAATATTTTGCCGAGTCGTGTGAAACAATTCCCGATGGACAAACTCAAATACCATCTCAGGAGCTGGTTATTGGTTGTTGGCAGAAAGGAAACTGAGCAAAGATTCATGGAAATGATCACATGAACAGAACATCATTTCTTTATATTCTATCTATTATATTATCTGTTTTGCATAGTGTTTCAATCACGGGATAGCGAGAGTATTTTACTTATAATTATGTTAATAGAATTATTTTAAAACCCTCTTTACCTTATTCCTAATATTTTTGGTTTAGATAAAAAAAAATATATTTATAATAATATAATAATTATGGTTTTCATATTTGAATGACAGATATCGGATGAACCTGACTCCTTTAGTACAGACTTCGGTCTAGTTAAGGAGATAGTTAACATCTCTTACATTACATGTTTGCCTTTTTTGTATACTGTTTGTATATTTGTGTAATTTGTATAATATGTAAATATATATAAGCTCAAATAAAAATTAAAAAAAAACGCCTTTATTGATATGTTACTGTAATAAGATCTGCGTATATACATTACATATATTATAAACATTCGTCTTACATACATGATACTTATAAATATTCAATCAATTAGAAGAACGATCCATGTTTGATTCTCCATGTTTCAAGATAACTAGGCCATGAATAATGAGATGCGGATGACATGCTAAAATTTGGAATGGTTGGCCAGTCAATAAATCGTTTTGCAGAGAACTCTAATTTTGTAGTCAAATTAGCAGCAGTTTGGATTGTTTTGTACACAATATTGTTAACCTGACAGATTTAAAGCATCGTTTATATTGTATTAATTTCATAATTAATATTAAAATAATTCTCTCCGACTGTACCGACGTCGGTCATACATTTAATAATGTATATATGCAGGCTGTCCCAAAATTTTTTTTCATTTTGTTTTATTCGCTGCACAGACGAAACGAGCAGGAGAGGAGCGGAGGGCATGCCGATCGCTAGCCGCGTCCTTGGGTATTCAGTAGCTATGGAGCGTGACTTTATCAGTTGTTCGTGAAATTGATATCCTGATGAGGTGATATAAACTGTCCTCCACGTATCCCCGACTTGTGACTAGTTTAAATCAAAATCTAAAGTATACAGTAACAATCATACCTCTCTGTACCAATAAAAATAAAATACCCGAGAAAAAATAGCAGCAATCACGGAGAATACGTGCCGAGCTGTTCTTAGAAATTTCGCCTCTCGTTTAGAAGAGTGTCAGCAAAATAACGGATCACATTTATAAAATATAATTTTTATGAAATAAATTCCCAGAGACTGTACTTAAATGCAAAATAAACATTTTTTTATTAAACCCATCCATTATTTTATTACAGAATTTTTATTATGAAAAATAATTTTGGGACACCTTGTATAAACCATATGCATGTATATTTCGAAGAAAATAATTCTATAATCGTCTAGCATTTCGTAACTTGAATGGATATGAGAAAATATTGCTCTCTAGATGTTCCATCTTTTAAAATAATTCAACTGATCTTTGCGTAACTCAATCTGGGTACCCCGATTCCCATATGTTCTATAATAATTTAATTCAATATCACAAGGTAGACAGATACCTACTAACCATTCTGTGTAAATTTGGAAATGTGATTTTTCCGTCATTGACGGGATTTCACCAAATATACATTATAAATTATAAAGCACGCGGTTCGGTAATCACAATTCGTCGTTCATCTTTAAAATTGAGTTACATTGCCCAACCACCTGCCCATAATCTATTCGAACAGACATATCCCTCTTCATTTCAATTCACACCTAAACAAACTAGACATTCTCAATACTACAGTTACCTCAATTAAATCTAAATTCAATACATAAACTTTAATGACCTTCATTTCATTTTTATTACACAGATTTTATTCCCTATCCCATTTTCCTTTTCTGTTCCCCTGGAATATATTTTTTTTCTTCTTTATAACTTTTATCTCTCCTCTGTTTATATTTTTATTTTCAACTTTTTTCTGCATTAGAGGAAAAAGTATATTATAGTCCTTTTTAAATTGTACTCACTGTATAATATATACTGTATTTTCTAAGAAAACATGTAAGTGGTTGAATTATTGTTTTTGTATTTGCAGATAAACTGTATGTTTTCATAATAAAACAAAATCTGAATTTTATTCCAATGAAGTTAATATTACATAAAAATATTGACGTGATTACTCTTATTTCAATGTGTCAGTCATACAAATGATAGTAACAAGTCATATTATTGGAATAATATACCTCACACTGTTTTTAAATGAAAAAATATCGAATATAAAAATCGGTAAAATAATTTTTCAATCATGAAAAATTAACAGTGAAAAATTTCGCACAATTTATTAATCTGTGTCTGCTGTAAATCAACAAATTGGGATACGTCTCATTGAAAGAAGGAATAGTTTAATTATTAACAATTTTGTCAGTTTACAATATACATTTCAGGTTCTATTCCAAACTGTACCGTTTTAAAATCTATATAGTTTGAAATGAGCAATTATTATTGCGCAAATTATAGTAGCCAAGATAAATGTCTATTAATTATGCAGAATATTACTGAAGTGTAAATTATGCGAAGTTTTATGCTACAATTACGAGTATACCGGTGTTCGGCTAGTCGTCGACCATTCGAGAACATATATTCCTTGACCCACAAATAAAAAAAATCTTTCTAGGGATTATTACAGCCATTTGAACCCTTATAATAAAATGAGACACAATTTTTTTATTGAAATAATCTTGTATTACACACTCATCTGAGAATTATTTGTAAAGTAAAGTTTTGAGAGGTGCAGTTTCTCCCATCAGCAGATGTAGGTACTTATTAAAAGTTAAATTAAATACAATCGGGTAACGATTTATTCAAGCAAAGTGGTGCGTAATAAAAAGGGTAAATGGTTTTAGGAGACATTGGAAATATTAAAAAAAGGGGTTATGTTGATTTACGATTTTACATTTTTTAGAATTTCTACAGTCTGTGTGTTTATGTTGTTGATTTTTATTCCTTTATATAATACGGAGTGCAGATGTTTCAGTTTATAGCTATTGAAAGAGCGATTAGTTTCAATTATCAGTTTTGAAAAATCCAAAAAGTTATTATTTTTGAAACAACGATGTTGTTGTATTCGCGTATTTAAGTATTAGAAAATCTATCAACTTATCAACAATTTTACATTCACAATTTGTTATCTCTGCTTTAAATATTCCCAATAAATATTACACTATAATCCCCACAACTTTATTTATTTATTATTTTTTAAGTAGAACACATTATTATTATAAAATTTCAGTTCTTTTCAGAACATAGTTCTGTGGTATTTTAATACAAATTAAATGAGTCAACTCGAAAGATGTACAGAAAAAAATCTATTTTTCGAATAAATATTTTAGTTTGCTACCGGGATTCAGATTTCTAGTTGATACATTTAATTTGTATCAATTTATTATTTCACTGATGAAAAGATCTGCACATCTCGAAACGACAGTCGTGATAAAAATAATACTCAGTCGCGTGCAGTGCAATGTTTGGTTCAGTACAATTTTTAAATAATCATGCTGTTCTACTACGTAACTACCATATCAACTAACGATACAAGAGTTAGTTATTTTATACTTCGAGCAATATTTGAGGAAACTTCATTATCCACGTTTAACAATATTTAATTTAATATTGGTCAAGCAAAATAGCTGCTCAAAAATTTCACATTCAAAATATACCGAACTCGAACGTTTCTCTGCCAAGTGGGTGGAACTATTGTGAATCCATTAAATACAAATGCAGTATTTAAATTTCGAATGAACTTGTCCCGCCTAATAATATTAAGCATATAAATTCGGTTTTATATTAAGACTACCGGAAAATTTTTGTCATTGCTGGTTCGTAATTACAGAAAATCTGTTTTTAATCATATATCCCATATAAATGATGGAGAATTAGCGAATACTGTCCAAATAAACAAATGTTTTTTGATCAAAAGATGGTGTATCACGTTGAATTTATATTATACTAGTGGTTCGTTCCCGGCATTGCCCGGAATTCAGTGAGGGGGGCTAAAGAGTAACGAGATGGGGTGGGGCGGTTATATTTTTCTCAGGAAAAATATGTAACAAATTGCAGCAATATATTGGTATCCTGGGGAGGGGTGGGGTCGCCAGAGGGAGAAATGAGTCAGGCAAGGGTATTAAAAACATATATAAACTATATTTAAATTGGTTTAGATCGATAAAATGGTGTAAGATAGATATTCGAGCAGTTAGATATTCAATTGGGACACAATGGGCCCAAACATTTTGTCCCAAATAAACGGCTGACTCTAATTGCCGAAGTTAAAGGTAAAATTAAGAAGTAACATGTATATATTTTTGAACTTTATTAAATTGTTAAAAAAAAATATTTTTTTTTTATTCAGTGTCCCAATTAAACATAATGATGTCCCGTATAACTGAAGTAAATTAATAGTAATTATTTTATTTGGTTTCTGTTCCTTGGGATTTGGCCCAAATAACAGGCCGTCCCGATAAACCGGTGGTCTAATTAAGCGGAATCGACTGTATTTTGATTTTTTTTTTTAATATGATTTATACCATGCAATGGTCGTAATTTTAATATGTATGTATTTTATTTTATTAGGAAAACGTACAGTTTATCTGTAAAAATAAAAGTCATAATGAAAGCGAAACAATAAATCAACCAGTTTAACATTTTCTCTGTAATAACAGTATGAAGACAATTTAAAAAGGATTATAATTTTCTTTCTCCAATCTTTTCTTAATGCAGAAAAAAATGAGAAAATGAAAAAGTTGAAAAAAAGAATATAAAAATATAAACAGAGGAAAGAAAAAAGTTATAAAGAAGAAAATATTTCAGGGGAACAGGAGAGTGAGGGGAAAGGAAAAGGAAAATGGGAAAGGGAATAAAATCTGTGCGATAAAAATAATATGAAAGCCACTTTACGTGTTGAATTTAGATTTAATTGAGGTAACTGTATATTTTGAGTCGTTGCGGTGAAACATTTTCAAAAAAATTATCTAGGCACTCATTTTCCTCAATAAATATAAATTTTTCGAACAATAGGCGATTTTCGAATAGAAATTTTCGTACGGAAAAAAATCTAAAATACTAAATGAACGCACCATAAATTTGATCGCTTAATGAAATACTCGATTAATCGCATGAGTTACCAAGTTTATTGTCCGTTCGCTGTATTAGTATTATTACCTTGGGCTGGAAAGCTAAGCATCTGTTAAGATTCACAGAGATGAAATTCACAGGAAGGAAATAAAAATTTGCACCATCAATGTTAGTTTTGCACTAGGGCGTTGCAGTTGTATATTCACGGAACCGATTTGTAAGTAAAGATTGATAGAGAGCGTGTGCTCGGTATGATTATCTATCTAAATACGTCTCAGAAACGTATGGCTTATCTCGATAGATTCACATAATTCATTTTTTTTAATTTGAAACATCCTGAGTAGAGTTTCTCTCATTAATAGTCGATGTGCTCCTCAATGTTCCCTCTGAGTAGTGGTGTAGCGGTTCCCTACCTTTTTTCCCTCCCGTATCTCTTAATCAGTATTTTCATGTACGATTACCCCGTCCCTTTATTACATCCACCCAGTACCACGCCGTGGGCAGGTAATTTTTTAGCGCCCCCACTCCGCTCCAATCACTAACGAAATCATAGCCACAGTGCTAGGGTCTTTCGAAGAACCACCCTGAGTATTAATAATAATAGATTAGCTAAATAATCAAACGAATTCAATAAACCTAATGACATTTATAGACTTTTTTATTTACTTTTATTTCTTTGTGTTTTTATTTTAACTCTTTTTTCTGATGTTTTTCGCTATTATCAATTTTTTTTTAGTACCCCTAATCGGTCCACCACGTACCCCCAGAGGTACACGTTCCACTGGTTGGGAACCGTTATGTTAGAAGATTAGTTTCAGTACTGTTATAAGTGGACTGATTTTAGCGAGAGAGTTACTAGCGTATTAATTAAAGCCAGAAGGTAAGAATCTATATTTCAATGATTCTACATGTTCTTAGCTCCGAAACTGTACAACACACTTAGTACCAACTGGAAATCGTTCAACTCCAATAATATTACACAAATATGGACTTAATATATGATCCAATCGGGTAGAGAGCAATTAGAAGCATGGCTATCCAACATTCTAAAATAATCATCATGCAGTGCCTACATTAATAATTCACTACTTCTAAAACACTCACTTCATTTATTTTATTTACATTTTTATTTTTATTCCTGTCGAATCTTTATCTTTCTTGAATTAAATAACACCACAACAGTACAAATAAAACTGGCTACTTTAACACAGACGGCAGTCTAGCAAAGTAACCAGGACAAAGCTGTATATATCAGAGGCGGAGTCTACTCCATCCCACGCAATAAACTACGAGTATTATCCTTAATTGCAATATAATTGTATCTTATGTATATCATGTTATATTATAATATATTCTCCTCTGTTACAACAAAAACGTGCATTAAAACAAAAGTCTAGCAAAGTAACCAGGACAAAGCTGTTACAACAAAGGACTGTTACAACAAAAACGTGCAATAAAACAAAAGTCTAGCAAAGTAACCAGGACAAAGCTGTATATATCAGAGGCGGAGTCTACTCCATCCCACGCAATAAACTACGAGTATTATCCTTAATTGCAATATAATTGTATCTTATGTATATCATGTTATATTATAATATATTCTCCTCTGTTACAACAAAAACGTGTATGTCAATAAAGCCTAATAAATAAAACACCACTGTAATCTATATAAAGTATGCCTAGATCCAGTGCAAGAGCATTTCGGTGTTACATGTTACTTGCGTCATTTTATCTGGTTGTGTGATCTGAAAAATTCCAAAACTTCAAATACTTTAAGCAAAAGGATTTCATAATATATAAGTGAGGTCAGTTCTTCCAACGCATCGTTTAAAACGGTTGAATAATAATTGTTGACCTTGGTCCCAAATACACGCGAATTAAAATCCACCCAGCCTGTGTTATACTTTGAGTATGCGATACATTTTTAAATCTTAGCATGTTACATTCAAAGATTATATGACGAAAATGATCTACATATTTGTTGTATATTGGTTGTCGCCTGTCCTGGAAAATGTAAAATATGTGAAAATTGATTAATCAAATGCAAATGATTTTATAACTCTGCCACGATAATTCAAAATTAATTAGATTTACATTTCAATCATCTCATTGAACGCCACATTCTGTGTACATTGACGTACGTCTCCCAGAAACTGTCCTGTTTTTCGGACATTCACCTAAAGTGGATTTCACGGTCATGACTCTTAAATGAAAATGGCAATGTTGTATCAGTATCATTCTTCATAATTTGATAAAACATAAACTTAAATTTTGATTGTATTGTTGTAAATATTCCTACCGTAAGTTCAGAACAAAAAGATTACGTATCAATTAAATTTGTATTTTTAATTAAATTAACACTTAGTCACAATGTTGGACCTTTATTTATATTGGGATATTCTCTAATTAAAAGTACTGTTGCGTACAAGCATAGATGCCGGAAGAATTCAGATACGGAAGGAATAGGGACTCACCATAATCCGGATTCTGCAGACATCTCCAAAATGTGGACTGTATACTGTATGACTGTATAATATTGTAATCATTTCCGTACACGTATAACCGCACTGGCTCAAGGTTGCCAATCGACTCGTCGGCGGCGAAGCCGTGAAGGGAAGGGAAGGGTGGGAGGGTAAGGCACAGTGCATTATTTTTGTTCAAAAATAAATATATTTATACACACATAAATATATGTCCCAAACAGGTACAAAGTTATTGAAAAAGTTAATTATTTCTAATTCTCTTATTTTCATGGATTATTCAAATCTGTCTTCCGTAAAACATCTTCTTTGCCTAATTTGTTTAATGAACACTTTCTTTACTGTGTCCAGGCTCTTCAGCCAAATTGAGATTCTCCTCTTTTCACGGACCCAATTTCAAGTAAGGTCCCTGTATTATGAAATGTAGCGTCTGAAACCTCTTCGGGTGTCTCATTACATGTCCGAGATATTGAATATTCGGATTTAGATTATTTTATAAAACAGAAAAATATATATTTAGAACATATAATTCAATAACAGATCTTAACAAAATATAGTTCAATTAAATCGATGATCCTCCATGGACCCGTCATTGATTATTATTGTAATTAACTGCGTACACACAATTTAACAGCTAGACTACTTTAAATATATCAATATATATTACATTGTAGGTGTGCTACACTGCCAACACCTGTTATACTTGTTCCGAGTATATAAAATTAAAAATACTAATTATTATGTAAATACACAACATTAATTTTGAATATTTTTTCCTTTAAAATTTATTTTTAATTGATCTATTAATAGTATAATTGAATAAAAATTATTAACATTTTTTTTGATAGTCATGTAACGTGTTATTTATTATTTCGTTTTATATTTTACTTTTATCGATACATTAAATAACTCATCGAGTTTGTTAAATTAAATAAATGAAATATTAGAAGCGAATTCCGATCTACAAGATTTAGAGACCAAATTGATATTACAATACTAAAATATACCGCAACCCAAAATCGCTATATTTATCAAGGCATCAAATTATTTAACAATCTCCCCATCACAATTCGAAAAATTACAGTCTACTATAAATTTGAATCTGAAGTTAAAAAATACGTACACAAACGTATTTGTAACTAGCTATCTATTTATGTATTACATTTGTGATATTATATGACGAACTAATTCTTCGATTCCTTGTGTTCATGAATTTAATTGTTGGTTTCGTGATGTGAAATGTAAAGTCAGTCTGTATGGATGTAATATGGATCGTATTTTAACACGTATTAACATTATAAATTATTATAAATTGAAAAGAGATTTATTTTCCACAGGTTCTTTCCTAATTATTCTTGTCCTTCTTTTTGAACGTCTTCATGGGGCTCGGTAGCCTATAACCGCAGTCACAAGAGAGTACCATGCATACTTTTATATCGCCTACGCCTACCTCTTGCAGGGCTGTCTTGATATTATTCGCCCATCTACGTATTGATCTTACCCTCTGTCTCGATTCTGATGGCTTGTGTATGAGACTTTTTTGTACACATTATTAAGGCGGATAAAAACTAGACGAGAAAGGCAGAAGACAGAGAGAATGGGTTATCCTAGAGAGGTAGTGGATACATACAGCTTGATGATGAATTTTGTATTTCTCATTATCTCATATCGTTTACATCTATATTCAATTCTGATTCAGATGGTGGATTGATTAATGTAAGGATACCATGACTGCGCTAGTGACTCCATAAATATATTTTAAAAGTGCGATATTAGATAGTGATGGTTGATATTTGTGTCCTGGTGATTTTTAACCGATTACTGTCACATCACCGGAATACCCAGCTACTCAACATCGTAGTAGTCGGTTTCACAGAATCGATTGAGTATCGTAGAATATCTAGAAACATCGGTGTTACCGGTCAAAATTAAAAATAACCACATCTTTACAACGTCAATAGTTCTTGGCAATGACGACGGATTACTTGACCGGTTACTTTTGGAATCAGTTCCAACTTTCGAAATGCATGGTCGAATTTGAACAATTAGGTAATGTTTAATAATTCTTATGGAACCGGTTTTAAAAAATGGATTCCAGATTCCCGGCATTTCGTCAACATTCATTCTCGCCATTCCGTCAACAAGAGTTGTGAACGACAAAATAATCATTTTTTTTAACTGATTTAAACTTTTGAAATACATGATGATTTTTATTATTCAAAAAATACGTCGACGGGGGGTACTAACTTTACCTAATTATTCATACTCGATCATGCATTTCGAAAGTTGAAACTATGTACTTCATAAATAACCGAACAATTTATCCGATAGTTATCTGGAACTGGAACTGGAACTGGTGTTCTAGTATTTCGACGATATCAACCATCACTAGTATTAAAATATATTGAGCGAGGAAAGTACATCCTAGAAAATAAAATCTGTTATCTTGGATGGATATGTACAATAATGGTTGCTCAGTTTCCCGAACTTGAGGACTTGCAGCGTGCAGCATCTTCCGTCTCCAGACTACAGACGAAACATTACAGATGAGCAGAGTGAGTAGGCCGTCTGATTTATTGAATCATTTCATTGATAGTCCCCGGCGGCGTGGGTCCGACACATCCGTCCATTACATTGTTAAATATATGTGTAATATTTTTATAATACTTCAGGACAGGGCAACCATATGCGCGGTCCGAAATTTTATTGGCTGCGAGTTTAGGAGATTAGTTGTTCATCAGTTGGTTAGTCTGATCTTCATCTATTAACTACTACTACTCACAACTACTAACGACATATGAATTATGTCCTTTGTCAGCTAAATCTCATCAGTATTCACCCTTAGATCGACAGAGACCTGCATTTTTAACCTTTTAAATGCCATGAGCGAGTTGACACGCCAAACTTTGTATGTCACGCCAAGTTATGAGCCTGTTAATACGCACTTTTAGACCTTGCAAACTTGCAGGGATTAAAGTCATATATTTAAATCATTTTGCCATCTATGAACGGCAGGTCCTAACTTTTTATAGATAAGTCAAGACCCTTAAAGCGTAGTCTTACCCTATGTAGTGTCTTCGTTTTCAAATGTAGTTGGCAGTTAAAAGGTTAAGAGTTAAATTTGTGTCTAAAGTAAAATTGATGATAATTTGTTCAAATTTTCGACTCAAAAGATTTATTTTAAGATGTAAAAAACCAAGGTCTAATATCATTTTGTATCAAACATAGTCAATAATTTGATTCATTTTGGAAATTGTTGTAATTTTTTGAAACGATTTTATTAATTAAACTTTAAATAAAATAGAATGAATTGAGAATACGTGTTATATCAATATTCATATTATTTTATTTATTTTTTAAAACTACGCTTAAGTGCTTTAGAAAGAGGACCAATTTTCTGCACTTACTTGAACACCCGATCACATTAAGCGGCTGTCTTACCACTATGCCGTACAAAGACATCAAATTGCTATTTTCATTTTCCTTTTGTAATTTATCCCCGCACTGACAGAACTATTGTAAAATACATCATTTAGGAAATTTTACAGTTATGTTATTATTTAAAAATCCTTGATTTAAAATTGATTTTCAAATAAAATTATGATGAATAATTTTTTTGAAAAATCATCTTAAAATAATTATGGTGCATATTATGTGAGTTGATATAGTTGGTGTGATGTATCTATGGGACGAATACGTAGACCCGCGCATGGTCGGTACGATTGATAGTGTGTGAAAGAGATACATGTATCGCGCCGCGGTCTCTTATCTCCGTACCGTGAACCTGATAACAACTAATATTTTCCTGTAATACATAGTATCGAAGCATCTGGAATAAATACTTTTGTTATCACGAACGGGTATTATTCTGACGACACAGTCCAGCACACATCATCATCAGCACGATATCAAGATATCACAGTTTAAATTACTAAAATAATATTAAAAAATTATATATGTTTTTATGTCTTTGCATGTATCTACTTAATTTTAATTACTATATTTCATATTTTGTCTATATCTATTGAATCTCCCTGTATTTATTGGATAGTTTATTTAACGCGCAAATCAGAGACACCCGACACGACCGATAAATCAGCTTAATCTGATGTTCATTGTATCGCTCGTGGATGAAG
The DNA here is from genome assembly GCA_022840565.1 of Eubasilissa regina. Classification (NCBI taxonomy): domain Eukaryota; kingdom Metazoa; phylum Arthropoda; class Insecta; order Trichoptera; family Phryganeidae; genus Eubasilissa; species Eubasilissa regina. The sequence goes on from JAINEB010000003.1 coordinate 6,070,653, forward strand.
TGTATATTTTGTTATGTTTTTAAGTATATTAAAAATTTTTTTTCTCAAAATAGTTCAGTTCGTCTTGTTGTTCGAAAAATATGGTACACGTTTATCTTATTTTACATTAGATTTACTTTTTTATTCTACTCAACTAAAGCTACTAACTTCTCAATATCTGCTTTAATTTGGATTAAACAATTCGTCAAAGTAATTGGCTTGGCACTTTAGGGCCCGTAGAAGTACAATATCATGGAAACGTGGAATCTGGAGCACGGCATGTTGAAGCTTTTTCATCATTCATTATTATATAAAATATATGATTAGTGTTGTTTGCGTGAACTAAATAAGTGAGAAAAAAAATGTAATCAAGGCTCGGCCCCTTCATCGGGAGCCTCGGGGCGGGAGCCGAAGGCCCCCAGGGTAATCCGGCACTGGACACGACAACTACTCACCTGACCAAAAACTGAACAATGAAAATAATTATAGCTTCTCTGAATCAGGGAGTTCAATGACTTCTCGGATACAAAATTGTTTGCCGGGTTTTGAATATCTTCCTTCTTACCATACCGGTGTTTTTATGGGATACCGTTACCTTTAAACGTTTTATATTTATTTTTCCACGGGAGTAAGCAGAGAGAATAGAACGCCACACTCTTCTATCTTGACACAGTTCTAGGCTCATCCACATTCATTTATCTTATGCAAACCGTTATTGAGGCTTCTAACAGAACCATCTTCCAGAATATGCTTTACTTAGTCGTGCCAAGTTATTTCTGGTGTCCATCATCACTCGCGTCATTTATCTTTCTTACTATTACCTCCTCATTTATCCGATCCGTATGACCAAACCATGTCTTAATTTCTTCATTCTTTACTCTGTCATAAATGTATTTGCCACATATACTCCTAACTTATCTCATTTCTACTGCATTTAGTCTGCATCCGTTCTCTGCCAGGTCCAAGCCTCACTTACATACATCAGTGTCGGTACCAGGACCCCATTGTATACTGCTAATCTTGCTATCGGTTGATTAGTTTCCATTAGATATTTTATTCCGCACAAGTAATATCACTCACCATCATCAATATTATCGTCATCCAGCAGACATTATCAATGCGCTACTGGATGAAGGCCTCCCAATAACTCTGCCATTCTCTTCTGTTGAATAACGTGAATATGTATATCTAAGACGATAATTAATGATTAGTAAGGAAACCTTTATGTTCTTGAGGAGAAGGAAGGGGCCCAATATATATGAACCCAACAATTTGTTACTACGCCACTGCTAAAATCTTTGTTTGTCCAATATTTCCATGCTAACAATAACTCACCCCAAGCAATAAATCATGGACACAACACAAGACAAACAACGAATGAGTACACACCAGTTCCGAGAGCAACAATGACATTTTATCAATGATTCTACCTACATGTTCTCTGATCCGAAACTGTACAACACACTCAACACCAACTGGAAATCGTTCACTTCCAATAAGATTACACAAATATGGACCCAATATATGATCCAATGTGCTAGAGATAAATCAGAAGCATTGCTATCCAACATTCTAACACAATCATAATATTACAACACTCTCAATACATTTTTTCCTTTTTTTTTTATTCCTGTCGAATGTTTATCTTTCTTGAATTAAATAAAATAACAAAAAAAAACTGGTAACTTTAACACAGACGGCAGTCTAGCAAAGTAGCCAGAACAATGCACATATATCAAATTTGGGGTCTATTTCATCCCACACAGTAAACTACGAGTATATACTTAATTGCAATATAATTGTATCTTATGTATATCATTTTATATTATAATATATTCACCTCGCCAATAAAATCTAATAAAAAAAAGTCAAATAAACTTTATAATACATTTATTTCTTTAGTCTTTACCTGCATATGTTCGACTTTAATAAGATTATAAATAAATTTAATATTCTACTGTTAATAAATACGCGTTCGATATGACTTCCTTCGAACGTAATACGTTTCACAGCTGCGAATACGATAGAATTTTCATTGCATTAATTAGAAAAACGTTTGATTTGATTGGCCGAGTCAATGCCTGCCTAATCGCGCAATCTGAATAATTTTAGCCGTCATTCAAAACGATTCAACCTCTAAATACTCGCACGCTTCTCGCTATTTGTTCGTTTTCCAATACTGGCTGGCCTGAACAATGTCGGCCATACCGTTAATTTAATGTACTAGTATCACATATAGGTAGAGAGGTACTCGTACAGCAATAATTTTTAGAATAGTAATAGTAGAATAAATTTTTCTGGTTCGAAAAAACAAATAACTAAATATTTTTTCAGTATATCTTTCCAAGTATAACAAATTTGTTTCAATATCAAATAACTATATTCTAAAACTGCTACTTCACAACAAAAATGTGATTTCTTTTAAATGTATTTGTTAAATAATTAAAAAAATCTCCTTTGCGGAGAATCGAACCTTGGTCTCTCTCGTGACAGGAAAAATTACTAACCATTACGCTGCCCAGAAGTCAATGATATGTGAAAATAACAGTGGGTATATACAAGTATCTTTATTAATATTAGCTTTTTAGTTTTAAAATTTGATGTTAAGATTGTATAAATAATGTAGTATATATATATATATATATATATATATAAAATGTAAATAAAAGTATTTATTGGCTACAAGCCCGACAATATATGGTTCCAATAAACTATAGCAGCGGAATTATGTGGAACAATATGTTACTGCGGTCAATAATGATGCGAATAAAAATAATACACAAACATATAGAAAATCTGTATTTAATAATACACCTTCAGATAATTACAGATTATACTGTACAAATATCATCGCAATAAGAGGATGAGGGCTATATCGGTATTACATATATACATACACTGTGTTTCTTTTTGCTGTAAGAAAGCCCATTCAAATTAGTGTGCAAAACAGGACATTAAATTATTTATTAAGAATATTTAAATTAACATGTTGAAAAAAAACTAAACTCACATTAACAATCCCGACCATCTCGGTTATTACAACTGTAAACACAAATGTAACTCATTAAACTGTTGAAGATTGCGTACAATCATCATTAAGGGTTAGTTTTTGTTGTCGAACTGATTACGTGCTCAGTAAAATTTTGCGATAGTATAATAAGGGATTTTTTAAAAACTCTCTTTATTGTATTAATTAATCTCTAACATTTGATCTTTTCTTTCATGTCTTTGAACCAGGCACGATTGTTTGCAAAGTTATCATTTTAATAACTGATGTGTTAAATATTTTCAGTATTAAGTATTTAAAAAAGAAATAAAAATCCGTTTAGATTTCTGAAAGTATTTATAATTTTTTTAAATTAATTGTTGAAGACACTAATTAATGTGTTTTTTTTTTTCATATAGTATGCTAAATATCAATGTTATTAAAAAATATTTTTTTTATCAAAATTGCACATTCTTTTTTAAGTAGCAGATTACATAATCTCTGTTAGATAGATTAATAGATAGATTAGTTAATCTCTGTTAATTGAGATTAAAAATAAAAATACTCGCTTTACATGAAAAAAGATAGATATATTTCACATCAAGATGACACATCCATGCTCTATTAAGTGCCCATATTTAAAAATGTAATTTTACAAAAGCGATATAATTATTGTGTAGGAGATAATCGTGACCATTTTCAGATCTGCGGTCTTTCATTTGCGGTATCTTAGCGATCATATTCTGATTACTATTATAAACTATTTAATGTTTCGTCAATTGTGAGGTACTTGGATTTAATAGTGTTGGAACCAATCTCGCCGCCACCGCGATGATAATATTGACATTTGGTTGTTTATTTAGAAATACTCAAACAGAAACATAAAAACGGACGTAAAAGTCGACGTCATCAGTTTATTTGTGAGCGTTTGGATAATCATCACAATCTATATTACACGTGAATATCAAAATCCTTAGTTTAATTACAATTGATGAATATTTTAAATTTTAAGATTTGCTTCAATTTTAGGTAGATTTTACAAAATTTAATATACAAAGCACGCAATTCCAAAGTTTAAAAAAAATTTAACACCTTACCCGAAAACATCAGAAAGATTAATAATAATTAAAATAAATAATCAATGCTATCAAAAAACACTTTAAAGATAAACGTGTACTCCGAAATCTGTAATATTTTTTTACACCGTTATTGCTATTAATTTATTATATGTTATTTTATTATAAGTTAATTTTTTTTTTAAATAGAGATGCGTATACGGAATACATGTCACATCAATATTCTTACTATTTTCAAACTAAGCTAAACGCTTGTACTATGAAAATAGGACCAACTTGCTGGAGTCCTGGAACGAGGCGCAAACCACCGACCACTGGATCACTAGCCAAGCGTCTTGACCACTGCACCAACAAGCTACTCAAATTATTGTAAACTATTGTTATTAAATAATTAATTATTGTGACATTAATTATTAATATACACTCCTCTTTTCTGCACAAGTATATGCTTTTTAGAGAAGCGTAACACACAAAAAAAAATTATTATATCATTGTACTATAACAGATTAATAAATAAATTTATAAAATTGACACAACTGCCTAAAAAAAAAGTAATTATACACCTACCTAAGTTTTGTATTTAAATTAAATACAGTTTCTCGAGCGAGTGGAAGAACATGAAACCTTTTGATATTTTAATTCCATTTGTAACATCTTTTGCATCCCTGTAGTACTCCAGAAAAACATTTTGTGCACGTAACAATTTTCACGAAGGTTGCTTCATTCAAAATATGCACGGACTGTGTATGCACGTTATGTACAATTGTATGTATACACGTTTGTATGTATGTAGGTAATTGTCCTTGGTGTATAATTATTGTTGCCAATCATCGGAAGCATTATTAGCAATCATTTACACGAATATATAATTATGATCGGTTTTAATTACTTAAAATAACACTTATGGAATAAGCATCCGATGGATGTTCGCAGGTAATAAACAAATAATTAATATTGCTGGATTTATTTATTTATACAAAATATGCAAAAAGCTTATTTTGTGTTAAATATCCTACGCAATGAAACACTGAATATTGACATTTGAATCTGTTGATTTTAACTCTTTCGTTTTTAAACTTGATATTATATTGTTAGCCTTTTAAATGCACTAAGACGCGATGGTCAGATAACATCAAGCAAGTTGTTGAACAAAATTGGAAAAATCTGTTAGAAAGGTGTAAAAAAAGAAAGGCCTATATTCAACTCTGTACGTAGGTGGGCAGAAGAAGTCTATTAAAAGGTGAAAAAGTACTGTACTGCAAGTAAAAGTTTAACAAAACTTTTGTAGTTTAACAATAAGGATCAACGTAGCACACCCAACTTAGAACACAAAAAAGGATATAATTTCTGTATATTGTTTTTATTAATATTTCGTTTATAAATTACAGCTTTAGCAAACGAAGTGTTTAATGAATTAAAGTTAAATAACTTTGTTTAGATCAATTAATTATATATAAAATCTCAATGTTTCCAGAATAATATTATCTTCCTCAGGACGAGTTATAGATTTTTGAAAAATATTCTGCCGACGATACGGCCGTATTAGTCCAATATCACACATCAGGCATGATCATCACCGCCTACAGAAAAACATTGACAAACTCCAAAATTGTTTAGACAGTTGGCGCATGGACGTGAATCTCAGCAAAAGTGCAGCTGTCTCTTTCTCTAGAAGGAAAAAAAAGAGTACTCCATACTGTAGAGTTTTTATGCACGGGGTTCCTATTCTATATATAAATATCTTGAACTTACATTTCACAAAAAACTTACACAATACATTAACAACATTCTAAGTGACAGTGCCCAAACTCCTACTACAAACTATGTCCCCTCCTAAATTCCAACAGTTCACTATCCCTAAAAAACAAATTACTCTTGTACAAAGCAATCATCCGTTCTATACTCACATACGTGAGTCCCATCTAGGGTTCAAGTAACACAAAAATTTTAGAATCCAAACAAAATTACATCCTTAGGAGAATCACAAACTCACTCTGGTTTATCAAAAACACAATCATTCACTCAAACGACACATGCACAAATTATCTTTTCAATTTTATTCTAAATTGATTTCCATCCCAATCCCTTCTATAAACGGCCTATATAATCCCTCATCTGATCCCCATTATCTTCGTCGCATTTCACTTCTTTACCCAGTTCTTGACCATACAGAACAAAATTTATAAAAAGGTTAAAAACTTTCGTTACAAATTTTTTTTTTTAAAAATTAACAAAATCAAACAAAAAATAATTAACAAAACAAATCATAAAAAGAAAAAATATTTTATAAAAAACTTTACCCATTTTTTACAATGTTAATTTCATTATGTAATGGGTCCCCACAAAAAAAATCTCACGCCAATATTGTTACCTCATATATCGGAGACAAGAGGGCTCACCCCTTATCCCTCCGTCCTTGAACAATCGAATCAGAGAGGATGAGTTGTATACTCAAGTTAAAAATTGACACTAGAAGAGGGTTAACGAAAAGAAAGATGAGGACGGGGGGGGGGGTGAACCAAAATCAGAATAGGAGGAATAAATAAGAGAATTTCATGGTCATTAGAAGGGGAAGAATGGTTAAGTGGGAAAATATTTGATTTTATATGTATATATTTATAATTAATACATTAAATTAGTATTTAAAACATCACAGACCGTCTGTTCTGAATAATTACAACTTCACAATAAGAATGTGTTCTTCTTAATAAAATATTCAACAGCGTATTGTTTACAAATTTTATCTGATTATTAACTATATTTGACATAATTATACATACACTTTTTTTTACTTTCTAATTAATATTTCTAAATTGTTCATCTGCGAGACCCTTTAACTTGTATGTAATATTTTTAACCTTGTATTAAAATCAGCGTATAAATTTGTATTATAATAATTTAATGTGATTATATTTTTTAAATATCTGCGATTTTACAATAAATAACTAAGAATAAATAGTTTGGTTATTATTGAGGTATGTACACAAATTTTATAGGTATTAAAATTTTTCTTCATTATTGACATTAAAAAATCAAGATAAAAAAAATTGCAGATTGACAAAATCTTATTTTTCAAAAACAACAATAATTTGTATAACTTCTCGTAAATCAAATCATTACATTAATAATGATAATGAATTACTTTGATTTGAAAAATATCAAAATTCAAAATTGAGGTCTGTATATGAATAAAGTGAAACTGGAATTGAATTTGAATTTAGAAATTTCCTATGTTAATTTTTTTAAATTTAGTCACACGACGACTAAACCAATCTATTGTAGTCTATGGACATCCTCATTCCTCCTGCAGATTATCTCACTGGCTGCATACGTGGGCGCCTGTGACGTCACACGGCGGATGATAATGCCATTGACATTAGTTGCATCTGCCACGTGATTTACTGCAATGTCAACAATTGTTCTAGGTATTTATTCCTGGGAGAGAAATTGTATAATACGCTATCTTTGTTAATAATAAATTAAATAAAAACTGAGTATTTTTAGCAACTATTAGAAAGATATGTAATTTCATAAAATACTAAACAAATTCATTTTAAAGAGTTCAAATACACCATAGATTTACAACACATTCACTACACTTTCTTATGGTCTATATTTTTTTTACTATATATATTTACTTTATTTTTAATGTTCATCAAATAACACCGCAACAGCATAGAAAAAACTTGCTACTTTTATACAAACGGTAGTTTAGCAAAGTAGCCAGGACAATGCTTTATATCAAAGGTGGATACATACTGAATCCCACACAGTAAAATAATAAGTGTGTTATAATGTATAATTGTATGTTCATTTCTGATGAACAAAAACCTTCTGTCAAATGTCAAAAAAAAAATTGCATTGAAATCTCTATCGATCGTTCAGCATTTTCTTTTTTGCAATAGTTAGTAAAGAACATATGTTCCGTATTTGCAAAACACGATTTAGCGCGTTTGTAATATCAGGTGCAAAAATTATTGTTGTTACATGTCCGCGTTCAAATTTATTACCCATGACCTATCCTAATAGTTGCCCACCAGTGTGAAATGTGGCCTTGACGCCAGCAGACGTCAATTTGACCGATATTGTGTTCGATATTGACATCGCGATAACATTCGCGATGTGGACCCCTTCAACACCAGTACACCAGCACTGTATTATGTGTGATCATGTGTTTTATGATCACGTATTGTTTATTGTTTGTTTGTGCCGTGGATGAACACTGACATAGCCATCTTCAGTCGGGAACGGAGATCGGCTCATCCACGTGTCATTATTGTGTGATTTCTGCGGCGATCACGGGGATTTGCTGAGCCGTCATATTCAAGGTAAGGCGAGCAGTCCTTCCGAATCCCGGTTCCCCGAGATCACTAGTTCTTCTTTTAAATCCCTATTCCTTAACCGACCTCTCTTTGTACCACGTTTCCCTATTTATATTTATTATCGGAATTGTCGCGCGATTATGAAATTGCGCAAACAACATATATTCCTGAAATAAAATTTAATTATTACGAGGATTTGAACCAGTAGTATTTTTAATATATTAACAAGCTCATCGGGGGTCGTGTAAAAACATAAAAAAATATTATCTGGTATTTAGTAATTTTTACGAAGTTTGGCCTAATATTTGGTCTGACTTCAGCCGGGCGGTCGAAAGTGGTTCTTGCAACAGGGGAGCCCGAACTATTAAACAATTGAGTGCAGTAATGGCGCAGCTAATGTTCCATTGTGTTGGTTGGAACTTGTAAGCGCGTAGTCTTCCAATCATGACCACTATGGAAATGAAGGGAATTTACTTTTATCTCTACACGTTGTAATTACTCTTAATGCTTTAAGATAACTAATGGCCTGTATTATATTAATATTATTAAAGGGGTATTTCTTCATAATGATATTACACCTATGTCTCTCTTATAAATGGTGTTTTTTTTAGAGGTATAGAACTTTAAAATGAAATAAAAATCGTAGTAATAGCCATGGTGCTGGCTTTATTGTAAAGATATTTTTATTTAGTTATTAGTGTTTAAATATGATTTCGCGCATATGGGCGCCGCGGCTGGCTCAAATAAAGCGCAATCTGGACGTCCAATTTTCGATACATTTGGAGCAGCTAACGCGACAAATGTTGGCTTCTAAGTCGCCTATCGTTTCTGATTTATCGGCGTGGACTAGATACTTTACGGGATATGGGAACTGAATCACGATTCTTGAAATAAATTGCAAGCGTTGTTCTAGCGTAAGTCTATTTATGGTGAAATGACAAACCAAACTGAGCAGAAATCAGCTGCCAGCTGTCAGATAGGCTGTTGCTGGAAAAAGTGTTGCCAATTCGAAAAAAAAACATTCTTTATATGCTTTGGGATGAGCTACAAAATATTGCATCATTGAATGAAATATACAAATATGAAAATTAGAAATAAATTTCCGGAAGAAAGCTGTAGGGATTATATTTTCGTATGATAAACTTTAAAGGAGAAGCCGTCTTCTCGTGGCATCACGTTATATTCTTTGTCATAATCATCATCATTATAATCATCGTCATCATTATTATCATCATCATCATTCTGGTCGGCTGGTTCCTGGTTGGTAGATCTACAACTTAGTTCTAAAATATGGGCGGCTGCTCGTCGAATTATGGTCAATTTTAAAAGGAAATGAATATAAAATTTTAGTCCATAAATAGCGACAGCGAAATTGTAGTTATTACTTGAAGTGTTTCTACATGGTAGCATATATACAACTTCCAAAAATTTGATAGATATGGAAGTTGATTGGGTGGAATGGTGAACGTTATATTGTATAAAGTGATCACTTATATTGTTATATTGTATAAAGTGCCAGCCGATGACAGGTCGTAAGCTCTGTAATACCCATACTTCCATATTTCTCATATAATATAATAGCTTCGTCTCTATGAGATATCTATATTTTGTCTCTTTAAATATAGCTTATCAAGCCATGGAATCAAATCCTGCGTATAAATGCAAATGCATTAAAAGTTTTTATGCTTCCATTTATAATACTCGTATGATGACAGCCAAATAATTTTCTAGATTTCTGAAAATACATTAACCCACTGAAGTATCACGTAATATATTATATTTCATATCCGGATATTCACGGCACCATCAACCAGAACGATGGCACCGCTCGGTGGTTGAAATAATGAGCACGAACAACAACATTGTTATTTTGAATTTTTTTAAGAAAGTGTCTCGATGTTATTATTTATATATTTAATTAGAAAACTCGGCCATTCAATCTTCGCTCATGATATATATATAAACAGTGTAACAATAATAACATAATATATAAAAATAACACCAGTGAAGTTTGTTCGAAATTAAATAAATAGTACATAATAAACTAAAAAAGAGCCTTTTTTAAACTGAACATACGAAGGTAAGGAGGGGAGGGAAACGGATGCAATATATACAATTTATGTTAATAGTTATTGAAAAGTTGTCGTAGTTTAATTTTAAAGGGAAGCAATTTATCGTTGAAAATGTCTACGTTATTAGAAGAATTTACGGCAATATATTTAATTAGTTCTGCCAAAATTTGGGTAAAAAAGATTATTTGATCGTGTTGGGTGTGTGGGACAGTTTAAAGTTATTTGTTCTAATAAATAGGGCGAGTCAACTAAGTTATTTAAAATTTTTTAGAGGTAGGATAAGTCTTGTGTATTTCATCTATTTAAGAGGGAGGAGATTTTATGGAAAAACTCACTTTCTGAATGAGATTTTATATCTAAGCGGGCACGTGAATTTAATATATTAAAAAATTTATGTTGAACATTTTTAAGTCAGTTGCTGTAGGTGGAATGATGTGTGTTCCAAACTACCGATCCGAATTCAAGTTGACAGCGTACAAATGGGAAATATAAAATGATACGAGTAAAAGGTGATTGGAATGGGTTAAACGTTATAGTAATGAATCCAAGGACTGTATAGGCCTTGGCAATTACCGACTCTATATGCGGGATAAAAGTTAATTGAGAATCTAAGATGATACCAAATTCCTTCATTTGAGTGCAGACGCTAAGTTTGTTACTATTAAGTTGATAATGATACGAAAAATTTTTTCTTTGAAAATGAAATGATGTGACATTGAACAATATTTAGAAAAAGTTGATTTTTTTGGCAGTAGATTAAAAATCTATCAATGTCATCCTGTAGCAGGAGAGACAATCGGTGGGTGATTTAATTTCTTTGAAAATTTTAGCATCGTCTGTAAAGAGTGAAAATTCAGTATTTAAGAAACATTCTTTAATGTCATTAATATAAATTAAGAATAAAATAGGTCCAAGGTGTGAGTGAGCTCTATGGAACTCTAGATGGGACATTTTGAAATATAGAACTAAACCCTTGGATCACAACTGCCTACCTTCGATTTTTGATATAGGAAATAAACCATCTGTATAGGTATACCGAGACATCGCAGCTTTCTCAGAAATATTCGATGATTGATTTTATCAAAAGCTTTTGAAAAATCAGTATACAATGTGTCTACTTGTAATCTTTTGCCCATCGCCTTCAAAATAATGTCGGTAAATTGTAGAAGATTCGATTCTATAGACCTTTGAGGAAAGAAACCGTGCTGATTAGGGATAATTATAGGACGCACACTTGCGAATAATTTTCTTCATTAATTTACTGAGAATTGGCAATTTTGAAATCGGTCTGTAGTTTTCAACATTCTCTTTGGCACCATATTTAAATATTGGGGTTATATGAGCCTTTTTCCAAAATACTGGAAAGTGACCATCCCGTAAAGATTTAGAAAATATAAATGAAATTGGTTTTGCTAATTCTACGACGCATTGATTCAGGAAGATAGAGGGCAATTCATCACGGTCAGCACTCTTCTTGCTGTCTAAGTTTTTTTAATATTTTAAAACGATCACTTCATGAAAGTTGATAGATTGAGTATCGAGGTGACTGTATCAGTATCAGGGACGCTTGCATAAACGTAAACGGAGTGAAAGCAGTCATTAAATATTCAACATATATCAGCACCCTTATAGCGTATTGGATTTTGTAATAAACAGTTCAGAAAATCTGTGTTTCCTTTACGTTTATTTTTATGTATGACCAGAATTTTTTGGTCAGTTTTAATTTATGATTCAGATTTTTTTACAAACTCTTCAAAGCATTCTTTCGATTTTTTTTTTCTGTCGCTTTCTCAAGAGGTTAAACATAAATTTAGGCGAACCTATGTATAAACTGACTACTGCAAAGTTTTCCTTTATGCTAAATTCATATTAAGTCATCTTTACATTTTATAGTGCCCCCGTATTTCACCACGCGCACAATTATACATGTATGACAGAAAAATAAACAGGAAGCAATCGAGATGTGGGCTGGAGAAGGATGGAAAGAATAAGCTGGGTGAAGAGATCTACAATAGACACATTTAAAGTCAAAGAGGAAAACGATTCCGGGATCAAGGTCAGCTGTACATGATTTATAAATTTCGGTATTAGTTTAAATAATCCAGAAATTTTTGGGAATAATATTTTGGATTTAGTTAGGGGTATCGTAATAAGATTATGTTGAGATTATGATGAATCGAACCCGGGATTTCAATGTTGTTTTGGAATTGGATTCACTAGCAGAGGCGTAGCTAAGGTATTTGGCTTCCGGGGGCGAACTATCCAAATGTCCCCCCCTACCCATGTTATATATATTTCACAATTTTCAAATATATATTTCAATATACATCTTTGTAATTAAAAATAATATGGCTAATCTTATTAAGGGAAAATATGTATATGAAAAATAATAATGATTTATATTAATTTGTTTATTTACATATGTGTATAAAAAAAACAAAAATAACAAATAATTGACAAGAGTAGCCAATATAACAACAGATTTGTCTTAGAGCTCTGTAAAAATTAAAAAAATAAACATCTTATATATTATGGAAGTCACATAGAGACAAGTTATTGTTTTTATATGGGAAGTATGGAAGTCATGGATATTACAAGGCTTACGACCTGTCTTCGGCTAGTTTGAGTGATTATTTTACACAATTGTAACTTGTATAAAACTTGATATTCATTCGTCAGAAACAGCATAGATATCTCTAATGAGATTTTTTTTTGATAGAAGTTTGAGAGCTATATTATTTTATCTGTATATACTAGAATACGCTTGAAGAGTTAATTATCATTTTTTTATACTTCTCATTTATTCTTATTACTCCTATAATTTGTATTGATAACAATTTCTCTGGGGACAAAATCCAACAATTGTGTTCTTATAAAAATTTGAACATACTCAAAATATTGTGAATATAAATATCTAACATTAAAGATTATAAAATATATTATAATATTAAAATCAATATATTTACTTCACTAAAAATCTGTCGTGAATAATACATTTAAAGGTGAAAAAATAAAACTATTATTTTACATGCGAATTAAATTAAAATTATTCTAATCAAAAATTTCACATTCAGTTTTGACGCCTCCCCCCCAGCCTGGCGCTCGGAGACATATGCCCGCCCTAAACCTGTACACCTGTTCAAAAATATATCTAATTCGATGAAATATTGAGGTATGAAAATAGAGAGTATGGCCGAGACAAAAATTCATTAAATACACCAAATTATGATGTAATGGCATATACAGATAATCATGCCGTGTACCGACTAGAGCAATTCTTTAATATCAAAAAAAGAAAATAGTGAAGATATTATAATTGTATGAAATCGGCGGCATAGCAATTTTAATCTACGCTTGCGGTCTAGTCAGTGATGAAATTAGCATGCACCCAATTTACTCAGCTTGATCTGACTGCTTGGTCTAAATGAATTAATTAATTTAAATTAAATTTATGCAAATGAATGTTTTATTATGTACGCTTAAACATTTAAATATAAAATACGTGTATTTTCCCTCATTTTAATTGTTAATTATTTAAATTGTTCATGTTCAAAAAATTGACGGTCCAATGATAAGCTCAAAAGAGAAAGATAATCATAGAATAAGTAATAATTGTAGAAATAAAATTGAAATTGTAAATAATTTACTATCAGAAAAATATTTTTAAAACTGTGTATTGTCGAGTACCAAGATTTTAAAAATAAACATTAAATTTTATTTATTTATTATCTTCAAAATCAAATTAAAAAAAGAATTATACAACCCAATTACAAATTTTTTATTATTTTTTCTGGTGGAACCTCCAGTCTTATAAACGCGAATATTCAAGCCTCTACATCATATATCGTAAATGTGAGTTTTACAATATAATTTTATTATTTATTTACTAATTTCTCTTTTAATTAATTTTGTACATACAAGTAATAAACTCAAAATCACTCGGTTAATCTGTTATTTCTAAGAATTTGTTGAGTATTTGAAAATAACGTGATTAGTGATTCTGTACAATGTAATTTTGAGTCGATGTTTATTTATTTAAGGGTTTAATATAATGATGGAATAATACAATTGAATATTATTTATTAAGTAGAATACATTATAATTATTCAGAACATAGGTCTGCGATATTTTATATGTATATTTTTCTAATTAATACATTTAATTAGTATTTAAAATATCACAGACCTATATTCTGAATAATTACAACTCCACAATAATAATGTGCTCTCCTCAATAATATATAAGTTGTATCAATGTGCCCAAAATTAAATAAAAATGAATCGTTAATTCTGGCGTCTGCTGTCGATTTATTCAAAGGTATTTGAAATTCCGTAAAAACAATGTAGATGGCTTTCAAATAATGGAACGATAGATGTATTAATTTTAAAAAGTGTAACATATTGGTTTGAAAATTTGTCATCAAAAGTACTGTCGCTGTAGCATAATGCGGTAATGCACCTTCCCCGGATTGGAAATTGATCTAGGTTCAAATCCCGGTTGGGCAACAACAATATTTTTCGATAAAATTGATTTTATATGTATATCTTTCTAACGCATACATTTTATTAGTATTTTGAATATTCATATGTAGAGGAGAGAACTATTCATATGTAGAGGATCCAAGCAGACGAGATTCCTCAGAGGAATTTCAGTCCGCATTATTTTTAAAGATTTCTTCACCCTTATTTATTATAACATTTACCGTGACTGCGGACCAGACAGACTTTTTACCTGGTGCAACACCACTACAAATCTTTATTATCCTTATTCCTGGTAAGTACGGATTAGTCCGGTTACACAATAGACTTCCCACGTAGGGCGATAGCTCCCAAATGGGGATGATAGCTTATCAAATTACAAAATGCACTCTGAGAATGCTTTTTTCCTTCTAAGAAGCTGGTATCATAAATTCGTCGAGTGATTTATATACTTTTTTAAATGGGTTTTTATACTTAACAATTGTTATCTACGAGTGCTTTTTATTTTTGTACGGATAGTTCAAATTATATTTTTAGGAAGTAAATAATTAACTACCTAATCATTATTGTTGTAACTTTGCGAAGTACCACCAGATTCCCTCGGGGTTATTTCTTTGCTTTGCACTCTCGCGTTGCCTTGGAGTGAAACTTAGTAAATATGTGTAACAATAATTTTTTTACAGTATATAACTCAGATATTGATTATTACTATTGCGAACGAACGATGAAAAAGAGGCCCGTTCCTCCAGTGATGGCCTCTTATAACCCATGACCCCCACCACTCATCTGACACACACATACAAAAGTTACAGTTCTCACAATTATGCTATTGTACGCAAGACGCGTCCACTTTCTAGCATCTTCTCATACACTCTCGTCATATTTTTGAGGCATCTAAGAAGGCCATCCTTCAATATCTGATTAAACTGATCCTACCAGGTCATTTGTGGACAAGATTTCTGTTGCTTTCAACACTTGCAATTTCCGCGCTGGCCGTAAAGGGGTTGTTTTACTTTTATCCATTAAATCTTTTTATTTTTATTTCTTTCTTTAGAGAATTTACATTATTGTAGATCTTGTCAAGCCGTTATGGCTTATCAGCGCGTTTCTTATCAATTCTAATCACTTAATCATGACAGTATTCCAGTCAATTATTCCAGCTATCATTTTTATCGTTGGCCGTGGTGAATACATAAACATTATTTGGGGTTCATCACTGGAGTAATCATTTGAATTTAATAATTTTTATAAATAATTAGACAAATACTTTGTTTAAACCACAATAAATTGATTATTCTATATATTTCGATACCCATGGATCATCTTCAGGAAACAATGTTTACTGAAATTAAAAATACAAGCATAGATAAAAACAAAATTATAAAGTAGTGAATAAGTAATAACTAATAAGAAAACAAAATTAAAAGGCAGAGGATTTGGTTATTTATAATATTTAGTTTATTATTAATACTTTTTCTTATTTCTAAAATTTCAAATTTATCTAACAGAGGCAGAGGATTTGGTTATTTATAATATTTAGTTTACTATTAATACTTTTTTTCTAAAATTTCTTATTTATAAAATTTCAAATTTATCTAACTGTAAACCCTTAGTATAATTTCTAAACCCTTGTTAATATCAAAATAATGGTTTGTTTCCGAAAATGATTAGAAAATTCTGAAAAGTTATTGTTATTTAAGAATCTCAAGTGCTTCTTAATTCTAATATCAAAATTTCTGCAAATTTTACCTATATAAAAATAATTGCAATCATAGCAAATTAATTTGTAGACCACCGATTTTTTAAATCAATAAATAGTGGTTTTATACAAAGTATTTTGGCAATATTTTAATATGTCTAAGAACACACAATTACTGGATTTTTACCTATAGAAGCACTGTTATTAAATAAACATCAGATATCTCATAGAGAAAGTATTTTGTCTAATTATTTATATAAAATGAGGTCACAAAGAAATTTTCCAAATATTGAAGAAGTTAATTCATTTTGGTTGCAGAATATTTTAATGCTCTCTATTGAGTCATTAACAAATTGTCAGGAATAATTTTTAATTTTTTGATCACTGTTTTTACCTGATATATCATCTTTATTTTTCCTTTCTTTCCCCAATACTTCTTATATTTTTCCTCTGTTTATTCATATATCCAAAATAAAGTATTATTTAATAAGAATTTCCATGCTTCCTTTGATATAATTAATTATTACAGGTTGGATATAATCCGGCCGTTTGTTGAAGAGTCGTTCTCTTCGATGCATTTACATTACAGTACGAAAATATTTGTCCACAATCTAATATTAGTAAAAAAATGCTGTGAATAGTTCTTGGATATAATCACTTCATCGGTTTTACACAAAATATCGCATTCACTTGAGATTTTAAGTGAATTTATTTTATCTGTCCATATTATTTCATTTCTTTAAGTTCACTATATCCAGGGGTAGGCTGGAGGAGGTGTGGAGTCCCCTGTTAAATTTGATTTACCCAGCCACCCTTTAGATAAATTAAGAAAAAAAACAGTATTCCCAGATCAAATCAGTACCTGGTGGATGGTTTAAATGTATTATAAAACATAAGACTATGTTTGAAATTTCTCGAAAAATACATTTGTTTGACAAATACAATGACCACAATTTTGTGCTAAGCGAATGCATAAAATTATTTGAATATGGCGGATCTTATAGCAGTAAATGACTAGTACGTGGCGGATCTTACGTCAAAAAATTATTCATAAAAGACTGAAGCACTAATGACTACAATATTATGGTCAGTTAGTGTACAAAATATACATGATGGAATTTAAAGCACAAAATGACTTATGTGTGTTGGATTTTAAGGAACAGAAATAGTTAAAAGAGTATTTACTTACCGAGAAAAAAATCTAATAAACCGATGTATAACAATTAATGGTCATTCAATGACGGAACATTACCTAGCCTTACCTGATGTTTACATATTATTCCATATTAATAATTTTTTTACTGAAATCCCCCTGTACCCAGAAAGTATAAACGATACGCTTTGTGATCTGACTGTATCTGGACACAAGGTGAAAGGGTCAAAAAATTCGATAACACGGGGACATTTCAACCGTAAAGTTTTGCAGAATTTATTTTATAATGTCTCGTTCAAAATAAGATGACGCTGGAAACTAAGATAAAAGTACGAGTGCTCCCATTAGGAGTCTTTTGTATGAAAAGTATGTACGTGGGCTATATACTATATAGCTACAGAGTCGGCTAAGAAAATTTACAGGGCTGGGTGCAAATCTTGAAAGCGAGGTCTTCTTTTTATTTATTTGAGATTATATATAGTATTCATGTAAGGCTGAAAATAGATTGTAAAGCTGTCCCCCATTATAGTTATAAATACAAGTTGTCGAGTTAATTTGTTAGATTGATAATGCCCTTACAAGGCGAAACGCGTCTCAAGTAAATTAAACGAGTAAAATAAAAAAACAAGTGTTTTATTTTCACACTAAGTTTCATTTTTGGGCTTCTTTGTTGTGCGGTTCTGAAAAGAGACAAAGAGTTCCTGAAAATCTTTGTGGGGGGTGTTTATCCTGTCCATTCCCATTTCTTTTGTATCGCCTACTCTTGCCTCTTTTCTTTAATATATTTTCGTTTATTATTTTGTATATTCAAAGATTATCAAAATTCGAGCAACGATAACGCTACGTCATTCTTTGACATGCTTGACATAACATCGTTTCACTTTCTTATTCATTCTACTTTTAAGGGCATGGCGTGATAATTTTATCAATTAAATTCGCTCTGTTTACTCATAAATTTATTTTTAAATATGAAAATAAAATTTGATTGTACTAAATCGTTAACCTTATCGTTCCACTACGTTAACCAAGTAAGTACACACCAGAAGTAACTAATGTAACATCTAATATTTTTGACACTGCTACGGCTAATATTGTGATTAATTTGTATTGTGTTACCAAAGGTTGTCGCTCCGTTAAGCACACTCTCTTATGATTAACCAAATTGCCGTTATAATAAGTTGTCACTGTCGACATCTGTATTGTCCCACAATTGTTTAATGTTATGAATTTCATATAATCTCAATTCGTAAGAGACAACTTTTGTTTGGAAAAAGTTTTCTCTTAGATTTTTCGTTTAATCGAATGAGAGAAATTTACATCTATAAAGATTAATGTTTGTAAGATGTCAAAATTAACCGCAAGTGTACGTTACTTTCTAAAATTACTTACAATAGTTACATCCAGGAAGTCCTATAACAGTAGTAGACAAACATTTCTAATAAAAAACAGAACATTTTTTCGCGATGTCGGATAACGTCGCAGTTGTGAATTAAAAAAAGTTAACTGGTTAATTAAAAAATATCATTATAGCTTAACCCAAAACTATATCTTCCACTATGGAGAACAGATTGTTTGAACAGATGTTTAATTTGCAAGAAAATTCAGCAATGGTGAGAATTACAAAACATGTTTTAAATGTGCAAAAATAAGATATAGACTCTTGCTATCACAAAGACATTACATATCGAGCAGTGTCTATCCTCAACTAAACAACAATCGTCAAATATAATAAAACAATACATGAGAATAATGTTGAAAAATTTACGATCCAAGGAATACGTTGAATCACCTTGGAAGGTCAATGGACCAACCCGGTTTAAACTTTGATGCAGAGCCCACTTCTGAAACACACTAGAAGTGCCACGGACCGGAATAGGCGGCGACAAATCCATAATAATAAGCGGCAGTTTCATGACCACGACTACTCTCACTGAGAGCAAGACGATGAAGAAAAAGAAAGTGAAAATGTGTCAATAATTATAGAAAAAATAATCTTTTTATATTTATAAATAGTGTAAATTTTAAAAGATATTTTTTCTAATTTAATAACCCAGATTTGATGTGAAAATATTTGTTAATATCCGGACGATTGTGGAATTATTGTACTCGCAATATGCGGTTACATCATTAAAAGTGTAACCGACGTACAAACGGCGAAAATTATTTAAATTTGATATGTACACAAAAACGTAAATAAATATTTCTTATAATTTTTACTGACAGTAAATAAAATATAAAAAAATTATTATTGAAGACTTGAAAGACCAATAACCATTAAATTGAAACAATTTTCTAATTTAGTGATCTGACTAGTCAGATTATTTGCCCTTTACACATTCTTAAATCTTTATAATTTTCTTCTCTCTCTCTAAACGTAAAAAACATAATTTAAATTGATATATTAAATATGAATTAAATATATTAATTAGAAAGATATACATATATAAAATCAATTTTATCGTAAAATATTGTTGTTGCGCCACCGGGATTCGAACCTGGATCTCTTTCCAAACCGGGGAAGGTGCAATATCCAACTATGCTACAGCGACAATATTTTAGCGACAAATTTTCGAAACTCTATGTTATTTTTTTGATATTAATACATTTAATCGTTCCATTATTTGAAAGAGCCATCTACCTTATTTTTACAGAATCTCAAATACCTTTGAGTAATTTGATAGCAGACGCCAGAATTATCAATTTATTTTTATTAAATTTTGGACACACTGATACAACTTTATTTTTAAGAGAACTCATTCTTATTGTGAATTTGTAATTATTCAGAACATAGGTCTATGACATTTTAAATATGAATTCTGAATAATTACAACTTCACAATAAGATTGTGTTCTCCTAATAAATTGATATAATCCAATTGACATATCCCAACCGCTCGCGGCACATCGGTTGGGAACTACTGATCAATGCTTTAGTTTATAGCCGGTAGCACACATCTAATCTAAATTTAGCCGCAGTGATTATTTTATATTTTGTTGTGGAGGGTTTCAAGGGTTAATATAGTGCATGAAACCACATCAACTTATACATAAATAACGAACTTCCGCGTATATGAAATATTGTATGGTGGGTATCTTACGTGGCGTACGTTCTGAGGAAATAGTATCCATTTAGTCATTCGCTGTAAACATTTCAAAATTTCATAAGAAAGTCTGGGACTTCGTAAGATAGCATCAATATGAGAATGCCCCGCCACTTCTCCGAAAGAGCTATAGAGCGAAGGTTTTAAGAGTCGGTGCTGCCATATCAGTTTCTTTCAGTAAAAGGTCCCTAATTTGTCGTTTCTTTAACGACCTTTATTAATAAATTAGAGTACAGTGTAGTAAAGAAGATAATCGATATATTAAAATAGATTACAAAGGAAGAAAATTATAATAATACAGAGACAAGTGACCACAAAAAAATATTTTTATTTTAACATACATTTTATTTGTTTATTTATTTATTTTTTATATTTCATTTTTTATTTTTATTGAATCACCTTGAAAGTTCAATGGACCAACCCGGTTTAAACTTTGATGCAGAGCCTACTTCTGAAACACACTAGAAATGCCACGGACCGGAATAGGCGGCGACAAATCATCCACGACGTCATCCATAATAATAAGCGGCAGTTTCGTTACCACGACTGCTCTCACTGAGAGCAAGATGAAGAAAAAAAAGAAAAAAAATTTAATATAAAAACATTTTCATCAGATCCTTGAAGTTTGTCTTATATAGGCATATTAAAGTAAAACATTAAAAAAAAACTGACATACAATACTGTAGTGGTGAACGGGGCTATATATACAGGATGTCCCAGAGACAGCAGTCCAAACGGAGGCTACGGTAAGGTGACATCGTTATATTCGACCCATTAAGCGTCGAAAAGCGTTAATCGAAAAATTTACAACCTGTCATTATATAAGTACTCAACTTATCGCGATTAAATGTGGCATAAGTATGCCGTGATAATGCAGCTACCATGTTCTGTTTATGGCTTAATATAAAAAATGTTATTTTTACTTTTTTGTTGAATATCACCAAGTTTGAATAACTTCTGAACCGTTGAATTTCGGATGTCCTTATTTCACGCTCAACGGGTTGCTAGTGATGTCCCCTAACCGTAGTCTCCGTTTGGACTACTGTCTCTGGGACATCCTGTATACACGTCAGGCTCTATATTAGTAACACCTCTTCCTTTTGTAACTTCTCTGGGATGCCACGGTGTTGAAAACGAAAATTTATTTCCGTCAACTCCATCACTATTAAAAATGGTTAGAAGTAGTATATATTTGCGCTAAAATTATTTGCTATTATAATCTTTGAGATAGTCTTGAATAACATAGTGAAGTTGAAAGCGATCACAAATATTGCTCATAAATCTAACATTGATTTAACACATTAAGACGTTATTCTTTACTGGTTATCAATAGAGATGATTATCACGGAATTGTTAACTTCAACAGGCAGTATTAGCCCTGTATTCACAAATAATACTACTATACGTCAATAAACTCTACAAGCGGCCGATCACTTCACGTAAGATTTTCTAGAAGGAAATCTCGCAAAGGGATTTAACGTCTGGAAAAGCTGAATATTGCCCTAACTAACCAACTCATTATCACATTTTTCAAAGCGGGAAGACAGCGGATGGAATACCATACTCTTCTGTCTTAATACACAATTTTCGCTTCTTTCACATTCATATATACATGAGAGCTCGTCGATTGCTGAGGATTCTAGCAGGATCAGCTTCTAGCATGTGCTTTAGCTGATCGCACCAAGTCATAAAAAACAAAATTATGTATCTTTCATTACCACTAGAGCAAACGAGCACAAAATAAATAATTCATTAAAAATATAGGGACATAAAATATGTTTAAAAAATCTCTACATTAAAATATCGATACAAAACAATATTTTACACAGTGACATCTTGATATTCTCGCAATTGTGTATGTCTTACAATAGGTGGTAGAATTTTCACCTGAGCCAACCTTAACATGAATTACTTAATGCACCGGGGATTTCTCGGAAAAATAAGATTTGCAATCAAAACATGCTAATTTATTGCAATTATTTTATTGCATTTTCCGTATTTGCCTATACAGTAATGTAAATAATAAATTAGGTACCTGTCATGATCGTACCGACCTTCAACATGTTGTTTGAATTAGTACAACGGAGGCCAGGATGTTGTGATGATATCGGAGAATACAAAATTCACATGATTGCTGGACTTCGCTAATCTGTGATTGGCTGATCAAATTGGAACTATCTATGATTAAAAAATAATGGTCAAGATGCTAAAACACTAGTAAAACATCGTAAGTAATTCTTGTTTTTGTTAAGCATTTTATAGATGATTAACGATACTATTGTTAAGTTATTTAAAATTAGAGAATTGCGACTAGAGATTAGTATTGCCAAAATAAAATACTTTAAATTGAGCAGAGGACTGACGTTATCATTATTATCGCCATTCGTTGTAAGAGACCAAACTTTTCAACGATAATAATGTTATCTAACAATGAAATACTTGGAAAATATCGACAGAATTTATAAGAAAAATTGATGCAAATCAACATGAGCACGAACAAGAGGAAAAGATAGACAATTCAGAAAGACGGTGAAGATCTTTAATGAAATACCAGAAGATATAAGAAAGGAAGAGAAACTACATAGATTCAAAATGAAAATAAGCAAATATGAGCAAAATAAGTTGTAGTAAAAAGGAACATTTTGATCTTGTTCATGTTAGGAATTATCACAGTGGACTGTACGAAGGAAAATATGGAGGAAAAAACAGGATAATACAATATTTGAAAACTACCACTGGCCATTTGTGTTCCCGCCTTTCTCTCCACGCTCAGCAATTGGAGGATCTCTCGAAGAACGCCGGAAGATGGTAGGTAGATGACCGGCGCGTATTCGAAAAAGGGTGCAGAATGTAATGTTTACTGTACGGTGACCAAATTAACACTGATTTACAAGTAGATAGAAACCAAGTATGTGTCGGAAGGTTGGTAGGGATCTGTAGGTATTAGAAACACTATTTCTCTAACAGTTCATATTAGAGTATATGTATGTGTGCACTATATTAATAATAAATAGCAGCATAAAATCAGGAAACGTTTGTTACGTTGCATTGCGAAAATTGCTGCCATCGAGGGTGTCACGCAATTGAAATATTAAACTGTATATATCACTGATACAACCGATCTAATCCTGTTCTACTCTTTATATATATAATTTGTTTTTGTTTTTTATACTCTGAACATTGGACTTACTTTAAGTTTTACGTTGTAATTAAATGTTATTTAATTGTATCTTGCTTGCGCAGGATTTACTGTCCAATACGCGATAACCTAACCGGAGAACTGAGGATATTAAAGAACTTGTAACTTTGGAAACGGTATACTGCCCGAGATATCCTAAGGAAGGTAAAAGCAAGAAGACTGCAGATCGAGGGAAAGACAAGATATAGATGGGTGGATAATGTCAAGTCAGTCTTACAAGAGGTAGGTGGGTGCCCAGTGGACTGGATCTCGGGGGCGATGTCAAGATGTTAAGATGGCGCTCTGATATGACTGCGCTCATACACTTCCGAGTCCCATGAGGCAGTTGAAGAAAAACAAGTTTATTATTGACACTTGCAGACTAAGTTTTATTTTTGTAAATATGCGTACCTAATATGCAATGCAGGTTTTAAACTAGGTACCATAAAATATAAATATCGATAAACTGGTAAATGATTTCCTGATTTTTGTGAGGTATGTAATTTAAGAACGTGGTTAAAGAATACTGGAGGTCGATGTTGTGGCTGTCTTATAATTTTAATTTTATTACTAGCAGAAAGCAATGGGCTGTCGCCGCAATTGCTTAGCCCTGCGGATGGCTATGAAGCGATCATTATGTTTGGAATTCATAAAATATTACTAAACAGAATTGTATTCATAATGAGCATTGTCCATGCTGACGTTAACATTTTATACTTTTCATGTGCAGATGCTACTGAATTAAGAAGTTAATTTTAAACGCAAGGACTAATTTGATTATATACTCACTTCTCAAATATAGGGATTTTTTCGACAGGTAATAATAAAATAATCTTTAAGTTATACAGGTCGATTTTTTACTCATGACACTGAAGAATCTGTTGCAAGTATATTTGTATTATATTATTACAATATTTATTACATTATTACTGTTTACACGCTTTTATACTTCGATAGGTAGGCCTGATATAAAATTTTGAATATGTGTGTTCTTTTTAAAAGTTAAAAACAGAAAAACAAAAGCGAAGCTGCTTCTGGGTTTTTGGAGAGTTTTTGCGATTCGGACGAACTTTTACGGCAGCGATAATAAAAACATTTTGTATTATATATTTTCGGATTATCGGTTGTGAGAAGATTTTCCGTGGCTGACCAGCAGATTTAAGGACCATCAGACTACAAGGAGAGCGCCGTCGGCGTCTACCAGCACAGGTTCACAAAGGTTTGTGTAATTTGAATTTGCATAGATTGAATTACTGTATTCAACATTACCTATAGAAAACCCAGAACTAGCTATCGAAGTATTTACGGCAACAATTACAATATTTTTATTATATTAGTATATAGATTTGTTTAATGTTTAATTGTGTTATGGATATAGAATGAAATAATGGTTAATTGTGTGAAAGAACTAGAATATATGAATGTAAGAGCAAAAATGGGCGATTTTATTGTATGGTGTTTATTGTACGCCGATGATGCAGTACTAATGGTGAATAATGAACAAGAATTACAAAAGCTAGTGAGTAGAATGTACGATGTATGAAGGAAAGCGAACTTATTATGAATGTCAACAAGTCGAAAGTGATGGTATTCGGGAAGGAGGAAAGCAAGACAACGTGCAAAAAACTTGTAAGTAATGAATGGTTGGAACAAGTGATGAGTTTGTGTATTTGGGAAGTATGTTCGATAGAAACGGAAAGACAGAGAAAGATATCGAAGGAGGGTGACTGCAAAGATTTAAAGTGAACGGCGCTTTGAATGGAATTATAGCTAATGGGAACTTGTCAACTAAGGCAAGACTAGCGATTCACAATGGAGTCATGGTACCGACATTGATGTGTGGAAATGAGGCCTGGAGCTGGTAGAAGAGGAACGAAAGTAGACTGAATGCAGTGGAAATGAGATCACTTAGGTGTATATGTGGCAGATCCATTTATGACAGAGTAAAGAATGAAGAAATAAGTAAATAATGTAAATCAGATCTTAGTATAGTGACTAAGAGTACGAAAGGATTACTTAGATGGTTTGGTCATATAGAATGAATGAATGAGGAGAGATAGTAAGAAAGATATATGGTGCAGGTGTTGATGTCATCAAAAGTAGAGGACGTCCGCGGAAGACCAGTTAAACCAGATACTGGAGGATGGTCCTGTTAGAAGCCTCAATAATCGTCGAGCTTGTATGAGAAGATGTATGCATGTGGATGAGGCGAGAATTGTGTGTCAGGATAGAAGGGTATGGCGCTCTATCCTCTCTGCCTACCCTTGCGGGGAAACGGCATGATGGTAAATAAGTAAGTGAGAATGAAATAATATAAATCACATCTAAATAATAATAAATTTTGGTGAAAAGTGGATAGTACATTTTATTATATTTGCGAAAAGTTTTAAAAATGGTATAATAATTATTATTATCAATGTGTTAAATTTCCTTTTATTCTGTATTTATTACAGGTTCTATTCACTACACGCAGTGAACACAACCGATACCATGCATCAACTGACGTCAAGTGCGTTACTGTGTAGAGTGAAGCGGATATATAATTTTGTCTCTTTCTCGCTTAGCACTCATGTACACATTGACGTGTATCAGTACACAACACATTTTTGAAGTGGTGTGATCATAAAATTGACCTGTAGTTGGCAGTTGGAGATGATTTTGAATTTTTAAGTATTTTTTTCTTTTTTCGTGTGTCGGGAAAATAAAAAAATATTTTATTACTTGATTTTTTTTCAAAATATGAGGTATATGTTAATCTTTAAGTTCAAGCAAATAAGTGATGTTAGAATAAATTGTGTCGGTGATGATATTTTCAAAAGGGAGATTGATCAATGTAGCCCCTGTACTTGTTTTACGTTGTACTAAAGATTTCATTGTTGAAGATTCGATGCAAATCATTAATGTGGGTACTTAGAAATCTTCGATGCGTCAATATACGAAGTAATCTGGCAGCAGATTACTTAAAAAGTATTCCGAGAAAACGTTTACAAGAAGCACTTTCTAAAATTCGTGACATGAATAAGATCAGGTGAAATGAAAGACATTTGTCTCAAATCAACGGCCAGGAGAAATATTTGTCACCGTGAAAAATGATGACAGCATTGTACATGTTAAATGTGAAATATATTGTAATGATTCTTGCAAATTTTCTAATGATTGTCAGTGGCGTTAACCTTCATCGATTTATTAATATCATTAATTTTAAAGAAATTCTTTAAAATTCAGATAAATTCAATATTGTATTGAATTATTACGAACATTATTTATTCAAATTCGATATTTTAATTTATACTTATTTATACTATGACTAGCTAGCATAAAACGTAATTATATATACTTTTTTTGTACATCTTTGGAGAAAGTCTTCATAATAGTAATAAATGGGATTTGATTGATTTTTTAATTGTATCCTACAAAAAACACAATTTAAATAAGCAGGGCATCAAAGTGAGTAATATCATCGACATTTTGTTAATATCTTTGATTTTGTATAATGTAAAAAATTGGATAAATTTTTTTTATCATTCATATTATAACGTAAAGATAGAAAATATATTCAAAATCAATTATTAAATTATATCAGAGGAACCCTGTTAGACAGTTGTAAAAAAATAATAAATAGTTATTTAACAGCAATAAAAATAAACAAAATAGGAGGTTTATATTCAGAAGATTTCAGATTTTCTATAATAATATCATTGGAGTTTGAATGAGGATGAGTGCGAAATTGGTTTTACAGAAAAATTATTCTATTATATGGAAGATATCTTCGTATTCCGCCAATAGGGTATTTATAAGTTATAATCAGTGGCGTGCAGTAAGTATATATTTAGAGTATGCTGTTACCAATGATATTATACAATCATATATAATATATGTACTACAATATATATTATACATAGAATTATGAACTTTCATTTAACCGATGTCTTTAGACCAAATGAATCCTTCGTTTATACGACCTTACCATGTATTTATTTTTAATTTTAGAGTACCTACTATTAATAGTGTTTTTAAAGTTTAAGTTTTAACCAAAAATAATATCTTCTTACCCATATAAAAATTAATATAAAAAATGTATGGACGTTTTTAAAAACACTTTTTACGACTGAACATAATTCTTTTATTGTTTGAAAATCCTTCACGTAATAACTGAACGAAATAACTATTTTTATTCAAGTTTAACGTAGGAAATAGTTTTGCCAATTGCTTTTCCCGAATCAAAAACAAATTCATTCACCAAACGCACCTCGAACGCAAAGAACGGCCATGAAATCAATACGTTAAAAACAGTAAGATAGTAAAATTCGCGAATCAGTATGTTGTATATGATTTCTATACACATCGTTTGGTTTAAATAGTACTTTTAAGATTGTATTTATGTACAATAAATTTTACCAAGTCAGTCAAGAGACAGGGAGAAATATGAAGGCATTTCGTGAGAGGAGCTCACCTAAGCACCTCTTAAAACCCGATAAATTCGTATTAAATATATCAATTTAGAATATAAAGTCATATGGTAATAGATGCTCACGAGGTACCGTGATTTTTTGACAGCTTGATGGCTAATTTCCGCCTTTCAATATTGCAATGTTGGACCTGTCCGTAATTGTGTGTAAAATGATTATTAATTATGATTAATTATTATGATTAAATATAATAAATTTTACATTCAGTAGTTCGGGAGCAGGTTATACATTGAAATTCCTAGCAGATCAGTTGTTCGTGTTGGCGACCTTCCGTGTAATCTGGTTTCTTCTATCCTACCTTGGACCACCGATGTTTGCAAGGTCGCCTCCAGCGACATCACAAAATTATATAATTATTCGGAATCGTATAGTTAAGGATAAACACTGTACGTTGTTCAATTCTTGTATACTCGACGCATGTGTTCTGAGGGGTATCTACAAGAGATGGTAAAACGTTTTTTCATTGTTATTATGACGTGACTGATAACTGAGATTTAACGATGATAATCGATTATTACCCCCATGTCTATTAGTTGCACTAACGACGTGGTATTAGGTGGAAAAAATCCAGCTTTATATATTTTTAAATTGTCTTAATTAGGGTGTACCGCACAATTGTCAACAAGCCGTCAAAATTTTCCTTTGCTTATGTTGTAATTTTGTAATGTTTGACTCTAAACGTTGAAGTTATGTGTATTGATATTTAATGAAATGTTATTGAAAATTAACTGTCCCAGTTAAGAAGAATGTTATCCCAATTAAGCTATATAATTTTTTGTTAGTTACTTGGTTTGGTTTCCGTTCCTTGAGATTTGGCCCAAATAAGTAGCTGCCCCAATTAACTGGCGTGCTGCTCAATTAAGTGTAATCGACTGTACAAGGGGCGTGCAGTGCATGCAAGCAAAAAAGCTCTGCATTACTAAAAATTCTGGGATACAAATATAAATTAAATAATTGCATTAACATAAACGGAAACATTTCTTAACAATTAGCGCCATCTGTGTACCTGTAGAAACTTTAGTTGATTAGTTCTAAAAACTACCACGACGACAATCGCTGTAGTCATGACGATCTTGTGCATTCGCCGCATCGAATTATTCATATTACTCTGTCATTGTAGTGAATTACTCAGGTCATATAAATGGCTATTTACTGAGTTGAAAATTCTTTTCGGTTGATCCGTTTTGTATGGAATCGTTCTTTACCGTGCTGTTTTTTAATAGAATAACACTAGAAAGGATTACGACTCCGTACAAATCATTGAAGTGTCTACTTCCTCTTTTACTAATTCGCGAATTTTACTATCTTACTGTTTTTAACATGTTGGTTTCATGTTTGTTCTTTAAATTTGGTGTATGGATTGGTTTTTGATTTGAGAAAAGCAATTAGCAGAACTATTTCCTACCTTTAATAAAAATAATTATTTTCAATATTCTAACATAATACAGTGTCTGCACTAATAATTCACTAGTTCTACAACAATTTCAATTAGCAGAACTATTTCCTACCTTTAATAAAAATAATTATTTTCAATATTCTAACATAATACAGTGTCTACACTAATAATTCACTAGTTCTACAACAATTTCACTACATTTATTTTTATTTTTATTCTTGTTGAATCTTTATCTTTCTTGAATTAAATAACACCATAACAGTACGAAAAAAACTGGTTACTTTAACGCTAAGCTAACTCTAACGAAGTAGCCAGGACAATGCTGCATATATCAGAGGTGGAGTCTACTCCATCCTACACAATAAACTACGAGTACATAATTGCATCTTATGTTTATCATGTTATACTATAATATATTCATCTCTGTTACAAAAAAACATGTATGTCAATAAAGTTTAATCTTACTGGATCTTTTAGGATTGGTCTATTGCAGACCATGTCGTGACGTTCCTCCTCTTCGCATTCCCCTAATATGATACTACGACTTTGGTATTACCGATTTGCATTAATTTTAATTTCATTTCTGTTTTTGCAAAGCCCACTGCATTACTCGATCAGCTGTTTGCCAATAATATTAAATTTTCTGTCAGATAGATATAAATGAAACAATGTTATTACTCTACTTGAGTTTATTAGCACTACTCGAGTTGAGAGTATTAATATTTAATACTTCACCTGTCGATGAATTCTCTAAACTAGAGTAGTGCTAATAAATTTAAAAAGAGTAATAACATTGTTTCATTTATATCCATGCATTATGATTCTATTAATAATACAATTTTCTGTTATTTCAGATTTCAAATAAATTTATTTGTGTCGATGCACATTCTGTAAACTTTAACGGGCGTTGTAAGTTAAGTTCACAAGGGATAACGGGGACACTTAATGAATCCAATGAGGCAAATTACGCCACTTGCGGTTTTACGAAACTTTGCAATAGGTAATAAGTTTGTGAAGGTAAACGACTGCATTAATTGGTGTTTATCCATTTTGTAAACCGTAATTATTAAAATAGCGTATAAACATAACAGAACAGCTTACAATAAGAGTAGTTTGTTTTTAATCCGGACGCTTGCAACAAATCTAACCACGGCGAGCTCTATCAATAAATAGTTTACCTGTTCCGAGAGCAACAACGACATTTTATCAACGATTCTTGGTGTTGTTAGCTCCGAAACTGTACAACACACTCAACACCAACTGGAAATCATTCACTTCTAATAAGATTAAGCAAATGTGGACCCAATATGTGATACAGTTGGGTAGAGATCAATTAGAAGCATCGCTGTTCAACATTCCAACATAATCATAATAATTACTAATAATTCACTAGTTTTACAATTCTTTCACTATTTATATATTCGTATTTTTTTATTTGTATTGAATATTTATCTATCTTGAATTAAATAACACCGCAATTTCATGAAAAAAGCTAACTACTTTAACACAGACGGCAGTCTAGCAAAGTAGCCAGGACAATGCTGTATTTATCAGAATTGGAATCTACTCCATCCCGCACAATAAACTACGAGAATTATATACACCTATATATGCTCTAATATAAACAAGATTATAGTATTTTCTTTCACTAAAACTTATCTTTTACGTATCTGGTCAGTTTCACTTTAAATATATTAAATTTCTCCTCTATTCTTATGTTTTCTGGCATTTCATTAAAAATCTTCATCGCACGTAAATCATCGATTTCTGAGATTTGACCTTCTTGCTGAATGGCAGTTTCAGTCTATCCCTTCTTCTTGTACGATGCTCGTGCTCATGTTGATTTGCATCAATTTTTCGTATAAATTTCACCGATATTTTCTTATTGAGGATTTATAAATAAATATCATTATATTAAAATATATTTTCTGCTTAAAGGTTATCATGGTCTCCAGACGTATCACACCAGTTGCTTGTATTTAAAGCTCCATTAGTCGATACTCTGCAGACTACATATTAACGACATGTATGAAAAAGAGTATATATCAATTAATAATATTTTATATTAGAATTAAGGAGCATTTGAGATGCCTAAATAACAATAATTCAGAATTTTCCAATCACCTTTTGGAATCAAACCATTCCTTTGATATTAATAAAGGTTTAGAAATTATACATACAAATACTAGGGGTTTACAGTTCGATAAATTTGAAATTTTAGAAATAAGAAAAAGTATTAATAGCAAGCTAAATATTATAAATAACCAAATCCTCTTTGCCAATAGTCACCTTTTGAATTTGTTTTTATATTAGTTCTTACTTATTCACTATTTTATATTTCCTGAAGAAAATACATGTAATTAATAAATAATGGTTTAAACAAAGTATTTTGTATAATTATTAAAATAAGATTTTATTTACATCATTTTTTATTTATTTATTTTTTTTTAAAAAAAAAAAAATAGAGATGCGTACACGGAATACATGTCACATCAATATTCTTACTATTTTCAAACTAAGCTAAATGCTTGTGCTATGAAAATAGGACTAACTTGCTGGTGTCCTGGAACGAGGCGCGAACCCCCGACCACTAGATCACTAGGCCAACGTCTTGACCACTACACCAACAAGCTACTCAAAAATTGATGTCAGTTAAAGACTGGATTGAAAAATGAGCAATCGTGAACAGGAACATTAGTAAATAATTTATTATATGGAATTCTTATTCATGTCCACTAAAATAACACAAAAATTGTTGCCCCGCATTCAGTGTACACAATTCTATCAAAATTAGCATTAACCCGTGGTTAAGTCAACATTTTAAAATGAAGCTTCTTCTTGTATTTGCTTTAGTGCTTTATTACACTAAATTATACCCTTAGTGACATTTTTGTAAAAATTTCACCTCATCGACGATGAACCAAACTCCGCCAAAAAAATCAAAAAATTAGTTTTTAAAAATTTTCGTGATTAACTTTGTGGAAGTCCATTGTAATTAACTTTTCACTTTTTGAAAAAATAATTAATTATTTAAATAAAACACAACGTTGTTTAACAATAAAAATATACTTTACATACAAGCACCCCTTATTACATTTCCTCTTCTGTTCCTATTAGCCCCGCCCCGTTCACAACCACTTTCACTTTTCACCGAAACCTCCCTCTGCCCAACATCACTCTCATACCGCCACCCCCCCCCCCCCTCCCTCCTCTAACTCCATGTAGTCGATAGTCTATCTTCTAGTTTTAAGATTTAGTTTATTACTGAAGGTGACTCATTAAGCGTCGAAAACGTTTTAATTTTTAATTAAAGTGTAGTGCGAAGTAAACAACGATGTGTTATATTTTATGTAAATCAAAAATTTTATATGCAAAACTTGAAAGCTCAATAACTTATATTCAAGGGCACGATAATGTGTTTATACTGACATGAAGGAAGAAATAAGAATAAAAATTTTAAAATACAGTCAAGGAGTTTCAAGGTTCAAAACTATAAAGGAGCGTATACACGGAAGAGAGTTTGATCTCTCGTCTCGGAAATTTGACTGCAAAGGTCAGTATGTATTAGTTGGTAAAATTCTCCGCCTTAAAAATATAAACAGCTCACATTGCGTTCAACTGTAGGTAAATGGTGGCGTGACTATGCCAGTTCAGTGCATTGGGGCCCACGTTAGAAATGGAGCCAAAACGCTCGCATTTGATTTTTTGCGAGTATATACCTTTTTGGGAATCGGAAGTAAAATCATAATTCGTACACTTGGTTAGAATTAAACCGATAATTTAAATAAGAGGTCAAATACAGTACTACTCGGATAATATTTTATGATATAAGGTTATCTGTTAGTTTAGAGATGAATCTTCGCTCCATCAATATTGTAAACACCGAATAAATTATGTTAATAATTAATTTTCGATTGCATGATCGCACTCGATCCAAGCAGTTATGGAAAAATACAAATCCAACATAGAAATAAAATTACAATTAAAACTTCTACGGAAAATTTATTTCTAGTATGTATATACACGTAATGATTTACAATGGGACAGAAAAATAATTATCTTTATTTTAATCTATTTATTTTAATTTTATTTCTTGTTATGGTGTCATGTTATTACGCTAGTGGCTGTATTACGTTAGTTGGGATGATTATACGAAACATGTGAAAATTTGTAAGAAACGAGTTTCTCATTATACGCGCTTAATCGTTCATGAACCTCTAGTACGCGAAAGTTAAAATAATAGTTTGTAAGAAGATTTATTAAATATTTTCTTTGCAGGACCGTAATATACCCAATATAGACTATCAATTTTGTTTTTTTCATTATTTATTATAGATATGCATAGGTATATAAAGGGGTTTAGTGTACGATGATGATATATAAGAAGATCACCAATGTGATGTGTGATATTGCCATTTCAAACATTAAAATGTTTAGCACGCTCCAAACTTAGATAAATGTAATAATACAAATTAAATTAATCAAATATAAAGATATACAGAAAAAATCTAAGTATCGAAAAAATATTTAGCTGCTACCGGGATATTCGAACAAGATATGGAATGAGTAAAGGGGTACTTAACGGTTGAATCACGTGGTTTATTCAGAAAAGCTACAATATAGATGAGATGTTAAACATGACCATATTAAATGGATCACCAGTACCATATCTAACAGTGCAGACCTTTTGTCATATGTCACTAAGCTGGTAGTATAGCATTCGTCCTATAGCATATGTCTTTTATTTTTTGTACCAGGTACCGGTTTGAGTTCGTTCTGGGAAGCCATTTTATATTTTCTCCTAGTTTTATTTTTCTACTTTATTTCGTGCAAGTGTTGATGGTACAAAAACTAGAGAACGTCCGCGGAAGACTTGGCAAGACCAGGTAAACCTAATACTGGAAGATGGTCTTGTTAGAAGACTCAATAATCGGCGAGCTTGCATGATAATATATGTATGTATGATAAGAGAGTTGTGTGTCAAGACAAAACAATGTGGCACTCCATTGACTTCCTCGATGTATAATATAAAAATACATAAAGTGAGTTAATTTTAAAAAATATTTTTTTTTAAAATTAACTCACTTTATGTAAAATATTATTTTGTTTTTCTTTCGTCGTTGGAACTGAGTAGAACATTTTATTATTTTATTGTTTTACTGAATTGGCATTCCTCTGCCCATTGAATTGTTCCCGGAATACTGGCTCGTCTCCAGTGGCAGTCGATAATGACGAAATATCTAGTTTCTTCATCGCCGGCAATTGCTGGTATGCGATATGGTCATCGGCATGTCTGGCTGAAGATATGGTGGCCGTCGTCACTCTAGAGTGCAGTTCAGCCGCTGCTAGGGCGAGGGCCTCGAGTGCACGTTGGACGTTCAAGCAGCGTCGGGGAAGTGAGGCAATTAGCGAAAAGGAAAAACTTAAAACGCGTCCTCAGCGGGAAAAACTCCGAGACTACGAACACTTCTCCACTCGGTGGTTCCCAATTGATCTCCCCCGCACCGAAAGATTGTCGCTTTGATTGAGCAATAAGGTCAATTCGTATTCGTCAAAAATTGTGCAGCAACAGCACTGCGGCAAATAGTAACAAGGTATACATCATACGGGGTGATTTTTTTCTTCCCCGTGTTAATCGATCGTTCGCGTTGTTCTCGCGCCGGTTTTGCTTCGCTTTCTCCGGCCCGCCCGCGGGTCCGGTCCGGCCTAGGGTGCTGCGGTCACGTGGTGGGGAGTTGGCGGGAGACGCCATGTTATCACCAACACAGTTGTTCAGTGACCGTCGAGTGCGCAGTACGCCGCGCGCACCACCATCCGGGGCAACCTTTCTCTTCGTGCGCGCGCATTTTTGTAATTCGAACGATCGAGCCCGCGACGCTTTCAGCGCGCTTCCGTTACGACTTATTTTTATTTGTGTATCGCTTTCGAGCCGTCCGGCGCGATGTCTTCCGTCACGTGACACGGAGAAAACCGAAAAATATTTTAATATTAATTTCGAGTAAGGAGCGACTCGAGGGGTGCTAGATCCGAGGCACGAGAGCGTTTATAATAATATTTTTTTATAGGCGACGGAATATTTAATTTTAATTTGATCAATATTAAGTTTTTTCACTTTATCGTGTATACGGAGATAGGCTTGTTATAAAACAAAGCATTGATAAGTGTTTAATATAAACTTAATGCATGAGCAATATTACAATTTCGAAACATTTAAATATTAATAACTCTACGGCCAATAATTACGTTAATTAGTTTCCAATATCGAAGTGAGTGAGTGTATTTCAAAGAGGATATTCAACTATTGCACCTTTCTACACGCGAAGAGAAATTTCTAGAGAAAATCGAACAAACATTCTTTCAAGGTAAATATATATTTAAAATTATGAATTTTTGATGAAATTTCAGTGTTTAAATTATGTAGTGAGTAATATAAAAATATTTATTTATGACATAAGTAGGCAGATAAAACTAATAAATTAGTTTTTACAATGTTTTCTCCATACATTATGTTATTTACACTATTTTTTATGTCAAGGAATAATAACTAACCTAAAAACTTACAATCTAACCCAGTTATATGAACCATCGTAATACAGATCGCGTGTAGTATTATTAAGTATACTAGACTTTTATATAATTATATTTGAAGACGCTCACAAAATATGACCATGTCAATTTTAATATAGTAATTGGAACGAGTGTTTATTTAGTATTTGACATAGAGTGATTGAATACTAATAGCAACCTTTTTCGTAATAATAATAATAATAATAAGCCTTGACTTTGTTTTAAATTCGCTTAAACCCAACACATACTCGTATTCAAGTTTACCATTTTATGACAAAAGTTTAGAAAATAATACGTCCATTTTTTTTTATCAACATCAACTTATATGGAGACACATTACACCTACATATACAAAATTTAGCGGCTTAAATAATACAAATTACAATTAATATATTTTCGTATTAATTCATTCATTTAACAAATATGATATAGCCAACTATGAATTAAATAAAAAATATTGAAGAATGGTTAAGTAAGAGGAACAAATAAAGAAAACGTGCATCTTGCACATGCAATAGTAAAATGATATAACCCTCGTGTTGAGTGAATACATATTTCGATTTAAAATTATTTCCACATTAAATAAAAGAAAATAGAATCATACACACATAAACATATTACATCATTATTCGCTTTACAGTTAATATATATACGAGCTATTTGAATACAGCATCATTAAGTAAATACATATACAAAATTTTGTATATTTTTCTTGTAAAATACATACCTTTTGTCTTTGCTATTTGATACATAAATTGAATACATAGGTATATGTTTATAGGAACACCCGATGAAAATGATCACAATTATCAGTAAACCATCAATTGTCATTATTTAATACAGTCAATAATCCAAACATCATAGTCCGACGAGTGGATTTGACTGAATCCATCTTTACGGTGAACACGCTATAGATATTTAAAATAAAATAGCTTAATTGTATTAAATATTAAAAATATGTGCTACTTTGATATAGTCAGTGTGTATTCTGTGTAGTTTTCTACAGTTATTCTGTCATGCATTTCGATCTCTCATCGCAGGATCCATCATCAGGGATGATGATGATATACGCGAAAACATGACATTTTTATGTACAATATATTAATAACTTCACAAATTAGAAAGATATATTTTTTATAGAAAAATCTATTTAACGAAAAAATTTTTCGGTCACTATCGAGATACGAACCAAGAATTTTTCCTAACCGGAAACGCGTTACCATTTCGCTGTATCATCCATTTACGTTTTTGACAAATTTTGTACATATATTTCTGTAGTCTTTTTTTTATACTTTATTTTGCCATGAATCTTAAATGCATTTTTGTAGTACACGCTAGGAGACGCCGGAATTATATAAATCCTTTTTTATTAAATTCGGATAAACTTTGTATATTTAAAAATATATAATATATTATGTTCTGTACGTAATTATAGTAATATTTTCCTATAAAATTAATTTTCAGTCCTTGCGTGTAATGCTATTTATGTCAAATAATTATTAAATTGCAATTAATATTAAATAATCATTACTTTCGCAGTTACCTTGGCCCTCTATACTTAATTTGACTGTATAAATATTATGAAATAGTACGTTTTCACTTGTCTTCTTTCGACACTTCAGAATTTCTCCATTCTGAAGTAAACACGATATTATTACCATCTCAAAACATCCACCTGCATCATATAAAATTCATAAATTTTTTCAAATTCTAGAAAACAATATATCAAGTTCATTGCAATAATGAAATGGACTAAGCTTTGCTTGATCTGAGCTTTGTCATCGTCATTATTTATGTAAAGCGTAGTTCCTAATAGAACAGTCGCTTAGTATGATTGATTAGTCACTTATTTGCATCATGGTCATCTGTATCTCACGTCTTCAAATGTATAAATAAGATTATAAGACAGCTTTATTATTAAAATGTGTCTTAACTTTCTAGAACTTTTGGGAAACGTATAATGCGATAAATATTATTTTGTATGTGGGTCTGTAAATGTATGGATACGGAAAAAACTTGTGCCTGAAATATAACTATCATTCAATACCAATATGTGAGTTTTCTTTCCTTTCCTAGGTACGCTATAATTTTTTTCTCTTTCCATCTCCAATATAAATTATATTAAAAGTAATAATAGATCACCTTTTGAGATTAAATATTGTCTTTTGTAAGTAGACGTATGCTGTCATATTGTACGCTGTGCAATGTTATAATTTCTGAGAAATAAATTTTAAAAAAAATATACGATTTTTATAATTATTCTATTATAATTAAATTAAAGTAAATACCTATATATTGTTATATACGAATACATTTTAAAAAAAAATGCAAGTCTACTTGAATTAGGTAGAGAGGTTTACAAATCAGATATTTATTGGGATTTATGATGTTTGAAGCTAACCTATACTAACAGCAAACATTTCTAAAAACGATTAATATTATTTACAATTCAATAGGTACCTACTTTCATAAGATTTTAATTAAAAACTCGTCTGATAATCTAGTAAAGGCATCACATGTGATGTCTACCTACATTTATTCAAATTGACATCAATTTAATATTAAAAATGTTCATGAACATAAAAAATGATGATTAAATCGTTAAAATAGACAACCGGTCATCAATCTTGAGACCAATCTCGTTTTTAATGCATTTTTGATGACCATAATAGATAGGGTTGATTAAAAAACGTAACTTCATTCCCTTATATGCTACCTGGCGGGCATGCATGGCCGCAAGTGAGAGATGACGGGGTTTAATACAAAAATACACAGGCTGTTATCATTTATAATCAGAACAATTGAGGTATAAGCGAGTCTCGACACAAATATATCTGTAAATTTCGAAAATTATTTCAAAATTTGGAGTTATTTGGATGACCGTCATAAAGGCGCTGTAGTAATAAAATAACAAATTAAATGATGGTA
This sequence comes from Eubasilissa regina, assembly GCA_022840565.1. Taxonomy (NCBI): domain Eukaryota; kingdom Metazoa; phylum Arthropoda; class Insecta; order Trichoptera; family Phryganeidae; genus Eubasilissa; species Eubasilissa regina. Next base: position 6,110,056 of record JAINEB010000003.1, read on the forward strand.
AATTATAATGATTCATTTTAAATATATTTTTGGATTGTAAATATTAGTCTTTCGCATTATTTATTTTTAATCACTGTTTTACCGAAAAAACGTGATTTTATTATTTAACTATAAAATACATTAAATTAATTTACGGTTGTTGATATTATAAATAAAATATTTCACTTGAATTGTATCAATGCAAATGCAAAATTTGTACGTAACGCTCTGATTAGTGTACTTTTCTTTCTGCCTGGCTTAGACCGGTGTATTTCGAACGTGCAAATTTTTAAATTTATTTTTATTAAAACTTTTTTTGGTTTCATTAAACTTTACTTGGCGAAAAACAGGAAACAAATTAAGGGTTTAAAGAGGCATGACTTAAAAGTGTGAGATTGAGTTTATAGATTAATACACACTTGCACATTACTGTTACTGACAGTGCAGTCTCCGTACTGTTCTTCCATCTTCCATCCGGAGACGGTGATCCAATGAAGCGATCTGTCATCGGAAGTAAATTTATATTAAGTACCCATTATACAAATTACGAACGAGGTGGCATTACGAAACAATACAAATTTGCTTTGTTGAAATTATATTTTTTGTTTATTTTATTGTATAACGACGGACATTGGTTTGTCATTTCTAGCGGCGTGGTTAGCAAAATAATCGATATTTAAAAGTTAAATAAATTAACACAAATTTACGATCAGATGATTCACCATAGAAAAGTGATTTTGTGTAAATCGATTGCGTAACCTTTAAATTTAATTTGGTAAACTTGTGTTACTGAAATTCAATTGTGTAATTTATGGAATGTTCGAATTGTTTCGAATCGAAGTATCGACATCTATTGATTTGATAGATTTAGTTACAAATACTTAAATGTGTACCTTTATACATATATATATATATATATATAAATTAAATACTAAATTAATGTATTAATTATAAATATATACATATAAAATCAATTTTCTCGAAAAATATCGTTTTTGCGTCACCGGAATTCGAAATTAATTTAGTATTTAAAATATCACAGACCTATATTCTGAATAATTACAACTTCACAATAAGAATGTGTTTTCCTTATATATATATAAAGTTTTAGATGTTATGCGATTGCATCGTCCGTTCACAACAAGATCAAAGATAATTAATGAATAGAAATATATCGTTTAATGACTTACTACTTATCCATATTGTGTAGACACAATTAAAAGAATAAAAGACAAATAATCTAAACACCAAAGTACAAGCACATTAAACAATCTATTTATACGCTCTGTAAATGCGATTTTAATTTGTAACCAACCACAGTACTGCATTAGAATTATTATTGATTAGGTCATAGTTATAATTAAACACTTAAATTTATTCATCTTAACTACAGAAATTACTGCACATGAAACATTATAAAGTAGATATGGGTCACATCATTGTTTTTTCTGTGTATAGTCTTCTGGGCTAATCTGCCGTGTATATCTGACCTTTCTGGCCGACGTTAAGGATCCCATTGCAGGGTCCATCATAAGGGGTTATGTGATGTATGAATATTTAAGTACTTGCTTGTGGTACCGTGTCGAAAGCTTTTTTGGACTTTGGTTTAATGGCTTATGGAGTACCGGGTCACTTCGGAACCCTTGCTCCTTCATCATTTTGTATACCGAAGCGGTATGAAATTTTTATTTTATTATTATTCTGCAATTATGGGACGTGGAACTGCTAGCTGGCGCAGTGAATTATGACCTCTAAAGAAGGACGATTTTGGGTCGTTTAACACGCGAGGGAACGGTTATATCGTAGTTAGATAGAACGTTTGTAGTTGGGTTTCGGTGCTTGGGGAGGTCAGCATAGAAACACTTAGAGATTTATTTGATGAACTCTTTTACGGGGAGAATGTTGGAATCTATCATGTAGGGGCGCCCATTGCAGGGTTTGTCGTTTATTAGGTACTGGCACTACCGTGTAGAAAATAGGTGTTGTGTGAAGTCAGTAGTATTGTGTTCCATCTACTGTCGGATCGCTATCTATGAGGGCTCTTCGAATCTTATGGTTTTGAAGCGCCGGATACCACGAAGTTTTTAATTTTAGGCCGTCATCCATATTAATGTTCACTGGGTGTTTGTATATTTCAATTGCTTACATCATTGTTAGCAAAAAAAGGAATAACACATTAGTTTACCGGGACGAGGGTTGAATTCTCGACCATTGCCAACATTATGCGAGTATATTGCAACTGAACCAAATTAGGACGCCCATTTATGATGTATATTTAATGTTAATATTAATAATTCTGTATTTACTTTGATGACATACCATTCTTTATTTTTTGCCTTTAGAGCATAATTGATTTCTCTTATTAAAATTGAGTTGAGTCTGAGTTAAAAATATATAACCTTTCCCTTCTGAACTTATATATTTTTTAAATAGTAACAAAAATGTCCATTTATATTGACAAAAACTTGGAAATTGGAATTGAAACAGAAATATATCTGTAACGAATATTTTGTAGGTAACTAATTATTATTTCATATCTTATTTTCTAGAATTTTCTTGTCATAACGATATATATACTCATTTATTGCAGCAAAAAAGGTTGTATAAACTAATTTGTTACAAACGCAAAAATTTTATTCATAAAATATGAGAAATAATATTTTAGTCACAAAGTAATTTTGATAAAGTTTTGTTACATAATTTTATTTATATACATATAAAATCAATTTTGTCGAAAAATATTGTTGTTGCACTACCGAGATTCGAACCTGGATCTCTTTTTCCAATCCAGGGAAGGTACATTACCAACTATGCTACGACGCTAGTAATTTTGACGACAAATTTTCTAACCTATATGTTACACTTTTTTAAATGAATACATCTGTCGTTCCATTATTTGAAAACAATCTACATTTTTTTACGGAATCTCAAATACCTTTGAGTAAACCGATAGCAGACGCCAGAATTATCACTTCATTTTTAATAAATTTTTTGGACACATTGATACAACTTAAATAATAATAATATATTTGATTTTTCCATTTTATAATATTTTTCTATGTGTTCGTTATAAATTATAAACAAATATTATATTTTACTATTTTTGAATAAATAGTTTATTTAATGAGGACAGAAATTGTCGAAATGTCACGATTTTGTTTGCGACCATTAAACATAATATTATCTATCTATAGTGAACTTTGTATGCTTGAGATTCCTGCGTTCACTATCTACACTTTATCTAGCAGTTTTGAGAAAAACGACCAAATATTCACATTTGAAAGAAGTTTACGTTAATTTTTAAAAATCTTGAATAAAATAGCAATAAACTGTATTTTAATAAAAATATAAATAATTAACTTGTTGAGCATCTTTTTAATCGAATGACTTAGTGAGAAAATAACAAAGATAATGAAACAAAGCTGTGGTACGTACGGAAGATTAAACGTAGTCTTTAAAAGCAACACGCTACTGTGTCTGAAGAGTCTTTGAGCAGAGTATTCGTCTAATTCTTACATATTGTAGAAGTAATATATTAAACTATCTTAGAAATTGTTGGCGACAGTGTAGTATGGAAAGAAACAAGCTGAGAGTCATTAGAAGATACAGAAGAAGAATCATGCGGATTATATGGCAATGACAATAAACGTGCCATATTCCATACTGTAAGATATATATAATCAATGGACAAAATATTCTTGAGAAAATAAATATATAACGTCCTCCACGAAGTCCACAATTTTTTGGGTACACGGAATTATCGGAACAGTGAGGTCATTCAGCAGTGGATTGACAACGGATGATAATTATGTTTTATTTATTTATTTATTTATTAGACTTTATTGATATACATGTTTTTGTTGCAACAGAGGAGAATATATTATAATATAATATGATATACATAAGATACAATTATATTGCAATTAAGGATAATACTCGTAGTTTAGTGTGTGGGATGGAGTTTTCACCTTTGATACATACTGCATTGTTCTAGCTACTTTGCTAGGCTGCCATCTGTGTTAAAGTAGCTAGTTTTGTTCGTGCTGTTGTGGTGTTATCTAATTGAAGAAGATAAAGATTTGACAGGAAAAAATACAAATTGAGAAAAAAACTGATATATGTGGTTGTCTAATAAAAAGATCTATAGAAAAAAAAGTTTTTTTTGCAGTTTTTCTATTAATCTTATTGCTTTCTCTTTACAATAGTGATATACTGTTTTGTTATGTAATGAACAATGCTTAAATACAATAAAAAAGTTTAATTAAATAAGTCAATTATTATCTAGCATCCCTTCTACAAAAAGTCATCGACCGCCACTGATATTCACTTAACCTGAAGTAGAAAAGAAAGACGTACAAAATAAATGAAATTTTCTTTAAAATACAAGTATTATCAAATATTTCACGGTACGTATTATAGAATTCGATAAGATATTTCGCCAATTTTTTTTCATAAAGTAAATACAAATAATGCTAGCTGCTTACAGAATACATAATGAGTCGTATGAGTAATGTGAATATTGTATACCTTATGAAAGATATAATTGGATAGGTGGATTTGTCTAATAATTTGCTATTTAATTGATCATTAACTGCTATTAAAGTACAAAGTTAATTGTCGTTTCAGAATGCAGTATTGATGTCAGAATTTACTTTGTATTCCTTTGTGAATTTTCTTCATGTTTTGTCTGTTTTATGTCGCTGTTAATGATTTCGATACTTTAGTAATTAAAGATAAATAAGTTACGTTAAAAATACAATCACAGATAGTGATGAGCTCAAAATCACGAACCGTGAATCATTCACTGATATCTTCGAGTCACTCGCTATCAGTGATTGAATATCTAGTAATATCGTGATTCGTGAATCATTGATAATTTTATTTATATTTGGTTGTGAACCGTGATTCGGCGCCTGCGCATTTGAGACGAAAATGAAGGAATGACTTATATTATAATTCGTGATCAGCGCTATCTAGTGAATTCTGCCAAAACGTTTTACGCATTTAATCTGAAACGTTAAGAATTTGACCCGAAAAGTAAACTCATATTTTTATAATCGTTTCCATTCTCTTTGTGATGATATTAAATTAGTTATATGTACATTAATTATTTATGCTAGAATAATATAAGTTTTAATAATATAATTAAATAAATAAAAATAATGTATTTTTATTTATTTCGTGTGTTGTGATATGGTGCGGCTGGTAATGAAATGAAACTGTGACCAGTCACAGTTTTCAATCACTGATATTATCGAATACCAATCACGATCACACCAGTGAGTCAAGAGTAGCATTTTTTCTCGCCACTAGTCACAGATCATTCATTCAAATCGGATGCACTTTGCAGAAGTTATTATAGTAACATAAATATAATATAATGTGGGTGTCGCTTCGTGGTGATTCTAAGTTTGTCCCGACGATCATAACTATATGTAATGTTGCAAAATAAATATATGTAGATTGGTAAATAAATAATTGGACGAGGATGTTACGGTGACACTTTCAAAATGCAATGTTCGAGATCGACGCGACGTAATTTTAGTAACAAACAACAAAATATTAAATTGTTACATTCTCAGTATTCACAGAATATTATTGGTTTTTTAATTAGCCATTAATACACGAAGTGCTCCTTCCACTCTTTGCCATCCTCAGTTTTCTTTAGTGCGATATTTAAGGTAGGTTATTTAATCAGTAGTAACATTTTACCGTCGTTCGTGCTATAAAACGTTTGCGAGTCGTTCGAACGTCAAGTTTACTATCAAAGTTTATCCAGCCTAATAGTATGGCAAGACATAATCATCAAAAATCTGAGAATGACGTCAAATTTGATTTATTTTAAATATTCACCATCGACAATGCACACAATTTTACGCGTGCTATTGGAAATTTTTCACTTTGCTGGTGAAAAATCTTCAATCTATGTTGTGCTAATATAAATTCAATAGCGACATCGTCATCGGACGAACTCTCATCACTAAATAGCGGAGTATTGAATGATTCGTTGTCGTATAGCAACTTTCAAAGTAACAATGTGATACTTTGCCACCACGCCACCAACACCACAACTCAAATGTTTCGGGCTTATTTCGTTATTTCCTTTGCGGGGTTCAGGTTTCAATAAAGGTGAAGAATACCAGATATTTATCCGTCGAACTTTTTTATTCTTTTGTCGTGCGTAACATTCACTCGAGATCGGCTTCATACGTTTTCCAAACCTTCATCAAACCATGATTTAAGCTAATGCACAATTATTTTCTGAACATTGTATTTCCATTTAATCAGTTTGTTTTTTCTAGTACATACAATCGCTTTCAAACCGCAATAAACCAAAAAATCACTTTACATTATTGTATGTTCGTATTTTTGCCAATTTGCCTTAAAACAGGCTTGCCTAGTTGGGTAATGCATTTTAAGAGCGTGTAAAAATATGTTATAAATATGTTATTTTTGATTAACTGTATGTTTGCCTAATGAATAATTTAAAATTAATATTAGCTTGTCGTTTGTATATATATTAATATTATAACGATAACATGAAAAGTAAGTATTAATGTTTACTGATTAATTTTTTCATGGGTATCAAAAAAACGGGTTAAGTGAATATAAACATGCAAACTGATTAAAATATTAAAGACTCAATTCCCGCGCCTGCGTCATAATTAAATCGTACGCTTAACACAATTGAAAATAATTCAATAAAATAAATAATAACATTAAATATCGATTTTGTAAGAAGTATTAATTAAATTAAATTAAAGTTATACATTAAGGCAAGGGTGAAAAGCGTGAAGGTCTGTACGATGAATCGGCGTAATACAATTACATATTACATTTAAAAAAATTCTATTACACATATAAATTTGATAAAAGATTGACAGGACGGAGAGAGAGATTGGATCGTCGTATCGTTATTAGGTTTCATATCACGCAAAAGTTAAACAATATTTTTCCAAAAGTGTGGATGAATTTAAGTGTAAATAATTATGTTTCATCTTACGGACGAGGAATTAAATTTACAAAAAATGTTAAAAAAAATTTAGAGTAACAATCGTTCCAGTGTATAAGTTCAGACGGACCCTTAAGTGGTTTTCGTCGACCATTATTGTGTCAGATCAGGTGCCTCCAGCCAGGTGGGTGTCTGTTACCCTTATTCTTTCATCCCTTCTACCTGGTCCAGACAGTCTCCTGAATAGGGTTCCTTAGAAATTGCACAGGTTACTTTATACCTGCTCAAGGTATTATCCTACAGGTAGGGTCACTTAGAAGATCTTAGATCATTTGGAGTAATATAAACTGAACACAAAAATGTAAATTTCATTGGATAATTATTACATATCGCGTAAAATTCCATCTTTAGGTCTAACGCTGTTTTGTAGACAAACATTACGTTGAAGTGATTTGTTAATTTCCTTTGAAGTATGAATTCAATTGATATTCAGTGGAATTCGCTTATTGTAATCACTATAGGACCCGTAACTTTTGATAACAACAGGCGGCTGAAAATATTAAGCAGAAGATAAAAAATATAATTATTGGACACAATTTATTAAAAAATAATACGATATCAACTATTTATCTTAAACTACATTTCTTCTAACGTTATTTTTAAAAACACAAAATTTATTTGAAAAATTAATTAATTGTTGTCCGTCGTTTGAATTTATTAACACCCGAATGTAATCCTCATATTTACAGTATTTTTCAAAGTTTGTATTGTCTGTAATGAACACCAGAATTTGGCATTAGTTGAAGGAGCTTCCGAAATTTCTTCTTCTGTATATACGTAAGGACATTCGCTCTCTTTTGTCATCATCAGTAAGGACATTTTGTAGGAATTACCTACATCTTTTGTATCCACCTATAGATAACAATAGTCGAAGTTTGATTATAATAGGCGGATTATTTTAAATAAATTTTATAATCAGAGTTTTGGGATCGACTGATAACAATAACCGATTCATGATTTATTATATCCGGATTTCACTATATAACCTTTTGGTTCTGAACTTATAATAGGATTGTTTTTAAAATAAAATAGTGCTCAATTTTAACCCTTTCAAAATTTTAGCCAGTCATCGGTGCGATCAATCGGGGAGGTTGAAAATCCAACTGATATGACGATACCATTTTTATTAAAGTGACTCGATCAAGAAATCCAGACCGGGGGAACAACGCGCCCCATAGTCGTTCATCAATCTTTGATCCATGTGTTTAGAAAAGTATTATTTTATATCGTATGATATTCCAAAGCTAAAATATACCGCAACTTAAAGTCACTATATTTATCAAGGCATCAAATTTTTTAACAATCTCCACATCACAATTATAAAAATTATTATTAAAAATTTGTATCTGAAGTCAAAAAATATGTACACAGAATATAATATGTTCTCTATACACGAGTCTTATTCTCACAGAGAAGAAATTAAGTTAACAGAAATATATATTTATATATCCTATCGATTATTTTATAAATGTATTACATCTTCTAATATTAAAATAAATGAAAAAAAATTTTTTTTTGGCCCATGGAAGATATATCTTTGTCCGAAAATTATGTTAATCTTATTTACGTCTAACAGGCTACTGATTAATTATCGTGTTTAATATTTATAACATGTTTATTAGTAATGTGCATAAACATGCGTACATTTTAATAATAAGTGTAATAATGATATGATAAATGAAAAAAAACATGTTTATTTTACAAAATTCACGTGTTTATGTTTCATTTCATACTAGAAAAGCTCGTCCAAAGACGTGCGAAACGAACTTAATATTAGAAAATAGCTAAATTTGTTAAATAAATTTTTCAACGCATGTATGTAGGTTACTCCGAATGCGAATGACAAATAGAGATGCGTACACGGAATACATATCACATCAATATTCTTATTATTTTCAAACTAAGCTAAATGCTTGTGCTATGGAAAATAGGACTAGCTTGCTGGTGTCCTGGAACGAGGCGCGAACCCCCGACCACTAAATCACTAGGCCAACGTCTTGACTACTACACCAACAAGCTACTCAATTCAGTCTATTATAAATTTGTTTGGGAATAATATATTATTTTAGTAGGTAATGCAAATAGATTCCTACTTACTGATATCATGTTTATTTAAAAATTATACAATTTACGCAAATCTGCTCATTTCAGCATTATTACAAAATTCGATAATGAGATGTTTTTTATAAATAAAATTAAATATGTTCTATGGATAAAATTTTGCCCTCGATAATATTACGTCAGTTGGTTCAATCCAAAAATGCATTAGAAAATATTTAAATGTATGACTAAACTTAATTTTATCCTTTAATATTTAACCGCCAACACAATAATATTTTTTGCACATTTTAAATAATTAAATTATCTTCTATAACATAACATGTGTAATAACATAAACCATTCCAAAATATGTATGACCCACAAACTAGAAAGATTTATGTAAGAATGCTTCAAACGAAAAATTGAGAATCCGCTAAGATTGTGACATCAACAAAAAATGGTTACAGTTTTAAGTTACTCGGATTAACGGTGTGATAACCCAAAAAATTGTTCGGTCATAACCTAAGACGACAAATATTATGTTAATACGAAAACCTCATTAATACGACGATTCTGCCTTGAGTTATCTGATTGGAATTTTGAAGAGGAGAGAGATGGTATAAAAAAGAGAAGTTCTTCCGTGACCGATATTCACATCTTCGTATATCGATTCAAGTTCAAGTGAAAGTATGACGGCACCGAGTACGAGCGAACGTTTACAACATAAGCGGTGTAATTCGATTTCGTGTTGTTCTTTCGTAATTTTTACTCGTTCTCTTCGATTTGTTTGACAGTTCCGACCGGGGATACCAGGTCACCGTAGGCGAAGAGAGTACCGTTTTATATGTGTCGGCAAGGCCTTCAGGCAGTTGTGTTCCGGCCATCATTGGATCATTGGATGGTCTGACGTCATTCAACAATATCGCGCCGTGTATTCACTCCTTTCATATCCGCGATAGCCATTTCTTTTTAATCGAAATTTGATCGATAAATTTTAATGACATGACAAAAATTATTGATTCGTTGTCATCATCTCTGTATTTGTAAATAAATAAATGTATAACATTGTTATTGTTACTGTAAATAGTTTAACCCAGTTATTTGTAAATCAATTACTAATGCGATTAGATCTGTAATCAAAATTTAAATAATTCTCGCCGTTGGTACGTCACACTTTAATAACGAGCCTCGTAAAATAATTGTATATTCGCTTGGAACTTTGTAATTTGACTGGATTTGAAAAATTATTGCTGTATTGATGTTTCATTTTTTCAAACGAATTAACGGCGGTTTGCGTGTCTAATATAAGTAGGCATATAATATCCTCGTGCTTAATTCCCATGTGTTCAATAATAATTTAATTCGATATCAGAAAGAATGTGACTACAAACTATTCTGAGTAAATTTTAAAATATGTTTTTTTTTTTTTTAAATCATTATTGACAGGCTTTCACCTAGTAAGTAATAGATAAAATGCATAGTCAGCACAAATGAAAATTAATAAAATTAACAAACATGGGATAATTAAAAATTTTGTAAAATATGTACATAAAAAAATCTGCAGATAGAAATAATCAAAAATGAGCTAATTCAATTTCGCATTTAAATAATAAGCACCAATAACGGAAAAAAAATAGTTATAGGGTTCTAATATACACTTTTAAATTTAATCATGTTTTCTTGATATTAGAAATTAATACATTGGTAAAATATTATTAAGATTGTTCGGTTATTTATTGGTTATATAATTTAGATTTTTATGCATATTTTTGTTATAATCATGCCATTTCTTAAATATCTTACTTTGATTGCTATTATATAATATTTTGTAAACTGTGACCCAATCAGATTTAATAGTGTTGGAACTTGGAACCAACCTTATTGCCATATTGAATGGAAATATTGACATTTGATACATGATATTTATTGTGAAATATTCAAATATAAATATTAGATGGAAGTAAAGAGGTACATCCTCTATTTTTGAATATTTTATTATAGAATCGAATATAAATAATAGTCCGGCTAATGCTTTCTTTGTAGGCAAAATTGAAAGGAAATTGATACGTTAGATCGTAGTGAAGTGTTGAATTCATTTGAAATACTAATTAAATCAATATGCGACTTGTTGGTTCTAATTTAATAAAATTATTTTTTTAAATTTGTTTTTGTACATTATATTAACACCTCAATTTTGATACTTTCAAAATTTAAGTTTTAGATTTTTCACTGCAATCAACCGCAAAGGTTCAGTTAACTGATACGACCAGGTGAAAATCCGAATAACAAGAAACCCACAAAAGGGACATTTTCTGGGAGAGGTGCGTCAATTTACATGGAATGTGGTGTTCAGAAAAGTGTTTGAAATAAATAATCGAGAATTATCAAAAATTAGGTATAAATTATATTCTTATTTGATTAGTTTATTTTCGCGTATTTATTAATTTCAACGTCTTGGGACGAGCTAACCTCTAGTAACTCTATATACTTATATATATCTGCAGTGTATTCATTGTTTAACAGTATCCATATTTATTATTTAAAGTATAACGATCTCGTGCCATTTTAACGTAGAAAGCATATTTTCCATCACCCGATATGTACCGTTCCGTTGGATCGTTAGCTTTCATGAATACTTTTCAAAGTTGCAATAATCATCTAATAATTTTCTAAACCTCTCCTGTACGAGCAGCAATTTCACAGCACATGCAAACTGTGAAATCAATGTTATACCTATATGCTTGCGGAGAATTACCGAATACACTGATATCTTGCTGGAGTAATATCCATCGGGCATGGCACACATTAGACGGATATGATATCTATATATCGCAATATTTTAATTAGGGTTGCGCCAAATATTCAACCGATTCGGCACAATTCGGTATTTGGCCAGCCGAAGGACATTTTTTGTTGTTTTGTTTTATCTTTTATGTGAGGTTAAGTCTGCTCCGATCAATAAATAAAAGGAAAAATTAATTTTAAATTATTACAGTACGTACTTGCGCCATTTAAACAATGTTTTTCTTTTCATTTCAAAGGAGACCCATACATATTTTGTGTTATTTAGACATTTTCATTGTTTACAATAAAAATGTTATTCTAAATACTTGCTAACCGTACTTAGGAATTTACTTAATTACTTATTAGTATGTGTACATATATTTTTGGTATTTAATTGTAAATTATATGATATTTTTCGTATTCATAAATAAACTAACATAACTACGATGATGTATAAACTTATTAAAACAAATTAATGTTTTATTTCAAAAAAGAAAACATTTTTACTTCAGTATTTCTTGCTGTTACGACTATGTTCTTAATATTAAGAAAAAACAAACATACATTTTTTTATTTATACTATTATCTATTATTTATTTTATATAAAAATTTTGAGCATTGCTAAAAGTAAAACAATGATTTTTAAAAATATATTTTATTAAGAAAGATATACATGCAGATATATCCGCGCTCTGGTCACATCTTCGTTGGTTCGACCAAATTTGTTGCCGAGTATTCGGTATTAGGTTATTCGATCAAACAAAACTCTGGCACACCCCTAATTTTAACGTTTGTTTTTGAGTGAAGATTAATGTTTAATATTGCAATGGACTGCAAACGCTGACCGGATGTTGCAAAATTGGCAATGGCTATTATCGGGATAATTAAACCCGCGGGTGACACGTTGTGTACTGAAAATATTTTAGTATTAGAAATTTTCGATCATTGATATTTTCATAGCATATTGTCGTATACGGGTGACTTATGTTCGCCTATTAATAATGTTTGGTCACGAAAAGTGATTTTGGAATTGATAAAAAATACATGTTGTATCCTGCATCCCTCGTAGGAACAATTGTCTAGGTATAGCAAACAAATAATTATAGCAGAAAATATTACATTTATAAACTTTCAAATCTGTTTGTTTTACAACGAATAAAACTGTGTGACGTACAAAAAAACACATAATTGACTATGTTAACTGAATTCAGTTGTCATCAAGTGCTTGCGTTTACCTCACTTCCATATTCAAGAAACTTCAACATAATATTTAATATTATATCTCTTGATTCTTACTGATTTACTATAAAATAAATAAGATATAACAAAATCCATGTTAAGTTCCAATACACGTTTTAGATTTAAATAGTTTCTTGGAACATTCGTTGTTTTTTGCATTCATCCACATTGCTTTTCAAGTTATGTAATTTTAATCTTTAAAATAAAAATATTTTAGACTGTTTATTTTAAGTTTGCCGCATCTTTAAAGTGCTGCCTAAGGCTCTGGTTTTTTTGCATATTAGTTTGGAACATCCATAGTATTAACAATATTTAAAAAATTATACCGTTTGTTTATTTTAACTTATTTTCAAGTAGTTTAACATGTCATGCGAAGCCATAACTATAAGCATGTACATAAATAATTATTAGGAGAACTTATTATTATTGTGAAGTTGTAATTATTCAGAACATAGGTCTGTGATATTTTAAATATGAATTAAATATATTAATTAGAAAAATATACATATAAAATCAATCCCGGTGGCGCAACAACAATATTTTTCGATAAAATTTAATTCATATTTAAAATATCACAGACCTATGTTCTGAATAATTACAACTTCACAATAAGAATGTGTTCTCCAAATAATAAAGTTGTATCAATGTGTCCAAAATTTAATAAAAATAATTGATAATTCTGGCATCTGCTATCAGATTACTCAAAGGCATTTGAGATTCCGTAAAAATAAGATAGATGGCTCTTCCAAATAATGGAACGATTAAATGTATTAATATCAAAATGGTAACATATAGGTCCGAAAATTTGTCGCTAAAAATATCGTCGCTGTAGCATAGTTTGATAATGCACCTTCCCCGGTTTGGAAAGAGATCCAGGTTTGAATCCCGGTGACGCAACAACAATATTTTTCGATAAAATTGTTTTTTTTAAGTATATCTTTCTAATTAATATATTTAATTCATGTTTAACATAAATAATTGCTCGTGTAATGAGTATACGCGATGTGAATTTGATACTGCGAGATGACGCGCTCACTTTTTCTTCGATACGAATCGCTGAATAATTTTCTCGAAAGATTTGAGACGGCTGTACTTATATTGCACCCAATGAACTCTAATTGCAGGGTAAAGCGTAAATATGGCAATACGGAATAATGAACAAAAAGTGAAACGGAGAAAGTCAATACATATTAATAAGTTCATAACATTACACGCTTTGTTGCATTAATTCCTTTAGTACATGTCATTGCGTGTTGCATGACATCAAAATTAAAAAATAATATATATATAAATAATTTTAAATAAATGCAGTAATCGGTAAATTCCTTTTCACCTAAATAAAACATTTTGGAACCCTGACAATTTTTACTGATGCTCTTCACAATATTTATATGATAACCCTACGTTCCTCTGCGATTAGCATAGCAACTGTACAATAATATCTTAATAAATATATTCTTTTTAAAATCTGGCTTCATTTTTTAATACGTTACAATATTTTTTATGTAGCACATCATAAATTAGAAGGTACCTAGATATGTTATGGATGTCTCACAGAGACGAAGCTGTTGTTTATATGAGAAGATAATTATGGAAGTCTCGGGCTTACGATCTATCATCGGCTGGCTTAAGTGATAACTTTACACAATGTAACGTTCACCAATTCTACCCATGCTCGACTGCCACATCTATCAAATTTTTGGAAATTATATATATGTTATCATGTAGAAACCTTTCAATTGAGGATAACAGCCAGTAATTGTGTGACTAAAAAGATATTGTATCTCCATTCGTAATTACTTTCTTAATAATAATAATGTATAAAATCTGGAGAAATTGATAAACAATATACGTCCATCAAAATTACCTTCCTACAGCACAGCAAAATTACAATGTTACAATTTTTAAATATCTGACGATTGGTTGTTTAGTATTATATTTACTTATTTACAAAAATTTACATTTCAGAGCAAAAAAGGCCCATCATCCACGTTGATTAAATTGTTTATAAAAACTATTTCAAATTCTTTTCATATTCAATTTTAAAATTAAGTTGACACTTCTCTCCAATGAAATTTTTCTATTTCCCTACGTATGACACACAGAAAGACATTGTGATTTTATGTATTTTACATTATCGATTTAAATATTAAAATTATTTTTCTACTGTATTTTCGTTGATTTTTAAAATGAATTAACCTTATAAAACTACTAATACTAGTAATAATTATAATATTTTAAAATAATAATGGCACCGAAAGTGTTATGGCACGTTTCCTCGCCAGATGACCGCTCCAGTTGTGAAAGTTGTCACACGAGAGTAGTCACGGAAAGCCGTAGATTTAGGATAATTTGGACGATATCTACATATTATGCAGTAGCTGCTAACTGTGGTAGTCGTTGAGCACCGTCACACTCTCTGATGCTATGCTGACGCGAAGTAGTGCCGGCCCTTACGGAGAATACGGTGTCTTCTCAGATTTTTACAAAAAATATATTTTGGCCTGATTTCAAAAAAAAAAAAAATATCCGGTCGCAAGTATTTAAAAACTAACTATATTTTATGGTTTCTGAAATTTCAACATACATTTTGACATGTGAAACGTTTCATCTGTGTATATGACGAATTCATTCAAATCATAAACACATTTTATTATATTACGGTTAACCATGATACCTAAAGTGAAATAATTTTATAATATTTTCGACTTGTTTTTGGTTATTTTATAGTAGGAAACGGTATTTCATTGGAAACCACGCCATTTTCAGAAATTTAAAAAAATTAACCTTAGATAAAGTATGTCAAATGTCAGAAATTATTATGGTGAAAATTTGAGACATTAAAGTGTAATAACTTCAAATACTTGCGACCAGATATACATATTTTTATTGTGAAGTTGTAATTGTTCAGAAAATAGGTCTGTGATATTTTAAATACTAATTAAATGTATTAATTAGAAAGATATACATATAAAATCAACAATGGTTTATTGTGGGTAGAATGGTAAACATTATGCAGACGTCGTATGACCTGTAATTGCACATAATTCTATACTTTCCCACATAATATAATATAAATAGCCTCATCTCTATGAGATATCTATAATTTGTTTACATATTAAATAAGTTAATTATTATATCCTAGAAATATTGGAGACAAAAAGACCTGAACGTGGTTCAATTTAATTGTCTTTATTATGCCTATGTCCTTTTTCGTATTCCATTTTTATAAGTCAGCCATGCTTCCTTTGACGCTTATAGACGATCATAAATAAATACAGTATTGATACTCTATTGATAGCTAATGCACTCATTCTGTAGTGATATTATATTATCGTAACACCCGAGGATCTACAAAATGAAAGACGTATTCATTTATTAAATGTCTAAAATTTGTGTGTTGTGTTTATTGTAATACTAGTACATATTTCCAACTCACTTAGCTACAGTATAAACAAAATTTAGTTCGAAACTAATTGTGATTTAAAAAAATTAGTAGCAATCTATTATACTTTCAAAATATTAATACGAGTACGTACATAATATGTAACACACGCAAGCTGAGAGTTATGCGGCAACATAAGTGTCTCCATTATGTCTGAGTTTAATTCACACAATTCTATCTCTAGAAATGTTCACGCCAATCACTCACCGGCAACCACAATTATCGTACTTTAAATAAGGTCTTGCAAAACACAAAAGGCGTAAAAAAATTGAATCTCGCAGCGCACTTAACTATTGAAAAATGTATTTGTAACACATTCATTTGTAGTAATAATATTCATTTCGCTTGCACAAGATAACCACTTTCAAGGTAGTTTCAGTGATCTTACGTTAGGTTGAGTTTTTTTTGAGTTTATACCTATAAGCGTACTAATCCACTTTCAAGGTAGTTTCAGTGATCTTACGTTAGGTTGAGTTTTTTTGAGTTTATACCTATAAGCGTACTAATCCACTTCACTCTCACTAATCCAGTATTAACGTAATTCTCAGGAGAAAAATAAATACAAAAATATTAATATTTTTAAGATCAACATTGTAATTAAAATCCATTATTTTAGATTGTTAACTTTGTTTTATTAACCACTTAATAATTTTGTATCATCAAGTAACAATTTAATTTAGGTACTAAATAATTTTTTTAAATAATTATTGTTTTTTCAAAATAGATTCTGTTAAAGAAACAATATAACATATGTTTTCGATTAGTTAATGACATCCTGAAGAAGAAAATGACATTTTTCGCGACCGGCAGATGTATTTAATTCATTAAGTGGTTAATAAAACAAAGTTAACAATTTAAAATAACAAAATTATTATAACAGTTTTTAAATTTAAAAGAAAAATAATCGTTGTCTCTATTAACATATATATATATATATATAGTTACGCTGATCACTGACTCTGTAACGCTGCAACGGTCGCCTTACAAATAACTACTATAAAAAATAATTGTAAATAGGAATACATGTCACGTCAATATTTAAACTATTTTCAAACTAGGCTAAGCTGTTGTGTTATGAAAACAGTACTAACTTTCTGAGATCCCGGGATGAGGCTTGAACTCCCGGCCACTTGATCCTTAGGTAAGTTATTGGATCAACAAACTTGTTGAATTAATGTAGACGAGACGAAAGCTACATATATGTCAGAATAGGAGAGAAGAGCGTGATGTTGTGTACTATCTGCCAACCTCTACGGGAAACGATGTATTGCTAAATTAGTAACTATTATAAATAACATATTTTTTTCCATTTATATAAGGTAAATTATAAAATGTTATGTAAAAAAAGTTATAAAAAGATTTTTGTCTATATTATAGTTGGAGATAAAAATGTGTAGGTAATTAGGTTAGCACAAATGACAAATTAGTTACATTTTGCTTTCTACCCACATCGAGCAACCACTTAGTTATTTTTGGTTTAAAATCGTTAATCACTTTAGAGCCTTTAAGGTGGCAATTTATTAAATATACGCGGTGCACAAAACAAGAAAGTTCATTGACCTAATTTTTTTTGAATTCATTTTTGAATTTGGAATTCATTTTTGGTATTCATATTTGTTTTCGTTAATTGAATATGTTTTGGCTGCCATCAAGATTTGTCGCCAATTTATTATATGTGTAGCATTTTTTTCAGTCATAACATTCCTCTACCATGTAATCAAACCATCCCAGCTTCGGTCTTCTCACTGCACAGTAGCGAATCACTGAACAAAACATTATTTGCGAGTTCTTCCATGCAATTCAAATTTCATAATTATTTTTGATTTTGATCTCATGTCATCATGATCAGAGTACCGGGTCCTAGGACTCCTTGCTCTTCCATAATGGCGTAGCAATGAATTTGGTGATTAATTATACTATGATAAATGGCGGGTGTAAGTGAAGCCTGCGAAATGTGACATTAAGTCACTCTCTGAGGACTGTTTTTGATGTTTTATATCTGGAGAGGGTATTGACGTCGTAGTTGGCGAGAATATTTATGAATCCCGGTATATAAAACGCTCGGACAGGTGGGTTTTGAAGTATTTTATCGGCGGAGTGCCCATTTTATTGTGAAATTGTGTGATTCTGATCCATCTAGGCGCATCCAGAGCGGTCCGGATGGATTTATTATGACTTGGTCACACTAGTATCTTCGTACAGTTTGTTGAGTTTCATGTTATATATATATATATTTAAAGAATAGTGAAGATAGGTTCTTACTTTGTGATGACATCATTAATGAATTAAAGTTAAGTAACTTTGTTTACACCATTTTATTAGATATAAAACCTCCATGTTTCTAAATAATATTTTTAACCCCGTATTAAAATCAAATGTATGGTTATATTCTAATAAATGATTTACTAATTCCGAGTTTTAATTAATTGCTATTTAATTTTTTAATTTAATTTAATTGCTATCTAAAGCTTTGAGACGTTCTTTAACCCTTATTTCAAAGTTTCTGGTAGTTTTACCAATATAAAAATATATTTTCCCATTTAACCATTATTTCCGTTCTAATGACCACGTAATTCTCTAATTAAGTTCTCCTACTCTGATTTTGGTTTTTTGCTCTCCCCACTCCTCTTCCTTTTCCCTAACCCTCTCCCAACGTCAATTTTTCAACTTGAGTATACAACTCATTCTGAGGAAGACAAAATCGTTTTCGAAACATGTAAATTTTATATCTAATAAAGTGGTATAAACAAAGTTATTTGCCTTTAATTCACGTTACATATTTTTTTTCAGACAGCGTTGTCATTTACGGGGTTGTAAATTTTATAGAGAATTTTTCTTTCAAATGTGTCTAGGACTCTTACATCAATATATCAGTGTGCATGTTTCCGACGCCTTTACTATTACATGGCTCAGAAGTTTTTTATTATCAATAATGATTTTAATTATTGTCGTATAATGTTTTAAATAAAACTCCATAAATATTTTACTTCCAAGAAATTTTACACTAATGTTACTGGTCGTAAACTCGAGTGCATGTGCCATTTGCCCTAGTGCACCTTGCGTATGAAATCTATCATGCCAAGAGTTACATTTAATGTCATTTAATCGGTACTGAGTGGCTCAGAGGTTGCTGTAATTACTGCCTCCGCCAGGCTGATAACCCGCGACGGCAAAATAAGAGTGCGGAAAAACTATGTCAAGATCGGCTTGTCACTTGCCGCCGGTCACAAGTGCAGTAAGGAAAATTTGCCACTGGAATCGGTAATAATGGCTATTGGCTTGTTTCAAAGAAAATGTGTAATATTTTAATACGATTATCAGGGAACGAATCAAGGGGAACGGAGAAATCATTAAATTAATTGAAAATTGAATCTCATTTTAGAAAATCTTACGAAAATACATATTATATAATCACAGAAATCAATTTAATCGAAAAAATATTATTATTTTTGCGCCAACGAGATTCGAACCTGAATCTCTTTCCAATCCGGGAAAGGTGCATTATCCAAATATGCTACAGCGATGGTACTTTTGACGACAATTTTACAATCAGTGATCAAGTGTTCTACTTAATAATATATAAGTTGTATCAATGTATCCAAAATTTAATAAAACTGAATTGTTTATTCTGGTGTTAGCTATCGGTTTACTCAGAGGTATTTGAGATTCCGTAAAAACAAAACAAGGCTATCAAATAACGGAACGATAGATGTATTAATTTGAAAAGTTTAACACATGGGTTCGAAAATGTGTCGTCAAAAGTACTGTCGCCTTAGCATAGTTGGATAATGCACCTTCCCCGGATTGGAAAGAGATCCAGGTTCAAATCCCGGTAGCTCAACAACAATATTTTTTCGAAAAAATTGATTTTATATGTGTATCTTTCTAATTAATATATTTAATAAATACAATGTCTATGTTCTGAATTATTACAACTTCACAATTAAAATGTGTTCTGCTTAATAATAATAATAATTAAAGTTGAAATATTATTAATTTCACGTCATTTTTGACAGATTATTTCTACTTCTTACGAGTATCTATAAAAACCCAATGACTTTCTGTACGTTGAGTACGTACTGTGGAGTATTGATACATTTCATTGGTCATTGGTCATAATCGTCAGTAATTTGAAAATAGCGTCATTGTAGTGTTGGATATGTTCTGAATAATGTAGATAATTATTTAAATGATTATATTTTTGTATACATGTTTATATACGTCTTTCGCGTCCGACTAAGGATGAATTTTAAACATTAGTTCTAAATGATTTAATTGTATGAATTAAAACATAGAATCGTAAACATTTTATGGTTGTGATCTTTAACAGCGTTAAGTGGAGATGTCTAATTTGTTATGGACACATTTAACATTTCGGTTTTCTTATTTTTGTTTGTCCAACCCAACACACACCCCACACCCCACCCACACCCCACCCACACCCCGCCCACACCCCGCCCACACCCCGCCCACACCCCGCCCACACCCCGCCCACACCCCGCCCACACCCCACCCACACTGAAAAAAAAACATAGGTTTTACAGATTCATAGATTTTTCATTACGTGAATAATTTTATCGCTCATGTTAAATATCAAGATCTTTTAAAAAAGAAATAAACCTATTTTCGAACATGAAAATTATTTATTTAATACAAGTTTGTGAAACTGTGCACTAGTAGTTTGGTACACTTATAATTATTCAAGCCATACTTATTCGTACTACATAATTAGTTCACTCTGTTTACGTTCTTGTATGTAGGTTAATTAAAATACTTTTTTATTGACACTTTACATGAAATATTATAATTAATTAGAGTAACTCAATTTAGATTAAATATTCGAGCATATTTTTAACAATTATAATCATAAGTTTTTTTTAATGTTATATAACAAGATGAAGGAAATGTTCCCTGTAATTTTTGGATCACTATGTACCAAAAAAAATCAGTTGTACAATTACAAAAAAAATGCTAGAATTTATGCTTTGGGAGATAAATTAAGAAAATTATTGCATTAGCAATATAAGGTTACTTATTTTAAGTTTGTATTTATACAAAGTATTCGTAAAATGATAGATTAATTTAATTTTATTCAGATACAGTAGAAAAAACGTTATAAACGTTTAAGTTGCAGTGGCGTTTTTTGTATGTACTTTAACATAACAAAATCGAAATTAAAAAATTTGTAGGAGCCAGCGTATTAGTTTTTTCCTAATAAAAGAGTAGTTTGTTGTCGACACTAGCGTCCAGAATGCCTTTTGGTAAAAAGCCGCCCTTGGGCAAATTTTAAAATGCCAGCTTTAACAAAATATCACCGATTTAGGGGGCGGCCAATTTACGGGGACGGTTTCACAAAAATTGAAAACATTATCTTCACTTAAGTAACTAGGGGAGAAAAAAAACAATCTTGCCTGAGGCGGCAAAAAGTCTAGCTCCAGCGCTAGTAGGAGCAGTCAAATATAATTTTTGTGTAAAATTTTGTTTTATAATATTTGTATGCTTACTATATTTTTTTGTGTGTGTAAGATAAAATCATGTGCACGGTTTAGAAGGAATATTGAATAAACGGAAGGTAACGTAGTGAGAAAACTTTTTTAAATCACGATTTTTATGTTGATGAACGCAACCACAAAAGTTGAACACTAAAACAATACCTCGTCATCTTTCACACCCACAACAATTACAAAGATAACGAACAAAAAATATGGATATACTAAATTAAACAATGAATCGGCCACGATAGCCTATCTTTTAATAAACAGACTGCTTTTAATATTTATGTTTCTTTTGGCGACAATGAAGTCTTACAAAAACCTCCAAGAATGCATTTTTGAAATTTAATCTTTCCTTAGCATTGATACCGCATACCATACAACGTTGATACCGCAATTAGCTCCGGTAGCTTTTGTTACATTTTTTGTACTAATGTATTGTCGTCAGTAATGAATACCTTACAGGTGTCAAAAATTGTAAGATTTAATGTTATATAATAAATCCTCCGCGGGCAGACACATAGGTACATGACAATGGATGCAAAAATGTGGAAAATGAAGATGCCATTACAATTCATCATAAAAATATGATCAATATTTCAATATATTTGGCAATAAAACCAAATTGCGATATTTCTTTTCACTATCTACGTACGTAGTTAGAATTAGAATTAGTTACCGGATTAATTAATTAATCACCGGAGCGCTGTAGTCCACTACTAGGTTATTCACCATTTATTGCTACTACAATTACCAGCCGCCGTTTTAATCTATCGTTCTATTCAAGCCATACAATTACTACTTACTGAATTGAAAATTCCACTCGGCGGAGTCAGCTGATCCATGCTGTACGGATTCCTTACTTATGTTGTTTCATAACAGAATAACATTTGAAAGGTTTTGAACTTGGCTTAGAGCTGATTAAAGCATCTGCTTCTCATTTACTAATTCGCGATTTTTACTACCTTACTAAACGTGTTGTTTTCATGATTGTTCTTTGCATTCGAAGATAATGCCCTTTTATTATGATGGATTAATTTTGCTTAAAGACGTCGTTTAAACAAAAAGTTCATATAGTATATTATATAGTGTTATATAATATCACGGTAACAGCATAACCTAAGTCTATACCTACTGCACGCCACTGGTAAAGAGAATGGTATAGGGAAAATAATCTTTCTACTAAAGTGACAAATTTTGAAAACCTCTAAAATGCCCTCCCTAATTTTGATCAAATCTAATAATTATTTATGTATTTTAAAAACAAATTTTAATGTGTAAGAAAGATAAATAGCCAGTAGCAATAAACAGTATTATCATGGCATCAACATTTTAATCAGCTCTCAACCGGCATGGAAGTATGATAAAACATATTAATAAGGCAATTCTGTGATTTGCAATACTGAATTTAAGAGGAAGGAATTAAAATTATTATTTAGAATTAAATGACTGCACAATCTGATAAGAAGAAAACAATTTTTAATGAATTTGAACCCTGAACTATGAACCGTCGTAATACGAGCCATAATTCAAAATGAGGCACTAGGAATCCTCGCCACTATCAATCAACATAAAATTTTTTATCGAATTAATTAAATTTATGAAAGCGTGTAACATAACACACGAATTGATGATGAAGTACACAAACGAAGAGGCTTAAATGGCAGCATGACCGAAATTAAGTATCGTTGAAAAAAAAACCTATTATAACTACGGCGTTTGAACATTAGAATTGATCTAATAAATGGCGGAAATATCCTAGTAAAACTAATAAACCGCGGTGTGAGTTATGATATTATGCGTGATGTAAGATATTGTTGACAGTATCCCGCAGAAACATCCTCAGCACGTAAAACTGGACTAAACCTAATAGCAAAAGTCAATGGGACCGCGATTCCAAAACTGACTTATGTAACGACGGCCTACTTGGGTCGACAATAGCCGGGCCTCTGATTTGAATATTAATAATGTATTCCGAAACGTTCTGACGACCTGAAGATGGAGATGTTTGCGTCACTCATCCCTGGATGGAACATGATGTACGCAGACTCAGTTGCATGTGACCGTTAATATTTCTTTAGAAATTGAAAAAAGGAGTACTTGTGACAAATTTTTATGAATATTAAAAGCTGGTGTGAATGTTCACATTATATGCATAGTCACACACTTGTATAAGAATGATAAACATATTGAATAGTGAACAGAATTATATTGTAATGTAAAGATATGAAAGATATTGTAATATACACTAGTAGGTACATATTACAAATGGTGTATAGGTATCGTAATACCAAACTCGTGGAGTAAATTCAAAAATGTTACGAAATATATAACAAGCTATTAGTAGATATATTACAATTTCAAAATTTTCTTGATGATCTTTGTGGAGGTCCATTGTTATTAAATTGTAAAATAAAGCATAACGTTGTTTATTTCACATAATACTTTAATTAACTATTAATTAAAACGTTTTCGACGCTTACTGCGTCATCGTCAGTAATAAACTAAAGTTTAAACTAGAAGATAGAGTGTATTCCTGCATCATTGATAATATTAGTAATATGGCTCCTAATATCATTGTCGGGAAATAAATTCTACTATGTCATAAAAGATCTAGTAAGATATTAGTATGTTATAGTATTGATAAAAATCAACACATTCTTGTAAAATTAGCAATATTTGTACATCATACTTAATACCAATCTCGTGGATGTCTACAATATCTGTGAATGAAATAGCACGTTCTTAGTATATTGGCTACAAATTTAATGACGCATTGGTATTCAATTATTCCTAATCCTAAAATCGTGGAGTCAAATCCGCTGCCATTTAAAAATATATAGTTTAGATGATTGATTAATACTTTGAACATGTGGAACCACAGAGAAATACAATCCATTTCTCTATCTGTGAAATATGATGTGACGGCGCGAGTGTTTATAGCAACAAACGTTGAGAATGCTGCGAAGGACCTATAATTATCGGATGTCAGATTCAGATGTCTTGAACTAGAGAAGAAAATCCATAAACAATGGAGAAGAATGAATAAGATTAAATATGGATGAGGTCAGAATAATTTGTCAGAATATAACAGTTTGGAATACTATCGGGATTTTATTTTTTTATTAACTAATTGTACCGAACATTAACATTTTGATAACATGACTTACAAATTCATAATTTAAACCCAAAACACTCCATAACATTGTTTTTTATAGATTTATTTTCCAAAATAAAATCTCGAGAGTATTTATTCATTCCGAAATAATTATGAACATAATAAAAAGTGATGATAATCTGTACATTGACATGGATTATTTAAAAAATGAAATGTTACGGTGAATGTCCGAATCAAAATTCAAAATTAATTAATCAATAAAAACGAGCAGTATTTTTGGGATACATGTAATATGGGTTGGTAAATAATAAGAATGTAAGTATCGCATTGACCCGAATATAAGACGAGGTTTTTTTTCTCCGAAATATCATTAAAAAACGAGTCATCTTATATTCGGACCTTTTGATTGTCGGGTATTTTCATAATGTTTTGCGAGAAACAACTTTTTAAATGTGTCGCATGAGCACAAAACCACACAACAATGAACCACAAAAATCAAGAAGCCTACTGTCACTCTTCTATGCGAATGGGTAATCGATGCATAGTCTAGAATTGACGCAAGAAGCATCGTTAATGGGTTTAACACCATGGATGGCACTGAAGATGATATTTCGTGGCTGTAAAAAATACTGGTGATGTTGACTCATGTGAAGAAAGTGAACCAGAACATGTAGTTAGTGATGAAAGTGCTGATGAAGATGATGCTACCAGTGAAATATTTTAATCATTGCGAATTTTTACATAGTTTCTGTATATATTTCCTTATTTTCTTATTTCTGGAGGAACGGCTCTCTTCCATCACCGATCCTCCCTAGTAACTAGTCTGTCACTGAAGTGTGTAAATACGTTCTTGTAATAAACTGAATATTGTAACACGAACATACTGAGTGTCACTACAAGGAATCGGGACCCAAGAAACGAGTCCCTAATCAGAGAATAGAACACCTGAGGTATATGGTAATACTTCCCAAAGTTACCGTAATTATTGTTTATAAATTTCTATTGTTTTTTTTTTATCGAGAAATTGCGTATCGTCTTATATTCGGGTTAATATGGTACTTTAGATGTATGTTGAAAAATAAAGAAATTTCAGTAAATTCTTGTGAAATTATGTAATAAAATAAATTATAATATTAAGTCCTAAATTTTTTGCTAATAGTTGAGTAAACAAATAAGCTATTTATATTATTCCAAGGAAAAAATTGTTTATTTTTAATGAAATCACATTTTTTCTGTTGTTACGGTTTTTCAGAACATATTTCCGTGATAATTAAAACAAATGTAAATAAATCACTTAGAAAGGTACATTTGGCGTCTTCCATATCGGTCATTGTAGCTTAATCTTAATATTCCGGATTCGAGTACGGGTGATGACTCTAATTTGTCGATATATATTTTTTCTATATCTTTCTAAGAGATTTATTAAATTTGTTTTTATTGACTCATCCCTATTACTACTACAATTCACACGGTTTATTTATCCTACAGTATATTTATATAATATTAATAAAATTTTAGATTACCTAATTGTAGCAGGTAAAATTCTTAATATTGTCTTCCCTGACAATACTTTGATATGTTTACGTATTTGCAAAATACTACATTCTGACTTATCTACTATGCTAAATATATAAACTTAGGTGTACATATTATATGTAGTTTTGAAATTATTATAATAATATTTCAATAATTTTTAAGTTTCACTTTTCACCGAATAGACTTCCACGAAGTTAATCACGTAAATTTTGAAATATATATATATATATATATATATATATATAACTGCACTTTAGAAGTAACACACATTTAATTATTTTTGTAGTAAACAGCACGCATGGCATTATTATTCTGCAAGGTCTTTAGTACGTCTATCATGTTAAGTAAGGATTCATGCACTCAACATAATATACATGTTACAGTGGATATGTATTACCAGTGAGAAAATATTTTCACTGACGTTTCAGTGAAATCCGAATACGTTTCCATCAGTGGAAATATATTTCTACTGGTGGAAGTATGAGTATAATCCCGGTGACGCAAAAACAATATTTTTCGACAAAATTTATTTTATATGTATAATTAATACATTAATTTAGTATTTAAAATATCACAGACCTATGTTCTGAATAATTACAACTTCACAATAAGAATGTATTTTCCTTAATAATGAAGTATAACTTCACTAGCACGATTTAGCAAATGTATGTTCTACCCTAACCTATAATTGAACCTAACCTAACCTAACCTAACCTATGTGTTGAAAAGGAAATAAAAATGGCTGAGATTATAAACACAGTAGTTTATGCAGTAAATAATTTTATTCAATATAAATGAAAATGCTATAACCGAATAAAAGTGACAGTTGCAAACGCCGTCCACGTCACCAAACTATTTGTTGCCATGCTGTAGGGCGACACATCGACACTTAAAGCCCACGCGGCGTACTCTTGATTTTCATCGAATACAAACTCACTAAATATAACCAGTGAATTTGTAGCTTCATTGTTAGATATACATCCACTGACCGGCTTAGCAAAAATATGCTTTCACCAGTGAAAATATATTCTCACTGGTAATACAGATTCACTGTAACATATATATTATAAGTAACGTTTTAATATTGATTAGGGAGACAAGTCAAAACTGCTTAAATAATATGTACGCATGCAATGTACGAGTGTTGTATAATTTCCTGGCAGTTGGAAATTCTAATAGAAAAATATGCTGAAAGTATGTGTTTTAAAGATGAAGATGTAAAAAATATAGTTTTTCAATAATAATTTATTTTTTTCGTATTTGTGCCCATTATTATGAAAGTGGTCCAAATCAAGATATTGAAACAAATGAGTTTATTAATTATTTCGCGTCACATTGTGTTCATTCACATTCAGTATATTGTTACGACGTTCAACGGTATTCCGCTAGTGTTTATTTTAATTTTCATTTCAACCTTGATATTTTTTTTTCCTTATAAGCTACATGCAAAATTTATATGTCGAAATAAATTATAAATCTAGTAGACTAAATAAATTTTTGAAACATTGTGTCGTGTAATATAAAAATATTTTTTAATCAATTTGTGATTTGTGGATTTGTTTTTGCATGTTTTGCCGCTACTTATTTTTGTTGGAAAAGAAAAAATTTATGTTTCCATTAATTAATTAATTCCAGAATCAGGCGCCTAGTTTAGTTTGAGATATTCCATTAAAAAAAGGGTAATTTTTATTTATTTCCTAATATTCTTATCACAAACATGTTATAAAAGTAATGTAATTTTTTTTGTCGCTGTTGTTGATAAGATAAAGGATAAGTATATTTAATTATTACATTACATATGTAAAACATAAACACAATACAAGAACGCCTAGAATTCAAGCATTTCTACGAGTTTATTTAGCGTTAAATTAGCGTTGACTGTATATATAATTCAATATATAGCCAGATTTTTTCGATCTCATGTTTAATAATATTTTACGCAGGTTAGGAATACATAAATAAATAAATAAAATAACATTTGTGGATTTCTCGCATTGAAATAAAAATAAATTGAACCGAAAATCATAATGTCTTTATTGCTTGTACAGAGTGAATATTGTTTCAGTCCGATGTTTGAAAATTCAAGCGTAGTTCGATCTGTATGTGAGGTGGCCCAATAATTCCGCTGGCCCACGTGGCGCATCATACGGTAACTCTGCGTGGGTATAAACGTCGTTGGTGTATCAATTGAGGATTTTTAGTGCCCCAATAATGGCTGTTTTGTTTATTGACAAAACTCACTAAGTCGAAATGAGCTACGTCGCCCATGATGATCCAAAAGTCACGTTTGTTTGTTTTAAAATTATAGTGACTTTAATACATTGTTGAGACGTTAGGTGCTCCATAACAAATTAATACAAGTAATAATACAAATCGTAATTGTACGAATACCAAATGCCAAACCAAAATGGCGGCCAAAAAAAATCGGCCTGGAATATAATATTCACCCTGTATATGATGAAAAGAAGCTGTGTTTATTTTTCCGTCAGTTACGCTTCAGTCGTCGGTGCCTGATGAGTCGAGTGAATTCACTTTTTTCATTATTCCTCTTTTTCATATTCTGGTCACGTCTGCAGTGACCGGCTCGTGTTTCAGTCGCGTTGTTTTGCCGCTAACCATATTCAAATAGCAAAGCGTTCGAAAGTGTTGCACAGACTTTCTGGTAGGAAGAAACCTTGACACAATTTGAGAAATAGCCTTTTTTAAATAAATTATTTAACATGCGTGATTTTACACCTATTTGTAAAATAATTTTAATACGTAAACATCTCCCGCTATCTTAGAAAAATACACGCTGAAAAAATATGTTATTCTCGTTACCACGGTGACTACACCAGTGTCCATAAACGTCAAACTTGCATGTTGGATTATGTCGTTGAAATATGTCTTTTCAAGTTCCGGTAGAAAAAACTTATTAGTGAATTCAGTACTTACGCAGTATCTACCCAAAAAATGTTATAAAAAATTATTACAATACCTGGCTGCAATGCACAATTTATAACAAGTGAAATTTTAAATTGTTAAAATAAAAATTAGACAAAATACTTTGTTTAAACCACTGTTAATTGATAATTCTACATGTTTTGATACTTATGGTATCTTCTTCAGGAAACAATGTACAATGAAATAAAAATACAAGCATAGATAAAAACAAAACTATTAAGTGGTGAATAAGTAAGAACTTATATGAAAACAAATTTAAAAGGTGATTGTTTGCAAAGAGGATTTGGTTGTTTATAATACTTAGCTGATATTAACACTTTTTCTTGTTTCTAAAATTTCAAATTTATCTAACTTTAAACCCCTAGTATTTCTAAGCATAATTTCTAAACCCTGGTTGATATCAAAAGAATGGTTTGTTTCCAAAAGGTGATTGGAAAATTCTGAATAGCTGTTGCTATTTAGGTATCTCAAATGTCATTCTAATATCAAAATTTCTTCAAGTTTTACCTGTATAAAAATATTTGCAATCATTGAAAATTAATTTGTAAACCCCCGATTTTTTAAAAATATTGTTCTTATGAATATTGACAATAATAATAATAGTGATTTAAACAAAGTATTTTGTCTAATTATTTATATAAAATGAGTAATTTTGCTAATATTGAAGAAATTAATTAAAATTTCATTCATTCCTTCCTTTCGTGTAAACTGTGTGCATAACACCTACACACGATGCTTACACATAACCAACCAGTAATAACTGTTCTTACTAGATTTTTTCATAATATATAGAATGTACTGATTAAAGGGGTTATTTTTAAATCAGAGTGGCATGTAAGATTTCAAAATCTTTCGAAATATTATACAAGAACGTTATGTTTATTAAATTTATTGTGAATTATTTGTCAATTTAACAGCATCTTGACTACATGAAATAATACTAAATTTTAATACTTACATCACAATTTCTGATTTTATATTTGAGGCGTATAGTTTAATTAACCCGCGCTTTGCACTCGGGTGAGACTGCAAAGCGGTAAAATCTCGAGAGTAACTCATATTAAACATAACATTTGTTATGATTTACTGTATGGTGCGTAAAACTACACCACTGACCTAAAATAACACAAAGATATCTCATCTTTTCTCATGCGAGTTGCTTCCGTACAATAATGGAGATAGATTACAATCATCCGCATTGAAGTGAGATTGCGGCCTTGAAATATATTGTAGAAACTGGAACGGTGATAATTTTTGAAAAATAATCCCATTCAAATTTGACGATCTTTTACCATCGTGGAACGTTATTTTATTTAATGTAACCTTTTTGTTCTGAAAGTAAATTTTTCAAAATAGCGAATTCACAGGTCCATTTTCAGAAATTAGAAAATTGGATAATTGTAATGTTGCTGTATTTATATGTAGGTATAAGAAATTATTTAATTTACACGTTTCAATCATTAACAAAACCTTTCAATGTACATATGTCTTTCTCGCCTAATAAGCTAATAAGGAACCTTATTTGCGTTTGTCCTCGCGGTTTTTGAAATTATTTAAAAAAAAATTGATCAATCAAATTTAAATAGTTTCAACGTGATATGTGTACAGTCGTAGTGAATATGCCGTCAGTTTTAAATGAACAAATTTTGGACGTTATTTTTTTGTTTGTACATTTTTACGGCACAAAATCACAATCAGATAAGAATTGTTGTTTTCGTAAAACGCCTTGTTGTTCGCCCTTGAAGAAATTTCCAAGGACCAAAATCCCGCGCGCTGTCGCCCGCGTGCCTCTCCTTCGCGCGCAAAACCGATTTCAAAAATGCAAAAACTTATGGCCCATCTTTTACTTCAACGTTTTCTTTTTACTTTAGATATGGTCTCCTCGTACGATTTTATATATAGTATCATATCTAGGAATCTGTCATAGTGTTAACTAGTTATCCCGTATGAGGTTGTGTACTTATATTATACGATGTTTAAATATCTAATTAAAATCTTCGACAGTCCTCAAAATAAATCAAAGCATTATCGTGGCCTTATTTCGTTTAAATTACCAATGATTTTATCAATTACTTCCGATTTTACTGCACAATTCAATTCGCTGTGACGTAAAGCAAACTCTTCTAAAATGAACAAATTCATTTCACTGTTGAAATAAAATTTAAACAAAATGTGTAAAATCACATTTTGTTTAAATTTTATTTACCTGTTGAAGTGTTTGAGTATGATAAAAAAATGGTCCGATTGTGGCTGTGATGTAACAGATGATAGTGACAATTTATTTCTAGTCTTGACTTTTTACAAAGCTTTCTCTCATTTCGCGTGTTTAAGTATCTGCTTATGTTAATATTAAAATTACTGACTTGAACATGCTTTTGTCACCTGTTTTATAATGCTTCTTATTTAATATTACTAAATTTATTGAATATTTACTTTTATGTATGTAGCAAATTTCTCTTGAATTCCTACTTTTTAATAGCAATTATATAGTTTCATTTAGCTGAACCAGTACAGATAATAAGTATTCCATGACCTATTTTTAAACAGATTATTATATTAAGAGGAATAAACAATGATGGAGTCTACACTAATCTTTTCCCAAAATACAAAGTACCCATGTTATTAAGAAGATAATATCTTATTCTTAAGAAGATTATCAGTACATAATCCAGTTAAATTGTATACAACACAGCTATTATTGCTTATATTATATTACAAAATTAATTAAGATTAACGTTGAAAGAATTACACGTAATGTCCTTCAATCAAATTTAATGTAATACTGTTTTCTAAATACTTTACGGTTGACCATCATCCGAGTTTATGAACCAATCATTAAAAACGTGATCACACTTTTTCAAAAATATCAAAAATTGTGTTACATAACCATTTTGATTAATTTAACGTCAGCCAATTTCGATGCTATTGTATCTTTATCAAGATGGACGTACACTAACTGATCCAAAAAAATAAATATAACGGGGGCGTGGCCGCAGTTGTGGGTGGATATTTTAAATAACAGGTTATTTGTAGATTATTAATTATATTAGATTTTCGTCTAATCTAAAGTTTTTCTTGTTTATACGAGTATGTGTGTAAAATTTCAATGTCGTTTTTTTAATCAAACGTGTGACCTATGTAAACCATAAAATAATATTGAATTAAATTGTTTTTATATGATTTTAAGACGTGGTTATTAATAATTCGTAGGAAAGATTTAAAAAATATATATTGGCAGCGTTCCCTTCGCCGCTAATATTTCTATGAAGCCTTTGCCAGTCTTATAAATTAATTGCTTAAAAAATAGGTCGGTTGATTGAATAAAAAAAAATACAGTATTTGACACACAGTCCTCACTAATTACGCGCTTTACGGGAGTACTGGAACTGGTAGCGATGAATGACCAACTTCAAGAACTATAATTTAAATAAATTCAAAACTATTTCCAACCAGTTCCACCTATCGACGGCACGGTTGACGTAATCGATTATTATTATTATTACGCGACTTTGCCATATCGCAAGAAGTATCGGTTTGAATTTATTACGCAAGAAGACGTTCCTACTATCTTCTATAAACTTCCGGCAATATGACGACATTTAAGGAAAAATTGTAGTTAACGTCTTTTATGCAATCGTGCCGCCTTTCTCCTTAGTACCCTAATGTGCGTTCATATATGTAGTTAAAACTCTAGATCCGCGTGAATCTTATGTTGTGCGACCTAGATAAGATTTTGAAATCTTTGACCGTGTAGGAAAAGAGGGATTGGAAGTTTGAAAAAGCTTATTGTCGCTGTGCCAGGAAGGAGTACGCACGGATGATCTCTTATACAGTGGACCAGTCAAATAAAAAAACCAACAGGAACCACATTACATAAGGCAGTTCAACTTCCGAATATCTTGAAATCTAGATAGTCAAGATATCCCGATGAAACCACAATAGATAGAGAAAGAGAGAGTAATGTATGACCTTACGGGGATTATTACGATCGCCAGTTTAGAAAAAATGTATTGTGTTAATGATTACATATGTTGTATGAATGTAGGTTATGTGTTTGAAAGTCCCATATATTTCATTCAGCGTTTACATGTTTATTTGTTAATGATCGCGGAGATGTATTGTGTATGTGTGGTCAGAGAAACTACTTACAGTTGACAGAAGTTTATTGTCGATGGAGCGTAGTTACAGTGTATAAATATACAATGAAGAGTCTACCCAGAGTAAAATTTGGGAAGGTAGCAGCGAGAGTAGTTGCGCTACTTGGTTATTATTATTGGCGCATGATTTATTTATTGTGACGTCGGTACCGCGTCGGCTATTAGGTGCTATGTTTTATGCCCAAGTA
Source organism: Eubasilissa regina (assembly GCA_022840565.1). Taxonomy (NCBI): domain Eukaryota; kingdom Metazoa; phylum Arthropoda; class Insecta; order Trichoptera; family Phryganeidae; genus Eubasilissa; species Eubasilissa regina. Next base: position 6,143,989 of record JAINEB010000003.1, read on the forward strand.
TCTGCAAGGTGCGTTCGGGGGTCGACGACGGTGATGATAATTATGGAGACGATAGACCTCCACAACCTAAATTAAATCATTAACAATATTATGTATGTCCAAGAACACACTATTACTATTATTATTATTATATGGGAAGTATGGAAGTATGGGTATTACAGGGCTTACAACTGGTCTTCGGCTGGCTTGAGTGATCACTTTACACAATGTAACGTTCACCATTACACCCACAATCAACCTCCATATCAAAAATTTTTAGGAAGTTGTGTATATGTTACCACGTAGAAACACTAAGTATAACTACAATACTTCCATATTTTCCCATATAATATAATATAAATAGTTTCGTGTCTGAGATATCTATAAATTGTTTAATAAATTAAATCAGTTTGGTACATAATACAGTTCTGATGCCAATACTAACATACTGAAATAAGACTTAAAATTGGTAAAAGAAGAACACAGACGGAATGTGGTGAAAATGCGGTCTCTCAGGTACACGTGTAGAAAATATATGTACGATAGACTGTAGAATGAACAGATTAGGAATTCATATAGGTCTGTTTGTTGTGCAGACAAAATAAAACAGAGTTGGTTTGAAGGTTTGAAAATGTGGAAAAAGCGTCCAAGAAAAACCTTGTATGATCAGTTAGATCAGAAAATGGAGAACAACGCTATTAGATTAATGCTTCAACCGACAAGATGTATGAACATTAGTAACTCGTTGATTTGGGTACCGAATGATATCAGTTTTGAGGTAATTGGTAATAGATGTTAGGGATTATCTCGTGGACTGTATGAATGAATATATGGAGGGAGAAACAGGATGACACAGTACTTTGAAAACTACCACTAACCTTTTGTAGTACCGCCTCTCTCCCCATCATCCCTCGTCGGATGCTGGGAGTCACTTTTAAGACACTCGAGGTAGTTGCAGAAGATACCATCGGCCACTTTGTAAAGTATCTCGCGATGTAGGTAGATAACCGATGCACATTCGAAAAAGGTACACAGGCTGTATTGCTTACAGGACGGCGACCCAATTAGCACTGATTCCCGCGGTGATGGACGAGTAGGTAGAACAAGTATGTATTGAGAAGTTGGAAGGGATCTATATCGGGATTAGGAACATAATTTTTAACAGGTAGCAGCTGATTGGTAAGGTAGGGATAAAGGATAGAAGGGAAAAGATAATGCAAATATTTGCGTGTAGATGTTCGCGTAACGTAGTGTATTATTTGCAACATTTCTAAATTGTTGCAATATGTTGGTGAATTCAGCTATTATTATTAAATCAATGTAAATTAAATTGTCTAAAAACGTGCGAGAATAACGGTTTTACCCGTATAGAGTATTCTTAATGCGAGAGTAGTAGGTAGAGAAAGTCGTACATATATATAAATATATCTAGGATGTATCTGGAGAAGACGTTAACTTCGTGAAATTCCGCGGAATTAATTTACAAAATAAATTTAATTTAATGCATAATAATACACATCACGAACTGATTTTCATATCTTTAAGTGCCCATTAAAACATCGTGTTGTTTTCTTACTATCAGCCCTTTTTCGACGGGGATAGGCAGAGAGGAAAAAGCGCTACAACTATCGCCGTATCCACATTCATTCATCTTTTAATGGATGCTCGTTTATTTTTGAGGTTATATATCTTTATTAATATTTTCACCTCGTTTATTCATTCAATAAGTTATACTTTTAACTGAAGATAAACTTAATAAAGTGAAAATTTTAGTTTATTTAATCTCAGGGATACACTTAACGCATGTACATAATATATATAATGCAATATGAAAGGACCGTCCTAGTTTTTTTACCATTATTACAGAGTATTCTATGTTTAAAAATTACAGATAAATAAAAAATTCTTACAATATATAAATAACGTAAGTAATTATGTGCAAGATTAAAAAAAAAAACATTTTTTCTATTTTCAGGTAAGCTGATCTCTGGATAATATTTCTGGCAGTTCTAAAAGGGTAATCATTTTTTCTACAAACTCCCTCCTGGTAAGTAAAAATGTAAAATACATGTCCGATCATTCGCTCACCTGATTTTCTCTTTTAATCATTCTGCGATTACGTCAGTATCTACCTACAATGCGTACAATCATCGTGAGTTTCTTCGAGATAATACAACTGCCATTGATTGCAAGCTTACAGATCACGCATGCCATAGACAACATTTCCCTGAAACTAAACTAAGTGTGACAGCAATAACAATAACAAGTTTATCCACAACACGATTATTCCGCTCTTGTGTTGTGGCAAATAACATTGTTTAAAACAATTCAATATGTACTCTTAAGGAAGTTTCTTATTTCACGCCTCGCATAATTTATCTAAACGCGCCTACGTAATAATATTTCCTCAAACCGCAAAAATTACGCCTTCTGTCTCACTTTTTGGTTACTAATAATAGACATCTTTGACTTTTAAAACGTGTAATCATTTACTCTTGAAGCCACTGTTACTTTTGAAAATCATACACATCTGTACAATACTTTAATTGTCCGTGGCGGCATTGTATAAAGCCCCGTGTCCACGAAAGGAGACACGATAAAATAATCTCAGATACAACACTATACTATGAACACGTGTTGAGATTTTGATTTGGAAATAAATTCAAAGATCAACTTGAGATTGTAAGAAAAAGACAACAACTTAAACGACGTTCGATCTGATAGCGAGATTCTAGACATACTCACAAACGTCACCCGAAACCTCCATAGATCCCTACAACTATCAATTCTGAAACTAAGAGATATTCATTAAACGTTAACATTAATATTGAATGTTAAATTATAAACATTTATTCCGTTTTAACTGCTGCGAGAAGATTCAAAATCACTAGTGATGGTAAAATCGTTATTTTTACCGTTATCGTGACTGTGATTGTGTTCGATTGTAATGATGATTGATAATTGATTAACTCTATTCTTCAAGCAATGACTGTTACACTAAAAAGTAAACCTCCAACAGTTAAATCTTAGTTACCAATCAACGTTAAACTTCAGTCACCAATCAGTGACACAATCACAGTCACGTAACGGTTTACCATCACTAAAAATCACCCAACAGAGCAATGACAATGACGTTTGATGTACGACGAGTGTAAAGTAAGACGCAATACATTTATACACGGTGACTACGAAAGCTGAGAGTAGTCTCCAGAGAATCTTACGGCAGCAAAATCCGTATCTCTTAATATTTACTTTTATGGCACGGGCAATAATAGTTGTGACAGTCAAATTGCAGTGATTATAATATTTAGGCGCGCCATTCGCACATGTGAGCATTGAAATCATCACTCAGTCAATAACAAAAAAATATATACACGTATGTAACATGGCGGTAATAATTATCATTTTTTGTTTTAAGTATACATAATATAAAACAAATTATAGATATCTCATAGAGATGAAACTATTTTTATTATATTTAATGGAGAGATATGGAAGTATTAGTATAACAGGGCTTACGACCTGTCTTCTGCTGGTTTAAGTGATCACTTTATACAAATATAACGTTCACCATTCTCACCCATTAATCAATCTCCATATCTATCAATTTTTTGGAAGTTGTATACACGTTACTATGTGGAAACACTTCGAGTATAACTATACTATCGCCATCTATGGACTAAATTTGACATTCATTTCCCTGAAACAGTATAAATGTCAACTAATGAGAATTTAATTATTATTTTTTTAACTTATTTAAAGCAATATTCTCTATATGTAAATGTTTTTAATATATCATACTAGAATACGCATGTAAAATCAATTTTTATATATTTTCTTATTTCGATCAGTATATTATTAGTAATATTTGAATATGTCCAAGAACACATTACATATAATTAAAATAGCTTCGTTTCTATGAGATATATATAATTTGTTTAATAACAGTGCCTTTGTAGGTTAATATCCAGTAATAGTGTGTTCTTGGACATATTCAAATATTTTAAATACTAAATTAACGTATTAATTATAAATATATACATTAATTTAGTATTTAAAATATCACAGACCGTCTGTTCTGAATAATTACAACTTCACAATAAGAATGTGTTTTCCTTAATATTCAAATATTGCTAGACATAATATATTCGTATTAGTTTTATGATTAATCAATGTAAAACATATAATATATCACATAAAATTTTCAGAAATTAATGATAATGTGAAGATGAATCTGAGGTAAATACAAACATTTGATACAACAGTGAGCAGCGAGTTAAAAAATCGATTTGTTATATGTCTCATATTGCTCGATAGATTTGCTACTTGATAAATGTAATATCATCTGCAATAGCTTTCTGATATTATTGGTATTGTAAATTTTGATTGCAGCTCTCTTCACTGTTATATCAATTTCAAACACGCTGATCGTGGTCGCTCAGCGGCCAATAACAGTGATCGGCAAAAACTAATTGCTTTTAACGAGTATTAAATAAAACAAGATAAAGAGCTATAACAAGATAAAACTCCCTATTATAATTGCTGGGATGGAAAAACAATGTCGGATATTTATTTGAGTTTACTAGTATAAAACTATTTTTAATACTTCAACTTTATCCAAAGAAATTGTTTTCAATTGAATATTCGAAAAAATATTACAAAAAACGATACACCACACATTTTTTTTAATTAATTTAGCGAACAAAAATACATGGGCAAAATAAATTCAATTTTTAAAATACATGGTTACAAACGTACATAAGGTTATACACATACATGGTGTTTTTTTCGCTTACCTCTCCAAAAAAGAGACCAGCTCTTGTGCTTGGACAGGGAGGGATAATAATAACAACAATTTGTAAAGAATCTATTTATCTACAGAATACATATGTCCAATTTATCTGTCAAACTACATTAGAACTTAACTGGCTGCTAATGGTGCTGTTTTATCGTAGAAAAACATGACACTATGACTAATCTCATCTTGCGATCTATTCACAATTATGCTACGATTTTTTGCGCCGAATAGCGAGTGTTTAATGAACTTTCATTTGAGATATTAAATTTTATTTTTGAAATACTAGTCCTATTTAAAAGCGGACACTTTCATCTTTAGGTACATTTCGATATAAATATTACAGAGAACCAGGAGAAACTATCGGTATAAAAAATAAGTATACACGTATCTCTTTCTCGGCGATGTGCTCATAACTGAACATCGCAGTCCTCTCTTCTACTTCTACAACTCTTCGCGATTGTGGGCTTTGTTTAGTGCAACGTGCAGCAACGTTCCGGTCTTGACTCAGACTTGGTCTATCATATTGGAGATATATCTCTTGCCCTTTGTTCTTATATATTTCCAGAGATTACCAATTTCTTAAGGCTATGCCCAAAGTATGAAATAATATTTTTTTTGCATGTTGACTCCTTTCATTCATCATTTTGGGTGACATGCCAACGTTCACTAATATTTGAGTTAACAAAGAACATGTGACCCGCCACCCGACGTCTACCCGACAACGACGTTCCAATTTATCACTATGTATTACATAAGTATCAATCTCTTTTGGATCTCAATTTATGAAAATAGCAATTAATTAAATGACATCAAATTAAAGGCTATATATTCCACATTTTTTCCAGTTTAATTTTTGATCTATGGCAGGAGTTGCAGACTTTCTAGTAAGAAGAGCCAAATATTAACTAAACAGAATCTCAAAATTTTCATACAGCATTTTGATAGAAATTTTAATGACGAAAAAAAGGAGATAAATAAAGATTTTTTTTTAAATTCAATTCAGTCGTGGGCTACTAAGAAGAATATAATATATGCGAGTAATAAGCTTCAGTGCCTCAGTGCTTTACTTATAAAACAAGAAAATCTAAATAATAAAACACTTTATGGGCTTTGTAAAGATAACTAGTTAGAACGGTGAACTTGACCTTGCATGCTGTCTGGCAAGTAACTACTTGTTCAATTTTAGGCAGGATTATAAATTATCGTCTGCTTATTTGCTTCTTTACTTATTTTTTATTTGATTAATGGAAAATAGTCGCTTAAATAAGTAGAGCCAAAGATTATGAGAATGGAACATTTTTTCAAGCCCTTATGATTATTTAGATCTATCCATTGTGCAGTCCAGATAGATAGGATACTACTCAGACATTCAGAAGATCAGAAGATTCATCAGTGCTGAGTCGTGTCAAATAGTATACAATTCTGTTATCACATTAACTATTGCAGCAGCATTTTGTTTTTGGCTAATGAAGAAGTCAATGTTGCAAAATAAAACTTAGAGAATAATACTCAGAAAAAATAGATACTCGAATCAGTGCAATGCTGGAAGATCTGAATATGATGACCTTTAAGCACAAAATATATTTTAATGTAATGATATTTATTTATAATAGCTTCACTAAGAAACAATTGTCAGAATTTATATGAAAAATTGATGCAAATCAACATGAGCACGAACATCATACAAGAGGAAAAGATAGACTGAGACTGCCATTCAGGAAGAAGGCTATATCTCAGAAATTGATGATTTACGTGCGATGAAGGTTTTTAATGAAATGACAGAAAACATAAGAATAGAGGAGAAATTTAATAGATTTAAAGTGAAACTGACCAGATATGTAAAAAATAAGTTTTAGTTAAAGAAAATACTTTAATCTTGTTTATATTAGAGCATATATAGGAGTGCTTAATTAAATTAAACTATTAAATATAATACTCGTACTCTATTATGTGGAATGGAGTAGATTCCACCTCTGATAAATACAGCATTGTCCTGGCTACTTTGCTAGACTGCCGTTTGTGTTAATGTAGTTAGCTTTTTTCATGAAATTGCGGTGTTATTTAATTCAAGATAGATAAATATTCAATACGAATAAAAAAATATGTATATATAAATAGTGAAAGTATTGTAAAACTAGTGAATTATTAGTGTAGGCATTATATTATGATTATGTTGGATTGTTGAACAGCGATGCTTCTAATTGATCTCTGAAACTAAGCAAGTATGTGAAAGATAAGTTCTAAATAGTAAAAATAAACGATTTTGATTTTGTTTATATTAGAGCATATATAAAAATACGTATGTATGCACTATATTAAGAATAAATAATAATATATTATTACGTAGGTAAAAGAAGGAATTTGATGTAAGTAAATGCAATAGTATTTACATCTCAATTTCTCTTATTACTCTGCTCTACATTAATGTCTCGCTCTGGGAACGGAGTCACCGGAGTGTAGGCGCAGACCATGAGAAATATCACGGAAACCAACAGAAAAGCTTAGAAAGTGTTGCGGCATCGTCGGCATTATGTTAACTTGTATTAGTATTGCGAGTATAATAATTCAGAATCATTACAACGCTTAAACAATTATTAAACAACAATAATTAGCACAACATTATTACAGTGCTTCAATTTTCAAATTTCTGTTTCCTATTTGAAAAACGTACCTTCATAACAAAATGATTTAATTCGTACATTAAATAAAAATACGTATACACATTCACAAATTTTCTTTAAAATTTTCCTAAAATATACTATTTTTCATAAAATGTTGGGATTTTATATAAATAATATACACATACATAAAATATGGATTGCAAAGTGGAATCATTTGTAAGCTTTACGTTAATATTCTGCATACATGATTGACTACTTCCTGTGTTTACCGCTTGGCGTCGTACCGTTTTCATGTGTAACATTTGCCATTCTATAATTTTTGAATTTTGTGTTTGAATTTGTGAATGTTGTTCGGTGTTAGGTAAATTTCGGTTGAAATACTACCATCTGCAGAAGGTCTCATAACGCAACTTACGGAAAAATTTCAATGTATTTTTTTCAGTCGTGATCAGGAGACATCGAAACCATCCGTTAAAAAGTTTATATACATCCATACCCCATATGCAAGTAGCTATGTGTATGTAAATATAATATAACGAATATTGTAGACACCATAATTTACGTTCTTCAAACTTTTCTGAAAAATTGATCCGCAAGTTTGTTTTAAAAACTAAAATCACTGGTAATATTGGATAAAAAAAAGCACGTATAAACAGACGAAATTCACCTTATTCTTGCGGCCATCTATACTCGCTTTAAATAAGCTAAGTACACGAGAAGTAAGAAGTCTTTTTTTGACAGATATAAAATAAATAAATAAATTTCTCATACAATTAAGCAGATAACAGAGAATTGCATAGTAGTCTGGCTTACGAGTGTACAGTTAGACACTCGGGACTGAGACTATTTTACGTCTCCACGTTCTCTCTCTTAAAGTAGCTAATTAATTATGAAGTCATTAAAGCAGTATTATTCTAAAGTAACACTACACAAAATAAACAATTACGTCGGCTGATTTCACGCTGCATATTATAGAATATTAATTAAAAAATGAAGGAAGCGCTGAATTTTCCAAGTTTGGTTATAAATACAACCTTAATGGAAACACGTTACGCGTCACGCCTCACAGGAGACTACTGTTAGATGAATAATTTATATATTAGTTTATTATTCGCACGAAGAATAATATTTCAGAATAATAATTTAATTAAGGATGACCCACAAAAGTGTGAGGAAACCGGTTTACGTTTAAAGATTAAGAATTGCTGATTCATTATCCAATATTTATATCGGCAAACGTTTGCATGTGGTTTCAGCATTATTTTTAATGAAATATGTGAAAATCAACGTAGCGCACTGATTTATTCAAAAAAATTAATGGCAGGAGGGTTCAATGACATTGTATTCATTTGAATTCAGAAACAAATTAATCGGAAGTGAGGTTATGTTTGAATTAGTTTAAAAATATACAAGATCAGCACGAGTTAAGGATATAACAAGTGGCGCAGCCGGTAGGATAACGATTAAATTTTGGATTGCGAGGGATGAATCGAGTATCAACGTGTTAAATATTTGGGTTAATCTGCCATGTCTCTCCGACTCTCTGATTGACGTCTCGGATCCCATTCCAGAACAGAAGAACTCGGAGAGGTACGGCAGAGTAGCCCAGACAACTTCACTAAATATTGTGAAAACCTGGAAACGTGTTTAAATATTATGTACACGAATCTTAATGAAGATTGATTTAGTATAAACATTTTATATAGCTGGCCATAGATGCAATACAGCTTGTTTGTAACCGCATATAATTTTTTTTTTAAAAGTAAACTCTCTTTGTGATTCTATTAATTTTAAAAAACTAACAAATTTTGTTTAAACGTAAATACTACTGTATCTTCATAGGATGGACGCACACTAACTAAAGATACAGTAGTATCTAAACCGGTCGACGTTAAATAAATCAATGTCGTTTATACAGATTTGTTACTTTTTAAAATTAATAATTACAACTAACCGCAAAGTTAACGCTATGAACGTCAAAAAATATTTTTTTGTAATTATATTTTTAAAGCAGGTAAATACTTTTGTTTAGTCACGATTTTATGTATAAAAATATTATTTGAATTGTGGTTCATGGATTTTACAAATCATCTTAAAATTATGAATCTTCAGTTGCTGTTTAATACCCAGACGACAAACTAGTGATGGTAAATCGTTACGTGAGTGTGATTGTGTCGATGATTGGTAACTAAGATTTAACTGTCGATGGCTTACTTTCTAGTATACCAGTCAATGCTCGAAGAATTACGTTAATCAGTTATCAATTGTTGTTACAATCGCAGTCACAATAACAGTCAAAATAACGGTTTAAATAACGATTTTACCATCATTACGACAAACATCACAACTTGAAAAATGAAATGCGAGTATATTTACTTGGTTATTATTACCCTAGCACGATGAACATAGATGCCCTACCTTCTATGAGAGAATACATACATGATACGCTATTATTATTATTGTTGAACTACTGAAATAAATTTATGGGATAGATATATAAAAAAACTTATGGGATAGATATACCAGGCAAGAAATCACACGGGATAAAAATCCTGTCAGCACAGCTGTTCTGATAGCTTGACGGTAATGGAAAATTACCAGCTTCCGGCAAAACAAATGTACGAAGTACCATTGAACATGGGAATGGAGAACGGAGAGACTCGTAACTGTATCTAAAATATTACGAGCACTTCATTATTTATTCAACTTCTTGATTCTCATATATGAATAAGAGCATTCATTGTAAGCCTGTTGGTAGGGTAGGGTGGTTCCATTAATTATTGAATAGTGAAATATTTGGTGAAAGCCTGTTGGTCAAGAAGTTCCGCCACAGGTCGGTTGTAAAATAAAAGTAAGGTAGCAAAGAGATCAATTTAATTAATTATATACTATATCGAGCTTCGGTTTATCATCGTTCGTTTCGGACGCGCATATTTAAAGCTGTCAATAAGATACCACAGCGATTCGTGATGTATTTAAAATTATTTTAGCGTAATATTTTTGATAATAATAATACTACTACATGCTCGTAACACCTATATTTATCAGTCGAATATTGTTTTTGTCAAACCTATTATCGATATAATAAAGTAAGTTATCAAGCACCATAAAGATAACTACAGAAAAAAAAATGTCTAGAATCGACAGGCATTAATAAAACAAATTGCAATGAATTTTGTATACGTACGAAGCAAAAATAATTTTAAACTAGCTTGTCACAGTTTATATAGTATCACCTAAATGACACCATTCAAATTTAAACGAATCATTTATAATGATTATTTTATCGTCTATTGTATTTCTTAATATATTGTGTTTACACTGTGTAGTTCATACGTCATTTAGTGCGCTGTGTAGTCTGATACAAGAGTTTTCCACTTGTTGTCAATGTTGCACGAATCACTAAGTGTGCAAAAAATCTTTTAAGCAATTTTAAGATCCTTCAGCTGGAGACTATTTATTTAAGTTTAATAAGAAGTTAATGTGTTGTTGAAATTTGTGTACGCGCTTTTGTTTTGTGTGTGTTATGTTGGCAAAAGTGTGGTCGCGCACGCGTCTTAGAGGGAATGGAATATGTTGTCTTCATATATTCTTTATAATTGATACATTTAATTTGTATGAAACATTTCATTTCCATGCTAATGGAAAAAAGATAATTTAAGAAAAATCTCTTTAAAGAAAAAAAACTTAATATTTTACCAATGTCAGGAAAAAATCCGATTCTGTCAATCTTAAAAATTAAATATCAAAAATTCCCACGCCCTATATGTGTCACTTATGAAGAATCCTACCTGCTGCACTTGCATCCATGACATTTTCGTGTTGTTAACACGACTCCATTGTCCTGTCCGGCAGCTGTTTAGTGGTTATTTCTTGTTGAACTGACTCAGACAAAGTAACTTGGCGAATCGACCGAATGACCTACTACAAATTAGGGCCACCTCTCTGCACACCTTATTTCTTAGCAGTGTTACGTTCCTGGAATTAATTGGTACGAAAGCGTGCTACAAAAAACGTTGGACTTGTTAGAGGCTCAATACACGCGAGAGCTTATAGATGGGTTAAAAAACGTATCGTATAGGATTTTAATTAATTTTTTCAAGGGTTTTCGAATAGGACCTTATACCTGCTTAATCGAAGCTTTCTAATTGAGTTTAGAAATCGTCTATTCAACGTAAATGCTATTCTACTAGACTTCTCACTGTTAAAAAAAAAAAGTATTTCAACAGGTTATTGAACGAACATGTTGCGTTGATACACATAGGCTGGAACAGTCGTAGATAAAGTGCCACAGTACTCCATAAAAATGATGGTCTGGTCCTTACTAGGAGTGGGCAGCAGTTACATTAATGAGGGTCCCACGTCACCTCAACGCTATATTGGTTCGTGGAGTTCGGAGAAGGGTCAGGGATTAATGTTTTGTCACATTCCGAATATCTGGAAGTATAATAATATATCAAACATTGACCCTTTTAAGCATTGCTATATATATGATATTAGTGATGGTACACCGTTATTTTGACAGTGATTTTGTTCGATTGTAACGATGATTTGTGACTGACATTTTAGAGGTTTAGTTTCTAGTGTACCAGTACTTACTCAAAGAATTACGAATAATCTGTTACCAATCATCGTTATTATAACGGTTTAACCATCACTAATTACTTTCTAGACGCTTGAATTCTTATATTACTTATATGCACCCGCATTAAAAATAGTATTTAACGAGTAATTTCTAAAACTCTTCCATGATTTGATCTGGGAATATTAAAATTTTCATAATTTAACAAGAGTCTCGCTGATCCAAGTCAAATTTAACGAGGCACTCGAGCTAGCCCTGTCTATCCCAGCTTTAAAATTTAAAGATTTAATTGGAGCCATAGAAATTAAGAACTGACTCAAAATTTTCAGAAAATAGGTAGTTGTGCTGGACAGTAATGTAATGTACCTTCACAGTTATGTCAACATTAACATTACATTTATATGAGCTTTTTGTCTATTCTATAGTCATTGTAGAACTATTTATAATGGTCATTAAATTTATATACATCATTAAAACAAAATATAAAATTGTGAAAAACTGTCATTATTTACGATTCGCACTTTACTTCAAACTTTAAGCTTGTAATACACATAATTATGTAGATTACTCTACTACACATATTATATATATGTAACCTTTAATCAATTTTTAGTTCAGTAGGTGCAAAAATCCTCGCGCCTCTCTCTCCTACATATTTTTGTTGTTAAACGAGTATTGTTAACTGTACCTGCTTGCCTACCGAACGCAAAGGCCGGGGAACTGGATATAATTTTATAAATTCCATACATTCACATGTAAAGAACAGTTATTTGATAATTTGTTCGACAAAGAGACGTTATAACACATTTGTGTCAATAAACTTATAAAAATATTTTTATTTTATTTTATTTAAACAAACGTGACATGACTGAATTAAAAATTAATAAATTCGGTAATTATTTTTAATAACAGTTGCCGGTTAAATAAATATAACGGGAAAATTAAAACAAATCTAAAAAATCGTATTCATTTCATATTTCACACAAAGTAAAGTAAAATACAGTCGAACTCGAATATATCAAGGACCAGGGGACCAGCAAAATTTTCAAAGTTAAGCGTTACTCATTATATTTGTCACATATCTGCCTACACTATATTATCACATTGCCTATATTTGTCACATATATTGTCTACACAATATCGACACTGTTGAAGAAGTCAAAAAAAAAAAACGCTGCACAAAATTTACTTTCTTTTATTAGTAATCTTAACAGACGTAAATCTAGAAATATATATGAGGTTTGGCGAATATAAGGTAATCAATTAAGCAGCCACCAATGTAATTATAATGAGCTCATCCCTGAAAGCAAAATATCGCGTAAACCTTAGATAGGTTATTAACTGGGCCTTAATCCGATGCAATCATAAACATTAAGTCGCTTATTTATATTTGTCTATTATCTCAAGAATACTAAGTATAAACGATTCTTTGGAAATATGCGTAACATTGAATCATTTGGGTTTCTGCTCGTTACAGGTGTGATTTCGTTATAAGCGTGCTCGTTATAATCAAGTTCGATTATATATTTTATATTGCATAAGAATCATCAACATTTTGAAATTCATTAAAAAATATGTTATGACAGATTTATGTGGATGAAATTTTTCTTCACGGTCTATATTTCAAACGTGCAAGTATAATTTAATAAGGATGTAGATATACTGCAATAATGTACACAAGTATATATTATGATCTGTTGATCAAAACGTTTATAAATTATTATATATCATTACTATTATTAATAGAATTTTATATCTTGATTTAATTGGGTTTCTTTCATTTTGGGTCAACTAGTATTAATATGTTTTAAAGTAACTTATATAAGTCGATGATCACAAACAATATTTTCAAATAAAAATATTAATTATATATTATTATTATTTAATACTAGTACGTTTGACAAGTATGAATAAAATTGAAAGGGAAAAAAATGAATTTATTCGCCCGATTGGCGGATCTAAATAATTAAGTCCATTAGCGAAGAAAGCATTTCGTAGAATTTCTGCAACGAAAATATACCTTTCTAAAATAATTGATGGGTTTTATTTATTTATTATAAGGCGAATTTGTACCAAACATGAATTTAATTTTCTACAAAAAAACTATTAGTTTTTTCTTTTTCAGAAATATGGTAATTAGTAATATTTTTATTATTATTCGTTTATTTCGTAGAACTATCGTATCATATTACGAATAAAAACCTAGATGTGCATATGTCTAACGCTTTCCATTTGTAAGCAGATTTGATAATTTGCATTAGAGCGAATTTCATATTTGGAGTTTTAATTTCTTTTGAAATATAAATTAGGTGAATATGTGACCTTTCTTAAGAAATGAAAGTGCATTTTTCAAATAGAAAACGAATGACTTGATTTTTTATGTCAGAATTTTACAATTCATAAAAGTTCATTGATTTATTTTTATAGTGTTTTTTTTAATATAAATATGAATTGTTTGTCATATTTACAAAATTTTCCGAAAAGGTTTCACTATTATTTGCTTATTGGAATGTAAGATTTCACTCTGAATACGAGATTTTTTTTCTTGTAGATAGATTGTATGTTATAAATTTTTTATTGTTTTTTTAAAATTTTAATTTCATTTTAATATAACGTTTGCGTATTAGATACATAATATTACATAAAAAAATATTGATACTTTCATGTTGCATGTACATATATTAAACTTTTCTCTCGACACTCAAACAAGGAACGGTACAGAATTGTTGCGGAGTGAGCTGCCATTCATTGTGTATTTTATTTTGTACATGACCTTCAATAAAATCGGGTAAAAATTGTGAATTGACATGATTTACACTCATTATAAAACTTCCAAGATTTCCTTAAATATTAAAATTAATTATATTCGATATTCTATGTTAAATATGCTGTAAATAAAAAAATATCAACGTGATCGAATAAATTGAGGACACGATCTGAAATAATCTTTCCATCATCACGCCATGTTCCAAAACGCGCATCGTGCATCTTTATTTGCACGTTATTTTGTGACCATCATGTTCGCAGAAAAACTGATAAAATCTGGCTTAGCAAAAAGGCTGGCTTTAAATAAATAATGAATAAAAAATGCATTGTCCCTTTTGCATAGTTTTCGATTTGACATTGATTATTTATTTTTATCGCCATTTATATTCAAGGTGTAACGTAACTCGCATTACAAGCTGAACGCGGAGGGGACAGAATTGTATTTTGAATCATAAATAATACACGATTTTTTCGTTTCAACAGCATTATTAATTAAATTAATAGAAAAAAATTATTCCATACGGTAGTAGGTCAGTTACAGGAAACAGAAAAAGTAAAACAGTACCCGCTAATACATGGTACAGCGATGTTCAATCAGTCAATAGTATTTCTTTGCTAGGTCATAAATATCTTGAAAAAAAATTCTTCAATTAATGATTTAATATTTGGTTTAGTAATATTATTAGTAATATTAATCGACAGATTACCACACTGATATTTTTGTTTGTAAATTTACAGTAAATACAAGAATAAACTAATGAATTACAATTGACTTGTATATTTTATTTCATATAAGCAGAGAGCCTGTTCAGATCGCAAGTTGCCAGGACCTGCCGGTAGCAGTCCGAATGTAATCAATAAAAGCTATTTTTCAATGATGAAAACATAATTAATTATCAAACAAAAATTAACGTAACAACATTTTGGAATTGAAATAAACAATACTCATTCAATCTTTCATTTACACAAATATGTAATGTACCATTCGGGCGTTAATCACGCGTCGCGTATGACCGACTTCGGCTTGCGAGTCTGGTGGCGACTCGCCGCGTCAAATGGTTCCAGTGCACTGCAGCAGTGAAACTATTGTTTACTGCGAATAATGATCGAATGATGGTCAGAATCAAAATATCAAGCGAGTATGAAAAATTAGTATGTTTATTTATCAATATAACATGGTTTTTTCACACAAACAAACAACTTTTCAATAACTTTCACGTACATATTTAAAAAAATATTATTTTGAAAAGATGGACTAAGAAAGAAAACAATCGATTCTAAATTTATTTCTAAAATACGTCTTGTAAAGCTACGCGACACCAAGAATATGAGTTGTGATTTCCAATAAAATGATCACATTTGTAAATAATTAAATGTATTTATTAGAAATCAATTTTATAGAAAAATATAGCAAACCGGGGAAGGTGCATTATGCAACTATGCTACAGCGACACTATTTTTGACGACAAATTTTCGAACCTATATGTTACACTTTTTTTTTCAATTTATCATTTCCATTGTTTGAAAGAGCCATCTACTTTGTTTTTACGGAATCTCAAATAGCTCTGAGTAAACCGACTGCAGACGCCAGAATTAACAATTGATTTTTATTAAATTTTGGACACATTGATACAATTTATATATTATTAGAAGAACACATTCTTATTGTGATGCTGAAATTATTCAGATCGTAGGTCTGTGGTATTTTAAAATAATTAAATGTATTAATTAGAAAGACATACATATAAAATCAATTTTATCCAAAAATATTTTTGTTGCGCCACCAAGATTCGAACCTGAATCTGGCCAACTATATTACAGCGACATTATTTTTGATGACAAATTTTTGAATCTATATATTACATCTTTTTTTTTCAAATTAATACATTTATCGTTTCCATTATTTGAAAGAGCCATCTACTTCGAAACAATGATATTCTTCGATAAAATTGATTTCTTATGTATATCTTTCTAATTAATACATTTAATAATTTAAAAATATCATAGATCTGAATAATAACAACTTCATAATAAGATTTTATTCTCCTAGTGATTATATTTGTCATAAAATCAACGTATTTAATTAGTTTTATTTTTGTTCTCATCGTCATTTAAAGCTTTGTAAAAGGTTTAGGGATGAACTGATGCTCTAAAAAAATAGAGAATGAAATATTTAATTTAGATATTGTACAATCTTGTATTCTACATTTTGTCTCGTTATGCAAACGAGATCTGATTCGATACATTATAATGAAAGTTGAAAAATTCTCAACCTTGCAATTATTAATCGTGTTCATTCGAGCTGAACGTTAATTCGCTACATAGCAGGGAGCAGTGCACTGTACCTAAAGTTATCAATCTATAATGGTTTTGCAATTTATCAATAATTGAAATGTGTTAAACAGTTACTTGAAGTTGTGATAAATTCAATATATTTTTATGTACATCGTTATCCAGTTGTGATATAAAATTATTGAAGCTGAATGTGATATTTGTGAGATAAATGATCCGGTGCTGGTAATCGAACCCGTTTCCCACGATTCAGACCACCGTATCATTATCGCTTCAATAAACCTCTTTCCCATTTCATTCAGATTTTAACAAAATTAATCATTGAAGACAAGTCTCGCAGCTGTAATATATATTTTTATGCACTATAAATTTACATATTTTGGCGAAAGCGGTACAATAATGAGTTTAATGAGATGAGCGACTCAAATATTATAAATTTACCCAATACTTCGAAGCAGTACGCCAACAGGAAGATAAAATTATAGGGAAGAGCAAACAGACCACGGCCGCTGTCTTCCTACGCCCATGATGCCTCAGACCTTGTGGATCCAGGATTGGATTTTTCAGCTACTTGAGGACCCATAATCATGATAGACAGTCTTCCATAGACACTTCCTCGGACTCGGATAATATTGATTAAGAAGACTTCAGTAGTTGTACCATATAGGGAGGATGACCGAAGTACTGAACAACAGGACGCTGAAGCTCGGGAAGACCTGATGTATGTTGGAGCAACAATATCCTCAAAGAAAGACATGTCTAAATTAGAGATCCAGAACTAAAGAAAAACGGTACAATACAGAGATCTGTGTTTTGTGTATCTCCCTCAAGAGGGAGACCAGGGCGCCTCAGCGGTTAGACAGCTAAAGATGATAATAAAATTATGGTTAAAGATATCCTCTGGGTTATTCAAGACTTAAAAATATTCAAGCAATCCAAGAACACACAATTAAATATACAATATACTGGTCAAAATAAGAAAAATATATAAAAATTTAAAAATATTCATTTTTCAGGCGTGTTCTAGTATAATGTGTTAAAAACATTTTACAGATATATTATATAATATTACTTTAAACAATTTTCAAAAAATCAGCTTCTCATTAAGTTGACATATATGCTATTTCAAGGAAAAATAAATTATAAAATTTGGTCCATAGATGGCGATGGTGTAATGGTACTCGAAGCGAGTCCACATATTAACATATATACAACTTTATTAGATGTGGATATTAATAGAGTGAGAATGGTGAACGTTATATTTATATAAAGTGATCACTTAAGCCAGCCGAAGACTGGTCGTAAGTCCTGTAATTACTCCATATTTCTGTATATTTTCCATTAAATATAATAAATAAAAATATCTTCGTCTCTATGAGATATCTGATATGTATTTGTTTTAAAATATTCAGTGCTTGAGAAAGAAATACATTCGACCCAGAGAAATCAAATCATTTTCATTCGATTGACATTTTATTTATGGATTCTAGCATGTTCTAGAAGTTTTCCTGCCAGAAACATGAGTAAAAGTATTATGTGACGTATCTCACGTGCTATTCAAATGCTAAAAAGAAACAAAGCGTAACAATAAAATTAGATTCACCATTTTCATAAATGAGGACGGTTTTTCTTTAATCCTACCCTCAAGTTTGAAATCATACTATGAAATCTTTTAAATAACTTTTTCATAGATGTGTCTTCACACGTTATTTTAGTAACGTTTCTGAAGCAGTGTTTCATATTACAGAAGGCAAATAATTTCCCATTGAAATGCCCGTTCAATGAACTTTGCTTTTTGACAGTGATTAATCGGCACCGAAATTCTTCCTGCAATGACCTGGATATTTGACTCCTCCAATTCACGTTGTATCGGATGCAAAGTTCTTCAATACAACAAGGCGCTTGTACATTGGTCAATGCCTACGCATATGTGTCTATTAACGAAGGGTTTAACCCTTCCCTAGCCATACAGTAACATAGGTCAATTAAATTAATATAAAATTAATATTTTCAGTAATCCTAAATGAAATATTAACGCTTAGAAATTTCTCGTGAAAAACCGATTATGTAAGGTGAATCCTATAAAAATAATTATTTTTAATTCAGTCAAGTAAAATTGTTACTTTGAAAAAAAATGCCAGACAAAAGTAAGACAGACAGCTATCACATATTAATTTCACAGTTAAGAGATATAATATAGGAAATATTATATTATAAATACTAAATTAATGTATTAATTATAAATATATACATATAAAACCAATTTTGTCGAAAAATATTGTTTTAGCGTCACCAGGATTCGAACCTGGATCTTCATTTCCAATCCGGGGAAGTGCACTACCTTTGTGCTATAACGCCAGTATTTTTCTTGACAAATTTTCGAAACTATATGTTACATTTTTCAAATTAATACACCAGTCGTTCCATTATTTGAAAGCCATCTACATTATTTTTACAGAATCTCAAATACCTTTGAGTAAACCGATTTGCAGACGCCAGAATTATCAATTCATTTTTATTAAATTTTGGACACGTTGATACAACATATATTATTAAGGAAAACACATTCTTATTGTGAAGTTGTAATTATTCAGAACATAGGTCATTGATTTTATATGTATATATTTATAATTAATACATTAATTTAGTATTTAAAATATCACAGACCTATGTTCTGAATAATTACAACTTCACAATAAGAATGTGTTTTCCTTAATATTATATTATAATTATGTCTCTCTCATTAACTTAATGAAAAGGAGATATAGAAGAAGGTCGTGTTGGATATGACTTGATAACGCTTCGAATTAAATTATTATATTTTATATTTTTTCACTTTTAATGCTCAATATTTAAGATAAAATTAACAATATTGACAATGAAAGCGGTTTTCCTCCTTTAAAATGCTAAAAAAACCTCTTATTTCGTGCGATAATAGGAGTTAACGGCGTAGCTGCGTTCGAATATTTTTTATCCTGTGTGGTAAAGGTTAATGAAACTATAAAACAAAATGCTCTTTTCTGCAGGGAGTCCAATTGCTCAAATACTACATAAGCCACCAACCTAAAGGTGGTTTGTTAAGGGTTCCCGCACTACCCTCGGGGATGTGTAGTGCATACAAGAAAAAAAACTGTGCATTACTAAAAATTCTGAAAAACAAATATAAATTAAATAATTGGATCAGCACAAACGGAAAAATTATTTTACAATCAGCGCCATCTGGGTACCAGTAGAGACTTTAATTATTTAGTTCTAAAAACAACCATAACAACTCACCGCTGTACCCATGGCGCTCTTGCTTATTTGCCGCATCGACCTATTCACAATACTCTGTTCCGTATTTAAGCTAGTGAATTACTCAAGTCATATAATTGGCTATTTACTGAATTGAAAATTCCTTTCGGTTGATCCGTTTTGTATGGAGTCGTTACCCATGCTGTTTTTTAACAGAATAACATTAGAAAGGTTTACAACTGCGTGTAAATCATTGAAGTACCTACTTTCTCCTTAATTAATTCGCGAATCTTACTGTTTTTAACATGTTGATTACATGACTGTTCTTTAAATTTGGTGCATGGATTGGTTTTTGATTTGGGAAAAACAAAAAGCAATTGGCAGAACTATTTCCCATGTTAACCTTTAATAAAAAAACAATAAATTAATTATGCTCAATCATAGAAAGTGTTCTTCAAAAGTCCATACATTTTTTATATGGTTAAGAAGGTATTATTCTGCGTTGAAACTTAAACTTTAAAAACACTATTAATAGTACTTTAAAATTACAAAAAAATACACCATAGAATCATATAAACGACGGATTTAAACGTTGGTTAAAGAAAGTACATATATTATATACGATTGTGTAATATCATTGGTAACATCATAATCTAAATCTATAGCTACTGCACGCCACTGATTACCCTGAATAAAAATCTGGATCTTCAAATGTTTCATGATTAATCATCTGATGGTATACCTACGTGTTGCATAAAAAATGTGAAAGTATGTACGGTGTGCAGTCAATGCAGTGCAAGGTTAAAGCCACGCCGCTTTCTGTGCCGCAGTCGTGGAAATAATATCGGTACGGAACGGACATTATAAAAACCTAATTGACAAATCGGCCAATTGTGCCAGGGGATTATTTGTTAAGTGGAATTAGTCTCACTGTCAGGTCAGTTGTTGGGCAAACGGTCCGAGTCGATGTCTGCCCTATCACATTGTTATTTCGGACAGTTGCACGGAGCCGAGGTGATGAGGCTGATGCTTGGAGAAACTGACGAGCCCATGATTTGAATTCTTAATCCCCTCGCACATGACCGAATTCTGAATCCCCTCGCATATGACAGTATTCAGCGTAATATTCAAATCGCCCATTCATGCAATTCAAAAATAATTTTACACGTTTTACAATTTTATTTACAGTCTAATCAAAATTTTGTAGAATGTTACATTTTTTTTGACATTGGTAGCAATAATTGCCCACAACTAGTGTTGGGTAAACCATTATTGTCACTGTGATTGTATTCGATTGTAATAATCAGTTACCAATCATCGTTACAGTCACCATCACAATAACAATTTAACATCGCTACCCACAGCATGGTCGATATTTCTTTTGAACAGTTGAAGTCCTCCTCTGCGACAGCACTGTATATATTACGGCTATTGGATAATATACAGTGTTGTTGCAGGTAAGATCACTTACAGATTGTGTGAAATAGTATATTAATTTATTTTATATGATATATTAACCATTCGACGCCCGAGAAGATATACAACGCTTATGCACTCATAACACAGATCTGCTCAAAAACAATATATAGTGTTGTTGCAGGGGTGGTCATTATTGAATTAAGGTATACAGCTGACAAAATCAACTTAGTTGATTACTTATCTGTTCAACGAAAATTGGCTATCATCACTTGTTTACTGCGGTCTGGAAAAGCTCTACAGTAGGCTGGCCAAATCATTGGGCTTGGTTATTCATACATGACTACATACACTTCGTGGCCAATAGTGGCCTCTTTGGTGACCGCTGAGAGAGCTTTCCTCAAAACAAACAACACTACCTTTATTCGTCTATAGACAAGAATAAACATAAAAATTCTATTTGAAATCGCATAAAAAACATAACCAAAAATCGTTATTTTGACATTTCGGAAAGTGTTTAATTCTATGGAATACCATGGATACTATATATAAGAAAAGATGATAGATGTCATTAAATATATAAAATATAAAATATTTACCTGGCCGTTTAAACAAGCACTATACAGCTATAATGACACTGCATCCAAGACGTCCAGAAAGTCATTGAAATAAACGGGGAGACGTAATATTATTATGGATATTCACGTTCTTCCAGGACTTCCAGCAATAATTACTCATTTTAATTAGTCATTTCTAGTATCTGAAATTTTATTACTTACTTACCATCGTGCTGTTTCGGCAATGATAGAACGTCTAAATCTTCTGTCCTGAAACACTTACTTATCTACTTTCGCCTTATCTTTTCAAGCATGCTCGTGAATTGTAAGATTTTCTAACAGGATCATCTTGCATTATCTGGTTTATCTGATCACGCAGAGCATATCGCGCACGTTTCTATTTTTGGTGTTGTGGTTATTTATAGTACACGCGAAGGCAGAACCATTAAACAGTATTGTGTAGTACGTCTTCTCCAATGTACAACTACTCAGGTATGCACTTATCTGTGAGTGTGTTGTCTTGATCTAGATGACTAGCACTTTCTACTTCATTGAAACAAGTTCTTCGAATAGATTCCCCTAGGCACCAGACTAATATCATGGTGTATGGTAGATGAATGCAACGATGATTTTTTTAAGCTCAATTATATTATATTTAAAAACGGATAATTTCAGTTTTCGTAGTCCAATATTGTTACCATATTATCGATTTATTTGATCTTTTGTAAGGAATATATTTTTGTTATAGTGAAGAGTAATAGACAGAATTGCTGTTACTGGGCCCTGCGAGCGGCTTTGATGTGTATATTATTTGATTAAACATAATATTATTAAATACATTATGATGCCACCTTCACTGGACTGTATCCGTATTGAAACAAATATAATTTTCATCTAGATAGATGCTATTTTATAATTTTTCAACAGTAAAAAATTTAAAGACCATTTTTAGAAATATATAAATTTTTTAGTAAAAATTTCATTGCAATCTGACAAATATGGCAATATACATAAGAAGATGTATTATATAGATATGTATAAGGTGAAGTTGGATAAATGAGAATGTGTGTGTGTCTAGACAGAAAATTTGGGCGTTCTACGTCGCCGAAACGGTACGAAGATAAGTAAGTAATAATCAAATTTCAGGTAACAAAATGAATAATTAAAATATTGTACGTAAGTATTTATTTTTAAATAATTTAATACGAGTATCGTAATCAATTTAAGTTGATATTGTGCTCGAAAAATTTAATTTAATAATAAAATTAATATCGACCATGTTTTAGAGAAATTATCTATTTGAGACTTTTACACACTGCGTGTGGTTACCGCATTTTGCTTGAATAGCAAATAAGTCAATTGGTGTAAGCATCGTTTGATTGGTAGGAAAATCATCTTGTTCAAAATTTTTAAATTTCAAATGATTTTGGACGACGTAATTAAATGTCACCTTAATTGCCCAAAGCAATGTAAAAAAAATGATCTATATTATTTATTAAGGAATGCTTCAATTTTGTTTTACAAATGTACATGTTTAAAAGTAAGAAAGACATAATTAATTTCTACGCTACTGTTTTTTAACAGTTTTTTTAAGAAAGGCTACTTGCGCAGTAAATCTAAAATACCATAATAGCCAGAATAGGCTAAACCAAATATATTAAACTTTTGAGAGAACGGAAACGTAATGCATTTGTTTTTGTGATGTTGCGAACTTAAATAATTGTTGGCTCTCGATTGTCGATACAGAGTGAATATTATGTTCCAGGTCGATGTTATTTTTAAATAATTTGAAAACAAAACACAATTTTTTAATTTTTTTACTATTTATCAATTATTTGGTTCATTACAATTATGCATGTAATTTGACATTATTGTTGGCTTATTGGTACCTTTCCTTTCAAGTACCTTCACAGAAAATAGTTCTGAGCCATTAATTCTGGTGATCGAGGAGGCCAATCGATATCGCTTCTTTTTAACATTATACGGCCGGGAAAAATTTCTCGCAAAATTTCAACCTGAGCTCGTGCTGTGTGTGAGGAAGCATGTCAAACCAAGCGTGTTGCAGGCCCAATCGATTCAATTCGGCTATCAATAAATTTTCCAACATGTGACGATAGGGATCACCATTAATGGTTACAGAACTACCATCATTATTTAGATAAAATGTTTTAACAACTTTTAACACATTGTTGAAGTGATAGATACTTTATAATAAATTGTAATCAGCTACTCTTTACGACTACTAAATACAAACTGACAAATATTTGCGAAATCAAAATGGCGGCCATGCAAAATCGGCCTGGAATATAATATTCACCCTGTACATGATCGCGTAAATTAGAGCAACAGCCGAAAGGCACTTGGCGAGAAAGTAAAATGATCGAAAGTGGGCAACTAGGAGATGGAAGAAAAACTACGTACGACCAGCGCACGTAGGAATGTTGCTGGTGAAGAATTCTAAGGGTCTCGGAGATCAGATGATACGGATATAGGCATGAGAAGCGTAACGCTATTTGTGGTCATCTAAAGAAATGGCCTCGATAAATTGAATTTAGCTGTTTATTTTATTTACGGTTATTTTATTTCGATAACTTTACCTTATTTTTGTGTGGCATTATTGATAAAAAAAAAACGTGAAAAAACATTACGATATTTCAAAATCACAACAGTCGATATTTTATGCGAAATTAAATTTTGTATAATTGTTTTTTTCCATTCAATACATAGTGTATTATAATTGTTTTAAGTTATTGAACTTGTAAATCTGAATAATTTAAGTAAATTATTTGATTATCGGTAAGTCATCCGTCTGATGATAAAGTAATGATAAATAATAAGGCATTGATGTGACATAAACTACATTATAATTATTACTAATGATAATAAACAAGTATAATGATAATAATTTATAAAAATTCGGGTGTCTACAAATTAAATGGCAATGATTTCGATCATTTTTACATAGGTAAAAATAGAGGATCACTTGAGATGTCTAAATAGCAACAACTATTCTGAATTCTCCAATCATTTTTTAGAAACAAACCATTCTTTTGACATTAACAAGGGTTAAGAAACTTTTTACACAAATACCAGGGGTTTACAGTTAGATAAATTAAAAATTGTAGAAATAAGAAAGAGTATTGATAGCAAATTAAACATTATTAATAACCGAATCCCTTTTAAAAATAGCCACCTTTTAAATTTGTTTTCACAGTAGTTCCTAGTTAGTAACTACCCTTACCCCTCCCCTTTTTTTTTCATCTATCGCCACTTATATTTGCAGTTTTGTTTATGTCTATACTTGTAATTTTAATTTTTGTATAGTATACATTGTATCCTGAAGAAGGGACCGTTGGTCTTGAAACATGTTGATTTATCAATAAACAGTGCTATAAACAAAGTGTGTTTTCTTATTATTAATATAAAATATTCCCACACAGTAACTTCACAATTAATGAAGAAGATATTTTTACAGAAATATGTATTCGTTAGTTCTACGATGTATGGCATTTTTTCTCAGTTATGATTTGAATTAACTTCAAGGTCAGTCACCCCGACCAGCCGAGCTGTCAGCTGGGCAGGTATAGTTCTGAATATATTACACATTATTGTTTTATCATCTGGTAGTACAATGGGAGGTTATGTATTTCGTAAATACCTTTATGCTACAATTATTTTGAGATTTCTGGAAAAAATAATACATACTAATTGCGCCGAGTAATCAAACAACATTATTTAATGATAACGGAGCGTGACGATGCTATCTATAAAGACAGTGGTGTACAAAATTTTGAGGACTTCTTAAAATAAACATTTTAAATTTGTATTAAGTACGTGCAAAATTTATATTATAAATTTCTCATGTATTTCTTGAAGCATTGTAGAACGACAGAGGACACAGTTGAGCGTTCGTGCAAATATGCTGTCACGGTGTTTCTACCGATGCAGTAAGGATGTGAAGAAAATCCTGTTTAAATCGTTCTTCACCAGCATGTATACCTGCGAGCTATAGTATACAAGCGAGTGACGTGCAACTGTCTCTGAATTCGTACAGAATACTGTTCGGATTGGCGCGTTATTGTAGCGCATCTACAGTGGTTGACAAAGGCCGTATATATGGAATCGTTCCGTTTCTGAGACATTGAGTTGCGGACGTAAAGCTGCGGCTGGAGCTCAGCATCGACTCTCTAGTGTAAGTGGCGCTCTCATGGAAAGCTGGTTGCTTGACCAGAGAATGGCAACGACTATAGAATACAATAATAAGAAGATATAATAATGGCCGTGACTGAAATGTAGTATTTATATACATATATGTGAACTTTTTATTTATTTATATTTTTTTGTTTTTATTTTCATAACATAAATAATATTTTGTAACATATATAATATGTATTATCTTTATGGCGAATCGGGTCTTCATAAAAAAAAGGAATCACGCTGGAATAAACGTATTATTATTAATAAACTCTTTCTTTAGATATCTGGAATTCTTCAGAGCACAGTGCATTAAAAAAAATTAAATTCTAATGTACAAGCATAAAAAATTAATTATTGTTTTATGTAAAACTACTACAAGTCTTTACGTGTACTTCAATTATAAAACAAATGTAAAAAATATTTCATTAATTTTCTGATTTTAACTGAAAACGATTTAGAGCGATCGAGTAATGTTACTTTGAACAAAAAACGATTTTCTCTACGAGAAATAGCAAAAGAAGTCAAACGATATCTTTCCGCAGTTAGAAAGCTTTTAAAAAACCAATAACAGATAAGTATACGATATTTTATTAACTTCTAATCATAACATACGAGTACATTGACCTGACATGCTTCTTCTGAAGTGGCTCTTAATTTTTGAGCAACATTGTATAATACTCAATTAGCAGAACAATACAGGTAGTGCATTAGGTAGTACAGGTTACCGTCAGCTTGGCTCATTAGCTCATCAACTCATTACGATTGGCAATATTTTAAGTCGTTAACTCATCAGCTGTCGATTTGGTTGTACTTAGTTTATATAATCGAAGTAGAGAGTAGAAAGGGCAGTGGCTCTCAAACTATGCATAGAAATAAAAATATTTATATAGTATAAGATGAAAAATGCATCCAATTTCTACAATATAGTAATATGATGTAACAGTTTACGAAACTTAAATTAAAACTTAAAATTGTATTTATATTTATTATTATTATACACGCTCTATTCAGGCATTAATATAATTTGTAAAATAACAACAAATTTCATCAGAAAGGCAATACAAAAAAATCTATATACTGTCAGCATGTCCTTTCACCCTTTCACAATCAAAATTTAAAATAAATACAAAATGTAAAGGAAGCAATATATACGTCACCATTGAGTTAAGACACAAAAAATTGTAATAATGCAGTCTTACAAAGAGTTAAATTTACAGCTGAAATGTCGACTACCTTCGCATATTCATTCCCCTAAAAATGCATTCTAGGGACTGCGAAGTTAACTAATGCATGAGTTCTGACATTACCACTGTAAAAGAACAAAATAAATTGTGTCTTGATGACTTCAATGGTGCGTGAAAGGTAAGCAGACCAACAATCTGGGGGCAGTTTATCATACCATTGGTAATCCTGTATGGAAATATAAGGTCGGTCATCGTACGTCTCACTGACAATTTTAACAATTTAATACGGCTAAGGAGATAATCATAATTGATATCTTCAGAGCGTATATTTAATATAAAATTGACGAATCTTGGAAACTTTCTATGGTTCTTATATTTAACTATGATTAAACCTTTGTTACGTGTCTTCGTCAGGACTGGCATACAACTTAACAATTCCATACAATTTAAACGACATACTACGGGGTGTAGACGTAATCTTCGTAAGAGTGGGGAGGTGATTGACACGAAGACATTGGAATAGGGAATATATTAAATAGCTCTTTGTTTGTAAAATTAACACAGTGGTTTAAACAAAGTGAAATATAAATACAAATTTAAATTATGCTTAATTACAATGTTAACGCTGCATACATCAACAATAAATTAAAACTACTGTAAAATTCTTAGTCAGTTTTTTCTGATCACCTAACGAAGATACAAGGTAGTGATGAATACACGAAAATGTTAATAAATTCAAAAATAATAATTAATATGTAACATAAATATTTTATTATACATTATAAATAAATGATGACAGGACTTATGATATCATTTATTTATAATGTATATGTATATGTAATGCATCAATAATCACTTTGGTTTGTTTCTAACTATTGCAAACAATCATATTTTATCTTCTTATTGCCGAAAAGGGACACTATAGACTTAAGATGTAGTCTTAAAAACCAGGAATCGGTCCATAAACGGCAATATGGTTTCAAATATAACGTTAAAAATCGTGTTTAATCCTGTCTCTACAAGATTTAAAAGCGCGGCCAATTACGCTAATGGCTTGATGTGGTACGCAAAGCTTGGCGTGTTAACACGTTCATGGGATGTCTAGTCAAAATCGACAGGACATTCCTTCAACCTCAGTGTTAACACAAGGAATAGGGAAAGGGAAGGGTGGTAGTAATTTATTACAGGGACAAAACGATAATGGCTCAAGGGAACCACGACTTATCTGAATTTTCTTGCTCTCCTCAGCTCAGCTCTCCTTAACTTCAGGAAATTTCTTCGATGATTAACACGAAGCACCGTGTATCACCCAATATTGATTGCAAATCTTCAGCACGCACTGCGAGAAACCGAATACACAATTGCAACAGTAACTGGTGGGAAAAATAGATACAGTAAACCTAATGGAGCATCCACACGCACAAGCCCATCGGTGATCTATGGATCTGTCATAAATACCGAACACTTAAAATGTCTTCTGCAATTACTTCACCGTAAATATGATGCGAGTATTGCGTCTCACATAGGCATAATAAATCCATGTTGGATCTTTTACCTGCTGCAAATATAGGCCAGATACTTAAATCGCAAATTTATTTCATTGTATGGTGTAATTCAAATAAAAGTTTAAAACAAATTGAATACACTATTGAAAAGGATGCAGGACATTCTGGATTTTTTTTAGCTTGAATACTTTTATTGTAGATTATAAAATATTAATGTATGAAAAGTTGTATGGATGTTAAAATAAACCATCATTAAAAATTTGGAAGTATTTGATACGTGGCTGTATCGATGTGTGGTTAAGATCTTCGATGCCTACGTCACGATGAAGAGGTTGTTAAACGCATGAACAAGTCAAGATAACTAATAAAAACTCTCAAACGAAGGAAAACTTCATAGGGTGAGTCGAGCTAAGTGTATCTGTGTCATCTAATTGCAAAACAAATACGATCTCTTATAACTCATTATGCTGGCGAAGATATCTAGAAGGCAGCAGAATCGTTATGGATGGATACAAATAAAACAATGTTATAATTTTACTTGAGTTTATTAGCACATTTCGAGTTTCGATAAAAACAGTATGTCTCATCGGCAGGTGAAGTATTAAACTAATTACACACAAATATACATTGAAAAACATTATTTTATTTATATCCATTCATTATGATGAAACTCTACAAAGTTAATGCCGATTCTATCAATAATATAGCAGAATCGTTAGTAAAAAGAGATTAACTTAACTACTTACGCTTTGTGACAAGGTTACCTTCACAAATGACTCAATGCCCTAAACGCCGCTGATCTTATACATCTTGCACATGATAAATCAGCATACTGCTTACTTACTTGATCATCAACCTTCGATAAAATACGTTATGTGAATTAATAACGTGAGACTTAGACCCACGAGAAGCCAGTGGCTGATAAAATTATCAGTAGTCAAACCGTAGTTTTCACAAAATTTTGACCCGAATTGAATCAATAATATTATTTTCGTGCCTCACTTTTTTCTTGACCTGTCCCAAAATAAAATAATTGGCAACCAATCCTTCTTCATCTATCATATTTCGTGTTATTAGCAGACTTTATTTCTTCATACACAATATACCCAAACTAGCAGAAAGCAATCGCTGAAAGTAAAGCGATAGCTTTTGCTATGTAGTTGTCAAAAGTAGTTGCTGGGCAGTCGCATCCAGTGTTTTTTGTCATCCCTATTTTTCAATGTTGAAATCTCTCCAAACACAAATGCACTAACGCAAACAAGTACCCAATTAAATGATTAAGTATATAAATATAAATGATTTAAATATGTTTTTAAAGAGAACATATTGTTATTGTGAAG
Organism: Eubasilissa regina; assembly: GCA_022840565.1. Classification (NCBI taxonomy): domain Eukaryota; kingdom Metazoa; phylum Arthropoda; class Insecta; order Trichoptera; family Phryganeidae; genus Eubasilissa; species Eubasilissa regina. Next base: position 6,174,460 of record JAINEB010000003.1, read on the forward strand.
TTGCAGTTTTTTCAGAACATAGTTCTGTGGTATTTTAATACGAATTTAATGTATCAACTAGAAAGATATACAGAAAAAACAATTTTTCGAAAATTATTTTAGTTGCTACCGAGAGTTGAACCTGGATCTTTTCCTATCTGGGGAAATACGTTACCAGGCCAATAGAGTAAGTTTTCGACAAATTTTCGAACTTCTATGCTGCACCTTTTTCAAATTGATTCATCTGTTATTCCATTCATAAAATTTCCCCGGATAGTAAAAGATCCAGGTTAGCATTCCGTTAGCAATAAAAATATTTTTTCGATAAACTGATTTTTTCTGTATATCTTTCTAGTTGATACGTTTAATTTGTATTTAAATATGTGATTTGCCATCTCGGCGATATAGTGCGGCATTCAACTGCAACCCCGCCTGACGGTTTTTTAGTCTTGCTAAATATAGCGGTTCGTGTCTCAGCTAAAGTGGTGGTGGTAATTTGCGTTTCTGGGGTAATATAAAAAATATTTTGGAGAAAGTTGAATCAATACATCCGTGTTGTTCAATCAATTAACACATCAGACTGTTGCAGTTTTGCAATGTGTATTTGTACAATCGTGTTCATGTGTGTAACAAAGTATTTCATATTCCGGTGGAGTAATCGCATTCGGTGCTGCTCAGAGTATCGCGCGGAAGCGTAAAAACTGCTAAGGTGAGTCGGGGTAAGTGCATCTATGAGGGAATAAGGTAAGTCATCTAAGTGCCCAAATACTGTTTGAAATTTGATTACAGTGCCGCAATCTATTAGGAAATGTAATAAATCAATATTTGAATAGAAAGTCCAGAGATGAAAAATCCAAACATTGCTGTGCTTGTAATACCATTTCAAATTATGACAGTTGCTTGATGTCAACTTGCAAGTTGCGTATGCCATTTCAATCTTTTGTATATCTCGATAATATTTTGTGCCGGAAAGCTGATATTAGATAAGTACCTTTATTTTGAGTTTTAATTTGTGATGTGTATATTAGTTTTGTGATTATTTTCGCGGATTACTATTTATAAGATCAGATACACTTACCCCATAAATTTTACACCGCGGGGGAAGTGCATCTACTCAGTGGTTGGTATGGTACCCCATTTATTATCGTACGGAAACTTTCTCAATTGGTGATGTGTAGACAGTTCCATTATTTTTTAAAAATAATTAACCAATTTTAAAAACAATCACTAAGATATGTCGCACTTTCCCCGTCTAAGCAATTTTACTATTTTTTTTTTTGAACTTAGCACGTTTTACGTATCATTAAGGACTAAAATAACTTATTCATTAAAGCAGACCAGTAAAGATATTTTCATCATATTAACAATTTGTCATAAATAATATAACTAGATGCTCTTGCATCAAATTTGGGGTAAGTGCATCTACTCGTCCGATTTTCATAAAAAGCTTTCAATGTCAGTTATCGTAAAAGGTTACACAACGATTATCAAAGACTTAAATTTGGAAATGGTTAATTATCATTCTGTCAAAGTTTTAAAGTCACAACATAATCTTATGAAGTTTGACAACAGTTCAAAGTTTATGTCGATGATTTATATGTCGCACTTACCCCGATTCACCTTCCGTTTTTGGTTTTTCTGTGGTATTGATTTTTAATTTACTGTAAATTATTTTTTGCTTCTTTCGTACTGACACACGCTCGCCCCATTTGAAACGAAATACACTTTCGTGAACGAGTGCAAGATATTGATACATGCAAATTGAAAAATATATTTTATATAAATATATTAAAATATTTGACCACTTAAATAATGAATGAGACAGGAATAGAATGTCACTACTGTAGTATTTCACCAGTTCAATGTTCAACGGTGAAATTCGCAGTGGCGTTCATGACGGAACAAAAGAAGTATAGACCGACCACAATTGCGGTTGACTGACTTTGCTGGAGTAGGGCACAGAATCAGGAATCGTGGAAAATGAGGTAGACCTATGTTCAGCAATGGATGCAAACAAGCTGAAGAGCTTAAGAAGATGAATCGTCCGTGACGGTCCCTCATGACTGAGAATCGCGATCGCTATAAACTCCCGCCCTCTTGACTAAGCCTCTCTACATTTCTCGGCATCCTGCAGATCTGTTGCCTTTTCCACTCGGTCGGTTCAACGGGTGGGGGATCATATTCCTCTTCCTCTTAGTCTTTCAACGTGACCCACCACAACAAGTTTTTCTAAGTTATCTTCCCTTCTTGTAAGATGCTCAAAAAATTGAAGTATTCATCTCAGGCAAATGGTTGAGATCTTTGTCCTTGATCTTCAGTTCCTGCAGAATGGAGACATTCGTGCGTTTCGCCCTGTGTCTCCAACATCAATCCGTCTTTTCTCTCTAGCCTCCAGGGTTCATGATTCGACAGCATATAAAAATATATGAAGAAAACGAATAAAATTCTTAAAAAATACGCAATGATTTTTTTAATGAAAACACATCAATGTTATAAAGTTGCAGTTTCAGAATGTGGTTCTGCGATATTTTTTTTAATACAAATTAAAAGAATCAGTTAGAAAAGTATACAGAAAAAAACTATCTATCGAAAAAATATTTTATATATTAACTGATACGTCTATAATCGGTCTCCACGTGATTTTGTCCTCTCAATCTTCGTTATGTCCCTCCCAAATCTCAGATAATTTCGTCTACCCATCAATTCTTTTGGAGTCATCTATTTCATTTTTTAGTCTCGTGCATACATCTATGTTCATATGTGCATCTTGGAATATAGGTCATCCATTACCAAGTACGTATTTAAACAGTGACAATGACATCCTTCACCTTGGTCTGCGCTCTAATTTACGTATTCCCTTTTCCATCTCTTCTATAAGTTAGATAACATACTGGGCGTATAAGAAGTTATAGAGAGATGTGAGGTATATGTGCTGTCGTTGTAACTAACATTTTTGATCTGAAACAATTAATAAATACTATATGCTAGTGCGTTAGAATCCTAGAGGTTATGAATAAAAGTGTATATTGGGCGACACTTATGAAACCATCGAACTCTTACCAAATATTATATGTGGTGGATAAAGAAAAGTGGAAGACAGTCGGGGAGGCCTTCATACACCAGTGGATAGAAGTGTTGTGTAAAAAATGTGCTACACGCTAGTGACTGTGTAGGGTCTGTTTTTTGTATGAAGCTCCTTAAATTTTAATAAGAATTATACCATTCTCTAGGTATAGATAACCTACATTTCAACTAGAATGTATATTTTAAACACTCAATAGATAAAAATCTAATTGAAATTCGTTTTATTAACAAAATAAAAAACAATAATAATAAATTAATTAATGCTCGATTGGTATAATAGTAGAATGCGAGTCTAGTGGCAGATGTGCATTCTGGTCCCGGTTGATTATGATATTAGTCGTATTACTGTAGCACCAGCGCTCAGCTTAATAAAAAAAATCGAGTGTGTATAATAATTAGTACTCTTACAACAAAAACATTTTATTACCTTTATTTTTGATATTTTAAAATTTAGTTGTTATTAAACGGTTTCTTTGCATTGTAGGTAGGTACTAGGTTAATATCAGTTTTTGATTTCTAAGTTTTAGGTAAGTAGTCAATTTGGAAAAAAAAAATTACCTACTTACCGGGACATGAAAGGACATTTTATTTACTTTTATTTTCTTTTGTCAGTATTGCGGCGTAAAACGTAAAATACGTTTATAAGTACTAAATGGAATATACAATCGCTATGAAAACGAGTTTGACGTATTATAAACTAATAAACAACATTTACCAGTACGTTATAATAGCCGAATAACTGCAAGACTCTTCCTTTCTAAATTGACTCAGTTTTTAATATATATTTTCAGCATTTTTTTCATTCATTTCTCAAATATCGACCTATAATTTCAGTTATGAAAAATGTACTCGTATGAGTGAATACATATTACGAAAAAATATTTATTGCGCGAAACGTATTATTATGTAACAGTGTAGGCTGTAGGCATTCAATTTGAATTTAATTAAATATGTACATTTAGTCAATTCTACTTTACAAGAGATCGTTTTTTAATATCTCGAATTGAATTTTGATGTATCAAAGAATTTTCATCTCCTTTTTTTTTTTTTTTTAAATAGGCAATCCACCCTTCAAAACTTTATTTTATAGAAAAAAGTACAACAATCTTACAGAATAGGAAATATTATATTACAAGTTCAAAAAATTTGTTATCATATATATCAAATGTGGCGAGTTAAGGAAAAGAAGATGACACAAGTTAACCGGGAGTTGAAAATTACTTACTGAAAGATTACTGTAAAAAAACTTGTGATCCGCAATGGACAAGCAAAAAATATATGGTCAAGGGTCTTCTTCTAGGCACCACACTCATACATTTAAAAATCTATTAAGTTTAATATGAATAAATGCGAGGCTACCTGGCAACGCCCAATTCCCATTCTAGAGATATTTGATATTGCTGGAGAACCAGGGAGTGCGGGGAATAGATATTTTAATTATTTTAAGTCGATTACCCTTATGATTATTTGAATTCATCCATTGTGCAGTCCAGATAGAAGTCATATGTTTTTTACCATATCAAGTCTGTCATACATCGGGATAAAGAATTAATGAGAGAAAACTCCAGAAAGAGTGGCCTCCTTAGCCAGTTTATCAGCACATTCATCTCCACGAATTCCCTTATGTGCAGGAATCCAAGCGAATGACACCTGTTTATTGTTGCTGTCCATTAAATAGACATCTTCTGATGGAACAGATTATCTCATTGTCTAGCCAAACTTTCATATTAGCAGAGAGGGATTCATTTACTTTACATTTTATAATAAAATAGATAAGATTATTAAGGAAAACACATTCTTATTGTGAAGTTGTTATTATCCGAATTGGAAATGAAGATCCAGGTTCGAATCCCGGTGACGCTAAAACAATATTTTTCGACAAAATTGATTTTATATGTATATATTTATAATTAATACATTAATTTAGTATTTAAAATATCACAGACCTATGTTCTGAATAATTACAACTTCACAATAAGAATGTGTTTTCCTTAATAATATATGTTGTATCAACGTGTCCAAAATTTAATAAAAATGAATTGATAATTCTGGCGTCTGCAAGTCGGTTTACTCAAAGGTATTTGAGATTCTGTAAAAATAATGTAGATGGCTTTCAAATAATGGAACGACTGGTGTATTAATTTGAAAAATGTAACATATAGTTTCGAAAATTTGTCAAGAAAAATACTGGCGTTATAGCACAAAGGTAGTGCACTTCCCCGGATTGGAAATGAAGATCCAGGTTCGAATCCCGGTGACGCTAAAACAATATTTTTCGACAAAATTGATTTTATATGTATATATTTATAATTAATACATTAATTTAGTATTTAAAATAGATAAGAATTTACATTTCAGGTTACACGTATTTAAATTCTATAGAATAATATTGAGATAATCATAAAATGAATTCCGTAAGTTATTTTCGCCGTATAGTAAACAACCCATAATTTAAAAACATATTACTGTATAAATAAATAATTAATAATGATTATTTTATTGCCGTATAAAATATGTATGCAAGTCAACAACCTAGATACAACATGATTCCCTGCGTCTCTGTACACGGAGACAAAGAAGTGTCACACTCTATTGAACTCTGTAATCGCTTATGTAGCTGCAATTACATTACATTGTTCTGCAAACTGTGTGTCTAGTTATACACAATTGAATTAACATTATATGTTAAAGAAAGTAAAAAAATGTTTTCTTATCACATCATACCTCACCGAGGAAAACGGTTATTTTTTATTTATTTATTAGCCATACTAAATAGATTGTACTCGTCTAACGTCCTACGATTTATATTAAAAATATTAATATACTTTATTAAGGAGAAAACATAGGTCTGTGATATTTTAAATACTAATTAAATTAATTAATTAGAAAAATATACATATAAAATCAATTTTGTCGAAAAACGTTATTGTTGCGCTACCGGGATTCGTACCTGGATCTCTTTTCCAATCTGGGGAAGGTGCATTACCAACTATGCTACAGCGACAGTACTTTTGACGACAAATTCTCGAACCTACATGTTACACTTTTCAAATTATTACATCTATCGTTCCATTATTTGAAAGCCATCTACATTATTTTTACGGAATCTCATATACTTTGAGCAAACCGAATCTCGGTAGCGCAACAACAACATTTTTCGATAAAATTGATTTTATATGTATATCTTTCTAATTAATAAATTTAATTAGTATTAATATATTTGAAAAAAATGTGATTTACCCTGGACAAGTGCCTGGCCACAGAGTGGTAAGTCAGAGGGAACAGACTCAGTATCATCCCCTTGCAATGCTGAAATTTTATGAACAACAAAATCTTCTACTACATGCAGGGCGAAGTGCGAAGACTAATTTCCATTAGTTTCTTTCTAGGAACCGGCGAACGTCCTCTTTATTGTTTTCCCGTGACGTCAATATGTCTTGCTACAGACGTTCTTATATTTGATGTTCCTGGATACATTTCGTTTGTTCTTCAGGCTCCAGAGCTTAGTCAACATTCTTGTTCCTTGGCTTGTGTGATGCATGATTGAACTCCATCATATATTTCCATGTCTGGACGAGTTTATTGTACCCATGGTACATGGATTTTAGAGTAAAAATGTATAGTAGGTAAAAAATTGAATGTTTGTATTAGTTAGTATGCTGTTACGGTGCCTTTGGGCCCTAGAGGATAGGAAGCTATAGGGGCCGCCACCGATCTAGCTCAATCTGGATCTTTAAGTGTGCGTGTGTGTGTGTGTGTGCTTTGGTGTCACCTGCTACCTTAGATGGGATGATAATGGATTCAAGGATAAACTATACTTTTCATATTACACATTTTATTCAAAATAACACAATTTACCCGACATTGAATGAACGTAAAATGTCTTCGCATTTTCTGAAATCAACGTTTCTTTGAAGGAGGTCACTTCGATTACTTATATTTGCCCTGCCGCACTCCCGCGCCAGAATTCATCTCCTGCTCCAGGGAATCGACTAGAGGACATTCCGTTTAAACCATGTCCAGGTCGGCCGTCAGTCGCATGCCGCCTCTTTCCTCGTTGCAGCGGGGTCTCTCCTCAATCCGCGAGTGGACTAGGCCTATATATCTCTGGGTCCATCGCGGTAACAATTACTCATCTTCAATATTTCTCCTCGCGGGAGCAGCCGCCGACCCGCTCCCTCTCTTTCGTGACCCCTGCTACAAGTGACGTCTTGCTCAGCTGCGTGCCAGAGTCGGATTCTCGTCCCTGATTCGTCCATTTAGACAGCCAATCATCATAAGTCGGTAAAACGAGCTATCCAGACCTCGGCGCGCAAATTCAAAGATCACAATGCATTAAGATTAACAAAATCAGCTTTGTAGTTAAAATCCATTATTTTAAAATTGTTAACTTTGTTTTATTAACCACTTAATGAATTAATAATACATCTACCGGTTTCAAAAAATATAATTTCCTTCTTCAGAATTTTATTAACTAATCAAAAACATATGTTATATTGTTTCTACAGAATCTATTTTCATAAATTATTGTTTCTCTTTATAATAATTTTAAAGATCTACAGAATATAAGTTCAAAATTTATCGTAAACGTACTTGGTTGATATAGAGGAGTTAATTAACGCATTTCCCCGCACATGAAAAATGTCCAGGTTCGAATCCCAGTAGCAACTAAAATATTTTTTCGATAAATAGATTTTTTCTGTATATTTTTCTAGTTTATACATTTAAATTTTATTTTAAATTTATATTACGGTTAAATCATCGATGCTTTATTCTCCGCAAGCTTCTACAGCATCCGGTGTGATTGTAAATGTAGAATTAGTTTTACCTTGCTCTGTACTCCAGGTCGTTTACGAACCGTATTAAAAATATGAAATACCGGTTTTATAACATGAACTAAATTATTCCAAAACGAACGGTCACTTTCCACGTCGCCGCAGAGCCGGCTGGGTAAAAAATCTAAATGAATTTATCATGAACGCTTGAAACGCACGTCGACACACGATACTACAACACAATCAGGTATAGAAAGGTCTTAGCACAATTGCAAAACATTTAGAACATATTTAATAACGAAATATTTCTGTCGAATTATCGTAAATAATAATTCTCTGGTCCAATTGGTTCTCTGTTAAAATAGTAAGCACGCGTTCGTTAACTAAATATTGTAAATATACTTACTCTGTATTCTCAGAACGATGGATTAAAATGTTTTATTATAGTTTGTGCTTCTAAAATTTGCGACTCAGTGAAATATCGGAAACATATTCAGTGAAATCTCTATCGATCGTTCCTCGAATAATCGTATCATTTTATATCGGGGGGCATTTTTTTTTAGTTACACCACTGAGTATCGTACAAAATATAGGTATATGATCCGATCACTTTTCAATGCGAACACAAATCTAAAAACGAAATACAGTACCATTTATCATAAAATTTGAAATTCCTTAAGGAAGCCCTTAAGGGCTTCGGACAAATTATATTATTCTCTATTTCATGTAGGTTCCTATATCCGATGGTATTACAGTGAAATCTCGATTGATCGTTCTTCGAATAATCGTTTTCCCGTATGTATCGTTTATTTCTTTCAGCCCCGAATTAATTTCATAACAAAACACCTAAAATAGATCGCATGGAGCGTTCCTCTTTGCATTAATCGTTTAAATTACGCAGCATAATGCGAAATGCTTGGTTTCAATTAAAGGCACTCGTGAACAATGAGCGGAACCTTCAGAGAGAGAGATAGTGCTACTACTGACTGCCGTTTGACATTAGAATACAAAGTTTAATTAATTGTTTTGTAAATTGAGTCAAAACTCTGTTTTATTCCACTACACTTTTTAATGTGTTAAATGATATACGTTTTCGGGAACATTTTCCCATTGTCAATATTATAGTTTTAATTATATTTTTTTGTTTCTGTGAAGCATTTTAATTTTATTTTTATTTAAACACATTCATTCAGATGTGAAATGTGTGTCTTTTTTAGAATATGTATTAAACATTTAAATATGAAAAACGTAACTTTTTTCTATATACCCGCATTCATAGTTTATTTCAATAGGTCCCTTCAAAAACGATAGATAAATAGGTTATACTGTATATAATATAATTAATTTGACAGTTAATTTTCAAAAGATAATTAAATTAATAAACAGATCAATTATAAAAAATACAAATAATATAATAAAAAGAGTAATCTCATAAATAATATCCTAATATTCTTATGTGTGTCACGCATAGGAAAAGAAAACTGGTACATTACATTCGAATGAAGTGTCAATTTCTTTTGAAATTTAAAAATAATATGTATACGTCTGACTTATTTTGTTTTGAAGACAAATTTTTATACAGGTCCTCTTTCAGGACGGGTTTTAAATAAGCATTCGTTAAAATTATATTAAATTGCAGCCAAAAATTATTGGATGGAGTGACAATAATCGATATAAGGGGGACCCTCGGGGTCTTACATTTAGAAAGATTTCAATTAAGGTGTCTTGGACACATCAGGAACGACTACCGAAATGTATATTCTAGACAAGATAGGAGAGAAGACGGCCGTGGTGTCGCTCCAAACTAATAACACGGATAGACAGCAGCAAAGACAAAGAAAAAATGTTTTGCTGAAAACGAATCGATTACAGGTTCGTATTTTTTTTTAACATGGCATAATCTGGCGATGTGTTCGTTTTGATTATCTATGTAACTTTATGTACATTTGTTGTTGAAGCTTAGCACTAGTCAGATAGTTTGACCCAGTTTGCTGTTTCCATTTAATAGTATCTCGATGCACTTAAATGCACTTGATTGCCTTCGACAGAATGCAGGGATCATTCTGATCTTTGGATGGGCGTTTCATAAAATGACTAAAACATTTTATATTTTTCCAATTTGAGGGTACGCAATTATCAAAATAAAAAACAAAATACGTTTTATAAATTGATAATATCTTTATAATTGTATATAATGGACAGGTTATTTTTATAATTATACTTTATTATTAGTATTTGATAAATAAATATTTATTGGTTGCTAATTTTTATTCAGGGTTCCATAACTTTTTAAAGATGAAAATTAAAATCCTAATTATCGTTAGCAGCGGATACTTTTTTTAAAGGAAGATAATCAAAATTCATTCACACATCAGTAACGCAAATTAAAACAAAAAAGATCAAGATTTTTTTAATCTGTTATATATAATTTTTGGATTAACATTTTGTCATTTCGTAATTATTATTTTCTACCTTACGCTCAAATATGATCTGCGATGTACTGTTCTTGTGGGTTAAATCTGCCGACAGTGGTGCGTGGAGAGTGATTCTCCTATATGTTTTCATTTTGTGCCGTTTTGTTTCCCGGAAGAGAGTGCCTCTTCCTTTCCCCTCGAATCTACAGTCTTCTTGATTGTATTATTTTATATTATATTATCGTAAATATAATTTACTAATAATGTGAGTCAACCGGGGACAATGAGGGAAAATTTTGTTTTGACAGCTGTGCGGTATCACCCTGTCATGCGGGACGCTATCGAACAGTTTAAAAAATACCAATCTTAATTCAAGCCTTGAGCTTATTGCATCGATACCCAATTTAAGCAATATTTGAATATGTCCAAGAATACAGAATTATTGGATTTTTTCCGATAATGGCACTGTTATTAAACAAATATCAGATATCTCATATAGAGACAAAGCTATTTTTTTATTATATTTAACTATTTTACCCCATGCTTCCATATATTTTTCATTAAATATAATTAAAAAATAGCTCTGTCTCTATAAGAGATATCTGATATTTGAACCTAATTTTAGTTACTTGATTCTTAATTCACAGTCTTTCCATATTTTATTTTATTTAAGTTTATTTATATATTCGACAATAAAAATACAATAGTAAAGTTATGCACCCCCAAATAAGAAAGATCTTGAATTATGGGAGTGCCTTTCAATATTTATAAAATACAAGAACAGTACAAACTAGATGTAAGAATTTGTTTACAACTAATGAAAAAAGATAAAAATAAATACACATACATCTATAATAATACAATATTAACAATATATAAAAATGTTTGGAAATTGATCAGATTATAAATTGGGAAATATGTCAAATACATAGTTTATTAATTTTGAAGATCTTTATTAATTCATTATATAACTTATTTTTTATAAACATTTATATTAGCTTCTAATTTAATTGATATTGGCAGTTGGTTATACAGTTTAGGAGCAATGTATGATGCATGTCTCTGTCCTATTCCTAATTTGGACATTTTCAACATAACATGTTCATTAGTTTTACTCCTAGTCTGATATAAATAAAATGAAATAAGACAATTTATCTATTAAGATATTATCTACAGTTGATTCACAACAACTTCAGCTAGTTGTATGCATCTTCAAATTTCCTGTCCACTGTCAGCAGTGTTGTATTGTGATGCATTAACACGATTCACAAACAATATATTAATATTTTAAAATTACAATTAAATTAACTATTTTATAATGACGTGAATTAAAAATATATTTTCATTACTAATGAATCATTTTATATGATCTATGCGATCGATGTTCGATCTATGGCGTACGTTTCTCAAGCGATTGACCAATACATGATTTATGCTGTTATGTACAACTCCGAGAATCCAAAGTTGTGCCACAAGCCTGTTATGATATAACTTTATACTTGTTAGATAATATTTAACCTGTTATGTAGAAAATACCAATTTCCTCGTATTGTTAATATCATTCTTCTCAACGTATAACAATGACAGCGGGTAATTTTGTAAAACAATAAAAAATCATATTTCTCAGTCTCGTAATTCTACGACGCTCTGTGTTCGCGAGAAACTCGTACTTTAAAAAAAAATATTAATATGCAGGCAGAATTTTTTTTCCGATTTAAACTTTTTAGTGAAGATACAGATATCTAAAAAAGATACAGCTTATTTAAATCGATATACTGCTCAATCCTCGATGTGTATGCTCTATGCACGAGGAATTCTGTGGGACCATCAGAAGAAAGCGTGTACTGAAAAGAGAACTACAACTTAACATCTCTGTGATTAGAATATTCCCGAAGAATGTTTTACGGAAATATTTTCAAAATAGCAAAAAAGCTGGAAGAATCAGATTAATGGCTCGCGTCCACGATAATATTTCAATGAGACTTTGATCTCCGAGAATCAGTAAGGAAAGGTAGGTGCATATTAGATGCGTCATTTTAATCCTCGTGCAAAACGTATGGACTGATGATTCATAAATTGCTTCATGCTGAATTGATCTTTATGCGAACTCGAGCCAAATCTCTGATAGAAATCTCATCTGTGGATACGGGGCAGAATACAAATACTTTCGTAGGAGATTCAGCAATAATTGAAATGAATTTGACGGTGATTAGTTCCTGTGTACTAAAAATTTGAACAAGAGGAAGAAATGTTTAAAATACTTATTAATTAGAACAGAAAAGATACAGGGAGAAAATATAATACAAACAAAATTATCCTTCTTATCTTAACAGAGTAGATGTTAAATAATCAGTGGCGTGCAGTAGGCATAAACTTAGGTTATGCTGTTACCGACGATACTAACTAAGTATACAATAGGTAATTGAGAACAATCTTATCAATTTAAAATTAGAATATAATTGTAAATTTATTGCTTTAATTGCTCGGTACCGTACTCTGCTTTCGATTTCGTTTAAAATATTTTCTACGATTTCTCCTTCTGACAACGGATTTCAAATATTTCATTAGCAGTGTTCAAAAACATTTATTTAAATAACTAGCTTTACAATTTTACCATAGTTGAAACTCATAACAGAAATAACTGTATTTTGACATTTGATTTAATATTGGTAATAATCTAACTTAATAATATCCTGAAAAATTCATATTCGCTCTCTTGGTAGATGATTAATATTACGTACTTAGTATGTTTTAGTTGTACACCTCGTACTAAGTAATTCTTATGTGACAATTAAGTATTTATTACAAGAATAATACAAGGATGATACAAGGTATAAAACTCGTATCAAAGTCAACGGTAACGTAGAAAAGAGATCGCGCCTTGCGTGGGTCCCCTATTTATCTCCGCACACACGCACACAGGTACACATCCCGCCCCGGCGGTGCGGCCCTCACACACACATACGTCTATACAAACTCAAGAACATTACAATAAATTATAACCTATAAACTTTATCTACGCAAAAACCGAAATATGGAACCATAGGTTTTAATACACTAAGAACACAAAACGTTTAGTCTATCAAGTAAAATAAATACGTAGAAATGTTATTCAACGCATATTTCAATAACAATTAATCCCTTTGAAAAATGCAGTAAATCCGCAGACTTCAAGATGCCGACATAGATTCAGTATAGAATATTTAATTCAGTTCAATAAGGATTGAAAAAACAAGTTAGGTTCATTCAAGACCTAAGTGCTAGCAAATTGCAAACCAGAATACACATGAAGTTGTTACAAATGGTTCGCAAATAATCCATGGCTAGACAAAGGTCGTGGGTTACGTCAAAGACAAGGTTACGCTAATCCGGGTAATAACGCGACCCCTTAGAACAAGGTTCCAACTAACATTTTGGGCTTATTTGAGTTATTGCGTGAAAAGGGTTCCAATCCATTTTTCTTTATTTCTTCCGTACACACCAATTCTATTTAAAGAATATCAAAGGAACTGAAAGTTCCAACTGCATCAGTTATTTATTTTAATTTATGGATCATTATTGTTCATTTACAATGTTTGTATTTATTTTTAATTTCTCTCATCACAGTAGTCATTGATAATACTAAAAATAAGACCTTAAAACTGATTATATTTTCATACTCAAAACAAAATATACATGAATATATGTTGAAATTCAATCAAGCATTTTGAGCTCATTATCTCAAAACAGTGTCAGATAGAACCTTGTTATTCTGAGAGGTCGAACGGCTAAAATTTTATAATTTTATTCTATTCTAATGATTATTTAATTTATTTTTATTTCCTAGAATTTTTAGTAATGTACAGCATTTTTGCTTGTATGCAATGCACGCCCCTGTAAATAATAGAGAAATAAAATATAATTAAACACAATTAAAAGCCAATAATAGTCATGGAATAGGAATGAAGATACACTTAATAATCTGGTCCATGTTTATATTAAACTAATCAACAAGAATAGTTTGACAAGTGAAGACCTCCTCAGTGAGGTCCACCTGCAAAAACATTAATAATATTGATTGAAGCAGATATTTGTGGCAACAAATATCGAGTGTCTGCAGCCGAGTGGCTGGCGATTGACCTGGAAATGGAATCGAGTTTTCCTTTTGCGCTGTGTCTCCGATAAAAAATTTTGCAATCCGGTTTACGCGTTCTCTGTACTTTATACTTGGTAAATACCTGCAACACCTGTAATGAATGATATATTATGTTTTAAGGTACCCAACTAGGTGAATCAATTTAGGGTCTATTTTCGAGCTATTAAGGTTTGACGACTTTTTTCATCAAATATAACAATCAGTCTATTATATACTCTGTCGTATCGTCACCGGAACGGTACATTACGTCTTTAATTACGATAAATCATTTGAGGTATTTTTTTTCTTTAATTGGTAAAATTAAATTTTACTACTTACATTTCTTTTCTGTTAATAAATTATTTATTCAATGTCGTTAAATAGGTTTTACAAAAGTACTGACCGTGGTCTAGCAACAATCGATTGTGATTGTTTATTTATACCATCATTTATGTAAATCAATTATTTTTTCAATGTTTTTTTATTAGTATTAGAAATTTTTAAGTTTTAGTTTTTTCCTCACAGGCTACATCTATAAATTTTAGCGTCACGTGATCAATTTCTCTCCGTTTGTTTAAATCATCTACGCAAATCATTTTCATCCTATTATGCTGACTTCAGCTTTGTAATTTTTTCTCATATCTTCGTTTTTTGTCATATTTTATAATCATATAATTACACCACTTTCGCAGCATCCGGCAGATTTCATCCTAACCTCAACGGTATTAATATTTTACATACTTACACAATCTTATTTAAATATGTATAGTTTTCATTTCTTTATTGTCTATATTCAAGAGCGCGGAATGTAGAAAATCGAACAGCAGGCAGAACAAAAAAATGTTTTATTTAGCTACGTTTTAAATGTAAATAAATACTATTTAATTATTCATATTTATTTATTATTTATTGGCGAAACTGACGATACAGAATATATTCTGGTTATAATAGTAATTAACAAAATAAGACCAGTTTGTAAATTTCCACAAATATATCTAAACTAATAAAGGTATGTACCTCTACAACAGACTTTACCTCCTTCTATATTAGTTAATTCACTATCCCTAAAAAACAAATTACTTTTGTATAAAGCTACGCGAGCCCCATCTGGGGTTCAAGTAACACAAAGGTTTTAGAATTCGAACAAAACTACATCCTTAGGAGAATCACAAACTCAACCTGATTTGTCAGAAACACAATCATTCAAAGAGATTCAAACAATACATACACGATTTATCTTCAAAATTAATTTCCATCCCAAACCCCTCCATAAACTCAACATCTTCGTCCAATTTCACTTCTTTATCCTATTCTTGATCCTATTGAACTAAATTTATAAAAAAGATTAAAAAACTACATTAACAAAAAAAATGGTTAAAATACAAAATCAAAAAAAAGAATTAACAAATATATAAAAACTTTACTTTAAAGTTAAAATAAAACAATTTCACGATGTTCCCCGAATAGGGTCCCTTATCCCTCCCCCATTTATCAATCGAATCAGAGAGGTAAGCACCTCAATAAGGTTCTTACCGTTAAAATATTTTAAAACATATAAAAGTATAAAAATTGATAAAACAGATTCAAAACTTCTTAAAAATTTTATATGATCTGGTATGCGATACTATGGAGAAAAATGATTGATGATTTCAGAATAACAAAACTAAACGTAGTAAAATTACAAGACATCAAAGATTGTATCGAAAAACTAAACGGTGTTTTTAAACCAGGGCAGTACCAACGTAGAAATTTTTTTTCTCGTGACGGTCTCACGTATTTATAAATGGTTAACTTTGAACAATAAATAATGATATGTGAGAGACAACGAAAAAGTAAGTACTACCTAGTGATGAGCTCAAAATCACGAGCCGTGAGTCAATCACTGATATCTTTGAGTTACACTCACTATCGGTTATTGAATATCTGGGAATATCGTGATTCGCGATTCATTTTTAAAATTTTATTTACATTTGGTTGTGAACCGTTATTTGGTACATGTGCATATGAAACGAAAATATTCATGAAAGAATGATGTTATAATTCGTGATAAGCGCCATCTAGCAGATTCTGCTAAAACTTGAAATGCTGAGAATTTGACCCGAAAAATAATCTCATATTTTGAAGGGTTTTCATTTTCTTTGTGATGTTATTAAATTATATACACTACAATTATATGTGCAAGAATATATTTTTTACGTAAAAGAAATTTGAATAATATTGGTAAATACACTCAAAATTATGTTTTTTTAAAAATTTATTTCTTGTATTGTGATATCGTGCGGCGCACGCGTGTCGGTAATGAAATTGTGATCTCAGTCGCAGTTTTTAATCATTGATATTATCGAATATCAATCACAATCACATCAGTGAGTCAAGAGTAGCATTTTTTCATCACTAGTACTGATAGTGATAAAAAATTACCCAACGGTTTATTTTATATTTTAAATCAATAGAAATGTATAAAAAATAATTAACTAGCTTTCATTTACATCAAATCAGTATATTCTAACGAAATATGAAATACGAAAACATCGTTAGATTGGATTCTATGAGTACAACCTTCCATTCCTCTCAATAGCATGTAGGTCCTTCCGGATCCCATTTAGTCAACGGAGCGGTGGTTTACTGATCTTTCGTCTCGTCTCTAGTTTATGGAAGGTCAAATGCACACATGGTCTGAGTCAAATGTCCGGACCATCGAAGTATTTGGGCTTTATAAGTAGTGCACCTAAACTCTGAGGTTATAACATCGTAGCCAAATATTATTTTCTCGAGTAGTACTAAGGAGAGGTGAGTGCAGGGAAGGGGGAAGAGAGAGATAGATAGAGAGGGGAGGGGACAAGTAGAGTACTGCAATGTTGCAGATTGAGAAACTTGAAAAAAAAACACTACAGAATCAAGGTGAGAGACTATCAGAGAACCGAGATGGAACTGTGGCTGGTAAGCCAGTTCAACATCAGACACTTATTGGTAATTTCCATTGCAATCGGTTTTATTTTTATTACTACATATTTTATACAATTTTTGGCATAGATACATTACATACAAAAATATTTTTTAATGAAATAACTTTAATTTAAAATAATAAAATACTCTGAACTCGATACTAATTTTTAATATTTCAATTGGGTTTCATGGAGAATTCGATAGAAATTCCGTAAAATTTCGGTGCACTTTTTTGACCCGAGACCTGGAACCTCGAAACCACCCCTCTCCCAAAAAGTTTATATATGCATACATAGGATATAATAAATTTTGTAGAAGATCAGTTGCGTGGTTCGTATCAGATGTCGATAAATTATCTCGGTAAACTCCGTTAATATTGGACCTAAAGAATTACGTCAAAGACACATTTTCACATAACTGATTCTCGGCCGGTGCCGGAAGGAAATTTTTGAACATGTCAAAATGATTACTAAGCGTGCGACCTACGTACCGTAAATCTAAGTGGTGTCACGTAGAGAGTGAATCTCTATCAAGGAAATATTAGCGCCTGGCTCTTATATCGTTTGTGAGAAATTATGCCATAAATGCGGACAAATTTTTTTTTTCCAATTTACGTGGGGAATGTGCGATTTGTGCCGTGATATAATGACCGGCTGCTGTATCGAAACAAAACTACCGGCCGGTTGTATAACTGGACAAGTGAGTTAATGACTCAACTACGCGAGTGTGGGTCTTGAAGAATATTAATAAATGATGCCTAATGACGTATGCAGATTAGTGTTGTACACACAAAATAAACAGTTGTAACTTTCTCGTAATAAACGTTGCGAAATTATATTATCGATAGAATCGGCGTTAACTTTGTAAGAGTTTCATCATAATGGATGGATATAAATGAAACAATGTTATAATTCTACTTGAGTTCATTAGCACAACTCGAGTTTCGAGAGAAACGGTAACTCTCATCGACAGGTGAAGTATTAAACTAACTACAAACAAATATAAGAGACAAGGCTTAGGTGGTAGACGTACAAGTAATTAGTCATTGACAGATGGAGGGGGAGGGAGCGAAATTACTGGTGGAACGATAATATTGAGAGGAGAGGTGATGAGTTAGAAAATGTAATATTGTTTAACATATTAATACCCAAGTTCCAATTAATGTTTATTTCTAAACTTTCAAAATTATATATTTTATTACCTTATCACGTGACTGGATGGAGAAGTTTAATGATGCACGAATGAAAGGAGTGATTATTATCTATGATGTGGTTCGCGAATTCTGAAAAGTTGTTACTAGTTAAACAACGACCATGCTCTTTTGATCTAATGTTGAGATTTCTAGAGGTTTGTCCGATATATCTCCGCATGAAATTTCGTAAACCCCGTCTTTTCCAAGTTATCTATTTTTGACTTCGAGGTTGTTATTGGTGTAATACGCGGATCTAATATGAAGAGGGAGAAATTTAGATATTAAGCCAGTATATATTATTCTCCTCCACGAAGTGTTATCAATGGTATTACTAATATTATGTCCGGAATAAAAAAGCGATTATTCAATTTTGCATGTATTTTTTTATTTAATATTTTTTCTATTAACGCGCAGTTGTAACCATTATTATTGGCAATTTGCTTTACAGTGTTTAATTTTGTCAGTACCTAATTACTTGTATGTCTACCGCATAAGTCTTGTCTCATATATTTGTGTGTAGTTAGCTTAGTACAACATAACATACATTGTTTCATTTATATTCATCCTTTGCGAAATTAATTTATTCCATGTCAAAAATTACGACTCTAACTTAATAAATAGATGATAACGAAGTCTCAGCATTTAGACTATAAATGTTTTTAATGCTTACATAATGTATCGGTATTACATACGACATGGACAGCGAATCTTTTACACTTAGCGCGCGCGTGTCAGATAGCAGTACAGATGTTCTACGTGACACACATTTATTTATATTAAATAAATTATTATATTACACTGAATGGATAAAACCCAGATAATAAGACTATAATTTTAGGGTTATGAAACAATTATGAAAGGAAATATTTTTATTTAAACAAAAGCGCAAATCATCTCGGCTTAGGTTGTCACTTAAGGATTCTGTATTCTTGAATTTTATCAATTCCCGGAACTCGAGAGTCAAAATTTTCAAGTCTCGGGAATTCCCGAGTTTTAATTAAAAATAACATATAAATTCATATCTATAATGTACAGTACCTATTGAGGATATTATCAGTCTACAAAAACATACGTTAATATTAATTTTATAAACAAATAAAAACTGTTTGATGAGATATTTATTATTTCATAATGTGGTAGTAGTTTTTTTTTTTTTAAATGAAATGTACTTTTTGTATATATTTAATACAAAACTCATTCGTCTATATAAATTACAAAACATAAACAATTTAAAAAAATAAAGAAAGCACACAAAAAAGAACAATTAATTAAGAAGCATATCCGAAGACAATAAAGTATGTATTTCAAATAATTTCAACACAAATTTTGTTACAAAAAATGAAATGAATTTATTTTTAAGATTAAATATTACATTTTACAATGAAACATAATCCCCTGTTGAAATTTTTTTTAGTAGTAAATATCTATTTTCTACTTAATAGAAATATTTATGGGTGACCATATAAGCTATGGAAACTTTTTTTTTAATATAGGTACGAGTACTTACACATGCACCTGCTGTATATCAATGGATACTGGGATTAACTCAACTTGTTTAAAATTAATAATATCAATTAAAATTAAGAGTCTCGAGTCTTGTGGATTTTTTTTTAAAGTCCCTAAACTCTAGACAGCAAAAAATCATAGAATTCCCGGGTTGTCTCAACACAGAATCCCTAGTTGTCATTAATTTTATTCGAATGTATAACGAATATTACTCCTATTTCTGTTACGTAAAAACAATTATATTATTCGTTGATAATAAAATAATTTTTTACATTTATTAACATTACGAAATAATCACTTAGCCGACTTTTCAGACCATCTGGTTACAGGTTAAAGAATAACATAAATATTTTGTCGATAAAATAGACCTACACAACGTCTATCTGGTTCACAGTCAACTGACATACTTGTCTATGCTCGCATTTCAAACTAAACTTCATTACGATAGTAGGAAACAAAAATGTTTGAATTCTCACTCTTATTCTATCTAGTTTTGTTCTACATGGTGCAAACCGCTCCAAATTACAAATAAATCATTTAAAAATATTATTAATATAATAAATTAATTTTATAATACGTAGGTATTATAGTATTTTTATACGAGACATCATGGCGTCGTATATGACTAATCTTTTAAATATTGGTTATTAGTCTACTGAGGATTCAGCACTCACTAGAAGGTTATCACCGTATTCTCGACTTGTGTAATAATTTAAAGAGTTCTAATTTCTAATAATACATAACAGATGTCGCATTATTTTCTCTGTTGTAATTAAAATGAGGCCCAGAATGTAATAATTTTATAATTAACCTTTTGACTGCCAACTCTCTTTGAAATGAAAGAATATAAGGTAAGACTAGGCTTTAAGGCTCTTAACTTGTCTATCAAAACCTGGGACCTATCGTCCATAGATGGAAAAATTATTTTAAAATATAACTTTAATCCCTGCAAGTTTGCAAGGTTCAAAAGTGCCAACACACAAAGTTTGGCGTGTTAACGCGCTCATGGCATTTAAAAGGTTAACAATAAAATTGAAAACATGTGTTGGGGCAGTATTGTTAAGGCAGTTTTTGAAGTGAAACTGTTTTAAGTGAAGTAAATTTAATTGGACTTCGAGACCGTCACACAGATTTGAAACGTAAGTGGATAGTTAAAATATAACTTAAAATGTTTTACAGAAAGACTGCTTTCGTTTAAAAAATTCGCGTCACTTACGCTGTTATAACGTTGAGAAATATTTCATACCTGTGCCAGCGCGTGCGAAAGAGACGACACGCAGTTTACTTTCATGGTCGCACCGAGCGAGACGCGGCACATCATTGCAAATAGTTGATCCGTGCGTGTGAAAGAGATAACAGCATAAAACGTGCGAATGAACCACCTAACCTAAAATAAGCAGATAAGGTAGTTGTATAAAATGAGCAAAATAGTAATATAATGCCATTTACGTATCACTTTACAAACAAATTACTAAAATAATCTAATTTATGCATGCTTTGCTATTTATCTATTTAAATATCTTGCAAATAATCTATCTAAATGCAATATTACATATTTGCAAGATATTTATATAAATTACCGTCAGAATGTGTCATATTAATAATCATGAACCTACAATTTGATTTTGTGAAGAAATGGATGTCTAAATAAAAAATATATTGTTGTCTATCAATCATTGGTAACGCAAAAAAAAAAATATTCTGAGGCTAAGTAATTTCACTTCAATGTTGCGTAAGCATTTTTTTTTATTAAGAAATTGATATAAAAATGTGTTTAAACTCTGAAACTGTACATGACAAGTTAATCATCTTGTTTTATATAAGTACTCAACTAAAACTTGTTACTGCGTAATACGCACACGTAATACGTAGTATTAGTATATATAATACTAACTACTATATATAAATACTGAAAAAAATAATATTTATGCTCATGTAAAAAGAAAATTCAGTTTCACTTTAATATCCGTAAGTATAATACATCAATTTACTATCAAACACGTATCGGGCGAAATCGTCAAATTTATGATGGTTTATTTATTTATTAATATGTAGATAGACCAAAAGCGAGCAAAGACCTTCTATCTATCGCGCGTGACCTCTTATCGGCTGATGTGACCCTTAGAAATCACCCACATTATTATATCAAATATCCACACGATTGTGTCACAAGTTGTCCTCATCGTACGCAAAAATTGATTTAATAATTTTTTTACGAACTAACCTCGCATTGTGTGTACCAAGTTTCCTGATGCTTTTTAAAATACGTATTTTAATTCGAACGTTATGGAATAATAATAGTGTACGTTTCGAATTACACTATAATTCGAACAGCTATTACGTAAAATGTGTACTAATGGAATTTTTTCTTTCATATTAGAGAACTGTGTTTTTCTCAGTTATCGGTAAACATTATCGCTCATTTAGCGATAACGTTTTAAATACAATTTTTTTTTAAATATTTTACTACAACACATATCTGCATTTAATGTTTTTATTTATAATTTTAAAACATATATATTAATTATCCTTTAGAATGTTGACGTCAAAGGTCACTAACCATATACAAGTATAGAGACCTCACGAGAGTATTTGAAACCATGATGAGATCACGTGGAAGTGTTTGACGTCACGGAAAGAGGGAACCGTTTGCGCACCAATTTGAAAAATATGTTATATCGTTATTTTTTTGACAAAATATTCAAAGAATTCTGCTGCCGTTATTTTCGAAAAATTTTTGATTTATTCAAAATGGGAAAAAAAATATCCATTTGGAACAACGTATTTTTTTCGTATTTACTGTAGAATAGATGAACTCTCAGCTCGAATTATTTACCAATTAAAAAAATTATCACCTTTTAAGAAATACAGGTTTCATATATCGACCATAACTACTTACTTATTTAGTTACCATCACGCCGTTTCCCCGCAGGGGTAGGCAGAGCGGATAGAGCGTCACACTCTTCTGTCCTGACACACAATTCTCGCCTCATCCACATTCATACATCTTCTCATACAAGCTCGACGATTATTGAGGCTTCTAACAGAACCATTCTCCAGTATCTGGTTTACCTGGTCGTGCCAAGTCTTCTGAGGACGTCCTCTGCTTCTGGTGCCATCAACATTTGCGTCATATATCTTTCTTACGATTCTCTCCTCATTCACTCGTTCCATATGACCAAACCACCTAAGTGATCCTTTCTTATTCTTACTCACTATACTAAGATCAGCTTTACATTTTTTCCTTATTTCTGCCACATATACGCCTAAGTGATGTCATTTCCACTGCATTCAGTCTTCTTTCGTTTCTCTTCTAACAGTTCCAGGCCTCACTTCCATACATCGGTGTCGGTACCAGGACTCCATTGTGAACCGCTAGTCTTGCCTCAGTTGACAAGTTTCCATTAGCTATAATTCCGTTTTTATCCAACATACTTCCCAAATACACAAACTCATCTACTTGTTTCAAACATTAATTACCAAAATTACTATGTGTATTATGCTAACATGTAGAATCAATCAAAAGGTTTTGGTACGAAAGCAATGTGCGCTTATATTATATTTGATTTGAATGTATTAGTTTGATTGATGGCTGCATGGCTGCATGGCCACGTCCTTGGTTTCCGTATGACTTATTTTTAAATGTAAAAAACGTTTTAAATATGTACGTTATGTTCCGTTCTGGTGATGGCGCGACACACTACTGCCAAGCCTTCTGGCGGTAGATTATTTTCGGAATATAGCCATAAATAAAGTCGTTTGTGTCTCGACTTAATACAAATACTGTGATACTTCCAATGTCCATCTTCAAGGTTGATTGTTTTGAAGAATATACAACACGCCATTAAATTCAAATATGTAATATTTATTGTTTTTCCACAGATGACATGCGGCATAACTTTTGTGGACAACACGCTGAATCGGTCCTTCTACAAGCTGGGCCTGATAGTGGGCAAGCATCCCGGATACTTCCTCATCGTCCCCGTGCTGCTGACCCTCCTCTTCATCACGGGCTACCAGCAGATCAAGTATGAGATCGATCCCGAGTACCTGTTCTCCCCGGTCAGCGGGGCTGGCAAGACGGAGAGGAACATCGTGGAGGAGTTCTTCAAGGTCAACTACACGCACAGGTTCAACGTCGGGAGGATCACTAGACCTGGTGAGTTCGTAGTTATTTTTTTTGAAAATCAACATTATCGTTTTATTTCAAATGTGACTAATTACATGTTTGTCGCCACCCAGTATGTACTGTATGTGTCGCACAGGATTACTCGACGAGGAGGCGCCATACAATTGATATGATAAGACACGTATTAATAATTTAAAGGTGATTTCAGGAAAACAAAAACGTCTTTGACGTTACAACGGCTGTGCTTGCAGATACTTGCAAATATGACTATATGTATTGTTTTGAATCTGAATAAAAACTGCAGTATTCTGTAGGCGGAAGCCATTCTCGATTTTGCCTCCGTAGTGTACCGATATTGAACATATTTTGTGTTTCATTTCTTTCGACCTCATTATCATCGTCATTATCGCCGATAGACAGAAGCTGAGATCGGCGAACCACCGTTGTCTACATTCTGGTTTCCTTTACGAAACATTGTATGTACTGTAAAATATAAAGTTAAGTAAACAATTTTTACACATTATCACAAGTATTTGAATTTATAGGACATACTTCTGATGTTTTATTTTGTTCACTTTTATTTTGATCAGAAACTTGTCTACAGATGTAACAGTCGATGATTCCGATCTTGCATCCCGGAGCTTTTGGATAATTCAATATTTATTCGGATTTCTTAGACTTAGCTTTAAAATAGTTCTTTTTTTAGTGATTGATGAAATATAAATAAAATCTAATTTAGTAGTTATATATAGTATAGTATATATAATAGTCATATTAATAGCGCTAATATACTTAATTAATAGAGTAAATTTTTTTAATGTGAATTTTACGTCACGATTCTAAAATATATGTACTCAAAGTACAAGTAAATTAAAAAATATGTCAGTCCTGACTTGGATTTGACTCGTATCTTAGATCACCGCAGTGCTTTCATAGATTTTTAGTGCTTTTCTTAGATATGTAAAAATGTATGCTTCTGAACATAAAATCAATTAAAATAAAATTCTTGTTTCTATTCTGACGATGACCTGATGAATAATAAATTTACGTTTCCAGTGAAAACTCGCGGTAGAAGTCTTCAGTAAGAAACTTGTTTGTCAAAAATAACATTTTATCCAGAAATGTTTTCTCGATCGAGTTAAATTTATTGGTATTGGCACACAAATGAACGTTTTATTGATGAAAGGAGGCTGTAGTGGGCAGGACGTGTAGCGAGAGTAGATGGTCCCATACCACGCACAAAACCCTCTTGCATAAATAAGACCGAGGAGAAGACCGGAACGTAGAGGTACGAATGATGTCAAGACGTACGAATGATGCCTGGTAGATCAACGGAAGGTCAAGGGATGGAATGGGGTTGTATAGTGACTGCGGTCATGGACTTTCGAGTCCCGAAGGAAGAAGAATAGTACTCTCAAATCAATTGTTTGCTTAGTTTAAAAAGTTGAAAACCTCTGGCAGCTAGAAGATCTTGCGCTGTAAGAAAACTGCCAGTAACAAAGACAAACCGGAACAGACTAGACAACTTCGGAGAATTCACCACCCACTTCTACGTGTAAACTTTGCACTGCGTGCAGACTGCCTCGCTGTATACTGTACGATACACCCATTTCAGCTACGTCAGTGTTCATAAGTTCGTATTAATTCCGAGACTTTCGGATGGCGCTTTCACATTAGACAGGCGAGGCACCATTTTAATGTCTACTTTCTTAAAGAAACATTAATTATTTTTGTCTACTGCAAAAGGCTTAATGTTCTGTTGTGTCGGCAAGAGAATTATGAATTTATTCTTTGACGTCACCCGGTGCCAATCGCAACAAAAGGTCCAGAATACAAGACTATATGGTGCAGTACTGAAGGCAAATTAACAAAATGAGCACCGATGAAGTCAAAATACTCAATGAGTCGGAGGAGTTCCAAGACTAGTATGATCATGTAATGAGGAAACCTGATGACTACATCGTCAAAACTTAATTTTGAATAAATATCAGAAGATATATATGAAATCCAGGTAGACAAATATTGAAAGATATGAAAATAATGCCTTTATACTCGTACATACGTATGGAAAGTATCCAGGACAGAGCATCCTAGTACCTGATGAGAGCCGACTCCATGTGAATAGGAAAATAAAGAGATGAAAAAGATTATATCACTCAGTATTGTAAAAAATATAATCCGTAATGATGCCAAATTTTAAGTTATGGACATAGATTTCCACTGCAGGTTACGTAGGCTCTGCGACTCGGATAGAAGACGGTCGTATGAACTTTAGGATCAGAGAGGTCTACCTACGCAAAACATGGTGATGTATATAAAAGAGAGATGAAGATATTCTATATTTATACCTATCAGCGGAAATTATATAATAACGTCAGATGCTATAAGAGGGAAAATGAATTCGTAACGACAAATGATTGAACTGTTTGAAGATGAAATGACAGTTAGCGAAGCAGTGAACTGCAGGCAGTTGTCTTGTGGATTGACAGCCACCAAAAAGGTTCTACCATCCTCAACTGCTTGAATAATTCTGGGTACTGCATCATCATCGCCTCTCACAGACAGAAGAAGGCTAACAATAACTATTCCAAGCAAAGTTTCTAATATGAATGGTGTTCTTGCATCAGGCTGTATAGAAATGCTTATTCATTTAGAACTGTTTTAATAGGACAATGGTGGAAAATAGTTTAGAATCAAAATTATGCTTGAATCGGATTTAAACTACGTTTAGTGACCAGTTCTGAAAATGGTTACGATTACATTTATGAATCATTACCTCATTATTACTTCTCTTCTTACAGCATCTTAATGGATTAAGCAGATCGCGTTTTAATATCTCTTCATCATCATCAAATTGGTGCACATAACGATTGCAGCGTATATTTTATGAAGCATGTGAAAGACACAACGACCAGATTCATCTTCTGATTATATAACGTCCTTATTTAGTCTCCGCCAAATATTTCAAACAAATATAAACGAATAAATAAATATCAGATATCTTATAGAGACGAAGCTATTTTATTATTTTTTAAAAGAATGATATATAGAAATATTGGGGGTAATTACAGGGCTTACGACCTGTCTTCGGCTGGCTTATTCCTTTAAAATATAATAAAATAGCTTCATCTCTGTGAGATATCTGATTTTTACTTAATAACAGTGTCTTTATAGGTAAAAAAACAGTAATTGTGTGTTCTTGAATATTTTCGAATAATGCTAAAATATAAACGATATTAAAATATCCTATTGAATCGATTAGTCTACGCTTCCATTTTTTATGTTTGAAACGATACTAGGTATATGTTTATATTAAATATTTTGTTTAAATTTTTTACACATCAAATATTTTTGTAACTGTTATTACTGATTTTAATAATAACTGGGTAAATCCGAATGGAATGTGTAAATTTTGACACACATTGTGGAAAGGTGTCATGACCTTTACTAGTGATCTTTGATCAGGTTGATCTCATGAAATCGTGCTTTCCTGAAAGTACCGTTAATACTCACCGGTTATCATATCTCTCAAGCGTCAATAATTAAATTGTTTTTAAGTTTTTTTATTTGCGATCTTAAATTCTTAAGCTAGGATGTTTTCCTTTTTCTATCGATGAGATAAACTGTGTTACTGTTATTATTTGTAATTCGTCATAATTAAAACTAAACCTTTAAACCAAAGTTAGCAATCATGGTTAAAATCAAACACCAATGACAGTTTATCATACCGTTAAATATTACTAATCTCATATCTCATGATGTGATCAAAATATCGTAGTTTTCGGTTTAAATCATTTTAAGGATATCTTTATCTTTCTCATACGAAGCAATATATTTTCGTATGTGACCCTTTTCGTCCAATTTACCTTTCGTTGTCGACTAAGATCCGCATTTCAAAAAATTCTAAACATAATTTTCATTAATATTTTTATTAATGCTCCCTAGAAATCACGAAGATAATGCATTAAGAGACACTGCGCTGTAAAGAATAACGTATATTGTTATTTCTAATTACAAAAAAGTGTATACTAACGATAATACTAGTACTAATGAATCTGAATATAAACACTTATGAAGGAGGCTCTCATCATTGAAGTATGAAGACTATTTTTTGACAGAAGTAGTGATTTAAGGCTATATCTCAGAAATCGATGAAATTTTTTAATGAAATGCCAGAAAACATAAAAAAAGAGGAGAAATTCAATAGATTTAAAGTGAAATTGACCAGATATGTAAAATATAAGTTTTAGTAAAAGAAAAGACTTTAATTTTGTTTATATTAGAGCATATATACGAGTGATTATATATACACTATGTTAAGAATGAAATAAATAAAATCATCTGCAATGGTCAGATAAAAATAAAGATATAAACGTGAATGAAAAATCACCGTAAATTCACCGTAGATGACGTAGTATTGATTAGCGACAATGCAGACTGAAGTTGCAGACTGCAGTTGAAGCCGAGTAATATTTAACATTTTTACAGTAAATTTAGTCTGAAAATAAATCTCAATGAAATCATAGTAATGTGCTGCCAAGACACAGATGAAATTATTAGAGGAATGATATTTGAGACTGTTATAGAACATTTATACCTAGAGCATCTCCTTGAAGTTTCTTCAGTCGAAGTTGGGGAAAGAGAACCAGGCCAGCAAAGTTGAGCGAAGGAGATTGGGATGAACAGCCGATGAAAACGCTGAACAAGAAGCTACCTAAACATTTTCGGAAAAGCATTATTTTTGTACTGATGTTTGGATGCAGTCATGGACCGTATACAATAGATTGTAGCAAAATTTGCTGACACACAATGAGCTATGGAATGAATAATGTCGTTCAATGATGTCCTAATGGTTCGCCAGCATTTCTAAACGATTCGCCAGCACTCGTTTTTTTAATGAACTGATCCAATGTTGTTAGATACTGACTGACTCACGCGGCAGGTGGAACGAATATCGACTTTTCGGGCGAATATCAAACAAAAATTTCGACGAAAAACAGGACAAATATCAAAATATGTACGAATATAAAAAATAATTGGGGGTATATAGAGAAAAAATGTTTTTATTTTCGAACTTAGCAGTACATACCATTTATAATCATTAAGTTTTGAAAATAATGTTTTAAAAATGGCGGTCGTTAGCAGCAACATACTGTTGAAGATGATCTCTGCAGCATGTTCAAACATATCGCAGGGCATGGCGTTAACTTCTTCAATAATCCACTTCCTTAGTTCTGGTAGGGTCTTAGCGTGCTACCAGTTTCCTCCAACTGCCTATCCCAGGACTAAATTCGTCTTAGGAACGGAATGTTGAACCGTTGGCAAAAAGCTATTTGCATCGCGATCACAGATCGATTGTTTTCAAAATACGCGCGCACGACAAAGCCCCAATGTGCTCCAATCCAAACCATGTTGGCTACTGAAACGGAGTCACCGACGGAACAGAAGGAGACCACGTGCATCTGTGTCCCCCCACCACCGCCCGAGCATTGACCGCTCCTAACCGCTGAATCGGTTTTGACACACCCTGTATTTTAGAAATTAGATTTTTCACTATCGCGATAATCTTCAAACGATAACGTATTATTAATACTCGATATTAATTGCGGTAATGTTTCCTTGTTCACCAGGTCGATTTGGACGCCTGATAATAGTGACCAAGGACGGGGACCCCAACATTCTGCGCTCGGCCGTCTGGAAGGAGCTGAGGCTGCTGGATGAAATGGTTCAGAATGCCACCGTGTACTGGGAAGAGGATACCTTCACTTACAAGCAAGCATGCGCTAGATGGCTGGAGAACTGTTTCACCAATGATATCCTCAATCTGGACAAGGTCATCGATGATGTGAGTTGTTAATTATTATGCTTGCCGCCATCCAAAAACAATATTTATAATAAAGTGTGCAAAAAAATATTGCAAATATAATATATTAGTCATGGTAAAACCGTTATTTTAACCGTGATTGTGACTGTGTTCGATTGTAACGATGATTGATAATTGATTAATCTAATTCTTCAAGTAATGACTGTAACACCAAAAAGTAAACCTCCAACAGTTAAATCTTAGTTACCAATCATCGTTACACCTTAGATACTAATCAGTGGCACAATCAAAGTCACGTAACGATTTACCATCACTACAATATATCTACATTAACTTGAATAAAATCGAAACTGTTATTTCTGATTCCGCTTGACATTCGACTTATCAACTAGTAACTTCTAATCTAAATGCCGTTTGCTAAGTTTAAGTCATATAAAAAAATAATGACATTATTTTTTATGTGCCTATTATAGAATTTTGATAAGATGCTAAAAAATAAATTTAAAAGTTTTATTTTTGATGTTTGTAGTGTTAACTTTGTGGTTAGACATAATTTTAAATTGTATCTGTATTTGACTTTGTTCAAACCACTGTAAATTATTCATACGTCAACCAGATTCGATACTAACGACTGTTTAATATATTCCCTATTTCAATGTCTCTCTGGCAATCATCTCCCCACTCTTACCAAGACTCACCCTACACACCTACACCCCGTAATGGATGTCGTTTAAATTTTACAGAATAGTTAACTTGTACGCCAGTCCTGACGAAGATATGATAGTTACTTATTTAGTATACGAATAATAGTAGGCGCAGGTCATTTATACACAATAAACCACTATGTATTTATCTTTTTTTAAATAGAGATGTGTACACAGAATATATGTCAACTGTTTCCTGGAATGAGACGCGAACCCCCGACCACTAGATCACTAGGTCAGCTTTTTAACCACTAGACCAACAAACTACTCAATTATACATATATTACATCCATACAAACTGACTATACATTTAATATCACGGAACCAGACACATGACACTTTTAAAATGAAATACTTTATAGAAATTATTATTATATTGTTGATTTGTTTTGATATTGTTTACGAATCTTAATTTATTTTTCGTAAGTGATATACATACATATTTTATATAATGTAATATATTACTTTAGAATTTGTATTAAATTTTCAATATTGATATTATTGTTATAGGTCTCTCGTTCAATATATTGTGCCAACTTGTTGTATTTTCTCTTGTAAGAAATAAATATATAAAATAATAGTTTTTACTATCCTTCATTGATAACTTATTCACAATCTTATGTTTAATTTATAAAATAATTTATTATATATTATTTTGCCAGTACATAACACCATTAATTTTTATTGATATTGCTTATCTATATAGTCATAATTTCAAAGAACTTGTGAAGATTTATCAAAAATTTATTCATGTATTCTTATCGCATTTCGTAGATATTTTTCCATCCTTAAGTCAAAATATTTTTAATGATGAATGAACATTTTATTATTAATTTCGTCATTGGCAGAAAGTTCACGGCCATTTTAATTGACCAATTCCGGATATTAGATGTCGATTGACACAATGCCAATCTTTTCTCTTTTTTTTCTTTTAAATAGCCAATCCACCTTTTTAAGAGTGATTTGTGCCATTAATTAAGTTAAAACTTTATTTTATAGAAAAAAGTACAATAATATTATAGAATAGGAAATATTATATTACAAGTCCATACCATTGTCGTTCAAAAAATTTTCTATTATATAGATTAAATGTGGCGAGTTAAGGGAAAGAAGATAACATAAGTTAACCGGGAGTTGAAAATTACCATTGACGAGATTACTGTAAAAAAAACCTGTGACCCGCAATGAACGGTCAAAAAATATATGATCAAGTGTTTTCTCCTCGGCACCACACTCACACATTTAAGAATCTATTAAGTTCAATCTGAATAAATGCGACTTTCCGATTCAAATTTTATTTAATTTATCCTACATTTATTTTTTTCAAAATAAAATCTGCATAGTCGAAAACAACCCATTTCAAAAAACTCGCACAATAGGAATCAGCCCATTGTATTCACTGTCCAAAGCAAATCTCTTGTAAGGAGTCAAACACAAGTGGATTGGGAAGACACTTAAAATGAATTCGTCAAATTCACATCCATAAAAAAAACTCTGGAATCGACCGATATAGGGTGCTCGAAAAGTCCGAAGAAAATCAAAATAAGTCAGTCATCATTATCAAATTACGTTAAAAGAAAATCATTTTCTGAAATTGTCGCCCGGCTAGCTGCTGAAGATGGTAATTCTGTCGAAGCTATTACAAATAGTGCTTTTATTCGTGAGTCCATCGAACAAAAGGGTTATACACTGCCGAAGAATCAGTCGGATAGCATTAAATTAATTTAAAAAATTTACGAAGATAAAAAATAAATAAATTATTAACAAAATAAATAATCTTAAAGAGTTGGGTGCTCGCTTCAGCCTAATTATAGATGAATGAACGAGTTTAGGAAATATAAGGTATTTTAATATCGTCGTTCATAGTGAAAATAAACAAAGTCTGGAGTCCCGGGAATTCCCGGTACTTTAAAGATTTGGGTCTCCAGTCCCGAGAATTGAAAAAACCTGAGATTTTAGAATCCCTAGTACGAGCAGAACATAAGTTAGTAATCTCTTTAAAATTATTTTTGATAATATGATATGAAACTCCGGTGGAAAACGTATTGGGATCTTACCATAAGGTCGGCACTACGCCTCCATTCAGATTAAATTTTAACTGCATAAGTGAGTACCTACATAATACAATTTTTATTCTCTTTTCTCGTCATTTTTATTTTACAAAGTTTTTATTTAAATAATAAGATAAAATACTTTGTTTAAACATTTTATTTTCATATTAATTCCTCCTTTTTTACCCACCACTTTATATTTTTGTTTTTATTAATGCTTGTATTTTTAATTTCAGTGTACATTGTTTCCTGAAGAAGATACCATAGGTATCGAAACATGTTAAATAATAAATAAATAGTGGTTTAAACAAAGTATTTTATCTTATTATTTATATAAAATGAGGCCACAAAACATTTTTGCTAATATTGAAGAAAGTTTTTATTGATTAAATAAAAATATTGTGGGAAAATATTTCTGAATCTACAATACTCGTATATACATAAAACAAAATGTCTTTCTGTTTCCTATACAATCCTACATCATTTAACCGATCTAATCTAAATTTTGCATGTTATTTAGAACCCTGCGCGAAACATAAGCGGCACCCCACCCTCTTTCAAAGTTGTAAATGTGCTTTATATTAAATGCCACGCAGTGCAAATTTTGCATAGTAACTGTTTGGGATACTGATCCATTATCTCTTTCCGCATTATATTGAAAGCCATTCAAGTTTTGTTCAGGTGCACTCTAAGATCCTGAAAACAATTGTGTCACTCGACCCCACTCCTCCCAATCATCTCACCTTTCCCCTGCATGGACCAAATTTTGCGTACATTGTTATAATTTAGACCGTTAGTACTATAAATTAATAAAAGTATTTTAAAAAACGCTTAACATATCTCAAACGCATGTATTACAATATTCCTGGATTACACATTTCTTCCTCTACATAATATTACGTCTACAAATGTATAATACTAAAAACTCGACAACAAATTAATAACACAAGCGAAACTTGGATGAAATGTTCGACGTGCTATTTCTAACGTCTTATTTTTATTTTGTTTACAGCCTCCGATAAAATGTATTATATATTATAATCATGTAGCACCTTTTTCACCACCAATTAAAATTCATCGAGCGTGTTTTGTCACGCGAACTATTATCGCATCACTTGCGTGCGTATTTGATTGACAAATATTTAATTTTATGCGCAGTTAGCTGCAAATAGATTAACTTCACTTAAGTCTCGAAAAACAAATATATTAAGTTGGTGCATAATTAATTAACGTTCTTATTATTTTAAAATGATTCAATAATAAAATACACTTAAAACATATTTAAATTATCATTTTGGAACACAATCGCCGGCTACTTCAATAACTGTTTACTATTCTTCGGGGGAAAATTTCACGTTTTTTGACATTTTTATCTCATTTTTCATCTAACGCGATACACACTTTGACATTGGCAACAAGTTCATCATAATCATCGTAGGTTTAACCTGTCTGTTAGACTTTCGCCAATTTTTCCTTTACCAAAAAGTTCGCTGAGATCGTAATATGAATCCATTCAAAATAGAGCTACTTTGGACAACAGCTCCTAGAAGGCAGCGCTTACTACAGGAATCACTATCTGCGAATGCTAAATCTGCAGTTAAATTATTAGGCGTGCACATTGATTCAGATGTGTATTCTTCATGTGATTCAGAAGATTTGTGTATTCTTTCAATGAATACACAAATCTTTACATACTTTTATCAATTGTTATTTGAACAATTTTTAAATACAAAAATAATGTAGAACTATCAACAATTAATATGTAAAGCGCCCTTGAGGTGAAATTTTATACGAAAATGGCTCTATAAAAAATATTATTATTATGATACAGTTACGTAGCTGACAAGGCATCGGTATAACGATCGTAATTGCACACCAACCTAATAATATTATTCTTGCGAATATTACAGTAATTATTACATGTATTTAGGTACATACGAGTACGTTGAAAATATGCGTATTTTATGGATATTAATTGGTATTTATGCTTTCAAGTGAATTATACTAAACTCTTTATATGTGTAATTAAAATAATTTACGTACATACGTAAAGGTAATAATAATATATTTATACGCGTGTATTTATTTGACCTAAATTCAAAGCCAGTTTATTATACATATATAAGGGAGATTAAATTTGATCGCCTGCGATGATCTACGCAACAAATTTATTGTATTTCACAGAATCACTTATAGTAGCTGATATCATGACCAGTGTTTGTGACACGTTTTGCAGTGACCTTGACCCAGACAAAATGACCTCACGCTCATCCCATAAAGAATATTTTTTAATGATTTCTGGTGTATTGCTCGCCAGGTACAGTGTTAGTCAGTAATATATTAAAAGTATTTTTCAAGTTTCTTTGTTTGTCTATAAACAAAATATACAAGATGTATTGCTTGATAATGTGCAGCGGCAAATTTAAAAAAATAGAAAAAGGCCTCCCTATAAATATTATATACATGTATTGTGTATAAAATATAAGAATGCTAAGCACTAAGCGGTTTTATCCATTAAATATTACGAACAAAATTATTTTTTTGTCTCCTATAATACGCACACTTTGGCGATTTTTGGTTTCGTGCATTAACTAAATTATAAAATCATTTCTCTTGAGAAAAGGTGTTTTAATTTTGTTTCTCACTGTGGTGAATTTTAAAAGTTGTTGCGCGAGAAATATGTGTACAAACCTTTTGGGCACCTACATAACGTAGACCCCAATGCACCATTGGCGTAGTTACACCACTGTTAATATACAAGTGTAACAGACCTAGTCCACAATATTTTATGGGTAGATAGATACCTGACTAAATTATGAGTCGAAAATGTTCAAGAAATATGTGCAAATTTTGCACTGTTACGGAAAATATAATTGTTTGAAATTTTTACAAAATCGTGTTGACTTTGAAATTTTTCCATTATTAATTCATATCTTTACTTCAGGCCCTAAATCATCTAACAAAAAATAGTCTAGCTGCTTGAAATTCGATGAACTTTTGAATGATTTAATGAAATATTTCAATTAATCGAAATAATTGCATGATTACAATTTTTTTGAAATGCTTAATATATCTCTGACATATTTGAAATTAAGCACATATCTCTCTTGAACATTTTCGACTCGTAATTTAGTCAGGTATCTAACTATAAAATATTGTGGACTAGGTCTGTTGCACACTTTATAATATATATTGTGCTACAACAATTAGGTCAGATAGATACAATTTTTTGTCATGCATGCATAGATGCTAATAAATAAAATAATATTATCGAGTTTAGATGTGTTATCTTTTGTTTTTCCTCTGCCTCAATCCTAATTCTAACTTCCTCACCTTTTTTCCATCATGTCGAACTCTCCGATTCTTCCTTTCCACTTTATTCGATATTATAGATTTTATTTCTTTTATCACATGTACATCCATATGTATAATATTCATGCATATTTAATTAGTTAATGTTTTCATCTAATGTTACTTAAATACTGTTTAGTTTCAATATTTAATTTTTATTATACATGATATGAAACTTTATAGTATTAAAATTCATTAATATGTTTAATGAAATCAAATTTTATTTGTGAAATTATATTTTTTTGAACCTTTAAACGAATACATCTAAAATCTACGTATAGATTTATTTTAAATGTTTTAATTATCATGGAATTATATTCTGAAAAATCGTAATTTCACAAATAAAATTGGATATTATTGAAATTAATATAATTAGTTTAGCACGTGAATGTTTTCTGTTAATAAAATGAACTCCTAGCGCCTCGTAGCATATTGCACTCAAAACTTTTTGAGAAATATTGTTATTAAAAATATGGTCGATCCAACAGGAGTTACGACTCACTTATTGAAAAAATTTGACGAATGTTATTTTTTTTTTTTATTTTTTTATTTTTTATTTTTTTTTTAAATAGAGATGCGTACACGGAATACATGTCACATCAATATTCTTATTATTTTCAAACTAAGCTAAATGCTTGTACTATGAAAATAGGACTAACTTGCTGGTGTCCTGGAACGAGGCGCGAACCCCTGACCACTAGATCACTAGGCCAACGTCTTGACTACACTACACCAACAAGCTACTCAATTATTTGTATTATTGTAGTTTAATTTACTGCTTACTGGCATTAGATAGTTTCGCGTTCCTGACGATTATTTTTTTGATGGACAGATTTTTTATAAATGATTTATTAAGTGTGAAGTTAAAATATGAATTATGTTTTCAGAAGTTGTAATATTAGAAACGAGGGTTTTTAGGTTATCTTATGGATTTGCAATGAATTGGTTATGCGCCGAATCGTTTGTTGAGCAATTATGTAATTTATATTGCGAAATTAATGTCAACGATTTTGAAAAACCAACTGCTCTTTTTGTACGAATGGAAGTATGATTGGTAATTACAGATCTAAGTCTGTGAAGGGACGTTTGTTACCTGAAATAAAACAATAGTTCAGAGTGCAATAATGAAATGTTGGGAGAGCGACGAGATACCTTCTTGATACACTGCAAGTTGGACAGTTTCATTGCGAACCATTAACACAAGACCTTCGATCTGGCACCCGCTTGATAGTTTCATTAATCTGCTCAGGTGGAACGAGGTGATCTCCGGCTGACCTTCCCCGTGATGTTTAACCCCGTGACCTGGGAAACGCACGTGTTCCCCGTGTTTTTCGGAGGCACCACGGTGGACGAAGACGGTCTTATCATCAGCGCTCCTGCGGTGCAGCTGGTGTACTTTGTCACTGCTGACACCAAGATCCAGGACGCCAAGTAAGTAACAATGGCCTTTTCCGTCTTTATAATAAGCAGTGGCGGAACTAGAGCGGACGAGAGGGGCATTAGCCCCGAGCGCAACTGGAATTTAATCGAATGTGCAAAAAAAAAGACAATTTTCTTATATGGAGACATTTTTTAACATTAGAAAATATCACAAAAGGCAATGTTAATAACAAAATGCGCGCACACGCTTCTAATTAATTTATCCGATGCGATGTGTTTTAATGGGCAGTGCTTTTTGTCTGTAATAATTTTTTTTATAAGTAAATGCACATATCTTTGTCTAACTACTGAGAATATGCTATAAGTACCTACCTGCATATGTATAGTTTTTTTCGATCATTCTTTATCAAGAATTTATGTATAAGATAAAAGTCACATATTTTTACAGCCCCAGGTGTCAAAACATCTAGTTCCGCCACTGACAATAAATGTTAATACATCACGTTTTCTAGATTTCTTTTACGTCACTCCTGAAGTCACTGAAATAATTGAGGCTTTGTTTTCATGCTGTTTTAATATTGTTTTTTATTATTATTATCGGCTCTATAAGAGCCAACTGTTCGGTCGATCAGCTCATTATCATCACAGATTTCTAGCGACGACAGTCGCCTCACTTGCCTTGCATAGTAATCGCCGATCGCGACTTGAATCTCTTACTGTGGCTTTGGATTATAAATGGCCAAGTAAAAGTATTACATGTTTATACAATATTTTCATTCCCTGAACAGTGAAAATAAAAATTTCAAAAGTGGATATATTTTGTGTGAAGAATGAGCAAATTAGGAGCGAATGTAGATTTGTAACATGAATTAAGAATGTGTCAAGATATATTAATTATAGATGTCTCAGAGACGAAGCTATAATTTATTTTGTATGGAAAGGTAAGTATGGAAGTCCTGGATATTACAGGGCTTACTACCTGTCATCGGCTGGCTTAAGTGATCACTTTACACAATGTATCGTTTACCAATTCTACTCATGCTCGACAATCTATCAAATTTTAATTTAATTTAATCCTATAATTTAATGTCGAGGCAAGAGTAATACGCTAGAACAGAAGAGTGTGATCTTCTATCAGTATATTGCGGGGAAACACCGTAATAATACGTTAGTTGTTTTTTAAATGCATATTTAAATCAAAATAACGACCTAAACATGAAATTATATTATAAGATATTCATGAGTCATAGACAATGACAAAATCTAATAAAAAAATTAATTGAAAGACTTGACTAAACAAATAACTGATGTCTACGCGCCTTGTTACTTCGATTGGCACCACTGGGTTTCCTGGTTTATAATAATTTAAATGTGTGTGTGAGTATTACCACCCCTTTTTCGGAACCTAAGAAGACGGTAACCGATGCGTCATTCTTATTACATCTCGTGCTTCGACCAGTTCAGCAGTCCAAATAAACCACCAGTGCGCGCTTCGAAATCGTTAATCAGAAACCTGGGAATCAGCTATCGAAGTCGTTTACATAAACAATTACTATCTACTAGTATAAATAAACCCACAATTGAGCTACCAGAAAACATGAAACAAACTAGAACGGCGACTTACATATTTTTTAAACTAAAGACTTATACTATTATATTTATAAATATTATGAATCCTGAAAGCAAGGGATAGAAAATGGATTGATGTTTTTGAGATGTCGGGCTGGAGACACATTTGCACATATCATGGACGACCAAGACGCACTAATTCATTCTGCAAGAATTAAACATCAAGGATAGACTCCACCATTTGCCTGAGATGAATCCTTGAATCTTGCGAGAAGGGAAGATAGCTTGGAGAAGCTTATTCAGAAGGCACTTCTCCGGTGACAGCCAGAAGATCGCGATGATGCGGATGATGTGGATTAAAGATTTATTCAGCAATGTTTAGTACCATCATGAATCATCCGTCAATAAACCAGTCGATAAACTATATGCATTAACATAAAAAAAAAATTAAAAAAAAACGATTTTGTTAAATTAGACTTAAGGAGTTATTATTGTGAACCCATCATTTGTAGGTCGTTTTACCCATTCGACCTGCCGTAGTTGCGACAACTTCCATTCGCTTTCCACTTGAGCGCACCATTTGATCCAAACGGCTGGAGTGGGCACGGGGTTCCACCTGGGGATAGGTGCCTCGGTATATACGAAC
The DNA here is from genome assembly GCA_022840565.1 of Eubasilissa regina. Lineage (NCBI taxonomy): Eukaryota > Metazoa > Arthropoda > Insecta > Trichoptera > Phryganeidae > Eubasilissa > Eubasilissa regina. The sequence continues at coordinate 6,214,124 of JAINEB010000003.1, forward strand.
ACCAGCGGCTAAAACTATACTCTGTGAATCATATCACATTGAAACGTTTAAATTTGAAAATGAAATAACTTTACTTTTAGAATATTTTTTTATCGAGTAACATAATACAACTCGTCTGGGCCACCCCTGATGACGTCGCATCGCCAACAGAGTTCGAAGATGTACGGCAGAATAGTTCATAAAACATGATATAGAAGATTTTGTATCTAATTCGTGTTTAAATATGCCACTATGTAATTTTGAAAATGGCGAAAAATGGAAATGTTGATTTTCAAGTGTATAAGAAGATGATGTACGAATGGGAAACGTAAGAAAATATAAGGAAACTAATTTACGGCACATATATACATATATAAAATGTTAGTGAGCATGTGAAAACTGAATTTCAAAAAGAACACAATTTTTTAACTATTGAAATATCAGTTAAATCCCACTGTAACAAAAATATGACCGTCGCTAGTGTATAAGCAGCGGATTATAATTAGTGATGGTAAACCGTTGATTGGCAACAGATTTAACGATGATCGGTAACTAAGTTTAACTGTTGGAAGTTTACTTTATAGTGTACCAATCATTGCTAGAAGAATAACGTTAAGTCAGTTTACGAATCATCGTTACAATCGAACACAATCACAGTCACAATAACGAATTAACCATCGCTAATTACAATTATATAACGACTAACCACAACAGACAAGATTATTTAATATTAATAGATTTAATAAAGAAGTAAAAAAAATACTAAGGCGTGCACAGATGAAATGAACATAAATAAACTGTAAAACTTATTGTACATTTTAAAAGTCTTTAAACATTTATAAGTCTCCCAACATTCTTCTTTTAATAATATTAATAAAATAAATAATAAAAAAAAAAGAACCTGCTTATGGTTGCATTTCAGTATTAATCTACCTGAATATTGTGTATATTAATTTTAATTAATTACTAAATAATAAATAATAAAAGTAAAAAAACATATATTTGATGTTTTAACACTTTGTATACATATTATTAATGCGAAAAAAAATTGAAGCTCTGCAAACAATGTGTCATAATAATAGTTATTATTATTTAATGTTTCCATTTATAGAACAATTCCTACCATCGCCATTAAACTCTGACGGTTTTTATAGGCGATTAGTTAAGGCAAGCAATAATATTGATCAGACGTTCTTAATGATTCGACGAATCAGGTTACGTTGTTCAGTTGTAGCTAAGTTCTTACCCGGAACGTTACGGGAACAATTTGAGTTATGAACAAGCCTGTAATATATTATTACATATTTTACGCTTTTTATAAATTTTGAATAGACATTAACTTTTTTCTAATTATAGTTACACATCGAACTGAATAATAATAAACTTATTTATATATACTTCCATATATTTCCATTAAATATAATTTTTAAAAAGTAGCTTCGTCTCTATGAGATATCTATTATTTGTTTAATAACAGTGTCTTTGTAGGTGAAAATTAAGTAATTGTGTGTTCTTGGACGTATTCAAATATTACTAATAATATTTTCGTCAAAATAAGAAAATATATAGAATTGAAAAATATTGATTTGTCAGGCGTATTCTAATATAATGTGTTAAAAATATTTTACAGGTAAAGAATATTGCTTTAAATAATTTCATAAAAATAATTAGTTTCTCATTATGACATATATGCTGTTTCAGGGAAATGATTTATCAAATTTACTCCATAGATGGCGATAGTGTAGTAGTACTCGAAGTGTTTCCACATGTTAACATATATATACAATTTTCAAAAATTTTATAGATATAGAGATTGATTAATGGGTGAGAATGGTGAACGTTGTATTTATATAAAGTGATCACTAAATCCGGCCGAAGACAGGTCGTAAGCCTTTTAATTATCTATACTTCCATATATTTCCATTAAATATAATAATAAAAAATAGCTTATCTATTATTTGTATAATAACAGTGCCTCTGTAGGTGAAAATCCAGTAATTGTGTCTTATTAGACATATTCAAATATTGTAAATAATAATAATTTATTAAAATTAAAGAAATGTGTAATGTTTTTAGATCCGTATATTTTTCAATTGCGTAATGGTTCTGGCGTTACTCGTCCGGATATTAATTATGAGAAGTTTTAAAATTACACCTTAATATAATACAAGGCGTATTATAATACTCGGTAAAGTTAAATAGTTTTCGTTAATGAAAATTAACCAACAAAAATGATTTTAAAATCGTTCTGTCGCTTCGAAGCGCTTCGAAAGCGTCAACGTATTACGTAATGCAGTCGTACCGAATACTTGAGTGTACCTTTATATAATAGCATTACTACATTTCCAATAATAAATTCTACCATTTTTCTTAACCTGCGTGACGTGAGAAGGCTCCACACGAGTACAAATCAACATCGATAGGTTGTTAATTAACAAATCATTTTTCAATCTTTGATCTTCAGCCAATCAATTTAATACATTTTAACAATGATATGTAGTTAGTGATGAGCTAAACCTTTATTTTAACTGTGATTTGTGTTAAATCATAAGGATGATTGGTAACTGATTGTACGTAATCCACATATACAGTTAAATCAATTATCAATGAGTAGCTTGTTGGTCTCTTGGTTAAGACGCTGGCCTAGTGATCTAGTGGTCGGGAGTTTGCGCCTCGTTCCGAGAGACCGGCAAGTTAGTACTATTTTCATATATAATATAATAATATCGGCCGCACAATAACAGTTTAGTTCATCATCATGTGTAGATGCTATTACTTACTCCACAGAACGCCACACTTTCTCTGCCTTGACACAACTCTCGCGTAGTCCACATACATTACGTCCATTTTCTCAAGCACGCTCGTCAATTCTTGAGGCGTTTAACAGGATCATTTTCCAATATCTGGTTTATCTGGTCACGCTAACCACCCTCTCCTCATTCATTCGTTACACATAATCAAACCGACTAAGCGACCTTTTTTAATCATGTTCGCTATGTTTAGATCGACTTTACACACGCTTGTAATGAAATGAATCCAAGATTATTAATTTATTTTTAAAATCTTTCGGATAATAAATGAATCCATTCCACGGTATTGTAATTTTATATTTATTAATATTTGTGAATTAGAACTTAATTAACACTACAACACCCTTCATAAAATCGCTTAGATATATTGTGACTTCACCGGGAATCGAACTCGGAACCCCCGTTATGAGAAGCCGGCGCCGCGCGCACTGGATTATGAGGGTCGCCATTTACCTTTTATTCTCTCTCCAGAGGTGCAGAATGGGAGGAAGTCTTTTTGGAGACGGTCGGCAAGGCCCAGGACTCCGGCATGTTCCAGCACATCTCCATCGCCAGATTCGCCTCCAGGACCCTGGACCACGAGTTGGAAAAAAACACAAGAACTGTCGTGCCATTCTTCGCTTCCACCTTCATCATCATGTGCCTGTTCTCCGTCATCACCTGTATGATGTCTGACTGGGTAAGTTCGGTTTATAAAATTATTTACATAATAAATTTTTTTAAATCTTTCAAAATGGCAGTACTTAACATAGTGTAAATTTAGTGTATACTGTATAGAATACTTTGTTATTGACATTTTAGATAAAATTATCGTCATCATGATTTTCGTTTCCATATTCCAATAGGGTCGGGAGCAATGTTTCCTCTAAGATAGCGCGCACAATTTTTAACAAGACTTCTTCTTCATATGCCGCCACTATGTTGCAGAATGTTAATATATCCTGTATAGGATGGCCAATATTTTAAACATTAAACCACTTTCTGAGATTACACAGCCAAGACTATCTCTTACTACCTACACTGCTGCCTCGTACCTTCCCCTGTACAATCTGAGTTATAAAAGATCATATCGCACACCTTGATCAAAACTAATACAACTATATAAGGATTTTTTCAGTAGACAAAAAAATATAAACATTTTTCTCAATTTTTCGTTGCTAAAATTATGAAACTAAATAACATTTTAGGTCATAAATGTGTCCTAAAGTGGCACTATTCGAGAACTGGGGATGTTAGTTGCGTGTATGATAGAGTATCCGAATACAATAATAACTAAAAATTCTTGGTTTTTTGAGTTTTCTTAGTTTTGATCTTGGTGTGTGGTATTTTTCATTGCGGAGAATGTTAAAATTAAATTAAATTAAGTTAAATTGTTAAAAAAAAAAGGTAACATAAGGTTCGAAAATTTGTCGCTAAAAATATTTTCGCTGTAGCATAGTTGGATAATGCACCTTCCCCGGTTTGTAAAGAGATCCAGGTTCTAAATCCCTGTGGCACAACAATAATATTTTTCGATAAAATTGATTTTATATGTATATCTTTCTAATTAATATATTTAAATTAAATCTATCTTATATTTTTCTTTAATGTTAACAATTACACAAATTAGGATAAGCCTATCATTTTTAACGTTATTTATAAATCATTTTTAGTTTTATTAACATTATTGTGTGAAGTTGATGGTAGAAAATCTTCTGTAGTTTACTGATAATATAAGTACCTTCGTTTATAAACTATCGGTAAACTTCTATGAAGCGTATCTCTCTTCGAAACTTCTCTGAACAGTAATCCTGTTTCATGGCAGCTATTATATTATATTCATGCAGCAATAACCAGACGTAGAACATGACTAATGTTCAGCTTCACATATTTCTGTAATTTATAATACTTAATCATCAGACTCTAAAATAAGGCGGCACTATAGACTCTACAAATGAACCGTCCATCTCCACCTAACATGAGACACGATCGCGTAAAAGTTGTTTTAATATTTCTTTCTTTTGTATAAATGATTTTTTATTAAAATCTTTTACCTTTCCAATTCAACTATCATATTAATATTTTTGTTGGCAGCTAGAAAGTAGTGACAATCGGTATTACTATTGTAACGTATTGTATTAATACACTTTTAGACTAGATTTTAATCTGAAGAACGTTTTAAAATTGTTCGACTGTAATAAAGATAAAGAATAAATCCACAGGTAAAAAAACAGTAAAATAATCGGCTTGTATTATAGTACACGTTCGACTTTTGCCGATTGCTTTTTTAACACTCCGTAGGCAGTTACGTTGTGACATCTGCGAGAACACACCGGTATTTTTATAATGAATATAAAAGTGAAGATAGCAATCTATGTTGATTTGAGATAGGAACTTGAGTCGTCATTAAATGTTAGCATTACCTCATTTTTACCTCCGTATTATCATTATTTTCACTGATTTATCATACAATTAGTACTGTGATACTGTCTACCTTAATACACACTGATACCAGGTCAGATGTATCTCTGCCTCTGTCAGATGTATCTGGCCACCAGGTCAGATGTATCTCCAAATATATTAGATATTAGAAGAAAAACGACAGCCGTCATTATCTCTCTGCCAATAAGATGCCATTATCAATGTATTATCGTGCAAATGGCGCGTCTCGATCCAAAATCTTCGATTAGTATCAATTGTTGTAATCTGTATTTAGAGAAGTCGCTCATGCGATACAAACAAACAATTATATTAATACAAATTAAAAGCATCGATTAGAAATATACAAATACAAATAAACTCAATTTATCAAAAAAAATATTTTAGCTGCCTTCACCAGGATCTCTTCCTATCCGGAGAAGTGCGAAAGGAAGAGATCCTGCTTCAATTCCCGGTGGCAGCTAAAATATTTTTTCGATAAATTGAATATCTGTATGTATATATCTTTCTAATTGATGCATTCAATTTATATTAAAATATTACAGAACTATGTTCTGAAAAAATTACAATTTCACAAATAATAATGTGTTTTCTTTAAAATAAACAATTGTATCACTATTAATAATAAGAAAACACTCGTCTTTATCAAAGTCACAGTTTAAATTTGTTTTCATAGTAGTTCCTAATTAGTTACTCACCACTTATATTTATAGTTTTGTTTTTGTTTTTGTCTACGCTTGCATTTTTTATTTTATACATTGTATCCTGAAGAAGGGATCATTGATCTTGAAACATGTTGATTTATCAATAAACAGTGCTATAAACAAAGTGTGTTTTCTTATTATTAACTCCCTTCCGATTTAGATTTAGGCGACCAAAGATGGTCCTACTAGATTATTAAAAACCCTGTCTCAAGAAAGCAGATCCCTGCCAAGTGCCAGCAGTAACTTCTCTCTCTTCCCCTCTTTGATGAACACCATCTAACCTAATTACCGCATCGACTGCTACAACAGATGAAGAAGCTAGGGGTCTTAGTACCCGGAACTCTATTTGCCATGATATCGATGTCAATGTCTTATTATTAATATAATATGTTGCCACAAAGTAACTTTGCGATTATTGAAAAAGTAATTATATCACTTGTAAAATTTTACAGGTTATTCAAACATTTTGTAAATACTAGACTTCAACACAGTGCCAAGTCACTAAAAGGAAATGTGCTTAATTAACCTCTGTAAATATAAAGTAATGGTGACTTCGTGCCTTGTTGTTTATTGCCGTCCAAGTATTTGTACACCCGCAGTTGAATATCCCCATTGATAAATATTAATGGCATCGATATAATTTGAAGGTTCGCTCCAAGCCATGGCTCGGGCTGTTGGGAAACATCTCCGCTGTCATGGCAACTGCTGCGGCCTTCGGTCTGGCCATGTACCTGGGAATAGAGTTCATCGGGATCAACCTTGCAGCTCCATTCCTGATGATTGGTGAGTTCTTCTTCTATATTATTTAATGTTCTAAAGATATGTTTGTCATATTAACCCATACAAGACAATCGATTCCGTTACGGTGTAATCGTAGTGATGTATAACCACGAGTGAGATCCATTTTAATCCCTTATCTCAGAGATTTGTCTAGCTGCATCATTCTACTCTGCGTAGAAAATACATGCAGCAATGATTTATCAATCAACAATCGGCAATCTCAACCGTATACACGCTCCAATCAGTCATTGTGAGAGGTTGTTGGGTGAGAATAATTGGTCTTGAATAGACAAGTTCTTTCTGGTGGTTGCCCACATTTAAAATAATTCTAGACTTCTTTTACAGTGTTGAAAACCTTGACATTTTTAACCTTTCCCTTACGGTGCTAAAATAAAAATGCGATTTTTAAGTCAGATAAATATGAATATTTTACATTTATTATTAAAAGGCGCGTTTAACTAGGCCAGCGCACGCTCTGCCACCAAAGTAACGATCGACATCCGGCACTCCGCGCACTGCGCCTTCCGCACCTCTCCACAGTTTCTTCGAGGAAACATTTTTTATTGTTGCGTATAGTAAATACAATTTAACATTATTTTATCCAATACGTAAATATATTACGGAGGAATACCTAAAATAAATAACTGTATTTAGCATATTTACAGAGATATTCACATAATTAGAGGCAATGTCAACTCAGTTTACATCATCGGAGAGGAAAGGTTAAACACTAAAAAAATTACAGAAGAATCCTACGAGTCGTCATTACTCTTTATAATAATATACCTTTGAATTTTAATATTATTATATACACAATTTTAATGTCTTTTTTTTTATAAATGTTTAATGTTGTCTTTGTAAATATAAATTAGCATTTTGTACAAACACCATATAATTATTAATCAATTTAAATAATTGTCACTTTATCTTTGTGAAATAGAAATTGGTTTACAATTTTGTGAAGTTTTCTACGCAGAATAACTAAAATATGTTCTCTGGCAAGGTATCTAATTTTCTGACTGCATTTATTAAAATTTTAAGATGATGAATGATGCCAAGGTGCATTAGAATCGAGAACATTTAAATTTTATTGCATATTTATGTTGCTCATGTGTAATTGTGTATTAAGAACGCAGTGACATTAATTCAAAATTACAAAGTTGGTTAATTTATATATAGGGTATATATAATATTTTAAAAGATATACTGAATACAAATAGTAATTTTAGAGCGGGAGGAAAAGGAATTATTGTTTAAGTTACAATAAATAGTATGATCGAAATTAATTTACACGTTTTCGGCAATTCTCGCAATATTTGTTAAATGATGTATGTTAAATTAGTCAAGATAATATCCATATTACCACCTAAAGGATGCTCAAAGTATCGATGATTTAGGATGGAATAAATTTTCGGAGCAGCAGGAGTGACGTGGCAAAGTCAACGGGAGGCCTACATCAAGCAGTGGCCGATGTCGATGATTCAAATTACTCAAATATTTTTAAAAAAAATCATAAACTGAATTGATTATCTCCATAAGGGTACGCTGATGAGACTGCAAAGTTGAGCGCGGAGCGAACTGTTATTCGTTGTCTATTGTATTTTGTACTCAGTTCAGAGCGACCGACTCATACATACACACCTTTACCGCCAAATCTCCGAGACGCGGGAGTCAAGTCTCATCCTGACAGTACGAAATTTTCACAGACAACGTGACATTTTCGTCTCACCCATCTATAAAATGTTGCGGATTGAGCTTGTTACACTCTATGTCTCGGTGTCTCGATTTGTAGCATTCGATCCGCATTCAATCGCTGAATGTGTCGCAGGAAATCGTTTCACAAGTACTGACTCCCGACGCGACCTCACGAATCTAATCCGGTCTACGAGTACATACTTGTCGTCCTAACAGGTCTTCGTGATGGTACGCGAGGGTTCAGAAGTAGATTGTGCCGAACCTTTAACCTTGTCCCGCGTTACTTACGTTAACTATTCCAACGATTCAACAAATTTGAATAAGCTGTTATAAGAAAAGAAAGAAAAATACCTAAAAAATTGCAAATCGTAAATTATTTATAAATGATCACTTTTAATCTCTTATATCTTCAAAAGCATGTTGATGATTGACATTTACTTAAAATAGCCAGTATCATGTTATTTTTATTCATATTTTTAAATGGAAATAATACCAATTACAAAATAATATATGTTTGAGATGTCGTCAAAATATACCCCTGTTTTTATTTTGTTTTCTTACAATTATTACTTTTATCGTGACAACTTGATATAATCTAGATTCTTTTTTGCAACGCTGTCAAAATGGATGAATTATGTTATGATATTTTTTTTTGTTATTTATAATGGTCATTTTATTAATAAGATTTTTTTAAATTCCTCATTGATCGCGAAATTTCGCTTATCGCGACCATGTCCAAAACGTATCCCCCGCTATCAACGGGGGTTATCTGTATACATGTATATAAATAGTTGGTAGGTACCGTATGTGGTATTAATTAAATTATTACAAGAAAGCGACTTCGCCGACCGCTTTGGATAGGTAGAGTTAGCTTCGCGGTCACGGCCAGTATTTATGTAAAACCTATTTTTCAACGTTGAATATTATTAAACGTAATGCACCGTGACACACGACTGCGATACCGTCTGGCGACAGATTCAAGATTTCGTTAAATAAAGTGGTTTATGTCTTTACTATTTTTTTTTAAACCGGCCGATGGAGGATCTGAACCCGCGTTCTTAGATCTAATACTGATTTCTGGATCTGGTGTCTTAGCACACTCGGCTACGGTTATTATCGTATTTGTTATAAATGCAGACTATAAAACATCACATGCGATGTACGCTGACACTTTACTTACAATAAATTGATTGAATTAAATATATATAATTTTTTATTTTCACACTGTGCTACACACACACACAATTTTTTAAGTCGTATCACAACTAGTTTAGAGAAGAGCAGTTCAGCTGTAAATTGAAGTACATTGATTCAATTGATACAACTTAAAAAATTGTGCGTATGTAGTACAAAATGAAAATAAAAAAATATATACATAAAAAAAAATGTTACACCGCGAAGCAATTGCCAATCAATCAATGATATCTCTGTTGATCCATTTGAAAAAATGGATCATACACGGAGTAAATATTTCGACAAAATATGCCAGACGATTATAAAATTATTTACGTTATTAAAAGTGTCACCGACGTACAATCTGGGAGAATTATATTAATGTAGATAATATTTTATGCTCGCAAATTTTTTTGTATTTATATTTTATCTAATATTCTGTTATTGTTAAATATTTATTCAAAACATGCATGACGCGAATGTTATTAATATACAAAAACGATGTGACTAATTTTTGGACGTTTGTCGTCGGACAAAGCCTGTTGACTTGACAAATTATTTTAGATAAGGCAACAATTTCGTCACAATCCACAAGCTACCGATGGATGACCTAGCGATATTTTGGCTCGCAACCAAATACGCGAAGACCTTACACGAACGTCGAGAGCTGCGCGCTGGCGTGCTCGTCAAGTCATTGTCTTAACCATTTTTTAAATGTTGACATTATTTAAATGAATCGCACTGACCTCAAGGTGTAACTTCCTTGGATACTTTCAATACCTATGTACGCTTTATCCCTTCAACAAGATTTACAATATACAGGCTGTCCTAGTAAGTAGTGATCCAAACGGAAATCATCAATAGCTGAGACCAAGCCCTATCAGAATAACCCATATATCACTAATGAATGTCACACGGTTTTCGAGATATTTCAACTTTCATGAATTTTTGAATAATTTTTTACCTTTTGTTACTTTTTTTAATGTAATTTCCAAAACATAAGAAAATATTGCTTTCTGTTTGATGATTAGTATTTCTTTTAAGTTTTCCTATAAAATGTGTGTCACTGTTTTTTAAAACAGAAACAGTTTTGTCAAGAAAAATGTTTATAAATGTGAATTCAGACCATTTAACATTTTTCAATTAATTTATTATTTAAATTATTTTTCTACTGTACTTTCGTCGAAAAAAAAATATGGTTATAAATATAAAAACAAATAACTTTATAATTTCTTATCATTAATGGTTACATCTTGTGGTTTAATAATTAGAGTTAAATATAATATATATGTAGGTACATTAAATCCCTGTTTATACGTAAGTAGGTGCATATATATAAGGTGATATTTGGAAACCACTAAAATAAATTAAAAAATAATTCCAATTATGATATTTTTTCAAATTCAATCAGAATCGTTGTCAATAAAAAATACATTTTTGGTTAATTTTTAAATACAGTTAATCAACGTCGATATGGTCGAATGTAGGAAATTATTATATTAATATACGTAAATCCCCAGAAATTCAATAATATTTATATTGTTCTGAGATATAATGATATTATTGATAGAATCGGCGTTAAATTTGTAGAATTTCATCATAATGGACGAATGTAAATAAAACAATGTTATAACTCTACTTGAGTTTATTAGCACAACTCGAGTTTCGAAAGAAACAGTAACTCTCGTCGACAGGCAAAGTATTAAACTAACTACACACAAATAACCTTAAGTGGTAGTGGTTGTGCTAATAAACTCAAGTAGAGTTATAAGATTGTTTTATTTATATCCATCCGTCGAGATGTTATGAATTTACTTCGCATTTAACGAAACGTAATCGTGCAGAATGAAATTAGATAAATTTTCATATATATATATATATATATATATATATATATTATAATATACAATACACATAGACAATACACTCGTGAAATATTTTTTTAATTAATGCTGTACAAGTCTACAATCAAATATATATTTTAACGAGAACACATTATTATTGTGAAGGTGCAGTTTTTCAAAACATAGAACATGAAATAACAGATGTATCAATTTGAAAGTAAAATCATTTCCATAAGTTAAAATAACACTTTTTAATTTAAAAAATAAAGATAATGTAGGGCTATAAACAGTTTATGCGTACAGCGCCCTTGAGGTGAAAATTTTTACAAAAATGGCGCTATACAAATTATTCAATATTATTATTATTATTATTATTACAGGTTCGAAAATTTGTTGTTAACTTACTACGTTGACATGGTGTAATAGTCAGCACACTTCCCCAAATAGGAAGGTTTCCTGGTTCGAATCCCCGGTAGCAATAAAATATTTTTCCGACAAATTAATTTTTTCTGTATATCTTTCTAATCGATACATTTAATTTGAATTAAAAATATTTTTTCGATTTAAATATATTTTATAAATAGATTCCATCTTAAGAATTATGGTACCAACTAAATTATTTTCAAACGTGATACTAGATGGCAGCAGAATCGTTCACAACTGATACACGAAGAAGTCGCAAAATATGGTAAGTTAACCCAGACGACTGAAACTGTTACTCTGGTTTCCTTTCAATACGAATAAATCTTTCGCCTTTTACTAAAGATTTCCGTGGAGGGGGACACTCAAATGAGTCTATAACCAATTTTTGATCCCCGCTTATTGAGCGGGGTCTCTGATCATGTGAAATTGAAATGATTAAATCGTGGAGAAAAAAAAAAACCGCTAATTTGCGTTGTATGCTTGTACGTTTGAAAGATGACTTTTGAAACAGCCGTGAAGTCCGCCATTTTTAACATTCGATATCGGAGGATAAAATTAGTTATTTTACTAGGAATAGTAAAAATGTACCATTAATCAACCAACCGACCTTTACTATCACGCGTAGGCAGAGCAGATAGAGCACCACACTTTTCTGCCCTGAGATACAACTTTCGCCTCGTCCACATTCATATAAAGCTCGTTGATTGTTGCGGCTCCTAACAGGAGCACTTGATTTTTCTAGTTTGTGCCAAGTCTTCTCACTGACGACCTCTGATGCCTCCATGCCTCTGATGGCGCATATCTTTCTTACCAATTTCTGTTCATTCGTCTGTCACATGACTAAACCACTTTAGCGTCCGTTTATTAATCCCATTCACTATGCTAAAATCAATTTTCTCTATAGAGTCTAATTGAAAAAGGTCTGCGGTAGTCCTCAAGATTCATAATTTTTTCCAAAAATATTATTTTCTCATTGCACCCCACCTGCTTGCTGGTTTGTAAATAGAAATACTCGTCAAGGTCATGGGCAGTGCTTTTTAAAATATATGTATACTACCGATGGGTCCGCACTGTACTTCAATGAACTAGTTCTTTATACTCACGCTTCGTAATTCGTACGTTTTAACTTCTGCAGACGCTTCAATAGTTCAATACTTCACACATATTAGCAAATAACTTAGTTGCTTGCAACGATGCTCTCACTCAGCAACGCACACAATTAACTGCGAACTGTGTATGTATAGAGAAGAAAGAGTTTGCAGCTCATTTCATGTAGTTTATTGAAGTATATTTCGCGAAGTATCACACTACATACTTCAATTCATGGAATTATAGTTCAATAACGACTTAACCACACTTCATTGTACTATGTGAAGTGCGAAGTGATTGAGACTTGTATCGGGAGTGGGCCAACCAGTAGTACCAACATACTTCGAATGAAGCGTTCATTTTGAACGCTTCAAGTTGGCGAATGTGCATTTCGTGAAGCGTTCGAAATACGTTCGTACGAAATTAAGTTTTGTCCTTTGCTTGATATACTTAAAACCTGATTGTAAGAGGGAATGCGCGCACAAAATGCATTCGGTGCAATCACAATTACCTCTCTGTTGCGATACGTGCAAATCCTTTACCCAATCATGGATATGTTTCACCGTGAGATCAACATCGATAAATCTAATCTTGTCAAGAATACAGATCTCAATCACTGTTTGTTGATATCTGTGACTGATGCACAGTTAGCAATTTTGCGCTCACTGTGTATGTACGTGTACCCGTGACGAACGTGAACGTCAATCATAGAACTGAACGAAAATTCCACAACTATTCAAATCTAACTAGCAGTCCTGCGCACCCTATTCTTCACCGGCGATCGAGACCGTGACTAATTTGCCGAAGCACTTCAAGACCCCGCTTTAAAAGCGGGGATCAAAAATTGGTTATAGACTCATTTGAGTGTCCCCCTCCACGGAAATCTTTAGTAAAAGGCGAAAGATTTATTCGTATTGAAAGGAAACCAGAGTGATGAAACCGGCCGTTCGGGTTCCTTTACCATATTTTGCGACTACTTCATATATCAGTTGCGAACGACTGTGCCGCCATCTAGAATCATGTTCGAAAACTTGAAAAAAGTTTGCACCACGTAAAAGTACGTTTAAGACTGGAAATTAGTTAATAAGAAAATAAATGTAATTATTATTAAGCATAAGGGAAGTAGGTACCTACCTTGGTTGGTTACGCAGAGCTCAGTTGATTAATTTATTTTAGAAAAATGTAACGTTTGAAGAACAATATTTTTTCATATAGAGTTAAATGACAAAGCGACAGACGATTGTTTGACATGGCTTACGCTTGCATAATTTACGTTATTTTTTATTTAAAAATTCCTTACTCGTGTACTTAAGTAAATATAATCCAGTATTAATCGTACTTGTTCTTTCTGATCCATTTTTCTTCTGGATTAGATTCTTTACGTCTCAACCAATCAAATTTCAATTAAATTCTGTCTTTTAAAATCAATTTTATATTTAGTTACAAGTCTGTTTATGGAACCAAAGTCAACCCAGCGATCATTTAAATATTATCTGTGTTATTATATTATTTGGGTCGCGAATGTCGTTGAATATTGATTTATATCGTTATCAGTTCTCCATTGGATGTTACTTGACAACTTCCACGCTTTACATAACGGAGCTTACAATCATGGCGCGTTAAATAATATCTACAATTACTATGGCACAAATTACGAAATCAAATAAGGCCTTACCGATTTCCGTAATTCTAACCGCAAATTAAGTTACATAATTTATTTTAAAAACTACTAATTCATATATTTTATTAAGAAGAAAAAATATGGCAAATAGGTATGTATGTATCGGTAAACGCCAACAAAACTTGGGAATGACAAAGCAAAATTGAATAATGCCGATGTGGGATATTTATTATACAGGTGCTTCAGAAATTTCCTGGACGCGTAATTTCTCGTTTCGGATACATCAATTGGCGGCCTAGAAGGTGCGATTTAATGATTCTTGACTTTTTCTTTGAGGTTATGTGAAAGATAAGATTTACGCTAATACTCCAGAAATGGTACAAGTACTTACGATCAATATACCAGCTGGTATTTGTGAAATAGGGCCTCAATTATGCAAAAATAATTCAAATAACGGTTGAGTTTGAATCATTCTTTCTAATAAATAATATGGAGAAAATAACTAAAAAGGACTAAATATAAGCGATGTCAAATCTTTATATTACAAACCGTCAAAGAGGAAGAAGCTAAAGATGTATGTTAGAATTGCGGTGATATTACGACTTCTAATTTTTATTATTCACAAACACAGAAATCTAGATAACATAAGTTGAACTTTTACTTTATGACTCATAGACCGAGGTAGTTGTTAGTCTTTGGAGAATTGTTTCCTAATTTTGTAGTTGTTTTAAGACTGATCAGGAAGAAATAATGTTATCACTTGTAGAAATTTATGTTTTAAGCTAAAGTAAATATGTTAGGTATTGACTAATCTAAATCAGACATGCCAAATTTTTATGATTTTTGAGTTAAGTACGTACAAATATAAAGAAAAAAATTATTGTTTACGTGACTAGTCAATCAAAATTCGACAAACATCACCGAATTTGGTACAAAAACGCATTTAAAATTTGCTTATTACTTCAATCTCAAACATGTCCAATGTATAGTTAATTCAAATCCTGACAAATATGTTTTCAGCCAATAAGACGACAATATTTGGTCATGTGACCTGTGGTTACTGATTATTTTCAATATGATTCCAATTGTGACAGTTTTGGTACAATGGTTTTTTTGCATTTTACTCGGAAACAGATAAAGTGGACATGTCAGCTTTTGATTCTGGACCTCGCGTATGTTACTTCATTTAGAAAAAATAATGTTGCTTTTGGGACATGAATCAGGGACCTTTTTATTAGTGATGGTAAACCGTTACGTGATTGTGATTGTGCCACTGATCGGTAACAGAGATTTAACGATGATTGGTAACTAAAATTTAACAGTTGTAGGTTTACTTTTTAGTGTACCAATCCTTGCTTGAAGAATTGCTGTAATCAATTATCAATCATCAATTATAACGGGATACAATCACAATCACAATCACGGTTAAAATAATGGCCTAAATAACGATTTTACTATCACTACTTTTTATTGTCAGTAGAATACTCTCCCAGCTGAGCAGTTAATCTTGTCAGATTTGTTCTATGTGCCTTACTTTTTTGCCTTACGGCTTAGATACCCTGTATTTAACAAAGATAAGATAAGCTAAACTTCATAACTTGGAAAAGAAACTGTTCTGATATTAATATGTACAGTAATTTACGCAACCATCAGATATGGTATGCCATGCGTGAGGTATGTACAGACTTACAGAACTCGCTGAGGGTTTTGCAATGAGTAATAATTGCAGCGATTTTGGTTTCGCTATGCGATTGCACATCCACGCGGCTACTTCCTCAGAATAACTTAATAATTAATAACTGCAGATCATTCAGATTAGTCAGAACGGCACGCACTACTTGTCTGGCACTTACATATAATATTAAAACAATGAAACAGAATCCCGTTGGGGTAATCTGGAAACAGTTCATTATTATAAGTATTTCTTTGATTAATTTTATTCCATCTTAATTCACCACATATTATACTATACTTTATAAATAAGTGTAGGTATGTAGTTGATTATATGATGAATCTGAAGTTATATCTATACTTTTAAAATTATCAATATTAACTTTGTGGTTAAAATTCATATTTTTTATTTATTATCTTTGTTTTATTATGAATTTTAACCACAAAGTTAATATTGCTAATTTTAAAAGTATTATTATGGCGAGTACGGCTAATAAAGAAATACTCAATTTAGTGGTTAATAAAACAAAGATAATAAATAAAAAATATGAAGTTATATCTGTTTAAAATAATGTTTTATTTATTTATTATTATACACGCCCTATTCAGGCATTAACAGAATTTGTATAGTAACATAAAATTACAACAGAAGTGCAATACACAAAGAAAAAATTTCATGGTGTCAGCATGTTTTTACATAATCAAAATTAAAAATAAATATAAAATTTGAAGTAGCCATTTATCCGTCACCATTGAGTTGAAACACAGAGAATTCTAATAGTGTAGTCCTATAAATAATTAAATTAACAGCAAAAATGTCGACTGCCTCTGCGTATTCATTCCCCGAAGAATGCATTCTGGGGACTGCGGAGTTAGCTAGTGCATGAGTTCTGACATTACCACTGTAATAGAATAATGGATTGTGTCTCGATGACCTCAATGGTGCGTGAAAGTCAAGCAGACCAACAATCTGGGGGCAGTCTATCATACGATTGATGATCCTGATAATTTTAACAATTTCAGACGGCTAAGGAGATAATCATAATTGATATCCTTAGATCGTATATTTAATTTAAAATTAATAAATCTTAAAAAATTTCCCTGGATTCTTTCAATCGCCATTGATTGTACAACGAATCGCATATATGTTATAGTTATCGTGAAATGATGTTACAGATACAATTCATAAGTTTTAAGAGTTTTAAATGTATTTTAATGTAAATGTTTTCGTTTTGAATTTACTACTACGCAGTTTATAATGTTGACCCGTGATCTGAGATACGCCCGAACACATTGTTTTATAAGATAAATGGATGTACAGAAACTGCGAGCAATCACTTCTTCAATTTGTAGTCATTTGAATAATAAACGTTTATTAATAATGTAAACAATACGGTTAGGTGCACTTAGATAACGCATCGTTTCAAAACAAAGCGATGTCGGTCGTCGCGTCGTGTCGTGCTAGCAAGGCTGTTAATCTCAACAAAGAACTTAATATAATATCTCAATTAAATACATTTGAGAATAGAACCAATACTTTTCTATTCTCATTGTGCTGCATTTTATGTTGGTAAAACGGGTAGAAATTTTAATATAAGAGTAAAGGAGCATTTGAGATGTTTGAACAATAGTGGGTTTTCAGAATTTGCTAATCATTTGATAGAAAATAGTCATGGTTTTGATAAAAAATTGGGATTGTCAATTTTGCATATAAACGGTGTAGGTCACAAATTAAATAATTTGGAATCGTTGGAGATAAATAAAGCATGTAAAAGTAATCAGGAAATTCTAAACAGCCAACTAAATTTAACTACGAGTCCTATTCTAAAATTTTTTCCTAAAAATTATTCGACTAAATTTGTATTGAGCAGCAATTTGAGTTAGGTACTAAATTTACTTTTTAAATAATTGTTGTTTTTAAAAATTTAAAAATAGATTCTGGATAAATAGAAAAACAATGCTATATTTTTAGTTAGTTTTGACATATCCTGAAGAAGGAAAAGGTGTTTTCCGAAACCGGTAGATGTTTTTTAAACTCAATTGTGGTTATTAAACTAAGATAATAAATAAAAAAAGAAACAATACTGTTCTTCCCGGTAGATTTATATTGATTAGATATATATCTAATTTATTGTGTTTATTATATCGGCATTGATTTAAATGGTATTTACCGTCATGTTTCTTTTAATATGCCATCGTATAATATTTAAATTGACTAGAATTTCTGAAGACAAAATCGGTATTTTTATATAATTACCGAAATTAGAACTAATAAGTGCGAATAGTGGTCGAAATGGCGCATTTTATAGCCTAGCAGCATTCATAAAAAAGTCATTATTGTTCCAAACTTTAATGAAAAAATCGCAGTATATATAGCATATATATCAATTATAATACCTTTTCGGTTATTTTAAAGCACAGCAAAAAAAAAATAGGTGCTAGAAATAACTGTCACAGAACTATGCTACCGACATCTGAAAATCTCAACTGCATTGATATTGTCTTTGGGTGAAGAATGTCATGGTGGAATATTCAAAAGATTAAAGCTTACAACCAACCAGTGCGTGCTCTCGGTACTTAGATACATACGGAGCTAAGACGTGGACGTGGATCCTCACCGTCAATTCATACACGAATTAAAAGTTGCCCAAAGAGCAACGGAAAGGGCTATGTTTGGAAAATCTCTGAGAGATCGAGAAAGTAATACTTAATGTCATTAATTGATATGGCGGTTATTTTGTGGTGTAACATGATTAATTTAATTTTCACAACTAAACTTTGTACTATGCACACGTTGGGTTATTACCACTATTAAAGTTTAGAGAGGTGCAGTCCTTTTCATCATCAGATGATAACTAAACTAAATACAGTATTGTAGTGTATTCGTCCTATATATTATAGTGTATTAATCCTTTATAAGGTACTATCGAAAGAGTGGTTTGTTTCAATTATGTGATTAGAAAATTCCAAGAAGTTGTTATTTTTTAAGGCAGCGGCGATGTTCTTTATACCCGTATTTAAATTTCTTGTGGTTTGACCTAAATATTTTTTATCGTAATCTCCACAAGTCATTAAATATATTCCGCTTTTTTTCTAATATATGTATTAATTTTTGTTATTAAATTTAAACGATGTTATTGTTGGTGAAGAAATCGGGTTTTATATGCGAAGAGAAATTATTAGTACGAAAAATTCTAAATTAAAACTTCTCCAGTCGGTTGAAATACAAAAGAATTAAAACACTAATGAACAACATAACATTTCTTAATACTTCACCTTTACTGTCCATATTCTCGTTAACGACCGAAACCTCCCCCCTCTTCCCTAGCCCCGCCCCATTACCCGAATAGACTACAATACTGTATTTAGTTTAGTTATCATCTGATGATGAGAGGGACTGTACCTCTCGAAACTATAACCCAACGTGTGTGTAGTACAGACTTCAGTTGTGAAAATTTAAATAAGTAACGAATAAATTCGCCAGAGAACCAAGGTAACAGATTTTCCCCAATAAATCTGCAAGCTTCACTGGCGATGGGCTGAAATTTGTCGAAGAGATGATGGATGGTCCTGGAATGGGAACTGGGAGAAGAAGTGTTGGCATCCTCAAGCTCGATGACGTGATAAAATGGATGGGAAGGCCTAAAAGCAGAGAGATTTGTCTATCTGAGAGGAATGCATATATCCATCAATGAAGAGATAGGCTGACGATAATTCAGTGCACATTTTAAATAAGTAAGTAAAGTAAAATCAGTATTACCTATACTGAATAAATCAGTACATCTGGTCACTTTAAACAACTGATATTGGCTAAAAAATAATATCTGGGGTCTGCTACATTCTTACACTCGTTTAAAACGTCATCGCTCAACCAGACCGCCGACAAACACCAATGCTACCAAGTTACTATCGGCTTTGTCCGTTCGCCGATGATAATCCTCTCCGTCTAGGGAGCACCATAACTGTCTACTTCCTGACAGCAATACTTAATGAGTGGTGGCATCAGCAGCCACATGGTTTATTAACTGCATAACTACACGCCAGTCCCTACACACGACACATTTGACTAGAGAAGATCTGAACCGTTCTAAGAATCACATCCTTTCGAGTAGTGTCACCAATTTGCATTAAGCGCATTTATCCACTTCCCTGTTTTTTTAGTTGCTTTTTGCCTGCGTAGGTACCCTCCTGCACAACTTTAGTTAGATCTTTAAACGTTAATTCATTTTTTTATTAGTTGATTGTAAAATTCTAAGAATTGTTATGTCCCCGTTACTGCGCTACTTTATAAATGTATTATCATACACTTAAAAATATAAGTTGTATTATCAATGGCGTAACTACGCGAATACGGTTCAATAGGGCCACGTTAGACAGGGGCCCAGGATACATTTGGTGTCAATATTTTTTCTAGTATTATTAAAGTGTTTTTTTTTCGAACTGGTAACACTTTTTACAGCGACAGCCGATTTGGGCTCAGTTTGGTTTGCCATTTCACCATGAATAGACTTACGCCAGAACAACGCTAGCAAATTGTGCTAATTTATTTCGAAAATCGTGGTTCAGTTCGCGAAACTTACCGTGTGCTACGTTATTTTACGGTTGACATAATCGTCCATCCTAACAAGTAATTCGAATAACCATGAATCGTTTTCGCATCGCGCATACTCTAATTGATAATACCCACTGAAGAAAGTGTTGCTGCAGTGGAGCGCAGTATTGAGGAGGACCCGAATGAGTCAATTCGCCATCGTGCACAGCAATAGATCCATTTGATTGGCATTTATGTGGACGATCTTTGGTTTCAACAAGATGGCGCAACATTCCTCACAGCGCACGCCACAATCAATTTATTGAAGGAAACATTCGATGAGCGCATAATTTCGCGTAATGGGCCTGTGAATTGGCCCCGAGATCGTGTGATTTAACACCTTTGGATTATTTTCTGTGGGGATATGTGAAATCTATGTAGATAAACCAGAGACGATAGACGATTTGGAAGTTAACATTCGTCACGTTATAATGTGCTCCAAAAAATGGTCGAAAATTGGACTTACAGATTACGCTTTATTCGAGCCAGCCTTATGGCATAAAATAATCTTTCCAATAAAGTCAATACCATGGCCATTACTATCATTTTTATGTGTTTTGTTTCATTTTAAAGTTCTATACCTCTAAAAAAACATCCTGTACAGTTGTTAGTACTATGCTAATATGTCGGGTTGGGGACTAGACCATCTTTGCAAAACGAAGCAATTTTTTTTTATTAATTACTTAACACACCCTATGGTGTTATTCATGAAAAAATGACCAATTTTGTTTTTACTACTTAATGGATACATTTTGCGTTGGAGCCCGATGCCTTTTTACCATTTTATATCGGGGGTCTTTTTTTTAGCTACGCCACTGAGTATCATACAAAATATAGGTATATGAGCCGACCACTTTTCACTACGAACACAAATCAAAAAACGAAATACAGCACCATTCATCATAAAAATTGTAATTCTTTAAGGGCTTCGGACAAATTATGTTATCCTCAATTTCAAGTAGGTTCCTATATTACTACGGTATTACAGTGAAATCTCGATCTATCGTTCCTTGAATAATAGTTTTCCGCGTGTATCGTTTATTTCTTCCAGCCCCGAATTAATTCCATACAAAATACCCAAAAATGGATCGCATGGATCGTTCCTCTATGCATCATTTTATCGCATTAATTGTATAAATTACGTAGCATACTTTGTAGCTAAATGCTTGGTTGGCTAAACAGTGAGCGGAACATTCGAGAGAGATAGACTGCTACCGTTGACTGCCGCTAGACATTATAAATATATACAATATATCTAATTTTATTTTTATTTTTACACATTCATTTACATGTGAAATATGTATCTTTTTTAGAATATGTATTAAACATTTAAGTATAAATTTTTTAACTTTTATCTATATTCCCGCATTCATAGTTTATTTCAATAGGTCCCTTCAAAAACGACAGAAAAAAGTTTCACTGGATATAAAAAGTAGTTAAAAATAGTTTAACGCTAAACAGATGAACGATACTAGAAAATAATAATAATTTAATAACGAAAACTTGTTCACACTTTAGGCTGGCCAAATAAAAATATTTTTGGGGACAAGTAAAAATATCATTATCATCATCAGGGAAATTTTGTTTTGTATAATTTTTGGCGACCTTAAGCATTATATCAGATAAATTTAATTAATCAATGTAAGTGTTTGCATACTCAATAAAAAAAGTCGGTCACCGAATTTTAATCGGCGTGCGTGCAGTAAATAAATAATTAAATGTCAACAAACACGCTCATGGGCAACACTCGTTTTGCAAAGGAGATTATAATATTTTAACAATTATTGGTCCCTCACTAGGATAATCATATGTCGAGTTATCGTTTATAAGTTGCTTGAGTGTTTATTTATATTTGTAAAAACATTTGATGACTTGATTTATTTTCTGGTTTTTATGTCATTAGTTCCCCTTTTATTGTACCGTTTAATTATTTAATCCGTTGTATAATTAGTTTCTTAAATATTGCTCCACTTTTATCTATTTTTTATTTCCATATTCATTTTGTGTAAGAATATTTTATGATTCTCTGCACAAATGTAGTTTTTGTAGACGGTATTTTGTAGTTTTGCTGTCCCGTAAGCTTAAACTGCTGTGTGTTGGGTATTTTTTTATTGATAGATTAGTCTTTTTTTTTTTTGCATAGTATTTGTAATTTAGTTCGATGCTTTAAGTTTTAAGGTTGAAATTTTGTGCAGGTGAGCCATACATTTTTGTATTTATTAGATCGCTTCCGTGCAGGAGCCGCGCGAAGGAGGGGCACGCGGGCGACAGCGCGCGGGTTGGAACGATGGGGGAACAATGCGCGTTCTGCGTAAAATAGTTTTACAAAAACAAAGATTCTTATGTGATTGTTCGGCATGGATGGGGGGGCCATAAGTTTTTGCACTTTTGAAAATTCAATTTAAAAAAACTACAGGTTGTATGATAATGAATGTTTATTTCACTGAAAGACCACAATTGGGAAAATCATCTGTTAAAAATAATGTCATCTAAATATCCACCATCCTGGCGCTGGTACCTAAGTTTTGAAATACTATGACAAAAAGCGCGTGGGTGTTGGCTATGTCTTGACGAATATTCACCTTAAGTTGGGTTATTGTGGGTGGTTTGTCATTTATCATAATTAAAATTGATCTTGGTATCACCATAGCAACAGAATGCATGCGAGTCGACAAGCCCGGATCTTTTCGTACACACACGTTAACTTGCGCGACATTATCTTCGCTTCTCCTGCTCCGCGGCTGCCCGGTTTTCTTCTTATTTGGTATTGAACCGGTCTCCTCGGACTTCCTGAGCTACGATTTAATTAAATTAACACTCGGACATTGATTCACACCGTATAATTAACAGTTAGAATCACATGAGAATCATTGTTTTTGTAAAATTGTTTTACGCAGAACGCGCATTGTTCATCTGTAAAGTGATCCATTGCGACTAAGTTTTTACAACACGCTACCGCCCGCGGTTCCCCCATAGAAGTGATTTAAAAAGTATAAAAACTTATGACACCTTTAAATAAGTTCATAAATGTAATGAAATTAATTAAAATTTTACGACACACACCATTTTTAATGTTTCCAATATTCTTCCGACAAGTTTTACGAACGAGGCTAGGGAAAATGTAAATGTACTCGAAATGTAAAACAATAAAAATAATAAGTATCTGTTCAATTTTCAAAATGGAATTTACTCACACGATTTTACCAAGGGCAGTTTACAACTTAAAAGGTTATTAAAATTCAGTTGTGTCAAAAAATAGTACGTATTCCACGATTTGCAATATTAGATTATGTTCATTTATGCTGAATAATATAAATATATACCCTACCTAACTGTCTCTATCTGATGATTGAAATTGAGATTTTTTAAATAAATATACAATATGTACTTCGATGCGGAAGATCGTGAGGAACCAATAATAATTTGGCGACGTTTCCCACATCTTTCGCGTGGCTAACACTATATTATCCTTGGCGCACGAGGAGATGGTTACTTCTCCCAAAAGTCACCACTGCAGAGCATCTTTCGCTTTTAAATTTCTCGTTAACAAAATGTTGGTGACCGATATTTACAAGTCAATGCAATTAAAATAAATCTTATTCATTCTCTGCACGTATCGAAAGGGCCCATTTTAAGTTGTCTTGTCTGTAATATAAACAATTGAAATGCGCCAGGGAAACCACTTTGACTAATAATTTATTCAAGCGTCAAGTTAAACAAAAAACAATGAATCCAATGGATCAATTTCAAGAGCGTTTACGTGAGTCTTTCGAGGGTATTCGTAATCTACCCACTAATTGCTATATTATAAGAATTACTAGCTGATACACCCGGCGTACCTCCTCTTCCGCATCTCCCAACCCCTCCACATGACAGGCCTTTATCCGTCGTGAAGAAACACTCCTAATAAGTCCTTAGAACCTTTCGGCATCGCGTGTATGTATACAAAATGTAATTGACATAGTCCACAATATTTTATGGATGGTTGTGGATACCTGACTATATTACTAGTCGAAAATGTTTAAGGAATATGTGTCTAATCTCTACCATGTCAGCATATAAGAATTTTAAAAGAATATCGTAATTGTGCAATAACTTCGATTAATTTAAATATTTAATTGATTTCAAATTATGTATTGAATTTAAAAAAATTAAAGAACATCGAATTTCTAGCAGCCGCACTATTTTTTGTTAGATGATTTAGAGCCTGAAGCAAAGACATAGATTTGTAATGGAAAAATTTCACAAATATTTATTTCGAAGTAGGTACGTAGACATGATTTAGTAAAAAATTTCTAACAATAATATTTTCCGTATAGAATTTCTACACATTCCTTGAACATTTTCGATTTGTAATTTAATAAATATTATAATAGATATTGTTGGACTAGCATTACTGAAATGAAACAGGCGTCTCTTCTAGGTTAAATCACGTTTTTTGTAGACGGTTTTCTTGAGGAAACATAAGTTGACATTTCGGCATGGTAACATCAACTCATTACCTCTAAAAACATAAAAAATTTTATAATAAAAAAAATTAAAAGGCGGCATATACTCATATGACATAAATATTTTATATTTTTTTATTTATTATTAATAACCACATTGAGTTTAAAAAACATCTACCGGTTTCGGAAAACACCTTTTCCTTCTTCAGGATATGTCAAAACTAACTAAAAATATAGCATTGTTTTTCTATTTATCCAGAATCTATTTTTAAATTTTTAAAAACAACTATTATTTAAAAAGTAAATTTAGTACCTAACTCAAATTGCTGCTCAATACAAATTTAGTCGAATAATTTTTAGGAAAAAATTTTAGAATAGGACTCGTAGTTAAATTTAGTTGGCTGTTTAGAATTTCCTGATTACTTTTACATGCTTTATTTATCTCCAACGATTCCAAATTATTTAATTTGTGACCTACACCGTTTATATGCAAAATTGACAATCCCAATTTTTTATCAAAACCATGACTATTTTCTATCAAATGATTAGCAAATTCTGAAAACCCACTATTGTTCAAACATCTCAAATGCTCCTTTACTCTTATATTAAAATTTCTACCCGTTTTACCAACATAAAATGCAGCACAATCCTTACAACTAAGTTTATATACGCCAGAATTGTTAAATTTATCATCCTTGTCCTTAGAATTTATGAGTAAATTTCCTATACTATTATTTGTGTAAAATGTTGGTCTAATATCTCGTGGTAGGTGTTTAGATATTTGTTTCGAAAAGTTATTTATGTATAAAATCCTACGCCAATTATCATTATTATCATTATGTTTCATCTGTGATTTATATAAAAACTGATTATTATATTCTTTTAATTTATTTTTTAAAATAGTATCTATCAAACATGTATTATACCCATTATTAACTGCTATTTTTTTAATTGTATTCAATTCAATATTAAAATTGGATGTTGACATAGGAATATTGACTAAACGATGTATCATGGAGTGGAACCCTGAATGTTTATGTGATAATGGATGATTAGATTCATTGTGTATGATAGTAGTTTTCCGAAACCGGTAGATATTTTTTAAACTCAATGTGGTTATTAAACTAAGATAATAAATAAAAAAAAATATGAATCTTAACCACCAAGTTAATATTGCTAATTTTAAAAGTATAAATATTTTATACTCGTATATTTTTTATAAATGTGCCATTAAAATAATGTTATCCATTTCCAGGAATTGGGATTGATGACACTTTTGTGATGCTGGCTGCTTGGCGCAGGACATCTGTCAAGCTGTCTGTGCCTGAAAGGATGGCTCACACGCTGTCCGATGCTGCCGTCTCCATCACTATCACATCTGTCACAGACATGATCTCCTTCTGGATTGGAGTCATCAGCCCCTTCCCATCTGTCAGAATCTTTTGCACATACTCCAGTAAGTAATTTACATTTTACAAGAGAATATTATGCAATATGTAATCCCCTTGATGAAAGGAAGAATAGCAATAATCGAAAGATATCTTTTTTTTATATGTGCATTAAAAATGTTAGTTTTATATTAGTAACAAAACATAATTTTTACAACATTTTACTTTCTTCAGATGCTACACACCTTAAAATACTTCTCTACATAGTCGCCACCATGTCGCCATATTGCCGATTGATAATATCATAAATTTATTTAGTGTAATTATTAAAAATAACTGTAAATGAATAATGAAAATAAATTAAACAATTATTTTTTTAGGTTTGGCGGTATTGTTCACATTCGTTTGGCATCTGACATTCTTCTCCTCCTGTATGGCCATAGCAGGATACTGCGAACAGAAAAATATGCATTCTATTCTCTGCATCAAAGTCCTACCAGTATCGAGAGCTATAAAAGGTAATGATGACCCCTAAAAACTTCCCAAATTTTTTTATTATTTCTTTTTTACCAGTGTTGCGTTCAAATTTAGCTTATACGTATGTGATTGATAATATTTAAAGATTTTCTTACTACTTACCAGAGTTAGAAATATAATATGTAAAGAAAATATTCCAATAAACACAGTGACAGATATATCAACAGGCGTTTGAGGCACTAGCTGTAGGCCTCTTAAGACTAAACAATATAAAATCTTTTCATGAAACAAATATTAATAAAAATGATACTTCCCCCATCATATAAAATATATTCAAACAATTAATATACGACCATCCGTTTACCTACTTCTACATAAGTATTACGCAATATGTTTGTATAGATATTGATCATAGTTATGCAAAAGATTCATATGCTGTAAATCTATAAAAGCAACTTTGAAGGTTTATACAATTATTAAGTTGATTGTATAAATGTAAATTTACTGAATGTTTATTTTGCATTGGAGCATAAAATGTGGACCTGGAACAACCTAAATCTATCACTGAATAAGTAGATTTGTTTTAGCATTGGCTGGTATCAATGTTTCTCATATTGATGTATACTCTAAAACTTCTTTGTACCTCGTTGAGACCATAACCAATGTTGAAATGAGATCCAATGAACAATTATTGGATCTTTATGGTGCATCACTGTCAAAAGACACATTACTTAAGCGGTTTCCATAAATGATGACACAGGTTTTCGGTGAAATTCAATTCAATGTCAGAAGGTGTTACATTATGATTCTACCCACCTGTCACAATTCCGCTGACCCTTACCACCCCTAAACCATGATATTATTTATGGAAGTCGCCTTATCTGTTTCAAAAGTAGCTGAAATAAGGAATAAATATAATTTTTTTCAATAAATTGAATTTATCTGTATGTATATTTTTCTAATTGATGCATTTCATTTGTATTAATTAATATAATTTTATTTGGTCAGATAGTCACTATGTAACGAAGAAAGTTATTGTTCTATTAATAAAAATTTCTGAAATCTCATTCTATTAGTTATGCATTATTATATAATTATTGAACACAAATACAGTTCTAAATAGAAAAATAAATATTGTTCAAGTGATTAACATAATGCTTTTATTTTCAGAGGAGCGTTCATGGTTTTACCGTGTTATGTGCACGGGAGGGATAGATCTGGCTGATCCTGATAATCCAATAGATAATAAAGAGCACATGGTCATGGCATTTTTCCGGGACAGTGTTGCCGGTCTCCTCAACAAAGGCTGGGTAAAATGCATTGTGGTACTCATATTTGCCTTGTATTTGGCCGGAGCAGGGTACGGAGTGACTAATATAAAAGAGGGTCTGGAGAGACGAAAACTTTCAAGAGCCGATTCATATTCTGTTGTTTTCTTTGACATGGAAGATTATTACTACAGGGAATTTCCATATAGAATACAGGTATGTTTATAACCGTTTGAGGCACAAATAAATCAATACATAAATAATAAACAAAAACTATTTAAATTCTACGTCATGTGGATTATAACTATTTTTACTTTATTTTATTTATGGTACTGCACTTTTTTAAACTTTAGTTAAAGATAAAAAAATTAAACCCAAAATTTGATTACATATTGGTCAAAAAATCTTGGTAAATGTTATTTATATTTCCTTAGGTAATTGTCAGCGGTGCCTATAACTATTCTGATCCCATGGTTCAAGAACAAATGGAAAACTTGACAAGGAATTTAGAAAATGTTTCCTACATATCTTCACCTTTGTATACCGAATCATGGCTCCGATCATTTGTCAGTTATATCAAAAGAAATAATGAAGAATATAATCTAACACATAACGATGAACAATCATTTTTGAAAACATTAAAAGACGTAAGTAGGATTATTCTTTATTACAATCATTTTCATTTCATTTTACAATGGATCTTGAATCTTGTGATTATACAACAAAATACTATTTATCTTTCAGATATGGCTTTATCCATCAAATCCATTTTCGCTGGATGTAAAATTCAATGAAGATGAAACTCAAATTATAGCGTCTAGGTTTTTGATACAAGCTGTGAATGTCAGCGACACAAATCACGAAAAGGATATGGTAAAGATATTGAGAAGAGTATGCCACGAATCACCGTTAAATGTTAGCGTTTTCCATCCTTACTTCGTATTTTTTGATCAGGTAAGACTTTATTGCATTCTAAATATTTAAAGATATGACTTTATTAATCTAAATATTCAATATTGTGAATGAAAGCACAATATTCAATTTATGAACTTCTTCGGTAGTAACTCAAAATTTTCCCTTTATGTAAAAATTAAAAAAACCTCTTTAAACTTTTAAAATTTCTGCTTATCAAAATTATTAGAAAAAGCATACAATATTACAGGATCAATTGTTTTCACAAAATACATATGTATTAATAAAATGCCTGTTTTCAATGTTACATTCTACTCGCAATATCAGCTGATTCATTAATGTTTTTCTATTTTCAGTTTGAGCTTGTTCGTCCAGTTTCCATCCAAAATATGGTGATAGGTGCCATAATTATGATGATCATTTCCTTCATCTTCATACCGAATGTCCTGTGTTCTTTGTGGGTGGCCTTTAGTATTATCTCCATCGAGACTGGTGTCGTGGGATACATGGCTCTCTGGGATGTCAATCTGGACTCTATTTCCATGATTAACTTAATCATGTGCATCGGATTTTCAGTAGACTTTACAGCGCACATTTGCTATGCATACATGTCATCGAAAGCTGTATCACCAGATGGTAAAGTTAGGGAATGTCTGTACTCCTTAGGACTGCCCATAGTTCAGGGAGCTCTGAGTACTATACTCGGAGTCGTTGCTCTAATTCTTGCCGACAGTTACATTTTCTTAGTTTTCTTTAAAATGGTTTTCATGGTCATATTCTTTGGAGCGATGCATGGACTGTTTTTGTTACCCGTGCTACTTTCACTCTTTGGACCGGGATCATGCACTTCTAACAAAGAAGAAGAAGAAATCAAGATGTCTAAAGTGGAAAAAGCTTTTCCCCATCCATACTGCATTCCACACCCTCAATTAATGTTGAATGAAAGCATGTACAATGGAAAGACATTTAAAGGAGTACCATTCAAAGGATACGGAGATGAAAAGGATCTAGGAATAGGAACATCCGGTGAGGATTCCAGTGAGAGTAGCTCTAGCCAATCGCAACGTCGTCGAGCTGCCGAAGATGAAAATACGAGAAGGCGTTACGAAGAAGGCTGGAGACGATCCCACCACCAACTACCTTCCCAGAGTCAGTTTGTTCCACAATTGCTTGATTTATATGGATATGATGCGGAACGAGCCTGGCATCGCCAGCGTCAAGAAGGCAACAGGAGAGCGCCCTACGATGATGCTAAAAGGAACCCATACGATGATAAAGGTTGGAAGACTGAAGATAGATCGAGAAATGGCCGTAAGATGTCTCCAACCGAGAGGCCGATTCGTTCACACTCCACTCATGCACTTCAACCAGCGAGAGCACCTCAACGTTCAGCCTCCCATCACAATCTTCAGCATAAATATGTTGCAGAGATGAGATTCCCTTGAGACTGAAAAACAATTAAACTTCAGGAGACATTACAGCGCTTTTAGCCGTTCCATGGAGCATTGGTTCACAGGCTCCAATATATTATTTACTTATTAAAATAATTAGAGTTTATTTAAGTGCCTTAGTATAAAGCCTTATGCTACAACCGTTGCTCACTCATTCACAAATTATGTTTATAAATTAGTGTACATAGATAGTTTTATATTTTATATCTATTGTAATTCTATGAAATGTTAAATAATAAATTGATATTATTTTACATTGAGGTATTACCAAAACCACAAAGGACTCAAGATTATTAAAATTCTAAATAAATGTGATGTTTCAACATGTCATGATTTTTTTTGCATTTTAATTCTCGCTTTGAGATGCTAAATCATTATTATTCCAATTCTTTATTGGATGGGCTCTTGATATACGTATGTATATGTATATACATTATAAAAAATACATTGAATTATCTTTCAAATGCAATTAGTTTTAAATATTCTTAATTACCAATATATTAATAAATGAAATCACGATGAAATCTGTGATTTACTGTATAATAAAATTGTGATCACAACAATAAGTTAATTATAGACTATTTTTGTAAAGTTTATGTATATTAATAGAAAATAAATACATAAATAAATAATAAGTCATGGTGAATAGGATAATTAATTATCTAAGCAATAACAAAATTGTTTTATGATCACAAGTCATATATTTATTTGAATTTACTTTTACGAATTAAAACTGAATCAATTTTAATTTCAATACCAGTTGGAAAAAACATGAAAAATTTATTTAAACGAATTTTAACAATTTGTATTATATCACAATTATGGTAACGACTGCGTTCATGAAATTTGGTAGTTACGTAAATATTGTTTTAGAAATATTTTGACGATGATGTTCCTATTCACGTCATTTATTTAAAGTTTGTAGACCCACTTGTAAATAATCATTTCATTCTTTAGTTTTATAAATTGCAATCATAAATGTCAAATAATTTGTTATTCCTCTGATTTAAGAAATTATGGGAGTGATCAGTCAAACAAGACAACGATGCACTCTTCATGGATTTTGTTGCTTCTATGTGAGGAAATCTTATTATTCCCTTTTTGTACATATATTAGATAATTGTTACATAAACTTTAGTACGCTAGATCGTATTTTAAATTTTATGAATATTAACACTTGTTTATAAAAGTCATCACAATAATATGCGCCACTAGATTTAATATTTTTTGTTGAAGTAGGTAAAAAAAATAGAGAGGAAAATGACATATTTTATGAACACCTCTTTATGTATTTTTAAGTATGTAGTATATTATAATAATATAAGTAGGTACCTATACCATACGTAGTAACTTTACATAAAAACTAATAAATATTTAACATTTAAAAAAAATAAAAAATTACGAATCTGAATATCATTTTTCTTTACACTAAATCTAAACATTTTATGCTGAATAAAACAGGTTTTCTGTTTTTTTTTCAATATCATCTGATAAAAATATCCCTGAAATGGACTGTTTTTTGTCAGAGATTTAACTTGTTCTTAAAGAGGTTAGAGATATTGCCAAGTCAATTCGGTATAGGTACTGTTAATAATTTGTGTATCCGAAACATGAAAATGTATTCAATATGTATAAAGTTCAAGTTCAAGGAAAATAATCAAGTAATCTGTTGTGTTCAATTGTTAATTCGGTCACTCCGTTATATTACTGACTGTAAACAGACAACAATCCACAATGTGATGATGTTACAACAAAAACATTTTTCGATAAATTGAATTTGGTTATAAAATGTTGTCACCGTGTTACGTAAACTATTTTACTATCTAAATACTTGTCAACACATTTTCACAATTAATACATGTTTTGATAAAATTCATTGATACTGTGTTACTAATTGTCAATAGTTATCAAACTAACATAAAAAGTAACAGATATAAAAATTTTGCAAACTTTTATTATTACGAGGGTGAATCAAATATAAACAAGACTTATTTTTTTAAATATTTATTTTGATTTTAAACGCACAAACAATCATAGTTTATTTTTCTACATAATCTCCTGATTTATAAACACATTTTTCCCACACTGTCGACGTTGCCCGCTGTAATGCTGGTGCGGGGTTTGCGGTCATGGCTCTCATTTTCAACACGTTCACGGCCCTCCACGAACTGTTTATGTCAAGCAAACACTCTAGCTCGCGACAGCGTCTCTTCCCCGAACTGTGCAGTTAATCTTCTCAAGATTTCGGTCGGTTTTACACCTTCTGCAGCTAAAAACTTGATAACAATACGTTGCGCAATAGAGGAAGGTACCTCCCGCTCGGACATCGTAACGATGGACACCGAGCGAGTCTATGATGATGAGTCACATGCTTCCCCCACTCCTGACAAACCAACCTAACAGCCAATAACAGCGGAACGTTCTTCCATCACTATTGCGCGCGCAGGTCCAAAAGTCTCGTTTATATTTGATTCACCCTCATATTATGGTTGAGAAAATGAATCAGTATCACATTCACTAAAATTTTATTATTCGGATTCATGACAGATCAATGAACTGTCATAAATTCAATGAGTTTATATTAAAGAATCTACATAAATAATATTTATTTGCCATTGATATAACACAGGTCAGTTAATATAGTATCTAATGATTTAATCCAGCCTACTGATCACAAAAAAGCCATAATTATTCTGTAAAAAAGTAAAAAAAAATATCTAATTGAGCTATCCTACCATAAAGCAAAAATATTTTACACATAGTTGACAAGATGTATAAAATAACTATCAAAAGTAATAGTAACTTTTACATTTTGTAAACTGAAAGATCTTATTAAATTTTCCCATCTCAGGTAGGAATATTCTTTATCTAGAAGGCGACATTCCTTCTTGAAGCAATATTTACATACTGTAAAGGACTGGGTGTGATTGTTCAATAATGAGATTGCTCGTTCCTTAATAAGTTCCATTTGATAATACAAGTTATTCAGCAGACACCATCATATTGATAAAACTTATTCCTTGGCCAAAACATTTGTGATATAAACATACACGTTCATAAAATGGAGCCTTTCCAATTAATTGACAGCGATCAAGTATACAATTTGCGGAAAAATATGTTTGATAATTCAGCATCTGTTTATATGTCCTGGATTTCATTCTAATTATGCTCCTCTGATGAATTGTAGGATCAGAGTTCTATTGTTTACATTACCATGTTAAAGATGATACTAAAAAGTATAAACATTTATTTATTTTTCATCAACTAGATGAGACAATTATTTATCAAAATTGGTCTCTAGGCTAAGATTGGGAATATTGTTACCTATGTCAATAATTTAAAATATGTGAAAATAAACTTTTCTATGGTTTTACTTTTTCTGGTTTTATTCTAGTATTCTAATTAAGAACAGTATTTTCCTTTTTTTGCAACAATAACTCCGAGAGTGACAGTTGTGTTTGTGCAGGCTCCCTTGGATTAATTGGATATTTACAAAAAAATCAGATATTTATAAACTTCTTTTACTTTAATATTCTTAGCTCACGTGTTTTTATAATTTAAACTATTTATCTTTAATATATTTCTTACAGTTTAGGCATTTGCGTTTTTTTTCAGTAGGGTCTATTTATTGTTACATTTTTATTTTTATTTTGACATTTGTCAGAAATCTTTGTCAATTTAATTTAATTTAATTTTCGGCGACAATGGAGGAATTAAGACCTCCGGATCCTCCAGACCCTTTTCCTCCTCCATCACATCTTTCTCGTCCCTCAATACCCGCCTCAGAAGATGCAGAATCTTCAGACGATTCCACTTTTTTAACATTCAAGAAAAGAAAAATTGAAAAGAAGTCGGAAAAAACAAAGAACAATGCTAAAATAACCAGCATCATCTCATCTCCTCCTATCTCTCCCACTCTAATCCCAACCGTAACCTCTGACCTACCCTCTGCTTCTCCTGTTAATATAACCCGTCTCCAACTATTATACCCAAATTCGGCTGTCTCTCCTTTCCTTGTTTGTGTCCAAAAAAACAGAACAAGGACCTATACATCCAATTGATTTTGGTAAATACATTACCCAGCAGAACACTCCTGGTATCTGCCCAGGCGGTATAAAAGCAGAAGGCAGATACAAAATTTCTGTGGAGTTTAAATCTGCAGTAATGGCGAATAATTTTGTTAAATCTCTTGAAAACTCCCAAAATAACAAATTCAAAGCCTACATTCCGACCTACAATTTTACCCGCATGGGTCTTGTGCGTGGTATCTCCACTGACCTCTCTGAGAGCGACATCATCCTGTCTATCTCTACTCCCCAAAATATAGGCAAAGTTATAAAGGCTAGACGGTTGAATTATAAAGACACTTCCACGGGAACCGTTATCTGGAAACCCTCCCAAACAGTTGTGCTCACTTTTGAAGGACAAACCCTCCCATCACATGTATATCTCTTTTACAATTCGTTGCCGGTAGAGCTTTATGCTTTCCCGACAATGCAGTGTTTTAATTGTTGTCGGTTTGGACACTCCAAACCAACTTGCAGATCCCCTCCTCGCTGCTTCAAATGTGGTAACAACCACCCTGCTGACCAATGCCCAAACTCTTCCGAACCTCCCACCTGTTTGAATTGTACTGGCAATCATACAGCAATTAGTCTCACGTGCCCAGAATTAACAAGGCAAAAAAACATTAAGCAATACATGGCAGCTAATAATACGTCATATTTTCAAGCATCTAAAATGTTTGCCCACTCTAAGAAAACTTTTGCGGAGACTACCGCACAACCAGCCAGCATCACTCCAGTTTCAGCTAACGTAGCTCCTGCAGTATCATCTTACAAAAAATTTGTGTATAAAACACCAAAATCCAAGCCCTTCACTTTACCTGGCTATGACCAGCAACTTCACAATTCTCATCAAATCTATCCTAATGGAAATAATCCATCAGGATCCCCTAATGGCCATTGCTTAAACTCCACTAATGTACCTACTCCCTCGAGTTCCGCTAACCCACCATTAAATAATCTTTCAAAATCATTACTCTCTGACAACTCTTCTTTCATCCAAACCCTTGTTATGCTCCTCATATCCATTATTTCAAATAATAACTCATTACCGTCCAACGCTGCTACTCTTATTTCATCATTGTACTCCCTTCTTCCTAATGGCTCCATCTGTGGAGAGAATTCTTCAGTGGAATAGCCGTAGTATCAAATCAAATAGCCATGATATTGTCGCTCTTCTAAAGTCAAATTCCAATCAAATATTAGTGGCGGCAATTTCGGAGACATGGCTGAGTCCGGGTTCCCATTTTAAGGTCCGGGGTTACCACTGCCTCCGAGATGACCGACAAGATGGGAAAGGCGGTTCCGCCCTTCTCATCAAAAATTCCATCCCCTTTACACCAGTGAACGTTAAACCCTCCAGTTGCCCATTC
This sequence comes from Eubasilissa regina, assembly GCA_022840565.1. Lineage (NCBI taxonomy): Eukaryota > Metazoa > Arthropoda > Insecta > Trichoptera > Phryganeidae > Eubasilissa > Eubasilissa regina. The sequence continues at coordinate 6,250,303 of JAINEB010000003.1, forward strand.
GAAGTGGTTGCCGCTAGGGTTGATGGTATCACAATCCTTTCCTTGTACATTTCTCCATCTAATCGTCCCTCAAAATCATTACTTCGAACAATGCTTTCCCGCCTCCAAAATCCGTTACTCATTTTGGGCGATTTCAACTCCCACCATAGTATTTGGGGTTCTGACTCCAACGATAGATCTGGCAGAGATATTGTTGATTTGCTTGATGAATTCAGTCTCTGCATTCTGAATGACGGATCCCCTACTCGTCTCCACATCCCAAACCGCCGTCCCAGTGCGGTAGATCTTTCACTGTGTAACGCAGCATTGGCGCCCAGCTTAGTCTGGACGACAATAGATGACCCCCATGGTAGCGATCATTATCCCATTCAAATTCGATTTTCTCCCAGACCCCAAATCACCTTACCACAAAATCAGAAATTCACAAACTACCAAAAATCGTTTACCCGTCTAAAATATCAGACATCCAATGCAAAATGGGAAAAATTCTCCGAAACTATTTATGGTAAAATTACTCGTTTACCATCCCCAACCCATGAAAATATAAATTCTTGTTATGATTTATTTATTTCCTGCATTGAAGAGTCAGCAAAATTATATATTCCTGTGAAAAAAATAAATAAAACGAAACCCCCTCCTGCCCCCTGGTGGGACAGAGAATGTGCTGACGCTGTCAAAGAAAGAAAAACCTTCGCAAAAGCGTACTCTAAAAACATGACGCTTGAAAATTATCTGAAATTCAAAAATGCTCAGGCGGTAACCAAACGCATCCTTAAAAAAAAGAAACGGGATGGTTGGAAAATTTTCTGTTCATCCCTTTCTCCAGAAGTCCCTGTAGCAAAAGTATGGGAAACAATAGGAAAATTTAGAAACTCACACATCCCCCCAAAAATTCCACCATCTTCGTCAGAATGGATTAACGAATTTATGAACAAATTGGCACCACCATATGTGCCCAACTTTAATGAAACATCCCACAAATATCTATTTAGTGAGACTAGCTGGATAGATTCACATTTCTCCATGGATGAGTTAAAATCAGTTCTAAATCAAGTAGCAGACTCAGCCCCGGGAATCGACGGCATTCCCTACTCTTTCATAAAAAACCTTTGTAATGAAACTCTCTCATACTTCCTTCAAATGATAAATATTATATATGAAACTGGCAACATCCCTCAATCTTGGAAATCTCAAATAATCGCCCCCATTTTAAAACCAAAAAAAGATCCTAATTCGGGACTCTCGTACAGACCGATTGCCTTATCATCTACTTTACTTAAAATTACTGAACACATGATAAAAAGAAGACTTGACTGGTATGTAGAAAATAAAAAAATCCTCCCAAACACACAATTCGGGTTCAGGAAGAAGAAAAGCACAGTCGAGAGCATATCAATATTGACTACAGATATCCAGATCGCTCATTCCAGAGGGGAATATCTCATTGGAGCGTGCATCGATATCAGTGGAGCATATGATAACGTCAACATCAGTATCCTGGAACAAAAACTTCTAGGTATAGGAATTCCCCCTAAATTAACTTGTTTTATCGTCAATCTCTTTCTCCAAAGGTTAATAGTGATAGAAGTGAAAGGATCATCTCCTGTATTCAGAACTGTTACCAGAGGCCTACCACAAGGGTCTGTGTTATCTCCTATTCTATTTAACATATACACCCTTGACATAGCTTACCGTATTCATCCTCTTTCTCAAATCCTGCAGTACGCTGATGACTTTTTTATCTACGTTTCGGGTCCAGTTTTAAAGCAGTTAGAAAAAATTCTCAAAGATAGCGTGAACAATCTGGTTGATTGGCTTATGCGACATGGATTGGAACTGTCTGTGACAAAAAGTAGTGTAATCATCTTTACCAGAAAACGAAAAGTCCCCGCTGTACATATAACTTGCCTTGATCAAACCCTCCCCGTCAAATCCCAAATCAGATTCTTGGGAGTTATTTTAGACTCCAAACTTAACTGGAACGCCCATATAAACCAAATTGTTAATAGATGCCAAGCAAGTCTCAATACTATGAGAGCAGTATCTCGTGTGTGGTGGGGCTGCCATCCATACACCCAAAAGTTATTTTATCACGCATATGTTCGTAGTCATCTAGATTATGCATCTTTCATTATGGAACCGACTTAAAAAAAAAATCTGCAAAGGCTAGATCGTATCCAGTCGCAAAGTCTTAGGTTAATAATTGGAGCAATGCAGTCTTCCCCAATCAATGCTTTACAGGTAGAAACAGTAGATCCTCCACTTCAATTGAGAAGACAGTTTATGTCTGACAAATTTCTTTTCAAATGTATGCGTCAAAAAGATCATCCTCCAATACCAAAAATTAAAACTCTTACAGATCAACTTAGAATTAGTTCATATTGGAAAAATAAAAGTCCCCCACTGTTGACCAATAGTTTTAAGACTTTTCAGACGTATTCTGACAAAATTTTAAGACAAAACCTTCTTCCCCTATATGCCACTCATTTCCAAACCCATACATTCACCCCCAAAATACTACTATCATTTGGAATCCAGAATAACCCCCAAGCCAAAAGAAACTTCATCAATATTACCAGATCAAAGTGGCCGGGCTGGAAACTTTTCTTTACGGATGGCTCCAAAATAGATTTAACTAGTCACACCGGGGCAGCAACATTTTGTGATTCGGAAAACCTGGCACAGAAATATCGATTACCAAAAGAAACCTCAATATTTACTGCTGAGGCCATCGCAATCCTCGAGACATTAAAATATATTATGAAAAATCTACCCATTTGTAATAAAAGCCTGATCCTGTCAGATTCTCTTAGCGTCCTACAAAAATTAAAATCGTGTCCCTTTTCATACGCCGAAGATGAGCATTGTATCCAAATACGAGAATTAATGCTTAGTATGAAACAAAAAGACATGGATATTGCTTTAGCTTGGATTCCCGGTCACTGTGGAATTCCGGGAAACGAAAAAGCCGATGCCTTAGCAAAGGAAGCCTCTACTTCTGGCGTCCCTTTACATAATCATGTGACAATATCTGATATATTTCCTATTCTCAAAGAGAAAATGATCTGCATTTGGAGAGATCAATGGGAGACTTCTAAACTTGTAAAAGGTAAATGGTTTGCAGAAATTCAGCCAGAGATTCCTACTAGGCCCTGGTTTTCCAAAACGAAATTAAATAAGTTTGAAACTTCCTCGATCTGCCGTATGAGGATCGGCCATTGTTGTATAAATTCTCACTTATTTAAAATCCGCATTCGAGACTCTCCTATGTGTGAATGTCAACTAGAAGAGGAAAACTTAAATCATGTTTTTTTAGGATGCCCTATCAATGACCAGTATCCAAACTTAATCCAAGATCTTTCTAACAACAAAATTCCATTCCCCATCAACATCCCAACTTTGTTATCATCTAACAATCAAACCATTTTTAAAATATTAACGAGGTTCCTAAACGCCAATGAAATAAACCTGTAAAAATTAAATGTATCCAAAAGAAACTTCACATTAAATAAAATTACTCGGTAATGGCAAGAACACTCCATAAGGGTGAAACGCCAATTTAAAAAAAAAAAAAAAAACAGTATTTTCATTAAACACTGCTGGGCCAGCACCACGGTAAGCCATAGCGACTTAATGTTATTTATCATAAATCAGCTGCGCTAAAAATAAACATAAGCTGAAGTACACAAAAAATAAAACAAAAATAAATGTGGTGCCCCTAAACTTACGTTCTCTGCAACATCTCTTGCATATTTGTGTGGCTTCATATTCTTATTGTGAAGCTTGAACACTGTTTGTCAGACTAGTTTGCGGATTGGATCAAATGAAAATATGTAAGATCCCTGTTTGCAATTTTTGTTGGGCGTCACTTGATAAATAATTAAACAAAGTATCATTGTTGGCCAGATAGTATTAGGTGCCATCATATAAATCGGGCCAATTGACAGCAGATGCAGATGTTGACAGTAAATTACTTGTTAAACCTTTTTTATGTTCTTGACCAGCAGTTTTTAAAAGTGGAATGTGGCCTTACTGCAAAATAATTAGACTCCTGGACTACAGGAACGCAACTATGGTCAAAATAAAATGTTGATACAATGCATAAATAATGACAAAAAAAAACTCAATTTTATTAAAAAATCTTTTATATTTATCAACATAATCTATAATAAGTAATTATAAATGAAAGAAATAATTATATAGTTATACGAATATATAAGTATATTAAAATCATTAACATTAAATATGATGAAATCCTATAATGAAGTCTGCTATTTCCATACAGAATTAAAGCAAAAAAAAATACACAAATAAGTAGAAATAGCAAAGGTTACAGACTAAAACATATAAAACTAAGTAAATATCACAAAATAAAAATTATTTATAGAACCGGTTGAATACTTAAACATAATTTTGTAAGGAAGGGGAATTTGACCTGGGGACTGCGTTCCATCAATCTCAAAACCCAGACTGTTGAAAAACCGGCACATGAATAAATTTAAGAATATTATTATTATGCATTTGTAATAGCTAATTTACAGATTGTGTGAGCTAATTGTTATTAATGCAAACCATGTAAGATAATATTTTCTATACATCAATTGCAATAAGTCGATCGTAAAATAATTCTCAGTCATTTGAAACAGTTTGATAAAATAATTATACGTATATCATATTGTAAGCAAAATACATACTTTACGTTTCTCATGTGACATTTTAATGGCTAATTTCTTTATATACATATCAGAAAATTTAGAATCTCTGCACAGGTAGAGCAAGCTGAAGCGAATTATCTTATAAAAAAAAATTGACACATGGTTAGAAGTAATGAACTCTATAATGCTATTTAAATAAATAAAAAAAAACATAATTCTATCTTTCATAGATTCCCCAAATTTATACATTTGTAAGGTAGTGCACGAATTCTGTGGCTGCTAACGGTTTCTTCAATTTTTTCTGTATTTAATACCCAATCCCTTCCATGAGATTCGCAGAAATATAGATTATAAAAACATACAACAGTTCAATGTATATTCCTATAGACAATGTACTTGTTGCAGTATATTGCTCAAAATTCCATACATTTCACATTCATCAGGATCATTTACGAAATTGACTGATTTGTTAACATTTTTTATTAAATATAGCATAAATGAATTAAGACTGTACCGATTAATTGGCACCATTCATGATCCAAGCTGATTCAATCAGCATCAATCGAAATTGATGTACATAATCAGTGGAGATATAATATTTAATCTCATTTTTACCTACTTTATAAATATAATTAAAATATCTTGATTTCTCTTATATTACCGAGTGTAAGTACCGGGCTTGAGGTGTGTACATTAAATTATATCAATTTTATAAAATATTTAATAATTTGTGTATTTTATTGTTTAATTATATGACTTAGTTGAGTTTTTCATCTCTTTCTCAGAAATGACGTTTTCATTTAACTATGAAACGGGTATGCATAATTTTTTCCGTACCATTGGAATTGACTAATCTGACAATTAATAACAATTGGTATAGGCAAGATGCGACATCGGTACAGGCTTATAACAAACTAGTATTATGTAAGTGTGTTATCTTATGTATGTGGGTGTACTGTGAGTGGAACCGATGAAACTTCTTCAACAGTTCCGGGAAAGGTTGGGTCCCCCCCTTCTAGCGCTCTTTTAATTATGTGTGTGGGATGTTTCAAAACAATCTCAATGGTAGCTTAATCTATGACAGATTTGATTTCTTGCAGTCTACTAAAATATTAACCTGACAAAAATCAGAACTGTGTAATGTCACGAGTTTTAATACTCTCATTAACATTTTTGTTTATACAATTACAATGAATTGTTTAAAAATATCTAATTTATAATGCAAATTTATCAAAAATTATATAAATTGGTAAAATATGTTACTGTTGTTTGCGGCATTAGTAGTGAGATCATTTTACAAAATGCATAAACAATACACATACACAATTTTATTTCACATTAACAAGTTTATTGATGGTTCAAATTTACCTTTAAAATATAATTATCAACAATTTATCAAATCACATTTGATAAAAATTATATTTTTATATTAATGTAAATGTTTCTCAAATGAATGAATATTATCACAAAGGGAAATAGTGAAAGGTTTCAATACACGGATCAATTTAGTTTGGGGAACAGTTATTTCAATCCAAATATTTACATGCAGGTATGTAAAATCAGAAATAAATGATAAAATGAGCACGTCTTTAATGCCAATATGGCAGAAACGTCTTAATAATAAAAACTAGTCATGTATAAAAAATAATAATATGGTCTATTGCAATGATTCAGTCGTTTGTTTGTTTTCGCCTTTCGACTTTTACTGTGTAATATTTGTCAATATTGTCTTCTATATATTTTAAAACTGTGGGATTCTCAAAGAGGTTCGGGCTGAGGTATTTGTCAATATTTTCACTAATGTGTCGCTTCACAGTGGACCTTTCTAGAAGTTTATTTTGTATTTTTATGGTATTTTCGTCACTGAGGTGATCTGCAATGGTATCTGCTATGTATGATATGATAGCGGGATTTTGGAGGAGCTTCTCTTGGATACGGATGGCCTCATCATCAGACATCTGCTCCAGGTTCTGAAGATTCACTGGTGAAGTCTGGAAATTTAATTTTAAATTAGAAAATTTAAGAAAACAATATTTTAATATGAATACAATTGCTACTGTAATTATTCAATCTCATGTACAATTATTCTATGTCTACTGCTTAACTCCGAGCCGGCAAGGAATAAAAAAAGGTGCATACAGTAGACTCCCCCGATTATCTGTGATGGTTAATGTCACTGAAAAAATATTTTTTTGAAACAAAAATGTTCACATTGTTCAGAACAGTGACTAAACATGTTTTACAGTCAGCATGTCAGCTGTCCATCATGTCCGAAGAGTTACCTCTCAAAACATTAATTTTATTTAGATGGTTTTAGAATTTATGAGGGTTAGTTGCGTCCAGTAAGTTGCCATTGTCATTTGTTTATAATTGAGCGCAGCCCGGTAAATTATGAAGGCGGCGAAGTTTGTTATCAGGGGTTAACCAATTTATTTTTAATTGCACGGTCAAAGCAAAATACATACATATTTTTAATAACACAAATTAAAATTGCAGGGTGATTTTGACGCGCTGTCAGAATTCGTAACACGGTTTAAACAATGATGAATCAACTGCATGAAAATTCACCTCTAATTTTCAAGTAATTATAGAAACCGCAGATCTTATGCCGGAGCAAATTTACAATGACGATGAAAATTGCAAAGAATAAATTTGCGACGAACTGGCGGGTGCGGGATGTTTATGAGCAAATAGTATGTAAATGGCTTAATCAGATGATCAGATCAACATGCGAAAAATGATACTATGCAATCTAATAATGATGAAGAGTGATACAAGTTAATATCTTCAGAAAAAATTAACTATGCTTGTTCCTTGGTGGTGGTGGCTTGGTGGTTTGCCGATCTCAGCTTCTCTCAACCGGTGATGATGATGACATTTTACTAAGACGTCTTTGTTTTCCTAAAATCTATCTCACAAGTTTTTTGGCGCTATGGGATAACACGTGTCTTATCATATCAATTATATGGCGCCTCCTTGGCGAGTAATTCTGTGCGATACAATGCTATCAGTTTACATTACGCAGGATCACTTCTTGATTGCCTTGAGCACTCTCATTGAAATAATGATGTAGAGAAATATTTGAAGTAAAATTTGACAAAAACCAGCCAAGGGTAAAAAAAAAAAAAAAAAAAACAATTGCATTGACTTATTTATCGCTCTATGAGATTCAATATTCTTTTGTTGACTTTTTTATGAAATAAATATGTATGATGAAAGTAATTTGACAACCTGCAACATCCTGAGTGGCATCTCTGTTGTGCATAAACGCACCACATTTGAACAGTAGGTAGTGGTGATTTTTGTAAATTTCAGATTAATCGGATAATCGATTATCTGTGAATTTTTTTCACCATCTATACTGGATAATCGGGAGCATACGATATTTGTATTTAGATAGGAGAAGTGAGATCTCCGGTAGGTGTCGCTATACAAAGGAAAGATAAAATACAAGATGTATCAAATAAATAAATTACGTCACGCTGGATTATTACATCGCTGGCCCGTTGAGGGGTTAAAGAAAATATATTTAAAAAAAAACTTACCTCTTTCAATAAACTTTCGGTGAGAGTATAGTTTTGGGCCTCTGAATTATTCTCCACTTCCATCACAACAGGAGCATCAATTCTTCTTTTCTTTCCTTTAGATACAGAATGCTTTAATTTTCTCTTTCTTCCCTTTACGATTGGCCTAACTTTCGCCTCGGTAGTTACTTCTGATGCAGTACATTCTGAGTCTTGTGCTGTATCAGCAGGAGTATGATTGCTCACAATATTACATGTTTCTGCTGTGTGCTCTGAAATGCTTTCTTCCATTTCTAAATGCACAATTGAGGAGTCATCAGCAAGCTGAACTGTGTCGTCAAGCTGCGCTGTGTTAGCAAGCTGTACTGTATCATCAAGCGGTGCTGTGTTAGCAAGCTGTACTGTATCATCAAACTGTGCTGTGTTAGCAAGCTGTACTGCGTCATCAAGCTGTACTGTATCATCAAGTTGTACTGTATCATCATGCTGTGCTGTGTTAGCAAGCTGTACTGTATTATCAAGTTGTGCTGTGTTAGCAACCTGTACTGTGTCGTTAAGCTGTGCTGTGTTAGCAAGCTGTACTGTATCGTCAAGCTGTACTATGTTAATAAGAGGTATAGAGCAAACAGGAGATACAGTGTCAGCAAGAGGTACATCAGAAATATGAACGTTGTCAGAAGTATATAGACTTTCTGAAAGATTTATTGCATTAGCATGATGTGTGTCTTCGAAAACCTCATCATCTATTGTAGTTCCATTATTTTCAATTACAATAGATTCTATTAACGGTTTTGTGATTGTTTCCGTTTGTACCTCTTCACTTTCTGAAACTGCCGATGATTTTTCATTTAATATTTTTTCCTCGTACGCACCCAGTACTTTTCTAACTGTCGCCAATTTAGGAGTTTTCACTGGTAACCTATTAACCTCCAATTCCGTCATCTTCGCTAATTGTCCAATCGTCGAAATATCATCTTTGATTTCGTTGAAGAATGTCGTTTTCCACATGGGTGATGACAGTTCCGAGGCAATCTCACTTATTGGTGCTTGACAATCGTGCAAGCTCGGGTATATCGGAAGTTTGTCATCGAGCAAATGATGGCTCGTGATGTCCATAACTTGCTGCGTTTCCACAACCAGAGAACAAACATCAGACATCTCGGGAGTCTTATACGAAGCGTCATCTACCAAGGACACTAACGATTCAGTGTCCATCTTCTTTACGAGACACTTTACCACTTTTGGTGATTTCATGAAACTGAACTCGTCTCTGTAATTTCGGTTTTTGGATTGCGGTGATCTAACGCAAGATGGTGGTTCAATATACTTCTTAACATTTACAGTTGTCGACACCGGAGGATCGTGGAAACTTACTCTTTTTTTCTGAAATAAATAATAATTATGATCAGTATTTACAGATGGAAAAATGAAAGCACTCACAATTACACATATTACTTACCTCATATCTAGAGAAACAAGCAGAATATTGACTGCAATACATTCCTGTAAAGATATACATTTCACTCATTCCACAGCCAGTTTTTAAATCTTCCGGAATTGTCCTTCATACAATATAAAAAATTTATTCTAATTATGTAGTTATAGTGGAGAAGAAAATTTGGGGTAGGCAGTATTCGAAAAACACAAGAATAAAAAGATTCTTTAGAATCATCACGTGTTATGACCAGTGTATTTTGCTCAAACATGTGACTCTTACATGATAAATTGTGTCAAAACTGGCAGTTACGCAAAAAAAAAAAAAAACATGAAAAGAGCAGTGATGGATATCTCTTTAAGGTAGAAAAACCAATGAGTGGAAGACAAAAAAAATCTAAGGTTGTTTAACAATATTGTACAAACTGTCGCCAAACTGAAATGGGACTATGCCGAACACGAACATGAAATGGTGCATGTGCAGTGGTGTCAAACAGAGTAAAAAAAGAACTTACATCTCTCCTTTCTCAATCTTTTCTATTAGACTCATTTTTGGCATTCAAATGTCATCTCCCATCATTCTATCCCAAGTAAACATACTTGGGGCCGGTTGTGTGATCGGTAGTAACTTTTTACTGTAGTAAAAATTTATGTGAAAACGGGTTGTTTGATCGTTAGTAATAAGATATTTATTTCTCGAAAGTACATCGCGTAGTAAACTCATTATCCGAGAGTAAAAAATGAGAATCGATAGTTAAATATGATGGACTTTTTACAGCTGTTCCAAAAGTTATCTGACACATTGATACTTTGAAAGTTGCAGAATACCACAATTAATTATTCAATATTCCCTTATTTTAGTAATGAGAGTTTGTTCGATGATGATCTCGTTATTTATAATATATGAAAAAATTTCACCACCCAAGTGACATATCGAAGGCCCAGGCGAAAAAATCCATAAATAATGCATAAAATAAAGCATATTTCATGATTATTTGTCACACCTATAGACATTTCCATCTATGCTTTGACAAATGATTTTTACTACGGACGTTAGTAAAAGTTATGTAAAAACCGGCCCTTACAAGTTTACTTGTTTCAAACATTTGTTCTTCAAGATTACTTCACATCAACCAAATGTGTGATTGTGTCAAAAATAATACATAAAGAGTGGTTGCCCAAATTAAACACCAGATTTAAATTTCACTTCATTTTGTTTTGCTGTTGGTAACCCTGATACTTTTGACAGTTATAATTCATCCGATTAGCTTGCTGATCATTCTCACCGCCAATAGTTGGCGGATAATTTGTATTTGTATTGTAAATCCTTGCATGATTCACGAGAAGCAAATACATCCTGAACGAGGCAGGCAGCATGATAGACCCATACTTCTTCGAAAGTGTGGTAGCTGTGGTAATTTCGGCCACTTTTATAAGAAATTCATTTATGATATCGCCATGATATGATATAATAGATATTATGTGGCGATATTAAAATTTTTTTAATACAAACTCAAATAATATATTTTCTGGGATATATTTATATGCCTGGGTGAGTTAATAAATTTTTCCCAATTAGGGCTGAAACATTGCCAAATGAGTTTGGATTAATCTTAGAGATATGGCGAAAGGCATCATAGGCCATCTGGCGATCCTACCACCAAGCCGGCCGAGTACCGATGAGATATGTCAGACGCCCACTAAGGGAGCATCCTGCCAGGCTGCCGGGAATGAAAGAGCCACTCTGTTCTTGCGGCTGGCGTCTTTTATAAGTCACAAATTACCGTGTACTTAAATATTGCATACCTACCTCAATTTTAATATAGCATTCTGTACCGGACGAATAAAGCTACAACAATCCCAAGGTATTTTACTATTCATTTATCACGCTATGACTGTCATCCTCCCATACTCAAAACAGCAAAATGAACTTGTAATGCAGCTTGCAAATTTATCCCAGAAAAGGAATTCAAGAAGGCAAGAAAATTAAAATACTAACTTTTGCTGAAGGTGAGAGAGTATGATCCTCAAGAGTTTTCTTCAAGATGGGCCCAGCCGGAGAAGCGTACGGAGATGGAAGCATCTTACTGAACTGCAAGACAGTTTCTTCCTCTTGTTTTCGATTCCCTCTATCATTGTTTTCCGTTCCATTCCCATACAAATGATGCAAATTTTTACGGGCCACGGTTCTAACCGGTGACATGTCATTCCTATCTGTACTCTCAAAATTTTCTATGTCAATTTTACACAGGCCCAACATCTGCGCTGCCCTACCGCTGACTCTGCTCAACATTGGTCTGTTTTTCTTCTGATCCAACATGCTGCTGGGACTTGATAATGCAGATACAGGTCTCGGTGGAGAATTGTTACTTTCTGGAACCGAAGCTTTATCCGGCGTAGCCTTTTCGCTGCAAAATATGTCAGGGGAGATGACTTTAGAAAAAGATTTAACAGGAGAAGCAGCGAGTACACATTTATTAGCGGTAACAACCACTTCACTCGGAGATGTATGTTTTATTTGCGTAGGAGAAATTTGTTGTATAATTTCAGATATTTCAGGATCCGGAGACTTTTGACATGTTTCAACTTCTATATCTGTGGTGTCTTCGACAAAAGATATTCCCTTAATAGGTGATATATCAATTGTACTGTTCAGCAATTCTGTATTTCTGTCATCCAAATCCTCTTTTTGTGGAGAGGATACGATGTTTACAGTCGATGGAGTAACAGATTCTTCATCATCTGATAATTCAATTATATCCATGTCATTATTCATGATAGCCTCTGTTTCGCACAATTCATTTTCATTGTTGGATACTTGGTTTTCTAAATTAGTATCATTATCAACTTCTGGAATACTCGGGGCTTCTTCTTCTAAATGAGCAGCTAGTTCACACGTTACATTTTCAAGAGGTTCAATATCAGTATCAGCTACTTGTTCTGTAGAAAGTTCTGCTATTGTGCCCTCGCCTATTTTTTCTTCTTCAACTGTTTCATCAGCATCATTCGAAAGCAATAAAGGATCCGTTTCTATAATAACCTCAACACCTTTGATTTCAATACATGGAGTATCAAGAATGGTTATTGGTGAAACAACTCTTAAAGGTTTAGTGCATAAACTTTTTGCTTTTCCATTAATGACGGCAGATATTCTTCTAGGAGTTTTAATTGAAGATTTACTGGAATCCTGAGAACTTTCGATAACATCCTCGGACTCGGGGAATACAGGGCTAGACCTACCACTAATATTTTCCTCATCAGAAACAACAATAACAGACTGTTGCTCAATAGAGGGAATATCTTTAATGGGATCTAAAATAGTGTGAGAATCCTTCGGTGAGGGAATTTCTGCTGGAATATTTGGAATTTCTACTGGAATATTTGGAAGTTCTACATTATCTGGTACAATCGATGCGAGATCTGATTCAACTTCTTTATTAGAAATGACACTTAAAAGTGGTTCACTGGCTTCACAAACAATTTTATTAGATTTTTCATTAACCGATTTCGTTAGTGATGTTCGTTTTCTTTTTACAAAATTTTCACAACTTTTGCGTTTATTAATAGATTCTATGTTATTTCTCTTTCTACTCTTATTTATGGATCCATCAAAAATGTTCTTCGATGGATGTCCTTCTACAGTATCAATTTCTAATTCTTTCAATAGTCGAGATTTCATTTTTTTAATTTTGGTCGGAGTAATTTCAGTTTTCGTATTTTCAGTGAGTGTGTTATCTGACTCTGTCAATCTTGTGTCATTTTTGAGATTGGCATTGTTTAAATCGATAACAGGTGAGAGAACGGTCGACCTGTCGTCAATAGTCGACGTAGAGGCTCTACGCTTTCCTGCGAAACGAGAGTCGTCAGGATCAAATTTGTTGGGTCTCCGCCTCGTTCTGAATGGTCTTTCAGATTCAGGAAGTACAGGACTGCTAGGGTTTGGAGGTGGACTGGAGAATGCATCACATTCTTGTAATTTTTTCAAATTCTTTTCAAGCCTGGATTGAAAAGAATTTCTTTTATTCAGCCTATCTATTTGTTTGGGATTATCGATATTTGTGAGTTTTATGTCAATATTTTCAATATTTGCATCTGTGAGCACGGCGCACACATTCTTTGAACGCGTATTTTTTTCCTTCACATTTTCAATTGGAGATGAATTCAACTCTTTTGTAGAATCAATCAATACGGGGTTAGGTATATTTCTGAGAACCTTCGCTGGACTCACATCCTCGACTTTATCATTCTTCGAGGTGTTAACATCTTGTTTCTCATCAGTTGTCTTTTTGCTATCCTTTAGCAGTACAACTTTTTCATCTTTCTCTTGACTTCTAGAAGAATCGCTCACGGCTTCAGATGTATAACCGACAGGTTTCCAGGGTTTGATACTGTAATCATCCTGAGATTGAGAGAGATCTTCGTACAGTGCGGGTATATTTTCTCTTCGTCGTGTCATCACTTCCTTTTGATGTTCAGTTAACTTTTTAGGATCGAACTTCCACGATGGCTTGATGAGAACAAAAACATCATCAGTATCATTTTTAGAATTTTTCTTAGTTACCATCTCTTGTTCCGTTTCCACCTGAATTGGGAATTTAAAAGTTTTATCTTCAGACACTGATTCTTCTAATATTGTTTGTATTTTTGATGTTAAACTTTCATCGATATTAGAATTTTTTGAAGAGCTTTCGTGTATTTTTAGCAAATGTTTTAGTAGATTAATACATTTATTTTTTGTAGCTGGAGTATTGTCTCGCTTTAAAAATAACACTATAATTTCTAAGATAGTAGAATGTAGCACATTTTTGAATAAGGGCAGAGTGAAATTATGCAGCGTGTCCAATATATTTAAGATGTGAACATTCAATACAGCTGCGTCCAATTTCTGCAAAATAAATTATAGCACAGTAATTAAAATATGTAAATCACAAAGTTGGATTAAAATATTGTTTAAATGAAGTGATTTAAAAGCTCTAGAAAAAAAGTATCTTAAATTCATCACCTACCTGACTAATCGTGAATATGAAACAATTCAATGAAGCTTCTGCAACTTTAACGAGCAGTTGAACATACGGAGGGGTAGCTCTACGACTATTGTAAGCGGAGAGTGCTGTTCCTATAGCATCTGTCACCTCACAAACACCGGTCATGGACACAACGGATACATTAATTTTATCTAAGCGGCACAGAAATCTCTGGACTCCTTCAAAAACCGGTGATAAATATGTCACCTGTCCGGCTGAAAAGTGCGTTTGCATTAGTGTATACGCGATGAATGGATACATTTATTTGACAATACAGAGTAATAATAGAGCCTCATATTACTAAAGAAACATCAGTAATTTACAATCAGCTGACATTTGTAACTTCATGTATATCCCATTAAAAAAATATATTTGTAAGAATAAGAAATTTAAAAATGCGAAATAACTTTAAATCACATTCGATATTAAAGATCTGATTATATTGATAAATGTCTTGCACTTAAAAAAATCTCACTGAAAGTCCACCATCGACCTACTTGAAGTGGGGATTCCTGCAGTCTTTCAGAAGAAAACCATAAATACAAGACATTTTACGAAATAGTGATGTCTCTTCGGCCTTACAGTGTGAACGGATGGAATGCCGTAAACACCAAGATTACAAAGAGAGGGCCATGAAGTTGAGTCTTTCAAATGCCAGCGTTAACCGTAAATATTTCAGTAGCCGATTATAATCATGGGCAGTTTAATCTATAACAATCTTTCACTATCGCAAAATAATAGTGACACATTAAGATTGCTTACTTGTTATCGTTTATAACATATGTACATATATTAAACTTCGCCAATATATGTTGCAAACAATGTTCCCTCTATGGTTGGATCGTGACGTGCGGACAAAAAATCTTTTATGTTATTTTAAGGACCAATGCTATTATTTGTGTGCTGGGGGGAGAAAATAATAAAAAAAACACTACCATACCGTAAGACCCGAGTTGATCATATTACTAATAAAAATGTATTAAGACACTCAAAAAAAGTTAACAGAACTAATGACAACTATCGAGGAAAGGTGCGCAATTTACCTGCAATGAAAAATATGATATTTTACAACACATTGTGTAGGAGAAGATAAAAGGATACATAGGCATAAGTAGAAAGAGATTTATCTCGGCTGCGTAACCTCAGAAAACGGTTTAATGTTCAAAATATTTGTGATTTTATACAGAATAAATTAACACACTGCAATATGGTCGCCAACCTTCAATAGAAAGCGGGGCACATGAACAAAGAGGTCTTGTTAAAAATATGTTTTGTAGTATATTTTTTGTGCACCGCTATGAAGCCAAATTGTGTCCGCACACTTTAGAGGGAACATTGATTGCATGTAAATAAAATGTATTAAAATTACCACAGAACTGTGTTCTGAAAATGCAACATCACAATAAAAATGTGTTCTCCTTAATAAATAAAGTGTTCGTAAATTACAGAACAAAAATTTATACTAACCAGGGTGATCTTCCAAACGTTTCTTTATTATAGATGGTAAGACACACATCGAAATGAGGTCACTCGATGGATGGAGGGAATTTTCAGAGAGCTTTAAAATCGTACCCAGGATGTTTTCATCGAAAAGATGCGTCAGATTCCTTCTTGGACTAGAAGCCTTTTGGCTCAGAAAACTAAATAACTCTTTCCAAGAAGATGCGACACGTAAAATCTGAAAAATTACATAAGTCAATTTTAACCAGATACAACAGTAAAATGTACACAATGCAAAATTAAAGGTAATATGGCATGATTTGCATTCCGAATTTGAAGACCGTGTTTCTGTATCCTGAAACGATCTCCCAGGATACCAAATTTGCCAGATTTGTGAATGCATCATTTGATTAGACCAAATTTATTAAATTATTTAAATTCAAGTAAAAATACTGTAAAGCGGCTGAATAATTGTATTCAGTACATTCACATGTTTTCATTTCTCAAAAGAGAAATGTCCAAATTAGCGAAAATGCATTCATTTCTGCAAAATTGTCATATTTATTATTTGTAATTATAGTCGTTTTTTTATACTTCCCCCCGACTTGTCAACCTGTCATAGTGTGTTGGAAACCTGAGACTATCGGCTGAGGGTAATAATGATGACTGATGTTTTGACATGGCACACCCTGATTAAAAAATGTCTATAATTTTTATTTACCATCATGAATATATCAAAATAACAATATAGGGACCAGATCTTTGGAAGATTAACTGATTTTTATGGAAAAATATCAATACAATCTGCCACATATCTGACAGAGGATGGGGGCGATATTGTTTGTGCAGACATATAAACTAATAATTATATTACTGATAGAATTAAAACGTGGTCAATGGAGTTGTGATTTAATGCTTTAAAAAAGTTAAATAAATTTACCATTTGGATGCGAATATCATGATTTAAAGGCCACAAGAGAACAGCATTGCAGATATCATTGTTAAATGTGTATTTCTCATTGCAAATGTCTTCAGCCAGACTGCACCACAGGCTGGGACTGTGATCAGCACCGGACAGTCTGGGTAGGAGCCAGCCACAAAAGTCAATGATCGACCCATCCAAGCCAACAGTGGTGAAATTAGTAAATGTGTAATATGTTGAATCCATCACATCTCTGAAAAAAAATTTGATACTGAATTAAATGTTTGAAAATAGTACAACTAAAATGGTATTCACCATCCTCAGTACACAGATTCAAATGACAATGTAATTTTACATTTAAAAAATTCTTTAGTGAGGTTTGATAAAAAAAAAGGTAAAGGTAGGTAAAAAGGTTTTGTGTGTGAATTAAAAACCAAAATGACGTGATATTTGACACTTGTCATTAATTATTTTTCAGATACTTACAAGAATTTAACAATTAGCCTCATCTTGAAAGCATATCTAATTAGTGTAGAATTTCTCAAATTTTAAACTGGAAAAATGAAAGCTCACCCATAAGACTTATGTTTTTCTAACTCTGCTTGTAGAAAAATAAATGAAAACACTTTCAACTTTCTAATAACTAGTTAAAAAAGACTGGGGGCTTACACAGTATATAAGCAAAAAATAAACTATGCATTACTAAAAATTCTAGAAAAATGAATAAATGACTAAATCTATTGTAACAATGTGTTATTTATTACATCATGCCCGTGCCTTCAGTCACATTTTTCACACTCACTTATTGTTGAGTCGTGTGCAAATGAATTTTTGCTTCCCTAGTGGTAACTTTGTCATAATATGCTTATTCCGTATTTGCAAAACACACTTTAGCGCATTTGTAATATAAAGTGTGAAAATTATTGTTGTCACATGCCTACGTCAAAATTTCTTACCCATGACCTATCCCAATGCTTGCCCACCATTGTGAAATGTGACCTTGACGCCAGCAGACGTCAACTTGAGCGATATTGTGTTTGATCTCGATATCGCGATAGCATTCGCGGTGTGGACTCTTTCAGCTCCAGTGTATCCTCACTGTAATTTTGTGATCCTGTGATTTGTGTGCAGTGTTTATTATTTGTGTGTGCCGTGGATGCAAACTGACATCACCGTCTTTAGTCAGAAGCAGAGATTGGCTCATCCATGTGCCATTATTGTGTGGCCATGGGAATTTGTAGAGGCGTCATCATACTCAAGGTAAGGCAAGCAGTCCTTCCGAATCCCAGTTCCCGAAATCATTGGTCCTTCTATAAAACCCCTATCCCCTCACAGACCTCTCCCTGTACCGCGTTTCGCTACCCTGCGGTGATTTTGATTTACGACCGGAATTGTGACCGTGGGACATGTGACCCGGAGATTGTGCAATTCAATGCTATTGTATTGAATATTCGACTATTGGTGCTCTATTTTATCTTCACATCTATTGTAAACCGCACAAGGCTAACAATTGATTAATACTGTACCCCGTTTCCTTCAAAAGAAATTCAACATGGCTTAAAATTACGTGAAACAATGCACTTACGAATTGTAAAATTTGACTAACTTACTAAACACTTTATTTTCATGTTTGTTCTTTTTTGCATTCATGAGATGTGTGATGAGATCTTAAAATTAAAAACTTAAAATTTTAAATCGTAAAAAGATTTTTAAAAATACTTTATTATTTTCGCTAGCGTGACACTACCACTAATATGCTATCAAGACTTTTGAGTTACTAGCATGGAAAAATCAAACTAAACATTGACAATGGTATTATGTCATGAGTTAGACATAAATAAATTAAATGATTTCATTACAGTAGAACCGCGATATAACGAAACCCGATATAGCGAAAAATGACGTATATCGAAAAATGACGTATATCGAAAAAAAAATCGAAATTTAGTCCCTAAAACCAATTTTTCATACAAAAATGCATTTATATAACGAAATCCCGTTAATATTTATAACAAAATCATTTTTGTCCCGTATGAAAAAATGCCAATACATTTACGTAAATTTATAACGAAATAAAAAAATGTTAAAAGATGAAAATATTATTTCGCACTTACAAAGCCGCGCCGATGCATCTGCCGTATGCGAACGGTTTTATGGCCTTTTCGGCGGTGCGCGGCGGTCGGCCGACAAGGTAGTAAAACAATTCAAACTTCTTCTTGGGTTCATGTAGGCCCATAAAACCATTTGACATAATTCTTGCGGCGTTCTCTGACACGTTTTACGCACGCATACGCCTCTAATATGATTGCAACCCAGACCCAAACAGCTGTAAAATACAAAAATTAACAGGAACCCCCCGAAAGTTGCAGAATGTACTTATTGGAAATGTTAGTCTCAGTGTAACGTCTGTAGAGTTAAGTTTGTTCAGCTTTTAACGCGATTATTGCATGACCGAACTGAATATTTACATAAATTCATTTTCGTTTGACAATTGTTTTCGTGTGAACTCGTCAATAATATAAATAATTCGTTAAAATATTTTATGAACTATTTTTGTACGGTATTTTGTATTTCTATTAACTATTGTTTTCGTGTATTTTAAGTGTACAATGTTAACGATAATTTTTAAGTGAACAATTTTAACGATTATAAATATATTTTGAAGTGGTTGCCGCTGTTACCGGTAAATACCTTCGTAATTTATATACGACTCATTTTATAAAAATGCCGCGATTCAACTGTAAGATTGTTATTTTTGAATTATTTTGTATATTTCATGCCCAAAACTATGTTTGAAGCGGCTCTACATTTAAACACAATTAAAATATTGTTTTGTGTTTGCAATATTCTGGAATTTACAATATCTTCCAATATCTTCCAATTGGTGTTGGATAGATTCTGTTCTTAATTTAATTCCTTTGATTATCCATTTGCTTATCTGTTTTAATAACAAAACTACTAAAAATATGTAGGTATTCAGTTCCCTATGGCCTTTTTCCTCCTTTGTTTGCAGAATTTGCGATCTTTTTTGAAGCCGCGCAACATTTTTTTGCGACGGAGCGTAATATATAGTAGGTTTTTTATTTTTTTCGTTATATGTGGGAATTCGTTATTACGAATTTTTATTTTTTGGTCCCTTGAATTTCGTTATATCGCGGTTTTACTGTACTAAGTTACTGATAATAATTTTCGTGACTGATGTTGTAAGAATATAAAATAGTATATAATCACAATGCAAAAAATTTTTTAGATGCATTATTTATTCAGTATAAAGTTTACTGCTTAGGTAATAAAAATATATGAAGAACATTAATCTTATCTAAATTCTTGCTTTAGAGTTTCAGAATTTTCAATATGGTCGAGTGCTACAGGTAATATATGAAACAACATCCCCCAGAATCCTTTTGAATCTAGAATGCCTTGTGCAAAATACAACTGGTTCATGACAGCAAAACAAATAATAGAAAATTAATTACTTACTTTTCATAAAGTACAGGTGATAAAAGCAATGAGATTAATGACTGAATAGGTGTATTTTCCAATTCATCTTTGTTGGTAGGCTCATTCAAGAAATCACTGGAATATCCCCTAGTTTTGTCTGCTATAAGCGGCAATATTTGAGATACCATGAGCAGTGCTAGTTCTGTATTTTCAGTCGATTCCTGTAAGACATCAAATCACAATTTCAACACATGTATTAACATTTTAAAACACTGGTTACCAATTAATTGGTAAAAATTACTGGTTACCAAAGATTTAATAATTAACAAGGTAATAAAATAAATTATATGTATTGCTTGCATTATTATTATGAAAGAGAAAAAACAGTTTATTGACAAAAGGATATTATTATTAAAACTTAACTAAAACTTACTTCCGATAGATTCTGTAGTGCCTTCAATATTTCCGTAAATGTTTGAAGTTTTTTAGAAATCTTTAATAATGACACCCACATACATCTTGAATTTTGCATGAACTCTTTCCTCGTTGATTCTTCTGTCTGAGCCATGTTCTGGCTTATCAATATTGTAACTTGCTTCGCGACATGAACCCAACGTTCCATAGAACTTTCAAATAAACTACTATTCAAAACCGGCTGAGTCAACTTTTTGAAGTCGCCGCCGACACATCCCAAACACGATTCTTCGTGACCAAACATTTCTACAGCCGCCTTAATGGAAAATTTTTGCAAGTTTGGAAATACTAAACCGGGAATAACATCATTGCTCTTCTTATCGCATCCAAAACAAAACTGCAAGAACGGAAACAAGTTCAGATCGGTGCGTATGACGATGTTTTCTTTGAGGATTGAAACCAGGTACCACCAAACTTCCAGCTTCACAATAGCTATGTCTTCAGTCTTGGCATTATTTATGATCAGGGGCGCCGTCAGTAGTTTGATCGCTTTTACGTTTATATTGTTATTCATGACGAACATGTCCATGACGACTCTCCAACACAGGAATGATTCTTTTCTGCTTCTCTCTGTCTTGAAAGCGTGCTCCAAGACTGGGAGTATACAATTGAGTAGAGCTCCATTCCTTCGCAATTCATTTCCCATAAGTTTGAGCATACAGCAGAACTGGCGAGACCAGAGCTCGTCAGCAGTTTTGTAAAGTTGTAGAATAAATTCTGTGTACCTAAAAAATAAATTCATAAAATCAATGTTAATCTTATTCCATTTTAACATCGGACTATGATGATCTAATTGATTAAAAGGAACTAAAATATAAATTGTCAGGTAAATTCTGATTAAAAAGAGGGCATGACTTTGCATATAGCCCCTTGCTTCTTATTAGCTTGGAAATGTCGTACAAATACCAGGGGAGCGATTACAAAGACATATCTCTTGGCAACACCAGGGGGAAAGTGGCCAGCGGGTCACACCAAAAAAAGATGGAATCGTTTTGTTAAGACTATGGCCTACCCAAGGATAATAAAGAATAGAGAATTATAAAATTATATGAACTTTTCGATCCTCACAACCACAAAGAAATCAAAAGAAAATTGAAGCACAAATCATAATAAGCTGTTGCCCTACATATTAGCTGTGGATACACGCAAATTTTAAAATTTAAATGTTTTAATCAGCAAATATATTAATATAAGAAAAAATATATAACCATTGTAATGATAATTTGAATTATACGTCTTTACACCCCAAGTAAAAACATATTTAAAACGCATGTAGATAATGCTTATAGGTAAAAATATCATCCAAAACTGGGTTGTATTTATCAAAATAATAACTATATTCAATGTATAAACCTAGTATGTAAAGATTTTAAATAATAAGAAAATATATTGAAGAATGATACAATATTTTGGAAATAAAACGGACATCTTTGGTCGAGTGTATTTAAAATTCTAAATTATAAATCAAAATATGTTTTTTATAACATTTAATATACAGTAGAAAGATGGTTGTAAAATGTTTTTTAAAATGCGTATTCAGGATACAGTAAAACCTCGTTATTGCAAAATCAAAGGAATCAAAAAATAAAAATTCGTAATAAAGAATTCCCACATGTAGCGAAACATAATTTTATTCCCAATATATGAATATTCCACGCGCACCGTAAAATTAGATGTAGCGCGGCTTTAAAAAAGTTTGTAAGTTCCGCAAACAAGAGACCTGTTGTCAGTTTAATATGGGATATAACATAATAAGGCATTCTGCAAACAAAGGAGGATTTTCTGTATAAAGAAAACTCTGAATAATCTATTTAGTTTTGTTGTTTCAATAGATAAGCAAATGGATAATAATTAAGAAATTAAATTAAAAACATTTTACGAAACAATATAAGATAACTTAAAAATCGGCAATATTTTTGGAAATTCCAAAATGTCATGTAAATATAAAACAACATTCAATTTTAACTGTGTTTAATTGTAGAAAAGCTATTGAGAGTTTCGCATCGATCAATCGATCTTTCTATTTCTTTAAATCGTAGAGAGACAAATTCGGAATAATAGTTTTTTGTAGTGTTAAAATTTTGCAGGAATTATCACAACCTAAAGCCATTTTAGGTTTCCATAAAATATTAAAAAATGTACTTTTAAGAATAAATTACGGAAATCTAGTAGATATAAATGTCAGTAAACAAACGCATGAAAACAATTGTCAAATAAATACATTAACGAAAATGTCATACGCAATATTACCATTTATTGGAATCGATGTAAAAGTTCAGTTATAATATAAAAAGTGACATAAGTTGATGATGATAATGAAAATAAAAAATGAAGATTGAAGATAATAATGAGCAGAATTGTAGGGTAGGCATCTGCAGCTGTGCGGGGCGATACCATATGCAAAACTGACAGGCATGTGCCGTAAAGTGTGACACGCCAATTGCGATTTTGGGGGTTTTATTTTCTCCAGCTGGTTTAAATAAGACCTGTTTTTAGAGGCATGAACACGTGTTCCCTTCAAAGCATGAGGGCCGGTTGCGTCATCCCCGGTTACTATAAACTTTACTTTTAAACTTAGTTTATCCGAAAACGCGTTGCGTCATCTCATTTTTGTCGTTTACTTTTAACTATAACTATAAACCGCCGAAAATCTCCGCTTAAATGTAAACTTTACTAATGCACATGCGCACTGCGCGCGAGCCACTGACAGATGTCACCGAAATCGAGTATTTTTCGATTTTTGACACTCTAGTATCGAAATGTACAATATTATGTCGGATAGCAGTGATATCGCAGACTTTTTTGATGATAAACTAATTAAACAGTATATTCTTAACAGGAAAAGTAAAACTCGGACCTCGGCACATTATTTTTTGCGGGAAGAAATGGGTTTTAAAAAAATCTTTTTCCGATAACGGATTGCATCCACTGGATTTGTCATCTAGGGCACATTTGCATTGTGCGCATTCGCTTGACATCCGTCATTGAAAGCATTATTTTAAATTTTTCGACATCGTATTATTGAAATTAATATTATTATGTCAGATAGCACTGATACCGATTCTTCTGACGATCAAATAATTGTTCAATACATCCTTAACAAGAAGAGCAAATCTTTTAGGCCACAAACCGATCATTTTATATGGGAAGAATTAGATTTTATTGGAAGATTCCGCCTGTCCAAAAGTATGGTTAGGCAACTGGTCTTGCTTATTTCAGACAATATAATATCATCTAAAGTTATCTACTTCATAGGTACATAATAATATTTTTGATAAAGATCAGAAATCACGCAGTTCGTCCTGTGAACCAGGTCTAGATAACTTTACATTTCTATGCCACAGGATCAATGCAAAGATGCACAGGTGATATATCTGGTGTATACAAGAGCACTGTTTCACAGATTGTGAACAAAGTAAGCAGAGCAATAGCCGCTCTCAGATCACAATTCGTGTTTACCTGAATCTACCGAAGAAATTCAGCAATATCTGAATCAATTCTACAACATTTTAAAATTTCCAAACATGATTGGTGCAATAGATTGCACTCATGTGGAAATCCAATCTCCAGGAGGAAATAATATGGAATATTATCAAAATATGAAGGATTACTTCTCCATGTATGTGCAGGCATTAATAGATGCCATAATGAAATACACAAATATTGTTGCAAGGTAGCCAGGCTTAATACACGACAGTACTATTTTCAGTCATTCTAGATTAAAAGGGCAATTAGATGATGATATTTTTAATGAGAAACATCTCATTGGTGACCGTGGTTACCTACTCAAACCATACTTACTTACTCCATTTACGAATCCAATATCTGTGGCTGAAAAACAATAAACCAAATCAGGACTAGGGATGTTGTAGAAAGAACATTTGGGGTGTGGAAAAGGCGTTTCCCTGCAATAGGTATGAAACTCAGGCTGAGTATTGAAAGAGTGGAAGCGGTCATTATAGCCACAGCAGTGCTGCATAATGTTACCGAGCCACCAGACTTTGTGGCAATATTATATGAAATTGACTCTGAACCTGCACAGGATGGAAATAATATAAGACGAGATCTAATAAATGGCTATTTTTCCCAATTATTAAACCAGCCATAGCATTTGATTTATTTATTTTTAATATTGTGCGTACAATTGTATATATATATATGTATATGTTCTAATATAAATAAGATTAAAAAACTTATCTTACACATATTGGCTTAGTTTCATTTTGAATCTATGAAGTATCTTCATCTGGCATTTCATTAAAGATCTTCATCGCTCTGTACATCATTCATTTCTGAGATTTAGCCTAAATTGTCACATTTATTTTACAATAATATTGACTCTATAATAAAACAATTCTTCCTCTGTAAAAACTCTTTTATTATATTTATATATATACCTTTTAACATAAATCACATACATAAATTACCATAATTTATTTGTACAGACAAAAGTCTAGTAAGTAAAATTAAAGTTAATTAGAAATAACGACATAACTACACATTATTATTTTAGTAAATAGAAAAATGTTTATGTTAATATCGTTAAAATGAAAGGGGGTGAAACCACATTAGCTAAAAACAGCGAGGCAGTAAACATTTAAAAATAGAGAAATTGTTAATGTTTATAAAATTAAAGAAGTAAATTATTAAATTAATTACATATTATTTTTTTCTTTAACTAATTTAAAATTTAGTTGGGCCAAATATCTCTCAGCTTGACGTCTGACTAAAATTACAACACGCAGTTCTTGTGTATTGTCTATTTGTTCATTTGAGGTGGTTGAATTCATTTTGCATTTTGATTTATCTGCGAACAAAGAAAGGGTATATATTATAAATGAAATAATTAAACTAAATAAAAGCATTATCGATATCTAATATTTATATTTTTTTACATTATGTAAGTGTGCATACACCAGTAAATTAATTCATTATATTGTGAATTATCATTCTACTCACTTTTTAGAGGTGATGCCATCAGTTGGCATTTAAATGCAATGCCAAGATATTCAGACTTGAGGCTTGTGGTCAACATCTTCCACCTATGAACATACAAACATATTCCATTTGTATAATTGATCTGCTTACAACTAGGGTGTGAATGGTATTTGTTTGTTTTTAAAAGGTACCATATTAAATGCAAAACGAGTGATAAAAAAGTTTTCTAAATTAAAGTGATAAGATTTGCATTGCAAGGCCTTGCAGAGTACTTACAGTTAGAATCTGTATCATCATCAAATACCGAAACCCGCTATCCATTGACATCTACATCACGATTCATGTCCATTCTGTTGTTTGTCTTCGTCTTGGATTCTCTGGATAAATATTTAAAATAATGTTTACTAATACGTAATTTACAACATAAACTATTAAATATAGTTAAAATACTAGAATACTTACTTTATATTGACATTCATCGATCAAAACATCAATTGCGAGAAAGTACACACTAAATAAACGTAAACGTCAAATGAAGCGACCTACATGTGTTGCCATAAGCAAAATTACTCGCGCGGCATTTGTTTTTGAAAATAAGATTTTAAGAGTCCTATGTAATTGCTACACTGGATAACTATAAACTTTGTTGACGCAACTCGATTTCTGTCAAATTATTTGAATCTCGTTTAGAAGTAAACGGGTTTGAATGTAAACGCGTTTGAATCTCAGTTATAGTAACCGGGGATGACGCAACCGGCCCTGAGAAGGGTGTCACTCTAACCTATTTTGACAATGGGCAATAAATCCAACCATGGACAAGTGGAGATTATGCCAAATGTTTTTATAAGGGCCTATTATGATCCCAATAAGTTTTACTGGCCCCCTGCACCAAGGCAATAAAACAATTGATAAACATGATCTTAAACAAGGGAAATGTATTTTGAAATATTTTCCCTGTAAAATTTTTTTTTCATTACATATTTATGTAAATGTATCGGTATTTTTTCATATGGGACAAAATTTTTTTCGTTATACATATTGACGAAATTTCGCTACATAAATTAATTTTTGTATGAAAAATTGATTGCAAGGAATTACTATTGAAATTTTTTTCAATATATGTCATTTTTCGGTATAGTGGGGTTCGTTTTATCGAGGTTTTACTGTATATCACAGGTTTTTTTTTGTTTTAAAGTGCCTAGTGTAAAAAAACACATGTATACAAGCGCAGCAAGGTAAATCAAAATAGATGTGAAAAGAAATAAAGAATGTAACTTTTACTAAATTAATTTATTATTGTGGAAGGTCGCTCATAAAATTTAGACTATGATAACAGCAGGGGCGTGCAATGCATACAAGCAAAAAAGCTGTGCATTACTAAAAGTTCTGGGAAATAAATATAAATTAAAAAATTGGATTACTATTGTCTACTTCCTCTTTTACTAATTCGCAAATTTTACTATCCTACTGTTTTTAACGTGTTGATTTCATGATCGTTCTTTGCATTTGGTGCATGGATTTGTTTTTGATTTGGGATAAACAAAAAGCAATTGGCATAACTATTTCCTATGTTAACCTTTAACAAAAATAATTATTTCCTTTAGTTATTACGTGAAGGATTTTCAAACAATAAAAGAATCATGTTCAGTCATAGAAAGTGTCCTTAAAAACGTCCATACATTTTTTATATGGGTAAGAAGGTATTATTTTACATTAAAACTTACACTTTAAAAATACTAATAATAGTACTCAAAAATTATAAATAAATATATATGGAAGGGTCATATAAACGACGGATTCATTTTGTTTAAAGATGTTGGTTAAACGAAAGTTCATAATCCAATGTACAACATATATTATATTACATATGATTGTATAATATTATTGGTAACAGCATAACCTAAATCTACACCTACTGCACGCCACTGACTGGATAACAGAGATTAATCCTAATATAAGTGTTAAGTATGTTATGTTCATTAAATTTAAATACATATTTATTTTGAAAGAATTGTTATAATTTATGAATTAAGTGAACAGAATTGATTTTTATTTATATTTTATAAAAATAATAAAGAAAATTTTAAAATGTTTTGTTTTACATGGGGAAAATAATCATAATTTTGGACAATTCGTTAATACTGCGGTTATTATGTAACGCAGGCTAGATGCACCCCCCGCAAACCCATGTTATAAATGACTTCTACTGTATTGTGAATAATAAGCAAAATTAATTTAGAAAAGTACATATAAATACGTCACTAAGCAACAAAAAAAAAAAATTGGTACATTGTATTGTTGACTATTGTGGCTTGTTGAAGTAATTAAGTAAGTACATATATATAATAATATACAAGTAATGAAACACATTGCTCACATTGTCTTGTCTCTGATATTGTTGCAAACAGTTATCCACTTGGAATTGTTTTCATAATTTATTTTTGTCAATTCCGGAAGGATGTTTTCCATCACTTCAATGGCGATTTTTCTGTGTCCATTACCGGGGATGTACATCATCGGCACCAGATGAGAAAACCACGTGTTTAAGCCGTCATTAACAAACTCACTCATTTTTTCATCTGGTATTAATTTAATCCATATCAGGAGGAGCTGCATTATCTGAAAAAATAAAACCAAATTGTTAGGTGCTTTTAATCTACACAATTTTACTTACTTACCATCGCAGAGAGGATAGAACGCCACACTCTTCTGTCCTGACACACAATTCTCACCTCATCCGCATTCATACATCTTCTCATTTCTCATGCAAGCTCGTCGATTATTGAGGTTTCTAACAGAACCATCCTCCATTATCTGGTTTACCTGGTCGTGCCAAGTCTTCCGCGGACGTTCTCTATTTCTGGTGCCATCAACACTTGCGTAATATATCTTTCTTACCATTCTCTCCTCATTCATTCGTTCCATGACCAAACCACCTATGTGATCCTTTCTTAATCTTACTCACTATACTAATATTAGTTTTACATTCTTTCACTATTTCTTCATTTTTTACTCTGACAGACTTGCCACATATACGCCCAAGTGATCTCATTTCCACTGCATTCAGTCTACTTTTGTTCCTCTTTTGCCAACTCCAGGCCTCACTTTCATACATCAGTCGGTACCAGGACTCCATTGCGCACCACTAGTTTTGCCTCGGTTGACAAATTTCCATTAGATATAATTCCATTCAAAGCGCCGTTCACTTTATTTCCTGCAGTCACCCTCCTTTCGATATCATTCTCAGCCTTTCCATTTCTATCAAATATACTTCCCAAATACACAAACTCATTTACTTGTTCCCACCATTCATTACCTATAAGTATTTAGCACGGTGTCTTGCTTTCCTCCTTCTTGAATACCATCACTTCCGACTTGTTAACATCATGAGGTCGCTTTCTTTACATACATCGTACATTCTACTCACTAGACTCTGTAGTTCCCGTTTATTATTCGCCATTAGTACAGCATCTTTGGCGTACAATAAACAGCATACAATCAAATCGCCTATTTTTGCTCCTACATTTATACATTCCAGTTCTCTCATACAATTATCCATGTACAAGTTGAACAGCCATGGAGACATTACACAACCTTGTTTGACACCTTTTGTAATGTCAAACCATGGCGTGAATGTTCCATTGATTCTTACACACGCAGAACTTTCTTCATATAGGGATGCGATTGCGTGTATAAGTTTACTATTCACCCCATAATCAGAGAGTACATTCCATTTCTTATAACTCTATCATATGCCTTCTGTAGATCTAAGAAGGCACAAAAAAGTTAATTAATAACAATTTTAATATACACAATTTAATACGTCCATATAATCAGAACCAGCAGTCGGCTTTTGGCCACGAAACTTGGCACACAGGTGTCGCGTTATCGCCAGAATGGTGCAATACAAATTTATATAATTTTAAGAATATGTCTGCTTGGGTATATGTTAACATTAATAGTTAAATTCTTATAAGTATCAGATAAATAATTAAGGTTTGAATATTGAATATTAAACGACGACAATAAAATTATTTGATTTTCTCACATTCGATACAAGTGTCAAACATAATTCGTGTCTAATCTTATCAAGTTTTTCATATTAGTAAATAAATATGTGTGTCGTCATTTGAATTTATCAATCGAAAACCAAATGTTTTATTGGTGTACTTAACTCATATATATGAATATGTTTTAAAATCAGACAAAGTACCTATGTATATTTAGATGATCGCTTATATCAATGTTCTAAATTAAAACACCACGTCGGCGTTTTGGTGATATGTCTGTTTCATAATTACATATTAATTATGAAACAGACAGCTTGTGTTTAAAATACAACAGTGTTATGTATGAAATATTTAATTGCGACATACACAAAAATAATGTACATAAACTACTTACTTTGTTCAAGAAAACATTGTTTTCCCTTAAAATCAGTAAAAAGACTTTAATTTATGAAATTTGAATTTGAAATATTAATTCATATTGTGGATAAAATAAGCGTGAAAACATATATTTTTGGCATTTTATAATGAAAGTAATGACAGCGCAGATTCAACATCTGTCATGGCAGAGTAGACCAGCTTATTAAAGTTTGATGGACAGTTAAAATTATTGTCTTTTATACAACTGATAATATATTATTTAAAAACTAATTATTGTATTTTTGATATAAAACTTGGTTTTAAATAGTAGCTGAACCCTCAAAGCATGTGAATAAATAGAATATATTATTTAAAAACTAATGTTTTCACTAAAACAAGTACTTTAAAAATGTCGAAAATTGATAATGTCCTGCAAATTAAATGGTTTATAACACTATTAATTTTTAACATTTTGTTAATTTATCTCAATTGAGATATGTCTCCGTAATCTTGGCTTCAAGATTATAAGAAAATATATTTCATTTATGCAATAATTTACCAAAATTAAAATAATTTTGTAGCATGCGGAAAATGCATCTAATGGTTGCGGTCTTTCTTATAATGCTTATTTTGTCTTAATTATGGCAAATAACATTCAGTTTATTAGTTTTAAATGAGTATAAAGATCCTATCCAAGTAATAATTAAAAAAATGTCAAATCTAATGTATAACTTCAGATATAAATTAATAATAAAAACTCACATTTTCGTAAAAGAGGCGAAAATTTGAATTATCTTTTAAAGTAGTGGCGCCTTAAATTATTTATTAATATTGAAAATTCTGTAAAATCTGACTGTATAAGAGAAAAAAGATTTAATCGCTGGTGTAGATACATACTGAATTTAAAATATTGCATTAGCTGAATACAGTAGACTCCCAATTATCCGGGATAGATGTGAATATAATCCTGGATAATCTTTATTTCTCGCTTAATCTGAAAATTATGCACTACTGATCGAAAGTCGGCAACATGTGGGATTAACTGCACGGTTGACAAATAAGTTCCACCATATATATTATTTTACACAATTATTATTTACTTCATAAAAAAAGTCAATATAAAGAACACAGTCATTTAGATCAATAAAAAAGTAAAGAGGATTGTTTTGACGAATTGTAGATAGTTCACCACTGCTTAGTTTTTCGCCTTGAACAGCAATTTAAACTGTTTAAACCATGTAAACCATTCAAAAGACACATTAGAATCACCCTGCAATTTTAATAATATTTTGCTTTGGCAAATGCAAAAAAAAAAAAATTGTGTTACCTTGATAGCAAACCTCATCGCTTTCACGACAATGGATCCAATTAACTCTCATAAAGCACTAAAACAAACTAGATAATAATAAATAAAAATGAAAGTTTTGAGAGATCATTCTTTTCAAATGATAATTCAATGCAAGACGTGCTTGTTGAATTTAACATTACTCATTTTTACTGGGTAAACTAGAACTCACAACACTTAAGCTAGATGTTATATAACATAATACATTTAAAAACAAGTTCTAATCATACTTACAGATTTTTTAATGAGCATATCAATATTGGAATTGCCTAAATATTGAATCATCAAGGTGCAGATGCTCTGAGGATGTGTCGCCACCACCTTGGACAGGCAGGGCTTGGGATAGCTAAGTAGAATCTCCAGACACATGTTCTGGACATTCTGAACTTGGTGCAGTGGAGCTGTCATAGCCAGGAAATCAAAAACCGTGTAGGCGATAACTGTGAGCTGAGAGAATTCTGGATAGAATCCATCCTGGAAGAAAATTATAAGAAAATTTGATAATTTCATACTGTATACAGCTGAATAGTAACATTGCAATATTAAGAGATTAGTGATTATTCTGTGATTTCCTTCCACAAAAAATAGGTGTATCTGAAACGAATGTCGTTTTTTAATAAGTTAAGTTTCGATGGTCAGATGAGCTTAGCTTGTTGATACCTTACAACATCTTTTGTTAAATTTGTGTTGGTGTACAACTAGACACAACATTCCTATACTGAAAAAAAAATATTTTGCCCCAAATTTATCATGGCAGAATTTATATTGCGTGAACAATTCATACAAAATTCCATGTTTATATGAGTTTCATATAAAAAAAAACCGGCAACCACAGCCACTAAAAATAGATGTGGAAGACAAACAAAGGTAGACGATGATGTTCTGGCTGCTGAAATGGAAGCAAGTCCTACGAAAACTATTCATCGGATAGCCGAAACACTAAACTATTCCTATACAACAGTTAACACATTAAGACTGGGACGACCTGGAAACAAGGTGTGTTCCGAACATATTGAGCAAAGAAAACAAATCCCCACGTGGCGAAATTGACTCTGGATGAAATAGTAAGATGTGCCGTAATTTTTCTATTAAAAAATCAAAGTTTTTATAAAAAATATTATGAATAATGTATGTAATCTTGCGTATTAACCAATGGCCTGTTCGGACCAAATACAAGCATCCACTGAATACGTGATCTCGGCGGCTTGATTACCTGCCGGTTGAGTCAGTGGTTATAAATATTTTACCTTCTTGAATTATAATTGATTTTTTAAATACTAGTTTTTTTTTAAATTCAAACAGAATTAAAATAATTTTAAAAGATTTATAGAAGTGAAATAAAAATATTATAAATAAAATATTAAATAGTAAATATTTAAAAAAAAAGAGTATTTTTAAACAACATTTATAATTATAATTCAAAAGCAACAACAATATTGTAAACCCGATATAGGTCCATGTAGGGTGATAAAACTTCAGTTTAATGATGACCCTTTCTGGGGAAATACATATATTATCGCCAGACAAAAATAAGTCAAAACAAAATAAATATGTGTTCAATAATTGGACTGAATCACAATATACAGATATCTGGAATCCTTTGTGAACCTTCTCCACGGAACGTTGAAAAGGAGAGTAACAAAGGCATTCAAAAAATGCTGTAAAGGTTGACAATATATGATTTAGCGTGAGAGGTAATCCCATAAAAGCGACCGGCTTAAGTCAGTTTTTGTAGGTTTTTTTCACATTTTTATCAATAACTCATTTGAATCTGGTCTAATAATATTAATTTGTCTCAAATTATTTGGAAATGTTTAGTAAAAGATTGGCTAGAAGGAAAACAGATTTAAACAAATATTTTTGGCGTAATTCATATTATTACAAACACCCGGGTCATATCTGACCCATCACCGCAGAGTTATGTGTTAAAAAACGACATTAATTTCGGATACACCTAATATTTTCTGGACATCTGTTTTTCTATATGTTCCCATGAGACAGGTGGTGTATTTAATCTTTTTGTGAAATATAACAACTTGGATTATGTCCAAAGTGCCACAATTAACTATCAATGCAATCTGAATTTCCTGATCGGTCGTTAGATGAAGAAATAACATAATTAAAGAGATCTTTCAAATACGACTTGCTTGTTAATCTAATGGTGCAGCACTTGCCCAATGATCAAGTGGTCAGGGGTCCGAGCCTCGTCCCAGTTAGTCCTATTTTAACAACACAAGCACTAAACTTAGTTTGAAGATAGTAATAATTTTGACAGGACACATATTCCATGTACACATCTCAATTTTCTTTTTAAAAAGATAAATAATTTGAAATTGTATAAAATTTTTTATCTGTCACTGGATAGCTTCAAAAACACAAAGATTCTATGGAGTCAAGTTAAATAGAAAAATATTTTACTTTGCATGCGGAGACGAGTTACTATATTTATACCATGATACTATAATTTTTGTTTACGAACACATACTGTGTCCTTGAATTTGATGTTTAAAATACACCAAACTGAGGAATACACAAGTTATAAAACGCGTCATATTATTGTTTACCTGAAATAGAAAATTACGTCACAAACAGCTTGTTTGAGCAGGCTCGATGCGCACAACAACGGTAATTGTATAATAAAGAATGAAACATACCTTAACTTTGTTTAAAATAATCTTGATCGCTCCTAAGATAGACGGTGAACATTGCATATCAAGCAGCATGTCTTTATTGAATAATTCAAGTAGAACCTCTACCTTTTCGGCCAAAACAGAGCTACTCTCGATGGACTGAAAGACATGGCGATACGTTTTAACCTTCAAATGTTGTTTCGAAGGATCCTGAAGAATTTCAATATATCCATCCATATTTAAGATATTCATCGCTTTAACACACAAAACGAATGTTTGAAAATGTATTGTTTGCTGTCGATAAACAAATTTTGTGCTGGTCGCGTGTTGCAAATTAAAAATACACAACAGAAAAACAAACGTTACACTTTATGATAAATTAAGTATCCACACGATTCTGCTGAAATTTAGCGTACGCTCTAACCGTCCCCATTTTGATTCTAAAAAGGTAATTCAAATCATAAAACACTACCAAATTAAATCGACCCAAGACCACCCGACATGACACTCCGGGATTCTGGCGCGAAATATTCCATAGCTATTCAAGATTTATAGATTATTTTGCGGTAGGTACTCAAAGCGGACGAATCGGGGTAGGTTGTTAAGAAATATCATATTAATCTGAAAGGAAAATAATGTCATCCATTTTCCCTTAACAATTGAATCATATATAAAAGATTCATGATATGTTAGCCAGAAAATAATGCGTATTTTATGATCAAGGTGCATATAATCTGAATTCTACATAAATACAGAAAAATTATAAGTTTGTAGAACTCTATAATCACACATACAAAAAAAAACTTATTTTTTAATTCTAGTCGTTTAATTTACTTTCGCGTTTCGCCTTGTAAAAGTATTATCAATCTAAAAATTGAACTCAACAACTTGTAATTATATTTATGTTAATCTGTAGAGAAAGACAGCTATATAATTTTATTTATATGAGATGAAAAGAGGCAATAGTATTCATGGGAACAATTTTGTTTCAACACAAATTATATTTTAATGTCGTATTATAGTAATATGTAGAAAAGGATAGCTACATACATCATTTTATAACAAAAGAAGACAACAAGGCAAGAGATACATTTTTGGTGATCTGTGAAAATATTTAATTTAGCTTTAAATTATAAGGCATCAATTTTGTAAAAATTTTACCTCACAGGCGACAAATCGTACTTAGCTGAAAAAATCGAAAAAATTATATTAAATTAAAATGAATATTAAATTTTATTTGAAGTTCAATGTCTCAGTTTGAAGTAAATGTCAGTTGTTCCAAGGGCATGAATTATTGACGACAATTATGCTCAATGGATATACTTTATATTAGATGTAAATTTAAATTAAATCCAATTGTTACTACCAAATATGGCAATTATTATTAAGAATTGCATACATAGTTTAACAAATTTGTGGTAAAAAATTTCCTTCGGTAAATAAAGATATTTTTTGTCGTAGCTGATAATTTTAAACGTTTTTATAATAATAGATTTCTTAGTTTTGATTGATAGTTTATATAGTAGTTTACTCTTATTTCACGTCAGAATTAAGACCCGTGTCCACAATTATCTCCAGTGGGACTCTTTACTCTGGAAGTTAATAAAGATGCGTATGTACTGGACACGTCGTTCTAATCGGATCATTAAATGGGCTGATGATTCGTAAATTGCTTCGCACTGTCCATTGTGCACACTCGAGTCGAATGTTCGAGAGAAATTTCATTCGTATAATTTTCAAGCCCTCTTCAGTGCCATGAGATTGTCACTTAAAAAAATAAATTATATTTATATAATGAAAGCGAACGAAACCGCGTCTTACCTCAAAAAAAATGTGTCGCCTTTTATGAGTAAGACATTTAAAAAAAAATTGTTTTATAAATATTAAAATAGTGTCACCTTTATTAGAAAGATATTTGTAAAACTATTAGTAATATTTATTCATATATTTTAAATATTTCATTTATCTACCCTAAATGAGATATTACTGTACATATGTGTCTGGAGCAGCGGTGCAATATGCTATTGGGCTTCAAGTTAGACAGGGGCTCAAAAAGTTAACCATAATTCATTTGGCATTGATATTTTTACGAGTATCAATTCCTTTCCCAGCGTTAATTGTAATAGTTGTCATACAAGCTATGCCAATGGGACTAAGTTAATAAGTGAAATAAAACCATCGCCGTAAAGTAAAAATCTCCTTAAAACAAACCAAGTATTTTTCAATTGCATGTGCTTATAAATACATATGAATACTTAGTTTTTTTTATGAATGTGTGTATATTATTTGAGATAGGAGACTAATTTTGTTCTTACTATTTAATGGATAAACCATGCAGTACTGATAAAGAGTGAATATTATGTTCTAGGCCGATTTTGTTTGGCAGTCGTTTTGGTTTAGCAAATAAATGTCAGTTTGCATCTGGTAGTCGTAGAAAATAGTTAATTACAATTTATTATGGAGCATCTAACGTCTCAACAACGTGTTAAAACAAACACAAACCCGACATTTGGAAAAAAATAATCATGAGCGACGAAGCGGGTTTTGCTAATAAACAAAACAGTCATACTGGTACTGAAAATTCTCAATTGATCCATCAACAATATTTACACCCACGCAGAGTTACTACATGCTGCGCCATGGGGGACAGTGGAATCATTGAGTCCTATTTATTTCAGGATGCAAAAGGCAATGCTGCAAAAAATTTTTGGTGGCCGAATTAGATCGATTGGGCCTGCAATACATGTGGTTTCAACAGGACTTTGCCACCTCACACATAGCCCAGGCTACGCTTGAAATTTTGAAGAATGAAACAACATCGGCCTGGAACATAATATTCGCCATGTATTCTTACATCTTATATGTATACAATACTTATTTTGGGCCCCTTTTTTACCACTCTGCATTGGGGCCCAATTTTTGTAGTTACATCTGGTGAGTTATTAATTTAAACATAATTTATTGTACTTTATATTGAGAGATAAACCGAGATAAAAGTATTTTCGTGGAGGTGGAGAGTTAATTTTTTTTGTATTTATAATTTTTATAATTTTTAATGTATAATGCTATTTATAATTTTTAATGTAAAATGTTTTCTAAGGAATAAAATATGTATCTGGACCCCATGAATGTTATTTCCCTACTAAATTAGATCAATTTTATAGTTATCCCTTCAACATTTTCTTTACGATCTTTGATCAGAATTTTTGTGGTAGAGTAACTAATCAAGACTTCTTAAGGTGGCTAGATAATAATGACACAATTGTGATTGTATCTACGTACTCATCGGGTACGAACTAGTTTTAACAATAAATCTTTTGGACACTACGAAATAACTGTCAATATAATTTTTGTCGCCAGGCGCCGTCTGAAGTTAG
Organism: Eubasilissa regina; assembly: GCA_022840565.1. NCBI lineage: Eukaryota > Metazoa > Arthropoda > Insecta > Trichoptera > Phryganeidae > Eubasilissa > Eubasilissa regina. Next base: position 6,287,874 of record JAINEB010000003.1, read on the forward strand.
AAAACGTGGCGCTCGTGTATCGTGCTATCGCTGGAACGGCACATTACGTATTTAAATAATTTATAATTTATGTATAGAATATATTTGTTTGCGCTTGTTGGTTAATTTAGATTGTACATATAATATATTATGATGAACTATTTAATAGGATGCTGAAATATTTAATTTAATTGAATTGTCCCGGTAACATGAAACTGATAATAAAAAATTGGATTCCTAATATGGGTAGAGCTGATATTGGTGCACTCACCGAAATATATTAATCGAACCTATAATAATTGCTGTGACAAGTTTCCTAAACTAATATATTGAAAATACACGTTGTAATTGTTTTTTATACACACCTACACCTTATGTATGGTACATAGGGTGTATGTATAATATGTAAATGTTAATTTCGGTCTGATACTTGTAAACTATGCCCGTCTCAACACAGAATTTTCTAGTGAGACGGGCACAGTCCAAACATATTATACATATCGCACACCTAGATCAAAACTAAAACAAATCAAAAAGTCATTTTTCAGTAGACAAAAAAATAATAACATTTTTCTTCATTTTTTGTTACTAAAGTTATGAAACTAAATAACATTTTAGGTCATAAGGCTAAGTTAAATGTGTATACGATAGTATATCCGAACACAATAATAACTTAAAATTTTAGTTTTTTTTGAGTTGTCTTAGCATTGATCTAGGTGTGTGGTATGTATTATATACAATAGTTTCTAGTAAATAAATAAATAAATAAATGTACTTTGATAATAATAAATTCGGCGAAAAACGTTTCTTTCTGCAAGTAATAAAGTTTAAACTATTACCTAGGTGTAAGTATAGTAAGGAGGACAAGAAACATAACGAAAATATGAAGAAGCGAAGAAAAACACTGTTGGCGCTAGTTGAATGAGAACTATCTGAATTATTTAAATGCACGACCTCCCAGTGTAGGGCTGATTTATTGGCTAATTTATCCGTCTTCTTAATGTCGGGTCTTTTTGTATCTTGGATTAGAGGATACATTTCATCACATACAGTACACTTCGCCCATGGTAATCGGGTTCTTCCGCTCCTGTTTGATTATCATATTTTTATGTCGAACCACGTTCATAGATTTATTCGTGACAAAATAATTATAAATCGAATTGTGAATAGGGCCTTTGAAAGAATTCTTACTGATGACGTGGTTACATCGTATAAGCTTGCATTGGAAACAGAATTTACATTACACGATGACAGAATGCGAGTAATTTCTCCCGCCATATTTCCCCGTGCAGACAGAGCGCCGGCGCGCGACTCCCGCGCTGTCAGTGGCGTCCGACGTTCAGTTCGAGCGGTGCTTTCCCGCCAAGTGCTTGTTTGAAAAATTGCGCGAAACGAAAGTTCAATGTGCGTGCTCGTAATAAAATATAATATTTGGTCCTTCGTCCTTGCGTAAAATAGAGAGCTGTCACTTTCTCTAAACGGTTTAAGACATCGCTTAAAACCGTTTGTCCAAAATTAATGTTTCTCCTTTTTCAAACTTAATATTTAAATGTTATTTGTGTTTACATCGATGTTAAATAGTATTTAAAACAGCGCCAAAATGCCCGGAAACACTTCAAACTATTGGAGCTCGATGGATTTTGGCAGCGAAGAAGACGAAACGTCAACTTCCAAAACGCCATCAACTCGCGTTTACGTGGATCCTTGGGACTTGGAGAATTACGCGTTCATGAGGAGACATTTAGGTGACACCTCCGACCCGAGCTCGCCCCCGAGTCCAGAAGGGGAACCGACATCTTCGAGCTTCTATTACATACCATCGGAACAGGAGTACAGGCAGGAAATGCGACGCAATTCGGGACAGAGACCGATGCTGGCAATGGACTCGCCGACAGTTTTCGCCGGAATAGATGAAGTCGACTTCCACAATGACAACTTCGAGATGCCGTCAGATCAAGGGATCTACTATCATCAGCCGTACGAAGATTTTCATCACGACAGGAAATTGCTGGTTCCGAGGCCGACATTCACAGGTATGCTTTATTACGTGTCAGGATGTACTGTAAGATCATTTCTTCTGATCTATACATTTTTTTTATTATGAAAAATGTACCAAAAATACATCATATGCCATTGACAGCTTCCGCAAAAAAAAAGTAATTATTCAGATAAACAATAAAACGTTTTGTAAGATAATAATATATTCAAAGTACGATCATTAGTTCGCTATTCGTATCCAAGTATACACAAATTAATTGTAAATACATCACTTAAAGAATATACATATTATAATATTTTACATGTTAAAGTACACATATTTAAGCTATCCATCTCATAATTAAATCAGGATAGTAATCTCTTTCTCGCATTATATTAAAAAAAAAACAAATAACACAATTTTCGATACTACCTGTAAAATTACATGATAATATTTTAATACTTAATGTACTTATGTCGTGACATGAATTTGTAGGAACTTACCTGTTTACTGGCATTTGTCATTGAATTATCAATATCAGAGAAATGGTACTACTTTCACTTGCCCTGGGCGAACATTTTTTGGAGCACAGCCGTGTACTTTTAAGATTCATGAATTCGTTCAATTCGGGCTGTACCACTATCAACATAATCATATTACGTCTACCTACATCAGTTGATAACTAGTGATGGTAAGATCGTTATTTAAACCGTGATTGTGTTCAATTGTAACGATGATTGATCGACGCAATTCTTCAAGCAATGACTGGTATACTAAAAATAGTCTCCAACAGTTAAATCTTAGTTACCAATCATCAATAAATCTCAGTTACCAATCAGTAGCACAATCATATCGCGCAACGGTTTACCATCACAATTGATAACGCAGTGGAAATGAGATCACTTACGCGTATATGTGGAAAATCTATTTATGACAGAGTATAGAATGAAGAAATAATAATAAATAAATAGGTAATGTATGTTAGGAACAAGTAGATGAATTTGTGTATTTAGGAAGTATGTTTGACTGAGAAAGATATCGAAAGGTGGGTGACTGCAGGGAATATAGTGAACAGCACTTTGAGTAGAATTATAACTAATGAGTACTTGTCAACCGAGGTAAGACTAGCGGTTCACAATGGAGTCCTGGTACCGACACTGATGTATGGAAGAGGAACCAAATTTGACTGAATGCAGTGAAAATGAGATCACTCAGGCGTATATGTGGCAGATCCATTAATGACAGAAAAGAATGAAGAAATAAGGAAAGAATGTAAAGCTGATCTTAGTATAGTGAGTAAGAATTAGAAAGGATCACTTCACTTGGGTGGTTTGGTCATATGGAACGGATGAATGAGGAGAGAATCGTAAGAAAGATATATGACGCAAATGTTGATGGCACCAAAAGCAGAGGACGTCCTCGGAATACTAGGCACGACCAGGTAAATCAGATACTGGAGAATGGTCCTGTTAGAAGCCTCAATAATCGTCGAGCTTGTATGAGAAGATGTATGAATGTGGATGAGGCGAGAATTGTGTGTCAGGACATAGGAGTGCGGCGCTCTATCCCCTCTGCCTACCCCCGCGAGTAAACGGCGTGATGGTAAGTAAGAATGTAAATAACTTGATCGATTAATTCAAATGAAATTTGTCTCGAATGTGAAAAAAATCAACAATTTCATTGTCATCTCTTTCTATCGTGATTTTCTTCTCTAGCATGATTTACCTAACTAATAACGTTCTTTAACTAAGTTTAACTATTAGTCCTGGCTTGAAAGTGTACGTAATTCGTATAGAATTTTTCAAATTTTAATATGGATAAATGAAAGTAGGTACACGTCCTTAAAATGGACGGTTGCGGTAATACTACTGTGATAAGTCATGTAGTACGTGTCATTCCGCATTTTCATTTTCATCACCATTGATGATAGTAATTGGAGCCAGAAGCGTCGGCTACGACTATTACAGATATTCAGCAGAAAAGTCCAGATGTTACTTTATTAATTATACGTATTGAATATTGTTGACAGTTTTCTAATGCATGATTATTTTTATTGGTGGCCATTTTCATGCCGACCAATTTACGATTCGTCATTCGATGCTCTGTTTAAAAATTCACAACTCGAAGGCTTTGTCCATATTTGTAAATTCATTTTCATTGTTTTTAAGGTACGGGCGGTAATGCTTCGATAGTTTAAAAATCTGCACACGATGCCCACTTATAAATAATTATTGCAGCGCGACAACCATATCTGAATAGTGCTAACAGTTTTACGACTGTTTGTTTCAAATAAATTAAATAGATCCCCCGTCGGTTGGCAGCAGTCTCCAGTTATGCTGAAAACACGACAATGCTATATTAATAAACCCCTCATAATCGGTAGAAAACTAAAAAAAAAAAGTCGTTAGAAATTTGTTTCATTTTGCACAGCAAAAAAAAATTTGAAAATGAAAGTGTTAGTAGTATGAATATATTGATTTATTTAAATAGTTGATCGCGGCCAACTTCATTGCATAACTTATAATTAAGTCATTGAATTTAAATAAAAGTTAGCTTCATGTCTAACGCTTTAAAATGCTTTCGCAAATTTGAAAGGAACTGATACATTACACCAAAGAGAAGTGTAAATATCTTTGAAATTCGAAAAAGGTAATTTTTCATTCTAGTTTTTCTAGTCAGTATTGTTTTACAGTTGTTTATTATATCATAATAAGTTTGTGTATGTATTAATATACAGTTAATATATAATTATGATACATAATTGAATTATTATAAATTTATAGACATCCTTATTTAAAAAAATAAAATGTCGTTGTAATAAATAATTCTTAAGCCATCTTCTGTGTACACAGTTTTCTGGGCTAATTTACGGTGTATATCTGATCTTTATTGCCGACGTTTCGGATTCCATTGCAGGGTCTATCAGCCCTGATAATGGACCCTGCAATGGGGTATACACAGTAGATTAGCCCAGAAAACTGTATATGGAAGATTCTCAACGGCCGTGAAAACCTAAGAACATTTTTAACATATAAGCCAGTATAAAACAAACATAAATGATTAATATACTAAGTATATAGTAACGAAGGAAAAAGTAGCTTTTGCCAGCGTAAAAGTAGTTTATAAAATTCTAACAAGGAAAAAAGTTGTCCTATTACGTCTATAATTAATGCATATTAAATCAGTCGCGATTGTATTTTAATGTAGAAATCACACGTTTAATAAAAGAAGATCACTTTTCGGACACGTTTGTTTATGTGAATTTTTGTGCCTAAATAAATCCTTCTGCATCTGAAAAAAAACAACAAATAATACAAAAAAATTTTCAGAGATGAAATTTAAAAGGTGTCAATATCGATCGACAGTGTACAAATATGTACACAAATCCTCTAAATTTTGGGCAAATACCTAGGTAAATCCTTTACATTTTGGACAAATACGTAGGTAAATCCTCTACATTTTGGACAAATACGTAGGTAAATCCTCTATATTTTGGACAAATACGTAGGTAAATCCTCTACATTTTGGACAAATACATAGGTAAGGTTAACGGATGGAAACTTAAATCTCGGTTGTCTAATATATCATTTCTACAATAGTGTGAAACTGACTACCATGTGTAAATAGCCAATAATTTTATAAAATAATAAAACATGTTTTTTAATTTTTATGAAGATGCTTTGCTAGTCTTGGGATTAAAATATTGCATTAATTGAACATCTAACCTAACCTATTATGGGTTATTAATACCTACATTTTCTCACAAAAATCATTAATCATTTATTCTCCTAATAATTTATTAATTGATAAATAGATAGTAAATTCTAACGTTATTCTCGGAATCTATCCAAAAGTTCGTGATTTCTAGAGCAGTCAAGAACAGTTCGTTTTTTTAATAGATAATTACTTTTACCATTCTAATATCGACGCCTTACAGTACTCACGTTTTACGTTCAACTGACGAAAATTAGAAATTTTTAACAGTACACCGTGATTCTGGTGGTTTATTGTGAGATGTAATCAACGCCAGTAGTAAGTTAGTTATTGCCTCAAAATAAATTAATATGTCGAATCTTTCCGGACATTGCTTGTATTCATGTTACTAGGATCCGATCAATATGTTTAGATTGAACGATCTTGTTATATCTGCTATATATTTTACTACTTCATGGCTTCACGGCCCATTGAGAGCCTGATGAGAATTGAAGTATTTATAATTCGACGCCAGGCATCTCTGTCTTGGGCCATTCCACTCCATTCGGAGACAGGAACATGAATCGCACGTATCTCTCCTTACGTTGTCGCTCCGTCTTAATCTGTGTCTGCCAAGTTCGCTGTTCATTAAGCAGACCTTACACGCTCATTCAGAATGACATTCACTAGTGATACTGACATTCGAACTGACCGTGTATGGTAATGATTAAGGGAATGATACCATGAATGACGAATATCTACAAATTTTGAAATCCGAGCATCAATCATGCTGGATGGAGGGAAGACTGTCAGTCGAAATGATCGTGTAGTGGGGCGCATCAGTCCACTCGTCAGTCTTGCATCAACTGGCAATGGTGGAGAACGATTGATGTTAATGATAATGTGTTGGAACAATTTATTGAACTATACGAAACTTTGCCCTTCCAGGTGTTTTGCTACTTATAGCGATCTTTAATCTCTCTGTATTGATTTACATAAATCAATGTAAACGTAACTATATAAATATAAACTGTTTGAGTTAATAAAGAAATAAAAGCATTATTTTCATTTGGGCTTACACTCGTGTAGTCCTGGAGAACGAAGACAATTGCCTGACATGTTTCCATTGAAGCCTGCGAAATAGTTGATGGATATATAATTGAAAACTTGAGATGTTCGTAAGAACGTCCAGTTGCAAGAAACCAGAATAATCGTTAAGGATTCCCTTACTACTGTATTTCGTCTATTTAAATGTGGCGTTACCAGCTTGAGCAATTTTTCAAAAAAGCATTTTGTTCATACGGTAGTAGTTTTTATAGTCATTTTCGGCCTCGTCTGTAAAATCTCACGCAGCAAGTTCAAATGTGTGTATTTTTTACGTTTTTTAAGCCATTCTTTCTCCCAGATATTACGGTACACTTTTCTTGAAGCGGATAGAGCTAATATAATTACTAAATACGCCTTTTAGTTTTATGCACGATAGTCCGGGGTAAACTGATCTAAAAAAACATCATTCAAAATGATAGTCTAAGATTCCTCGTCATTCCATGGCAGAACGTCATTCGCATTGACTGAATGATCGTGTACGGTCCGCTTTAGGGATCCCTCGATGACTCACAATACATTCTGTATTCATGCAGTACATGTGTCCTGTCCATCGTATCCTTTACGATTTCACCACATCAATTAAATTTTGTCGATTCTCAGGTATCATTCCTTGCAAAGATGCATTGATCCAAAGGTATTAATTACAAATATGTTTTGTTCCACCTGTCACTTTCAATATCGGCTTGATCTAAATATTAAAAATATCAAGTAATAAATACATTTAATGTATCCTGTACGGAATTAATATTACTTATTCATAAAGAAAACAATATGCATTTTTATTTAATTATTATATATAACATGCTTATTAATCAATTGATTAAGAAATCATAAATAAATCTTATTGGTATTAGTAAACCAAGAAATATTTTGCATTTTGGCGCATAACTTGTTTTATGGAAAGAGTCGTTTGGATATAATGTTTGGATTTAATGAATTCTTGGGGCGAGAATTCTTCGATACCGATCAATCTAAACATTGAATACATTCTTGTATGAAATAGATCCGGTAGAGGAGTATGCGAATTATATTATACATGGTGCGCCGTTTGAATCCAGACAAAAAAATCAAAAAAAAAAAATGTTATTGCAAAAAGTTGTTTATTTAAAACAATATACAAAGATATTTTGTTATATCTCATTTAAAGGATCTTTGCCGGGAACTTTAATTCTGTATAGCTACCCTGCGCCTCCTCAATCCTAAAGCGTGAGCACGCTATTTTCAGCTAATCGCTGTTCATGGCCGTAAATTCTGCCTCGATAGCGGCCCGGAGGGCGTTGACTTTAGGGTGCCTAGACTTATTGGTTTATCTCTCGACTACAGCCCACACTAAGTAATCCAGAGGGTTTAGGTCGGAACTGTTAGGAGGCCAAAAGTCCTTCGACCAAAACATGTCAAGGTTATCAGAGAGCCAATTTAGCACTAAATGGCTCGTGTAAGTGGGTGCTCCATCTTGTTGATAGATAAACGATCTCCTGGAGACGACCACAGTCTCTATCCACGGCTTTACCACTGTCTTCAGGACCTCTAAATAAACCTTCTTCGTGACTGTTTCGCTCTTCTGGAGAAGTGCGGCGGCATGACATCACTCTCACTTGAGACGACGATCAGGACGTTGATATTGGCGGGAAACTTGGTCTTGCCCACCAAAGACTTTCTATAATCGCCGCTCTTCTATCGTACTCCATGCTTGGATTGACAGTCTCGGCCATTTTGAGGTTATGAAAGTCTTACTGACATATTCAGCCAATTTTAGCGTTAACTAGCGCCTAATCCTGAATTCAAATATAACGGGAACTTCAAATACAATTTTGTCTGGATTCTAACGACGCACCCTGTACATAGATCCGGAGCCAATGAAGTTTCGAAAGTAAAATTCCTTTTCAATAACTATCGTGATTGAAAACCCCTATAGATTATAAAGTGAATATAGAACATTCGTTTATGATCTACTCCGTCTAGTGCCGTGAAGAGTTCAAGAAACTTCTTATGATAGTATTAACGTAATGGTGAAATTGATACGACGTGTGATTGGACTGACAGACGCCTCGAGCGAAATATTCTACTTCGATCATTATTCACTGACCAGCGCCAACCGAAGTGGTTATGGAAGTTAGAAAGCCCAGCAGCACTGCACGAGGAGAAGGAGCATTCGTGCACAGCTTTTCATGCTCAATGTGCACCAGTAGGTTCAAGTGGATCGACACTAATCGAATTAGAATCGTCCAGGGGTGGATTTGACCATCGTTTTTAAAATTGTATTTGGTAAAAATTTTCAAAATTTACCGTATTTTGTTTATTAATACAAAACTTATAATTGAAGAGTGGAGTGAAATTCCCATTTTGAGGTAATCAAATAAAACTGTTTAATATCTATAAACAACTAAATGTTATCATTTATGTACTTGCACATGAATGATATAACTACGCATTTATATGTAATAACGATGAGGTATTTTAGAAACATTAACGAAATATAGATTTTTATTTAAAAGAAATAAAAACTTACACATAAATGCAATTTGAAAAAATAATAAATAAGCGTACTTACATATTCATTCTGGAATACCTAAATAAATATAAAGATTTGAACGTGAAAACATGTCACACCACTATTTTAAACTAATCCAAAGTACTCATGTCGTTGTCGTGAAGATTGTATGACTGCCAATTGAAAAATGGAACTGTTAATACCTATCATCTAATGATATTTTTAACAAATATTGAAAGTCCCAACTCACCTATAAGAAAATTAATTTATTAATGATGTTAGTTTTATAGATATATGTACCTAATACATATTTATGTATATCAGGTGAGAAAAAGGTGTCAATATTATGCACACGGTCCTAAAGAATATGTTTACGCGCCTTATTACTTCGATTGGCACCACTGAGTTTCCTGGTTTATAATAATGTACATGTGTGTGTGTGAGTATTGCCGTCTTTTTTCGGAAGCTAAGATGACGGTAAACGACTAGCGTTATTCTTATACATCTCGTGCTTCGACCAATCCAGCGGTCCAAATAAACCATCAGTGCGGGCTTCAGTCGGTCGAAATATAAAGAAGACAACCCAGCCAAAAAGAACAACAACATCAGACCAGAGCCAGCAAAATTAAAAAGGTTAATGCGGTTCATATATCATATGTGCTTATTGTTAATTGGAAACCTGGGAATCAGCTATAAACAGAGTAACAATGCAAAATTTGGTTTAAATCGGATAAAGATAACAGATAGACATAGAAACATTCAAATTTGTATGTAGAGATGTTACTATTACGCTTACATTATTTGACTTTCATATTATTACTCTGAAAGAAATATAAAAATATTTACGTAATCTATTCCGTAAACTTCCCAGTCCACACCTGCTAAACGCGCTTAACCGGAGAGAGGAGATCGCACGATTAAACCAACCTACACTTTTTTGAACGCACGAACTGGGAAGAAATGGAAAGTAATGCAAGGGTCCACCTGGTGACAAATTCTTCAAAGAATAGAACAGGTTTCCTACGATGCAGGTCTTCGACAGTGATAGATAGTCGTTGTTGTTGGGGCAAGTTGGTTAGCTCTGATGTTTATGTACGTTCTTCTGCACACACTGTGTACGCGGTGATATTATTAATTGTACTACATCTATGCATTACCTGTTTATAAAATTATAAATAGAAAAGTAAATTATATTCCAAGATAGAAAAAAAAATAAAAAAAATTAACATCAGTTTTGATTGATTGGTCCACCTTTCTGTATTATTTAGAAAACAAGAATATCAAACGCCAATCAGGAAATTAATATCCATGTAATTTTATATGCATACTCGTATTTATATAATAAAAACGTTCGTTTACATGTCTGCGATTTCGATGTCCGATCCAGTTAAAGTGTGCCGGACATTATTATTTTTACAGGATATTTTGTATGTTGTTTTTGTTATATAGGTTCAGAATCAAAATTTTTGTTTACTCTCAAAAAACAATTATTAAAGGAAAAAAATTACATTATATTTCCATCATTTTCTATAACTCTTTTTCATTTTCCAGGTAATTTTTCAATTCCTTCGTAATAGAATTTTTTATGTGATTATTTATATGACTTATTTCTACAAAAAAATTATCACGCAGCGAGTGTTCCAAAAATCTAAATAAGTGATAATCAGAGATGGCAATATCCGGTTAATGGGATGGGTGGAATAAAAGTGCAAATCCAACCTCCGTTATCTTTTCTTTAGTCAATCTTCATGAGTCATTAGTCAATCTAGAATGAGGCAGCGCGTTTTCTTGTTAGAGTATTATTTTTTTATTATTCACGAAAACTGGTAATTTTTTTCTGAGTACTTTTTCTCTAATCATTGGCAGTATACTGCTGCAGTGATAGTTTCAACGCGTTTTAACAATTCATAACGAATCACTCCGTGATATCCCATCATATACAGAGAACCACTTTTTTTTAGTGTTAGTGATGGGTTAGGGATAGCCACCAACGAAGAAAGTCATTGTCTTTTTCACGCAGGATTATTGTACAGTACCCACTTTTCATCGCAAATTACAATTCGCCACATAAAAGGATTGATTTTATACCAGGTCAAGAGAGACGAGCGTATAGTTTTTTGCAGCTCTAGCGCGGTTAGTGACAATTCAAGGGGAACCCAAACTCCTTGTTTGTTAATTTTACCCTTGCGATGAAGACACTCCTGTATTGTTACCTTAGAAAACCAAACTCAATCGATAATTCTGTGATAGTTTGACGAGAATCAGACTCTACTAATGACGTCAGCCAAATTTTAAATGTTTTCCCCTTTTAGGAGCATCCCTGTGTTTCGTGTCCCTAAATTTCATTAACTACCTATGACATTTATTTAGTTTCAAAACGTCTTCGTACATGCCAGTATTTCTTTTCGTCGCTTTATTTGGATTAATTACCTAGTTAGCCTTAGCATTGTTTATAAATAATGGCAAAAAATATTCCAAATAATAACAATAAATTTACAACCCTCGCCATCCACTAGGAACAAAAAATATGTTTTCTGCATCGTGTCTAGACGAAAACTGACTAAAAAAAGTGTCTAAAAATTTTGTTCCTCTTCTATATTACAACATTCAATACTAATTGCTGGTTGTGTGATCAGTAGTACATTTTTACTATAGTAAAAAAGTTAATAAAGTAAAAAAAAAAAATGCGAAAACGAGTTGTTTGATCGTTAGTAAAAAAATATTTATTTCTCGAAAGTATATCCCGTAGTAAACTCATTTTACGAGCAAACGAGAATCGATAGTTCAATATGGCGGACTTTTCACAGCTGTTCCAAAAGTCATCTGACACATTGATTCTTTGAAAGTTGCAGTATACGACAAGTAATCATTCAATATCCCGTTATTTTAGTGATGAGGGCTCGACCGAGGTTGATCTCGTTGTTTAATATACATTATTACATATAATACGAACAAATATCACCACCAAAGTGACAGATATGAATGCCTAGGCGAAAAAATCCACAGATAATGCATTAAATAAAGCATATTTCATGATTATTTGTCACACCTATAGACATCTTCATATATTCTTTAACAATAGTAAATTTAACGTTTGAACAACCAGCAAACGATTTTAACTTTTATTTAAAGTTACTAATGATTACACAACCGGCCCTAACTCGATTATTACGATTCGCAGTAACACAAGTGCAACAAATTTTAACAACCGTACTTGGCGAGTCGCAGTCGGTTTTCGACCATGAAATGATATTTCACATTTTTCTAATAAAGTACCATTAAATTCAGACTTGTATTTTATTTAGAAAATAGTCCTTGTTTGCGTTGATTGGTTAAGTTAGGCCGCACTATGGCAGACCATTTCCATTTGTTTGATAATAAATTATATTTTGAACGTTGAAAAATAGGAATTAAATTCATAAAACGCATCACAGCTTCGTCGGTTTAGGTGTTGTGGCCAGCGGGGTGGTAACATTATCTTATTAATTTTTCACTGGACTTATACAAGGGATAATGAATAACACAAGTGTTATTTTATTTCTTTTATCAATTCCAGAAACACTGGCCATGGGTGTGAAACATTATAATCGTCCGTTCAGTGTCCTTGTCTGAAGAGAAATACAACGTGAACTACGAACACAAATATAAATAATATGCTTTAGTTTAAACTAGTAGTGATAAGAAACCCGGAGCTCGCAAACCGATTCGACAAAGACCGAACGTAATCATAAAATTATCCGACGTCAGCCGAGCACAATCGGATCTGTGAGAATGTTCGTAACTAAAATTATTTTTTAATGAATAAAAAAATCTTGTTGTTGCATGGTATATATGTATATAATTTGGAATGTCAAATTTTACTTGAATGTTGTTTAAAGCAATTTGGCATGTTTTAAGTGTATGACTAAGAATGTGTTTAGATTTTTTTTAAACGTCGTCATATTCTTATGCATTTTTACAGATGTATTTCGTTGTCATCCAAAAATCATCCATTTATAAAAATATAAGATTATTAAATTACTATAAGGACTTCATTAATAATTCTATGTTATACTAACTTATACTTACTTGGCACATCTTGTTGTTAGACTTCTTTCTTATTTTGTTTTCGCTATCTCCTATATATCTGTTGCTTCTGGTTTTACTTCTCATTTCTCAGTGATCAGGGACCCTTTGGAAAACGGAGGCTTTCACAATTGCGACTTGCATAACTGTAAATCCACCACTTCGTCCACAGGGCATAGCGACAAGCAATAGGGTGTTGCCGATTGCCTTCGAGTAGTAAACGTTGACAAATAGGCATGTTGAAATATTTTTATTTTTAAATATCTGCGAACTTTCCGCCAACGATCATTAGCGATACATAAACCCTGCTGATGAACCCAACGGCCAGAGAGTCGGAGACACACGGCAGAGTAGCTTATAAAACTCTACATAACGGACAAGAAAAATAATAATGATACTTGTGTTAGTTGTGTTTTCCACCTCTAGTTGAGAGCATAATATTAATTTAGATAGAGAAAGCTTCCAGTCACGTCAAATGTAATAAAAAAATCGACCCATCATTAGATCAACTAAATCGCTGTAGATAGTAAGTATATTCATTTACAGAATTCAGCTCCAAACGCGCGTAGATTTTTCCAGATAAAATCAAATTTCCTATTTAAATGTTCACTTATTCCTCATTATAAATACATTAATATTATTTATTTTAATTAATTTCACCAATTTTATCGTTGAAATGTGGTGAAAGTTTTGTAATCGCTCGCTAAGGTAAGCTCAGAGCTACAAGTACCGCGATAAAGTGTTTTAAAAAATGACATCGCGATATTATAAATACAATTTCTGTTTTTGATGCGTACACAGGGGCGTACTCATGGGGGGTTTTTGGGGATGAAAATTCCACGAATTCGTCAATAAACATTGTTTAAAATTAAATTAGGTGTTTTATTTAATATATAATATTATGCATATACAGGTAACCCCCGTTCATCGCGACCCCGGTGAGTGCGGATTCGTTATAACGTGGTATTTAAAAAAAAAAAATCTCAACACCTGTCGAACACAGGAATCGTCATAATGTGTGGTTGAACGAGCGTGCTATCTTTCTTTTTTGTTCACTCTCATAATACACATGTACATATACATAAATTCACGAGCGCGAGTGTGACAAAATATGTAACGCTGGTACGCGGGTTCCCGGTATGTTAGGGTTTTTCTGTCAATCAGCTATCCTTCAACTTCAATACTTCAGTGTAATCTTAGCTAAGTGTCGAGCGCACGCTCCACATTTTTATCCCTCTGTTAAAATCACACGGCGAACCCTTAACTAATGAAGAGCTGCGGGAAATGGACTGTCAATACTGTGTCCCCGTTCCAGTGAGAAAATTAAGTGTTAAAATAATTGAAAATGCCCTTTCTCTTCACAATCAGTGCATGCAGTTATTAGAAGAAAATGACGAAGATGAGTGCTGTAAAGCGTGGTTGTAATGGATTATTTGACGGTTGTAGACAAATTTTACACAATAAATGCAGAGAGGCCAAACAAGGAAATCTAGATTCTTTTTTGCAAAGCGGAAAAAAATAAAAAATAATGAATTATATTTTATATGACATTGTTATTCAATGTTTTTTAGAATCGTAAGGAAATAAAACGTTTTTAAGAATCGTAAAACGATTTTTTTTTAAATCCTCCGTTGATCGCGGAATTTCGCTTATCGCGGCCGTGTCCAGAACGTATCACCCGCGATCAACGGGGGGTTACCTGTAGGTACTTATAAAGAATTATAATCATAATTTCATTTTATTTAATATTTGTATATACGTAGGTACCTATAATAATAATAATAATGATGATGTGTTTATTCCAGCGTGTTCAGTTTTTTTAACCCGATTCGCCACGGAGATAATACATATTATGTTATACATTAAAGGTTATGAAATAAATATAATGCTATGAAAAAGAAAACCAAGGAAAATATTGATAAATAAAAAATAAAAAAAATTTAAAAAGTTCACACCTATATGCACACAAAATATAAATATAACATATATAACTACTTCAGTCATGGCCATTGTTGTATATGTAGCTATTTTGTAGGCGCTGCCATTCTCTGGTCAGAGAACCAGCTTTCCATGAGAGCGCCGCTTGCACCAGAGAAATACAAGTTTAATTACATTTATGTTGCATTTTAGGCTTTTGCGACTAATGTATATAATTTGTGTAAAAATTATACATTAGAAATCTGTCCCGACTTCTAAAACAATGCTCATCTTAAATCTAAGATCTTTTCATTTATACTGGATTTTAGAATTAAGTACTCGAGTTCAAAAGATTTTAGGTATTATTTTAATAATACGGCCAAGTAGATAAAAAATGACAGAGGTCTATAATTACAAAAAATGACAACTTCGTAAATTTTAAAACCAACTCGCTGAATTTTTTTCCGGGTGAGCTTCTATGTGTAAATATATATTATTATTGTAATATATACTTTGCACTAGAGTAATCTTAGAATAATGCGAGATGAAAAATGACAAAAGAAAGACATTGTACTTCTTACCACGGTAACTAATTATTTTATTTAAAAATAAAATATCTCCCATCACGGCCGGAAAGTAGGTAAAGTATAGCTAAGCAACTGTTTTGTAACAAATTACATTAAAAAAAATTAAAATAAATGTAATAAAATTGCCTTCCTTCCTTCTCAGTGAATTTTAATAGAAGTACTGTTTATTACAGAAAATCTCATGACGCAACTTCCGGAAACTTTTTTTGCATTTTTTCGATCGTGTTTAGGATACACCAAAATCACTTATTTACTTACCATCACGCTGTTTCCCCGCAGGGGTAGGGGGAGAGGATAGAACGCCTCACTCTTCTGTCTGAGACTTCTAACAGGACCATCCTCCAGTATCTGGTTACCTGGTCGTGCCAAGTCTTCAGCGGACGTCCTCTACTTCTAGTGCCATCAACACTTGCGTCATATATCTTTCTTACCATTCTCACCTAATTCATCCATTCCATATGCCAAACCACCCAAGTGATCCTTTCATAATCTTACTCACTATACTAAGATCAGCTTTAAATTCTTTCCTTATTTCTTCATTCTTTTCTGTCATTAATGGGTCTGTCGCAAATACGCCTGAGTGATCTCATTTTCACTGCATTCAGTCTAATTTCGTTCCTCTTCTGCCAGTTCCAGGTTTCACTTCCATACGTCAGTGTCGGTACCAGGACTCTATTGTGAACCGCTAGTCTTACCTCGGTTGACAAGTTCCTATTAGCCATCATTCCACTCAAAGCGCTGTTCACTTTATTCCCTGTAGTCACCCACCTTTCGATATCTTTCTCAGTCAAACATACTTCCAAAATACACAAACTCATCTACTTGTTCCAAACATTCATAACCTACAAATATTTCCTCTTTCTCAAATACCATCACTTTCGACTTGTTGACATTCATAAAAAGGTTGCATTGACTCGGTATTTCTTGTTGTAATTGAAATCACTCTCAGTTAAAAAGTTTAATGTGAATTAAATATATTAATTAGAAAAATATACATGTAAAATCAATTCTATCGAAAAATATTGTTGTTGCGCCACCGGGATTCGAACCTGGATCTCTTTCCTAACCGATGAAGGTGCATTATTCAACTTTGCTACTGCGACAATATTTTTGGCGACTAATTTTTTCGAACCTATATGTTACCTTTTTGATATTAATACATTTAATCGTTCCATTATTTGAAAAAGCCATCCCGATGGCGTAACAACAATATTTTTCGATAAAATTGATTTTATATGTATATCTTTCTAATTAATATATTTAATTCATATTTAAAATATCACAGACCGTCTGTTCTGAATAAGTACAACTTCACAATAAGAACGTGTTCTACTAATAAAAAGTTTAATATTCTATCTATATTATATGTACGAGATATAAAGGATTTGTGGACACGGTACTTCCGTAGTAATTTTTGTAGAAAATTGTTTTCTTAAATATCTCGAATTTGTTAGAAAATTATTACCTGATGCTTGCGGACGATGCCGGAAAGGATCGTTTTAACATTTTCTCGATGCATTAGCAGAATAACTTATGGGACGATTCGTGATTTAATTGTGTTCCCGCATATAATTCCTATGCACATGTTTTGAGCGAACAATGAAAAGGTGTTATGTAATAAAACAGAACGCCAATCATTTAAGGCCTGAAGGATGAAGGATTTTCAACATCAGAGGATGGATGACGTAACTTCAGTCAATTAGTATTCTATAATAGGTCTTTTTGAACAATAAATTGTGATGTACCAGCGGAGGTCGTTGATCCTGCGTAACAAACAAAACAATGGGACAGTTGGTTTATAATATATGTTCCCTCTAAGGTGTGCGGGTATTCACGCATTTGTTCTTCATCACAGCGCAAACAAAAAAATATAGCACGCACAAGACTTCTTATTCATGTGCCGCCTTCCATCGAAGGTTGGTGACGATGGTGCAGTGTGTTAATTTATCCTGTACAAGATTGCCAACATTTTGGATATTGAATCACTTTTAGGGGTTACACAGCCGTGGTAATTTCTTTTTACCCATGCCTCTGCTGCCATCTATCTTCGCCCGTATAATGAGTTGTAAAATAACATATTTTTCATTGAATTCAGAATGTAACCGGAGTATGAAGCTTTCTTTAATTGTTGTTATAAGTTACGTGAATTTTTTTAAGCGTCTTAATACATTTTCATTAGTAATGTGGTCAACCAATAGTAGCCTTATACTGGTATGGTAATATTTTTCTTATTTTCTCTTCATATCATTTCATTAGGCGGGATTTAATTTAATTTAATGGAAATAGGAGGTCTTAGCAATGCGAGTGTTGGGTTATGTCCGGGACTAAATTTCCTAGGACCGAACTCCCGCGCGCTGTCGCCCGCGTGTCCTTCCATCGCGCGGTTTCCGCGCAAAAGTGCAAAAACTTATAACCCACCATGTAGTTCAATCACGCGGTTTTAAATATATTGGTGTGATCTTTTTGACCAATCGAGTCGAAAAATAATTTTATTGATATTTTAACCAATCGTATTCTAGCAATGACGTCTTCAGTCTAGTATTAAAGTGTAATTATATAAATAAATTCATTAATTCAGAAATAATGCTATTCGATAAATATTCTACAAATGAAATAAAACGTCCGTCAAAGGCATTGCGTAAACGCTTGTTTAACATCCTGTCAAGTGTTTTTTTTTTGTTACGGTTCAAAATTTGCATAAAATATAATATTTACATAATGATAAATTCTACTCTCATTTTCCACGGTGTCGGTTCAATACACCGATATTTCATAATTTGCGGGTTTTAAATTGTACTGAGAAGATTGTTACGACGTTCGCCGTAATCACTTTCTCCAGTTACGGCCGAGATGAAATATATTTTTGATCGGAGCGAGCGGACATCTGTTGATGATAAAAAAAACTTTAATTATATTCATAAAGCTGCCACGCACGTAGTGTATTTATTTTTACGCAGTCACTGCGGTTAATTTGTCTTCCGAGCTACTAGCCGACAATATTTTGCCAGTTTACAGCTGAGAATAACGGAGTTGATAATTTTATAAAAATATTACATTTGTACGACGATCTCTGGAGCCTTTGAGAGATATATAAAAATTTGACACTTCTAGAAACTCTTCCTGGAACCATATATTTTCAATATTCCTTTTCCCGACACTTCACCATTCTCCGCAGCCCTGACAGGCCGTTAACCGCCGTGAAAAGATCTAATGACGTACTAATGGCGTTAGACTTTTTTCACAAACAAACTTATTGTTTACTTACGTAATGCCTCGTAGTGGATTTAATTCATTAAATCCTCCTTTCCTTACTCTCACCGAGATTTCTGTTAATTTCGCCGTGGGTTGTGGTGAGTGTGAGGTTGAGTAGCAAAAATAGAAGCGATGCGTCGCAGTCTCTGTTTGTGAAACCTGAATGTGGGGGGTGATGTGCACCGAGTGGTAAAAATGTAAATGAGACTTTTCATGTTTTTTGTCAAAAAATTACGTTGTTTCTGCAGCGCGATGCCTTAAATATTTATGTTGCTATAAATTAAAAATTTCACCAATATTGTCATTTTTATGTAATATTAAAGCCATTTTTTCGGTTCGTCACGTTTTGCGTCCGGATAGGCTTAATTAAAATTATTTTTCTTCGAGCATGACTTTTTTCGACACACTTTACAATTGAAACAATTTATATTAATTTTTGAACAAACACTGTTTAAAAATTACAGTTGTATAGGATAAATACTAAAAAAAACTGTTACCTGACGAGACAAACTAAACATATTTTATTTAGTACAATTGAAGAATGTTTTGTATTCAAGACCCTTAGTGAACATTTTACTGTGCTCTTAGAACCTTACACCTCATGCCAGGCATCGCGTGAATGTATATTTCTACTTTCCTCCTTCATTTCATTGTATTCAATTCAATTGAAGATGATGTTTTCAATTTTTGTAAAACTATTCCCATAAATTGGACTCCCCCGAAATCGACCGCCAGCGTGCCATACACGTAAGGGCGGTAATTTGTTAGGTCGGCATTTTAAAACTTGTGTTGTGTTGACTACAAATTACTGCCTTATTAGGAAATAACGTTATTGATTAGATTTGCTTTCTTGGATTGTTTATGCATGGATTATTTTTATTACACATTATTATCGTTTTGCAACCTGGGATATTGTTTTTCAATTTTTATATACTTTTCGGCTGGCCCCTTGAACTGGCCGCGACAGACAGGCGCCTGCTCCGCCTGTGCGTAGCGTCGGCGCTGCGGCGGCTCACGGCTGACTCCAGGATCGCTGTGGAACTCTTCCAGGTCTTCTTCGGTCAAAAGTTGTGCCCGGGATGATCTTTTTTTCGGCTGTTACTTTAAGCCATAATAATAAGTGGACGAAGAATTGGAAGAATCTTTTATTCACTGCCGTATAAATAAGTGAGCACAAATACTAATATAATATACGGACATTCTAAAATATACGTATATAAGATATCATAATTTGTTTCCACACTGACGCGGAAACACTGCGTAATTCATCTGAGCAATATGCGTATAAAACGTTAATTTTATTATGAAATTCAACAAAATATTTGTAACAAGCGCACATTTAAGATACACAAACATACTACATAATGGGTACGATTTAACAGTGCATTAAAATAAATACTTTGTTCCATAAAACAGATTGATTGTGCATTACAATAATAAAAAATGAAATATTATTAATAGAATCGGCGTTAACTTTGTAGAGTTTTATCATAATGGTACTGACAGATGGAAGGGGAGGGGGCGAACTTAATGGTGGACGGTGGATGGGTGGTTGTAACTGAACTATTGAAAGGAGAGGAGATGAGTTAGAAAATGTAATATTGTTTAACAGATTAATACCTGAGTTCAAATTCCTTTTCAACCACCCTTCCACCGTCCACCAGTAACTCAGCCCCCCCTCCATCTGTCAGTACCTTATCACTTGTATGTCCGTTACCTAAGCCTTGTCTCTTATATTTATGTGCAGCCTGTTTAATACTTCTTCTGTCGATGAGAGTCACTGTTTCTCTCGAAACTCGAGTAGTGCTAACAAACACAAATAGAGTAATAACATTGTTTCATTTATATCCATCCACAAAAAATGATTATTAAACTTAACCTAAGCTAACTTAAACTCGCTAAATTTTTATTATTTTATTGCGCAAATAATTCGTTCTAAGGAACAAAGTATTTGTTTTAATAGTTTCCCTACATAATGAAATATTACAGAAATAAAAAATCTTTAAATGTTGTCTACATATATGGTTTTCAATTATGTTTAAAATCGAATTCTTCTTATATACACATATTCCAGTTATTTTCCTCATTAATGAAGATCATGAATTCCGGGTTGTGATCTTGACGATCTTCCTCCATCTTTCTCAGCAGCTTGCAGTTCAATAAGATACAATCGTTTTTTTAATCTGATCTGTCCAACGAGTTGGAGATTCCTCTCCGGCCTTCCGCCTCTCCGGTGACTACCGTATTCTCCAGGACGGGCGACGTATCAAAAAAATTGGAAGATGCGTCTCAGTCAGATCGTATTTTCTTAATTTTTCCAAATTAAGGCTTTTGTAAGGATATTGTCCAAGGGAATCGAAACATTTGCCTTCGTACAACATTTTAAAGTTTCTTTCTCACATTTAACCTCAATGTTTCTATCTCTATTATCTTCTGTACACATAATATAAATAAAATAGTTTTTAGAGTTTACTTTTACGAATCTTAACTCGTGCCTGTTTCAAAATTGATAGATGTTTAAATATGAAATATCTTTATAATACACTGTAATAATTCAGATACACAATAAAATAATTTATATCTGTCATCAATTATGACGGATATAAATTAGACATTCAAAATTCATAAACCCCGTTCTATAAAATAAATAACGTTTTTACGATCATTGAAGATATAATATTCGTACATTGACATAAAATTTATAACATTTAAAATAAGCAGACAACTCTTACATTGAAATTTTGTTTTTATATTTATTATAGAAATTGTTTAAACATACAACATTTCACTATATTCATAGTCTCGCTATAATAATTATATTAAAAGATCAAGTTATTGATAATCTTTTTATAAGTATTAATTTGATTTATGTCATTTTTAATTTAATTAACTTAATTTCATAAAATACAGTAACAGGAATACGTCAAAATCTAGATTTAAATTTTACGTTTTAAACGTGTGAGATTTTTAAAAGTTTTTAACTGTACTATGCCAAAACGTTGGGAATGTATGTATATGGATGAAATATTACTTACCCTCGAGACTAGGAGATTTTTCAATAAAGGTCAGATACATCAGTGTTTATCGAGAGAAAAATTTCATCCGCTGACACATGCCCTTACAGTCGTCAATCAGTATCGGAACTATTATTGTTTTTAATGGCTAATTTGTTCATCAGATCATTCGAAATAAGACAAAACTAAGACAATGCTTTGGCCAGTCTACTGTAGTTCAATTACGGGCAGCTGTAAACAAAATTACGATAGCCAATGTCCGCTAAACGAATAGGGAACAAGAAGAAGAAGACTGAAATAATTATTCATTTTTTAAAATAATACATTATTATTGTGAAGTTGCAGTTTTTCAGAACATAGTTCTGTGGTATTTTATTACTTATTAAATGTATCAATTAGAAACATGTAAAGATAAAATCAATTTATTGAAAAAATATTTTTATTTCCACCGGGACTGTTAGATGTATCAATTTGAAAGTGCAACATAAGTTCAAAAATTTGTCGTTAACTTACTGTGTTGACATGGTGAAATCGGTCAGCGCACTTCCCCAATAGAAAGAGTTCCAGGTTCGAGTCTCGGTGGCGACAAAAATATTTTTTCGATAAATTGATTTTATCTGTATGTCTTTCTAATTGATGCATTTAGTTTGAATTAATTATTCATTATTTCATTTAATTTAATTTCAATTTTGTATACTAGCAATCAGTCCCGGAATTCAGATTTTAGAAGGGGGGTCTTTGTTTTGCGCTGCCCCTAAATAATAAAAATGTTTGCAAAATTTGATTCACGCAGGGTGAGAGTCAGATGTCCAAGGGGTGGAGAGGGGAGGGTTACTATATTTTCATTAGGGTCCTAAAGAGTAAGCATGCAAAATTTGGAACGGATGGCATTCAATATATTACATATTCATATCTCAGAGTGAGAAAAGGGTTTAGATCGGTTAAAGGATGTAAGGTTATATGGAACTGGCGTCTCTTTTAGATTATATTCGCATTTTTTGTAGATAGATAGAAAAATGTGGAATATTCCATTTACGAGCTATATTAACAATTTGTATTGTGGACTTAAAAAAAAAATTGAATACAGTTTTATCGAAGACAATCAGATTTAAAAAAAAATCAAGATTCTGTATGTGAATTTGTTCTATGTTGACTAGGTATCGTAAACAAGTCCAGTGCATAGATCGCTCGGGGCAGTACCATTCACTTAAAATTATTATTATTCTTACGCCGCATTTTAGAATTTCTCTAAAGACAGATATTGATTATTGATAGCCATAATTATTTTGGATTTCAACGTGTTCAATTGATTTGATATAGTTTAATAGTGTTTTCCAATTATGTAAGCGCTTTTATATTATTGCAAAATTTTAATACGGACATGAACATATGTACCTACGTGGATATTACATTACGCTGCAATTATTATGGTAGAAATCGATAAATCTTAAACCAGAATGATTTCATTTATTTGTAATTTCCGTTTCGAAATAAAAAATACATTTTTGCCAGTGACGTCATCTCATTTTTAAAGCAAATAGACTTCAGAAAACAAATTTGATATCGGAGGCCTTCTCGTCACCGTACCCTCTCTTCTTTCCTCAGCTAATTTTTGCCGTGTCACTTCCATGCTCCGACAATTTCGTATATTCGTCGAGACTTTGGGTATCCTCCACATCGCTTTTGTCTCAAGAATATTTTTTGTCCATCTATTGCCATTTACGCTTTTTAGCAGCAATAATAACATCTGTGTCAGTTATAAAAGAGGTGGGAGTGACGACGGGATGTTGGCAGAGGACCGGAAGATTGGCAAAGTCTTCATCCAGCAGTAGTTTGATAATGATGATTTTAATTTTATTAATCATTTATATATGGACAACAAAATGACAAAGTTTAACATAAATGTTCAACTCGGACAAATTTGTATTGTACTAGCCTAGTAATACACAGTTACAATGGATATTAATCATACATTGACTTTAATGTATGCATAACATAATATGTGTTGCGCAGTGGCGTAGCCACCGCCAGGCAGCCTAGGCAATTTCATAATATTTCTGATTTTCATAATGTTCATAATTTAGACCATGATTATTCCCGATAAAGTATGAAAGAATGACGTAACTATTGATTAATAAAATAGAAAGATGTATATATTTTTTTTACATAGTACCTACTAAGTACACCTTAGGTTTAAGGATTGTGACGAATCTTTGTCGTAAGTTTAAATATAAAATAATTTCGCGTTACATACTATCGAGTGATATTATCAAAGGCCCAATCAAATAATCCTTTAGTTGTAGTACATAATAGAAGTGACAACTATGACAATATAAATAAGCTAGACCCTACAGACGGCTATTATATTCACTTTGCAGCCAATAGTGCACGGTCAGGGTCTCAATAGAATCTATATTTCAATGATATACCTTTCTCCAAAACAAACCACACTTCATCATTGTTTGTGGATAGACAATAATAAACACAAAAATTTACGAAAAACTTAACCAAAAATCGTCATTTTAACATTTCGGAAAGTGCTTAATTCTATACCATGTCATATATAGTAAATAGATAAGAAAATATGTCAGATATCATGTATTTTACGTATTGTTATTGAATATATAAAAGAGAAAACATTGAATTTAGATTATATTAAAAACACGTTCGTTTTTGCCCTACTCATAGACCTTTCCGTTTAATTAAGCTCTATACAGCCATAATGACGATGCGTCCAAGACGTTCAGAAAGTCATAGAAATAGACGGGGAAACGTAATATTATTATGGATGTAAGAGTGATATTTTCTAGTAATTGTTTTCAATTAAAAAAAATTCGATACGCGTAATTGGGCAGGGGAGGGATAGTAGATAGGACCGCGGTGTACTTATTTGCCCGGGGGTCTTTCAATTTGTTGCTACTCCACTGGTGTTGCGGTACATCACATCATATTAGGTCAAGTTACCCTCATGTTCCACCGTTGTCGCCCTTCTTTTTTTTTATCCACGGATCGCTCGCCGAATATGCTGGTAGAATCAAAGAACCTACCGTGGGACCTCTTTGTCCCTGAACCATCTGTTTAATAGTAAAAATATATATAATAGATAAATGAAAGATAATTATTACAAGCTAAATGGCTTATTCACGACGCAGTGTACGTACTTCCGTTTTGGTCGGATAATTTAACAAGGCTAAGGGAAACGTTTTATTAGTTACCCTGCTGGTCGAACTGATTGAAGTGTAAAGCGTCTATTGTTTCTTCGACTTTCATATGTCCTCTCATGCGTGCCGTCCATTGTGTCAATACCTTATGCATTCATTAATAATACACAGTGAGAACCATAAACAATGAATGCACGGTATGTAGATGTAGATACGTCATTATAAAATATTTCTGCACGTGTCCTAGTCTAGAGTTACAATAATAATTCTCGTGTGCGTGTTTGATTAATGTTCTATGAGTTGAGCATCACAAAGTTGATCAAAATTGGAAAACTACGGTGATTGGCCATGTGGACAATATGACCTAACAGCAAACACCGATGTAACTGCTGAGCATAAAGATCAACAGAGCGTATGAGCTTGGAAAGGCGTAAACTAAGATGAAGCAACAAAGTCCTCAAATATATGATATACAGTCGATTCCATTTAATTGGACCACCGGTTTATCGGGACAACTGGTTATTTGGGCCAAATCCCAACAGAAACCAAATATTCAGGATATCCATTTAAAAATTTCTTGATTCTTGCAGGGCTAGTCATTGTCTTAAAATTTTCAAATCATTTTTTATGAATTTACATGTGTGTTACATCTTGAATCTTAACTGTGATAATTCTTGAATTACCACCAGATCTTTACTGTCTAATTACTTGGGCCGCAATTCCTTATAAGTGAATCTTAGTCTTTCCAGGTAACAATATCAAACGTTTATTACAACACGTTATACAGTAATATAAATTGTACATTCAGAGACTAGTTATTCAGAAGAAGCTGTGAAGGAAAAGAGCTGTTCCCCCAGAGACGGCCTCTTATAATTATATTCCCCCACCGCTCATCTACTCACATCATTATTGATGATTTTTTTTTCATATTCATACGTATACCTAAAATTATATATTATTTTTATTAAATTCAATATTTTTTTCAATGATTTAATAAGTTCAAAAATATATACATATTATTTTTTAATTTTTCCTTAAACTTCGCTTATTAAAGCCAGCCGTTTATTCGGGACAAAATGTTTTGGGCCCGATGTGTCTCAATTAAGCAGAATCGACTGTATCTACTTTAAAAGAAATATAAATCAAGGGAGGAAAACCCTCAAATAGACCAAGAATCGCCAGGGATTGTAGAGCCAACAGTGATGATGGTAATTGTGTTTGTTATCAACCCATTTGAATCTATAACTGTAAATATCACCATTACAATATTTAAATTAATTTTAAATGTTACTAAAATCATATAAGCAAAAATATTTTTCACGTTTATATGGCAGATACATTAAGTTAACTTACATACATTTAAAGTGATCATTCAAACACTTAAATCGCGTGTACAAGTACAATATAATAATTGATTTGCGAATAATATTGCAACAATTTTTATGACGGAGATATCACTTCACTACCGGCAACACTGGTTTGTGATGAGTAACCTAACAGAATTTGTTAGTAATTAAAACTTTGGTTGCGGAATCATAACTTAACCTAACCGAATATGTTAAAATACGTTACATATGTCACACGATCCCGGCATGAAATGTGTTTTTTTCTGTTTCGAAAAAACTATTTATAAATTCAGTTAAATAAATAAGTAAAATAAGCTCTTCATTAATACTAGCTTCTTACAAAGTTCAACAGGGGTAACAATTTTTTTTAATTAATTGAAATATTAGAATTAATGTTTGATATTAAGAATATATAAATTATATACTATATTATGATATTAATCAACGCATTAGGTTATAACACAAAAATCATTGTTTTTTTAAATAATTATTGTTTTTTTTTAAATAGATTCTGGTAAAGAAACAATAATATATGTTTTTAGTTAGTAATGACATCCTGAAGAAGAAAATTGTATTTTTCGAAATCGGTAGATGTATTTAAACTCAATTAAGTGGTTAATAAAACAAAGTTAACAAATAAAAATATGAATTTTAATCACAAAGTTAATTTTGCTAATTTCAAAAGTATTATATATATTTATGCACGCTTTTTTCGAATACACAGAAATATGTATATACCCCTTATAATATTTTGTTTATATCTTATTTTCTAAATCTGCATACCCACGCGTATTTAAAATACTACTTAAAATCTTGTAAAGAACATTAAGTTATGTACAGATATCTAATGTTAACGTATGGAGATAAACGGTTTTGCATATCCATCATAAAAGCACAACCATGTGAAAGTTATGAAAGGTACTCAAGTAAGTTAAGACAGACAATAGATCAGTCGAAATGATTGTACAGTAATATGTAAATATTTAATGGATTGTCGCGGTGCTTGCTTTGGTACACCTACCTTCACGGAGTCTGGAAATTCGTAGGATTAACAGAAAGAGATAGAATTTAAATCCTATTCAAGTCGAAAAAGTTCTTTTGATACATTGAGAGAGTTCGTTTGAGGATCTAAGCGGTGATGTGAGGTGACGTTATGGAACTGAGTAAGAAGTTTCATAACAAGAGTGAACCTCTGTACGGAATCCCCGTTTCATTCTGTAGAGACCCCAGACAAACTGTCAAGGGTATTTTATAAGAATGCCAGTGGAAGGCGTTTATCATGGAAAATTGGGGAAAATAAATTAAGAAACTGTGTGAGCCTTGGCCTATGAAGGTCTGCAGTCACGAAGTAGCGGAGGGCACCTGGAGTGTTTTATTGAGGCTCCAAGACAAGGGCTAGAAGATGATTTGCATATCTTTCTGAGAAAATGTAGATTAATTTTACTATGTATTTGTTTTTATACATGTATTAATTAGTCCTGGGCAGTTACAGTTTAGGTTTGTGGAAATTTAAATTGGCAGATGGATACCGGAAATTATTTTACCGCGAATCAAGGATAGATACAGAATATTATAACGAAAGTTTATTGTAAATATATATTTTTAATTTTTATTCCACAATTTATACATATACACCATATAAAAATAAAGTAAAATAAATAAATATACATATGTATATTGAATATATATACAACACATAATATTAATCTTAATAAAAACATTCAGTTGTAATATTATTTTATTTTATTTTGATTGCGAATTTATTTTAAGTGAATACAAAGTATGTATTCATACACCTAATGCATGTTTTACATACATCGATAAGTTAATGGATAAACTAATAGGTTAATAAAATTCAGGCAAGTAAACCAAATATTATACAGTCTAATTCTACTTAACCAAGCTCGATGTGGCATATATAATACATAAGTGATTATCTGATCTCCCATTACAATATCTCAGTAAAAACAAAAAGGACATAATATTCATATGTATGTATTTATATGACATTTTTCACTTGAAATGTATTTGAAATTATTTAGGTTTTAATCTAGGGTACCGTTTCATACACTTATACTTTAATCGTCTAATCTACGACTATTTTTTTTTAATTAACCGGTAAACTGGTAATGGGAAGAATTATTTACCGTTTACCGGTAATTGCACACATAATGCAATAGTGATGGTTAAGTCGTTATTTAAACCGTTAGTGTGACTGATTGTATTGGATTGTATCGATGATTGGTAACTTATTATTCGTATTCGTAGTTAAATCTTAGTTACCAATCATAATCACATAGCAGTTTACTATCACAGTGATATTTATAAATAATTCTGTATTTTCCTTTATTGCTACTCTGCTCTTTATTTTAAGGTGAAAATCTCATTCATGGACACGTGAAATCTATCTAAAACATTGCATACAAGTATCGTCCGCACAATTAAAAAGTTCCCTCGCAATTTCCGCAGCTGTTGAATTTTCAAAGAATTAACGAATTAGACGATTCAAAATTTCACAACGCGTTCGGTGGGGTCAAGATCAGTGTTATTCACCTGACTCTCTCTTGACTTTCCAATGAGGAAGGTTCAGCTGCTGAACCAGTTGCGAAACTCTTCAACACTCCTCCGACTACGAAATCACACCCGTGAACTTTAAACGGAGACTGCCGCTACGGCCACGCACACACACACACACACACACACACACACACACACAAATCAAACACAATAGAAATAATGGTGGTACTACCCATTGCTCATTTATCTCAATTCACACTATTTTTTTTAAGGTAATTTTATTGGTATTGGAATACGCTGGAGCGTGGAAGACAATACTGTGGCCCGAGGTGTGTTGTTTGTTCACATTGAGAGAAGTAAATACAATTGTCATTTATGGCCGCAAAATTGCGGACAGACAATGGACCGAGAAGTATTTATAAAGAACTCGAGTCAGAGGAATCAAACCTAATAAAATATGCATCTAAAACAAATTAGATGAATCTCTTATAAGGATAAATAGAAAAAAATATGAACATTTTTGACAGATAGATTTTTTTATTCTATGATCTAATTTTTTTAGTTAGCTTTGATGTCAATGCTGATTCAGTACTAACCTCAAATTATAAAAGTATTACCTTTCGATAGGTACAATTTCAATGTACACATTAACAAATTTTATGTATTAACCTATATACTTTCATGTTTAAACATTCCTTTTTTTATAATTTAAAATTTTCTTCTTTCTTTCTTTTTATTATTTTAAATCTATATTTAATAATTATTAATTTAGCTTTTAAAATATATATGTGTGTATTGAATATCGAGAAACTATGTAAAATATTTTCCTCAACACGGGAAAAGCCCAGTGAGGCATATCAAAAAACTTGTATGTATACATAACATTTTAAATATATAAATTATCAAAGAAGGTATAGGTATATGCTAAAATTGCAACTTCACAATTAAAATGTATTTTCATTAAAAAAGTACTTCTAAAGCAAAATCATTGCCATAAAGATATTGCCCACGTAAACAAAATTGATATTTTAGCTAAATATGGTCAGAAAATTTCAAAATTTTCTTCAACATAGTAGCAAACGAAATCCACATTTTTAAAGATAAATTTGTCTGTTTAGTAACTGTCATGGGCTGCACCCATAGTTACGTTCAAATTTTTAAGAACGCGACTGACTGATATTTTTAATATCGATACCTTAATCTGGAAAGCAGTAAACTCCACCCATGGTTAAAAAAATCGTTTTTGACCATGGGTGGAGTTAGCTGCTTCACGTGTTTTAAAATAATAAATAAGTATTACGTGCTAAAAATCTTAGATTGATTCTTAAAAAAACCTTAAATGTTTACCTGACACAAGTATTGATGGCGCCAGAAATAGAGGACGTCCGCGGAAATCATAATGGTTGCTCTGCATTATCATGGAAAATCAGTAAACTCCCAATAATATTTTACAATTTTAGTAAAGAAATTCAGCTAACTCCAAATATTCCTTATAAATATGAGATAAATAAAAATATCAATCAAATTTCTCAGCCACACTATTTCTTCATAAACAATCTATCAAAGTGTGTTTTTGGAATTTTCATAATTCGTTTAATTACAAAATTAAACATTTTAAAAAAATGGAGTTAGCTGCTTTGAAGATTAAGCTATCGATATGTTTATGATTTATTCATTTATTCATAATCTAGTTAATAATAATTATTATTAATAATCATAATCGTGTTATCGTCAGAGCTTCTGTTCACGAAAATATTGAATTTTTAATTTTTTTTTATAAGTATGTATACGGAATATACCACTTTAATATTTGAATAAACATTGAAAATAAGAGTAACTCTGTTTTCCATGATGATGCTCAAAGTTTCTACCACTTGATCGCTAGGCGAATGTCTTACCGCTAGATATAAGCGGTTCGTCATAATCATATGTCTTCGCATGTCTGTATTTTATATATAATATTTAAAAATACGTAATTGCTGCGTTTGACAAAGGTACTGAAACTTCTGTCACATTGGTATAAGATTAGCAGGATAGGTATATGTCTTCTTCTCCTATTGCTGCTTCTCCTCTTCTCTCACCCGGCATCTTAATAGATAAGATAGACAGTCGTATCAATTTATAAATAAAATAAGAAACATCACCAAGAAGAGCAGGTTCATGACGTACAGACGACTAATTATTTACCAGCCACTGGAACGGTCCATTAAACGCTACGTGTTCTAAAAGTGAAACTGCACAGTGTGATTTTCCTATTTAGCTACGTACGTATAACTTGTCTTGTAATTCCACTATTAAAACGGTATAACTTCAATCTGAATCGATTATATTAATTGGAATCTCATGAGAACACTATTTGTACGAGACCAACAGATGACCCAAAGAATTAATATTAAATTTGAATGCAAGATAATAAAATTCGCTAAATACACACTTGTAATCAAACGAATGGACCAAAATTTTGAATACTTACTTTTCCGGACCCTACGCAAAACATAGCCACCCTATCCCCCTATATTGAATGTGAATATCACCCATTCTAAATTTTACTCAATTGTACTGTAGAACTGCCTGAGGAAAATATCTCATCCCACCCCCCTGACGTCTCACCATGACGTTGTCTGTATTAAATTTTGCAAACATCGTTACTCCTTAGGGCCTGCACAATACAAAGTCATCTCCTCCCTCCACCTATAATAATGTATTTTAAGTATAGTAATAACTAAATTTGAAAGATTAATATAAAATAAAACCCAACTCTTTTCACCGTGGACGTAAAAAAAAAAAGAAAAGTAAAACTTTATATATCATTTAACATCGTAAGCGCTAAGGGATTTCGGATAATCATTCTTAAATTGAAACCACCTTTGCAACGACACTGTGCATCGTTTTTGGACAGAACTGAGTTATGAATGCGCATGCATTGTAAGTATATCTTCTTGGGCAAAGAACTGTGTATTAAATAACTATATAAAATAAATAAAAATACTATATAATATAGTAAAATACTAATGTAGCAGGCGGGGCACCGAAATACGCGTCTTACTTTGCTGTAATGTTTTATCCTATTATAACAATATAACACCATGACTTAAAAATAAATAATAATTATTATTATTATAGAATTTTTAAGTTATCTTATCTGCAACAACACTGTACATCATCCAAGATGGCCAATGCTCCATCTATCTTTCAACATGTATAAAAATCGATATAAAGTGTTGTTGCAGGGGAGGTCTCATTTATATTACGATTATTCAATTTATTCAACGAATATAATTACTTTACAAAGTTTAAAAAATATATATATTGAAATGTAAAACGCATTTTTT
This sequence comes from Eubasilissa regina, assembly GCA_022840565.1. Classification (NCBI taxonomy): domain Eukaryota; kingdom Metazoa; phylum Arthropoda; class Insecta; order Trichoptera; family Phryganeidae; genus Eubasilissa; species Eubasilissa regina. Next base: position 6,320,313 of record JAINEB010000003.1, read on the forward strand.
TTAAATGTAAACTTATTTTATATTATTATTTTTATTTAAAATAGTAAATGGCACGCTGGACGCCCTTAATTTAACTGAATTGATTGTATACCACGTTCTCGAGCGGAGTACTAGGTCGTCGGCGCTGTTCCATGTAAATGCATTATATATTAATTTTTATAGAAATGCACCCACACAAAGACTTCACAGGCTTCGGAACGATTTTGGTCTTATAGATATATTCCGATGTTCAATGTTTAAATTTAAGTGTGATGTTTTTGGTGCTGTTCTATGTCATAGGTGTAATTAATTTTGGTACTCAACTTTTGGTTTTCTAATTTACTTTTTTTTTTGCTTAATTTTCCTTTTTTTTCTCTTTTATATCAATTTTGATCTACTTGTGTAACTGCACGTCTTTTTTAAAAATAATTAATTTTTAAAAGCCCGCAAGGGTATACAATATAAATAAATAAATATGATAAATGTAATTTTATAGAATTCGCGACACCTGGCATGTGTAGCGTGGCGTCCGCGCCGGCTGACCTAGAAGGCGTGGGATAACAGGCGACCTCGGCCAGAGGCGAAAATTAGTTGTATTGTTAATACATACTTCTTTTTAATTTAGGTCGACAAACGATCTTCTGCGGGCCGAATGGGCCCCCGAGACCTAACTAACGCGAGATTGATGATATTTTAATCTGCGACGCAGCTTTCTCCCGCTAGCCCGAGCGTGCACGCGAGATAGATGATGCTGCCATAAATAACATAAATAATTCATGAATATGAATTGCGTCTGATTATTGTATTAAGCTGCGCTAAGCTAGCATTATACACTTTGTTTACACCTTACTTTGAATTCAACAGTGAGAGTTTTCCCATGATCGATTGTGTGACATTTATACTCTCTGTAATGCAGTGGGTATTCAAAATGGTTGGGCGTACGTAGTATAACAAATTCAAGTACTTATTTTTGATAGGTAGTGGCTGCTGCGCGGTCAGTGTTTTTTTCAATTTTGAAATTATAATTTATCAAAAAAAGTGAAACGATCTATCACATAACAGCTTAATGCGACATATGTAATAATATGCTGTTAATTCCTACACGACAGATTATAGGGTCTCGTTTTGTGTCTTAGCTAAATATATAAAAATAAAATTCGCAACCGGTAAGATCTGAACCCGGACCTCATTATATTATTATCTTATTGCACCACTACTGGTTCTCGAAGACGTGTAAATATTATCGTAACATAAATGTGCAGCGTCGTATAGGTTACTCGCATTTTTGGCACAATGTAATGTAGGTATATATGTTTTTACAATTTATTTTTATTTATTTAAAACTACAATTTATTTAACATTTCATGTAATCCCTGCCCGCCCGTATCGAGATGGGCAGTGTTTTCTCTGTATTATTTACATTTTTTGATCTTTTGTATCATTTGCTAAAGCAATATGAAAAAAATATATATTCACTATTGACCATGTTAAAAATTGTAAGAGTGAAAACAACAGTAACACAATTAAATAATTAAATGGAATATGAGAAAAAATAGAAATAAGAAGTAAAGTAAATTACAAAAACTTAAACAAAATATACCTGTATAAAATATAGATATTCTAACGCACATAAATATATGTCATGTCCAACCAAATTTTAGAAGGAAACTAATTTGGTTATTATGATTGTATGCACCTTTCGACCTTGCAGAGACAGGATAAAACACGATGTTCAATGATGTCACATATTTGAAATCATTTTGTCGTTTGTGGATGACAGTTTAATATGACATATACATCAAAGCATTCTCTAAAGTTACCCAAATATGATTAAGGGTGCGCTTTCAAAAACAATTCATATTTTCGCGTTCTATACGAAAATGTGGTATTTTATTATTCATTTATATCAGAAGTTATACACTAGATTTGAGTTTTTAAAAAATTATTACTTAGACAGGACCGTTACACTAATGTAAAACTAATAAACTGAATGTCATTTGCCATAATTAAGAAAATAAAAGCATTATAAGAAAGACCGCGACCATTAAATTTATTTTCTGTGTGCCACAAAACTGCCTTAATACAGAAAGTTCTTGCATATGTGAAATATATTTTCTTATAATCTTAATGTCGATATTACGGAGACAAATCTGCATTGCACCAAATTAGCAAAATGTCAAAAGTTAATAGAGTTATAAACCATTCATAGGAAAAGTTGTCGCATCTTAAAAAAAACTTAATTCATCATATTAAAGACCAAATTATGTTATAATCACATATTCAACGATGGATTTAAAATTATTATTTTTACACACCAATGCAGAATTATAATATGTTACATAGGTATAATAATCATATTTTATTTAAATTAGAGATGATCTATTACGGAACATAGCGGTACACCCACAGACCACACCATTGTAAAATCATAATTGACAGCCTAATAAAATATCGTTACTTTTATGTTATGTCAAGGTCTATAAATCATTAATATTTATTTGCTTTCATTGTAATATGACGTAGATTATTCGCGAGAGATGTGAAATCTCATTAAATTAAAATTATGTGTTTTTACTTTGTCAAATATATAGTAATTGTAAAATTTTATGTCGGTTTCATATAGATAATGAAAATATGATAGTAGATTGATTATATCTGAAATCGATGGGTTGTAAAAAATCTTCAGAATAAGTGAGCCGTATAAAGAAATAAAACAAAATTCAACTGAGAGAAGTTTTATGGAAGGTATATGGAAAAAAGGGTACTCCTATACATATTTTAAAATGTCCCTATTATATATAATTACTTTAAAATATTATCCCGGACTAAATAAATGATTTTAAGGGCTTAGTAAAGGGCTTATATAAGCATATTTTGGCTTGCGAGAACCGAGAAATTTTGGATTCTAGGAGTTTCTAGAAGTTTAGTGAAATTTCTACCATTGTAAGCTGTTAATTGAATATGATTAAACGGATCTTTTGGGCACCTATTTTATGTGAGCCCTAATGCATCGCATTGACTGCATTGTCATAGTTACGTCACTGCTATAGACCTACGTTCATATAATTGGTCCAAAGAAGATTCAGTAACATCCGAATATGCAATTAATCTAATCAGCACTATTTTTTGTTAGATGATTTAGAGCCTGAAGCAAAGATACAGATTAAAAATGGATAATTTTGGCAAATATTTATTTTGAAGTACTTAGACTTAAAGCTTAATATAATTTTGTAAATATGTCAAACAATAATATTTTTCGTAACTGTGTAGAATTTGCACATACTCCTTGAACATTTTCGACTCGTAATTTAGTCAGATATCCATAAAATATTGTGGACCAAGTCTGTTACACTCTGTATATTCGTTTACAAAAAACAAACAGTAAAATAAAATAACTTGGCGCATTTTGAATGATTAACATAAAAATAATTCATGTTCAGACAAAACTATTAAAAATAATGATTCCATCTCATAACTCTCTTCAAATCAAATCTAGTTACTGAAAGGTTAACTAATGTTAGTTCAGATTCTAAGTACATACATAATAGCGGAATAACGTTAACTACACACTAATTTTAAGCATATTAATATTTTATTATTCTTTGTATTTTCCTCGTTGTTTAATATTTTAATTCATGTAACGTATTGTATTTTACATTTTTCGTATGTCGAAGTTTTTTAATTCATTTTTTTTATGCGTTTCATTACGTACTTTAATTTTTCATTATGCAAATATACTATTTTAACAACTAAAATGATTTATGACCACTATAAACGTTAATCGGTTAACTGATTCTTTTAACCGAGTTAATTGGAAGCCCTAGATGGATAGACAGGAGATAGATAGATAGAAACATATCGACTGAGAGAGAGAGAGAGATTGGAAGATTTAGTCATTTAGTGGAATCATTTAATTTAATGTATAACATGTTGTTTAACAGTACATGTTGTAGGCGTGCTCACGACCGGAAAATCGAAATAAACACAAATCATTTATTAATATACAATCGTGATGATTTGAAGAACCACGAGTAGTCTGCGGTTGAGAATGTAGAACTATTATCCTATTCTTTCTATCTGTCTGCCCATCAACTGGCAAACAGCTATTATTATTCAAGAAATTAATCAAATCTCATTGTATTATATTAAGACAACGGAGTTCGTTCGGGCAAATAGTAATTAACACAACGTTGTGATTGAAATCCCAAATTCTTTTCTTTCACTGGAATAATTCTTTTGTCTAACGGAATTGTTACATTCGGTATTACAATCAAATTGCGTTTTAGGAATCGGTACGAGCGGTTAGTGGCTGGTTTGCAAATTGATTGAATTATGTATTCCAAAAGCGGAATCTGACCGTTATGTCCGCACCCAAGTCCGGGTGAGCAGTTAAGTATGTTAGTTAGGATTTGGAAAATTTGGGCACAGAATACGTAATCTTCCGAAAAAGAAAATACAGTTGAAAATATTAATTGTGAATCATAGTATATTATCTTATAGAGTTATCTGCATACAATTTAAAATCCGTCGAAGCGCGTCGTTTAAGCGTCGCTTTTTTTGAATTTCTTCCTTATTAAACGAACAGTAATTGAACACCATAAATGCTTTCGATAACCACTGTCTAGTCTCATATATAAAATCCCAACGTCTTTCTATGTGAGTTAATCGTCCAAGACGGTCCCTCGTGACAGGATTGTGATCTATATGAACTCCGGCCCTTTTAATTGCACTTCTCCACTTTTCTCGGCATCCAGCGAATGAAGGCTCATGTCTCACACGTGGGGAAATTGATACATTTCTCCTGAGTGAAGTGTCTATTTTCTTTGATATGTGGATATGTTTATAAGTCATATGTTTATCGGGTTTTGAAAGAATATTTTTGTATTAAAGGTATATATTTAAAAAAATTTAATAGTAAACAAACAATTCATATCTACTACATAGAGTTTAAAATCTGTTCTAGGATTTCATTTAAGAACTTCTGATTTTTCTGAACTGGATTTACTTTCGTATTAATTAAACACCACAACATCAGCTAGCGGTCTAGCGGTAAGATACTCGCCGAGTCATCGAGTGGTCGTGGGCCGCCATTCCGAGAGACTACCGAGAAAGTCAAATTTTATTCATAGTACAAGCGTTAAGATAGGTTTAAAAAATATTTAGAATATTTTCGTGATACTGCTGTGAAGTTACGTTATCTATACATGTATCTGGAATATTGTTCAATTATTTACGTCAATATTTAAATTCAATATGTAAGTCATATGTAAATCCAGCGATAGCGAACCTTTTTATACAAGTGAATAGCCACTCCTAAAAAAAATCTTCATGTGTAAGATAAATAATTTTTTTTAAATTTTAAGGTCCTTGTCACAATATATTTTTTTCAATAACACAGTTTTTACGAAATTTGTTTCGTAAACGGTTGTTTTATTTTATTTACAGATATTTTTATAAGAATAATTCGATAAAATAATTATTCAAATTACGTCGCGGATCTCTTGGGTACCGACAATGCAAGTTACAAGATACCGACATAATATAAAGGTACATTGGCACCCCCTATAAGTCGCTACTAGTTAAATTAACTACACTATGCTATATATGTTCGTAGTTTATGCGTATTTAACACTAAATATGATATTATATTTTCACTTTAATTTATTTTTCATTCATATCTATGAGCAGAACATCGAAAAGATAAATCTTGTGTATATTTAATTTGTATTAAAAAAATTACTCAACTTAAATACGTTTTGAAAAACAAAATTCAAAATTTTGCCTGCGTATTACGTGAGTCAAAGGTTCGCCATCTCTGCTATAGCCCTTATTTGTTTGGTATTCTTGATGTTTGTAACGTTTACTCAGTGATTAGACATAATTAAAAATTGAAGCAATATTAAAACTTTGCATAGACAATACATTGTTTACAATGTTTTAATATGGATATACAATAATTTGGAATTAACTGAATTAATTTGGAATCATTGTATTTAATCGTATAAACACCAGAATATGTCTGATCTCTAATAGACCGTGTCACGGAATAGATTTTTAAGAGAAACAACTTTCGGCTTTCGTATTTTCCGTGTACACACTATTTATCAGAGAGTCTTGCAAATGTCTTTATAGTTCATCAGTTGTGTGATTTTAAATCTCCCCGGCATCAGCTAAAACAGAATAAATGTTTGTAATTTAACATCTTACATTTGTGTTAATGTTTAAGACTATATAAATTTATCAAAATAGATTGTTGTGGGGATCTATGTATATTCATTTATACCTATTCCATTGAAGATTCATAATGTAAGAGATGTTCACTGTCTCCATAAATAGATCGAAGTCTGTACTAAAGGAGACAGGTTCATCAGTATAAATATGAAACCATTATTTTCAATCTAAACCAAAAATATTAAAAATGAAGTAAACAGTGTTGTAAAATAATTCTAATAACATAACTAAAATATTCCCACTTTGCCATGATTGAAATACATTACAAAACAGAATATTAATATAAAGAAATGTTCATGTGATCGTTTTCATGAATCTTTGCTCAGTTTCCAGTTTGTACCCACATGTCAAATGTCGCTGTCAGATCAAACGTAGTGTACATTATCTTTGTTAGTCTTTTTCTACCAATGTCAAGCTGTTTTGTGTGTTTATCTTTAGATCAAAATCTCAACGTGTGTACATGGTATAGAGATGTATATATATATAAACTAAATCACTGAGATTATCTCATCGTGTCTCCTTCCGTGGACACGGACCTTAAGACCTTCAGGATAAAATTAATTTTGTTATCAGCACGTTATGTAGTTAGATTGATTGAAAACCGTCTATTATTTTTATTTTTATTATTTATTTTCATAAACATAGACACTAGCTAGATAGCTAAAACCATCACGACAATATAAATTTTATCAGCACGATGTTCAGTGTACCTGTTCAATTTCTAACCGCGGTAAAATTTTCTCGTATGAAAGCGTACGCGTAATGTACATAATTAAACCTACTAGTTTATTTTAATTTAAAGCCATCTTGAGCAAATTGGCGGCGGCACGTATTAAGTTATTGCGATGCGGGAGAAGTCGCCAGGTGCGCTAATAAAATGAACAGTGCCCCTGTCATGGCGGCGATACGGCTATTATTCCGCAACATTGGATGGTGTAATTTGCGTTAAATTCGGTCACATGAGCGATGAGCGGTCGGCGATCGCTTACCGGGTCCCGCTGACCGGCCTCTCGTTACAAATTCAAGTTACGTGAACTGAAATCACAAATTTTTGATGTAACCAACATGTTACTTTCCTCTTAAAATATATACAAATTGATGGCACTTCGTGATGATTCATTGTATTAAATTTAATATAATATATCTCTTATTTTATATTTAGAAGTAGTGTTATATTCGGGATAGCTCTTTTCATCTGTTTCTGTTCTTAATCAATTGTCTTTATATTATAATCCCTTGTACTAGGTCACGACCGCACCTACAGTAGAAAATGGGACTTAACAGAATAAAAATGAACCATGAGTTCGAAAATTTAATTGAGCAAGAAACAATCGTATGATTCTGTAGGTCCCAAAGACTGCGATGAGTCGACCATGTTGAAGGAATGCCAGATGGAAGGACACTAAATTGATACCCTAATGGAAGCCACCTAGAGACAGATCAAGGAAGAGGTGGGTTGAGTGTGTGAAAGAGGACTGGAATAGGATGAGAGAGTCCAGGAACTGGAGAAGAATGGCCAGTGATAGGAATTGTTGAAGAACAATTGAGGAGGAAGCCAAATCCTACCCTGGAATATGGTGCCATGGAATAAAAAAGAGAAGGTCACGCGTATCTTTGACATTATTTAGTTTATATTCTATCTCGGCCTCTTTCTTCCTTTTTCCTTCGGTCTTTTTTCAATTATTCCTCGTATTATATTATTTTAGTTATTCGATTCATTTTCCTCTTCAGGTTTAGGAAATATTCATTATTGAACCTTTTTTTTCATCCTTTCTAGTATTTCCTCATTTGTTACACTTCTATATTTTTACGTATCCCAATTTTTTTAGAATTTAATTTGCAATGTAACCTGTTCCAATCCGACAGCTGATACGCCACTGTGTATAATATATATCATATCTTAAACCTCGCCATTATCATATTTTTCATTATGATTAAAACCGTCAATGTAGAAATAAAATTCATCTTTTTTTCCAACAAGTTTAGTTTTTATTTTAATTTTCGCTCTGTTCATGTTAAGTACTTGGGTTGTTTGCATACCCAACATAAGATTCAGTAATGAAACACGTCAGGTGCCAATTACAATCTCTATTACAAGAATACTGTTACGATACAATAATATACACGTATTTACGGAGACGCGAACGGCAGTGTAAGAGACCGCGCTCGGTGCGCGTCACCTTTTAAACCCTCACTTCACACATATACATACATTCAATGCAGGTGGTGCTCGCGCGATGACGTACATACATAATTATAATCCTAAAGACATCACAGTTCAGATCTGCGCGTTCACGAAATTTGATAATATTCTCCGTTCTGAGTTCCATGTAACTTCATAATTTATTTAAACATTAAATGAAAAAACTAACAATTAAACTAGGGAAAGTAATTACAGTTCACGAACGTATAAAATACACATTCTGCATGAACCAAATACACATATTAAGTATAAATAAACGGTGGCCGGTATTCACCGATGTCGTGTGTAGAGTAGACTGTATGTAGAGTAGAAATTATGGATGGATGCCGCTCGCTGCTTGCATTGACACGCGCACTGATTCATTAAAGAATTATCATTTTGATTACATATGTATTAAATTAAAATCATTAGTTAAATGCAATTAATTTAGACGAATAAAAGATGTGAGGTGCATAGAAGAGTTTATGAGTGGATAGGTGCATGTATATTGATGACAAATTGACATACACCTTCTCTACAAATAATTGACATATAATTAGATAAACCCAACATTATACAAGTTATTAAACTAGTACGGCTGACGTGGGCTGGTCACGTTTAACGGATTTAGAACGACCAAAAAAGAAAGCGTTTGAAGAAAAACCCTTTAGCTGAAGGAGTGTTGGAATATTCAAGCTGGAGAAGAACAGCAGAGAACAGATCGGAGTGGCAAATCTGAGAAAGTCAGGATCAACACCAAGTTGTTGCGCCATTAATGGTGATGATGATGCTGATGAAAATGAAAGAATCAAAAACTTTTACATGCCTTTGTTGATCTGCAAAGGCATATGATAGACAAGAAGAAAGTTGCGGAAAATATGGTGAATGATAAACCTGGATAGGCGATTGCATCCCTGAATAAGGGAAATAGTGAATGTGTAAGAATCAATGGATCATTCACATCATGAAGTGATGTTATAAAACGTGTCAAACAGGGCTGCGTTGTTACCGTAGCAATTCAACTTATACAAAAACAATTAAATGAAATAAACTAAGGGGTTGAAAGAAGGAGAGAGAAAGGGTGTTTTCATCATCTGTAAATGTGAATTTGTGTATTTGGGGATTAGGTTTGCTATGGGGTAAGGTACAAAAAGAAGGGCGATTGCAGGAAATAAAGCCAATGATAATCTGAACGCAGTTATTGCCAATAGGAATTTTTCATACGAAAAAGACTAACAGAGCATAGTTCTGCAGAGAGGTAAAGTGTTCTAATGCCAACACTAATCTATGGAAGCGAAGTCTAAAATTGACAAAAGAAGGGCGAAAGTAGACTGAAAGCGGTCACCCAGGTGCATGTGTGGGAACTCTACGTACGATAGAGTAGCAAATGTAAATCTTTTTATAGCGTAGTCGACATAATTAATAATGGATCACTGAAATGGTTTGGTCACGTGGAATGTATGAGTGAGTAGAAAATGGAAAAGAATACATTTTAGTCGAGTGTTGAAGGCATTAGGAATAGAACGTAATAAAAATAAATAATTAATAATGTAGTTAGCAGTATTTGAATATAACGTATATATATAACGTTCACCAATTCTCACCCCTCAATCTCCACATTTATCAAATTTTTGAAAGTTGTATATATGTTAGTATATGGACTCGCTTCGAGTATAAATGGCGATGGTATAGTGCTACTAACGTCCACAACAATCATATATATATATATATATGAATAAAGTGATCACTTGAGCCAGCCGAAGACAGGTCGAAAGCCCTGCAATTACCCCATACTTCCATGTATTTTAAATATTATTATAACAAAATTTAAAAAAATAGCTTTGTCTCTATGAGATATCTGATATTTTTTTGATAATGTAGTTAATTGTTTTATTTTTGTTAGAAATCATTTCCGACAGATTTCGCTGTGACCATTCCATTAGCGTGTAGAACTACGGAAACTTCGAAAAGGATATTTGTTAAAAGGGATGTGATGCAGATTGCACGTAACGTGTCTCCCTACATACATCATTTGTAAATTAATGTTTCCTCTAATTAACATTTCAAAAAACAAATTCCTCGCCAGAAATAGAGCTGAAACAACTTCTTTTTATGGAAAACGTGCAAATATTTTTACAAACTTGTTTATAGCAAACTATTCCACTCATGACCGGAGTTAGCGCTTCTCGTAATATGCGCACTCCATGTGTGGTACAAAAATTCAATAAAAAAATTATTGTACGCGTTCGTGTCTAGATTTGTCTTGAAATCTCCATGAAAAATTCAAACAGCATTGCATTAAAAAAATCTATATTCATTTACGCGTATGCCTGTAGTGGTTGGCGGTCATTGAATGGCTTGAATCATACTATACACATAATAACTTAACGATCTGTTGAACATATTCATTCATAATTCACCACATTAATGAGTAAAAAAAGTACACCATCTTTATAATTTTTCTCAATTTATAATATTATTAAAATATCGATTTGATTGTTTTCAATAAGGCTTATGTCATAAATAATATTTGTTAGTTTACCTTTTTATTCTCCTGTGAAGATAAATATTTTTCCGGAACTGATTTGTTTTTAATATTAAATTTACGTGGTTAAATACAAAGTTAATTGTATAAATTTTATTAAAAATAATGACGCAGTTGTATATCTTCAAAAATAACTTTTAAGCTGTTGAATTTCAGATAATCTTGTTTGAGCTTAATGTCCCCTAAACGTGGACTCCGTTTCAACTACTGTCTGTGGGACACTGTATTATCAATCAAATAAACCCTTTATTGTAAATGAAAATAAAATATGTGGGTAGGTTTTTTAACATTTAACAGTATTTTTTTAACATATTTATGTTATTTTATTAATAATAAGAAAGCATTTGAGCATTCTTTTGACATTAATAAGGATTTAGAAATTGTTCATACAAACACCAGGGATTTACAGTTAGATAAATTAGAAATACGAAAAAGTGTTAATAAGAAATTAAAAATTATAAATGACCAAATCTTTTTTTGCAAATAGTCATTAATGAAATTTGTTTTCACAGTAGTTCCTAATTGGTTACCCACCATTCATATTTACAGTTTTGTTTTTGTCCATGCTTGCATTTTTAATTTTAGTTTACATTGTAGATATTAAGATATTAGTTAAAAAAAACATCTAGGTGTATAAATATTATTAATTATAATTTTTGGTACTTCTAAGTACAGTCAGACTTTACACGAAGTACACAAAAAACATATAGTATAGTACGAAAAATAGGAAAGACTTATTTTAAAATACTAAAAGAATAGTTGAAAATTGAAGACAAAAAAATAAGGTTAATAATCACAAGGAATACAAGAGCGTCATACCTAACCCTGTAACAAAACGCAACTGACCAATTTCACCTGCCGCAGTGTTGACATAAAAAAATTTACTAATATTAGTAGTCTAAATTGATCAAGTAGACTTGACATCACACTATTATTAGTAACTTTTTACTATGGTAACTTTTTACTTTAGTAACTATTTACTATGGTAATTTTTTACTTTAGTAACTTTTTACTAACGCCCGTGATTAAAATCGTTTGCGAACTGTTCAAACGTCAAATTTACTTTTGTGAAAGCATATATGGAGATGTCTATGGGTGTGACAAATAATCATGAAATATGACTTTTGGAACAGCTGTAAAAAGTTCACCATATTTAATAATCGATTGTTGTTTGTACTATCGGATATCGCAGAGTAAAATGAATTTACGACGGGATGTACTTTCGAGGAGTAAATATTTTTTTACTAACGATCAAACAACCCGTTTTCGCATTTTTTTTTTACTTTAATAACTTTTTTTACTGTAGTAAAAAGTTACTACTGAATATACAACCGACCCTAAGATATATGACTAAATAAAGCTGATGGTACTTTAAAGTACCGTCAGGGTAAAAAGGGTTAATCAAAATATTTTTTTATTATTAATATAATGTGTTGCCACGAAGTACCTTTGCAATTATTAAAATTATATTTATGTCACATCCGACAGGTACACTGAAATGAGTTGTGAATACATAATTAAATTTTCTGAAATATAAATAATTTTTGGTTGTCATTTTTCAGACACGGGCAGCTCCTTATCAAGCGGTAACGAGAACTACGTGTACACGACAACGGACCCGTGCGACCCGACCTCGGCGGATCCCTCGCTGGTGTACGTGTACGAGACGGCCTCCCGCAAGAGGAAGATCACTCTGCCCAAGAAGAGCAGGGCTTCCTCGCAGCCCAGGCCCGCCGTGAGAAAGTTTAGGTAACGGTCGACTGCGCTACTGAATCGCTAATCATTATTGAGACAGTTCTCATTTCTTGGATGTTTTTGTTCTTGTACTTATCAATAGAGAAGCAGAGACACACGCTCATCGGTCTGTTCGACTTTCTGACTAACAGAGATTTTATCCAGGTCTGCTAAGGCTTTTGATATTCTGAATTTGTTGTATTTTCTATGCAATTCATTCATGATTTCTTGCACCATATACGATAACTCTTTCACGGTTCTCGACTCATCTAAACAATGTATTTACATTATTAAGGAGAACACATTATTATTGTGAAGTTGCAGTTTTTCAGAACAGACAGTCTGTGATATTTTAAATACTAATTAAAGTAACGATGTATTAATTTGAAAGATAAAAATATGAAAATACTAATTTAATGTATTAATTACAAATATATAGATATAAAATCAATTTTGTCGAAAAATATTGTTTTTGCGCTACCGGGATTCGAACCCGCATCTCTATTTCCAATCCGGGGAAGTACACTACCAATTGTGTACTTCCCCGCCAGTATTTTTCATGACAAATTTTCGGACCTATATGTTACACTTTTTCAAATTAATACATCTGTCGTTCCATTATTTGAAAGCCATCTACATTGTTTTTTGCGGAATCTCAAATACCTTTGAGTAAACCGACTGCAGATGCCAGATTTATCAATTAATTTTTATAAAATTTTGGACACATTGATATAATTTATATTATTAAGGAGAACACGTTCTTATTGTGAAGTTGTAATTATTTAAAACATCACAGACCTATGTTCTAATTAGACCAGACCAAGTAGTAATTATTCAGACGAAGAATGTGTTCTCCTTAATAATATTAAAATATGAGTTTGAAAATTTGTCGTTAACTAACAATGTTGACGTGGTGTAATAGGTCAGCGCACTTAAACGGGTAGGAATGAATCCCGATCCGTGTCAAAACAACAAAAATATTTTTTTCGATAAATTGATTTTATCCGTAGGAATATGTTAATTTTATTGTAATTGATACATTCAATTTGTATTAATTTATTTATATTTTATTTATTTAAACTACAATGGTACTCGTACATGGATGAGACTTGTATCGGTAACTCGTCTCGAATGTAGCATTAACAATATGAGGTTAAACACGAAGCGAACTATGATAAATTTCTATTGTACACAGAGTAGAATGACGCAACTGTTGCACACCGATAACTCTCTGAGAAGAGGATCAAAGTTTCATTCGTGTACATGCACGATAAGAAAAATTGTTATAGTTTTTTTTTTTAGATGTAGTTTATTATGTTAATTACGCCTTTGCACGTTTGTCACCTCTTTGTGAAATCTGTCAGTATTTAATTAGTCCTCAGCTTTACAAATATCTTTAAATTGTCGTTTTTCTTCCGATAACACTCGTAGTCTTCGGGATGCCATATCAATAGTAAGTATTTAAAAAGTGTGACATATTATCAGTTGCAGAACGCTGTTAAGGATCCGTAGATTCAGTTTCATATTCCTGACAGTAGTAACATTATTTCACATTTTCATCCTTCCTTGTACACTTTCTATTGTTAAATAATAACCACAAATTTTTATTTATAATTTTTGCTTTCCCTTTACCTCCCACGATAGGAAATGTTACAATAGTAATAATTATAATTTTCGTGTGATCTCTGTTCATCGATCGGATACCAAGATAATTTGTCAAAAATTATGTAAAAATCTAATTTTTTTTAAACAATGTAAATTAGAAAAATTCAGCTTTATTGTTAGAAAATTTTTTCCTTTTATATTAGAATATCTTATGTAACTATCAGTGAAAACAACATTTTAAAATGGCGTCAACTTTCTACACAAACTGATGGAAAAAAACTGATTTTTGAAGAACAAGAACATATGCTGAGAACGTTTATAATTTCGAACTATAACATTTTTATTTATTTAACTATGCTTAAATATTTACAAATTTGACATTTTATTGTGTCCTATGTGACTGCTATTAGACTATTATGTGTAGAGACAGTGTGTTTATCTGTAGTAGAAATCTGTTTTATCCAGTTTGTCAATTTTATGATCAATCGTAGATGGACATGATATTAGGTAAGTGATACTGCTGTATCTCATTCGCGTTGCATGCATATATATGTATGCTGTTACTGAGAGTTCTAAGGGCACAGTAAGGGGCTTCGGTGGTGGTTCAAGTGAATACAGCGGGCGGAGGGGTCATGCGGAAGGTCGGAATGTGTATGAATGGGTTACTACCTGTGCAACACCAGGTGTATCAGCTATAATATGTTTTACAATGACAATGTTCTTGTTTCTAATTCACATTATTCGAAAATATGAATGGCGGTTTATTTCCTTACGATTTAACAATTGCAGATTGCAAAAAGTTAAATCTAAATTATATTAAAATACCTTCTTCAATATTTGCAAAATTACTTTGTGGCCTCATTTTATATTAATAATTAGACAAAATACTTTGTTTAAACCACTATTTATTGATTATTCTACATGTTTCAAGACCTATGGTATCTTCTTCAGGAAACAACGTATACTGAAATTAAAAAAATACTAGCATAGATAAAAACAAAACTATAAAGTGGTGAATAAGTAAGAACTAATATGAAAGCATATTTAAAAGGTGACTATTTGCAAAGAGAATTTGGTTATTTATTACATTTAGCTTGCTATTAACATTTTTTCTTATTTCAAATTTATCTAACTGTAAACTCCTAGTATTTGTATGTATAATTTCTAAACCCTTATTAATATCAAAGGAATGGTTTGTTTCCAAAAGGTGATTCAAAAATTCTGAATAGTTGTTGTTATTTAGGCATCTCAAGTGCTCCTTAATTCTAATATCAAAATTTCTGCAAGTTTTACTTATATAAAAATAATTGCAATCATTGCGAATTAATTTGTAGACCTCCGATTATTTTAATTCGCCGATCATCTTTTTGGAAACAAACTATTCCAGTAAACATTGTTTCCTGAAGAAGATATAATAGGTGTCGAAACATGTAGAATAATCAATAAATAGTGGTTCTAACAAAGTAATTTGTCTAATTATTAATATATTAAAATAGACCTTGAAATTGATACGCCAGTGAGGATGCACATTTCCATGGTGCAAGAGATTATGATTGCTGTCATTTAAGAACTAGATTCGAACGGATAGAAGATAATGGAACGAGATAATAACGTTATGTTATATATAAATTAATCCGTTAAGCTCCATTTATAACACGATTTCCATTTGGCTCCGTGAGTTCGGGTCTCATCATTCAATTTATTGCTCATTGTTCCGTCCCGCTACGGAGTTGAGTAAATATTCTCAAACCGTATTAGGCAACCGATGAAAGGTATGCAAGTCTATTTACAATCGTAATTAATATACACGTGTTACCTATCTGCACGTAATTTTTTTCCAAGACAAGAAAAGTGAATTAGTTATAAAAATAGAAGAAGGGAGATGACACTTCCTGTTCCTGAAAAGGCGAATGGCCATTAACAGCGACACAGAACGTCCGCTTTTAGAAATGTCCATATATTTATTTTTTTATTAATTGTACAGAACATTAACATTGTAATGACGTAATGTATTTATTAGACTTTATTAAAAAACATGTTTTTGTCGTAATAGAAGTGAATATATTATAATATAATATGATAAACATGAGACAATTATATTGCAATTAAGTATATACTAAATACTAAATTAATGTATTAATTATAAATATATACATATAAAATCAATTTTGTCGAAAAATATTGTTTTTGCGTCACCGGGATACATATAAAAAACAATATTTTTCGACAAAATTGATTTTATATGTATATATTTATAATTAATACATTAATTTAGTATTTAAAATATCACAGACCTATGTTCTGAATAATTACAACTTCACAATATGAATGTGTTTTCCTTAATAAGTATATACTCGTAGTTTATTGCGTGCGGTGGAGTAGACTCCACCTCTCATATATACAGAATTGTCCTGGCTACTTTGCTAGACTGCCGTCTGTGTTAAAGTAGCCAGGATTTTTCGTGCTGTTGTGGTGTTATTTAATTCAAGAAAGATAAAGATTCGACAGGAATAAAATAAAATAAAAAAATGTAGTGAAAGTGTTGTAGAACTAGTGTAATATTAGTGTTGACACTGTTTAAATAATGATCATGTTAGAATATTGGATAGTGATGCTTCAAATTGATCTCTACACAAGTGAATCATATATTGGGTTCATATTTGCTTAATCTTATTGGAAGTGAACGATTTCCAGTTGGTGCTTAGAGTGTTGTACAGTTACGGAGCTATGAAGATGTAGAATCTTTGATAAAATGTCATTGTTGCTCTCGGAACTGGTGTGTAGATGTTCGTTGTTTGTCTTGTGTTGTGTCCATGATTTATTGCTTGGGGTGAGTAGCTGTTAGCATGGGAATATTGGACGAGTCTATAGATTTGTCTTATGTCTAGGGCATTGTACTCTTTACGTATAAGATCTGATGGATATCTAAAGGGACGACCATTTATTACATAAGAATTGTTACGATAAAAATGATAACCACTTACTATTTTACCACATACGTGAATCACAATTTGACAATTCACACAACAGTGTTTTCCAACCAGTGTACCGCGAGTGTCCTCGTGAGCCGCCAAATTTTCTTACAAGTCTTCTTTTTCAAATTTTACTTATAAATAGCATAATAATATAATATACAACCGTCAAACAACCTACACACATGACGACGATAGTAGATGTGCTACAGCTATAGCTATAGGTAGATTTTTTGGTCATGGCACTTTTAGAATGTGTTCAAAAGTTATTATTATTTTTATTGTTAAATCAGTGAGTCGCCCATCACCTATTAAAGGTTAACATAGGAAATAGTTTTGCCAATTACCAATCCAAATCCAAACATTTAAAGAACAATCGTGAAATCAACACGGTAAAAACAGTAAGATAGTAAAATTCGTGAATAAGTAATAGAGAAAGTAGACACTTCAATGATTTGCACGCAGTTGTAACCCTTTATAATGTTATTCTGTTAAAAAACAGCATAGGTAACGACTCCATACAAAACGGATCAACCGAAAGGAATTTTCATTTCAGTAAATAGACATTTATGTGACTTGAGTAATTCATTAGCTTAAAGACAGAACTGAGTAATGTAAATAGCACGATGCGGCGAATATAAAAAGAGCGCCACGAGTACAGCGGTGAGTTTTTAGAACTAAGCAATTCAAGTTTCTACTGGTACTGGTACTGGTTCTATTGGTACTGGTTCTACTGGTACTGGTACTGGCACAGATGGCACTAATTGCAAAATAATGTTTTCATTAATATTAATCCAATTTTTAAATTTATATTTGTTTCCCAGAATTTTTAGTTATGCACAGCTTTTTTGCTTGTATGTACTGCACGCCCCTGCGTGTGAACTCTTGTGTAAAAACATAACGATCGATTAAAACTGTACTTAAAACCATCCAGGAGTTTTATTAAGATTATTAAGATAATTAACAAACAATTATTATCAAATACAAATCAAATGTATTAATTAGAAAGATAAAATCAATTTTATCGAAAAATATTGTTGTTGTTTTCGGGATTCGAACCTGGATTGCTTTCAAATAATGGAACGATAGATGTATTAATTTGAAAAGTGTAACATATATGTTCGAAAATTTGTCGTCAATGTACTGTGTGCTGTAGCATAATCGATTAATGCACGTTCCCCTGATTGGAAGAGTTCCAGGTTTGAAAGCAAGTAGCAACAATAATATTTTTCGTTGAAATTGATTTAAATATTTGTATAAAATTTCTAAATATTTGTATTTAAAATATCACAGACCGTCTGTTCTGAATAATTACAACTTCACAATAAGAATGTGTTCTCCTTAATAATTATTAATAAGATCTGATTAATTTATGATAATTTATTCCATACCCATAAAATAATTTAACATTAAACATATCTATAAACTATTATATTGTAAATTAATAAGACAATACTAATAATAATAATGTCCCCTGAACACATTCTTGAAGTGCCATGACTAAAAAATCGACCTGTAGTCGGAATTAAGTAATGGTTATACAAAATCGTTACAGTTATATTTTTACTTGCTAACACATATGGCCTAGTATTCTGGACACCATAAAGAAATACAAACCGTAATGTTGTATATTTTATGCTTTAGGAGAATTCGCAACATCAACTGCCCTGACTGCAGGATGTTGGAGAGTGCCTCTTACTTCAGCCAGGGAGACATGAACATCAACATGATGTCGCCCGCGTTGAAACCGCCGCCGGAGAACTTCGGTCTTAGTCAGTACGGCCACCTGAAGATAGACTACTCTTGCAGTTGGCACTCACTGGACCAACTCATTAGCCATGATAACGATGACAAATATTCTAAGTGAAGTCTATGTTGACATATATAGATATATTCCCTAATGATGCCAGACGTCATACACACAAATATATATTAGAAAATATGATATAAATACAATGTGTTTAGGATATGACATCGCTGGAGAATTGTAGGTGTCGTTATATCGAAGAATCTATTAAAAAAATATTAATTAAAATTAGGTTATGACGACAAACTAACCATTCTTTCTAGTTCAAATAATGATATGCAATATCAATAAAAATCTAAAATAGTACCACCTACCAGAAAGGTACGTAATAAGATTTGTATTATATTAGTATTATACATCAATCTCCCTCTTTGTCGCTAATTACTCGCATACATGAGTTCATTCGGAATTAGGTGGCATTAGGGTGATTGTAATATTGTGTGTGTGAACGTATATAATCACGCTGGCGTTATCCGGCGATTCTAAATGAATGTATTCTACTAGTACTAGTGTTAGTCGGTCTGTTGATAAAACTGACACAGTTAGACCTAGAATATGCGCTATGATAAATCAAGTTTCACTTATCATTTTATGTGTGGAGTCATCCGGAATTTAGAACGCCACGTGTCACGCTTGGTGTAAACTTATACGTTCATAAAAATAAGCTATCAATTTGAACTGTTGTAAATATATAATATTAAACGACATTATGTAATTAGTGTACAAATTATCTAAAAAACTGTGCACTACACATGTTGTTGAATGATACTATAATATATACTTTAGTCGAAATAAAATCGATATATTGTAGATTTTACTATATTTTGTTTTAATGGTACCTAGCATATTATATAAGAGTTAAGTTTCGGACAATTTACAAAATACGTCGTTATAAAAGACAAAGTAATTGATCATTTTTAACCAAAAAAATACAAATTATGGTCATGAAATATTTTAATTAAAATTTAACCTACGAATTAATGATAACACATTTGAGAATTATTATTTTTCAAACATTTTATGATCCATGATTGTGTATTATGTAGTTGACATCAAAAATTATCTTTGTTCTGAATCCTAGCGGCCATCCAAATTATTATTATTTTCTATTAAAATATAGATGCGATGTGTTTTAGGTGTATATCGCTTGAATTTCTCGTTCAAAATAAATCAAATTACATTTATTCGTACTAATATCTAATATTTTAAAATATATATAAATAATGTAAAAAAGTACTACATAATAAAATTGTTATAGAAGTTATAACTTGTATAGAATTAGGTATACACATTTGCTTTATATAGAAGATAAGTACATATTATATTTATAGACAAAATGTTACTGAAATGAAATAATTATAATTTCTTAAATCATTATTTAAAATATTACCAAGTTTGTGAACATTTGTTAATGTAAAGCATGAACAATTGTTTTTATTTAATAAATTTACTGAAATTATCCAACTGATATTTAATTATTCTTTATTTTGTTTTTGTAATATAAAAATCATTGAACGAAATAATAATTATTTTAATTACATCTAAACAAAGCTAAGCAACATATGGACAAAATAATGATAATCTAGTGCGTAACCATTTTCTGACGTCTTCTTCTCTGATACCATACTATTAGTATTAAGAGACACGATGAAGTAATCTCAATGATTTAGTTGAGATACATCTCAATACCATGTACGAGTGTTGAGATTTTGATCTGGATGTAAACTCAAAGATCAGTTTGAGATTGGTAGAAAGTGATAAAACTCAAACTAGTGTATAACTGACAAGTTAGCGCAAGAAATTTAACATTATAACATTAATATAAGAAGTTAAAGTATAAAAATATATTCGGTATAACCGCTGTTGGGGAGATTCAAAATCACTCAACTAAAGAACGATAATGGCATATACCGTTTGACATGCTTTATTTTATGCATTATCTGTGGATTTTTTCCCCTGAGCGTTCGAAATCTGTTACTTTGGTGGTGAAATTTTTTCGTATTATGTGTTAATGTATACATTAATATATTATATAACGAGATTATCATCGGGCAAACTATCTTCACTAAAATAACGGGATATTGAAAGATTAATTGTCGTATACTGCAGCATTCAAAGTATCAATGTGTCAAATGATCCGCCATATTTAACCATCGATCTTCGTTTTTACTATCGGATATCGGAGAGTAAAATGAGTTTACTACGGGATGTACTTTCGAAAAGTAAATATTTTTTTATCAACTATCACACAATTTTTTTACTTTAGTAACTTTTTTACTAAAGTAAAAAGTTACTACTGATCACACAACCGGCACTAAGCATGTTACAAATTGAACGGATGCAGTGTAGACCGGTGGTATAAGACAGAGTCGAGGGCTTCCGCTCCCGTGAAAGATCGCCGTCTAGGTGGAGAATGCGACCTCTCACTATTCGAAGTCGTCAGGAATGCTGCAGATTCGAACAGATGGCACGGGTAGTCTTGGCTGTGATGTCATCATTGTCTAAGCGACAGTCGAAGGAGAAAAAGTACCCCGGTAGAAGTGAAAATGAGAAAGGACTTTCACATAATATTTTTTGTCAATAGCTTCCCAATTTATTTATTAACTCGATTATTAATATTTATACTAGCATTTTACCTATCCTAAGACGTGATGGTCGTATATAGCAATTGTCGTATATAGCAATAGCAGAAGATGTGGCGGAATTTCATCTACCACTAGAGTATTTTAAAAACACTAAAAACGCTTCATCTCACTGAGAAAAGCATAAAAACAAGTGAAAACAAAAATGTTACATATGTCGTAAAATACCTTTAAGATTTACGCAGGTACAGCGTCATATGACACACATATTTCTGGACTTTTAACGTAATAATAATAATTAATGATAATTATAATAAATTGTTATTAACTAACTTATAAATATTTAAACATTAAAAAATACATTTTCCTTATTTCAATTATTTTTATTTCTTAATTCTTTCACTTGTAGAGTTTATGAGCTATTCTGCCGTTTATGGGCTATCCGACCTCTCTGGTCGACGTTTCAGATACCAATGCTGATGGCAACATCATCCTGAGTGCATCAGCGACAATGGTTTTGTTATAATTGAATATTGGCCAGAGAGGACGGACACACACGGCAGAATAGTCCAAAAAACTATACACAGAAGATTCTGAACAGCCGAAGATGAGAATTTTTAAAATTATTTGATTTATTTAAAAATTTTGTTAAATTTTTTGAAATCGTTTGAATTGTTTTGTTTTGGGATACAGTGGGTTAAGTTGTTTTATTTTGGGATACAGATTGCCCGGACACAGTGCATATAACAGACAAGGCTATTATTATTTATAGTAATTGATATATTCAATCTTCATTATTATTTTTTTCTAACGTTTAATGCAGTTATATATTTTTATCATATAGTTTTTACATATTATGTTAATTTATTAAGTCAAACTTAGCTCTTTTTGATATAAATTGGTCATTCAAAATTGGTGTTAGTTGCGAAATCAGTCACTTTTGCCCTCTGTCATTTATATCAGAATTCAATCAGTATCTAGCAGTCTTCGCCGCTCAGAAATTCAAATGGCCGCCAGTTTGGAAACTAGCTTGATTTTGGAAGAAGGTATTGTATTTTAAACCAGATTACAAGAATTATTATTCATAATATGAAGTGCGTTAATACATATTTTGTTCTTCAAGCTTCTATCAGTTGTTCCACGTTTTTTTCAAAATAAAAAA
Organism: Eubasilissa regina; assembly: GCA_022840565.1. Taxonomy (NCBI): domain Eukaryota; kingdom Metazoa; phylum Arthropoda; class Insecta; order Trichoptera; family Phryganeidae; genus Eubasilissa; species Eubasilissa regina. The sequence goes on from JAINEB010000003.1 coordinate 6,343,112, forward strand.
TATATGGATCGCTACATTTGCTTTTATACTTCTCATTATACAGCGATACCAGTAGGTATTCGGTGTACTAAAAATTCATATACCGAGTACGTACTGGTTTTGGATGACCTTTAGAAAGTCGATGTGCATGGCCACAGTTATAGAATTAGCCGTATCCGCATATCAATATGTAACGCGTTGTCCGAAATGACAAAAACATGTTTTTCCACGATAACGAGCTGCACCGCGCACGGTTCGTGTCAGAATGCCAGTACAATATAATCTTTTTACAGATATCCGCGTTCTACTCATAAATAAGAAAAATATTTTAGTACAAGACGGTACATTGCGCACAGCTGTGTGCAATGTGCTGCCGTGAACAACATTCTCGCAAAAAATGACCAAATCCATATAAAATAATATATCTATCAGAAAAATGATTACTTGCCAATACTCGTCGAGTGTCGATCCCGATACCTCTCACACATTAAAAAAGTGCGCTCTCATATTGGTATTCCCCTAATAGACTGAAGTATCAAATGTATTATTTTTACATTTTTAACGTTAAATTTTTATAATATTAATTTTAATTTAAAAAAAATAGTTACCCTTGTTGAACTTTGTAAGAAGCTAATATTAATAAAGGGCATAACATATTTGTTAACTGCTATTTTCACATCTCATTTACTTTTAGGCAGCGGAATCGTTAGTATTTCCGCCTGTCACCGTGGTTCGATTCTCGGCCAGGGAGATTATTATTTTTATTTAATTTTACTAAATTAACGAATATTTTTTTCGAACCAGGTATGCTTTGTTACGCGTATCTGAAACATGTACAGATTTCTTTAAATTTTATTTGGCCCAGTAGATAAAATCCTCCTCCAATAAATTAATCACTTTGAAGAAAATACAATTTATTGAATATAAAATGAATACATTTATTATCTAGAGACATTATTCATATTCATGAATAGTGCATACTATTCCGTGGCCGTTTCATATAAATAATTATTTAATGTCTAACAGTATTTTTAAATACTCATAAGCAGTAAAATGCCACATGCATAAATTACAAACTTAATAACTTAAAATGGTAGAAAAAAAAGAGAGAGTGAGTACTTGCACCGTCTGTGGCGTTATAAAAAATAGAAAAAAACTGGATATTTGAGTTCTACCTTACGAGTACACCGAGAGTGAGTAGAATTGTTAATAAAATAAAGAAAGATAAGACAGTGACATTTATTTCAGTCATAATTCATGATAAAAGAGGTACACATGGAATCAGATATTCTTAAATAATATGTAATTTTATCGAGAATAATATGTGTGTCCATATATTTCACATACTGAACAGGATACAGGAATCAATGTCTGCGAATGCTAAATCTGCAGTTAAGTTGTTAGGCGTGCACATTGATTCAGATCTTTCAATGAATACACAAAACTGTCAGTGTATGTTGACATCAACTGAGACAGATTAAAAGTATTCCGAGACATATTCCTCTTGAGGCAGCCCGTCTACTTATAATTGCATTTGTGGTGTCACGTGTGGACTATTGTAATAGTATCTATGCTGGCCTGCCAATGTTTCAGCTGAATAGATTACAATCTATTCTAAATGCGGCTGCACGAATAATATATGGAGTTTCCAAATTCTCTTATATAACATCTCTTTTACATCAATTATATTGGCTCAGATTCCCTGAAAAAGTTGAATTTAAATTATGCTGATTGATTTACAAGACACACAACATGGCGCCTCTGTATCTTCAAAACTTTGTATCCCAGACAATTTGAATGGTAGACGTCAAACTCTCAGGTCAGCCTCTACTTCAGCTACAGGAAGGGTTGTAGAACCGGCCAACCGTTGCCAGAAGTCTAAATTTAGCGAATGAGCGTTTACGGTGGCAGGCCCAAAAGCGTGGAACTCTTAGCCCTCCGTCATAAGAAACAGTGTATCAGAGAAATTATTTAAGAAGAATCTAAAAACGCACCTTTTCAAAAAATCATTTTCATAAGTGAAAATAACAATATTTTTTATTTATTATCTTAGTTTAATAACCACAATTGAGTTTAAAAAACATCTACCGGTTTCGGAAAACACCTTTTCCTTCTTCTATATATATATATGCTATATTTTTAGTTAGTTATGACATATCCTGAAGAAGGAAAAGGTGTTTTCCGAAACCGGTAGATGTTTTTTAAACTCAATTGTGGTTATTAAACTAAGATAATAAATAAAAAATATGAATCTTAACCACCAAGTTAATTTTGCTAATTTTAAAAGAAAATAACAATTTTTAATTTAAAAAAACAAGGATAATTGTAGAACTATTTATTTTATTTATTGGTAACAAACAATTTATGTATAAAGCGCCCTTGACGTGACAGTTTTTACGAAAATGGCGCTATACAAATTATCCAATATTATTATTATTATTGAAAATCCCATAGAAAAGTGTAGCAAGTCAAAATTGTCTATTTATTATTAATATTAGTTCACCTCTTGCAAACGGATCGTAGTGTCTCCTTTCAATGGGACTGCTTGTCCATTATTCCCGACAGTAAACAGTACAATTTGGGAATCCTACATGTTGACTCATAACTATATCAATTCAGTATTCGTCAATAAAAAAATTAAGGTCCTATGACAAATAACAGTTTTGTTTTTAAACATTTTGTTTTCACTCACTTTTTAAATTACCTTTTTTGACTTACATTTTTCTACGGGTGTGCGAAATATTTTATTATTCTAAAATAGTTTGAAGAGATATAGAGATTATGGAAGGTAAAGATAGGTAATTGATTAGTGGATTTGTAAGGGGGAATGTATTAGATTGTGAAATGAATAACCTGCTACCCATAATTCGATTTAACAACACTACAACGTAACATAAACGTAAATTATGTAAATTTTCAAATCATACATGAAAATATGGCTTCACTCGGTGTCTTGAAATTCCTCCAAATTACTGCTGAACAGTTTTCTCTTAATCGGTCTGTCGTTTACCGTATTCAAAGACATCGTTGACGGTGTGATGATGACTTGCAGAGGTTTGAAGTTCCCGCAGCTCTGATTGGGAGTCGATGATTTAGCGAGGAGCTTGTAAGGACCTGTATTAGACAGCGGTCCGACTTGTTTTTTGGGAACATCACCGCCAGGCTGGTTCCTGTTGCAGCGCGGATCGAAAGAGTTCGACGATTCCGGGTGAAATGCCGTGTTGCCTCTGTTCACGTTCGGGGCGACAATGTTCGTCTTTTGCAGTTGCCTTTGCTCCGAAAAGTCAGCTCTCTGAAAATAGCGAATCTGTTTCCTTAAAACCACTTATTTTATTTTGCATATTGATACATTGAATGTAGTAGTTGAAAACTGAATCTAAATTACGAAACTTTTGGCTTATAGGATAGACCCCCTACTTACTCATAATGTTGTAGGTTAAGAGATGAGTAGTTATTTAAAGTGGCGTGTTGGAAATTAAAATTAACTGCTCCAAGCGGAGGACCATTTAAAGAACTTTTATTTTAATGAGACGGGAACCTAGCACATCGCGTCAGTCGGATAAGTATTCTACGAATTCCTATACAGTATTGACGCCTGAGTCGTGAAGGAGTCATGTGAGAGCTATTCGAATAGCCTTTTGCAGAATCCTTACAATCCAAAATTGCCTGCTAAAGTGTGATTTGGCTGCGAAAAAAATGTTTACACCTGGGATTGAACCGGGGGCCTCGCGCTGTTAGGCGGATGTCGGAACCAATATAATATAATAATGATAGGAAAATAGTGATTCATACAATCTTAATTTATTTGAAAAAATTTAATAGCAAAACATTTCAATTGATATATACTCATTTTACTGTTTACTACTTTTTTCTATAAATTACACATTTTGTCTTCCGTTTATGAAATAGTTAAAGAATATGCACGTACCAACTTTGACAGATTCTAAGCCTGCTTTGGTTTAAAATTATACATTGAAATATTTTTGTTGTATAATTTGTGACATGCGGACGCGAAGGAACGCAATGTATCTATGATTCAAATATGGTAAAAATGGCGTGCAGACCGGCGCACGTGAAATCAAACGAAGCTGTATTTTCCGGAAATAACTTTTTTTTTCGAAGATTTCATACTTGCTTTCAGACCATAGGCTAATTTCGCTTTTAAAAAGTTAATTATTTATTTAACATCACTAAAAATTCTTATAATACCGGATCAGCTATTTTTGTAATATGAATCCACCCTGGTGCGATATATCACTATTCAAGAAAGACAACACCCCAGATTTTTACTCTCAACCATTCAGATTTTTTACCCTTCCACTACTAAAGAATAAGTGACAATAGGTATGACACGGTAACAATGGGTAAGTCATCTCTTCGCAACAGCTGTTTTATGATTTGTTTATCCCACCGCGTACCGCATTTGAAAGAAGTTGATAAACAAGAAAGCCAGGAGAAGCTCCTTGAACCAGGAAGACGCTGTGACTATGTTTAAAAAGGGATAAACATCGATAAACGGAAAGACATATGAGATTAGAAATAAGAATGAGACTTCGTTACTAACTGGACTTAACGACGAGAGAGAATACGACATTGCGAAGGCATTATAAACATTGCGTATTCACTAGTGAAGTGACAAATGCTATTCTTGTATTGTGATTGTGATTGGTATTGCATGATATTGAAAACTGTGAATATGATCACCACTTATACACAAAATAAGTTAACAAAAAATAAAAAGTATCCAATTGGATACTTAAAGCTCAAATGACTGTTTTCTTCAAGCTGTAAGTGTCCATCTGGCACACTTGTTTAATTTAATTCTGAAGAAAAACGAGTTCCAAGAGAATACTAAAGCCGTATCATTAAAATCTTCATGTGTACCCAAATGAATTCAAAAACTCACTAAATTATATAAAAATTCCAAATAGATACATTTTGCAGTCAGAGTGTTAATTGTATTAATTATATTATACAGCTTCGTAGTATAAATGAGTAAATTAAAAATATAGTAAACCATCAAAAATTTAATTCTCCAATAAAATATATATGTATTTTAATTGACAATATTTTCAGACAAGAATCACAAATAATATTTCAAGATATTCAATCACAGTTAGATAACTCTACTATTAAATTTTCCATGGCCGGAAAGAAAACGGGCCAGAAAAAATGCAGAGTGGTTGTCCACCTTGATGAAAAGACAGGATGGTAAATTTGTAATACACTGAACTCTCTTTTTACACTGTTTCAAAATAACACGGTGCTATATCCCTTGCATGTTCTCAGTACTGTGCACAGAGAGGTATGTGGAAGGGGTTAGGATAAAACGGGGCGACCAATTTGGCCAGAATGTGTTAAAACTAAACATATTAACCCGAACGCATTTAAAGAACAATCATGAAATCAATAGGTTAAAAACAGTAAGATAGTAAAATTCGCGAATTAGTAAAAGAGGAAGTAGACACTTCAATGATTTGCACGCAGTTGTAACCCTTTCTAATGTTATTCTGTTAATAAAGAGCGTAGGTAACGACTCCATACAAAACGGATCAACCGAAAAGAATTTTCAATTCAATAAATAGACATTTATATGACTTGAGTAATTCACTAGCTTAAAGACAGAACTGAGTAAGTTAATAGCACGATGCGGCGAATAAAAAAAGAGCGCCATGAGTACAGCGGTAAGTTGTGGCGAGTTTTTAGAACTTAGCAATTAAAGTCTCTACTGGCACACGGATGGCACTAATTGCAAAGTAATGTTTTCGTTAATGTTAATCCAATTTTTTAATTCATATTTGTTTCCCAGAATGTTTAATTATGCACAGGTTTTTTGTTTATATGCACTGCACGCCCCTGATCATAACGTAGAACGAGGTCTACAGTAGCATGGCTCGTTACTATGAGTTATACAAGAAACTCACAAAAAAACAGTCGCAGCGATCGAAACAGAATTTTTGTTTAAACTCAGTAAATCTGAAAATTTGGAAAGAAATATTACACAGGTTCTGGATATCTCAAGTGATTAAAGCGATGTCGTACCAAATGTGCGTAAACTGGTTCGTCTATTGTCTGATATTGATTGTGAATAATCTTTGTTACGATTTTTTCAAGTAATTTTTTAAATAAAATTAAGATACAATAAACAATAATGAATTATATTTTTCAATATGCTGAATTGATATTTATACAAGGAAACCTATCCACCATTATTTTTTATTTTAGAATACTTTTTTACACTATATTGCACGGAACTTATCCACCGTGTAAAAAGAGAGTTCAGTGTAATTTGTGACGGGCAGACTAAGCAGGGGAAGATAGCCAAGAAAAATAAATCAAATAATGGAGTGTTTGATTTCTAATCTCTTCGGCAATGCATGCTGACCAGGGCTGGTGGAGTAGGGCTCATATCCTCAGTAATGAGGAATTGAGTGAGAAAAATATTGAAGTAGGTAGTAATTACGTACATTTTTGTATTTATCAATCAAAGCGCGCATCTCATCCTTCATACGCACGTACTGAGCATGCGCTCGCTGTAGTTTTTCTTCATATTCTAGTACTAGTCTGTTAATCTATAAACATAAAAATTATTAAAATATGTAGATACACTTATAAATAATATGCTGAATTTAAATCGGCCAAGAATCTCTCTGCTGGCAAGTTATTAATATTTTTCAAAAAATAATAAAAATATTAATGTCATGTATTTACGCGACAGGAGAAGAATATTTCTATACCTACTAAATATTTTATATATCATATAGTCTTATATTCTTCTCTTACCTGAAAATAGAGTGGGGTGGCGTATTTGAAAATTGCGTAAAATCTTTAGGTACCTACTTTGAACAACCACAAACTTGACGAAAATGCTTATAAATTCGAATAAAAATGATGCATATATTATATAAAACATTTTTTTTTTAATAAATTTCAAGTACAAACCGTTTCGTCCTTTTCAGCATTCAAATGCATTTTTTCCTCTTCCATTTTTCTTGCATTGCAGACAGAGTTAGATGTCAGAATACTCAATTCTTTTTTTAAATTTTGCACTGTCAAAAATAATTTGAAAGACATTTGAAAATAACATGAAAAATAAAAACAGGTCTACATGGAAAAATTAACTACCGAATTGTCTTATTTTAGTTTGAATCTAATTTTAAATTCACAACTTACCTGCTACATAATAAAACTATTGAGTATTAAAATAATATTTTGAAGCAATTTAAACAATTTAAAAAAAATTAATTGTGTGTTTTAAATGACATTTACCTTCTGTTTCGTATTCAAGTTTCAACGAGTTCATCTTTTTATTTGACTCTTCTTCGAGTATTCTTTCCTGAATTTTATGGCAGTTATAAGATTCATTTTTTTCCTAAAAAATTTTTTTTTTCGTGAAAAACTGTGAAATAATATCGCTTCAGCGTATATATAGGTACCATATAAAATTAAATGTGCTTGAATGGAAATATATATTATAGACCTGTTCTAAATCGTAAATACGTTTTTCTCTCTTTGATATATCATCTTTATAACGTTTAACTTCATCTTTGATTGCAACGAGTTTTGATATCGCAATTTGTTGATCAGTTATTAATTGTTTGGATTCTGCCAAATGCTTCGTTTGTAATTTTGCGGATTCACGATGATCCAATAATTCATTGTTTAGTTTGGCTATTTCTTTTTCTAGATCATGTCGCTCTCTACTACATTTCAATAAACTCTGAAAATAAATAAATTTTCTTCATTTAAGGATGCTAATCAATAAATATACTATCATTACGAATCTACTGAAATTTGAACCTGCGTCACAAAGGAAACTTTTTGTATAACGTTTGAAATATCGTTATCTAAGAATTCCGACTTCATAACATCTTTCTCCATTTTGTTTTGGAATAATCTATTTAAATGGCTTATCAAACTCATAAAATAACTGACAGCTTTTAAAAAACTCCGCCAAATACGCAACTTATTTTAAGTACCTACCAAGGATTAAAAATGATCTATTGAATGGCAATATAGTTGAAATAGAGTTGTTGGATCTAATCGATATTTTTTAAAAGATGCGGTAATAACTGATCTTTTTGTAAAATCAGCTATATACATATTATTATTATATAAATAAGCCCAAGCAGTTCGGGCCAGGGTTTAGACCCATTATGTACTTATCTCTGCTAAAACTAAAAGTCAAGAAATAAAAAATGTGTTCGTAGAAATTAATTAAAAACAAAATAATGGCAACTTTAAAATTTTAAAAATTGATAAACAAAAAAGAAAAATGTTGACATAATGTGAAACAAAATTCGTTTTACTTAACTATGCCAATGAAATGTAATGTAGATAATCTGAAAATAAAGACCAGATTCTTATACGATCTAATACCACTGAGCTTTGTCAAAAATTATTATCAAAGAGAAATTCACTGCAACGTGAAATATGTATATAATATATATATTGAGCCCTTTAAAAAGAAAACAAGAGTTTATTTTACAAGATATACGATGCTTCCATGGGTGTGCACTTCATACAAACAAATAAAGCTGCATTATTAAAGATTCTGGGAAAGAAATATAAATGAAAAAGCCCTACGAAATTAAATAAAATTATTACCCGGATGAACCTAACTTACAGCAAAACTTTTAAATTGCGACAACTGTCTTTTTAAAAAAAAATATTTTAACTTCAAACTGCGTTATTTGGCTACTTTTATTAATTCCGCAGGCTAAACTTTTTGTTTTCATGGTGTGTTCCAATGTAATTTCGTATTTTGTATGGGTTTGCGTAGTCAAGTGAGCGTTTTACATTTTTTGGGTAGGTTATTACCAATATTCAATGAAATATATATTTTTTTTGTTATGAATTTCGGCTATGGTAATTTGTAAAGCTAGTTATTTAAATATATATTTTTGAGCCCTACTAATGAAATATTTTAAATATTCGTAGTCCGAAGGAGAAATCGTAGATAGTATTTTAAGCGAAATCGAAAGCAGATTACTATACGGAGCAATAAATGAACTTGCCCTTTTTGAAGTAATGAGTTTACAATTATTTTCTAAAATTCTCAATTATTTTAAATTTTTCTTAATATTATTCTTATTTTTCTAATTTCTAGTATGCCTATTGATAGCTTTAAAAGTTAATGCTTTCTATACTCCAATGAATGGTACCCAAATACTATATAGACACGGAATAAGTTTTAAGCTTACTCAAATGTTATTAGGTTATGAATGCTTCAAAATATGGTTTCAAATTCATAACATACAGTTCAGAATATGAGATTATGAAAGAATTTTACACTTTAATTGATTTAAATTTCACATAAGAACATATCTAATGATTAAGAACAAAACTACGGCAACAGACTTTATCAAATATTTGAAATAGTAGTTGCAAAAACTATAACATAAGTAAAACTTAATTTATATTTCTAAACTATGTAAGTTATACAAATGTTTAGATAATATTATTAAAGTATTTCATATTTTTGGAATCTTATTTTAAGTTTTGCATGTGTATGTATCTTTTGCATATTTTTTGAATTTTTGTTTAAAATTGTTATTATTAAAAAAAACCTTGTATCTAAACCAAAGTAGAAAATAAAAACTTGTTAAAAAATAAAATCTAAACGGTGTATTAGATCCGGTATAAAAATATATTTACACAATCTAAGCCTAGCACAAATTCAAAAACATATCGTTCGAATTATTTAATATTTCTGGGATGTCCATCCCTAAAAGTGATTGTTAGATTGACAGTTGACAGCACTGACAATCGTGCGTTTATTTTTGTTTTGGACGCGTTTGAAGAATGTTAAATTAGTAGTATTAAAATGAATAAGCTTGCTTTAATGCTTATCTTTTTATTATCGTTAGTTAAACTAGAATATGTCGTATTAGACAGTATTGAATATCGATTTGGAACAAAAACTCCTTATCGTTTATTAGCAAATGATGACTTAAATCTCGGTTCCTATCCAGGTTGGTTTCATTGTAAATATTGGTGTTATTGTGAAACATTGTAAATGAAATACGAATGTATCATTTTTATAAGACTTTTTTTTATTACTTTCATTTATAAAATAAAGTTTTCTATGATAACCTAACAGGTAATTATTGGGTATCCATTTGGAAAGAAACTTTCTTACACGAAGGTTAGTTTCCACGAATTGGTTTCAATGAATTTTAATTTAGGTTAATGTATTAGAATAGATCAACACTTTTGGAGTAAAATTGTTATTGATTGATTATAGGATGCGAACTAAAAAAGATTTGGATGATGATTCGACATGGAACCCGTTACCCCAGTGCAAAGACAATGAGAGGCATGAAAGAAAAACTTCCCAATATTAAAAATGAAATTTTGGAGACTTACAAAAAAGGACAAGGTTGTTATTAATATACTTTTCATGTGTCATGACAATCATTCAGTCCAACGTACGCTGGTCATGTATTTGTAGTGCATACTAATGTATTATAATACCACGTGAAGATATCTTCATATTTATTTAACATCAGACTGAAAAAGAACCCATTGTGTTAATTTTATATATCCTATAGATATTTTAATGCTAATTGTTGTTAATTTTAGTTAGTGTAAGAGTGTAGTGTAGAGTTTCAATAATAGTAAAATTTAAGTAGTTAATCAATGCAATTTTTGGCTGTTTATAATTATCTTGTTTCTTAATATCTAGGTTATTTAAATGCAAAAGAAATTTCGGCATTTAAAGAATGGTCGCCATTATACGTAGAAGAGTCTGAAGCGAAGAAGCTTGTTTCTGAAGGTCAAAATGAGATGTTTTTCTTGGCAAGGAGAATGCAAGAACGTTTCAGTGCTATCATTCCAGATAAATTTGATATCAATACAATACAGGTAATTTAGTCAACATTTTGTTATTCAAAATTTTTGTATAATTAATGCTACAAGTAATTTTCGACTATCATAATATTGCTACAACTCTGTAACTTCATGGCCCATTGAGAGTCTTCGTCTTATGTATATCTCGGTGCCAGGTGTCTCTATCCTGGGCCAACACACTCAATATATGTAATTATAAAATATATACATTTCTATCCATTTAGGTTGAACAATGTAATTCTGTATTTTCACATGTTAGCACATTTTTAATAATAATAATGTGAAATAATAAAATTTTTTAGAAATCAGAATATAATTTTATAAATATAAAGAGGCGATTTTACAGTGACTTAAGATTAATTTCCCAGCTATTTTTCTAAACCTATAGGATATAGCTAGATATTGCTAATGAAGGCACTGAGAAAAAAATTGTGTAGCGCATGTTATTGAAATATTTAAAAAAATACAAGTGCGCACATTGTAATATGTCATAAGTATTCTTACTATTTTTCAAACTTATCTAAATGCTTGTCCTATTAACTTTTTCACAAATTGCTGGTTTCACAAGGTAATTACATTAAAAATGATTTATTTATTTATTACATTTTATTAACTTTTTTGTTGTAACAGAGTTGAATATAAAATATAATATAACATGATAAACTTATTACAATTATATTGTTATTAAATATAATACTCATAGTTTATCATGTATGGGATGCAGTAGGAATCCACCTCTGATGTATACAGCACTGTCCTGGCTAATTTGCTAGACTGTAATATAATAAATATAGAACTGGCGTCTCTTCCAGGATAGATTAAGTTTTTTGTAGATGGTTTCCTTGATTGAAAGGTCAACTCAAAAGGTAAAGTCACTTGAATCTAACATATGAAGGATGGTACGGAATTGGTTATTAATAGGTTGACTTTGAACTAAAATTAACTCGACTGGGAGTTTTATATCTCCTGTGAAAAAGTACAGTTGTATCGTAATTTTTTGAGGCAACACCTTAACGACGGTAAATATTACCGTGCTGAAACGTCAGCCTAGGTTTTCCCCAAGGAAATCATCTACAAAAAACATAATCTAACCTTGAAGAGTAAAGTAGTTTAGTGTAACATTTATATATTTTTCTAGCTTAGGCACACCGCTACCCAAAGGGCAAATGAGAGTGCACAATATTTTGCTGAGGGGTTGTTTGGAAAAGGTGTAAAGGACTTTGTAACGATTTCCTGTGCACAAAAACATGACCCGGTTCTGAGGGTAAGCTTAAATTGGTTTCATTGATTTACATTTGTTAAATGTAAAGGCTGAATTTTATTTATTATATGTGTATTAAGTTGATGCATAAGTACTCGCCATTTTTATAACAATAAAATACTTTTATTTTATTTATAGAAACAACATTTATTCAATCCAATATATAATGTCCATTTATTTATTTTTTATTTATTTATTTAGACACATATAACATATAAGCATTGTACAGCCTAAAAAAAACAATTTGTTACATATATTTTACAAAAATTTTAAAATGCAATTCCCAACTAGACAAGCCTGTTTTAGGGAAAATTAGCAAACAATTTACATTTCACAAAACTAAATAACTCATTGAAGGTAAAATACTATCAAATAGAAAACGAAACATACAAAGCAAGTAAACGTGAAAATATATAAAATGAGAGAAAGAAAATGCCTATGTGCAAAATAATATGTAAAAAATATAAGACTGTATGTATCACTATCCCCCATCTATTATCAATTTATTTATTCCATCCCTATAAAAAAATTCTGTTTTTAAGGCAAAAAAACCCATCAAGGGATGTTTTAACTTGCTCTGTTGAATTAAATTTTTTACCATTAAGAACATTTTTCATTGATCAGAATAAATGGTAATCACTTGGTGCCAAGTCTGGGGAGTTAGGGAGTAGGGTTGCTGTAAAACTTATCATTTCAGATCAATTAGTTTTCTTTGGGTGGTTGATGCAATATGTGGTCTGGCATTATCTTGATGAAAAATGATACCTTTTCTGTTAATCAAATGAGGTCGACTTGGACACCATACCCAGTCTATGGAGATGTCGAATAAACTTCTCTGCAATTTCTCATGAAGTTAGTCAAGGGTCTGCATTCACCACAGCCTTCAGATCCTCGTCTTCAATTTCGGTTTGATGTCCAGCGCAGGGTTGATATTCCAAGGATAGATTCCCAGAACGAAACTTGTTAAACCAAAAATAACATGTTCTTCTTTTTACCACACCTTCGCCCCATACATAATAGATATTTTCAGCTGCGGTAGTAGCACTCCTTCCTTTTTTGAACTCATAAAACATGCATTGTCTTAAATGAATTTTATTTGGAGCCATTGCTAATTTTTTTTTGGAATTGTTACATGATCAATTGTTGAATGGAAACTGGCCAAATCAGGTAGAGGAATGACAATAAAAAAGACAAACCATTTACACTATCTGCAAATGTTGCGCACAGAAGTGCAGCTCCAACAATTCACAATAAAGTGGTCACCTAGTTTACGCTTTGCCTCAGGGAACAAAGGGAACAAGCAGACGTGAAAAGAACGAGTTAATATGAATGTTTTACGGGTCATTAGTGGACGCTTCAATTTGTTTTATTCGTAAAAGATGGCTGGATAGGGCAGTCTTGACAGTTTGGTGAGGCAGTGCGGGAAGGCAGAAGGAAGGCTCAACAGAATATGTCTTAGCGTGCCGCAGTGGAGATGAGTGAGCTTCCAACCGCAGTGCACTTGTATTTATTTTAACTGTAGCGGGTTGAGCGCGCTCTGCCTTGCACTGTTACCTCGCACCGAGCCAATAGGGACGTGTTACAAGCCGGACCACACCACGTTCAGACTCGGTGCTATAGTTCGCATAGCGTCCAAAACTAAAACTATGCCGCTCACAATCAGATCGCGGCCTGGTGTTTGTCAGAAGTAGCTTGTACTCTACAAATTCCTATTTTAAAATTAATCTACAGATTTTGGTATATCGCGAGTGGGGGAATCGATAGATTTTATCCCTGCTCGCGACATCCTGAAAAAACAAATGCTGGACCAGTGCTGGTTCTTTAGTTATTAAAGATAAAAAACTCCATTGGCACACTGCGGACTTTGATTATGGGGCCGAATGTAAATATTTATTTATTCAAACAAAACAAAACATATAATTATGTTAATAATGAAGTTAAATAATACATTGCTGATGTACCACAGTCACATGATACCAATTTTATTTACCCTCGAACCTGCGGTAGTCGCGATTTACAAATCAAATGTAATACAAAATAAATAAATAATTACACTGATCCCCTATTCACACTGAATACTGAATGCTTTGACGACACAGTGTCTGCTTAGTGTTGACACTTGGTCATCAACGTGTAACTACCTTAACATCGGAGTCCAGTGGCGTGCATCACTTGCCGAGTCGTCTATCGCTGATAGAGGTTTCCTACACGTGACGTGCAAATAAGTACCGTTAAAATGACAAGAACTTATGCATCAACCTAATACATATACAATCAAAGTCAGAAGTTCACGGAACCAAAGAAAATGTTTTGTTATACTGAAAATTCATTATATTGAATGCAAGGAAAATGATAGAAATTTTTCGGGGACAAATTGAAGATACGTTATACTGGGAATTTGGTTACTTCGGTATTTGTTACATTTGACTGTATATATGTGGGGTATAGAATCAAAATCGGACAAGTCCAATTTTTATGATTTTTTGAGTTAAATATTTACAAATATATAGCAAATTAATGTCTACAAGACTAACCTATTGAAATTAGACAAATATTGCTGAATTTCTTATAATAATGAATTAAAATTTGCTTGTTACTACAATTGCAGATATGTCCAATAGATAATTATTTTAAACCCAGACAAATATATTTTCAGCCAATAAGATAACAATATTTGGTCATGTGACCTGTGATTACTGGTCATGTTTAATATGATCCCAAATGTGACAGTTGTAGTACAATGGTTTTTTGCATTTTACTTGAAAACAGGAAAGTGGACATGTCTGCTTTTGATTCTGGACCTCACATATGTAATTTATTAAAAAGAAATGTAGATCTGTCGTATTATAGTTGATGGGATAAAAAAAAGCCATAAAGATGGTTTGGGCATGTGAAACGTATGAGTGAGGGAAGGATGGTAAAGAAAATATATAAGTATTGAAAGCATCAGGATTAGAAGACATCCAAAAAATTTCTGGTACCATTAGATAATCCATATATTGGAAGATGGTGCTATTAAAAGCTTCGATGAGCGTGCGTGAAAAGATGTATGAAATCGAATTGGGCAGGAATGGTCTGTCAGGACAGAAAAGTATGGCATTCTATCCTCTGCTTACCCTTGCTGAAAACTGAAGTGATAGAGAGAATAAATATTTTACAGTATTTATTCGGTGGCACAGAGAATAAATTATATTTAATAGTTTGGTTGGTTTTGCTTTTTCAGTTTTATAAAAACTGTGATAATTGGCGGGAGATGGTGAAAAAAAATAACAAAACATTTGAAGAATTGCACCTATATTTGAAAAGCAAGGAAATGAAGGATGCCTTGAATTTTGTATCTGAAAAATTTGGACTCTCTCAGATTATAACACAAGGTAAGTGTTTATGATTTAAATCAAAATGTATTAAATAAATATAGGTAATTTTCAGAGACCCATATTAACACATGTCCATCGGGTACTTTTCGCACAAACTGGTGACGTAATGCGGGCAAACAATAATTGCTCTAATATGTTCATTTGATATCTCATCTACACGCTGCAATATGATTTGAAATGATCGAGTTAAATTACATTTTTTCAATTATAAAATGGTTTTACGTAAACCGTAGTCCAGTGAACGGTTATTAATACCCTTCCCGCCATTAGTGTGTTAACATATTTTTTCTTTGGCGTTATAATTATCGTTCATTTTGAATTGCGGTGTTTGGTATAAAATAAAAATCAAAATAAGTTTTTTGAATCAAAATGATGTCTTACATATTCTTGAGTGTTTTCAGTACAATAATACAAAATGTAATATTATTTTTTCATTGATACTATTGTCTACGTCTTCTTGGATTAATTTTTGTTTTTTTTTCACAAACATTTTGATAATAATTATTCAAATTATATCTCTTAATATGTTCGAACACTGTTAAGGCAAGTGCCTCAATAGAAAAGTACCCTATCTATTTCACCATAAGCCAACATTCACTGTGTCATACTTAAATATTCAGATATTGAACAGTAAATAATATATTTCCATATATATCACGACACTCCATGAGCAGAACAATGATAAGAGAGAACTTATTCATATTTACATCCTATTTGAATATTTTTTACATAGTTAGCTACATTTTAAATATGTTTTGGAATCAAATTTCGAACTTTTCCCACCAAATGGTCTGTCTTTCACAAAGTTATGTGCATGTCATATATTCACCATTTCTGTTGTACTATAAACTACGTTTGAATATATAGTATGATTTTAATCAATTAATAAATATTAAAATTGTGTGTACTTAAAAAATTGCATATAAATATTGATAATCTACACAAAATAAAATACTCACATCTACAAATAATAATGCGGTTGGTGAAGAATTATTTTGCATTCATCATACACAAAATTTTTACATTAAATTCATGTAAAGAAACATGGTCTTGCACATTAAAACACATATTATTAATACAGGCAGTTCTCAATTTACAGATGAATTTCTTGAGGTTGTTCTTTATATGTTTTTGTTCATTATGCATCAAAACACCTAAATATGCATTTTTTGCATATACTATGCAATTGTATAAGTTAGCGGTCATTTTTACATATGAAAAGCATTGAATTAAACATTGAATGTGTACATCTTATTATAACAATACACTCCAAATGTAAAATAAGTTGAAAAAATGCTAAGAGAACACAAGATATGTATAGTAATAGTTCTTTTTAATTAAAAACAATATTATACTTATATGTACATGTATTGTACATTGAACTTTTTTTTGTTTAAATTTTCATCAGTGTTCATTCTTTTCACATGCGTGTCATTTTGCGCACTCGAGGTAGATTGTTGAACTTCCGATGCAATGGCTGTGACTGGTTCGTCCACCCTTTTTAAATATGACTTGATGGAAGACTGTTCAGATAGTTTTTTTTTTCATTAAAAATCTCATTATAACGTGTCAGTGAATCGTAAGCGCCTCTTTTCATTTTCGCAATTCTCTTCATATTGTAGTCCTGTTCTTCAAACTCATCAGTTGTCAATTCCTCAGAATATGAGTCCAACATCTCTATTATATCAGCCAATCAAGTTTGAGTTCCATTTGATTACCCAGTTCAACAACTTTGTGTATTACGTATGTAAAAAAATCTTAAATTTGTGATGTTCGTCATAGCAATGTTCATAAATCGAGAACTACTTGCAGTGTAATATTTATGAAATAATTTTAATGTTCGGTTACAGGTGTCATCTTGTTATAAATAAATTTGCCATAGAAAAAGAATAGCTAAAAATCATGCCCACTATTAAAGCGCAAGTTCAATAATCCACATAAAAGTAAGGAAATTACTAAGTATTTTTGAAAACTATACAGATTCTAGTTAATTATTGTTTTCTCTTCTGGATAATGTTTTATGTTAAAATCCTAATTACTCTTAGCACAGAATTCTAATCATTGTTTAAGCTTAAACTAAATATGCACAGTTTACACTTGCGTTGTGCAAACAAGCGGGTTACCTGCAATACATTGACCCTCCGAATTCTGTAGTACAGTAGAATATATGTAAATTGTTTATCTGCGTTATGGTTAACATTAGGTTTCGTGCAGCGAATCTATGAGTTAGGTTCCGGCATTAGTTGCTGTGCAAGTGAACAAAATGAATGAAGACAGTTCTCATCAGAATCTCAATGCACATTGTTTCTTACTTAATAAATAATGTTAATGATGTACAAATTACATTATTTTATTAAAGTGTCTTTTACACTCTTGCTGTTGGTTTTTGTGATAGCCAATGTTTTGAGGCACATTTCAATGGCCATCTTTAGAGCTGAAAAATTAGTACTTCTTCACAGACTACCAAATATATAGACATGAACTAATGCAAATTCCTTGTTTCAATATTTTCATTTTGGTGTCACTCACGTGATCACTTTGGTACCACTTACACAATCAAATATCTCTGTCAAATCAAATATTTTAAAAATACATGACTCAATTGGAATGAAAATTTAAACACTGACAATATAATACGCATTAATGTAAACAATACATCTTGTTTACACAAAGATTAAATTTTTTGAAGGGTAAATACATTTACTGTTGCATAAATGTGTCATAATGTGTGTAGAATGCCCTTTGTCCCGCAACTAATGTTCCAAACCCCTGTCTTATATGTACACTTCATGTCTATCAATTTACTGGTATGTGATATTTCTTATTATTAACTCTAGTATTTTTCATTTAGAAATATTAAAAATATTCATATTAGCACAATATAATGCGGCCTTGAGTTCAATGTAACGTTTTTTCTTCAAGAACTAAAAAATATAGATATTTAAGACATAATTTAATGGAAAATGTTAAAAAAATATATATATATATATAAAACACATGGCGTATCAGAATCTTGTATTTATATAATAAAGGTTATAATCTCTTTCTATGCACACCGAATGGCAGTAAATATAAATAAGAATACAAGATAATGGAGCATTAAAACAAACTTGGGGATACGTGGGCTGTCCAGTACGTGATTATTTGTTATTTCGCGAATTTAAAATTTTTTTTTTGAAAAAATAAAATGTGTTTTATTCGAAATTATGTGGTATGTGAAAGAAAATCGTAAAAAATCTTCGCCCCCGGGTGGGCTCGAACCACCAACCTTTCGGTTAACAGCCGAACGCGCTAGCCAATTGCGCCACGGAGGCTTCGCGTTGGCGCGGCACTATGAACGTATTTTTAACAAAAGTCGTCAAGCAATACTTGTATTTCAAATACTCATAACGCCATCTGTTTATGCACAAGTAAATGTTTGTACATAAATTTACTTTTAATTATCGTTCACAGATCTCGATAAAATTTCATGTTTTTGTAATTACAAACTTTGTATTAATATTATTGCTTTTTCGTCTGAGATAAATAATAAATATTTTTTGAATAGAGTAAAAAATATGAAAAAAAAACTCTAGCAGAACGTGGTTTCGATCCACGGACCTCTGGGTTATGGGCCCAGCACGCTTCCGCTGCGCCACTCTGCTTAGAAAAAGTTCGTGCTTAATCGAATAGAAGTATCTATTGGTGGTATCTACACAATTGATTATGCACAATTTTTGTGTTATAATATTAAATCGTTGAGGGTCCTGCTAGTTTATTATGATTGACTTACAAATGTATGTATATTCTATATGTAACATGCAATGCGTGAAAAATACGATTGTTGAGGTTTGTAGGAAATTACTTTTTAAACAGTTATTTAGTACTTACCCACCTATTGTTTACAGACATCGGAAGACTCATTTTTCAAACGTGCGCTTTTGAATCAGCCTGGAATAAAGAAGTTCTGTCCCCTTGGTGTTCAGCATTTACCGAGAGTACTATACAGGTACAATTTTTTTCTTATTTTGTCGAATCTAACTAATTCACAAGACTGGCCCGTTGCCAACGACCATACCACGTTGAAAGCACCGGTTCTCGTCCGATCACCGAAGTTAAGCAACATTGGGCGCGGTCAGTACTTGGATGGGTGACCGCTTGGGAACACCGCGTGCCGTTGGCTTTTTTTTTCCATAAATTTTATGTAGACAGAACGACATAAATCTATTAATTTTTTTTATTATTAGTTTTTAAGATATTCAAGGTCGCTCCAGAAAAACCACCAAAAAATTTGAATCTCAGTGGTTATTTCTGCATGAGGTGAGTCTGAGTAAGTGCATCAACGTCTCCTAATTACTTTTGTTATTGGATTCCAGTGCCGCAATCTATTAATAAATGTTATAAATCAATATTTGAAGAGACATTCCACAGATGGTGTAAATCCAAACATTAGTTTGCTTGTAATAACATTTCAAATGACAGCTTGCGAGTTGTGTATGCCTTTTCAATCTTTTGTATATCTCGATAATCTTTTGTATATCCCGATAATCTTTTGTACCAGCACGCTGATATTAGGTAAGTACTTTAATTTTGAGTTGTGATGTATATATTAGTTTTGTGTTTATTTCCGCGAATTACGATTTATAAGAAGACCATACATTTTAGTCAGTGGTTGGTATGGTACCCCATCTATTTTTGAATGGAAACTTTCTCAATTAATGATGACGGATCCATTATTTTTTTAAAATAATGAACCAATTTCAAAAACAATCACTATGATATGTCGCACTTCCCTCATATAGGTAATTTTACTAGATTTTTTGGAACTTAGCACGTTTAAGGACCAAAATAACACATTTATATTGTCGTCAAGCAGATCAGTAAATACATTTACATTGTTTTAACAATTTGTCAGAATTAATACAACTACTCGTCCAATTTTCATAAAATGCTTTCAATGTCAGCTATCCTAAAAGGTTACATTCCGATTTTTAAAGACTTAAATTAGGAAAAAGGTTAATGATTTTTCTATTAAAGTTGCAAAGTCAGTTTGAGAACAGTTCAAAATTTATGCACTTACCCCGATTCACCTTACCATAATGTCTGATATAGGCTATGGATGAGCAATCTTTTTTTAGACGAAAAGCAATTTTTTAAAAAAATTATGTAAAATTCATGAAGCAAAGTTGGATTACACTTAAATCATAAAAGGCAGTGAGAGCTAACTAAATGGACTAACCCCGAGAAGGTTTCTTTTGAGTAGCGGTGTTTTAAATAGATAAAAAAAAATATATAATAGCTTTCATTACATATTGACACCTAGTGACCATTTTTAAAAACAGGTTTGGTCCACCACTGCAATTAAAATATTTCAAATTGATTGTCTTTTAATGTCATTACCCATTTTATGTTCCTTCCTCGGGAGGTCTTAAAATCACGACTCGGTACTTGTAAATAATTTGTTTATTGAAATATTATAAATGCACAATTTTATAAGGTAGCGTGTTTACGGAGATGTATTGAAACGAATAGACTTTGAGTTCTTTCTCGTTCGGATGTCAGATACGATCTGGTCTCTGAAGGCCTGTGTTATGGTTTAAAAAGGTATTTCTCGAAGATAGTTTAAATCCGGGTAAACCAAGTCATAAATTATAATCGTTTCAGTACACATCCATTTACAGAAAGCATAAATAATAAAATAAGACTAAACCCTTAAAATAATAGTTGGAACACATGTCTCTCTGC
The DNA here is from genome assembly GCA_022840565.1 of Eubasilissa regina. Taxonomy (NCBI): domain Eukaryota; kingdom Metazoa; phylum Arthropoda; class Insecta; order Trichoptera; family Phryganeidae; genus Eubasilissa; species Eubasilissa regina. The sequence goes on from JAINEB010000003.1 coordinate 6,364,304, forward strand.
AAATCGAAAAAGGTTGAGGTTGACCATAAAATAAGGATGTGGCCTCGAAGGTAGGTAGGTAGGTAAGGTAGATACATAACACCCATATATGAAAAGTTTGTGGATTAGTCCACTTTTGCTTTCACTGCCTTATGGTACACGTGTTTCTAAATTATCAATCTCAGTTGTACACTTTTTTTATTTCATATAACTTATCTTTAAGTATTCCAATTTAAATACGATCTTATCAATTCCAGAAAAGAAAGAAAATTTGAATACATAAGTATGTATAACAGATTACAATGTAAATGACAAAGTTGTCCAAATGCTAATTTCAGATTGAATATTGATATTTGATCAAGATTTTTTAAATACTTTTTATTTTGATTCTTGATATTTATTTAACACTGGAAAAATGTAATTGCATGTGGGGTATAGTAAAATAGTGAAAGCAAGTTGCTAATTTTGTTTTTGGTTGGGGTTGTTTTTACAAATTTGCTACAGGTTCAAAGGCCGCGGGTTCGTAACCAATGATGATAGACCAACAGGAAGGTAAACCGTACATAATATAGGGCTATAGGGTAAACCCAATTGTTATATAATACCTAGTATAGTTTAGTTTTGCGAAATTTTTTATATTAATTATTAAAAATTGTTAAGAGTCACGTTCAAAATATAAATTTTATAGTTATTTCCACTCCCTTGTGTAAATTATTATATCGTACCCATTACTCTTTTTAGCCTTTCGAGTACGCTGAAGATTTGAAATATTACTGGATGGATGGATACGGTCATGCAATAACTCAAAAGTTGCCATGTATGGTGTTAGAAGATATAATTTCTTTATTCAGGTATGTTTTCTATTTCTAATGACAGCAGTGAACCGGGTACACGAATTTTGTTGGTTTTGTAATGTAATGTCTGTTCAAGTTTATATTTAGTATACTTGATGTTACAGACCGTATCCCATATGGTCTAGTGGCTAGGATACCTGGCTTTCACCCAGGAGGCTCGGGTTCGATTCCCGGTATGGGAAATAATTTTTTGTGTTTTTTTTGTTGTAATTTATCGTAGGCTGTGGTTTTATTTTATTCGTCGAGAGATTTAGATATTATTAATCATGTACATAAATAGTAGTCGACTTTATTATTAAATTATTTTTAATTCGCGTAAACAGGGTATAAATGATATATTTTGACTGACTATTCTGTGCAGATATAAAGTAATAATCCATATATAGCACGCCTAGATCAAAACTAAGAAAACTCAAAATAACAAGAATTTTGAGTTATTGTATTCGGATACTCTGTCATATGCGCAACTAACTTAAGCCCCAGTTCTCGAATAATATCATTTTAGGATACATTTATGACCTAAAATGTTATTTAGTTCCATAACTTTAGTAACAAAATATGGAGAAGTATGTTATTATTTTTTTGTCTACTGAAAAATGACTTTGAGTTGTCCTAGTTTTGATCTAGGTGTGCGATATGTGTAAAGCGCCCTTGAGGTGAAAATTTTTACGAAAATGGCGGTATTAAGATTATCCACTATTATTTTTATTAATATGTATATAAGAATATTGTTGTCAGAAAATTATTATTATTATTTTTAAAAATTTTTTTTTTACAGTAAATCTGAAGGACATTTGTCGGCGTTTCATTTCACACATTCTGGAACGTTGTTAAAGACATTGGCATTCTTCGGTCTGTATAAGCCTAGTGTCCCCTTGCGGCACAATATCCGGGATCCGAACCGCCCGTGGCGCTCTTCACGTATTGACGCATTTGGATCAAATATTGCCTTTTTATTATACAGGTTATTTAAGCGATTTTTATTTAATACTTTTAAAATTGTTTCACTCCTTATAGATTATATAGATTATTTCATTAATTAATTTTGTTCATTTTTCTTTGATTAAATACATATCTCGGTGCGTCGTGCTCATCTGTTTCCGTGGTGTAGTGGTTATCACATCCGCCTAACACGCGGAAGGCCCCCGGTTCGATCCCGGGCGGAAACATTTTTTAAATATGTTTTTTTTTGGTTTGTTATTATTTTACAAAATAACTAATAGCAATTTGGTTTTTAAGATGCGGCACTTCCGATAAATTCCTAACTCTCCACCAGGAAAGACCTGTCCATTTACCAGGTTGCGCCCAGGACTCACACCTGTGTCCTTTGGAAGTTTTACACAAAGCGAGGAATACGGAGGACTGTGATATTGACAAGATTTGCAAATTGCCTACATCCAAAAATGAATTATGAAGTTAAAAAGGAAAACTTTATAACCAAAAATAACTATTTATTGTACGTAAATAGCTGCTTAAATTAATTTTTTTTTTGCCAAAAGAGACTGTTAAATAAATAATTTTAATTATGTGTATTTCGTGTATGTGTTTTGACTTAGAAATTATGTAACTCATCTAGTGCACAATATTTTATTTAGGTAGTTACATATTAAAAATAGTTAAAGCTATATTTCGATTGATTGAAATATTTTATTGATTCCAAATTATATATCAAATACAAAAAAACATCGTATTTCGAGTGACCAAACTGTTTTTTTGCTAGGCGATTTAAAGCCTGAAGCAAAGAAAGGATATTGGTGGATCAATTTCGTAAATATATTTCTTTTTTAACATCAGTATAATGATTTGAAGTTTAACACGATTTTGTAAAAATATCGTACATTAATATTTTCCGTAACGGTTTAGAATTTGTACATATGACTTGAAAATTTTCAACTCTTAATTTAGCCGACCCGTAAAATATCATGGATCAGGTATATATCCTGTATATACATCTTGGCGGATTATTTAGCTAAAATTTGAAGTTAGCCACTGTTGTGATTGTGTTAAAATTGTGTATTTGTCGTGATCGTTCATTTATTTGATAAAAATATACATTCTATCTTTTAAAGCGATTCTCAACATTTGTAATATTTTTTACAATTCCTTTGATACTTGGAGTACTCTGCGTGCGGCTAGACCGCATAATCTATTTCTACAAGTCAACTATCAGCGTTAGTCGCTTCGACACTTTTTCTAACTAAATGCATATAAAATGCGATACTAGAGGATGGTCCTATTAGAAGCCTCAATAATCGGCGAGCTTGTATGAGAAGATGTTTGAATGTGTATGAGGCGAGAATTGTGTGTCAGGACAAGAGTATGGCGCTCTATTCTCTCTGCCTACCCCCGCGGAGAAACAGCGTGATGGTAAGTTAGTTAGTTATAAAATAGAGATTGCTAGTGCATATTTTTAATAAGTATATGATTTAGTTTATTTTCGCTTATAACTACACTCGAGAAAAATGTATTTTCGTGGACGATAGATAGGTAATAACTTAATAAAGATATTATTGTTTTTTTTACAGCACACTCTCAATTATCCGAGCTGGTACGGAACATTTTGACCTACGTAGATATTAAAATTCGGATAAATGAAGATCGTATAAATAATTTTTAAAAATCAATATAAATCAACTGCGTAACTTAAATCTCCAATTTGAAAATGTGCCCATTGGCTTTCATCAAAAGTAAACAGTGTATATATCGAAGCGTTCTTAAATAATATAATTTGGTAATATTGGCACGGATAATTGAGAGTACTGTAATAATACAATTTTATTATTTCCAGAGTGAATTAACCATTAAATAAAAAGCTGAGATTATGTAAAGCAAACATTTTATTAAATATACGTTAATAAAGAGCAGACAGAAATTTTTTTTTTCATTTCAGTCCTGATTTCTACGTCTTTGATAATAGTTGTTGCGTACAAGCATAGATGTCGGAAGAATCTCAGGATACGGAAGGAATTTGGCATTCACCACAATCCGGATTCTGCTGGTACGTCCAAAGATGTGGACTGTATATTTTTCACTCACTATTTCGTCAAGGTTCCGACACAGAGTATAGACGCGAAGTCTCTAGATTGTATAACAGTATTAACTGTTAACATTGTAACCGTATTGGTTTCGTATCGACTGGTCGGTGGTGTTTTCGGGAGGGGAAGGGTAGGAGGGTGGAATGCACAGTGCATTATTTTCGTTCAATAATTAATATAATTATACACAAATAAATATATGTCCCAAACAATAGTTATTAGTGATGGTTAAATCGTTATTTAAACCGTTATTGTGACTGTGATTGTGTTCGATTGTAACGACGATTGGTAACTGATTATTCGTAATTCTTCGCGCAATGACTGGTACACTAGAAACTAAACCTCTAACAGTTAAATCTCAGTTACCAATCGCCGTCACAGTTAACGGTTTACCATCATTAACAGTTATTATTACAGTTTAACCTTTTTTTATTATACTATAAAATTGAGAAAAGATGATCCGAGACACAAACCTACAGCATATTGAGTCAAAGTTATCTCCCATAATCACCAGAGGGAAGATGGAAATAACTACAGGTCATAAATTAACGGTACATTTTTATAAATATAATAAATATCTATATCAATGGATTATTATATAATTAAGTTTCATTTGGAAATATATTAAATCGTAATATTAATTCTTCAAAGGATGTACTTTGACATCGCTCCATCAATTATCAACTTTGGAAGAAAGCGTGGGTTGACACAGCTGTTCACTGCAATCAATTACAGTAATTATTCAAACTCGAAAACTATTACTTTGGATGATTAAAAAACCTTACATACTATATTCCTCGGAACTTGAGGGTGTGCACTCTATACAATCAAAAAAGCTTTAACTATAATTTCGGTGAAAATAATTAAATACTTATTTGAAATATTAAGTAATTAGGTCCGCGCTCAAATAGTTCAAAGGTCTCATGTTCATGCGTTAATTAGAACCATCTAGCGGAATAATTTAGAAATGACAAATAAGTCGAAAGTGATAGTATTCGAGAAGGAGGAAAGCGAGACAACGCGCAAAATACTTTTTGGTAATGAATGTTCGGAATAAGTAGATGAGTTTGCGTATTTGGGTATGTAATATATAACATATTATGTTCGATAAAAACGGAAAGACAGAAAGATATCGAAAGGAGGATGACTGCAGGGAATAAAGTGAACGGCGCTTTGAATGGTTTACTTATATTCTAACGGGAACTTGTCAACCGAGGCAAGACTAGCGGTTCACAATGGAGTCCTGGTACCGCCACTGATGCATGGAAGTGAGGCTTGGAGCTGGCAGAAGCGGAACAAAGTAGACTGAATGCAGTAGAAATGAGATCACTTGAGCGTATATGTGGGAAATCCATTTATGACAGAGTAAAGATAGAAGAAATAAGGACAGAATGTAAAGCTGATCTCAGCATAGTGAGTAAGATTAAGAAAGGATCACTTAGGTGGTTTGGTCATATGGGACGGGTGAATGGGGAGAGAATGGTAAGAATGATATATGACGCAAGTGTAGATGGCACCAGAAATAGACGACGTCCTCAGAAAACTTGGCACGATCAGGTAAACCAGATACTGGAGGATGGCCCTGTTAGAAGCCTCAATAATCGGCGAGCTTGTATGAGAAGATGTATGAATGTGGATGAGTCGAGATTTTGTGTGTCAGGGCAGAAGAGTGTGGCGCTCTATCCTCTCTGCCCACCCCCTCGGAGAAGCGGCGTGATGGTAAGTTAGTTACATTAAAACGAGAACGACAATGCTTGACAAGTTTATCAGTTTTAATTTATTTTTAGCATTGTAAAATATGAAAAAAATTGAGTAATAATGCTTATTGATTGAATTGAAACCAAACAAGTGATGTAGGGAATATTTTAATGTCGTTGAACAAGAAATATTACTTTTGGGAGATTACTAGAACAAACAAATTACTAGAACTGCCTTAAAAAAATAAAAAATGTGGAAAATGCTCGGGGTTATTAATGATGGTCTTAAATATTCGCTGAATAACCCCTTTAAAGAATGTAATATTCTTTATTGAAATCTTCGTTCTGAAACTTTTTGAATTTTACGTAACGTATTTACAGAATTTACAGTACTCTTGATAATCCGGCGCTTTGTAAATATGAAACAAAGTTCCGGCTCTTGTGTGATTCCAGTCTTGCGGTATCCTGACTCACTCGAGGTGAGACCTTTTTCTGAGTGAGCATATCTCGTAAAAACAAATTTTCTGATATATAGTTTTAGTAATTTTGTTATTGTGTAGTTATAATTATAGTAGCGCGGCAGAGATGGAGTCACGAGGAATTCTTGTAAATTGTTCTTTAACTCTTCGTACAACAATCTCAATGTGAATTGACGAGCGCGTGTGTTATTATTGAACATGGAAAATATTGAATTATTGAATTCAAGTCATTATTGAACATAGAAAATAAAGATGCTTTGCAAGTAAAGACAGGATCTGCGGTGGAACTAAGTAGCGGTGGCAGTAGAAGACTGAGATGATCGGAGATGTCTTATCAGCGTTAAAGTTTTGGCTTACTCAGGGAAAGTAGATGAATGTTTTACATTGTATAACAAATGTACAAATAGTAAAATTCAACGAAACCTGTAAATCTTTTCAAAAGATATGGAGAATTTAATTTTAATTTTATTAAGGGATTTTGACAGTGTAAACTTAATATATCTAAGATAATAAATATTTAACATGTGATACTATTTATGAAAATCCACAGAAATGTTTGGGTACATAATATAGTAGAAGATATATAAAAAAGGTGGAAGAAAGGGTGGGAAGGTTGCAGTTGTTGTGGTAATGTTAATTCTGATATTGTACATAAAATCTGTCATTTAAAAATACTTTTTTGTATTTTTGTATTAGGGAGGAAGGAATACATCAGAATTTAATAAGCTATCCCAATATCCATAAGATTGGGGGACGTAATAGTAATATTATTATTTTATCACACACTAAGATAATAGTCGCCACGCATGGTCGCCAGGACCGGAAGCGCCCGCATAATTAATATAAAGTCGCCAAGTATTAAATAAAACACCCATATTCCAAAAATGTATCCAATTTGTTTATTATATACGATATTATTTGTAAAAATTGCGACAATAAATACACAGGTCAAATTGCGAGAAATCTAAATACGATTTTCTGAATTTACTAATCACATAAATGAAACTAAAACTTCTCCACAAAGTACCTAATAAATATAAAACAAAATAATTAAAATTCGAAAAAAAAAACATTGAATTACGTCACGTTCCGTAATATTTCAACCCTCCTGTGCCCAAATAGGTCAATATGAAATTGTATATAATTATCACATGATGATATTGATGAGAAGGATTGCACTTCTCGAAACTATAATAGTGACGAATAAACTCAACGAGTGTGCACTATATAGCTTATAGTTTATTATGAAAATTAAAATGATGATGTCGTGATGCTGTAAATGATAATAACCAATAGAGAACAATTTGCAAGGACTTCGCCGATTATGGTAATGTAAATATTTAATTCGTTGTCTGCTACACTAGTTTTTACTATACTGTAACAGAGAGTACCTTTTCATCAAGGTAATTAATGCAAAATATTATAAAAATTAGAAATAAATCTAGTTAAAGATGAAAATAAAATAGTAGTGTTCAACAGATATTAATATATGATTGCTAAATATTACTCCACAAAATTATATAACAAACTGCTAATAGAAATAAAAGGTACAACAAATGGAACAATATTTAAGAAACTAATTATACAATGGATTAAATAATTAGACGAGATGATAAAAAGGAACCAACGACGAGGACTGCATAAAAATAAGCACAAAAAAATTAAGTCATAAATTTTTCTTAGAAATATCTATTAATAAACACTTGAATAACTTTTAAACAATAGCACATCTTGACACATAGGGGACAGTATTATTAAAATATGTAAAAATATTATTAAAATAGAAGATTAAAAAATAAATACATAAAAAAAAATACTCTATATATCAAGTCTGAATATTTAAAAGATTTTGTTAATAATTTTTCTTTAATTAATTATTTATAATTTTACCATTAATTCCGTAAAATATATAATGTTTCGGTTAAAATTTATCAGATTTACATTTAGGCTGTTATGTATTTTTGTTGCTGGATACAAGTGAAATCTTTGTACGGTCAGGTTTTTATTTATTCTTTTTATTTCATTTAAATTTCAGATTTTTTTTAAAATACAAAGTATTAACTAAAAAGATACATATAAAATCAATTTTATCGAAAAATATTGTCGGGATTCGATCCTGGATCTCTTCCAATCCGGGGAACGTGCATTATTCGATTATGCTATACCAACACAGCGGTTTAACGATAAATTTTCAAACCCATATGTTACACTTTTCAAATTAATATATCTATATTTCTATTACTTGAAAGCCATCTACTTTGTTATGTAATCTCAAATACCTTTGAGTAAATCGATAGGAGACGCCAGATCACAATTCATTTTTATTATATTTTGCAACAACAATATTTTTCGATAAAATTGATTTTATATGTATATCTTTCTAATACATTTAATTAGTTTAAAAAAAATCACAGATCTATGTTCTGAATAATGACTACTTCACAATAAGAATGTGTTCTCCTTAATAAGAAATATATTTATTTATTTATATGGAAATTCAATTGAACTAACTCGTTTTGGAGCTGATAAAGTATACAAGCACATATTTCTTAAGAACACCTTTAAAAATCGAAAGAATTTGAAAAATTGTACAGTTCGGTCACTGGTCTGACTGACGACTTCTTCGCGTAATTTTCTCCATTTACACGCAGGCTGCGCGAGATGAAATATTACTGCATAGCAATGTTTAAACCATGTTTTGGGTGCTGCAAGATCAAAATTTCACATTTTATAAAATTAAGAGCCGTTAATGAACTTAATATTTTGTTTATCGATAAAATAAACAATATAACTTATTGGGTTCCGATCCTTTAAAATGTTTTGAAACATGTACCAAACACGCGAATTCATTCGTACTTGAAATTCTTGGAAACAATACGTAAATCTGGTATCAAGTATCATATATATTTCGGAGTCATTTAGTGTGGCGTTTTAATGTGTATTTATTTGATCAGAATGATGCGCGGGAATATTTTATGAGACAACGCTGATTGACAACATTCTGTGGCAATGCGACAAAATGTTTAAAGAAACCCTGAAAGGTCACAGAGCCTGGACGGTGAGTGTCTTGGCAACTCAGTTTACTTGGAGTTATTCTGTTTTAAAATTAATTTTTATACAGCTTAAAAGTTTTGTTTTTTAATGTTTTTTATTATACATTTGGGTACACATGATTCTACACTGTTTTGAGTATTTAATCACTTTTTAAGTAATTTTGAATATTGATATAGAAGGCCTTGGAGTCTATTCTGTGAACACGCTTGTAATCGCATATTAGTTTACAATAACGATAAATGCTAATATACCAAAAAAGATAAAATAAATTGGCGGATATGTTATTCTATGTTTCTATTCCATTCCTGTATATTAAAATTTGTTATACTATTGTATCAATTTAGCTCAATATATGTGTAAGGTATTTTGTATCGCTTTAGTTTGGGAACACCGAATGTATTAAAACGTTCCCTTAAATATTGTCATGTTGGAATTAAATGGCTCGGATAGCATTTGAAATTACCGCCAAATTTAAATCATGGAAATCCTTAGTTCGCGACGACTTCACGTCGGTAAGAGCGAATAGGGTCCAGAGCTGTGACACAAGCGTCACATTCTTATTGTGATGTTGTCATTATTCGGAACATAGGTCTGTGATATTTTAAATACTAATTAAATGTATTGATTAGAAAGATATACACATAAAATCAATTTTATCGAAAAATATTGTTATTGCTACCGGAATTCGAATCTGGATCTCTTCCGATTCGGAGAACGTGCATTATCCGATTATACTATACCAACACAGTAGATTAACGACAAATTTTCGAACCTATATTCTGGCGTCTCCTATCGGTTTACTCAAAGGTATTATAGATTCCGTAAAAACAAAGTAGATGGCTTCCAAACAATGGAACAATAGTTAAAATTCATTTGAAAAGTGTAACATATAGGTTCGAAAATTTGTCGTCAATCCATTGTGTTGTATAGCATATCGGGTAATACACGTTTCCCGGATTGAAAGAGATCCAAGTTCAAAAGTAGCAATAACAATATTTTTAGATACAATTGATTTTATATGTATACCTTTATATTTAATACATTTAAATAAGATTGCTCGTTTGCGGTCTGCAATACCAATATCGCCCTCATTATCGATCGGATTGCAATATTTGTACAAATATCAGACAAATCTGTAACCATTATTGTGTTGAAGGCGTGCACACATGTCATTATTTTGATTGGAAATTTTTAATGTATTGATAAATATAGATTTAATATTTCGATACTCATTTAAGATTTTGATTCGTGACATTTCCGACGTCGAACGTAATTACACAAATTTCACTTAATTACTTTGTTACAGATTATGGCGACAGGCGTCGATTAATTTAATTTGTATTAATTCTTATTTATTTTGAGACTATATTTGAGTATTTATTAAAATTAATTTATTAGATTAGGTAGCACTGTAGTTTACATTTTTTTGGTTTGATAATACATATAAAAGGGTGTCCAGTGGAAAATTTTCAAGTTTAATATTAAATAAAATTAAAAAAAACTACAATGTTATTCTCATATTTTATTTCTAAGAAAAGGAGTTTAACGATGCTAATTTAACGTTTTATAAACAATATTGTCTAATTGCCGTCCATTTCTCTCAAGACACTCTTGTAACCGGACTATTAAATTTGCGAACACGCGAGAGCAAAGCGTTGGTTCAATGGCATCAACTTCACGGCGGATATTTTCTTGTAGGGCCTGAATTGTTTGAGGATTGTTTGCTGTAAACTCTCGACTTAAGGTATATCCACAAAAAAAAAAGTGGCACGGTGTAAGGTCCGGTGACCGAGGTGCCCAGGGAATGTCTCCGAACTTGCTGATTAATTTATTGGGAAAAATTCCCCTCAGCTTCTCCATTGAAACTCTAGCTGTGCGTGGCCTCGTCTTGCTGAAATTGTGAACTGTTGTTGAACCCGGGAAACAGCTATAGTTGGGGTACCGAGAACTCGTCGATCATTCGGCAATACACGTCAGCAGTGACTGCCTCTCTCTGGTTAAAAAAATAAGGGCCAATTATCTCTTGGATAGAAATTGCACACCACACTGTCGTTTTTGGACAATGCAAATGTTTTTGATGGCGTTCCCTTGGTTGTCGGGGTATCGATATCTGATGTTCTGTTTATTAACATAGCCATCGATATGAAAATGTATTTCGTCAGTAACAATATATTTCCAAACGTTCGTGCTGTTTCAAAACATTCCAGCATCGTTCTCGGTAAGGTTTCACGCAAAGAATAATCACTTTCGTTGAGAAACTACACGATTTGCAGTTTGTATGGGCGAAACTAGTTTCTTTTTCCAAAATAACGTGCAGTGTTGATTTTTTTATTTCAGTACAGGCTGTAAACTTCCTTATCGATTTACGCGGAATGCGCATAATTTCACGTCGAACTTAAGTCACATGTTCTGGCGTCGCTGCTGACGTTGATGGTCCCGGACCATTAACCATTGTCCATTCTTGTCTGAACTTTTGAACCCAACACCAGATAAGTTGCATGCTCGGCCCATCACTTACTCGTCGAATATTAAAGTGAGTATAAAAAGCGCGACGCGCACGAACCAATGAATCACCGCACTTTAAATATTGTTCAACCGAGAACGCGCAGCGCGCTCCCGACCAGTGACTCATTGCGATTGGAAAATCAGCAAATCACGGGCATTGAACAATATCCCTCCCACTTACCTCACTCTGATGGTTTACAAGCAATTAAAATTAAATCTTGAAATTTTTCCGCTGGACACCTATATATATTATCGACCTAGTTTCTTATAAATATTGAATAAGCTAGTAGAAACTAAAATTAGCTAACTTCGAACTGCTAGTTGACAACATCATTGTATACAATACGGACTACACAATAATAATAATAGGAGAAAAAAAATATCGAAATATACATTCCGGATTTTTCACAAAAACCCAACAACAAAACCCAACAAAGAAAACTTTGAATGGTAAACATGTTTTAACAATTCTGGTCAAAAAAATACTTTTTGTACTCTTTGTAGATGGCAAAATGGCTAGTTTTTGGGAATTTCAACTGTTGGATTCAAAGTAGTCCGTATAATAATTGCACGGTGTTTTTGATTAGAAAATAGAGCGAAAACGAGATAACTTTAATAACATACATTCAATGTTAGATTTAGGATTAATTAATTAACCTAAAATGTTGAGATTCCGTAAATATTAAGAAGATAGCTTCCAAATAATAGAACGACAGATGTATCAATTTGAAAGTGCAACATATATGTTCGAAAATTTGTCGTCAACTTACTGTGTCGGTGTAGCATAATCAGTTAATGCATTTCCCCGGATGGGAAAAGATCCAGGTTCGAATATTTTTTCGATAAATTGATTTTATATGTATATCTTTCTAATCAATACATTTAATTTGTATTAATAATATATAACTTGTATTAATGTTTCCAAAATGTAAGAAAAATGAATTAATTAATTTATTCTGGCCTCTTCTATCGGATTTTACTCAAAGGTGTTTGAGATTTTCCGTAAATATAAAGTAAATGGCTTTCAAATAATAGAATAACAGATGTATATAACAGTGCAACAACTACGAAAAATTGTCGTTAACTTACAATGTTGACATGGTGTAATATATCAGCGTCCTCCTCCGGATTGTAAAGGTTTCTGGTTCAAGTCCTGATGGCAACAAAAATATTTTTTCGATAAATTAATTTTATCTGTATATCTTATTGATACATTTAATTTGTGCTAATTAAAGGTGTTTTTTTAAAATGTTTGTTTTTCGAATCGGCAACACTTTCCAGCGACAACCAATTTGACAACTGACAGCTGATTTGTGGTCAGTTTGGTTTGCCATTTCACCTTGGAATAGACTTACGCCAGAACAACGCATACAAATTGTGCAAAATTTATTTCTAAAATCGTGTACCGTGCGTTACGTCCATTTTACGGTTGACATAATCGTCTATCCGAGCAAGTAATTCGAATTACTATGGATCGTTTTCGCACCACGCATACTCTAATTGATAATACGCATCCGCAGAGCCTTCGTACTATGCGCACTGAAAAAACTGTTGTTTCTTCAAAAATGACGCTGGCCAGAACGCTACAGTCAATGAAGAGCACTATAGATCCATGATTACTGACTTTTTCGTTCTCAAAACGGCGCAACATACCACACAGCGCGAGCCACAATGAATTTATTGAAGGAAATATTCAAAGAGCGCATAATGGAACGATAGACGTATCAATTTAAAAAGTGTAACATATGGGTTCGAAAATTTTAACTTCAAAAGTATTGTCGCTGTAGCAGAGTGGGTAATGCACCTTCCCCGGATTGAAAAAGAGATCCAGGTTCGTATCCAGGTAGCGAAATAACAATATTTTTCCATAAAATTGATTTTGTATGTATATCTTTCTAATTAATACATTTAATTATTATTTAAAATATCACAGACCTGTGTTCTGAATAATTACAACTTTGCAATAAGAATGTATTCTCCTTAATAATTGAGAATAAGAATAAAGTAGAATTTTGGATTGTATTTTGAATGGTCAATGGTATTTCTCAAGACGGCCCTGAATACCGGAAAAAATCTCATTAAATTTCAGCTCAGATTCAGCGCCCTATAAGGCGGGCTTAATGCTACCTGGCGACAGTAAATAGAACCACAGACCATCAAACTATTTATAGTCTCATTAAGTTGCGTTATTATTTAGCTAAATGACATTCGCCGGCCGGATATTGTAAGCCATCACGTATTGCCGTCGCCATCTTTGACGTTGTGTTTGGTTATTTGGTTTGATTTATGGCCAACCATTTCGTCCAGAAATTGAACGCCTGCCAGATTTCAAAATACGGAAAGAATCAACAATGGAAAACTGTTAAATTTGGTGCTATATCACGTGACGGGAGCGATTCCGACTGAAATATGGATGAAACTTGTAAAACTATTACGTCGTGTTGCAATCTATCAATCTATTTATTTTTATATATTTTAGGATGTCATCTGTCGATAAATATGTATATATCACATTTCTGGCGAGATGAAATGTTTTAACCTGTTAGCAGCCCAGAAAAATCGTAGGTGAAACAGCATCATGCCACCGCACGGCGCGAAAATTCTTATTATCACTTTTAGAATTTTATTTTTACGAAAAAACCACGAAAACGTTGGTGCAACTAAAAAAAAACATGGGTACTATTTCACTATAACACTATTATTTATTTTATATTTGTTTTTTGGAAGGACGAAATCAGATTTCATTAATATTATTGTGTCTAATTTGATGCTTGAAACAAAAATATATTAGTACTTTACAACTACGTACACATTACATATCGCACTTACGTAGCACTAACAACGCGCATAAAATGAAAAATGCTGCCTAACGGCACTGTATTTATAGTGAAACGCTCGTATATTAATTTTAATTAATAACTAAAAAATAATATCTTATTTATTAGAATTACTTGACAACAAAAACGAAAAATATCGTGAACGTACGTCAAAATCTAGCTGACAATTTACTCAAATTGGAACGTTCCAGATACTTTCCAACTTATTGCGTCCTTTTCATCGTTGGACTCTGCAGTAGTAACGAGTATATCGGGAATATCTAAAAAGTCGGCAGTGTCCACTAACGAAATAAGTTACCCTCCGCCATTTTTTAAAATAAATATGAAATAAAAAAAGTTTTCGAAAATTCGATAATTGTAAACATATCAGCACTTTGATGTTGACATGTGTGTTAAATTTTCAAAATTAATAAAATTGTGATATGGTAATGCAAAAGTAAACGCTAATTTTGTATGGAGGAAAAATGACAATTTTTACACTCGATTTCAGATGTAATTCGTTGTGTTCTTGAGTTGAAACAGACTTCTATGGCGCGCCGTACGATATCGCTACTGGAAATAATAATTTGTTTAAAGATCCGATCCACGGCACCGGTAATATCATGCGTTATTTGATGGTCATATGCCGTGAGAAATAGGCGCCGCGGAATGTCACGTGGTTGTTCGCTGTACTCACGATAGCCAACTTAAATTCTGACAGTTCTTATTCCATCTCTTTCTCTGTCGGAAACTTGCGACGTGGGCGGCCAACGAGTTAAGGGGAACGTAAAGAGTTTAACTACGGACAGGGTATAAACACCAGAATTTAGTAACACTGAAATATTGAAATACCGGCGATTTCGTGCACTTCTAATATCCACCGGAATTAAAAATCCACTGCAAATACCGGTGTTTTCGGTATTTGCAAAATATTATAAATTACAATTTTATGTTGCACGGTGAGACCAAAATAACAAAAATAACGAACATGGACTGCCCTCAGGACTCTGTTCTCGGACCAACTTTGTGGATCTTTCTTTTTGATGAACTGCTTCTGCTATCGCTACCGATTGGATGTAAACTTGTCGCTTACGCGGATAATGTACTACTCTTGGTACCATACATAATAATTGATTTGTAATAAAATATATACGTTATGATTATTATAATAGCTGTTTTTAAATATTGTGCCTATCGCAGATTTTTCAGATAATTAATTATTATAAACAAAAATTCAACGGAAATAAAATAAGTTAATTGAATGGTATCAGCAATATCGAAAGCCAATCGATCTTGATCACGTGCTTGTCAGTAGGAAAATGTATAGCAGGCAGGTTATTGTGATCACACTGACCCCATTATAATTTAATTACAATAATCGAAAATTCTAATATTTTAACATCTGTATTTAATAAATATATTATAATACTATTTATTTATTGTAGGTACAAACAATGACAGATTTAAACTGATTATCTTTGAAGATAACGAAAAAAACTGAACGCATCTGGCGACAGCCAGCGCTACCAATGATATTGGATAAAATAATGCGTTCAATCAAGATCAGGGCAGGCAATACTAAACTTAAAATTGTAAAATAAAGAAAGCGTCTACAATCCGAATTTTTTTAGTGTAATTATTGGCTGCAAGCCACCAGGAATAACCTAAGGGATTATATATCGAATTGAGTTATTTATGACTATCCTGATTACAATAACCAAGTCTAAAATACGTGCGTTTTTAAAATTTTCAATTTTCAACGGACCAAACATTAATGTTTGCTCCGTTGAAAATTGAGCACAATGTAATAATTCTATACCCGTTCGATAACAAATCGATATAATTCGATATCGATTCTAATAACCGGCGTCTACAGTATGTTCCATAATTTTACAATAACATCGCACTGGTTAAGGGTAAATAAAAGTTGGATATAATCTTTCAATCATATTGTGGAGTATTCGTACAACCTTGAGAAGTTAGTGAGAGTGTTATTGGAAATATCTATATTTAAACCTGTACTATGTTACAGGCTTTTCCGATGTATTCTGCGTTGTGTAAATTGTATCAGCAAATTGTATAACAGAGTTCAAAGGTTATTGTACCATGTGTTCCTTGAGTGATAGATTCGAGACAAAGGTCATTCTAAGATCACAGAGTTCGCTGTATTATTATTAGTGGTTGTTGGTTATAATTAAAAATGAATTTATACTTCGCCCAGTTGCGAGGGTTGGCTTACAAATTCGCTATATCGAAAAAAACTACACTATTCGGTCTCAATTTATTTTTGTTATAATTAATTTGGAGCTTTTTAATTCTACTGGTAACATTTGACATCACTTGGAATTTTCTTTAACTTTTTACAGCTGTTTCAATTTATGATTATATTTTGGTAAAAGGGATGGTAATCAGCTGCATTCCGTAATTAATTATTTATTTATCAAAGGTTTTACACCGTAAAAATCTTTGAAGAGATGTCGCAAATATTGTTAGATTTTGTTTTATCATATGCAATGGTTAAAAAAAATGGGCACCTGAGTTTAAATGTTGAAGGTGATCCTCGCAGTGACTAAAATTCATGGGAGAATTTGGTTATATTTGAAGTTAATTTTTTGATTATTGAATATAGATGAGAGCTGGATTCAGTATCATCAATCAGAATCCAAACAATAATTGAAACTGTGGCGGGTTAGTAATTCACGCTCTCCAAAGAAGGCAAAAGCAGTGTAAAGGGCTATCGTCTCCATTCTCATCATCACCGCCCGGCGATGCTGAAAGTATCCAGCAAACACCGGTGCATGAAACGCAACTCTCGTCAGCTTTAAACACACTCAGTACCTTTGGTATGTAGCAATACCAATGCGGCCAGTAGCGTTCGGTAAGACTGATTTACTAACTTCACTCTTTCTATCGACACCGTCCAGATAACAGCCCCAGAAGGTACTCCTGATAACAATAAACTTCTTATATTTATGAATTTTGACTTCATCAAACACATATCCATGTACCTTCCCACACATTCCTACAAATACGGGATATCAAACGAACACGAGAGTATATGGATGATTTTTGGGGCATTCAATACTCTCACACTAATCTCATAACATTAATTTTTAAACACTTCTGGTCCGAACCAATATATATTTATATCTACATCCATTAGCTCACACACATACTTTAAACACTCGTTCATAATTGCTAAATTTAATATTCGCATAATTAACATTCTTCTCCATACTGGAGATTCATTACGTATCCAGAGCAGTTTTGTGAGCGGAGGCACATGGCAATTTTCTTATGCTACAAGGTATCACGATAGACGACTTAGATAAGATCAAAACAATAAAATAGACTATGCTAGCTTTATAACCAAATTGAAAATAAAAGACCTGAAATACTGACAAAATGTGTAATTTTTCACAAGGATAATTCGCCGGCTCACACATCGGCTGATACAAAGGTCGCGCTGCACACCGCAGACTTACAATTGATAAGCCATCCATCATATTCACCTGACATAGCACCGTCAGACATTCGCCTTTTTCCTAACCTCAATAAAAATACCTTACCGAATCCATCTATAAAACTGGGAAAACGGTTTTGATGCATCGTTGGGAAAAGTGTGTTCAGCTTTAACAAGATTATATTTATATTTATTGTTTCCGAGGTAAGTTTGTAACATATTTGAAAATAAAACACTTAATTTTTAATTCTACTCGTTTAATTTACTTGAGACGCGTTTCACCTTGTAAGGGCATTATCAATCTAATAATTTAACTCAACAACCTGTAGTTATAATAATTTTAATCTACAATGAATTATATAATGAGCTATATAATTCTATTTATATGAAACGAAAAGCATCAATATTGGAATTCTGAAATTTTTTATATGATTCTAACTATTCTGTTTTAACACTACTGATATTTTAATATCATATTAACTGTAATTAATATGTACAAAAATATAGCTATATAATTATTAAACATAAGAAGACAATAAGATTAGTAAATTAAATGGGTAGAATAAAAAAACAAGTTACAGATATCTCATAAAAACGAAACATTTTTATTGTATTTATTGGAAACGTATGGAAGTATGGGTAATTAGACTCTCATTAGTTAACATATATGCTTTTTCAGGGAAATGAATATCAAACTTAGTCCATAGATGACGATAATGTAGTTGTACTCGAAGTGTTTCCACATATAATACTAACATATATTAAAATCACTCTTTTGTTTTTTTTTTAAATTTAATATTATTATTTTTTTTTAATATATACTCGTTTTTAGTTTATTATGTTTAATTTTATGTAAAAGTATTTTTGTTTATCGGTCTGTTTGAGTATACTATTTTTTAGTTTATTATGTACTACGTATTTAATTCCGAAGAAACTTCACTGGTGTTTTATATATTATGTAATTATCAGTTATTATTGTTACACTGTTTGTTTCTCCAAAAAATAAAATAAAAATATACAACTTCCAAAAATTTGATAGATATGTAGATTGATTAATGGGTGAGAATGGTGAACGTTATATTTGTATAAAGTGATCACTTAAGCCAGCCGAAGACAGGTTGTAAGCCCTGTAATTACTCACACTTCCATATCTTCCCAATAAATATAATAAAAATAGCTTCGTGTCTATGAGATATCTATTATTTGTTTAATAACAGTGCCTTTATAGGTGAAAATAAAAATAAATTGTTTTCACCATACTGACTTATATTTCAGTATACATTCATTTACGCACATACCGATATCAAAAGCTAGCATTTTGGTGAACGTGAAAGTAAACTCTTAATAAAACTCAATTTTTATTCTGTCTGAATGGAATAAATTAACTTGAAAATTTATTCAACGTAGTTCCAATTTTCGCGAGAGGAAATAAACTTACATGGGCCGGATGTAATACCTGCCGCCTTGACTGAGCTCAGTGTTGCGGAATTGCATACAAATGCTAAAGATTTTCTTGAAGCGACGCTCCATTTCCCGTTTCAGTGATCAGCATCCCTCTCATATTTTTATGATAATATTAAAATAAAAAAAAACAACGAAATGCGATCGAAAATAATATATATTATATTTTTTTAATATCCTTCTGTGCGTAGTGAGTTAGAAAATTGAAAGGAAATTGAAATATCACATTGAATTGAAGTGTCAATTATTCTATTGTGTATATATGTAGCTCTGTTGTGTTTTATTTAACGAAACCGTTTTTCATACGGCTATACTGGGTAGGGATTCTGTGTCGAGATCGCCCGGTAATTCTATGATTTCATGCTGTCTCGTGTCGTTAATCATTTTAAACAAGTTAAGTTAACCTTTACCATACCATTACTTAAAATACCCGCACGCAGCCACGCTATCAACTCGTGTCGCCGTAAATAACAGTTAGAAAAAATGTTTTTTTTAGCTTAAATGGCTTTAATGGCACGAATTTACTGATTAATAACATAATTTGGAGCATTCATTAAGTCGTATACAACGTGTCCTTCCTTCTTATCTCTCTTCATTTAATTAGCGAGAAAGAGACAATTAAATTTGTATGTTTGTCGTTCTTTTCACTGTGAAAATAGTGTGTGGTCTCTGTCTTTCATAACACAAATTGCATTTTTACCAACGTATTAACTTTACTACGGATTGAATGGAAAAAATAATGGTTTTTGTACGATTCCCTTTTTATAATTTATTTATCATACGATTAAAATTAAAATAATAAAAAATACGAATTAAAAAAAACATGTCTCCACGACGTTCTAGTTGAATGATAGCTGAAATATCTTATACAGGGTGGCCTAAAAAAAGTGAGAACATTTCGTAAAATGTGTTATAATTACATCAAAATTAGTTTAACTACATCAACAATAGCTTAAATAGTTTACTAATTTACTTACTTACCTATGTACCTATATTATGTTTTATTTCGACAATTTTCGGTAGCCATATTTGGTTATTAATTTTCCCATTGTTTATATTTGTTTTTTTCAAATTGTTGCCAAGAATGACAAAAACAGAGAGACCTTATTCTGATCAAAAATTTGCGAATTGAAAAACGTTGGGATGCTAAAAAAATGATCAAAGAGTTTACAAAACAAAGTCTGGAGTATAGCTAGATATTACAAAATAACTGGACATTACAGAAGGACTCCATTTCACACAGCCAGAAATACAATCAACTTTTCTTCGTCGTGAGAATGTTAATTTCACCGAGCCAGGCATGTGGCCGCCAATCCAGATTTAAACCCAATAGATTATGCAATATGGGGTGTTTTAATGATTTCTGAATTTGTGCAAAAATTACATTAAGAATTATGATTATGTTACGAGTTCTTACTTTTTTTGGGCCACCCTGTATATTATAAAGATCTACAATTATCACAATTATTACATTAATCATTTTACTGGTATTTATTCGGCATTAACTATTTTTTGAATTACATACACAATATAAAAGATATTTTTCTAAAAATGTGAGCTTTTTCTCTAATTCAGAGGTAGCACGCCATAAACCAATTAATTGTTTTTGAGTCCAATTTTCATTTACATTTAACATTTGTGTTATCTGCAGAATGAATATAAAAATAAATAATGAAATTAGGATGTTACTCTTTGTATAAAGGTAGTTGTGTTTTTAGATTTATGTAGGGGTATCATATCGAGGGATAACGTGTAATAAATTAAATTTAATTAATGACTGAATGATTTATACCAAAGCCTAGAGTCATATATAATACAATAATATGACGCCGACATTTCAGTGGATATCATCAATTCCCGCGCATCAGTCAATAAATCTATTCCTTGATTAATTATAGCTAAAGTTCATATCCGTTACTTTGTACTGTCAGAATTTATGTGTTTATTCAAGCCTTTTATATTTGTGTGTCAGTTTCTAGAGATATTGGCAATCTGCTTTAGATCTGATGAAACATTCGTATACGATAATGTAAAAAATATTACTCATTTTATTCTCGGGAATACTTACTTACTTACTTACCATCATGCCGTTTCTCCGCGGGGGTAGGCAGAGAGGATAGAGCGCCACACTCTTCTGTCCTGATACACAATTCTCGCCTCATCCACATTCATATATCTTCTCATACAAGCTCGCCGATTGTTGAAGCTTCTAACAGAACTATCCTCCATTAACTGGTTTATATCAACACTTGCGTCATATATCTTTCTTACCATTTTCTCTTCATTCATTCGTTCCATGTGACCAAACCACCTAAGTGATCATTTTTTAATCTTACTCACTATACTAACATCAGATTTACATTCTTTCCTTATTTCTTCATTCTTTACTCTGTCATAAATAGATTTGCCACATATACGCCTAAGTGATCTTATTTCCATTGTATTTAGTCTACTTTCGTTCCTTTTCTGTCAGCTCCAGGCCTCACTTCCATACATCAGTGTCGGTACCAGAATTCCATTGCGCACCGCCAATCTTGCCTCGGTTGACAAATTCCAGTTAGATATAATTCCATTCAAAGCGCCGTTCACTTTATTTCCTGCAGTCACCCTCCTTTCGATGTCATTCTCAGCTTTTCTGTTTCTATCAAACATACTTCCCAAATACACAAACCCATCTACTTGTTCCAAACATTCATTACCTACAAGCATTTTGCACCGTGTCTTGGTTTCCTCCCTCTCGAATACCATCACTTTCGACTTTTAACATTCATCATGAGATCGCTTTCTTTGCATACATCCTACATTCTACTCACCAGACTCTGTAGTTATTGTTCATTATTCGCCATTAGTACTGCATCATCGGCGTACAATAAACAGTATACAATCAAATCACTCATTTTTGCTCCTACATTCTTACATTCCAGTTCTTTCACACATTTATCCATATACAAGTTGAACGGCCATGGAAACATTACACAACCCTGCTTGACACCCTTTGTTATATCAAACCATGGTGTGAGTGCTCCATTGATTCTTACACATGCGGAACTTCCTTCGTATAAGGATGCGATTACGTGTATAAGTTTACTATTCACTCCGTAATCAGAGAGTACATTCCATAACCTTTCTCTTATAACTCTATCATATGCCTTCTGTAGATCTACGAAGGCACAAAAAAGTTTATGGTTTTTCGCTAAAAACTTTTCCGTCATCACTCGTAAAGATTTGATCCATGCATCCTGTTCCAATCATAAAAGCCCCTTGCACGTCTCATACTTTTTCTTTCCTCAACATTCTTGCTCTTTTTATTAAAATTCTTCCATACAGTTTACCGACAGAGCTCAGTAGACTAATAGTCCTATAGTTAATACATTCCATTTGCGACCCTTTGCCTTTGTAAAGAAGCATGACAGCCCTCCTCCAATCTAACGGGGTGTGGCTCTCTTCCAAACATTGATTGAAGAGGGTATGAAGCCACAAAATAACTAATGGGCCACCAGCCTTGATACACAGCCTTACCATTCTTCATATGTTTTATTGCACACTATTTATTCCATACTTATTGCATTTATATCGTTTTCCTCATTCATACTTACCCCAGAGTGCCTCTCAGGTGCTTCCTCATTTACATTTTCTACACTCTCATACGTTTCCTGGAAATATTTCATCCATCTATCTTTTATTTCATCCTCATTTGTTAACATCTCTTCATTTACTGACTTAATAGCTTTCATACTACTACTTTCAGCACCACATCGGGATTTTTTGACCGCCTTCCAGAAGTATTTTATATTATCCTGAAAATTCTCAGTAATTTTCACCCCTTCTTCTCTTTTCAGTCGCACTTTCCTTTCTTTCACACCAAAATAATATCAGTTGTATATATATGAGGTCAATTAAAATTATATCTAGCTCTATCTGAAGTTGAAACATGAATCATGAGAAGGAAATAATGAAACTCTTCGAGATGTGGTGTAGCGTCGCATCTTCAGTAATTCAGTACTAAAAAGATCCTCTCCGCAACATGTAGGAAAATAATTCTTTCATATTTAGGCATGTTGCTAGAAGAGATGGTGATAGTCTGGAGAAATTAGTGATCATGGAAATGTACGAGGGGTTAATCTCTAGTGATGGTAAACCGTTATCTATGTGATTGTGACGATGATTGGTAATTAAGATTTAACTGTTGATGGTTTACTTTTTAGTGTCCTAATAATCAGTTACCAATCATCGTTACAATAGAACAACATCACATTCACAATAATAGTTTGAATAGTGATTTAACTATCGTTATCGATCTCTTATAAAATGGACGGACCAAGTCCGAGACGTAAGCGAGGCTAGCTACATCGCGAAAAGTGGAGGCAAGCAGTTCAAGATGTAGAAGCTGAATGGAGAACCACAGTCCTCGATTGAGATAGAGAGAGAGAGAAGATTAAATCAACTATTAATAATTTTAATATCACGCTAGTATAAGTGCGATCAATTTTATTTTCTACTTACTTCTCTATATTGTGTTTTAATCACAGGCGAATAAGAATATTTTAAATATAAATTAAATAAATTAATTAGAATGATATACAGAAAAAAATCTATCTTTCGAAAAAAATATTCGAATATCGAGATTCGAACCTCTTCCTATCCGGAGAAGCGCGTTCTCCACTTTCGCTATAGCAATCGAATACATTTTCGACAGATTTTAAACTTATATTCTGTAATATTTCCAATGATACATCTACTATTCCAATTTTAAAAGCAATCAATTTTATATTACGGTGAATGTCAAATACCTTTGAGTAAAACCTAATAGGAGATGCCAGAATAAAATTTATTTGCTACATGTGATATGAAAAAAATAAATGAAGCTATTATTTAATTAACAATTATATTCCGATTTTGAATTTTTTCTACTTATCTCAAAAACTAGAGACGATATAAAAAATCCAATGCCATTTTTGGAATCATCATTTTTAAGCACCAAAATGTGTGTTTGCCAGTATTTATAATTTAGTATAAATAATATAATTAATAGTTCACCGTTTTCATTCCCAGAAAACGCTGGCAAATAAACGAAAATAAGCAGGTATTATTATCATTTATATGAACACAAAAGCTTTTGATTTTATTGATTTTTATATTACGTCTACGGCTCGCTCGAGGCACAGTGTTTGTACATTATTAAAATCTGCTCATTTCTAAGAACGCCTAAATAATTTCAAATGAAATCGGAATCTTTTGAATTCATTCAGTCATTTATATAATTTATTTCAGTATAAAGAATAATAATATCGCGTATTTAAATGAGAAATGTGGAAAATGTGCGAATTGTATAGTAATTTATTGACTGATGTACCTGGAAAACGACACATCTAATTTTAACGTTTTCTGCGTGTAATGTTGAAACACATTAGCGGGCTATAAAGCTTTAAAAAAATAATGAAAATATAAGCAAAACAAACTATATAAATTTAGGTTCAAGACAGAAAACCAATAAAAATTCAGGTTTAACACTGAATAGCCGAGTATCAAAATCAATTATATCTTTGACTCTGAAAAGTATCAAAAATATCACTCTTAAATTTAAACATTGAACATCGGAATATATCTACAAGACCAAAATTGTTCCCAAGCCTGTGAAGTCTTTGTGTGGGTGCATTCTTATAAAAATTAGTATACGATACATTTACATGAAAGACGACCTGGTACTCCACGTAGGTATTAACAAACATTATGACGTTACGCAGGTACTGTCACTTATTTTTAATGCGCGTCATCCGTTCTACACAATGGTATCCCTAGCCTCGACCAATAGGAGCGGTGCGAGATGTAAAATGGCAGAATTTCACATTTCCGGATCAGACTCAGACGGAAGGGCGGTGTCCGTGATTTGTGAGTTCTATTTCTACAATTAAAATGTAAATCTTTTATTTTCCAGCCTTGTTAAAAGGTAGGTAAGCAATTCTGATTAAAATAACGCTCAAATCTCATGCACTCGGCTGAAGCTGTCGGTGGAGGTATGAGAATCCCATTTCATTCCTCGCAACATGTATCCTCTGTTATTCTTCTACATGATAGTACAGAAAGATGAGGATACCCCATATCTCGTTGAATATAATATTAAAAGATGTTTCTTGGTTATCTCGCGTCTGTTAGTGCTGAGATGGACCATTGTTGATTTGTGTGTCACTTATGGTACACAGATAAGACTCATAGAATTACCTGAAGCATAACATTAAGTCGTAAACATTCTAATTATACAACGTATATATTAGTGATTTCACTTAGTGCTGAATTGCTGACCTGAAAAGACGTGTTCCATGATCATTTCATTCAGAGCGACGAGGCTTACTCGAATTTTAGAGCTGTACTGATATGAAACAATCAAGAAATTTTCTTTCTACTACACTCATACATATATATATATATATATATTTAACCGTTTGAATGCTACGCGTCGCAAAAGCGCTGCGATCGTTTGTATCCAAAATTGCTTAGCACTAAAACGGATATATACGTGGACCAATTACTGCAGCGAAGCACGTCACAAAAATTCCCTTGTTTGAGAAAATCACATAGATGTATTGTGACTTCACCGGAAATTGAACCAGAAACTCCGCTATGAAAAGTCAGCATCTTGACCACTGGATTACAAGGGTCGGCAATGTCGTGAAGAAATATTAAATTGCACACGTTTTGCTGATGAAATCGCTCTTATCTCTGAAGATCTAGATGAAATGGTGGATACGATCAATCAATTACAAACACAGTCAGTAAGAATAGGACTCAAGAACCAAAATTATAATCAATATGGACACGGAAGAACGATCTTCAATTGACATGGAATTATGTAGTAAAAAATATTAACTTTGTACTATATACAAATTGAGTTATATTTTTGTAACTACTATAGTTTCGAGAGGTGCAGTCTCTCTCATTATCAGTCATCAATGTACGAACGATATTCGAAAACTCGTTCTTAATTTGAATGTAGTTGTCTTCTCATATTTAATAGTTTTTATGCATTATTCTAAATTATTAACAATCAAAAATTGCTCCGTTTGGTCATTCAAAATCAGTATCAGCCATTTATATTAACATTCGACTGATAGGGGTTTTACTTTCAAATTAAAATGGCTACCAGTTTGGGAACTAGTTCATTTTTGTAAAAAGGAGTTGCACTTAATTTGTATTTTAAATCAGATTACAGGAATTATCTTTCTTAATAAGGAATGAATTAATAAACGTATTGTTTATTAACGCATTCTGTCAGTTTTTCTTCAGTTTAAAAAATATGCAGGTTGCCAAGATTACAACTAGTACTGTCATTTTTCGTATCGATATTTCCATTTTGCCAATGGCGACTGATCGATCCCAATCTAACCTTAAAACAAATGGCGGGAGAAAGCTAGCAAGTGAAGCAATCAATTTTCGCAGTTCGTCATAGAGAATAATTTCTAAATCAACGGAAAATTATTAATCACCGCTCGGAAAACAATGAAATCGCATTTGTACCACAATTTCGCGCCATTCCTTCCTGGATTGCGGTTGTGTTTATTTTGGCGCTGGCCGCTGGTTCATGGTTCAGGCCGCTAGAATTCCCGGAATTTGATTGGTACAATGGGTCACCGAGCTCATCATTCATCATAAACAAAGATTGTCCATGGTCACTTTCCATCTTTGTACAGTCACGCGGCCAGCGGTCCCGCGAGTGACCCTTGATGACCCGTTTGACGGAAAATGTATTCTTAGATAGGAGAAATTTGATACTGATACCATTGCAAAAAGAATTACAATTATATATGACTATTTCGTTCTTTAAACTTGTGGGGTAATGTTAATTAACTCAATCTCGCTTTTCTCTTTTTATCTTTATTTAATAAATACAAATTAAATGTGTTAATTAGAAAGATATAAATATAAAATCAATTTTATCGAAAAATATTGTTTATGCTACTGTGATTCGAACCTGGCTCTCGTCCTATCCGGGGAACGTGCATTACCTGATTATACTATGCTAACACAGTTCATTGACAGCAAATTTTCGAACTTATATGTTACACTTTTCAAATTGATAGATCTAACGTTTCATTATTTGAAAGCCTGTTATATGTCGGTATAGCTTAATCGTCTAATGCACGTTCCACAGATAGGAAGAGATCCAGGTTCGAATCCCGGTAGCAACAACAATGTTTTTTTGATAAAATTGATTTTATATTTATATCTTTCTAATTAATACATTTAATTTTTATTTAAAAAAATATCACAGACTGTCTGTTCTGAATAATTACAACTTAACAATAAGAATGTGTTCTCCTTAATAATTTATTTAATAGATTGAACATGACACTTTTAGATGAATTTTTACTCGTTTTTTATATTACTACTACACGTAAAATACTAAAATACTAGTGTGGCAGGTTCTTGTAGTATGAATCGAAATAAATAATTATTATTTAACTTGGGATAAATATGGTAGTTGAATTTATGATAATAAAAAATATGTTAGTTATAGCTTTTTATATTATATGTGACGAAAGTCTCGTTGGGTAAACGAAATTATTGGAGCAGTAGGAGTAACATGACGAAGATTAGCGAAAGATCAAAGACAGATCAAAGATTTATAATGGCTGGTGATGACCGAGTTATAAAGAGGCCTTCATCTAGTAGTAAATTGACATTGGATGATGATGCACATATAGTATAATATGCGTGTTATTGTGCAGCAGTTATCGAATATTCCTTGATCAGTTTTGGTCTTACAGAGAATATTTTTTCCAATACATTATTCAAATATCAATAGGCATCTTTTAGAATATAGTCTTGATGCTTGTTTCTAGGCGATTATTGGATGTGTTGTGTCCTGTGGCACCAGCTGTATTCCGCTGCGCCAGTTGTTATCGTGTTATTACCATAATATTCGATAGTGCAGGTAATAATTTGACATTTATTTGCGATCACAATAATACAGATTCTAATAAGTTACGACAGAGAGCATGCTCCCGCGGTCCATCATACTTAAAACATTCTCCCTGACGTACCACTCCGCATACACACACATACCCTTTCGTCCCGTACGCGAGTGCGCCTATCACCCGTCCTTATTCCATAGACGTCACAGAAAGGAATGTATTTTAGGTCTAGAAACTACATTTAGAATACTTGTCATTTACCATATTGTTCTAAAATGTTGTAAATAGTGTACTTTCTAGAATTTTCTTCATTTGTTCCTTAAACATCACCGTTTTGGATAACATTTTTGGGCATTTACTCTCGGGGCTTTGTTTTTGTTTCTGTCTCTTCCTGCTCTAGATCGTATTAATTAGAATGCACCTTGATAGGCCACTCCATTTTTTTGTAAGTTATCGAATTTTGAACCGCGAATCATACGGGAGATTTTAAGTAGGTACCTAATTTGTACGACGGCTATTTTTAAGGTAAGATTCACATTGCAGTAAATTATTTTAAAGTAACTAAAAAACTTTTAATTACAATGAAAATATGCCTTACATTACTTTTTAATATACTCCCCGTTGCCGACGTTCAAGTATATTTGATACCATGAGATGAGCATTATAATCCCTTCGTTGAAGAGATCTACCACCTGTTTCTTGAACTACTTGTTGATAGACTCCACGGTCTGCATGCGTGTTCCGTCCAAAAATTCGTTTAATTTAGAGTAAAGATCTTGAAGATGATGCAGAAACTTCTGCACATCTTCTGATGTATTCAAGTTAAAAAACGAATCGATGATAAACATGGTTAATAAAATACTACTGAGAAGTTACGTCTGACGCACTGAAAAGCTCAAAATTGATAAGCAGGGTTACAGACTAGTATCACAAGTAGTCTCTGACAACATTTTAATCCAAAGTACCTGCTGACGTCGTTATTATACGCAAACAAATCTTATTTTAAAAATGGTCTTTATAACCTACATTAATTCATTAACTAATCAAGTTTATTGACTTGGAGAAATTTTTAATTGACAACTCGGATACGGAAGAGAAGTTGCTGGACTCGAGACCCGCCACGTCCGGGTCAACTTGTTAAGAAGATATACAATTTAACCAAAATCACGAGAAACTTGACTATTCAAGTTACCAACTACAAATAACAAAGTTACTATCATGCGGAAGCTGAAGTAGTTCGACCATTGGTGAAGAAAGATGAAAAGTAGATTAAACCCCCCACTTTCCACAACCCATCCACACGAAATCTGCAGTACAAATAAATTATATATTTAAGTTAAGTTTATGCTGCAAAGTAAACATATCTTAGTTGACCTCGGCATTTACCTTTACCGATAAACTGATATTCTAATACATCACGAACGGTGTTATATGTTCTGATATTCTAATATATACGCTTTGTCCGTGCCGTGAATGCATTTTATTAGAGAAAATTACAATTTTAATGGTTCATGCAAATACAAATATTTTATTTTAATTATTAATGTATTATTACAACGATTCAATATGATACATATGGGGAGTTATATTTTTGAATACAAATTAAATGAATCAATTAAAAAGATATACAGAAAAAATCTATTTATCGAAAAAAATATTAAGGTGCTACCAGGATTCGAACTTGGTGTTTTTCCTAATTGGGAAAACGTACTATCATTCCATTACATAAATCAATTATGTTAACGAAAAATTTGGAACTTATGTTCGGTGTATTTTTAAAATTGATACATCTATTTTTCCATTTTTAAAAAGCAAATTCACAAGAAAAATGTGTTTTTATTTAAAAAAAAAGTTATATTTTGTTCGCCTGGTTAAACAAAGCAACTACTCAAACTCGATTGTTCAGAAATAAATAAACAATAAAATATAGAATGCTTAGAACGCCTTAGACAGAAATACGAAGTATTGCTTTGATTTTGGAACAATTAACGTTTCAAATATATAGTCCACGATCTATCTGAGACACATCCTCCATTTTTTTAGACATCACTCATAGAGAGGATGATAACCTGGAGAAGCTAGTGGATTGGAAAGATTGAAGGTCAGAGAGAAAGAGGACGATGGATTGGCCAGATAAATGACGCTGCTGGCTCTCCGAAAGTTGGGGACAAGGACATCAGCAGATCATAATCTTCAGTAATGAGGGAACCAATCGGATAAGAAGATAATATAAAAACGTATTGGAAATATCAGTATTGAAATTTATTTATTTATTCATACATTATTATACATAGTTCTATTAATAACACCAGTCTCACAGGGCTATACCCATGCTGAGGCATACGTTTTACACTTTTTTTATGTAGTTTTTACTAGTCTACAAATAGCTTAAAAATCTACGTAACTGATAGATACATACCGACCTTAACTAAAATATCTCCAAGATGAAATATTAAAATCTCATATGAGTGTCTGAGCAGTATGAAGACAGTGTTATAAGTATATCCTTATATCAGTTTTTATTTTATTTTGACTGAATGAATTTAAAATTATAAACGATATACTCAAAATCGATTAGTAAATTTCGATTTTGAAAGATCGTTAATACATTTCTTTTTCACTGGCAACCCTCACATAATCATGTGTTCATTATTTACGCCAAAAGAGTTCATATTTATGTATGACTCGTCGGCATCTTCTTGACGCGAGACAAATCTAAACAAATTAACAAAATGTTAAAAATAAATAGATAAACCGCTATTCGTAAGACATTATTTCATTTTTTGAAGCTTATAAAACGCTTTGTATTAACAGGCAATTTTCATTAATATATTGTATTTATTCACGCTTTAGAGCATTAACTACTATGCAAAACTATGTTTTGTATCAAAGACGTAATAATTTAATAATTGTTTTTTGTTTTCATTATGCCTATCGAGCAGCTTCAATACAATGCAAAAATATGTCGTTATTCGACTTTTCCGAGAAAAATTCCAATAAAATATATCTTCACACATACTTTGGCTACAATATAAATTAAAATTGTACTAATTTATAAAATAAGTTACAAAATTCGTAAATTAGATGCTTTTACGCGAATCTAAAGAGAAAACAACGTTTCATAAGTTATCAAGTTATCGCAGTTTAATATTTCGTATATATTTAACACCATTAGCAAAATACTACTCAATTATGAAACAAACAGCGACGTGGTATATTTAAATTGATCACATTAAACAAAACCAGAAAACGAAGGTGATAGTATGCATGTGCTTTAAGTGATCTCAAACATATTTAGAAATATATATATTATAAAAATAATCGTTTTATGGAGAATATGAAATGATTTAAAAAAAGTTAAATAATAACAAAATTGGTTAGTGTAACGAATTGACTGAGAAAATTTCGTTAATATTTTTCATAAATAGTTTCTCGTAGGAATTTCATTATTTCATTTTTGATTGATAAATTCAAATATATACTATTGAGTTCCACATATATTATGATGAAAGTTCGAGAAATTACTGTTTAATTATACCTTATTACGAATTTGAGAAAACCAACAATTCTACCCTCCTTCTTTCTATTGAAATCTTTCTCTCCAGCAATGTTTACTAAAAAATAACGCAGTTTAATGTGTATTTGAAATTGTTAATAAATTAACTATTGCATGCTTCGCCTTAAAAGATAAATGTCATTTACTAAATATCAAAATGCAAAAAGTTAAAGCTAGATCTTTTTTCCCACCATTCCGGATTGTCTAAAATACACGAGAATTTAGCCAACTTCATGCTATACCTTATAAACATACAAATGCGAATTTATTAATCGGTTAGGTGTGCAAAACTTAGAGTCAGACAGAAAAGAGAGGAGTACCCACGTGCGTACAACAATAGACTCTTGCACAACGCCGGGACTCAGCGCCCAGACGGCATAGCGCACTTCCGTCGGCGCGCAGTAAATAAATCTGTCATAATTAAATCGCAGCGCGTCTTATTTTCTCTTCGCGGGTGTTGATTCTCCGCCGGAGCCATTTGCATTCGGGCACGGAACAGTAAACTATATCCGTCTGGCATCGGCAGCCCGCCTCTCACCATAGTCGTGTGCATGCGGAGCGGACAGGGCTACACGCCGCGCGACGAGCCGACGCGCGAAATTCCTACACCCCGCCATCGCGGCTCCATTGTTTCACGTGAAAAAAGTGTTGCCATTACAGAAAATTATTTGAAAAATGGCGAAAACAACGTGAATTTGACGAGTGCGATTGTGCGTATATGTTATATACATCATTATGATAAATAATTTCATCATATTATATTGATAACGATGTACACATTTTTTGGAATAAAAAGGATAATGTGATATGTGATGAATACAATTTAAAAAAAATTGTTTCTACCATAAATATTAAAATAATTATTTAATTTGAAAATAAACATTTCACGATTTTCAGTGATGTGTTTACAGAAATGTCAAGAAAGCAAAAATTTCAATGAAGAGTATTTATTTATAAAATAAACAATAAATTCTAGATGCTTGTAATCAATTGTTAAATATATTTTTGATTGAAAATAAACTATTAGAAATTTGCGAGGATAAATTCATGCGATCGTGTGACATTTATTAATTTTTTAAGATTAATATACGAATTTAAATATAATTTTTAAATACTTATAACAGAAAGTAGCTTCCTACAGAGGTAATAAACATGTGAAGTTTTTTGTAACATTTTATATCTGATTGATTGAACTCTTTTAAACATGAATTTAAAGTTAAATAATGAAGACAACGAGGCACCTGAAGTATTGGACCCAGAGCCATACACGTCGGCCGTAAGTAGAACCTACCTAAACAAATAATTATTTATTTTATTATAGCATATTTGAGAAATAATGAGATATTATTCATGTTACGTTCTGATGTGGGAAAAACATCTAGTGTTGAAGTCATTGATGTCCCTCCTCCTATGGGTTCGTACCGGTTTGTGTGAACTGGTTGTAAATATTATAATAGCTGTTTATTGCTATTGTTAAAAATTGTTATTTATTTTGATAGGCTTAACATTAAATAAATTAAAATATTTAAAATCATTGTATCTGAAAACGTTATAATCTATGCAATTCTCTTTAAGTCTCTCTCAAGGCTTTCAAGATTATTATTATATACTTAATACAGTAAGGAATAATAACTAAAAATATATTCATGTGGGAGAGTGCATACTAGTGATTACCCAGATTATTTTTTACAAACCAGTTGATCATTTTCTTTAGGGACATCACAGGCTTAAGTAGTCGGATATAAATAATACATACATATTTTTCATAGATATTTTCAATACACATAAATATTTTTATTATGAAAGTGGTTTAAGTCAAGAAATTGAAAAAAATGAGTTTATCAATTATTTCGGGTCACATTGTTTTAAATGAATATAATATGATGCAAATTGTAACAATTGTGAACAATTTGAAGCGTTATATTCAGTGTATTGTTACGACGTTCAACAGTATTCCACTAGTGTTTATTTTGATATTAGAGCGAGTCATTTTTTCATACATATTTTTTTTTAAACGAGAACACATTATTTGTGAGGTTATTTACGAGGCTGACTTAGTGTAATTGGTAAGCGCACTTCCCCGGATAGTACGAGATTTTGGTTCGGATTCCGGTGGGAGCTAAAATATTTTTTCAATAAATTGAGTTTGTCTGTATATCTTTCTAATTGATGCATTTAATTTGTATTAATTTTTTTTTAACTTTTTTACGTGCAAAATTTATCTGTCGAAATAAATTATAAATCTAGTAGAAAAAATAAATTTTGAAATATTGTGCAATGTAAAAATATTTTCTAATCAATTCAAACGCAAACCTTTAAATATCGCGAAACGAAAGAAACATGACCTAGACCACTTTCATAATAATGAGCACATATGTTTTTACAAACGGTTATAAAAACTTACTAATTATTATTAGATATAATCAAACAGATAATAATAATTTTCGTCTGTATATGAAAGTTGTAAAAATATTATTAATATCAACTTATATCAAACTATACTTAAACTTTTTCATGTAATTTTGTTAGTAATTAAATGAAAATATCTATGAATTTTTTTAAACGTTTAATTGGCTAATTCAGAACAGTTGACTGCAATAGAGATCGGTCGATAATATTTGTTTAAAATCTTTTAATATAATTTAAAATATTATAATCGTATTAAATGTGTAAAAGTACAATATTATAAATGATTGCATGCGCAAAGTTAAGACAACCTTAAAGGGATTATCTTCAGAATTTCTCAATATCTTTCACCAATCAATTTTACAAAAATAACCCACATCAAAATGTATTTTTACCAAAATTTATTTTGTAAAGAAATAAAATACCTCAATCTATTGTATTCTGAGGAAATTTGTAAATGGGAATTGATTTAAAATCAATTAATAATGATTAATATAATCCTTAGAAAAGAGATACAATCAAAGAGATTAATAAATCACACTGATTTACTGTAACACAAATCAATTTATTTTGATAATGTAACTGTCTGTATGGTACCTGATAGTGTTACTGTCTCTGTAGACTCGATTGATAAATGCGACAATTAAAACCAATGGGTTTAATCAATAACTGTTTTCAGCAAACATTTAATATTATTTACAATTACTGTGAGTTAGTAGCAAATAGGAAAATCACATCCATATTAATTGGCTCTTCTATGCCGTGTCTTTTTCACCTTGAGTCTGCAACTCTAATCATTCTGATACACTTTATTGGTAACATTCAAATCTTTAAGATCGCGACTGACCGAAGATATCTAAGCTGCTCGCGGTATCGAAGCTCGTGGTTTTATAAAACAAATGATTTTCATCCCTTCCATACCATCCGAGTCGGTCTTCTTTTATTTTATCAGAAATTGGGGCCACCCTAAAAGAACCACACTGAAATATTATGTTATATATCACGTATTTTAATATAATTTCTTAGTTTCGTTTCGTGAAAAATTACTTAGTTTCGTGAAAAATTACAATATTTTTTCTTTTTCATAGCGTCAAGCATTATATGTCGGCGATGGTAATCAAAATAGAGATATCTGTTGAATACATGATAGTTATTTACCAAAATGTCGACAAAGTAAATGTTTCACAATTTAATAAAATTATTAAGGAGAACACATTCTCATTGTGAAGATAATTATTCAGAACAGAAGGTCTGTGATGTTTTAAATACTAATTTAATGTAATAATTTGATATAGGTATTTGAGATTCCGTAAAAACAATGTAGGTGACTTTTAAATAATGGAAAGACAGATGTATTAATTTGAAAAAGTGTATAAGGGTTCGAAAATTTGTCATGAAAAATACTGGCGCTATAACACAATTGGTAGTGTACTTCCCCAGATTGGTAATAGAGGTCCAGGTTCTTATCCCGGTAGCGCAAAAACAATATTTTTCGACAAAATTGATTTTATATGTATATATTTATAATTAATGCATTAAATTAGTATTTATTAAAATTGATTAATTAATTTAATTTTTCTATCGGATTTTATTCAAAGGTATTTGAAATCCTCCGTAATGTAAAGTGGATTGCTTTTAAAAATCGAATAATAGGTGTATCAATTTGAAATATTACAGAATATAACTTTAAAATTTGTCGATAATGTATTCGGTTGCTACAGCGAAATCGGAGAACACGCTTCCCCGGATAGGAAGAGGTCCAGGTTCGAATCCCGGTAGCAAGTAAATATTTTTTCGATGTATAGATTTTTTCTATATATCTTTCTAATTGATTTATTTAATTTGTATTATTAAACATAATATAGTCTATTTTCCGTCTCATTCACCACCAGGTTGGTATTTTTTCTGTTAATTTAGAACCGTTCACTGTCCCCGGTTCTTAAAATTTATTCAGAAAATAATAAGTACAATAAAAGTACAAAAAGAAATTAACAACAAATAAAGAAATAAACACAGAAAATAACAACAGATAATTAAAACAGTGGTATAAAATATTAATCGCATAAATTCTACAAGCACAGGATGAATGTTATGTTCCAGGCCGATGTTGTTTTTAAATAACGAGTAAATGAAATACATTTTTTTAATTTCGTTTTTATTTCTCAATTATTTAGTTTATTACAATTATATATAGAGTATGATATTGGGAGCGGCATAAATGCGCGCTTTTCTAAAAATTTTTTTATAACATTCTCGCACACTTCGCGTGTTATTTCAGCAATTTCATTTCTAATATTGTCCTGTAACACCGGAATTATTGTTGGCTTATTGGCGTAAACCTTTTCTTTCAAGTACCCCCACAGAAAATAGTTAGAAGCTTTTAAATCAGGTGATGGAGGATGCCAGTCGATATAATTACTTTTTCACAGTATGCAGCCGGGAAAAAGTTCTCGCAAAAGTTCAAATGTAGGTCAGGCTGTGTGAGAGGTGGCATCGTCCCATTGAAACCATATGTATTGCAGGCTTAATCGATCCAATTCGGCTACCAAGGACTTTTCCAATATGTGACGATTGCATCACTATTAATGATTAACGCATTGCCTCTTGCACCCTGAAAGAAGTAGACACATACCTCACATGGCGCACCATACAGTCATTAGGAGTGGGTGTAAACATCAATGGTGTATCAATCGAAGATTTTCAGTGCCCCAATAATGGCTGTTTTGTCTATTAACAAAACCCGCCAAGTCGAAATGAGCTTCGTCGCTCATGATATATTTTTTCCAAAAGACGAATGATTATTTAGATAAAATGTTTCAATAACTTTAAGATGTTGAGGTATTAAATGCTTTTTAATAAATTGTAATTAACTACTCTTTAGAACTACTAATTGCGATTTTACAAATATTTGTCAAACCAAAATGACCGCCAAACAAAATCGACCTGGAACATAATATTCACTCTGTATCTAAAAGCGTCCGAGGAACAGTGATGATAATTAAATAAAATGAAAAAGGGAACAAAACAGGGTACTACGGTAATGGAAGCCAGGACTGACAGATATTCAGGCGGGTTCAGGAAAACAATCTATGTGAGGGAGGGCAGATAGCTCTCTCCTTGAGATTTCACCAGCTCATCTCAGCTACATACGACTTCTTTCTTTTTCTTCTTTTCTTTCTTTTTTTTCTTTATACTCGTTCAACACTCTGTCTCATTATTTTATCTAGCGGTGTTTTATAAAACTTACCATTTGTATTTATTGAAATCCTGTTATCACACAAGATTCCACACTAAAACCACCAATTAAACCTTACTGTGTCGGATAAATACACACAAGACCGGTGCACACAAAGTAATAGAATATTAGGTAAATTAATATACGTTACCTCACGACGGATTATATTCAGTTAGGTTAGATAAGGTTAGACTATTTAATACTCACAGGAGCAGAGAAATAAATTGACTGTGTACATTTATTTATCTTTTGAGCAATTGCCATCTGTAGACTAGTCTTGTATGTAGTTGTCACGGAAACATGAATGTACTACATATTATCATATACTTTGAAATATTTGCTGTCATAATATTTATTCATACGTTTATTGTGGCATTCTGAATATTATTGAGGTGTGACCTGGCAGTCTATCTTCCACCGGCCAGATCAGCAGAGAAAACATGAAATGTGGGTACGGATCTCGGAACTCACCTTGCCGACGACTTTTCTCTTTACTTGTAATAAATTTATAACAACTTGTGTAATTCAGATGGACAGGAATCTACTCTACATTATTCAAGTGGTTTATTACAAGGAATATAGCGATCATTACAGATGCAAACTAGAGTAATCTTAATCAAATATAGTCTGTGAAGAATGTTTAAAGTTGAAAATATAGAACCACCATCACGGTAGGTTCACTAACCAGCGCAGACAGAAAAAATGGAACAATAATAATACATAACCTTGGGTTTGGGACGCGCTCCTCCATGTTTCGAACTCGTTATTTATAATTCTTTGTTGCCACATACTGATTTGGAATTAATTGGCTTATAGGCTCGGGTCATCCGCTACCCTTATCCGTAGATAGTGGCCAATGATCGGACATCCATTCACAAGCCGTTTGCGACATCGTCCATCATTAATTCCGGAGTTCTTCAACCCGCACCCAAGGGGGAAATAAAATATTTTTGCAGAAGATATGAATACAATGCAAATTAGGATTTATCACAAGATTAGTAGAAATTGATGCACTAGTATTTGTGACTATTTTTCTTATCCAGTATCCCATTATGGATTTATTAAATTACGAGTTTAAATTAACTCGTGCGACGGCCGGCAGAGCAGCCGCCATGTTGTAGCTGGCCGTTAACAAGTAAATGCTGCCGAAAGCACTGTGGGCGCCGCGCGATGCGTTTGCAATCCGGTTCCTGATCGTAGATAATTGCCGTCATTCAAAAATTTAATACCAACTGAATTATTTAAATGATTTCAATAATTTTTATTTATTTTATTTGTAACTATATAATACATATAAAAATTTGTTTGGACTGTGCCCGTCTCACTAGAGAAATTCTGTGAGTTCTAACGTGTTTATAACGTTGCAATATATAAATATAAGTATTAATAAAAATATTTTATTAAAAAGGTACTGATAAAGAACGATCTAAACAATAATTAGTTTTCAACAACTACTCCAAATTTATGGACATCTTTGACCGTTACATTACATCTAGCATAAATCATCACAGACTGTCAAATTGTCAGAAGACACAGAAAATTATAAATTAGTACCGCACATCCAACATAATATATTGTGTAATCAATTGTCCACCTATGCTAAAGCGATAAAACAATTTTAGAAATACCGTTTAATAAGTCGTCATATGAAATCTGCCAAAACTATCAATATAAATATAAAATACATCTTGTTTCGTTTCAAAATCCGGATTAGTTTATTTGTCCGGGATGCATTAACTCGCTAAATATTTTTATCCGTCCTAAGACGGTCTTGGTCAGTTAATGTGTTTTTTAATTTTTTTTTATACCAAACCTAATTTGTAAAAGCCCATAAGGGCGTTAATAAATAAATAAATAATATTAAGCAAGTTGTTGGGTATGGAATCACGGACTCTCACTGAAACATTGTTCAATTGAGATGTCAACATGCTTTTTTTGTGGATCGAGTGTGGAAGTGTCGCTGTGCGTAAAAATCTGGACCATGAAAAAAATAGGTTTTCTCCAGCATCCATGAAATGCAGTGATATCTCCGTTCTTCACTACCAAAGTGCGAGTCAAATGGAGATGAAAATTGTCGTCCAGCCCAGGACTTAAATCAAGGTAGGCCAGATCCATCTGCTATTATTCCTTTCTGAATCCAATTCGAGTTGCGTCAACTAAATAATAATTTTAATTGATACAGTCCGCGAGATCTTTTCCCACTAGTTAATATTATTAAAATTTTCGAAATAGATCACGATAAAATGAAGGTGTAAAATCCAAAAACAAACTTTGTTTTTTTTGGCAGTAGAAATGAAGTCTCTTTTTATGCGGTGTTGAAGTTATGCCGTTTACATTTCAAGAAGTTTTTTTTAAAATAACTATTTTATACTAATTTAAAATTTTGAAAGAGTCAAAAATTCGGAGAATTTTACCTGTATATGTAAACACAGTCTGCACCAGTACAATTCAGCCTAAACCAAGTGAAATTGGGCATGTCTGGACGCATTTCCCCCCTCCATTGTTTTCAGAAATTATCATTGAGCATAATGTAGAGGATAATGTCATGAATGACAGTGATATCATTGGTATAACTCTCGATACCGTCGAAGAAAAAAAAAACGAAAATCAATCGGAAGGAAATGAAACTTCAGTCACCCTCACTGCAAGTGTAATTCGAGGTCTTCAACTTTGCAGTAAATTGGCAAACCATAATTCTGAACGAGCATTCAAGTTTCAACGCGAACTTCAGAATTGCATTTCCGGATAGCAGGAATTGTACAAAAAATTAGCAAAGTCATCGCAAAGTTCAATCACTGATTATATTGTCAAAAGGGAAAAATCTGTTGATCCGAAGTTGAGGCTAATTTTATTTGTGAAGAATCATTATCTTCGAGACATAGATCTGATCTAGATCTGACTGTCTCTTCTAGTGATAAAAGTGATTGAGAACCAGTTCGCAAATTATGCCCAACATTGTCTTATAGCGATGATAATTCTTAAGAAAAAAATATGCAAAAAAGATAATTTTTTTTTTATAAAATTTTTATACACATTTGGCAGGAATGTGTTAAGATTATATTTTTATGAAATATAATAAACTTTTTTATGCATTTTTCGATATATTTTAACTTATTGAATTAGTCTTATGCGATTTTAGAAGATTATGGAACGTATCATAAAAAGATACCTGATTGTAATTCATTTTTTCATTTGAAAAATGTACCCTTAAAACAAATTATCCACCTAATTCATATTTCAAAGGAAATGTAATGCAAGTTTCTTTTCAAATTTGCTTACAAATAGAAAGCGTTAGACACAAAGCTTTTGTTTACCTGCGATAGGTAATACTTTAAAAAACGTAATTTATTCGAAGCAATTTAAATTTAGTCCATAAACGGCGCTAGCTACAGTTATAAGAAGATAAAAATGCAAAATTGGAAAAAATGTACAATTCTTATGCAGTTATGCAAAATTTATTATCAATTTTGATATCTACAGGAGGAATAACATGGACACTAAATATTCATTATTTGATATCATTGTTTCACTAGATTTATTTATAAGTGATGTTAAAACAACATAATTTTTAAGAGTCAAGTTAAAAAAATATGACAAATAAAGGGTCTTTTTGAGGGAATACTGGATCATATAATAATAATATAAATAATGTGTTTATTCTAGCGTGCAATATCCGATTCACCATAAAAAAATATATACAATGTTAAGACATTCAAGTAACAAAATAATATAATATTGGAAAATTTTCGTTTCGTCTCACAGATCCACAATTAATGGAACAATTTTAATTGTTTCCGCCACTGTGACCTTTCAAGATTCTCGATTCTAAGAATTTTCGTAAAACAAGTCGGCCAATTTCATGTCTGGAAAAGTCATGGATAGTGTCTGAGTTAAGATTCTTAACAATTCAGGAAAAAAAGTGATGAGGATTATTTTATTCGAAAATACTAGTCAGATCTGATTGAAAATCAATAATGTTTCAACCAGATACACAAGTAAATCACAAAACTGTAATTTTAATTATTGATGAGCTCAAAATCACGAACCGTGAGTCAATCACTGATATCTTTGAGTCAGACTCACTATCAATGATTGAATATCTGGGAATATCGTGATTCGTGATTAATTTTTTTATTTTATTTATATTTGGTTGTGAACCATGATTCATATCCATGAATCCTAAACACGAAACTAAAATATTCATGAAGGAATGATGTCATAATTTGTGATAAACGCCATCTAGTAAATCCTGCCAAAATGTTTCACGCATTTGACCCGAAATGCTGAGAATTTAACCTGAAAAATAAACTCACATTTTCTTAAGGGTTTTCATTCTCTTCGTGATGATATTAAATTAGATATATATCAATTATATATGCTAGAATATGTTTTTTACGCAAATAAAGTTAGAATTATATAAGTAAACACGCTCAAAATTATGTTTTTATTTATTTATTTCGTGTATTGTGATATCGTGCGGCGCACGCACGCGTATCAGTAATGAAACTGTGATCACAGTCACAGTTTTAAATCACTGATATTATCGAATATCAATCACAATCACACCAGTGAGTCAAGAGTAGCATTTTTTCTCATTACTACTTTTAATGTGACTGTAATGTATTTTTGAAGCTCTATTACATACAAAATTCATATTCGAGTTTATAATATGTGTGATCAGAAATACCTTGCAAACGTTAAAAATTTATCAAAAATTGCTATCGCTAACTTTCGTCGTCGTGATTTTCATATCAAGACATTAAAAAAAAAGTAGAAATTCGTTAACACGATAGATCAACCTGGTTAGGACTTGCATAACACATGCCGCGGACCGGAGTAGCCGATGACAGATCGACCACACCCTCAGTCACCAGAAATATCCGGCTGCAGGATCACGATGACGATTACTCTTGTTAAGAGTAAAACGAAGAATAAGAATATTAAATATTTGGCGGCGAGGTTTTTAAAGACATGCTGGCTCCAAACATTTCTTCTCTAAAATGGCGCGTTCATCCGACCCTTGAAAAAATGTAATTGCCGAACGCTGGATGTAAGGGTGTGTGGGTACTTCCGGTATCCGGTACCCGCTTGTAACAGTCGGTAGGTGTAATATTTTTATGACGCGGTGGTGCTTTCTCTTTGTCAACTGAAATGTAAAGATTTCACCATTGTAAAAAACAGAAAAAATCATTTTGGTGGGCGTTTGTGTAGGAGTTTGAAACTCTCTTTATCGGTTCTACGCCATAATGCTATACTGACGCGATTTTAAACTAACTTAATATAAGAGCAAAACCGAGACTAATAATTATTCTTTAGATCATGAATAATAGCAAAATTATGTGGAAAATAAATCTAATCTTCCTGTGCCCTAAGTAACATAAAATATAACAAAAAGTACAAGAAAAAGCAAAAACAAATATCGTATGAACAAAAAAAAAAAACAACGAACATCACCATGCCGGCAGTGCTGGGGATTGCCTCGGAACAAATAAGCATGGGAATAAAATTAGAGGCAGTGGCACAAGATAGCCGTTTAAGGGCCAGGCATTTAGGGAAAAGAACGGGCCTCAATTACGACTTGAGTTTCGCTAATCACGGGGCAGACCGACAATATTATGCCATTAGGGGCAGAGCTCAGAGACACCGAGTCAATTTAGATCAGCCTCAAACAGTAAACTATATGCATGACATGTTCAAAATTGCACCGTTATATAATATATTTCGTTGGAAGTAAAGAAGAGAGAATGTAATCTACCTTGGTATAATCTTGCCAGATTTACTCTACAACTATATACGAGTACTTGGTATATATTATTTCTGTGATACGTCTATTATTTTCAATGGATAGCTATCATGTTCTTAATGAACAATAATTCCCAGATTAAACATGTTAAATGAAGCCAGGACTCCATTTCTACAACCAGAGTATTTTAATACAACTATTTTTGAAGTAAGTACTCATAACAATTGTCGAAATCATTCTGAAATTTATAAATTAAACATAGGGAAATTACTAATACAATCAATGTGTTTAGATTTAAAAAAAATATTTAGTTAAGTTATTATTCGTATTTTATAAATAGTTTTAATATCTGTATATTAGTATTTTAACAAATTTATTTCAGCTTCATATAACTGTATTTATATGAAACTGCTTTACCTGCATCTATTATATTTTAACAATATTTGAATATGTCCAAGAACACACAATTATTGGATTTTCACCTACAAAGGCACTGTTATTAAACAAATAATAGATATACTTTTGAAATTAGCAAAATTAACTTTGTGGTTAAAATTCATATTTTTATTTGTTAACTTTATTTTATTAACCACTTAATTAAGTTTAAATATATCTACCGGTTTCGAAAAATACCATTTTGATATGTATTCAAACTCAATTAAGTGGTTAATGAAACAATGTTAACAAAAAAAAAAAAATAGATATCTCATAGAGATGAAGCTATTTTTTATTATATTTAATGGAAAGATATGGAAGTGTTTCTACATAGTAACATATATACAACTTCCAAAAATTTGATAGATA
Organism: Eubasilissa regina; assembly: GCA_022840565.1. Classification (NCBI taxonomy): domain Eukaryota; kingdom Metazoa; phylum Arthropoda; class Insecta; order Trichoptera; family Phryganeidae; genus Eubasilissa; species Eubasilissa regina. The sequence continues at coordinate 6,408,300 of JAINEB010000003.1, forward strand.
TGTAGATTGATTAATGGGTGAGAGTGGTGAATGTTATATTTGTATAAAGTGATCACTTAAGCCAGCCGAAGACATGTCGTAAGCCCTGTAATTACTCATACTTTCATATCTTTCTATTAAATGTAATAAAAATAGCTTCGTCTCTATGAGATATCTATTATTTGTTTAATAACAGTGCCTTTGTAGGTGAAAATCTAGTAATTGTGTGCTCTTGGACATGTTCAAATATTGCTAAAAAAACAAGTGTTACATTTTCTCATTTAAAATTATATTTAAAAATAAATTGTTTCCACCATATTAACTTATTTTTCAGCATACATACCATAATATATTCAAAATCTAAAAATGTAAAAGTTAATGGCATCAGGATTTGTATACTCGTTCTTTAGGTGCACAGGAAACTATTAAAAAACCCATCCATTATTTTTAAGTTGTACATACTCGAACGTACTTTTAGATCAGGTCTTTACAAAGATTAGGATTATTTTATATACTTGTGGAAAACCCAGAAAACTTCCAGAAGGGCGACCCAACAGTCGAAATGGCGGGAAATAAAATATAAAGTGATTCAAATCGTTAATCGTCATGTTAAATGGTTTAGAGTTAGAAATCTGAAATCGTGTGAAATCTGTCAAAAAAATTTTATACCTTTAACGAAATGAGTCGTCAATACGCGAATAAGCAGCGTAATTTTCAAAATAGTGAAAATTTCACGGAAAGAAATTATAAAGTTCGAAGTGGTTTTGGTCGATGCTTATTTTTGACAGGATGCTACACGATCCGGAAACGGATGAATTTCCTGGACGCGTAATTTATCTTTATGGAGACATCAATTGGTCGTGATTTAATACTTCTGGACTTCGATCATGTCTACGCTGATGCCCCGGAAACGACCCAAATACTCACCCGAGAAACTATTGGTGAACTATGGTCTCAATTATGCAAAAAATGAATCGAATAACGGTTGAGTTTGGATCACCCGTTACAACAATGCGGGAACGGTACCCGCCTAACTTTTTAGCGGCGGCCGCTAGTCGCTAGCTGCTAGCTGCTAGCCCCTAGCCCCACTCTGACACGATGATGAAGATGAATGGTCATTATTTGGGCAAAGGTGAAATTGGCAACGCAGATAAAACCTTTGGTTTTATTACAAAGAAAAAAAATACAAACATGGAATTTATGAAGTGGCCCTGAAGGGTTGCGAGTGGTCGTTTATTTATAGTAACAAAATTGATAATCAAGAATTATTACTTGTTACATAGGCGCCATGTTCGGTCCCCGGAGAGCGTTAAATAATTTTACTTTTATCAAATGGATTTTGTAAAAGTGTTTTTTTTATCATGTACCAAAAAAGTAATTAACTGGGATGAAAAAATATGGTTTAGGTTCAGACAAGTTCAATTACGGCGGTGTTCAGACGCTGAGCCGATCCAGATGCCAGACGGTTCTACAAAGATTAATTACTTAAAAATCAATCCGTTGAAGAAATAATCTAAGAATCCATTAAAAGTTTAAGTTTACTAAGTAGTCAAACATTTAACAAATTGTGCAAAAACTTAATGAAGTGGTTTTATATATTTCAGGTAACGAGGCGTACGGAAGTAACCACGTTAACATAATCGCTTTTAAAAAAAATACAAAATGTTGTAGTGCATTTATAAAGCTGGAAGTTGGTGATGGTTGTGGATTTCTTGTTTTTTTAAAATATTCAATAAAATAGAGGTCCAATAATTTTGAATCGATAATCGTGAAAAGATGTATGTTAGGCATCAAGTGAAGAGATAGAATTTAATTGATATAATTGATTACGCCAAGCAAATAAAATGGTAATGGGCAGGCCACGTAGCTTAGAGGACGAACAATCGTTGGACGAACGCCGTCATCTAGTAAATAGTGTTTTTTTTAAGGATATAATAAACATATTTTTACATTGTATTATATAGTTACAAATAAATAAATCTTTAAAATGAAATAAAACATATAAAATCAAGGTATTAGCTTTATTGGAAAGATATTATGCTACTAGTGTTACTAGCGGTGCCGCGGCTGGCTCGAATAAAGCACAATCTGGAATTCCAATTTTCGACCACCTTTTGGAGCAGCTGGGGACGTATATCGGGAATAATGCAACAAATGTCGGCTTCCAAGTCATCTATTGTCTCTGGTTTATCGGCGTAAACTAGCGACTTCACTTATCCTCACAGAAAATATTCCAAAGGTGTTAAATCACACAATTTTGGAGGCCAATTCATAGGTCCATTACGCAAAATTATGAGCTCGTCGAATGTTTCCTTCAATAAATTGATTGTGGCGCACTCTGCGTGGCATATTGTGCCATCTTGTTGAAACTACTACTCTTCCACATCAATGCCATTCAATTGGGGAACGAAAAAGTCTGTAACCATGGATCTATCGCTCTCTTCATTGACTGTAACGTTCTGGCAGGCATCATTTTTGAAGAAACAAGAGCTTCTTCGGTGCGTACTGTGGATGCGTATTATCAATTAGAGTATACGTGGTGCGAAAACGATCCATGGTTATTCGAATTACTTGCTCGGATGGACGATTATGTCGACCGTAAAATGGACGTTGCGCACGGTAAGTTTTGTGAACTGAACCACGATTTTCGAAATAAATTTGTAAGCGTTGGTGAAATGGCAAACCAAAGTGAGCACAAATCAGCTATCAGGTGTGAAATTGGCTGTCGCTGGAAAAAGTGTCGCCAATTCGAAAAATAAACCTCTAAAAAAACACCCTTTAGTACCTGAGAGGAATCAAGAGTATAACAGATCATACTAAAACCTGCTGGACTGATGACATCATTTAATTCCACAGACTTATGTGGCAGAAAATAACAATGAACAGAGAAAATTTAAACAGGGGATATTTGGGGAGACCTTCATCTAGCAGCAGACTAATGACTGATGATGACACAGTTGTTATTGCTCATGACAGATGAAACAAATTAGGAGTCAGGGCTTTCGCTTTCACTCTCGGTGATGATGAAAGTATCTAGCAAAGCGCTACGTGAAATGCGATTCCCGTCAGCCTTAAAGATGCCGAGTACCGACGGCACGCAACAATACCAACGCGGCCGAAATCACTCGGACGGGCCGACTCACTATCATCACTCATCATATCGATGCCTTCCAGACAACAGCTTCAGAAGCCGTCTCTAACAATATTCTGCTCCATAGTAGCTCCATTATACATCTCCAAAGTACGATTAAGAAAAAGTACTTACATATAGGTGTTTATGTAAATGCCTTCGGTAGCTGGTTCGCAGGTTTCCAATTAACAATAAGCACACATATGATATATGAAGTGCACTAACTTTTTATTTTTGCTATTTTTCTGGTCCAATGTTGTTGTTCTTTAGCTGGATTGTCTTCTTTAGATTTCGACCGACCGAAGCACGCACTGATGGTTTATTTGGACCGCTGGACTGGTCAAAGCACGGGATGTAATTGAATAACGCCTCTCGGTTACCGTATTCTTAGCTTTCTGAAAAAAAGGCGGCAATACTCACACACACACAAACATACACATTATTATAAATCAAGAAACCCAGTGGTGCAAATCAAAATAACAAGGCGCGTAAACGATATGATTTTTGGTCGTGTGGAACGATGGTTTCGAGTGAGCAGTGGTAAGAAAGATGTACGCCACAAACATTAATGGCACTTAAAAAGGACACATTCGAAAGACTTGGTATTACCACGTAAACTAAATATGTAGGAATATGGAGGATGCAAGCTTTATGTCAGGATAGAATGTTGTGAAGATTATTTTCTATTGTCTCTGAAAAAATGAAAAACAAGATTTTTTATTGTGACTAAAAATTTTTATTTTCAGTAATTGTTATTTTAAGAGCTTTTTTATAAGGTATCACTACACATAGACTAGTTCATTTTACATACATAATATAAAATGCTTTATTACTCGAAATAATAAAAACCAACACAATAAACTCTCAAATACCACGTCTTCCACGAGGGCTTACACTCACAGACATGAGTTTATTTTATTAATATAAAACTTTTTTATTTAAAATATCACAAATTCAATTAAACCTCGCTTGACATTTTATGAACGCTTTGAACGGATAATCCCGGCAGGTAACAAAATTTAAAAAGCCCTACTCTCAAATAACTCGCGTTTAACGTTACCATGAAATAAATTAAGTAAGCTGAGAGATTAAAAATATTTATTTACTTAGGTCCTGGAACCCAGTTCCCGTTTTACTTGAAGACAAGTTTAAGCGGGAGAGCGCACCAAAGACGCACGCTGTAAACTTGTCGCAACGGGGCGGTTACTTACATGTAAAACTTATAATATTATTTATAAAATAAATAATATTAAATTTAAAATGTATTATTAACGTTATAACTCATCAACATCATGGTACTGCAGCCAGTGGTGTCATCTTAAGTGTAAGGCCTGAGTGCACGCTCAAGTCGAGCGTTGCAGCGTGCAGCGTGCATAAGAGAGCATGTTTGTTTGCGTTTGGCGTGGCGTGAGCGTGCAAGTTCAAACCAGTTTGTGTTTTAACAGCGCTTGTAGTAGCGTTTGCAAATAAATATTATGTGAAATTTAGTTAATGCTTAAAATAAGGATATTTCATTTGATATACAGTTAAAGGTCGACACTGAAATCTTCTATTTTCATGAAATTTGAGTTTATTTAACCTTAAACTGTTATATAATGTTGAAAATTCTCCAAACTTTTTCTTTATTTAACAATGATTCTTGGCCATTCTTATTACTCAAATCAAGTTTTAAAAATGAATTTTCTTCCAAATTCATGGCGATTATATCATGAGCCATGATCACACTTCAAATATGACCATCTCTTCTAATGTACGCTCTAATGTCACACGCTTCGAACGCTGTATGCCCCGCAAAAAGCTCATTTGTCATACGGCCCGCACACCACACGCTCCATAGAACGTTTTCACTGAGACTTTAGCCTAATATTATAGTTCCCCACTCCGGCCCATCTCCGCCTATGTGCGCTATAGGACTACCCGTGAAGATTTGGCGTGGTTCCCGGGTGCCTTAGTGGAAGTTGCCCATTACTCCACTAGAGGACGACTGCTGTCCACATTACACGTTCACAGTTTTTGTTACTGAAATATTAAATTAAGAACAATATTTTAGAAAAACTTGACCAGTGTTCAGAGCATTGTTGGGGTTGAGATTATAGTGGATAATATTTTTGAAAAGGTTGCCTTTTTAATTTTAAAATAATACATTTGTTTTCTCTCTGTTTTAATTATTAATTGTACACTTAAGACTTAAATGACCATGTTTTATAAAATATACAAGATACCAGATGCAAGAGATAACCTAAGCACATTCAGATGCGGAAAGCAAATTGAAACTGAAGAATATTTATCATTCAAACTCTGTTGGAAAATGACTTCTATGGCCATAGATGCTTATAAAGTTTGACAAGTAACTGGACACAAAATGAGTATGCTAAATCAATTTAATAAATGTGGATTAAGTTTTTGTTACTGATTTTTGTTTTTTTTTTCTAACTTGTTAGATTTTGGCAACCGGTGAAATCAGCCGGATACTTCAACAAGATTCCTTCATTCTCTGTGGTAATACATCTTTGAGATTTCGTAACAGGGTAGGTTTTTATGAGGTAGGGTTATTAACCCTACATCTAGCCCGTAACCTTTTTCCTTCTAAAATATTTCTTTCCCCCAGCCAGATTGCTCGCAATTTTAGAGACGGAGACTCTCAAAAATGTACCTATTTCCTGTCTGCTGTGACATAAAAGCAACATCCTCCAAGGTTTGCGGACGCGTACGCAAGAAAACTGAGGATTTGATGGTTTAGTATTTCGTAGTATTTTATAGATGTATGTCCTCCCAGCAAGAGCATCTTCCACCGCGGCGTACCAACTGTATAATTCGCATCCAGATAAAGAATTAAGATGTGTGTGAGTAAACAATGTACTTACATGTAAACACTCGATTTGTTCGAATTATTCAAGTATATCATCAATACATATTCTTCTAATATATTCACTCTATTCATAACCTACTTCAATAGTACGTTTATTGCAAAAATATGTATTATATATTTTTAATAAAGATATTATTATTATTATGACTTTTAATAATATTAACAGTAAACTACTCTCTTATTGACCTTTGAAGTTAGCACAGAGGCTTGCCAAGGTGCTGCCTTATCTAATAGCTAGAGAGAACACTAATATATTTCGACTATGAATCTTGGAAGGACAATGAACGGTACAAATATCATAATTAAGTATATTATTGATATAATCTGCCTTAACTTTGTAGAGTTTCATTATAATGAAACTCTACAATATATATATATATATATATATATATATATATATATATATATATATATATATATATATATATATATATAATAGGCGTATGCATTAATTCATGCGTTTTTTTTTCGAAAATTAAGGCTTTATTGTGAAAAAATGGTTATACACTCAATGATCAAAGTATTGTCCATCGGAAGCTACAACATTTGCCCATCTTTCTGGCAGTTTGTGGATTCCATCCCAAAAGAACTTCTCCGGCTTGGTGGTGAAGAACGAATCAAGCCAATTTTTGATACCCTGTTCTGAAGTGAAGCGTATTCCGGTGAGGGCATTCTGCATTGATCTGAACAAGTAATAATCAGAAGGGGCTATGTCTGGGCTATAAGGCGGGTGAGGTAGAACTTCCCACCCACTGTTCTCCAAATAGTTTTGAACCGGTCTTGAAACATGTGGCCGAGCGTTGTCATGATGGAAAATTATGGATTCGTGTCTGGTTGCATATTCTGGTCGTTTTTCCGCAATCACTCTCTTCAAACGAATTAATTGTGTTCGGTAGAGGTCCCCTTTGATCGTCTGACCCGATTTCAACAGCTCATAATACAACACACCCTTCTGATCCCACCAAACACAGAGCATGTCTTCTAAGTTGAAATCGCCACTTCTAAACCGTGCAAACCACTTCTGGCACGTTCTTTCAGCTAGAGCATGGTTACCATAAACCTCTACTAAAATACGATGACTTTCGGTAGTACTTTTCTTCATGTTAAAGTAATGAAAAAGAACTCCCCGCAAAAACACTTTTTCTGGCACAAAGTTCGACATGTTCAAATGAATAGAAAAAAATGTTGTTTACACTTCAATCAAATGACATATACTGAAGAAGACGCGCAATGACAGTAGCTTTCAAATGAATATAGTCACGGATGAACACGGCGCGAAATAATACTAGTAACGCCCTCTCTTAGAAAACCGCATGAATTAATGCATACTCCCAATACATATATATATATATATATATTGTATTATATAATATAATTATTTTCATCCGTGTCGCACAGAAACGCAAAATAAACTATATTGGCAGTTATTCGTGTTAAATTCGATAGCGTGAAAGTGTGCGGTTATCGCGTCAAATAAAGTAATTTATTTTGCTCTCTTATTTTAATTGATTTTTAATATATTATAAATTACAGTTAAATAAATTATTATTTCTCGAATGATTTCACGTCATTATTGATGAGTTATTTCTAGTTATATAGGTAATATTAACATTAATGAAATTTCACTTCCATGTATAGATTAATTAATAAATAAGAAAATATTTGTAATATATTGGAAAATGAATTTTTTTGTTGATATACTTTTATATTTGCTAAAAAATCATTAATATCTGTAATGATAATAACCATATATATATATTTGATTAACCTAACTTAACTTCACAATTTAATGAATACGCCAAGACTATAATCGAAATAGAAATGAATTTAATAATTTTTACAATATCTTGTGACCGAGGGACGGAAAGTGGAGTTATGTACAATTACTAACCGAGGGTGCAACAAAAAGTGACTTCCAAAGAGATAGGTAGCAAAGCTAACTACTAAACCGAGCACAGCGTTAAATATAAATAGTGTTCTGATCTAACGGTAAATTGGTATAATCATCAGATTTTTATTCAAATTGTTTAAGAAAATTATTATAAAGATGTTTGTGTCAATTGAAGCGTATATAAGATTAATTCTGCAGTTGGAAGGGAAATCTTCTTATGTTGAAATTGAGATATTGGTCGATAGAATGTGTATATTTCAATTTTCAAAATTATCTGATTTAGAAGCTTATATTCCTTCAATGTAGAATATAACAGAGAAGAACGAGAGAACTCGTCTTGAGAACTGTTGGTATCACCAGAAGTGGTGCGGTGCGGTGACGCAATGTATCGCTCCTAAGTGTGCAATCTCGCTGAATGAGGCTTAACGTTTTATGTGCGTTGAAATGTCAGTAAGCTTCACTTCACTTAATCTTAAGCTTGTGATTAAGCGGAAATGAAGGAAATGAAATTGAGAAAATAGGAATTTTCTTGACACTAGATAACAACAAATAAGAATGGATAGTTTGATTGAATTATCATTATTTTCATTATCATCAGCTTTTGTCAATCCACTGTTGGATGAAGGCTTGAAAGACTACTACTTTTTACGGTCCTTCGTCAATTGTTAATTTAGAGCAGCCATACTCAACCAGCGGCCCACCAAGCTTTTATGTGCGGCCCGAAACACATTTATTATCAAGAACGTGATTTTTAAAATTCTGGCATTCTAAGTTTTTAATATCTTGAGATACGCACGAATAATCGTCGTTCGTTGCCAACTGACTGGAACTGACGCCGGCGGCACTTACCTACCCTTCCCGGGTATACAGATATGACGAAAAAAAAATTCATATAGGGAAATACGCTGTTGTTAATCATTTTGTTTTAGTTTAAAAAAATATATAATGTTGCGGCTTACCTGACATGTGGTATGTGTCCCGAAAAAAAAGGTTTAGTATGGCTGATCTGGACTTTGGACGTAATTTTTTTTATTTTATTTTATATTATGCAGAACATTAAGTTCATTAAAAACATTAAGAACATTAAAAGTTTAATGATACAACATAGGTTATAATAAATGAGCGACATTATAAATATGGTTATTAAACCTTTTAAAAATGCTTATCTCATGCATTTACAATGGTGACCCGTCAGATGGACCCGCGACTAAAGCACCCCCGACATGTGCGCCCCCGACATATGTGCCCCCGACATATGTGCCCCCGACATATGCGCCCCCGACATATGTGCCCGACAAAATTATAAATTTTTGAATCCCACGGAGAATGGTGAATCTCAATGAAATAATATTTTTATTAATCTTTCGTGTACATACATAAAGCACTCGCAAAAGTATTATTTGAATAATTTCTCTAGTGAGACAGAGATTTTAGATGAAACGAAGACGAAGGCGGGCAAATCAGTATATTTTAACTAACTAAATAACTATCTAAGTAACTTACCATCACGTCGTTTCCCCGCGGGAATAGGCACAGAGAGCAAAGAGCGTCACACTCTTCTGTCCTAACGCGCAATTCTCGCCTTATCCACATTCATACATCTTCTGATATAAACTCGCCGATTATTGAAGCGACCATTCTCCAGTTTACCTGATACTATCGGTTAGGTTAGGTAGGTTTTAATTAAAGTTTGTTAGGTTTAAAAAAAGTTTATCTATGCATTTGTTTATTTGTTTGCCTGTTTGTTTGTCTATTTATTTGTTTGTTTATAAGAAAAAGTGTTGTGTAAACGTTTTTTGTAACTTTGTAATAAATTGTAGAACATGTCCAACTTATTTACCGTGTTAATGTCATTATACTATATACATATTCGTGAAATCGGATTAGAGAACGCAACATGCTTCCTTAATGATCTGGAACTTGGCGTGAAGCTTAACTGCAGAGATTAATGTGCTATTGACTAGATTATTACCTAGTCGTGCCTCATGTTTAGACATTTTAGTCTATATCTTCGCTATAGGTTTCAACATTTCTCTTTTAACCTACTCTCATTAAGATTATTTATTGTCTCACAGATACCATTATGTTTGCGTCTTGTGAAATATGGCCCGCCCGTTGCCATTTACGATTTTTAGTAGCGGCAATGGCATCCTTTATCTTGGTCTAATCTCTAACTTATAAAATCTTTCATACTGCGCTGTGTCGTCATACTACTTTGTTTGGTAAATCGGTTAGTACATTTTTGATGTGATTAAGGTGGCTTGAACACGTCTATCGGATACCAGAGGAACGATCATTAAGATGATCCATCTTCGCAACTATGGAGGGTCACCTCAGATTACCCTGGGTTAAATATAAATAAATACTGGGTCTTTATTGGTCAGTCAGATGAGGAAGATGGAACCGCCTTTGCGCATCCGACCTTCCGAAAAAGAGATGAAAATGAATAAGTGAACTTTAAAACAGTCCTAGGTTTCAACCCAGAATATTCTACGTCTTAGCCATCATTTATAAGATAAAATACCAACTCCATTACTATTTTGATAAACGAATACAAATGTAATATAAAAAGTACAGAGATATTCATTTTTATTTATATTTTCATGTGAAAATGAAATTAAGAAATATTTCCTCTTATCCTAATACTTTCCCGCCTTTTCGACACGCTCGTAGATCATTTCCCGCCAAGCTAGTGAAGCCTTATCATCTGAAAATTGCGTTGTATATTAATGAGAATGAAATAAAGAGATAAATTGCTACTCTTGACCCAACGTCTGATTGCCATTCGTTGATATGTGTGATTGGTATTAGTTGATATGTGTGATTGGTATTAGTTGATACGTGTGATTGGTATTAGTTGATATGTGTGATTGGTATTAGTTGATACGTGTGATTGGTATTAGTTGATATGTGTGATTGAGAACCGTAACTGAATTAACCGATAATATCACAACACACAAAAAAATAAACATTGTGTTGATGCTTAAGTTGCATTTTTTACTCTTCTCATTAGCATTAATTAGTTTTATATTTGTATGTTATTTACTTATTTTACTCTTCATATTTATACATTATTTACTTATTTACTCTTACTTTATTTAGTTTTTAAATTTTTTTCAATGGAATATTGTATTTTCTCTAAGTTTTATATTATATTTATATGCTATTAATTGCATCTTGTTTTAATCTTTATATAATATTTTTTTACTTTTTATATACATTGAACATTGTATTTATATACTATCTAAATGCATTTGTATTTACTATTTATACATATATTTTATATGCTATCTATATATAATATATATTTTTCTACATTGAACAATGCATTTACTTACTTTAAGTATTACAATGTATTTATATGCTATCTAATCGCATCTTGATTTACTCTTTACATATATTTATTTGCACTTTGCTTATTACTACACTTTGCTTTTTACTGTACCGGAAAGGCACTGTCTGCTATAATACAGTAAAATACTAGTGTGGCAGGCAGGGTTTCGAAATATATGTTTTACATTGCTGCAATTTTATCTGATTATAACAAGATAATAACACACTGTACTATACTATGAATTAAAAAATAAAATATTATTATTATAAGTATGTATCGTTTTTTTTAAATATACAAAATACAAAAATGAATCATTAGTATATTCTTCAGCAGATTGACTCCCTATGTTCTGGCAGTTTTTCGATTCCATTGCCTGAATGAATCAGTGGTTTGAAAGTGAAGAAGCCGTCGAACCAATTTCGTCATTATTCGTAAAGTTCAGAGTTCGTCAAGTGCAGAGATGGAATAGGGAATAGGAAAATAGGGAAAAAACCATGGAAGTGATGGTTATATTCCTCGGAAGCATTTCATAGTAGTATTGGTAGTATTGATCAATTCATGCCGCAACTCCTCAGTTAAACTCTAACAAAAGGAAATGTCAGAAATATTAGTTTTTTTTACTTGATAATTTTTCGTATTGATATGATTTTGTATATTTAATCATCAATATCATTATTTTTGACTCCATTATCACAATTATTTAATTATATATCAACAATTAACATAAAATCGCGATGAATTGAAAATTCATGATGTATTCAATAAAACAATAATATGTCTTTAAAACGATAAAACAAATTTATTTAAAAGTATTAACACGGCGTTAACCTGACAGCGCTCAATTTTACTAACACATAATTAAATTCTTCCTTCGCATAAAAAGGACATTGATAAATAACTTGGATGAATCACTATGAAGAGGTACACGGAAAAAATATGCTCATCACCGAGACTCGAGTTCAGAACTTTATTATACCGGTATATTAGCTTAAACATATAAAGCAATAGTGACACTATATATGTCTCACTAATAAGATAAGGTATATAGATGAAATCACTATTGCCCAATCTTTCTACGTAATTTATCTATTTTGTTTTAAATATCAAGGAACTCTGTTCTGAAAAATCGTAATTTCATAAATAAAATGTGATTTCGTTAAAAATAATGAAATTTAAAAAAAAATACTAATTACATGTATTAATTAGAAAGATATACATATATAATCAATTTAATCGAAAAATATATTGTTGTTACTACCAAGATTCGAACGTGGATCTCTTTTCAATCCGAGGAAAGTGCATTATCTAACTATACTACAGCAGACGGTACATTTGTCGACAAATTTTCGAACTCATATGTTATATTTTTTTTATTTCAACCTACCGTTAAATAATGGAACGGTAGATATATTAAGGATCGAAAATTTGTCAATAAAGATACTGTCTGCTGTAGCATAGTTGGATAATGCACCTTCCTCGGACTAGAAAGAGATCCAGGTTCGAATCCCGGTAGCAACAATAATATATTTCTTGATAAAATTGATTATATATATATATTTCTAATTAATACATTTAATTAGTATTTTTAATTTATTATCTTTGTTTTACTAACCACTGAATTGAATTTAAATACATCTACAGGTTTCGAAAAATACAATTTTCTTCTTCACGGTAGATGTATTTAAACTCAATTCAGTGGTTTTGATCACAATGAATTTTAACCACCAAGTTAATGTTGCTAATTTTAAAAGCATTTAATTAGTAATTTAAAAAATATCACAGGCCTATGTTCTGATTAATTACAACTTTACAATAAGAATGTGTTCTCTTTAATAATTAAATATTCATTTATGTTGATATAAATATTTACTGACAAGATTTATGAATCACGATATTTTCATACACTCAATCACAGTTAGTGATTGTGACGTAGAAATATCAGGAATTGACTCACAGTTCGTGATTTTGAGATTATCAAAGTATTTGTGACAATCTCACTGAAAAAACGAACAAAATAAATGAAAAATTTTCCTCGGTGACGGTGGAATTAACACAGTATATAAGTAGGAGGGCAGAAGCGCGCCAAGCCGTCTCGGAAATGGCATCACGTCCGAAGATTAACTAGTTCATGTCTTTTGTTTGTCTAGGCTCGAGGCGATCATTCGAGACGCTTCTGAGCCGGAATAATGAGCACGTCAGCAGCCAATTAATGCTGATTGGGACGTGTTCAAATCGACCGCGTTATCCGAATAACGAGTGAAATACACGAGTTCTGCGTTGCATTATTCACGGTCCTTTATGATGTATTGACGTGTATACTTGAATACAAAATGTGTTGGATACATCAATATGTACAAATATGACTGGCGATGAGTAATGATGATCTAGGAAATATATGAAATGTTAAACGTGATATGACATGTGGATATGACGAATCAACTCGTACACAAGTCAAAAAACACAATGAATATGTACTAAATTCTGAAATTTTTTTACAAAATGAACGTTTCTTGAAAAAATTACATTTTTTATACTGTTTAGTAAGATTAGATTAGTTGATTTAATTTAATAATCCGATGATGCCTACGCATTTTGATGATGGTGTGTGTTTTTTAGATTTTTTTCTTTGATGAATATGTTTGGTTTGTAAATTGAGTCAAATTCTATTTTATTCCATTAAACTTTTCATTGTGTTAAATGATATATAACGTTTTCGGGAACATCTTCCCATTATCAATATTACAGATCAACTAAAATTAAAAGCATTTTCAGGCAGTAATATATGGTGTGTTTGGAGTTAACGGAGGTCGGGGTGGGGGTGGATCTTATTCATTTTAACTCCATCCCCACCTCCGTTAACTTTATAAATTCTTTGTTGGTGTTTATACTAACTTAGCGTGGGGCGACTCACTGGCCGCAGTCTGTATCTAGTTTTAAAAAAAATACGATTTCTATTTATACGTAGAAGTAGGGACCGAGAATCTCCCTTATTACTCTCTATATTTCATTTTGGCATCTTGTATTATTGGTCTCACCCTTTTCGTGAGAATCCTTATTTGGTGGTAATATATTAAAGTGGGCCTGTATACGGTTTTAAAAACACACATTCTGATTTATTTATTACCGTACTGTAAACGGAATATAAAACGCCACCAGCAGGAAGGTGAAATAGATTCTTTAGTCTATTTTACTTTTCTGCCTCTCTTCGCTAGAGAATTTCATTCCAAGGCAGATAAGAATTTATCGACTTACATTAGGTGCGCCCCTTCGATGCTGAAGCTCTTGGACTACATAATTTATATTAAAAATCATAAACCCCAAAGGCAAGGGAGAGAAGTCGGATTGATGCCTTTGAGATGTGGTGCTGGAGACACGTGTTACTCATACCGCGGACAGTGAGACTGAATATCTGATAAACTGAATATCAAGGACAGACTCTCAATCATTTGCCTGAGATGAATTTTTCAACTTTTTGGGCATCTCGCAAGAGGGGAAGGCAGTTTCGTCTTCATCTATTCTAGCAACATGCCCAAAGTAATAAAAAATTCTTTTACTGCATGTTGTAGAGAGACTTTTTTTGATACGGAATTCCTGAAGCATGAATATATTCGTTGGGTTCGCAGTCACGCAGCATGCGACGCCAATACCACATCTCAATGGCGTCAAGTATATCTTTTCCCTTCCTTCTCAGGATCCATGCTTCGTAAACAAATAATTATAATAATGGATAAAGTAAGTGAAAGCATAAATTTATTTATATTTATTATTTAATTTAATTTTATCTCCATCAACACCCTTGTGGGCTTTTACATTAGAATTTTTTTTAATATGACAGTTTATTTTTAATTAACATTTCAATATAACTGTTTAAATAAAACATAAAAAAAAAACTAAATTTAATTTACGTACAAATATTTCTTCAGTTCAGGTATGCTCCTGCGACGAAAAATGTTAACGAAAGTCAATTTGTTACCAATGATAATATACAATCATATATGATATATGTTGTACATGGTAATACAAACTTTCGTTTAACCAACGTTTTTAGACAAAATGAGTTTGTCGTTTATACGACCCTACCATGTATTTATTTAAAAAAAAAAAAATGTACGGTAATTTTTTAACAAATATTTTAATTTAATGTAAGTTATTTACTATATTTCTACATCCTTTATTATTATTCATTTTAGGATAAGGATTTTATTGTTTTTATAAATTTTTGTTAACACTATCGTATTAATATATTCAGTAAATAAATAAATTATTGTACTATTGTATATTTCCGATTTATTTTACCAATGTAGTGTGTCACGTGAACCTTGAAATGTCTGAAATATATATTTTTTGTTATTACGTTATTTATTATTAATTACTTATATTTTTTAAATCACTTTATATGCACACGTTGTACTTATTATAAGATTTTTCTCTCCCGTCTCGAATAGATAGTGTATGGCCACTGTAAAAATACGACTGGGATTATTGCCTCGCGTATCCGGCTGAGTGGGTATATACTCGTATATTAAATAATATATTAAAAAGTGATTTGATATAGCTAATTACTCAGACTCGCTTGCAAGCCAAGCGGATAATTGAAATGAATGCTGAATGGCGTCAAATTGGGCTAGGCGATACCCCTTTTTCAAATGCATTTCTGCACAGGTAATTTCAGTCACATTCTTACACTGGCCATACTCTATACATGCTATTTACTTATTACAGTTCGTTTCGTTTTCAACTCTGTGCGGTCTTTTAGGTGTGTTTCAAAATATGTCTTGCTCGCATATCCTCTGGCATTGCGTGATTCTGACGGATGCAAGGCAGGATATGCTAGAGGGATTGGAGGGAGTAGATCGAGGTTTTATCAGGAACTCTGATCTGCTCAAGCGTGGCAGGAATCTGGAGTAGTTTAGGACCTTTGTTCGATTGTGGATCTCCAGATGAGAGATCCTCCGGTGAACTGCTGAGTAGCTTCATCATTATTATTTTGTTTTTTTTTTATACCTTCTGCCCAAATACGATCTGCGATGTACTATTATTGTGGGTTAAATCTGCCGGCAGTGGTGCGTGGCGGGTGAGTCTCTTACATGTTTTTTATCTTGTGTCGTCTCGTTTTCCGGAAGGGAGTGCCTCTTCACTTCCCCTCTGCTTCACGGCCTTGTTAATTGTATTATTTTATATTGTTTTTATGTTATGTATTGTAAATATTATTTATTTATTTACTAATAAAGTGAGTCAACCGGGGACAATGAGGGCAAATCTTGTTTTGGCAGGTGTGCGGTATCACCCTGTCAATATGCGGGGCGCTATCGGACAGCTGCCCAGGAGCATTAAGGATGCCAACCAGGCGGCAAATGAGTGGGACCGAGATAGGAGCCTTGGGCTTATTGCCTTGAGCTTATTATATCCTGAGAAAGCGGTGGGTTCGCCCTCATCGCCCATGTACACGCACCTTAAAGATGAATAATTCTAAATATTACTTTACTTATAGAGTCATCTATTTTAATCTCTTCCGGAATGTAACTTTCAAACATTCCATTTGTGACGTAATAAACAATCCACGCGGAAATATTAACGAACCAACCTACATACGAATAATTTGCGTTACGATCGTATTAGCACGGCGATAGCGTCGTATCCATTCTCTATTTACCAACCTTAGGCCCTGGCTTCACGCGAATTAAACGGTATACAAATATTGAAATTTCATGTTCCATTCTATATTCAAATTTAGGCCCCAGTTGTCGGTGTTGGAAGTTGTAAGTGTTGGCGGCGTACCCAAAATTCTTGGAAATTTTTCGTTTTCACTATTTTACTAACCGAGCATTCTATGCGAAACAATAACACGTATATTTAATGTAATGTAATGTTCTCATATTGATATGAAGAAATAGAACAATTAGTGTCTAAAACACAAAAAGTTATTTAACGTTTTGCTAGACAGACAAATATTTGACGATGAAAATGTAACTTTTTTTATATAGTATAAGTTTTATAGATAATAAATGAATAGAAGAAAATCAAGACTAGCGGTTCACAATAGAGTCCCGGTACCGACACTGATGTATGGAAGTGAGACCTGGAGCTAACAGAAAAGGACTGAATTCAGTGGAAATGAGATCGCTCAGGCGTATATGTGGTAGATTCACTTACGACACAGTAAAGGATGAAGAAACAAGGAAAGAATGTAAAGCTGATAATAGTATAGAGAGTAAGATTATGAAAGGATCACTTAGGTGGTTTGGTCATATGGAACGGATAATTGAGGAGAGAATGATAAGAAAAATATATGATTCAAGTGTTGATGGCACCAGAAGTAGAGAACGTCTACGGAAGGCTTGGCACGACCAGGTAAACCAGATAATCGTTGATCTTGTATGAGAAGATGTATGAATGTGGATGAGGTGAGAATTGTGTGTCAGGACAGAAGAGTGTGGCGCTCTATCCTCTCTGCCTACCCCCGCAGGAAATCAGAGTGATGGTAAGTAAGTAAGAAAATCTTAAAAGTGAAGACATTTATGAGTGGGAAAAGGATAAAATTAATAAGATTAACAAGGTAAGAGATAGTGTGACATGTGAGATACTTTTAGTGGGAACGGAAGGAAGAAGAGGAGAAAAGATGGGACGGAGATTTAATTATCTGTTAAGAATAGAACACGTTGATGATCTATATGAAATGAAAAATATAAAAAAAACTTTATTTACAACACGGGATATATTTTATCAGAGTCTCCCCGTGAAAAATGCGTTACAAATATAACTCAGGATTATGACCTCACTGTTATGCAGACGATTTGCAAATTTATTTTTTCGGTAAGCCGGATGAGACAAAGGTATTAAAAAGAAAAATTGAAAGATGCGTCGAAAAAATAGGCGAGTGGATGGCATAAAACAGACTTAATCTTGAATCCATCCAAAACAGAGCTACTATGGACAGCAACACCTAGAAGGTAAAACTTAACTTGATACAGGAATCGTTGTCTGCGAATGCTAAATCTGCAGTTAAGTTGTTGGGCGTGCACATTGATTCAGATCTTTCAATGAATACACTAAACTGTCAGTGCATGCTGACGTCAACTGAGACAGATTAAAAGTATTCGGAGACATCTTCCTCTTGAGGCAGCCCGTCTACTTATAAATGTATTAGTGGTGTCACGTGTGGACTATTGTAACAGCATCTATGCTGGCCTGTCAATATTTCAGTTGGATAAATTACATTCCATTCTAAATGTAGCATCATGGATAATTTATAGACTTTCCAAATATTCTCATATAACATCCCTTTTACATGAGCCACATTGGCTCCGGTTCCCTGAAAGAGTTGAATTTAAATTGTGCTGGTTAATGTACAAGGCGATACATATGTATCGTCAAGAGCTTTGTATCCCGGACAATTTTAATGGTAGACGTCAAACTCTCAGGTCAGCTTCTACTTCAGCCGCAGGAAAGGTTGTAAAACCGACCAGCCCTTGTCAGAAGTCTAAATTTAGCGAACGGGTATTTACGGTGGCAGGTTCAAAAGTGTGGAACTCTTTGCCCCCCGCCATAAGAAACAGAGCATCAGAGACTTTATTTAAGAAGAGACTAAAAACGTACCATTTCAAAAAATTATTTCTATAAGTTCAAAATAATGTAGGACTATAAACAGTTTATGTGTAAAGCGCTATTATTATTTAACAAGTTTCAAATAGCGGTTTTAAAATTTCGGCACATTTTATTCCAAGTTTCGTGGATGAACTAAACATGTAAGAACATTGTTATGTGTATTTAGAATCATTGCAGATACTAATGAGAAAGAAATATGTTATGTTATACATAATTCTAAAACATTTAACGTGTTTTTTAAAGATTAATTATATTATTTAAAGTTATTTTAAATATCTTGAAATACAAATAAACATTTTTAGAAAATTATCCAGATGGAAAATAAATAACAAATCAGAATGTGTGCAGTGCGCACATTCCACAGACGTGACTCCTCAAAACATTAGTCTCAAGGTGACTCACTTCCTTTATGAAACCATCAAATAAATCAAATTGTTTACCTTAAATATGCACTCAACGTGAATAGTCGAAAGTTGTTATTTTTTGATTGTTTGCTTTCTGAACACTAAACAAATTTGTAAATTAATTTTCCGTTTTTAGATTCTGGTAATGTATTTGTTAAAAATGAAAAAAATAATATTTTTATCTAGTGAAATAATTGGTAATACACAGTTACGTTGATGGCTATTAATTTTTTTTGAGTAAAAATCTTGAAAATTTAAAGTTCAGATTAAAATATCAGAGTTCTGTACGTGAAAACATCCTTGGTACTAGCGAGATAAGAGATTTCAGAAAATGAAAAAATTTAGACTTTTAATGTCACATTTTATTTTAGTTTTCTATGTTATCTCATTCTCAGGTTTTAAACATTTTTTAATACTTGATTTTATATTTAATATTTTGATAATTCACAACTTAAATCGCGGTAATGTAACATTTTATTTATAAATGTCCCGGGGCTCGGAATCGCTAAACGAGTTCAACAATCGTAACAAACTGTTTAAAGAGTTTAGTGACGATTGAATGAGTATGTACTTACGTATGTGTATGTATACGTTAATAATAATATGAATTAAAATTAATTCACTAATAATTTTTCAATCATTTTCGATAAAAGAAAAACGTAAAACGAGATATTTCCTTGGAAGTTAATTAGGAGTTAGGTTAGGTAAGGTTAGTTTAGCGGTGATTCGTTACTACATCACTGCTCGTGCTCGACACCTACTGTATTGAATCGATGATATTTGTCGAAGCAGACAGGTAGTATATACGCCAGTTTAAGATAGAAAGTCATAAATTTTGTATTTTATTTTATTTACTAATCGGTTTTATTTTAAATTGAAAATATTAACCTATTAAATGTTTTCGCACTGAGAAATATTTTTATTCGCAAATAAGTTTTCGAAAACCTTACAAAAGAATAGGGAAATCGAAAAATTGTTATTTTCAGAATTTTATCAAATCTCTGCCGCATCCTCTCCACGGGGTAGCCCTGTTTCCTCCATAATTAAGCCAACTCAAGAATAAGCCACCCCCACACCCTCCCGCGTGATAAATCGCTATTTTTGGTCAGCTGACCGCCCGACAGGATCCCGGATCCCGGATCTCACATCAGTTCTGGCCGAGTGTTGTGGTGCCAGACGCTCCACTAAAAAATGAGGGATAAATAATATTTTCCCCTAGCGAAAAACAATCTTGAACCCGCATTCACTTATCTTTGAGGATCCATTGGACGTTTTATTATATTTTACAGGGTGATCAAAAATTTAAATATAGTAATACTAAAATTTCTGTGCAGTTAATTCGAGTAAAAAATTTGAACGAGGTGTTAATTGATTTGATTTCAGTGCCAATAAATCGGTATTTATTTGCAAAATAATTTTCTTTTGAAGCTTGCATCAATACGAACATTTTTTTATGTAATTAATATACTAGCAATACAATAAGTATTAAATATGACATTTTATTTATATGCAAGCCTGTTAGCCGCTTCCTTCCTCGCTAGGTACATATAGAGTACCTGTTTGAAGAAGGTAGCCATCAGTTCAATTGGCTATTAATTATTGTTTTTAATATACCTGTAAACTAATATGTGAAAAAGTAGGAAATAAGGTAGGACTAATTTAAACAAATTAAATAGAAAAATCAAAAAAAAAAAAAATTGATTAAGTTTAATTACTTAACGCCACGCCGTTTCCCTGCAGGGGTAGGCAGAGATGATACAGCGCCACATACTTCTGTCCTGATACACAATTCTCGCCTCATCCACATTCATATACATCTTCTGATACAAGTTCGACGATTATCTGGTTTACCCGGTCGTGCCAAGTCTTCCGCGGACGTCCTCTACTTCTGGTGCTATCAACACTTGCGTCATATATCTTTCTTACCATTTTCTCCTCATTCATCCATTCCATATTTAATAAATTTGATAAAGTATAGGTACATTAAATATATTATGAAAATATTAACAATCGCAAATTGAGTTTTTGGAACTCGCAATTAAATTTATACTTATAGATCATGTTGAGCTAATATTTTTACGAAAATGGCGCTATATAAATATTATAATTATGTATTTCGCTAAGTCCATCTATAAGTTTACTGCAACATTTTATATCCGTGTTCTAAATTATTCGATTCTTCTACAAAACGATAAACAGAGTATAACATACCTACTTCATAATATTTTATGGGTGAATACCTAAGTAAAGAGCCTGTCGAAAATGTTCAAGGAGTTGGTACAAATTATGTATCGTTATGGAAAATATTATTGTATGAGATTTTTACAAAATCGTGTTAATATTTGCAGAATTATCTTTGCTCCGGGTCCTAAATTATTTAACAAAAAATAGCCTGGCCACTCGAAATTCGATGACTTTTTGCTTTTAGTATTCAATATATAATTTGCAATCAAAAAAAATTTAATTAATTGAAAAAATTACTTCACAACTTTAAAAAATATTTCGATTCTTGTTTTTAAAACGCATCTATCTACCCCTAAAATGTTATGCAATATGGTGTTACACCCAGTACATAATTTGTATGGCGCATTTCGGATCATCGAATGTGATATACCATTGTTTGTATATTTATTTAAAAAAAATTCTCACTTTAATTTTCCCTATAATTTTTAAGTTTTAGTCAAAATCTTTAATTATAGGTTTTTTTTGGTACTTTTCGAAACTGGCAAAAATGTATTCAAACTCAATAAGTAGTTAATAAAACAAAGTTAACAAATAAAAATATGAATTTTAACCGCATAGTTAATTTTGCTAATTTCAAAAGTAAATAAATTTTTGTTTAGCTGTTATTGGTCTTCTCCAAATTTCGTACAAATAATATAAATGGTTTACTCATAGTTATTGCGTCTCTTTTAGCAACTTTATGTGATACTTTGTGCAAGATACGGCAACTATTAATGATTTATCAGAATAAGTCAAACTAGCGTACGTTGTCGAAAAGTACCTGGATAATGTAAAGTCTCGAATCGTAAAGTTTCCCAAACGCTAAAAGTTAGGTGCTCTGGATACTGACTTAGATCGTAGTTGCAAATTTGAAAGTGATGATCAACACTTCAAGTACAATATTGAAGTTAGGTGTTTAACTAAACATATATATCTCGATGAATTTGTTCGTAAGATAATCGAAAGATCATGTAATATTCTACTTAATACTTTATTGTATTTCACAATGTTTTAATTTTCACGACTTACCTTTGAGCTACACAAACGTTTGGTTATTTTTACTACTGTAGTCTCGAGAGGGCAGTCCCTGTTAAACAATAACCCAACGTGTGTGTAGTACAAAGTTTAGTTGTGAATATTAAAATAATCATGTTACACCATAAAGTAACTGTTTTTTGGGTGTGTTGCAACTTTTTTATAAATTTTCTTGACACCAATGAATTTTTTCCTATGGGGCTATCTTAAATCAAAGGTCTCCCTCTCTGGACCAGTTAAAAGAAAATATCCGAGAAGATATGACAGCGATCACGGAGAATACGTGCCGAGCAGTTTTCAAAAATTTTGTATCCCGTTTAGAAGAGTGCCCCCGAAATAACGAATCACATTTAGAAAACTTAATTTTTAAGAAATAAATTCCCAGGGACTATACCGCAAAATAAACATTTTTTTTATTAAACCCATTCATTATTTTACTACAAATTTTTTATTATGAACAAGACTTTTTGGACACTTTGTATAAATTATTCAATAATCTTAATATTTCTATTAATTTTAATGAAAAATTAATTTTTTATTATTATATATTATATTATGATTTCTATGAATAATTTACAAATAATCACTTTAACCATTCTGGTCTTTGGTTAACTTTGCTATTATTAGTTTTACATTATTACTTATATAGCCTACTAAGATTGAGCCCCTAAATCACTACATGATCATGTTTAAATTATATTGATTACACAGACATTTACATTTTTTGTTTTGATTTTTTAATGGATATTATTAATTTATTTATGATTATTTTGTCATTTATAGGATAGTTTCTATAAGAATAAATATGATAATTTTTAATAATGCTACGAAGAAAAACTGATTATAAATACTGAAGAATTTAATATAAAAAAATAAGATAAATCCGTGCAGATAGTCCAAATAAAAGTCAAATATTGTTAGAGTTGCCAAGTGCTTGTAAAATGTTAAAAATACGAAAAATTTAATTAACTGAATTCGTTGTAGTATATTTATATACTTAACGTATGTATACTCAATTTGCTGAAGACTTTTTTAATAACAGATTCTATTTTGTATCATTCCGATGACAGATGTCACTCGAAAGACTGACATTTGAGGACATATTGCTCGGTGTATTAAACATCTGTCGTGTACAACGTGATACCGTGTTCGTTGATGACTATGTCATATATAATTAGTTTTTAGTTTGAAGTATCCTTTGTCTTTTCCGCTTATATTCAGGCTTCAAATTGAAATTGTACTATGGGTATCTATGACGCAGACAGCTGCACCCATTGTATGGGTAGAAATTCTGAGAAAATATCGCGCTGATAGACGCCCTGTCTATCCATAAACTTGACTTTAAGAAATGTGCGGGATTTTCTGGGATTTTCATTGCATTAAGTTTATTTTTTAAATTGCACATACCTATAATGAAAAAAAATAATTTTTGAAATTCATGTCTTTCATATTACTAGTACCTTACCGATGAAGTATAGATTTCGAAGAAACTGTAACTCATTTTAGGTCTCAATAGTTTCACACGAACCGTATAAACTAAAACATTTTCCTTAAAATCACAATGATTCAATATTAAATTTTTAATACCTTTGAAAAAATTCATTTTGATTTGGAATTTACAAAAAAAATACAGTAGGTATATTTGAGATATAGGAAATATATTAAAAAATAATACAATACAGTTGTACCATTTTATAGCCAATCATTTATAACAATATGGATTAACGTTTATTTAACATTACGATTATTAAAAAATATATAAAAATAATCAGTGCTTTTTTGTCATTTAACGGGGTAGAACGGCGTTCCGGTACCTTTTTTTAAATTGTATTTTTAATATTTTAAAAGCAATTAGATGAAAAAATATTCGCAAATACTTAATTACAATGCATATTTATATATTTCCAAAATATTATGTTTTTATGAAACAGATGAAATATGCATGGATTCGAAATTGGCGTTCTCCTGGTTTGAGTTCTGGCACCTTTTTTCTTTTAAAAAGTACTGGAAATAATACATGTAGTTATAGTAATAATAATAATTCATTATACAGAATTAAAACACTTCCGCGTTTATAGTGTAAAATTGAAAAGCTTAAATATTTACTGGGTAAATCTTAAATATTATATTTAAACACAAATAAAATATATTAGCATTAAAAACATGTAGAAGAGGAAAGTAGATTTCTGGTGCCATAACTAATGCTTGGAAGTGAACCCTGGAATTGGAAAAAGAAAAACGAATGTAGACTGAATGTGGTGGAAATGCGGTTTCTCAGTTGCATATGTATAAAGTCTATTTACGATAGATTTAGATAGATAAAATGAATGAATTAAGATCGAATATAGATCAGAATGTAGCATAATCAATAAAACTAAGAAAAGGTCACTGCAGAGGCGTATAACTATACCACTGCACTCAATGCAGTGTATCGGAGCCTATAATTTTGAGAATCCACCACAGAAAGAAATGAAATAATGCAACTTAAATAATCTATCATGAAAGGGTGAATGTTAATATTACAAGACATCTATAAGTATTAACTTACTTACTAAGACATTATTATTATTATTTTATTTTTACTATTTAAGAGAAACGCTGTACAGAAAAAAAAACGCATGTCCCGACTGAATACATTGCATTGGTTTTGGTTGAAAACGGAATTTTGAAGAATATGATTTAATGGATAAAACCGCGTACCTAGTATTTAATATTCCCATATCTTATAATATGCAATGCAAATATAGATGGACCTTTTTTCTATTTTGCATTGGGGGCCAATTTTTTAGGTAAACCGCTGGGTGGCTGAGATGATTTGGAAATGCGTAACCTACGATCGTATTGAAGACAACAGAAATAGAGGACAAATTTGAAAGATATCGGAGAAACGGCCCTGTTAAAAGCTTCAACGATCGACGAGCGTACATGACAAGATGTATAAAATTGAACAGGTGTCAGTGCAGAAGATTGTAGCGTTTTATCCTCTGTTATTACTCATGTGGGGATGATGGTAATTTAGTTGTTGTGTGTAAATAATGTATAAAAAGAGACTTCGTAAGTGTGTTAGAAGGCTTTTTTCTACTAAGCCAAATTTAAGACGCTTATTCACGACCATTAATACATCTGTGTCAACTACACATTAAGTTTTCTAATAGGTCTTTCCAGTTTCGTTTAATTATTTTTTATAAAATTAAATTTTTAAACAAAAATTACAACATTTAAACAATCGTGAGATGTGTTTGTTCTCCATTACTGTTCAGGTCTTTATCCCATCTTTCAACCAATTTGTCGAGGCCTTTTCTTTTAAAATCGGTATCGTTAAAAAATAGTTATCGAACTAATTTCTAAGCTCATCGTCGTTGTTGAACGTAACACTACCCATTTGATTGGAGAGTGATAATCTGACGGAGCGAAGTTGGGACTATAGACTGGAAAAATTTTACAATTAATGACAATTTTAACCTTGATTAATGGCGAAAAGATGTATATGTTGAAAATCATCGTTTTTCTCGACTTGATACTTCATTATTTAAGCTCAAAAATTAATAAAAACTGTAAGATACAGGAATATGGCAACACTTACATTTTAGAGCAAAAAAAAAGATATCGAATAGTGTGTCATTTTTTGTCAAAAAAAATAAAATAGCATTAAAAAAAAAAACTGTGAAGACTTATTAGACGAACTAATAACTTACCAATGTTTTTTATTTTCCTTCAGGAAGAGAGACGTCGCACCGGGCGGTATGTCGCCATCATGGTGGGCATCTCCCTGGTGTGCCTGGCCATCTACCACGCCTGGGTGCGCAAGGTGCCTGTGCTGGCCAGCCTGCTGGTGCCGGCGCTCATCATGCTGCTCTACATCGCCTGGGTCCTCTACACGGCATCCAGAGACAAGCGGAAGGTACGTGGAACTCATCGAATATTTTCAAGTGGTGGAATTTACAAGTCGCCATTCGTATATTATTGCCAATGGTTCATAATAATTTTTATTTCATTTATAATATTGGTTCAATAATTGGTATATAAATAATATCAGTTTATAACATATATATTTATAAATCACATTGCATTACAAAATTGAGTTACATCATCATTATAATTTATTCCTAACTCTTAAGAACATGACAGTAATATTTAATTAAGAATTTTGACTTATTTTAACTTTATAATCAAAACAAATCGTAGATAAATCGCTTAGAAAAATATATAGACAGATTTACCATTTAAGTTTTAACGACCTTATAGAATGTCGTCAGATTTTATCTACATATATTTTAAATGAGGGATCTATTTATCTTTTTATTGATAAATTAATTGTTTTAATACATAAATGTTAAAAAATAAAGTAGTATAAATTTCTTCTTCAATATTAGCAAAATTACTTTGTAGCCACATATTATATTAATAATAAGACAAAACACTTTGTTTAAACCACTACTTATTGATAAATTAACATGTTTCGATACCTATGATATCTTTTTCAGGAAACAATGTATACTGAAATTAAAAATACAAGCATAGATAAAAACAAAACTATAAAGTGTAAGTAGTGGGTAACTAAGTAGGGACTGGCCTTCTCGATTTGACAGTTTCCGACTATTTTCTGTAGAAGTACTTGAAAGGAAAGGTCTACGCCAATAAGCCAACAACAATTCTGATGCTACAAGACAATATTAGAAATGAAATTGCTGAAATAACACGCCAAGTGTGCGAGAATATTAAGAAAACTACGATCACGCATTTGTGCCGCTACCAGAAGTGGCCACTTGCCCGATATCATATTCTATACATAATTGTAATAAACAAAATAATCGATAAATAAAAATGTGTTGTTTTATTTTCTAGTTATTTAAAAATTCGAAAATAATATTCACTCTGTATATTAAGCTAGATCATTATCAAGTTATAGTGAGATCGTAAATTATTGATTCGTATTAGTTCCGCAGTTGGGATTAATAAATATTCTGTGTTGACTGCTTTTGCCAATTTATCAGAGTTGTAAAATCGAAGATGTTTTGAAATGATGGAATTGAGTATTATGCATCAGGTCGTTCGAATGTTTATGGGGCGTGACGAGTAAGGAAACATTCCGCCTTTAAACAAAATTAATTTAAATTTAAATTTTTTATTTTTACAGAAACAAATAGTGTAACAATAATGACATAATATATAAAAATAACACCAGAGAAGTTTCTTCGGAATTAAAATAACTAGTACACAATAAACTAAAATATAGTGTAATCAAACAAACTGATAAACAAAAACTTTTATGTTAAAATATACTTAATAAACTGAAAAATAGTATATATATATTAAAAAAAAACTGAACATACAAAGTGGAATGAGTAACGAGGGGAGGTAAATGGGATGCAATATATACAATTTATGTTAATAGTTATTGAAAAGTTGGCGTAGTTTAATTTTAAAGGGAAGCAATTTATCGTTGAAAATGTCCAAGTTATTAGAAGAATTTACGTCATTATATTTTGACGTAGAGCAGATTACAAAACAATTTTTTATTTAATTAGTTTTGCCAAAATTTTGGTAAAAAAGATTATTTGATCGTGTCGGGTGTGTGGAACAGTTTAAAGTTATTTGTTTTTATAAATAGGGCGAGTCAACTAAGTTATTTTAAATTTTATAAAGGTGAATCTTGTGAGTTTCTATTCTATGTCTAGTATTCTATGTCCTAGGGGGGGGGGCGATTTTATGAAAACGCTCACTTTCTGATTGAGATTTAATGTCTAAGCGGGTATATGTCTAATTTGATATATTAAAAAAATTATGTTGAACATTTTCAAGTCGGTCGCTGTAGGTGGAATAATGTGTGTTCCAAACTACTGATCCGAATTTAAGTTAACTTCGTACAAATGAGAAATTACATAATCAGTATTGCCTTGAAAAAGCGACTATGGTAAAGATATTTATAATATCCTTAAGTAATGCTTAATACGTTTTGCAATATCTCACTGAGCATTTTTCTTTGATAGATAGTCAGTAGCGTACACAGGATTATTTTTGGGGTAAGGTTGGTGTTTTCTAGTGGCGAACAAAGGATGAATAATATATAATTTATTACATACATAATGTCACAAAAGTCATAACCAACGAGGATAAAACTCGAGTAAATTAAAGTTAGGGAAAAAAACGTAATAATATTTTTAGCATATTTTAACTCTTAAAACTGAATTCATAAATTAATTAAAAGTTATATGGTGATCTACGGTACTTTTTTAATAATGTATTTTGTAGTTTTATAGATTTAATAATAATTAAAATTTGGGAATAGGGATGCCTTTGTTTTGCGCAGATCCAAAACAGAAATGATATTTGCAAAAATTGATCCACTCGGGTGAAGGGTGTAATGTTTGGGAGGATGGGTTGGGGTGATTATATTTTCCTCAGATTCCTAGAGTGGAATTGAGTAAAATTTCACGGATGATATTTGTTTTGGGGGAGAGGGTTGGTTGGTCAGGAAGAAGGGGAAAGTACCTTCGTTTTGCATAGTATTTTGAAGAGTAACTATGCAAAATTTGGTTTTTGTGTTCGGTATTTATGACAGGACCAGTTCGCTGGTTGCCGTGTGCGCGTGGATGCTTCATTAGGTTTACTATACTTATCTACCCCCCCCCCCCCCCTCCCCCCTTTCCTATACTCATACCCCAGAGCACGACTTTTTCTGTGTATTATCTATGACTTTTGAACTGTCAAGAAGTGAACGTCCCACTGCTCCGGTTTTATACAGTTTCTGTTGCTGTGTGTTTCGATTTTCTCGCTGTACGCGACGAAGATTTACAATTATATATTATTATTGAAGAAGTTTTCTGAAGTTCAGGAGATCTGTGAGTATAGTGAAAAAATCCAGGTAAAGTCGTTCTTCCTGGTTAGTACTTGAGCCCTCACTGTTCTGTCCACATACCAAATTCCTATCACCCTTTCTATATCCCGTATCACCACCTCCTTGTGTAAAGAGATTGGTTAAAAAGAGTAGGACTGCATAGAGAATAAATAGACAGACATACGTACATTTTTATATACGTAGATAGATACACGCGCATCAAAGCCCAGTATTGATATGTATTGATTCAATAAATACATATCAGATATCTTATAGAGACGAAGCTATTTTATTATATTTTAAAGGAATGATATATAGTAATATGGGGTGTAATTACAGGGCTTACGGCTGGCTTAAGTGATGACTTTATATGTATATAACGTTCACCAATTCTCACCCCTCAATCTCCATATTTATCAAATTTTTGAAAATTCTGTATATGTTACTGCATGGACTCGCTTCGAGACCCACTAGAACATCGCCATCTATCGACCAAATTGATAAATCATTTTTCCTTGAAACGGCATATTACATGTCAACTCAATGAGAATCTGAGTTTTGTTGAAAATTATTTTAAAGCAATATTCTTTATTTGTAAAATATTTTTAACACATTATATTAGAATACGCCTGAAAAATCAATATTTTTAAAGTTTTATATATTTTCCTTATTTTGACCAGTATATTATTTAAGCAATATTTGAATATGTCCAAGAACACACAATTACTGGATTTTTACCTATAAAGGCACTGTATTAAATAAATATTGTATTGATTCAACTTGTAATATTATTATAAGATGTTAATCCTCGTAGTCCAGTGGGCACGAAACTGACTAGTAATACCGTGGATTCCGGGCTCGATTCCCAACGAAGAGATAATACATCTATCATTTTCACAAGTCTTGGTGTTTTTGTGCAAATTTATTTCAAATTTTATGTAAGCACAAACCAAAGCTCTCAAGGCAGAAACCGCTTAATTAAGCGAGATCCCATATTGCGTCTTTAGGTGGTGATGGAGTTAGCACGTGTGTCACGCTAAATTGTATTGTGATAGACAGCATTTTTTTTTGATGATTTATAATTTTATCAAATATAAACTTTTTTTAGACCGCAGTTGTTATTTTTATTTACCTGCATTGATTCACTTCGGTAATATGATTATGTGAAAATACATTTACCTACTGTTAATATTTAAATACTTTTAATGAAAATATACGTATTAATTAATTTCGTGACAACACTGTGAAATCTCATTTAAAAGAATATCCTAAAGAAAATCTATTCTCACAGCTTACATGAAAAAGCGTTCGCTACAAATTCTGACTTTTTTGTTGTGCATATTTAAGAAAAAAAAAAAAACAAATTACGCGAATAAACAGGTTTTTTTTGGTATTCGGTAAGTTATCTCAGCCATCCCTTCTCGCTGAAGAATTTTACATTAAAAAGGTATAGATAAGGAACTTAGAAACATCAGTGACGTAGCACCATTTTGGGGTACCGGAAGGATTCTGAGGGGTCTGGAATTTATTCGATGAATAAAATATAGTGAAGATTTTTCATCACCCTGCCCTATTAGCACTTATATCACAATATAAATAATTTTATTTATATTGTATTCACGCTCTTATGTGCTTTTACAAAATTAATTATAAAAAAATATGTGCTGAAATACAAGTAGCATGGAATATATACAAAACAGAAATTCAAATATTGATTTAAAAGTGAAAAATAAAGAAAAATTTAGCCAAAAAAAAACCAATCAGAATTTAGGTTTGACAGAAATTGGTGAGTACCAAAATAAATTATACATTTGATTCATCAAACATCACTCATATATTTAAACATTGAATATCGAAATATATCTACAAGATCAAAATCGTTATCTAGCCTGTGAAGTCTTTGTGTGGGTGCATTCCTATAAAAAAATGTATATCATGCATTTACATGGAACAACGCCGACGACCTGGTACTCTGCGCGGGAACGTGGTATACAATCAGTTCAGTTAAATTAAGGGCGTCTAGCATGCCACTTACTATTTTAAATAAAAATAATAAATCACTTAAAGTTCTTCTACACGACAAGTGTTAAGAGTGCTCGTTAGAAAATCATAATTCTAATTATAATAAAATGCCTTCGTTATAAAAGTACGAGTTTAAAAATGAGTTCGATCGAGGTAAAGATAAAGTATATATACTCGTACATATATATTTATGATAATCTACAATAATATACAGTCTAGTATTTTTAAAACACGTTGACAGGACATACCATAAATTATTGAAAAACAAACAATTTTGCCCGCGACCATAGATCGTAGAAAATCTCTAAATGAAAATATAGTGCAATTCGGCAGGCAAAGTGGGGATAGAGGGGCATGGCAAGGAAAAAATATACCTACATAAAAATATAGGTACTCAGATTTAAAAAAAAAATTACTGAATATCACGTCATCAACAAAATGTATTTTTAACATGTGATTAGGAGAAAGCAGTAAATTTTTCAATTTGTTATACAATTATATTCCCATTTATTTGATAAAATATAAAATATTATGGTATAGTTTGTTCACCAAGGAGAAAACATTAAAAAAATAATACCTGGGCACAGTCTTCACGAATAATTTTAACAAAATAAATGCTTGTAAAGGAAGCCTTTTATATGGGAATTCGTTAATTACAAATATTCTCATATTTCCAAGGTCGTTCAAGATCTCTGCGCTAAGTTTTCTAAGCTATTTTGCGATGCTAAGTGTCATACAATATAATTACATATATTTATTTAAAGCTATAAGAATCATCCTAGTACAGTGATGGCGAACCTATGAGACGCATATCAAAGGCGATACGCCACAGTGTTTAGGGCGACACGCCAGCGTTCACTAATATTAGATTTATTAAAGAACACGTGTCCTGCCACCAGACATCTACCCGATAACATCGTTTGAATTTATCACTACGTACATATTACATATCTATCTCTTTTGGGTTTTATTTTTTTTCAGTTAAATTTAAATTTAAAATATATAAATGAGTATGTAAATTGTTTTTTTTTTTTAATATAATTAAATGTGGAAAAAAAACTTTTTTTTTTGGGGGGGTCAAAAGGTTCGCCGTCACTGTCCAAGTACGAGCTACAGACTAGGTTACTTACTATAAATAGTAATTCAAAATCAATTATAATTATTCAGTACCTAAACAAAACTAAATGTCTTTTCAGAGTTGTCTCCTTTTTTCATCTACTCAAAAGTAAAAAGTAAGCTTATTGAAAGATATTGCAATATTGAAATATCAGAGCTTGCCACCAGTTCCCGTTCCCCAGTCTTTACTCATTACGCCGCTGGTATACTTTGCCTTAACGTCAAGAACGTACACAAATTGGAAAATACTCCACACAGTATTCAGAAAGAAAAAAGATGTAAAAGAGGTGTAAGTACGAACATGAAATATTTATTTAGACATTTCCTAATGAGCATAATGTGAACTGAAACATGCGAAGATTACGTAAGTACTAAAAAAATCGTAAAAAATGAAAATCACTGAGAAATGTAATGAAATGAACAGGGAATAATATAATATTAACTAGTGTTTAAAACCCTCGTACTATAAAGGGTGCAAAAGACGTAGATCTATAAGAAATAATTAAAATAATTACATTTAATAGGACATAATTTAAAAAATTACGTACTTACTGGCAGTATTATATTTTTACAATTTTAAAATTTCTGACAATAAGTGTTTCTAGATCGTTTGCTCTTTGAAAAATGTGTTTTTTAATGAAAACACATTTTAATGTGAAGTTATAATTTTAGAACATAGTTCTGCGATATTAAATAAAAAAAAAAATTAAATAAAAAACATTATATACAGAAAATATTATGATATTATAGATGTATCATTTACTGAAGATTACATATAGGTATATTAATCACAAATTTTTCGAAGTCTTTAATGGTTATTATAGCGAAATAGGTAAAAGTTTCGGGTTCATATCCCGGTGGTAACCAGATATTTTTTTGTACCCATAACATACCCTCTTGCCATCTTTCTAATTGATTCATCTAATTTGTTTTGGAAAATGTCCACTAAGAATATTCATCTAATTCGTAAATCACAGAAAATTGAGAATCTAATTGATTTGTAATTTTATTATATACTAACCTTTTATTCGTTCAAGACGTGGCGGTCAAAAAACATGGTGGTGGGTTATTAGGTAAAAAAAACTAAAAAATGATATTCCTTAACTATAGACATCGTTTGGAATATTGTCTCTGGGACACCCTATACATATTTATTTATTAAAGATGTCTTTATGTCCTCCCTCTTTTATTATTAAGGCTTGAGAAAACCGCAAGTGCCTTTAATTGGTTTTCTTCCTAATGATGAGAGCGAACTTAAAATAACAATTTTCGTCCGGATTTTGTCATTGGAACATACCGATGGAACGCCCTTTGGGAATGGAATAAATCGCACGTTGGCTTCAAGGTTGTTTGTTAATCATTCATCTTACTGCGGTGTCCTTCATTTTAACTGCCATTAAATTATATTGGATTACCCTCGAGCTAAATGATTCATTTTATTTTATCTGGGTGTCAAGGGAGCGCTAATAAAACAAGTGATATATTATTATATCAGTTTTTAAATACACTTTTTGATTTTGATTTCATATTTTTTACGTACGTAAGAAGATTATATACAGTAGCGGCGTGCCTTCATCCTTAATATATGCATTTAAAAAGTTTTGTATATCTATTTAGATTTACTAGAAAATCAGAATTATACAATTTTCTTTTAGAATATAAATATATGCTTATTCACTGAAGGATGAATATGTGAACTAAGTGATGATATTTACTCACGAAATGTATTTAGATAATTTTATTCTATTTTTTATTTTACCATGACAAGTTAAGACAAAATTCAAAAACTATATAACTTTTTAAATTATAAAATTATAATGACAGTATGTAATAATAAAAGTAATAAAATAATTAGTAACTAAATATAAATTTAATTAGTCGTACGTCACTCTTATTTGTCTTTACTGCTAAAAGATATATTTGAGTTAAAATTTGTAAAATTGTTTTTCTGCTTTTTCTGGGACCGCGATCTTGAAATTTACATTATAAATACGTCTATTGCCTTTTCTTACATGTAAATGCGATGAACATATCATTTCCTCGAAACATTTTAAGGGTTAAAATTCAATATTTACGAAGAGCCCTGTTCGCGAACCGGGACACGCAGCAAACTACCTATACCATACCATGAGTAAACTACCTATGGTAATGAGACAAGAGTGGTGAACACGGCAACACCGCAATGACATAAATAACGTACGTAGTGAATACAAAATTCTTTAGGTCTCGAATATAACGCGAAGGTAAATCAATAAAAAAAATCAAATAAAAAAACATTTAGGGCCGGTTGTGTGATCAGTAGTAAATTTTTACTATAGTAAAAAAAGTTACTAAAGTATAAAATTTTGCGAAAACGGGTTGTTTGATCGTTAGTAAAAAAATATTTACTCCTCGTGAGTACAATCTCGCAGTGAACTCATTTTACTTTCCGATATCCCGATAGTAAAACCAGAATCGGTAGTTAAATATGGCGGCCTTTTCACAGCTGTTCCAAAAGTCATCTGACACATTAATACTTTGAAAGTTGCAGTATACGACAATTAATCATTCAATATTTCGCAATTTTAGTGATGTGAGTTCGTTCGATGATGATCTCGTTGTTTAATACATAATACAAAAAATTTTATCACCAAAGTGACAGATTTCTAACGCCTAGGTGAAAAAATCCATAGATAATGCATAAAATAAAGCATATTTCATCATTATTTATCGCGCCTATAGACATCTCCATCTATGCATTAACAGTAGTAAATTTGATGTATCAACAACGAGCGGCTTATTACGGGCGTTAGTAAAAAGTTACCATGGTAAAAATTTACTACTGATCGTACAACCGGCTCCTAGGTCAATACGGTAATTCGAAAATGCTTGAAGTGAACGTTCTTATATAGAAAGGTAAATTTCTTTTCTTATTTTTTACATAATTATGTTTCTAAATGCTTAGATAACTGAGAATGCAGAAAGATTAAAAAACCTTTATCTCTTACAGACATTCCATTAAATAATTTAATAACACTTTAATTGCGAATGTTTCAAAGCAAAAAATAAAAAAGGGGTCTCCACGCAAAGCGGAATATTAACTGTAAATATACATCCCTTGGGAAATCTTTTACCGTTTCATTTATTTTCACAGAAGAAACAAAACTGGCTTTAAAGTTGCCTGCTTCGTAAAGGCCGCGATTAATATCGGATATAAAAATCTTTTCTACAAACTTAATTCTTTTCTCATCCCTGTTCTATGCGTAAAACGTTTATGTATTTAAATAGGGGTTGGTACACGTACATAAGTAACAAGTACAACAAACAAAACCTGTGGCTTTATTTATATACTTATAGACTGATGTATAGAAGAGAAAGAGGGAAAATATTTATTTTATGAATTGTCTGATTTTCAGAATAAATAGTAGTAGGAACTTATGCTAAGTTTAGGTTACGTTCGTGAGATCGACATCACGTAGATCGAATATCTCTGTTATATCATATCGGACGTCGTGTACACTGGTTTGATAATTTTGTCTCTATCTGCCAATCTAAAGCATGTGAGTTTATTTTCAGATCAAAATCTCAACACGTGTACATGGTATTGAGATGAATCTCAACTAAATCTTTGAGATTATCTCCTTTCGTGGACGTGGGCCTTAACTATTATACCCGTTATTCACACTCATCATAAAAACTCTTCATATTTTGATTTGATTTAAAACAACAAAGATGTTAATAAATAATGATATTGTTTATCACTATTTATTTATAGATTTGGTTAGGTTAGGTTAGTTACGTTATGTCACCTTGTTAAAGAATTCCTCAAATAATTTTTTGAGTTTACTTTTTTTATTTAATTTATTTTCTAATTTTGAAATAACAAGAGATAGAAAGTACATCATTTTTATTTCTAAAAGTAAACAGTATTTTTAAAAACTCGGTGAATAATAAATAAGTCAGTAATATGTCCGAATGAAGACGGTCAAGGTCGAAGAGGAGAAAGGAAAGACGAAGAGGCTGGGGAGAGAGAAAGAGGCGAATTCAAAGGTTCTGAATGGTCGTGAGATCCAACAACGATATCACTGAGAATATTTTGGCCTCACCCACCGCCCAGCGGTTCCTTTGTAGGGCTTACTCTCGTCCTGTACTTGACAAACGATGAAATTCAAAGTGGGAATTCAAAAAGGGGAGTCTTGGGCTGACACCGCTCCGCGGACTAGGCAGTCCACATCCCCTTAAGCCTTTAATTACCACGGTTATGACATTTGGTTAAATATCGAAAACCAGTGGCACCCAACATTTTCACAATGAAAATTGTTTATGATTCTCTTATCCTAGTGTGATTATTTACTATATAGAGATTTCATCTATTAACGCGGAATGGAATACTTAATCTTGAATCTTAACGGCACGAAATCGTATTGGACTTGGTTGATCTGCGTTTGAGCGTGTAATATATGCTTACATTTAAGACATATTAGCGCTATTGCGCTACTTTAACACAGATGGTAGTCTAGAAATGTTTCCGCCAGAACATGGTTGAATCTATCAGAGGTCATCACTGCTGCATTCCACTAAATAATGATAAATTTATCAGCTTAATAGCAATTTATTTGTACTAAGTGTAATATATTATTGTATGTTCACCTCTGATGTGATCTAAAAAAAGTATAAATACGAGTATGTTAATAAATTTTATCTGGGTACTGCTACGTTTCACATAATGCGTTTTGCATTGCAGTAATTACAGTTTAGATATTTTATGTTTTTTCTCTCAATTATAACATTTAATTTTCTTGAATGTATTAGTGTATTTTTTGTATAATAATATGGCTCTTTTTGTCAACTATTCATATGTTACATTTTATTAGATTTATTTCAGATTGTTTTTTAATATGCTTTGTGAAACTATCGTACTGGTAATCCGTTTCATTAAACTTAAAATCTGTTATTCACTTTTTGAAAGAATCGCGCGTACCGAACTATAATGGGATCCAAGTGAAATGGAGGCTGAGGAATGTCTCGCGAGTATGAAGTTTTCTTAGGATGAATGATTTAGTGATGAAAGAATAATCTGGCATTACTAAATATAAACAATTATAAAAATTGATTATAAGCAGACGCTCAAGAACAGACCAGTGCAAAAACATAATAAATGTAGAAGAATAGAATATGTTGAGGATATAGAAATCGTGGACGTTTGGTTTGGTTTAAAATGACGTTGAAAATCATTTATCAACTTTCACTAATTCCATAAGTTAAGTTTAAGAGATTAACGATTATTTATATATGAAATGTGTAATATTTTATTTCAGTAATAATATTGTTTATTCAGGTTGTGAAACAATGATGGATTGATCACTTTTCAGAGATTTTGGCATGGTGATATATTTGAATGAATAAAAAATAAAACAAATTTGAAAAATTTGTCGAATTAAAATTATGGGATTATTTAAAGTAAATTTTTTTTAAATACTAAATTAATGTATTAATTATAAATATATACATATAAAATCAATTTTGTCGAAAAATATTGTTTTAGCGTCACCGGGATATATATTTTTAAAATATCACAGACCTATGTTCTGAATAATTACAACTTCACAATAAGAATGTGTTTTCCTTAATAAATTTTTTTTGCTTATATGCTTGCAAAATACAGTCAATTTATAAATGTTAATTGAATGAGTAAATATTATATCATTAATTGACATGGCGGTAATTTTGTGGTGAAACATGATCGTGGTGTGGGGTAACTTAGCACCACACGAGAGGTGCAGCCCCTCTCATGTTAATAAAATTAATATATAATATTTTTGAGTGCTTACTTTTATCCAACATTTAAAACAATACTTCCGCAAATGCATGATAGTACCGCAATCGGTACTATCATCGTTGTGTGTAAACGTCGCGTGTATACGTGTTGTGTGTACAGTTTACTGGAAAGTATGTGATATTTCAAAAATTAATTTGTTAGAAAACGGTTGCTTAACATTGTACTTTGCATAAGTACGTATTAGGTTGTGCGTTAATTTTAAATTTTTTTAAATATTGAGGTACTGAATTCATAAGAAGTTCTTTGCATACCTATCAGAACAAGATGGTACGGCATATTAAAATTTTTAACATAATTGCTATTTATTTGTAATAAGTGTTTAATGTTATTTTATACTTCGATTCTGCAGCAAATATAACCACAGCCAGCCTTATCTACATCGGTGAACAAAATATTATTCCAATTCTTTAGCCATTATTATGCGTCAAAGTGATACCATAGAAGGAAGACATGGAAGAGTACCGTAGCAGTGGATAAATGCGTTGCGTCTGGCTGGAGAGACCTTGGAGTCAGCTGCGAGGGCGACCCTGGACTTTGACAATTGAGGCCATTAGGCGCCAATACAGAAATGACGGAGAAGAAAAGTATTTATTTATTTATTTATTTATTAGACGACATACATATTTTTGTTCTAACAGAGGTGAATATATAATAACATAATAAACATAAGACACAATTAATACTCGCAGTTTACTGTGTGGGATGGAGTAGACTTCACCTCTGACATATACAGTGCTGTCCTGACTGCTTTGCTAGACTGAAGTCTGTGTTAAAGTAGCCAGTTTTTTATCAGTATCAAAACGTAAATCTGACCATTATGAGACTGGATGAAATATGTATTCATCACGGCAACGCGTATAACATATTCGTTTGTCATTTCTTTATCTGAGATTATTCTGAAGTAGAACGCTGTACATTTTGTAATTTATGATATTTAAACGTAGTCTCACAGTTTGTGTGCGCGTTTGCGTTCAGACATTAGCCGGGAATAACTGTCACTTGCCAGGGGCCGTAAGGTCTGTTATTACGGAGAATTATTTGATCTAACGTTTGGCATTATGGAACGGACTAGCCAACCGTCAAAAGGTACCGAAATATTCTAATTAACATTTACGAGAGTTCAAACGCACACGCTCCGGAATATGTTATTAGTTCGTTGGCGAACGTGTGAAATTATTATTATATCCTAAACTAACCTATTAGCAGTGGCGTGCAGTAGGTATAGATTTAGGTTATACTGTTACCAATGATATTATACAATCATTTATAATATATATACTACGGTATATATTGTACATGCGATTATGAACTTTCGTTTAACCAACGTCTTTAGACAAAATGAATCCGCCGTTTATACGACCATACCGTGTATTTATTTGTAATTTTAGAGAACTATTAATCGTGTTTTTAATGTTTAAGTTTTAACGTAAAATAATACCTTCTTACCTAGATAAAATCAATATAAAAAATGTGTGGATGTTTTAAAGAACACTTTTTATGACTGAACATGATTCTTTTATTGTTCGAAAATCCTTCACGTAATAATTAAACGTAGGTTAACGCAGGAAAGAGTTCTGCCAATTGCTTTTTATTTTTTCCAAATCAAAAACAAATTCATGCACCAAACGCACCTCGAACGCAAAGAACGGCCATGAAATCAGCACGTTAAAAACAGTGAGATAATGAAATTCGCGAATTAGTAAAAGAGGAAGTAGACACTTCAATAATTTGTAAGCAGTTGTAAGCCTTTCTAATGTTATTCTGTTAAAAAAACAGTATAGGTAACAAATCCATACAAAATGGATCGACTGAAAGGAGTTTTCAATTCAGTAAATAGTCAATTATATGACTTGAATAATCACTAGCTTAAAGACAGAACAGAGTAATGTGAATAGCTTGATGCGGCGGGTACACAAGAGCGCATGACTACAGCGGTGAGTTGTGGTAGTTTTTAGAACTAAGCAATTAAAGTCTCTACTGGTATACAGATTGCGCTAATTGTGTAAAAGTTTCCGTTTATGTTAATACAAATATTTAATTTATATTTGTTTCTTAGAATTATTAGTAATGCACAGCTTTTTTGCTTATATGCACTGCACGCCTCTGCCTATTAGGTAAGTCGGGCAATACGTCGAATAGGTGCGTGTCCATCTTGTGGGGAACCACCCCAACAAAGGTACAATTAATTACACAAGTATAATGTATTGTTGATTTAAATAAAATAAAATAAAATAAACTATCTCTTAATTGTCAGGTACCTAGTTCTATAGGTAAGAAAAATATCTTTTTCTTCATCTCCTTTACGTATCCTAATCGCAATCCAACGCTTGCATGGCAATCTTCTACCGCTCTCTGTCTTGCGCTGTGTCGATTATTAGTGTCGATAGTTTCATCTTTCTTTTGCCTACATAATGTTCTCCCGAATCATCCTACAGGTATTCTACAGGCACTGATTAGAAAATCTGTTTAGGCCATCTTTCATTTCCCACGCGGAAGATATATCCAAGCCAGTTTAGCTGAGGATTTTCTTTTGGAGGTGCAGCATGTTCATTACAAGATCTTCTTTGATGATATCGTTCCTGACTTGACCTCTTAAGTATTTCATTTCCGCAGCCTGGATCCTCGACCAGTTTATCTCCATCAGTATGCAAAGCTGATTGCTATGGGCCAGGGTGCGGAAGTAAACTGACCTATGCCAACTAATTCAAATATTTTTATTTTTGAACAT
This sequence comes from Eubasilissa regina, assembly GCA_022840565.1. Taxonomy (NCBI): domain Eukaryota; kingdom Metazoa; phylum Arthropoda; class Insecta; order Trichoptera; family Phryganeidae; genus Eubasilissa; species Eubasilissa regina. The sequence goes on from JAINEB010000003.1 coordinate 6,449,292, forward strand.
ATTAATTTGGCTAGATGGACCCGTATCTACGTATGAGATTTCTCTCAGAGATCCGACTCAAGAGTGCATGATGTATGCTGCAGAGCTCAGCGCGAAGCTATTTGTGAATCGTCAATCCGTATTTTTTGCTCGAGGATTACTAACCAGAAAACACGTACCTTTACCGACTCTCATAGATCAAAGTTTCATTGAGAAATCATCGTGGATACCAGCCTTAACTAAGTATTGATTATTTTACATAAATTTAATAATAAAATATGTACGTGAAATTAAATCGTAATGATATCTAAATATTAAACATGCAAATAAAGAAGACTTTATTTTATAATAAATAATTTAATTTAAAAAAACAATTGAAATGTAATTTTTAACGCAATAGCGCAAATTACATAATAATGTTAAACTATTATAATTGATAACTCATAACTTTATGTAAATGTCGTGGCGATTTTGAAAGCACGGAGCACGAGATTGGAGAAGGCGCGCTTGTACCTACAACATGCATTTTGTGATTATAAATAATAGTTAATTTATTCCAAATTTAATTACATTCTTAAATAGTAGTTGGAGTTCAGTGCAGGGGTGTACTGTTAAAAAGACTCGAATACAAGTATATTAAATTAATTAATAACTGTGATGAAAGTATACGGGTATGTTAAATTAATTAATAACTATGATCAAAGTATACAAGTATATTAAATTAATTAATAACTGTGATCAAAGTATACGGGTATGTTAAATTAATTTTAACTGTGATCAAAGTAAACGAGTATATTAAATTAATTAATAACTGTGATCAAAGTATACGAGTATATTAAATTAATTAATAACTGTGATCGATGTTCGAGATCTAATATTGGCACCGTTGGACTGGGAGATGAACAAAAGTTTCTAGTCTTCAGAAATTCTGTACTGATGAAAAGTTGTACACAACATACATGAAAATTCTTACATACTTTGAGTATGATGATAGGAGTGATGAAGACAGCCTGGAAGAATTGGTGATCAAGAACGAAGAGAAAAAGGTCGATCTTTAACAAAATCGAGGATACCAAGCCTTGCTATACATGTCGCACAAAGAGTGAAATAGTTCGCGCTGTAGGAGCAGATTAAAAGACGATGATGCCCAGATTTGAGCACATTGATTGCAATTTATTCGGCACCAGCTTAATTAAAATATTCTAATTGTAAATATATTTTGATATAATGCTTTTGGGAGTTATTAAATCACAATTTCACGATTAGTCTATTGTGTACATTCATTCATGATAGTATTTTTGTGAAATGAGTAAATTTTAAATGGGTTATTTATGCTTGAAAATATTCGGGTAATACTTTGCCTGTTTTTCACCCTAAATAAATAAGAAGGCTTCGCGCGCAAACTTTGCCCCGCAATTTTCCCGGCCGACCCAGTATGGTTGAGTAGATTGAGATGATTTTTAATGAGGGTGTTTGATGGCATTTGAACACACGATGACAATTGTGCAGGCAAGCGTGTCACGAGCTATGAAAATTATGTTTTGCTTCGACATTATTTTTGTATAAGGTTGAAGGATGGTCTAAATATAGGGTGTTCCGACAAGAGATATCTGATTTGTTTTTATAATAACATTAAGATAAGCTTTACATTTTTTACATCAGTATATAATATACATATTACAAATAAATTGCTATTATGTTTGTAAATTTATTATTTTTTAGTACTGATAGATTTAGCCTTGTCCTAGCTACTTTGCTTCACTTTTGTTTATGTTGATGTTATAATATTAAGGTCAATTGAATTTTATACGCATGGAAAACGAAAATATTTTGACAAAATTTTGTTTTAGTAATGTGGTGTTCGAGACTTTTGTGTTGCACACGTGGTCTGTTGGAGGTAGTGTTGTCTACGGTCACGTTTTCAGGTACAACTTCAATGTTTTCATCTGAGCGTCATTCATGATGACGTGTAGGTAGTCATACATCACACACAGAACCTTATATTTTGCCAATGTCTTCAAATTCTGTTATTAAGCTAGATTATTTAGTTAGCAGGTGCCAAATGGCGGCCGAAAATTGTACGTAATCTTTTTTCAGTTCCCATAATTGATGCATTGACAATATGCTTTCACAATACGTAATATTTTATTTATATATTTGACAATAAAAAAACAATAATAGAGTTATGCACCCCCAAATAAGAAAGATCTTGAATTATGGGGGTAGCTATTAATTTCTATATAATACAAAATATATATTTTAAGGTATTATTTTTCTGATCATTGTATTTGAAAACCTTTGTATGTGTTCGTAGATCATCTCTATAAAATAATTTGCAGCATTATTAGCATTACCGATCAAGTAAAGATAATTTAATTTTAGTTTGTTTATAGTATGAATGAAGTTTTCGGAATTTATTTTAGTAAATGTGTTTTTGATTTGTATAGGGTCTTTTAATAGGGACGCTCAAAATTTGTTAGGTTATAGCAGCCATGTTGTTAAAGTGACATCTGTCAAATTTATTGTCAATTATTAAGTAGTATACGGCAAATCACCACGGAAGGTTGAACAACGTGTGTAAATCATCAAATTTTATTATCAAAGTCACGAGCGATTTGAGGGCACGGTTATCTCGCGCGACGGTGACGTGAACTGGCCACAGAGATCGTGCGATTTAACACCTTTAGACTTCTTTCTTTGAGGCTATCTTAAATCGCAAGTCTTTACGAATAAGCCGCAAACAATTGACCCCCTCAAAGTCAACATAACAAACGCCATCCAGCAAATTTAGCCAGATTTATGAGATAAAGTCATAGAAAATTGGATCTCCCAATACTCGAACAACGTTACATTTCACACTTAATGCCATAAAATATACTTTCAAATGAAAGAAAAATTGAGTGAATATCTCACACACAACCTGTTTAACTTACATTTTAAAATTGAGCGTCCTCGTTGAAAGACCCTTCATATGATTATTGAACCATACAGAGTTCCATTGCGTAATGGTGTACTGTGTATACGACAACTGTCAAGTATCAACTTCCAAATAGCATTGCTAGTGAAATGGACTACATCTTGTTACAATACCATCTAGTCGTGTGGCGTTTATCGAAAATAGAACTCAATCCTACAAATAAAAAAAATTAGAAAAACACATAAACAATCTTAGCATTCGTCTGTTTTATTTCTATTGATGAATGTAATTCAAGTTTTATTGAATTCAGTTGGGAGAAATCTGGGTGTCGGGAGATCAAACATCCCGTATATTGAATTCAGTTGGGAGAAATCTGGGTGTCGGGAGATCAAACATCCCGTTGAAAAAACATAACAAACCCCGTGTAATAAAAATCCTTTGTGTGTGTTGAATAAAACTTTGTTATTTTAATTGGCCATTTACGATTTTTCAGTTCCAACATTTTTTAATCTTTTTCCATCCGGAAAAAACAATAAACACTTTTTTGTAAACAAACGGCGCAAACGGCCGTGACATAAAAAGTGACAGTGAAATATAATTCTGGCTCGCTGGCGGGGTACGCGAAGTCATCCTGTAATTAATATCTTTTTTGGATTTTCGATTTTCAAACACTTGACCTGCGAGTATCCTTTACATAATTTATGATGGATCGAGATTTTATGCAAATATGGATGTTTGCAGAAGGTATTATGATTTTATGTTCTCTTGCGGCCCGTCTCCATGGATTGAGAAACGATGAGATGAATCTCATAGATTTAGTTGAGGAAAATCTCAGAGTTCAGTTAGAGATTGGTAGAAAGAGACGTAAATTAAAATCTGCGTACACAATATTTGATTTGATGGTGAGAATCAACACGTGCACATAAACATCACCAAGGACCATGGATACCTACACACATTTATTTAATTTTAACTCTCGCAGGAGGGATTCAAATTCACCCATCTGACGACAGAACATCAATGGTCAATGGACTGACATTTGAAGTTTGACGCACAACAAGCGCGATGTGAGGCGTAAGGCTAAACAAATATCAAATCTTATCGGACACCTTAGAAGAGCAGAACTATATATGTTTGTATGGATCAGATATGTTATATCTTTGTATGGATGAGAACAAAAGGTTCAAATACGCGAATCTCAACCCCAACTCGGTTTATCATTCATGTTCGTGGATATCGGTATTCACCATGCATACGGTAGGACGGTGTTCATACAGTGAATGAGCAGATTGAAACAAATGATGCTTACATGAAAAACCACTGACTTTATTGTATTATGTTATACAATTAATAATATAAATACTAAATTAATGTATTAATTATAAATATATACATATAAAATCAATTTTGTCGAAAAATATTGTTTTAGCGTCACCGGGATTCGAACCTGGATTGGAAATGAAGATCCAGGTTCGAATCCCGGTGACGCTAAAACAATATTTTTCGACAAAATTGATTTTATATGTATATATTTATAATTAATACATTAATTTAGTATTTAAAATATCACAGACCTATGTTCTGAATAATTACAACTTCACAATAAGAATGTGTTTTCCTTAATAATTAATAATATATTTTTTATTTATTATCTTAGTTTTATTAACCACAATTGAGTTTAAAAAACATCTACCGGTTTCGGAAAACACTTTTCCTTCTTCAGGATGTCATAACTAACTAAAATTTAACTAATTTGGAGAAAAAAATTTTTGATTGTGATTCTTCTTTGTTAAATAATGTTTTGTTATGGATATGGTATGTGGATGATGTATTGTGTATTTGGTCGGGTTCACAACGTCAACTAACTACATTTCTAAATTTAATTAATTCGTTTAATAATAAAATACAATTTACATTAGAAATGGAAAATAATTCTACCCTAAATTTTTTGGATCTAACATTGATTAAAAATAATAATAAAATTGAGTTCAAAATTTTTAGAAAACCAACTTTTACAGATACTATCATACACAATGAATCTAATCATCCATTATCACATAAACATTCAGGGTTCCACTCCATGATACATCGTTTAGTCAATATTCCTATGTCAACATCCAATTTCAATATTGAATTGAATACAATTAAAAAAATAGCAGTTAATAATGGGTATAATACATGTTTGATAGACACTATTTTTAAAAAATAAATTAAAAGAATATAATAATCAGTTTTTATATAAATCACAGATAAAACATAATGATAATTGGCGTAGGATTTTATACATAAATAACTTTTCGAAACAAATATCTAAACACCTACCACGAGACATTAGACCAGCATTTTACACAAATAATAGTATAGGAAATTTACTCATAAATTCTAAAGACAAAGATGATAAATTTAACAATTCTGGCGTCTATAAACTTAGTTGCAAAGATTGTGCTGCATTTTATGTTGGTAAAACGGGTAGAAATTTTAATATAAAAGTAAAGGAGCATTCGAGATGTTTGAACAATAGTGGGTTTTCAGAATTTGCTAATCATTTGATAGAAAATAGTCATGGTTTTGATAAAAAATTGGGATTGTCAATTTTGCATATAAACGGTGTAGGTCACAAATTAAATAATTTGGAATCGTTGGAGATAAATAAAGCATGTAAAAGTAATCAGGAAATTCTAAACAGCCAACTAAATTTAACTACGAGTCCTATTCTAAAATGTTTTCCTAAAAATTATTCGACTAAATTTGTATTGAGCAGTAATTTGAGTTAGGTACCAAATTTTTTTTTAAAAATAATTGTTGTTTTTTAAAAAATTTAAAAATAGATTCTGGTGAAGAAACAATACTATATTTTTAGTTAGTTATGACATCCTGAAGAAGGAAAAGTGTTTTCCGAAACCGGTAGATGTTTTTTAAACTCAATTGTGGTTAATAAAACTAAGATAATAAATAAAAAATATGAATCTTAACCACCAAGTTAATATTGCTAATTTTAAAAGTAAATTAATAATATTGTTATATGGGTAGGTATCACTTATGCGGTGAAATGCTGATACAGAGGTCGAAGATAAACGTTGTTGATCAGGACAGGAGTGGTATGAGAGTGGCAATTGATACAGAGCGCGTAGCTGGCCAGTGGCACCACTCTTTTTAGTGACACATTGAATAGATCGAAGATGGCACCACTGTTTTTTCGAGATAATAATTTAATTTTAATTGACGTACATGTTTACTTTTGTTTTGGAAAATAAAAAAATGTTCTTAAAAATCCCAACTTCATCAATAAAATACACATATTCATTTTAATAAATCAACGTAAAATTAATAAAATATATTTTTCCTCTCAACAGGCATTAGACGTGGAGATGTGTTTGGGTTTGGTGAATACCTCGGGCCTAGATCACAGAACCACCACCAGGAACACGGAAGTGGTTCCGGTGGAGGTGCCAGCGTGCAACGTGCCGTCGCGACAGCCTTCACCAGCACCTACCGGTCCGCCGCGGCAGCCTGCAGCGGCACGCGCCGTCCCTGCGCGGCAAGCTTCACCGGCGCCTAAATCCACCCCCAAGAATCCCAACAGCCCCAAGGAGTTCAGAAGATGTTACTCCATAGCTTGAATCATCGTGTGACCCAATTAATTATAAGTATAAATATTTATACAACACGGCGATACTTCAAGGGGATAAAAATATTTTATTGACTTGTCGTTCATGAACATTTTACTGATATATTAGTTGTTTAACATAAAAAAATGTATTTACAACAGTGAAAAAATTACTGCTTGATTTTATTTTTCACAGTATTTTTTTATATTTTTATCTTTTAAGTGATTTAAACATAAAAATTCGATACTCATGTACTTTAATAGAATTATATTGATATTATTTAGTATCAAATTGATATCTTTTTTATTATTTAACAAGAAACTCTGTGTTACGTTGTAAATGCGGTTCAATAATATTTTTTTTACAATTGTGCAAATTGAATTATTTCATAATTAAGTTCCGTTTTACTAAAAATTCTTTTAAATGTTACCGTCCGTCAAGTTTTTAACATTATTAAGTATGTTGTACGTGTTTCTGTTTAGATGGATATGTAGTAATTCGTTTATCGAAAAATTTTGCAGGTTTTGATGAGAAAAAATAATCGATAGTCAACAATTTCTGCATCATTTTGGAAAGTTTTCGTATTTTTCTGATCGTGAATACAAGGCATAAATGCACTCGTCCATTTTAGGGTTGATTTTAATGTAATACTTTTATGTAAAAATATTTACAAAACAATGTAACTGATGAACATCTAACTATCTAGGTACTGTAAGTAAAGTAAGTAAATGCCATAAAGAAATCTGGTTTTTCATATTAAATCCCTTAGAACGGTACCTATTTATGAATACACCCGATATATAGATAATAAGCGATGATTTTTGAGGTGAATTTTAACGAAATATTAGGAATACGTAAGTTTTTATATTTAATAAATATTATTAGGAACTTATAACATTTTTATTGCACGAAAAATATTGTTTAATTGAATTCTATGTAAATATTTTCTTTACAAAAATATATATCGAATAAAAATTTAACGTATTTCTTGCCATTTTTGGTTAACAGAGTTAAGAAAAATGCAGATGGGTACATGAAATACTTTCATATTAATATTCTTACTCTTTTTCAAAATAAGTACAGAGCTTGTCTCCCAGGACAAGGCCTGAACCCACGACAGTCTTACAACAAGACTAAACAAACACATCAAGCATGTATGACTAGATATTTTTTCGGTACTTGGAATATATCGACATTTCATGGTTTCACACAATTTGATTGGCTTAGTACTAGACGACAATTTGGATAATTAAAAAAAAAAGTTTTTTTTAAGCACAACCTCGGGGTCCACACCCGTTTGATTAATTTTTTGGTTGATTTTTTGAAAATATATGTTTTTTTTCGATCACTGATTGTGATGGTATTATTACAGGTATCGCCTCAGATGTCTCTATAACAATTATTTAATGGTTGAATATTTTTAAATAAACGATGCATAAACGACATTAAAATAAATGGTTAATTTTGTTAGAATAATTTAACAATACCGTCGAATCTTAAATTATTTATTGAAAAATTTAATTTGGCAAAAATTATTAACTCTAATAATATAAGAATAATATTTAATCTTCAGCTTTCCTTGCGGTGGCCAGGAAACGGAATGATGGAGTGAGGAAAGACGAATCTAAATCCGAAGATCGATTCTGTAAGTCGGCTCCTGATAATATGGAACCTCGAATACATGCATCCCTTGCCTCAGAGAGTGTAAATCTGAATTCAAGCCTAACTGATTGGAAGATTGGATCGGAAATTTTAAGTTACTGTGAAAAATATTATTTGAAACCTATTAATAATTTTATAAGATTACTTATTATTATTTTGAAAGACAACGCATTTATTATTTTATTTGAATCCTAACACACATTCTTCCATTCAATCACATAAATCAAATCAACTAATCCTATACTGTTATGATTTCATTATGGTTACAATTGTTTTCTATACTACACACAATATTTTTTATAGAAAATTTTCGTCTTTCACAGCACTACCTCTCAGGATGAGATTTGACCTTCTCTTCAAGTGTTTTCCACCGATTTTTATCTCTGACCATTCTACTTCAGTTCCTGGACTCTCCCATACTGCTCCAGTTCTCTTCCACACAGTCAGCCAACTCTTCCTTGGTCTGGGTACCCACTCGACCATGATCTTCGATGTCTTCTCACCTGGTTATTCATTATTTACAATGTTATATTACAATGTTTCTCAATTAAATTTTCGAACTCATGATTCATTTTTATTCTGAAAGTTCTATATTTTAGTGTAGGTCCACGAATTTTTCTTAGTATTTTACTATCAAAAACTGCTAATTTATTTTCTTCGATTTGGGTTAACCACTAGTCTTATTATTGTTTTATATATTAGAAGTTTGCTTCGTTGACATAGTATTTTTTACAGTTATTTTTGTATAGAAAAAAAATTATTGCCAAATATTTAGAATTTTTTAATGTTTATTTTCCTAGTCTTTGATCAAATTCACTATATACAGCGCGAAAAGAACTATTTTATATGGTATGTATGTAAAAAAAATTGGTTAGGAAATAGACGATAATATGATTTATTTCCATCATAAATTTGACATTATAAACAGGAATGCGGACTGGGGCGTTAAATCAGTTTATAAAAGCTCTCACGAAATGAAAATATCCACGTTCTATTGATGGACTATTTACATTCCCCTTTACATTAAACAGACTTCAGCCGGAGCTCGATATTCCGATATAAAAATATATATTGTACTTTTATCAATTTTTTTAAACAAATTAGTGAGAGAAAATATTATTAATACGATAACAAAATCTTTTGACTGCTCGAGAATGTACGTATGAAACACGCCATACGAATTTATTTATCCCGGATCAAAGGCTAGTACGAATAACAGTCTTATTACAGTTTTTGCGAAGAAGCTGTGTTTCAAAATTGCGTGGAATTAAACTGTGAGTCGGGGCCCCGAAAAATAACGGATACAAGTACCTACTGTTCTATGACTTATGTAGATGAAACTAATATGAAATAAAAATAACTAATAATAACTAAATAAATTGAATGATCTCTGTCTATTCTCTATACAGTCCTGCATTTTGACCGATCTAAATCAAATTTCTCATAGTTACACTTTAGAACCCTGCTCAAAACATAAGTACCTACCCTCCTCCTTTCCCTGGCCATCTCACCTCCTACCGCGATGTAAGTGTGTTGTATTTATATTGAATGCCATCCGTTCCAAATTTTGCTCACTTTCACTCTAGGACCCTGCAGAGAATATTGTCACTTTGCCTCACCTATTGGTAGGATGTTTATCGTTATAATTTGTGTGTAAGATGTCGAAAAAAATGTCTTTGAATAAAGTTGCATCTTTTTGACTGTTTCCTATATTTACCGCTCGTCGGCAAACCACATTAGTTCATATTATGCATATATTATAAATAATGACACATAGTGTATTTGGTGATTCACAAAATTATTTTAGAAAAACTCGCATATAAAAATATGTCTACGTAGCAGAAGAAACGAATTATATTAATGCAGGATTGGTCTCCACTGCTGTGATAAGATTAGAAGGCTCATGACATAGCCTCTTGGAGATCATCTATTTATGGTATAACTCATACATAGTACATACATTTAAAAAAAATAGAATTATGTACAGTGTACACTGAATACCTACACGATTATGTATTATTAAAATTGATCAAGAATCTTGGGAGACCACCAAGTTACGCCTATTACTCAAGCGCTTAGCTCAGTTTGAAGAGTAGATTATTTAATACATCAATAATCCCCTCCCGGAAACATATTCTGCCTAACCACGTAGTCCTATGATTATTTGTGTGTTTTTTAAGGCCGATGTTGTATTTGAGTTTAAAAAAAAAATTAATTTACGAAGCTTTTATTTTACAATTTAAAATAAGCGCTTTTAAAAAAAATATATAATCGTTTGTCTGCCTTTCTAGGCGAACACCTATCTTAGGAAATCGTCTTTCGCCGCCAGATAATGTTTGTGCTCGTTATCTACTAATACTCTGCTAATAAAAATATTGGCTGTTAAGAAAAAAATTGCAAGAGTTCGAGATAGGCTGCAGAGATCAAGGAACGCTATCGTCTTTCACTGCCGGGCAATGGTCGTGCTTGCCACTCTACTGATACTCTATATTATATACAAAAACTTGGTTATGTAGGTACAGATGTTGAAATTCATTTTATTGCTCTAGGCGCCAAAAAACATTAACAAAAGAGACTATTTCATAGAAATTAAATTGTTTTCTAATCGAAAATTATTATTTAAAAAAAATTCTTAATTACATTAGTAATCATTTATGTTGATAATATAACGAACAACATTGTGTCATGATGGATTGTAAGCTTTGAGAACCGTCGACATGATGATGACGTATCGTTTTTCGGAAATATTACCTTGCCTTCAAAAATCTGAGAAATATTCAGTAAACGAGTGTCTTCCTTTGACTGGAACAGAAGCCAGATACAGTATAATATATATAATGTATACAGGCTTTTATATAATGTATTATGTAATATGTGTGTTGGTTTCTACAATTATTTGTAATTTGGATACGATCTCACAATTTTGTTTGCGTGCGTTTGTAAATAAATGTTTTTTAGGATAAATCTTAATAAACATTTGAGTATTATAGTCTGTGTCTCAGGTACTATGTTGAAATTTTGATTGACCATCAAAATAGATCAACATGAGATTGATAGAAAGAGACAAAAATTCAAACGATATTCGATTTGACAGCGAGATTCGACACGTGCGCCTAGACGTTACCTAAAATTATAAATTACAACAATTATTTATTCCGAAAAGTTGAAAATAACATTTACAAACATTTATACCGTTTTAACTGATGCAGGGAATATTAAAATTCACCCAACTGACGAACGGAACGTTGATGGTAAATGGACTGACATTTGAAGTATGTCGTACAACAAGCGTCAAGTGAAGCGCAAGATGGCGAATCTCTGAGATATGGTATGTACACGTCGAACTACGAAAGCCGAGAACTACCTCCAAAGAATTTCGTGGGAGCATAATTTTTGTCTCAGAGATTGTGCCGAGTCAAAAATCTCATCCGTGGACACGGGCCATGACGTTATTTTAATATTATTATACAGTTTGAACAAGATGAACTCGGATTTACCCAGTACTTGTGGATACATAAATCATGCAGTTCATGGTGTTAAAAGTTAATTAGGTTGATTGCGATAGTCACAGCTTCCGAAAAATTTCAATGAACTTTATTTGACCCTACAACCACCCTCTATTAAAACGTTTATGTATATTTTATTTACGTTTATGTGCATACATATATATTCGCGTAGTTCTTGACAGATTTAAACGATCAAAATTTTTTGAAAAATTGCCATGATTTGACAATTGATCTTGTTTTAAAATGGCGGTTGAACAAATTAAACATATTTGTAACTCTGTTAATATTACATTATCAATCTTAATCGCGTCTGAGATTGGGTATAGGTATTGGGTATTGGGTTGGGTAATAGGTGAAACGCGTCTCAAGTAAATTAAACATATAGAATATAAAAAACTAGTGTTTTATTTTTACATATATGATTACGCAGTTATACAAACTTACCTCGGAAACAGTAAATCTGTTAATGTTAGTCCTGCAGACATACGAGAAATATGTTTTCATTTCACATACAAACAAAATCTATTTGATGCTTGCCGCCAGTGCCGGATATTAAAATTTTCACAACAAAACTTTGTACTGCGCTACTATATTTAGTTTTAGGTGCAATACCTCTCAACATCAGGTCAGATAATTAAACTAAATATAAATATAGTGTTGCGTCTATTCGGGAAATTAGGCGGGGCTTGAAAGAGGGCGGAGGGTTAACGGGAATATGGACAGAAAATGCGAAGTGTCAGGGAATGTTAAGTTGTTAATCAGTGTTTTCTTCGAATTTAAATTGTTTTGAATTTTAACGGTTTCCAAATTGTTATTTATTAATACTTTATAAGGTGCCGAGTGAAGAAGTTTTGCTCTATGACTAACGAAAAAAAAATAATAATGAAAATAATTATGTTACACCACAAAGTAACCGCAATGTCAATAAAGATTTATAATATATCAAATTAATTTGGATAGAAAATTAATTTTATCTAATTTTGGCACTCCTCTGTGACACAGCCAATGAATGCCATGTTAATAAAAAGGGTACACTCTGTTATTGAGGGTCGTTAGCGAACACAAATAAGAGCATTGAATGTCCCATTACCGAGAATCGCGAGGAGCTCTATTTGATCACAACTTTTTGTTCATTTTTTTCCAGTCATCAATCTTTTCCGAGATAATAATGGGTTCAGAACAAGAACGAAACATTGCTGTGTACTTTGTGTCGGAAGCTGACCGATGAAAGTTTTATGTTTCTCGCCCCGAAGGGCGTACAATGTTAACCGGTATTATTTTCAGAAAATGTGTCATTATTAGAAAATATTTTTATCCACTGAAATAAATACGATGTCTCAATAATAATCTAACGTAGATGAAATATGACGACACATCAATACAGTTCATTGATTAACTTTGTCTACCAGTAATATAAAGTTCCGTTTAATTTTTATTCATCAACGATATGAATTCAAAGATATTTTGTTACTTAGAAAATCGAAAATCGTGAGAAGATATGGAGTTTTGAAACCTATCGAACGTATGGAAATTCGCGGACTCTTATTTCAGTTTTTTTTATCACAAAATTTTTATGAAATAACTTTATTTTTGAATATTAAAATTATTAGTGTGACAACGTTTGAATTTTCAAAATCACAATTGCATATCTACTATTGGAGATTGATATATACTCGTGCATTTATTTTCAAACTTATAAAATTTTCACGTATATCCTCATTTCCCATGAAACAGCGGTCACACGACGATTGAGATCCGAGCAGGGTTAGCAATGGATGACGTCATATATAACGTAATTCGAGCAGTATTGCGTACTAAGGTATTAACATCAAGATTAATATATTCTTGTACTGCTGATATTTTTAAATATATTTTAAAAATAGAGATGCGTACACGGAATACATGTCATATAAATATTCTTACTATTTTCAAACTAAGAAAAACGCTTGTACTATGAAAATTATATTTGTAAAAAATATAATTTGCTAGTGTCCTGGAACGAGACGCGAACCCCCGACCCGTCTTAACCACTACACCAACAAGCTACTTGCTATATTTAAAAAAATACTTATTAAAAATGTTGTAGGTAATATTTGTCTCACTAGGCTTCGCCCATACTAAGGCAAAAATTTAACATGATTATCTCATAATCAATAAATATATACATTTTATATTGTTGGTTGATAATCAGAAAATATAAATTGATAATAATAAAAAGAAAGATGCTATGATGAGCAAATGATGCTATGGTCGAAAATATATAATAATATTTGAACATGTGTTATTTTAACTGTTTGAAAATGAACTTGTATTACTTTTACACTTTACAAATGTCAGTGCTGATTTAATACTAACTGTAAAGAAGACGTAAATCGTGCGCCGATAGGATCTTCCGAACGAATTGCGCGATCTCCAGGTCGCGCGTCCCGCGGATTGGATTACGACGATTCCGGTTGTAAATCGGAATCGCCGCAGGGGCAGGGGAGAAAAGAAGGAGTTGGATAAAACATATAAGGGTCGATGATGAGTAGGGATTCCAGTCGAAGGACCAGTGTTCTCGGGGAACCAGGGTTCGGAAGGACTGTTCGCCTTACCTTGTGTCTGACGCCTCCGTCTCCGACTCCGCAGTCGCCGCCAAGATTACACAAACGGCACGCGGTGGGCAAATTTCCGCTTCCAAATGAAGACGGCGATATTAATCACTTCACCCGCGGCACACAAATAACAAACTACGTGATTACTAAAACACAAGATCACATGTACACAAACAATACAGTACTGATGAACCGGAGCTGAATAAATCCACACCTCTAACGCTCTTGCGATGTCGAGATCGAACAAATTTCATTCTAGTTGACGTCTGCTGACTATTCACACTGAAGACAAGCAGTAAGGAAAAAGGATGGCTGTGAATTTGGACGCGAAAGGTTTCAATAGTATGGTTCGCGGCCGATTCTCAAGATGCGCCAAAAATGTGTTCTATGAATACGGAACACTAACCCATAAATTGCTTCTTAAACAATTTAAAAGTCCATATATTATGTTAAGGTATACAAGTTTATTTTCAAAGAGTTAAAATAACATAAGTCCAAATATTAGGATATTCACTTAACGACAAATGTTCAAAGTTGGTGAACACACACACACACACACACACAGCAGTCATGCTAGACACTTACCGATAAAAAAGTTTCACTTCAAAAAAAAAAATTACTTTGTCGTGTTAAAAACTTTGACACGATTAATTAAAGTCATATTACACAAGAAAGGAAGCTATTATAAAAGTTGCGTAGACAAATTTCTTTTCTTTGAAACACGATATATTGAAGCATCGCAGACCTGAAGCGCGGGACAGAGTTTTGTGATAAAGGGGATGGTATCATTTTTCATAAATGCAAAATCGCGTGTAAGTCTGTGTTAGTCAACAAACCCCCTCACTGTGCATGTATGAGTGCGGTACAGATTAATGATATTTTCTTACCCGCACCTCACTTGAAATATTTCCCGTTTCGACGATTAATCATGAAACACATCTATCCTCGTTATATTATGTGAAGCAGGATGAACATTACCCGGATAGGGTTCAAATGTAAAGTTTCTTTTATGCGGGGATTAAAATTTCATTTCAAACACCAACGGAAGTTATTATAATTTTTTCTAGGTTAATCTACCGCGGGTGGGTTTTTTTTAGTTCCCATTACTGGGAAAAATGAAAATTAAGTGTTATGCTTCAACATGGCTATCGTGTCGTTAGTATTTAGGCGAATTGTTGATACAGTAGTCGGAAACACCGTGTACAGGATTTACGGCAGAATAACCTAGATTTTTTTTTATCATTTGACTTTGAAAATATGTAATGATAGGTCCATGGTGCTGCTAGATGGGAACTGAAATGTAAAGTAGGTATATTTCTGTACTTCTTGTCTTAAATTAAATCTAATGTCCGGATCAGTAGAATAAGCCAAGTACAATGGAAATGTTCGTAATAATAATAATAATTCGTTTATTCTAGCGTGATCAGGTTTTTTTTAAGACCCCATTTGCCATACATTAAATTACATTAAAGTTACGAAATATTATTTGTGTTATGAGAAAGAAAACATAAATAAATAAAAAGGTATTTGAGATTCCGTAAAAATAAGGTGGATGGCTCTTTCAAATAATGGAATGATTTAATGTATTAATGTCAAAAAGGTAACATAGATTCGAAAATTTGTCGCTAAAAATATCGTCGCTTTAGCTTAGTTGGATAATGCACCTTCCCCGGTTTGGAAAGAGATCCAGGTTCGAATCCCGGTGGCGCAACAACAATATTTTTCGATAAACTTGATTTTATATATACATCTTTCTAATTAATATACTTAATTCATATTTAAAATAAAAAGTTCACACATATAAATATAAACAAAATTTAAATACTACATTTTTGTTACGGCCATCTGTAGCTATTCTGTAGTCGTTGCCATTCTCTGGAAAATTTGAAGTCAATGCATTGTGTTGATATAGCATAATCGGTTAATACACATTCCCCGAATAGGAAGAAATCCAGGTTAAGTCTCGGTAGCAACAAAAATATTTTTTGATAAAATTGATTTTATATGTATATCTTTCTAATTCATATATTTAATTTGTATCTTAAAAAATATATAAAAGGCTAAATTATATACAATAGATTAAAATATGGGGACAGTGGGAATGATGTGGGTCCTGTAGGTCCCAAAAACTGCGATGTACTGGCCATGTTGAAAAAATACTAGATGATAGGACACGGAGAACATGACCATGTGGATACCCCAGTGGAAGCGATCTAGAGGGAGGCCAAGAAAGAAGTGGGCTGACTGTTTGGAAGAGGACTGGAACAGAATGCTCAGTGACAAGTGTCGCTTGAGAGCAGTTGTGGAGGAAGCCAAATCTCACACTGGAAAGTAGTATATTGGAAGAGAAGAATAAGGGAACGATGTGGCAAATTTTCCCGGAGGACTGAAGAGTGTGTTATAAGAGGCCTTTATCCAGTAGTTGATGGTAAATTATAAACGATATTTATATTAACAATATTTGAGTATATCCAAGAACACACAATTACTAGATTTTTATCACCAAAGGCATTGTTATTAAACCAATTATAGATATCTCATAGAGACGAAGCTATCTATATTATATTATATGGAAAATACGGAAGTATGGGTAATACAGGGCTTACAACCTATCTTTGGCTGGCTTAAGTGATCATTTTACATAATGTAACGTATCACTACACACGATCAACCTCCACATCTATATTCTTACAAAGCTATATTATTTCAAAATATATATGTAGCTTTCATATTTCTTAAAAATAATATTCTCATTAGTGACATCTATGCCGTTTCAGGGGAATGAATATAAAATTTCAAACCATAGATGACTACAGCGAAGTTATAGTAAAATACTTGAAATATTTCTACATGATAACATATACGTATATAACTTTCGAAAATTTGATAGATATAGAGGTTGATTGTGGGTAGAATTGATGAACGTTACATTGTATAAAGTGATCATATAAGCCAGCCGTAGACAGGTCGTAAGACCTGTAATACTTTCATAATTCCCATATTATATAATATAAACAGCTTCGTCTCTATGACATATCTATAATTTATTTTGATATTTATATTATGTATACATTTACAGAATAATTTTTCAACCGGTGTTTCTTCCGGAGAATTCTACAATTTCCGGAAATGAGGTAATCTTGCAGAATGCTCGTTCCTCTACTTTCTTCTACATGTAAAGTAGAAAGGTTTGATGATTCATGGGCTCAAGAAAACGACTTTAATTTATCAGCGTGGATCGTGAAACTGTCATCTCGCACGTTGACGTTTCAATGCGAAATTTCAGGAAATTTTTCAGGCATGCAATATTAAATTTTTCAAGTATATTATACTAGTATAATATATACAAAACAATGTATTTATATTTGAAATAATTAATGAATATTATGTAATAGTTTCGCGAGAATATCAAAATACAGTTATTCTTTTCGAATATTTTGATATTTTATATTATCTACACGAGTAGCTTGTTGGTCTAGTGATTAAGACGTTGCCCTCGTGTCTAATAGTCGAGGGTTTGAGCCTCGTTCCAGTAGATCAGCAAGTTAGTCCTATTTACATAGCATAAACGTTTAGCTTAGTTTGAAAATAATAAGACTACCCATGTGATATTTATTCCGTATGTACGCACCTCTATTTAAATATACATATATCCGACTTACTGATAACAATATTGAAAACCTATTAATATCAAATAGTTCTCAGAACCCAACACTCATCGCACAAACAAATAACAAGTCATATTTTACCTCACATAACTACTAGAAACTAAACACTAAATCGTTAACATCTAAACTATACAAAGTAAATATTAGTGATTACACTTAGAATTGAACTGCCGACCTGAAAATACGTATTTCACGATCATGTCATTCAGAGTGATGAGATTTACCCGAAATGTTGGGACACCAATAACCCATCTACGTAAGATAAACTTATTTTCTAATATGAAGTAATCGAACACAACAGTGATAAATGAATACGTATTTATAACTCTGTCCAACTTTTTTAGACAATTAATAATGCCCAGTACATCTATATATTTTGTTTCGAGTCGAGTTTAATGCGGGAAGATATAAAATAATGAATAAACAATCTCATTATGGATTACGTAGGTGTCGTTGAGTGAAAAGAAACAGCGATAGAATAATAAATTTATTATTTTTACCAGTAGTTTGATGAGTAATAAATAAATTTTCTTTTTGTTTAGTCTGGTATCAATTTCTATTTTGTAAATTTTAAATTTTTCTTATCCGTTCAGAGAACAAAAAATTATATTTTTAATGACTGGTGTCCATGGATGAGATTTCTCTCAGAGTTCTATAAAGGACAGTTCAGAGTTCAGCGTGAAGCAATTTATGAATCTTTGTTAAATGTTTCACTATATGTTTTGGGCGTGTAGTATGACATATTCCATACGCACGTACAGGTCGATTTTTTTACTCATGGCATTGTACAGTCGGTTTGTCAGATTGTGACGAATCTGTTATTAGTATAATTTTTTTAATTATTACAATATGATAGTACATAGCTTTGTTTAATGTTAACCTATTTTATGGATAGATAATGTGATAATATCAATGACATCTTAATAACAATAATTATGATGTTATACATCAGCTGAAACTAGTAGGCAAAAAAAAATTTTTTGGTTAAAAGTAAACAGTATATTTTATTATATTAATATAATGGATAACTACTGAGAAATTTGTGGTTTATTTATTTATTATAAAATGGTTTAATAAGAATTTTTTAATTTAAGAAGAATATCAATGTGTTAAATTTATTTCTATCCGGTGTTTTTTTTTGTTATGTAACACGGTGGATCGGCGTTCTGTAACACGGTGGATCGGACCTTTTTACGGTATTTTTTAATGTTTCAAAAGTAATTAGATGAATTCGCACGAATGCTAAAATATGACGTTTTTATGAACCGTGCGTCAACTGCGTTCTTGCATTTCTGTCTAGCGTGAAGGAGTCATATAACGTTGTCTCTTTCTTGCTTAGATAGCGCTCACGTGTACACATTGACGTGTATCGGTACACAACACGTACTTGAAGTGCCATGATCAAAAAATCGTCCTATACCTTTACTGAGTCTCAGAGACCAGAGTCTTATTGGGATATCATAATGGACACTGGCCTTTACGGTTATTAATGTGGATTGATCTCAGTAGGACAAAATGCATTCAGTAGGGTAGGTTTCATTCAAAGTAGAAACATTACATTTTTAAAACGTATTGATTTTCTACTGGTAAAATAGATGTGTCACAGATGAACTTTCAATGAGATTTTGATCTCTGACAGTCGGTACTATATATGTCATTCTAATCGACGAGCAAAACACACGCCACGATGCTTTATAGATCTCTTCACACTGAACTGTGTACTGCCCTTGACGCAAACGCAAATTTTTAAGAGTAATCTCATTTATTAATTAACAACTAAAATTACCAAGACTCAGCTGAGAGAGTTTTCTACCGGCAAAATAGAGACCCCGGGCAGCTCTGTATTTTGAAAGAAAGATTTGTTCTTTGCACTTTATACATAATATAAAATTATGTATACATAATATAAAATTATTTTACGTCAACATGACTGTAGGACCCAAGTCCAAAATCTTCTAAAATGACTTTGTGTTTTTGAGTTATAGATGAAAAGTATATTTTGAAAGCAATTGTACAAAATGTCTATTTTTACATCAGCATTTTAGAAAGATATATTTATATAATGTAATGTACATTATTTTTTCTGCATATATCGTTCTGGCAGCCATACTGGATTTTAGATCACGTGATCATCAACAAGCGTTGTGATTGGCTGATTTCCTTTTAAGAGGAAGAGCAACTCATACTCTGATTTGGGGTATTTGAAGCTAACTCCGATTTAGAACATGCAATATAAATAGATTTAAGTGGATTTTGCAACAAACAATTTGTTCTGCATGTAACTGACAAAAATATCTAAAAAACTATTTAACTCTAATAATCACAAATTCGTTTTACGGGGTTTAAAATTAGGCGCAACGTGTGGAGAAAAATAATATATCAATTAGTTTCTTCAAATAATACAACTGGGCAATTAAACTTGGTTGACATTTTCTATATTCCACGTATAAACCTAATATTTTTGATGATGTAATGATAGAGGGTACAAACTAAAATTTGTTTTGTGTTTTTATGTTCTTTTATGTCAGTATGCGAATTTTTTTAATGTAAAATTTCAATTGGATATAAATAAATAAATAAATAAAACATCTTACATGAATCATATCACTCCTGCCTAGAATATGATAGATAAAATAAAAATCTCCCTGGCGGGGAACCGTACCTACCCGAGTTTCCCTCGTGATAGGCGGGAATACTAACCATTACGCTGCAGAGATGTCAATGCGATAAGAAAATAATAGTTTACAAGTACATTTGTTAAGCTTTTTATTAATTATAATTAATTTAGCTTTTTACGAAGTTCAACAGGGAGATTTTTTTTTTTAATAAATTTAATTTCGTATTAAAATTTAACGTTAAATAAGTATATCAAAAACAGAAGTAAATAAGTACACCAAAAATGGATAAAGAATATCAAAAACAAATCAATCAATAATACTTTATATATTATACTCATAAGACAATTTGACACTACAAGACAATAGCAAAATGGTAGGGCACTCTATTAACATGTTAGAGGAAGCAGTAATGATACTCAGTGCCTCCTAAAATCTTTTTGATTTAAAAAAGTTTTGTATCCCGGTACCGATAAAAGTGAAAATAATATATAATATATAAAATATATATGTATAGAAAAAATGTACAAATTTTCTTAGAAAGTTTCTGGTTGTGAGAAATTTTACTAGGGTATTTGTTGAACAAACATATACTATGTTAAAAATATATATTTACCTGATAATATCTACAATTCTTTTTCGTGAAATAAAAAAACCTCTCTCCCGAGCTACAAGCAGAATGTAAAACTAAAGGAAACGTCTAATAATCAGTACTGACAATAATAATCGTTATCCTCCATCTTTTCGCTTTGGGTCAAATCATAGATTTAATGACCAAAATGTCGATAGTGATATCTCTGCAGTAGAAAAATGACCCTTCCAATGCAATAATGAATACTCAAATTAATTAATCTGGCTGAATTTTCTCTACCCAGGAAAGAGCGATATGATTGTACGATTGGTATTCGATTTTATCAACGGTTGGAGGTATAGTTTCATGTGTACCAGTAATAACTCGCCGAATTATGAATAATCTATTACCAATCATCATTATAATTGAACACAAATCGTACAATTACAATTAATATATCTGTTTCGATTATCACTAATAGAGATATTACTTTAAAATAATCAGATCTGAAGAGCCTGATGACATCTCGATGTATACATTGTCACATTCTTACATGTATACCATGTATGTATGTATGTACATTTTAAATACTAAATTAATGTATTAATTATAAATTTATACATATAAAATCAATTTTGTCAAAAAATATTGTTTTTGCGTCACCGGGATTCGAACCTGGATCTATCTCTATTTCCAATCCGGGGAAGTACACTACCAATGGTGTTATACTAGGTAGGTAAACACCTAAGAAAATATATTACGTTATGTACGAGAAAGGTAAAATTTAATATTCTTTATCTTCACGAATATACCTTACCTGCCACAAAAAATTATATATATTTTCAATATTTTTAACCCATTCAAATATTTGTGATATTGCTTTTTCGCTTACATTTATTAATTAATATTCAATTCTAAAAAACACCATCTAAAAATAACATCACATTGTTCAATTGATTACAGTGTAAATCGAGCAGCTCTGGAAGAATCAGCCCTCCCGAACTGAGTGTATAATTTGATTAAAATATAAATGGGAAAATCCCTTTAGAGTTTGTTTTTAGTTTAAAATTTAATGAAAGATAAACAAGATTTCAAGGAAAATTTATTATGGCCGTGCAGTTTAATTTATTCAAAGTGAATTGTTTCACTTGTAATCCTTATCAGTATTTAGATTAAAATTATTATAATTAATTATAAATATACCATTCTATGAGTCTATCCTTCATGGGACAGTGGCTAAGAAGCCTTACTACGTAAATATTTGTAAGTTTTCTTAAATTAACTAAAGCAAGTCTTAACAATTTAGATTAATTTAAAGAAGTAACTAAGTTTGCATTTAATCGCGTTGATTATTTTGACGGTTATTAGTTCGATGTTACTGCCCTCTTTGTCAGGACGAAGTTGTTGTCTCAATGAGGGTGGTGGGAGAGGGAAGAGACCACCACGACTGCGGCCGCGCCCCCGTTGATTAATTTTCTTATTTGGTTTACGGATTAGTTGGTGTACATCGGTTTTGATGAAGGTAAAGTGGTATTGAAATCGATCGACATCAAAATAATCAACGATGTAATGTAATGTTTATTATTAGTTTAAATTAATAATAATAATAAAAACTTAATATATCAATTATAAACACATACAGATAAAATCAATTTAACGAAAAAATATTTGGTTGCCACCGAGATTCGAACCAAGAAACCTTCTATCAATTTGAAAGTGAAACATGCAGCTTCTTCAGTTTTGGCAAAATTACTTGACCTCATATTATAATAATAATAAGATGCTTGTATTTAAAATTTTAGTATAAATTATTTCCTGAAGAAGATACAATACCAAGGTATCGAAACATGGTGATTTATAAATAAATAATGCTTTAAACAAAGTGTTTTGTCTTTATTTATGAAACATATAGGTTCGAAAATTTGTCGTTAATTTACTATGTTGATATAGTGTAATGGTCAGCGCACTTCCCCGGATAGGAAGAGTTCTTAGTTCGAATCCGGTGGCAACGAAATATTTTTTCTAAAATTGATTTTATGTGTAGGTATATCTTTCTAATTGATACATTTAATTTCTATTAAAAATATCACAGAACTATATTCTGAAAACATTGCAAGTACACAATAATAATATATTATTCTTAAAAAAATTAAAAAAATATTCGTAAAAAAAATAAGTAAATAATTGAAAGCTGCAACAAAATGTCATCGATAACTTATATTTATTTGCTTCTTCTTTTTTATCGGCCGCATGATACCAGGAAGTCCATGACCGCAGTCACTACAGAGTGCCATTCATTACTTGACGTCGTCGTCGGCCCAATATGCTTTATCGCTCCTGAAAAATTACGAAGATGTCAGTTACAGTTTTACTTTCAATATGTAGTTTTTTAACTGATAGTACAACTTAAGTTGTTATAAGTAAGGGTTAAACAATTATTTCAACCGTTATTGTTACTGTGATTGTGTTCGATTGTAATGATGATTGATAACTGATTATTCGTAATTCTTCGAGCAATAACTGGTACACTGGAAACTAATCCTTTAACAGTGATTAATCATTGTAAAAATCGAACACAATAATAGTTTACCATCACTTTTACTATTATCACTTATCACAAATAAAAAATAATGTGCATATGATTAGTGACGAGCTAAACTGTGATTGTAACTGTGATTGTTAGATTGTAATTGATTATTCGTAATTAATCCCTAATAATAATCCCCCTTAAAGTAATCCCTGGTACACCAGAATCTAATCATCTGACAGTTAAATGTCAGTTACCAATCGTCGTTACAATCGAATACCAATCACAGAATCATAATAACACCGTAGCTCATCACTATATACTTATATAATATATCTAATCCTTGCTACTTTACGCACACATAAAACAAGTCATGTATTTGTGAACCGATTATTTTTACAAATATGAAAGACTTCTGAGGACATTGTTCTCAATGAATACCATGTTCACCTCGGGGAGGGAGATAGCACTTATAAATAAGGACATTACACCTAAACGAGGGGGTTGTAAATTGACGCTTTTTGCCACCTGGGGGCGCCACAGGCTCACGTGTTCACCCGGCGGTCGAGAGAGGTCACGATTTGTTCCAAATTTAAACATATCTGATTCCTCGCCACATGATATTTGACATTACATCTTTTCACGCAGGAGCGGCCCATGCCCGGCGTTGTCCGGGATTCAAATAATGTTATAATTGAATTAAAAATATACTTTAGAAGTACATAATTAGAAAATAAATAATATTATAGAACACTTCAGAAGCACACAAATAGACAATAAATAATTATAGACTACAAATGTATAACTCTCTATATAAAATTATTATAGTGTAACTCCCTCTCCAAACAGAAGAGCTAGTCTCTTTTTTTGGAGAGGTAAGCGAAACAAAACATGTAATTTAAAAAAAAATTGTAAAAATATTAAATAAATAAATAAATTTAAATTAATACAGGGGAAAGGGGGACGTCTTTGTTTTGTGCAGGCCCTAAAGATTATCGATGTATGCAAAATATGGTCCAAGTAAGGGAAGGGTGATATTTTTGGGAAGGTAGGTAAAAAAAATTTTTTTTTTCAAGGTCCTAGAGGGTAGTTGAATGAAATTTAGAAGCAATGGTATTCAATATTATAATTAATTATAAATATAGCATTCTATAAGTCTATTTTTCATAAAAGGATGGTCAGGAAGATTTATTCAGTATAGCATAAGGGGGGGGGGGGAGGGGGGAGGAGGGTGAGGTCACCAGAAGGTGAGAAAAGATGCCTATGTTTTGCACAGGGTCCTAAAGAGCAACTATGCAAAAATTGTTTTTCATCGATCATTGGATGTAGGATTGTATACATTCAATTTTATATATTACTAGCTGAAGTACCCGGCGTTGCCCGGACTTGACGCAGAGTGAAGATGTTTCATTTAAGGGAATGGGGGTAGTTTTTTTTCGAAATCAGATGTAGACAGTAATTTTCCTTTTATTTTAAACGTCAACTGTGTAAAATTTCATTAAGAAGTATCAAAATTCTGCTTTAAGGGGCGAGGAAGTGGGATGAGGGTGGTTTTTAGAAATCTCATGGAGACAGTGATCTTCTTGTATTGAAGGTCAAGTGTGCAAAATTTAATCAAAAAGTACCAAAATTCAGCTTTAAGGGGTTGGAAAGGGGGAAGGAGGTGATTTTTAGAAATTTCATGTAGAGAGTGACCTTCCTCTTATTTTGAAGGTCAAGAATGCAAAATTTCATCAAGCTCGGAATGAAACTGTAGATTTGTATAAAAAACAAACAAACATACTAACAGACACTCTTCTTTATATATTGTATGTAGATACCCACTACCTACTAAATTTTGAAGAATTAATATTTTCATTATAGGTAGGTACTACGCAAAACTCTGATTGCTATAAAAAATCACTTGCTTAATCGCAATGTCTCTAAATTTGATGATTCATTTTTAGGGTTCAAAACACCACCATTTTTAAATCGATATGGTAACATATTTTGGGTGAATCCCATTTTTTCAATCTTAAATACTTATTTGTGAACCAATAAAATATATCACAAGAAGTATTGACGGTGTGATGAATTGTTTTTTAGCTATTGTTTTTTTCTTGTTTCCTATTCCTGAAAGCCGCTCGCCATCAGGAATAGGAAGTACCCCTCCTCTATTTTTCAGTAATTAGACTTAACGTAAAATTATTGTTTTTGATAGGTTTTGTATTTAAAATGAAAGAAGTTATCTTTTTACCCTTAAAATTACTATTTTTACGTAATATAAATTGTTTTAATGAAAATATAAAAAAGTATTACATTTTTGGATAATCGAAGGCTTCATGTCGATAAATAAGGAATTGTCCGAAAACTTTTGTGTCTAAGGGACGACAATATATAAGTATATAGTATAAAGTAACATTAAAACATCTTCAGAAATTATTAAATTATTATCATTCCATTGGAATAAACCAATAACCACACAAAATTGTGCTACTTTCAAACCAAAAACAAAAAAATGTTACAAAATGTGAAATCCTTTTTTTTTCAATGTTCTTTGAGAAACCTTTCAAGGTCACCACAGTACTTTAACTGTCAAAATCATAATATACCCCCAGGATTAAAGCAACTTACAAAATGTCAAGGGTTTCGGGTGTTGAGAAGTTGGAAGGCAATTCGACAAAATATTAAATATTTTTATTAAGTTCTAAAGTTGAATTTTGCGGTCAGGTAATTGGGCTTTCAGATGCTGAGTACCTACCGATTTTCCTAGCGAATGTTTGGAGTTCCATTTAATGGAATTAGCGGTTTTAGAGAAATTACAAATCTATTCAAAGTAGTAAGTACTAAACGATAAGTACATACTGATGTTGAAATTAAAATAAATGCGGAATCCTTTCCGTATTTTATACTCTTTCAGTACACTAACAATTATTATAATAATGCGCTATTTTTACGTAAATATTATTAGAGAGAGTTATCGTTTCCTTGAAATAATTGAATTTAAATTGTTCTGGTTGATGTATAACGCGACACATAATGGCGCCTGCGTATCTTCAAGAGATTTGCATCCCAGACAGCTTGAATTGTAGATGTCAAACTCTCAGATCAGTCGCAGGAAAGGTTGTAGAACCGACCAGCCGTTGCCAGAAGTCTAAGTTCAGTGAACGAGCATTTGCGGTGGCAGGCCCAAAAGTCATCTTTCATAATATTCCCACCGTCATAAGAAACTGTGGATCGGATTTTTTAAAAAAATAGTAAAATCGCACCTTTTCACAAAAAGATGTACAAAAATTCAAATAGTTATTTTATATTTTAAATACTCGTATAGAGAACTACACACTTTATATATAGAACACCCTTGAGGTGAATTTTTTTACAAAAATGGCGCCATATAAATTATTTAATGTTACCATTATTATTATTATTATTATTATTATTATTATTATTATTATTATTATCATTATTATTATTATTATTATTATTATTATTATTATTATTATTATTATTATTATTATTATTATTAGAGGAAGGTTACTAAATAAAGTGTAGTATAAGTATACGATTTTCATTTTAATAGTTCGATTTTTTATTTAGAAGGAGAAACTACTTTCTAAGAATATTTATGCAATTTATTCCACCAACTTTTTATATTCTTGATTATAAAACCGATGCCATGTTGTTATTTTAATTTAAATCATAATATACTACGTACGCATAATTTTTCTATACAAATTTATTTTTCCAATGTAAGATTAGGTTTTGAAAAAAAACGTGGGTTGTTTTCCATTAAGATCAGTGTCAAAACCATCTGATTGAGAATATGTACAATATTAATTCACATTGTAACAAAAATATAAGTGAAAATATATTTAGTGAGCATTTTCCTCCAAGAAATACAACAGAACCCACGTCTAACCGGAACTCGAGACTGCTTTATAAACAAAAAATAATAATTACAAGATTGACAAAAATATTATTTAAAAAACTAATTATTGTGTTGCGGATACAAAACTGACTTAAAAATAGTAGTTGAAGTCTTAAAGTAAAATTATGTACATAAAAAGTAAATACAATATTTTAATTAGAATCGACTGTTTATACCGATACAAAAATTTTACGAGCTTTAAATTATATAAAATATAATTTAAATATTAAATGGTATAGTGCTGTGCAAATTTATTAATTTATAACTCAATTAGTTTTGAAAATTTAAAAAATATTTTTGGTTCAGATTAGAAATATTTTTGTATTTACACTAATTTTCCATAGCAAAGGAATTTTTTTCAAAATATTCTAATATTGTCTTGAATTGAGGGTACTGGTTCTCAGCAATCTCCATATTTTTTATTTGGTGAAATACGAGGAAAACTGATAAGAGCTGAAAGAATAATAAATTAATTAATATACTTCTTATAATGAATGATAATTCCCTTAATTTGGTTTAAATACAAAATAAATAAACACTTTCTTCCAAAAACGAGGTGGTGCCCATACTGGCGGGCATTTAAATTTCAGAGAACTGCTATTGGCTGAATCTAATATTAGTATCAGGCAAAAGTGACTGATTTAGCAACTAACACCGATTTTGAATAACCAATTTATATAAAAGATAATTAATATTTCTGCGTTTTTTTACGAAAATACGGGTTTTTATTATTCATTTATATCAGAAGTTATACAATAAACTAGATTTTTTTTTAAAACAATTACTTAGATAAACTCTTTATACTAATGTAAAACTAATAAACTGAATGTTATTTGCGATAGTTACGAAAATACAAGCATTATATAAGAAGACCGCGACCATAAAATTTATTTTCCGCGTGCCACTAAATTGCCTTAATATAGAATACTCTTGTATATACGAAATATATTTTCTTATAATCTTGAAGCCATGATCGCAAAAATATTTATACAAAGATTTTATCTAAGTAATAGTTTTAAAAAAAAATGTAAAATCTAGTGTATAATTCTGATATAAATGAATAATAAAAACCCACATTTTCTTAAAAATGCGAAAACTATTTTTGAAAGCACACCCTTTGATTGTTTATTAAAACAATGTGTAAAAACTATATAAGACAAAAACTGCACTAAAAGTTAGAAAAAAAACAGTGCTTGCTGACTTGTAACAAGAACCCTCAATCATTACAAAGTCTTTGGAGTTTATTAGTGTTATTGTATTATTTTTATGGTTTACCTATTTTTCTTTTAAATTGGCAATACAACCTTCAAGAGTGATTTGTTGGTTTATCCGAGTATTTAGGATAAAACCAACTAACTTCTGATTTAAGTAAAATAATATAATCGCATGTTTTTGTTACGGAGAACGATGTGTAGCGTGCTCGGCGCCGAGTGAAAGTGGAATTCGTTTATTTATGCTTTTCTTATTACAATTTCTTTACTGTTATTGTAAAAAATATTTATTCTTATACGTTACGTGTAAATTATGATACATATAAATATATACATTGATAATTTATGTAAGAATTTCAATTATTTTCGCATGGACTTAAACGAAAATATATTATATTAATACAAATTAAATTAATCAATTAGAAAGACACATAGAAAAAAATCTTTTTATGGAAATAATATTTGATGGTATTTTTTTCTGTTGGTATATTTGTATTAAAAATATCATGAAACAATATTATGATGATTATTTACAACTTTGTTTTTAACCGAGTTATAATTTACATTTAATACACCGACCGGTTTAAATTATTAAACAGAATTTTAAAACTATTCGAACAATATGACATATGATTTTAGTTAGTTTATTTTACATCCTGATGAAGGAAACAGTATTTTCCGAAACTGGTTGGTGTTTTAAATACTCTTTATTAAAATGAATAAAAACCACAATGTGAAAATTTGCAACAATTATTAAAAATACAATATTCCGAAATTGCAATTTCACAAAGAAAATGTGTTTTCATTAAAAATATATCAAATAAATATTAATATAAATAGGCTTTATATCAACTTACAGTTTAGCACAGATTTTTGTATTATATGTAGTGCACACTCCTATAAAAACTAGCAGAAAATAATTCACAACTAAGGTAGTTCAATATTTTCCTATCCGATCAAAGAGTTTCAAAAGATTTATTCCGAGTAAATACTTATCGATTTTTATTCGCTTTCATAAACCAAAACCTTTTGTGATTTGAGAAAATAATGGAAAAATAAGAATCATATTTTTTTTTTGGCGAGTACTGCGATACGGTTAGTTTTCTTTTGAAATGTTTCTCAATGATTAAGTGGTATAACGCATACGTTTCACAAACAATAGTTAGTGCCCAGAGGCCGCAGGTCCTGAGTTAACTTATTTACAAACAGAATCCTTTTTACTTTCTCACTTCTCAGAAACAAGATCCTTTATTGAAAATAAATTCTGTAAATATATGACGCTACAGAGAAATACATAAAGGAAACCAATGTGGCGGTATAGATAAAGAAGCGCGTAGGCGTTGGCCTTTCTCTAGGAAAATGATAAAAATACACGAAAAGGGAATGTCAAAGAATTAAGAAAACTGATACCATTTGATAATATTGTCGGGATATTTCCTTTTTATATTTTTGCTTACATTTCTGTGAAAATTGCTTTAGTACGGGAAAAGCCACCGTGATTGATACCAATACATTTATTTTATATTGAATAATACTTTTAGTATCGTCGAAAATGGAAAAGTTCAAATGTGAAACATCTTTTCTGCATCTTTAATGAAATCACATTTAGCAATATTTGAAAATGTCTAAAAACACACAATTATTGAATTTTCACATACAAAGGCACTGTTATTAAACAAAGAATAAATATCTCATAAAGACGGAGCTATTTTTTATTGATAAAAAAATTGATATATATTCAAAAATTGCTAATAATATACTGGTCAAAATAATAAAATATATAAAAATTGAAAAATATTGATTTATCAGGCGTATTCTAGTATAATGTGTTAAAAACATTTTACCGATAACGTATATATATATTGTTTTAAATAATTTCAAAAAAATATTAAGTTTCTCATTATGACATATATGCTGTTTCAGGGAAAATTAATATCAAATTTAGTCCATAGATGGCGATAGTATAGAGGTATTCGAAGTGAATGAAGTGAATAAACATATATACAACTTTCAAAAATTTGATAGATATGGAGGTTGAATGGGTGGAATGGTGAAATTTACATTGTGTAAAGTGATCACTTAAGCCAACCGAAAACAGGCCGTAAGCCCTGTAATTACCTTTACTTCTATATTTTTCCATTAATAAAAAATACCTTTCGTTTCTATGAGATATCTATTATTTCTTTGAAATCACATTTATTTAAAGTTAAAACAAATTAGACATATCGCTTAGAAAGATGCAAATAATAAATCTAGTTTTATAAAAAATATTCCTCTTACTAGAACTAGAATTCAGAATTTTATATTACAGGTAGGGTTAGAATGCTTTCCCAGTTAAACTACCTTATTGATCTCGTTGTTAATCTTTATTTATTTTTTCCAATCCGTGGTGTGACATAAAGGTACAGCGTAGAATCATTTAATACAATTGGGGTTATATTGCTTTACAAAATACACATTTTTATGGTTATAAATTTAAATACATTATTAAAAATAAGAATGAAAGTTATATTAATTGAAAGTTATGTAAAAGTAAACTATACTGATAATTGAGGATAATAACAATTATATTTTTGGTTTTCTGGTGGTGGCTGGTTTTCTGTTGAAGTGAGTTACCTGAATACAGATGTCACTGGTATCAATGTCGGCCGGGAACGGCGGTGAATTTGAATCGCTGTTCCCACAGATCTCTATATAATGAATATATTTATTAGTGATTTTATCTTTTTATGTATAATTTGTTTATTACTCGTGTGAAATCTGTGTAATATTATTTAAATACGTCACGGAAGTTATTACATCATCCAGATGCTCCGCTAACTGATTTATGTCGGACTCTTGTTCCAGGCGATAGCAGTTATAGCGCGTGCTATACTTCGAGTTTTGGTCAACCGATTTTGAAAAATCAAAAGTCTTTATTATTAATTCACTGATATGATTAAGAAATACAAAAAAAAAACGTTCTTAAATGTTCATTCAATACTATAAAAATCGAAGCACACTATTAGAAAATGCATAGATGTTTCGGAATATTCTGCTTTATTTAAATCACTGGTCATAAAACATAAAACAAAGTTTTCATTTGGTAATAATGAAAACAAATATAATATATGAGCCCACAGATTTTAAAATTAAAGCAACATTTAATATTATTCTATAGTATATAAAAGTTTTATCAGTTCGTGGATTATTGCATTATAAATTATGTTTATTATAGATATAATAACGATAATTTAAAATATATTTATTCATAGAATCAGCATATGTTTTACGATAAATACAATAATCTTTATTATCTTCTTCTTCGCTTCCTTCTTTGTTTTGCTCTCAGTGAGAGGAGTCGTGATCATGGTTTTGGCGTTGATGCAGACGAAGTAGAAGAAATCCACGAAATGATAATATTACAACAAACTACTAATAGTAGCACAGATACATATACGATGTTAAAGAGATCTATAGAACCTAGCTGGCCCCACAAAGACCGATCGTACACAAAGTCATTAATATCCTACGACAGCCGAGAGTAATC
The DNA here is from genome assembly GCA_022840565.1 of Eubasilissa regina. Lineage (NCBI taxonomy): Eukaryota > Metazoa > Arthropoda > Insecta > Trichoptera > Phryganeidae > Eubasilissa > Eubasilissa regina. The sequence goes on from JAINEB010000003.1 coordinate 6,481,586, forward strand.
GAATACGGTAGTATTTTTGGAGCTAAAACAGTGTTTCTATGGTTTATTTTTTTATTTAAATTTTTCTATTACTCCTGGTTTAAATTCCTCTTTTTAGTGATTCCGGAGCTCTTTGTAAAGGGGGATTCATCGCAATTGTGACTTGCGCCACTCTATAAAGCTGCCATTGGACTGAATGTGTTTCAATCCCTAAATAATCAATAAATATGGAGCTAGAATGAATGAAGTTTATTATTGGTATATTATTTTATAAACGATCTAACCCGTAGACCCCACGTGTCCATAAATTTAATACTTTTTGAAGATGTCTTAATAAACAATATTTTCATTTTATGGATTTATTTCAGAATGTGTCAGTTTTTGCGTTTTTATTACTCTTAAAACTCGCGTAAAAGACAATAAAGAATTATTGCTGAGCCATTCGCCGACTAGTTGATTCATTCCAAACTTTACAGCTGAATTTCCTAAACTCGAGAGCAAAGTTATATCCATACATCCTTAAAATCCAAAGTTACGTAATAAATATTCGTATATTTATTGCGCGCCGCGACAATACGGGTGGTTCTATGGAAATAAGATGCACAAAATAGGGATATAAAGTTTCTTTTAAGCATAGATAAAATTAAAAAAGGATCACTAACATAGTTTGGGCAGGTGGAATGAGCATCGTAAAGAAAATATTTAATTCTTAAAGAGAACACATTTTTATTGCGAAGTTGTGATTATTTAGAACGCTTTGGAAAGAGAACCAGGTTCGAATCCCGGTAGCGCAATAACAATGTTTTTCGATAAAATTGATTTTATATGTATATCTTTCTAATTAATATACTTAATTAGTATTAAGGAAAACACATTCTTATTGTGAAGTTGTAATTATTCAGAACATAGGTCTGTGATATTGTTATTGGAAATAGAGATCCAGGTTCGAATCCCGGTGACGCAAAAACAATATTTTTCGACAAAATTGATTTTATATGTATATATTTTTAATTAATACATTAATTTAGTATTTATTTAATTAGTATTTAAAATATCACAGACCTATGTTATGAATATTTACAACTTCATAATAAGAATGTGTTCTCCTTAATAATATATAAGTTGTATCAATGCGTCCAAAATTTAATATAAATAAATTGTTAATTTTGGCATCAGCTATTGGTTTACTCAAAGGTATTTTAGATTACGTAAAAACAAAGTAGATGGCTTTCAAATAATGGAATGATAGATGTAATAATTTGAAAAGTATAACATATGGGTTTGAAAATTTATCGTCAAAAGTACAGCTTCCCCGATTTGGAAATTCCGATTTGGAAAAACCCCAGGTTCGAATCCCGATAGCGCAACAACAATATTTTTTGATAAAATTGATATTATATGTATATCTTTCTAATTAATATATTTAATTAGTTTTTAAAATATTTGAGATTTAAAGCGAGTGAAGGAGGCAACGAGAACAGATAACGTTTGCGAAAGATCTGATAAGTTAAATCAGATATTGAATAACGGCGCGGATAGAAGATTCAACGAGCGTGCATAAGAAGATTTCTGAAAAAATGAAGTAAGAGTGAGATGTCAGGACAGAAGAGTGTGGCGTTCTAATCTTTCTACATATTGTACAACAATATGAGAATTTTTGTTATTTATAGTACAGTACTAACACATTACGAATCTAGATTATAATTCTACATCTTTTATCTTATAAGTTCTATGAATCTACATTACAAGTCTCTATTTTAAATATGCACTTACTATGTTATTTTAAAACGTGAGGCGGGTTTCATATATAAAGCGTAGTCTATGTGGAAAATTATTATTGGAAAAAATTATATGTACATTGTTTAACAGTATACATCTAAAAGTAAAGGTTATAGTATAAAAGTAAAATCCGACACTACGAATTTTTCTTTTAGAAACAGAATAACGTTAAAATTATATCTTGCACAATAATTAATTTTTATAGACAGATGTATTTATTTATTATCAAATTAATGTTACATATGTTCAACCTAAGCAGATGTGCAAATGGTATTGGAAATTTTATAAAATATTATTATTAGCTCATTAATAATTTGTTTTGTTTAAAAGAGCTTTATTAATAACAAATCGTTAACGATTTAACTGCCGCAATTACTGATTTAAATCATTTTAATTCTTATATCTCCTCCGTTGCAGAATTATAATAAAAATTAATACAATTAGGGGTGTTGTGTCGAGTAGTACTGGCTGCTTACAAGAGCACTTTCTAGAAATTACTGTACTATACACCATCCTGCACCCCCCACACCATCCGCACTCAACTAAAAAATTCCCATCCCGCACTTTTGATAGGCCTTTACTGTGCTATTAGAACCTTTCATTCCGTCAGGTGTCGCGCGCATACATATATAGATAGACAACAACCAACCTAAAACATAAAATACATACCTAACCAATCAACTCTTTGTTACTTTTGATACATGATTATTAATAAATATTTAATTCAATCTAAAAAAAAAATAAACGGTATTAAAAAAATCATCCTTTCACCGGCGCGGCGAGTCTCAGACGTTTTTGATTAATCCTCCATAAAACGAATTTACGCCGAAATCCAGAGATGGCGCAGTTAGTTACAAATAAGTGGAAGTCGCATAAAAGAGCGGTAAAAAGTATTCGTAAATAATCTGTATTATTACTTCCGTTTTCAATTTTTCCAAGTCGATGATTTCTTATTTATTCACAATTTAAATCATCAAGCCTGTGAGTGACTTCATAAAGTTATGCAAGTAGGCGTGCAAATAATATCTCACAAATAAAACAATAATTGAATTATTATATAATTTGTTCATGTAAAATATCAAATATAAGTCGCTCGACGAATAAATGTGTTCACAACATTTTTATTAAATAACTTACAATCACGCCATTTCTCTGCAGGGGTAGTCTGATAGGTTAGAGCGTCACACTCTTCTGACCCACATTTATGTTTTATCATGCATGCTCGTCGAGAATCGAGGCTTTCAATAAGACCATTTTCCAGTACCCGGTTTACCAGGTGGTGCCAAGTCTTCAGTTCCATTTTTTCATACCATTCTCTCTTCATTCAAAAACTACAAATTTTTCTTTAATTTACTATGCTAAGATCAGCCATATACTCACTTCTCATCTGTTTTACTACATATACGTCTTATTTTATTTCAACTGATTTACCATACATACACCAAATCTTATTTCCACTGCATTAAATCTTTTTTTGATCCTCCTTTTACAGCTCCAGACTTCACTCTCATATATTAATGTTGTTAGTACTATAATAGAACCCTATTGTGTACCGCCAGTCTTTTCCTTGGCTGACAGTTTTCAATTACCGCATTCAAAGCATCGTTCGCTTTATTCCCTGCAGTCCAGACGCGGTCGCTTCATACATGCTTTGGATGCTCCGCATCCGTTGTGTTCTAAACTCAAAAAGCTTTGTACTTTTTGTTTCTAGTCGAAAACACATCGCTGCAAATAATTTCGCTCTATCCTTTAGATACCTGTCATAACACATACTACAACACGGCGCGCGCACAGAGCGAGTCGAAATACATATACATTCTCAACTTTCGAACATCAACAACAGTGGATTGTATGATTAGTTCCGTATCCAGAATGTTTGAAAGTATTCGACTTTCGCGCATGCGCATTCAGTTCCGCTTTAAGGTCTTCGAATACTGTATTCGCATTTGTTAACAGCGTCCAATGTACATAAAACGACTTGGGTATAATGCACAGAATAATATACATATAACGAAGCGAGCGAATCGTCTTAGGAAATTTGTTTGTGTGACGTATTTTTGAATGAAAGTTCAGTTACGTCATAGTTTTAAAAAAATTATTTTATCATTTATACGAATGACACTCAAAATTTTGGATCTGTACTTAATTGATGGTGCGGAGCGTTAAGGTTCTATAGATCTAATTTGACAGACCATTTTTGTCAGTAGTTGCATCTTGTTCGTGGGCTAGTCTAAAGATTTTTATATTTGATAGTAGATATAAACTTATTATCCTGCATCACTTCTACAAAAAGTCGCCGACCGCCACTGCTGCAGTCACTCTCTCCTTTATATATCTTACTCAGACATTTCGCTCCTATCAAACATCCTTCCTAAATACGCTATTTTATATATTTCAAACATTTTGTACTTACCTACCAGTATTTCGCACGTTGTCTTACTTTCCTCTTTTTCGAAAACCATCATTTTCAACATGTTGACATTCATCACATTCGTAGTGTACATCATACATCTCTGTGTTGTCATCTGCATACAATAAACAGTATACAAATCAAATTGCTCATTTTTGTTCCTACATTCATATATTCCAGTTTCAGAACAGGTTTAATCTTATATTTTTTACAATGTTTCAACAATTTTAATTAGGAAGTGTAAACTAGAATATGATTGCAAATATTTATAATTCTTGTTAAGAGCGTCATAAAACAATAAAATTATGATGCCTTGAACAGTATTTTCATTTACTACGTAGATTTTAAATAGTTTTTGTAAAGTTCCTGTCATATTTTCTAATACTAATTAGTTATTGCCATTAAAATAACTAGGTTTTACATAATAAAATAACTTATTTTTAAACAATTAATAGGATATCTCGTATAGACGAAGCTATTATATTAGGTATTATATTATCTATTATTTATTTAATAGCAGTGCCTCTGTAGGTGAAAATCCAGTAATTGTGTCTTCTTGGACACATTCAAATATTTCTAATAATATAATGGTTAAAATAATAAAATATATAAAAATTGAAAAATATTGATTTTTCAGGCGTATTCTAATATTATATGCTAAAAACATTTTACAGACAAAGAATATTGCTTTAAATAATTAAAAAAAAAAAAGATTATCATCGTGACATGCATGCTGTTTCAGGGAAATAAATATCAAATTTAGTCCATAGATGTCAATAGTGTAATGGTATTAGAAGTGTTTCCACATATTAACATATATACAACTTTCAATAATTTGATATATATAGAGGTTGATTGGGTGGAATGGTGAACGTTTCATTATGTAAAGTGATTACTTAAGCCAGCCGAAGACAGGTCGTAAGCTCTATAATTTCCCATACTTGCAAATTTTTCCATTAATAAAAAATGGCTTCGTCTCTATGAAATATCTAATTATTTGTTTAATAACAGTGTCTTTGTATTTGAAAATCCAGTAATTGTGTGTTCACATGCAAATGTTATTTATTTCTGCAACTTATTTCTGTTTAATTTTTCATAAGAGTACTAGTCATTCCGAGTAACATTGGACCATTTTGAGATATTTTTTAGTGATATTTTTGTTTTTGGAAATAGTCAGCTGCAACTATTTAGATTATTAGGTGTTATCACAACTTCATTTAATTAATTTTGGCCACAAAATTTGAGAAAATACAGAAAAACATGAATAAAAGTCCGATTTTATGGGTGGTCCAATGTTATATTGATAGTTGGGTAATAATAAACTTCAGTATTTTTTGGTATCCAAATTCATTGATTATTAATTATATAAACTTTCTGAGTAATATTGAAATGTACTTTTTTTGTTATAAAATATACAAAACTTGGAGCATTTCTCTCATAATAATTCATCGGATTTAAGCTAAGACACCTGGTTCGAATGAATGAAAAACTTGTTTATTATTATTTACTATATTATTATGTTTATTTGATAAAATAATCAGTCATACAAGGCCAAAAAAAAAAATTATTTGCCATATTCTCTTTCTAATCTTATTAAAAAATTTCTGTTTTCACTCCATACACAAGAAATCATCTTCAATGAGATATGGTGTCCCATTCATGCATACTTGGTCAACGTCCATTCCTTTTACATTATCGGAGATATTTAATCACGATGTATATAAGTCTAAAATAATTAATTAAAAAAATATATTTTATAAATTTCTTTGTAATAGATCATCTTGTTATAAACATCGACACAGAGTTCTTTAAAATTTAATTTAGGTTCACGATAATAACCAAATTTTCTAGAGCATTTTTAATTTTTGCTTTGATGAATTAATAAAATATTTCAGCAAGATTTAGTATTACCGGTAAATATATTTTTTCTCTACACAATATTAATATTTAATGTTAGACAAGTGAGCGAGTCCGCAATATTATCTGATTGAGGTTCCGCAAAAAGGGGAAATACCGAATAAAAGACAAACGTGCGAAGAATAGACATCCAAAATGAAAGTGAAAAAATATCCACAAGATTAATAGCGAGAAAATCAAGAAAATTCAAAATAATAAAAATAATACAAAATTAAATAAGCAATGGCAACATTTAGAATTCTTTATTTATAATATAATCCAATTAGAACATTTAAAGGAGTACATTTTTGGTTAAACATTTAAATAAAGTATCTAAAATATCTTTGTATAATATATAACCACTTGAGTTTTATTGTTCGACGCCAACCGGTTTCGGAACGTTTATTCCATTGACAGGGCAATGTAATATACTAAGACGTAAAGAATATTATTCTTTAGAAACTTTAGATAATTTGACAAATTCATTATACAGCCAATAAAATGTGACATAAAACTAATGATATCCAATTATGTGTCAATAATACAGACCGATAAATCATTTTTGTATGATAAATGATTTATTAGGGCATAGAATTCTTCAAGCACTCCAAAATGCAATCCCAGCTAAGCATGACACCGTTACATCTACGCAGGAACACAAACCCTCCAACGATCTTTTTTTAGAAATAAGAGCTCTGCCAGTTTAAAAATTTCGCCCGCATGTGCATATATTATATATCAATCAAAAACAGCGCTCAGGTAAAAGGTCAGCCAGACAGGAACCGGTATCGTGACGGAAGTATTGGAATGAGGTAACATTTGACTTGTGTCAACACGTACTATTTTACTCTAATGATTCGTCACGATAAATATGCTATCATGACAATACACACCATAATCAAAATATTGACATGGAAACACCCATACTTATATTCTGTTTAGCTAATTGAAAATATAGTTTTCACCCTGTACTTAACACTATATTTTATTAAGAACCTGATGTACACGAGCATCCTCTTTAAACAGATAGTATTAATTTTACAGAAATATAGGATTCTATAAAAATCAACAGATTATTCGTTGAAAAATAATCTTATATCCAGTTATTCTCCGGAATATTAAGAGAGTTAATCTGAATTAAATAAACATTAATCTTAATTGAAAATTGTATTTATGAAGAATTTTCGGAGAGAGTTGGGCAGATAAAAAAGAACAATACATAACTCGTTTCAAGAGCCTTTCTATCACTTTTCATCAATTTCGGTTATAATAATGGTAGAATGGCCGAACAAAACATAACTTGTTGTACTAAGCAAAATGAATACAGCGACGTTAACCGCAACAATTTGCCGTGTTTATAATTTTATCGCCTGAATATCTGAGGTTGGTCAAATATTTTACGGATAATGGTTTGAAGAGTCAACACAAAGAGTAATTTATATTGAACATTTGGTAGAGATACACCAATGTATATATTGTCGAAACCATAAACTCGTGGACACGTGTGAAAATTTAAAATCGGATGGAATCACAGACCACCAAATATTATACACAGACATGAACTAACGCAAAATTCTTATCCAAATATTTTCATTTTGCCGTCACTTTAGTACCACTTACGAAATCAAATAGCTCCGCGACTTTTTTTAAAAATATGACTAGATTGGAACGAAAATTTAAACGCTGACAAAATAATATGAATTAATGTAAAAAATACGCCTTGTTTACACACAGATTTAATTTTCGAAGAGTAAATACTTTTACTGTTGCATAAATGTGTCATAAACTATCGGATTTATGTTTCCACTAAGAATGTGTGTAGAATGCCCCTCGTCCCACAACTAATGTTCCAATCCTCTCTATTATATATACACTTTATTTCATGTCTATTCATTTACTGGTCTGTGGATGGAATGAATATTAGTTATATGAAAATAAAACAAATCGACATCAGATTAATCCTCGAATTTAGAAAATCAATTAATAGCAAATATATTCATATTCGGAGTGTATATAAAGAATCTTTTTCAGTGAAAATATTGAAGTTGGGTTCGAAGATTCCATAAATCCAATCATGTATAAATAATTTTAGGAGCCTTTGTTCCATTGATTGACTATTTCATACACATCTCACATTAGATAACTCGCATTTAGACGATTAACTTTTCCATAAATTATTTGGAAAAGTGCTTCATCATGAGAATGCGCCTATCCAACCAATACACCCTGCCCGTCTACATACCCATCCCTTAATTTACGTGGTAGATAAGTTCAAAGAATATTCGTGTAAATAGAAAACGTGCAATTTAAGACAAGAAACAGATAGGAATCCTAAACAGATTGCGAGATACGTTCTAGAATATCGAAATCCACGTAAATTGAGTTACAGAACTCAAATAAACGTCGAATAAAGGCTCTAAAAAACGCGTAAAACGAATAAAAATCGAAGAAAGGTATAATAAAACATTTCATTTATTGGTAAAAATATGAGATTTCGATATCTTTGCATTAACTATTTAATGTAAAAATAAACTAAAGTAAACAAAGAGGAATATTTAATTACTTTGATTTGTCCTTATTTTTTTAATATTACAAACTGTTTCTTTAACATATTCTCATTTTTATTGTTGAGGCAAGCCAAATATTACCTTGGTTTTCCTTTCTGTCGTTCCATAACACTTTAATATACTTGTCCCTTTCTAGCCAATGGGTACCTAGAGATTTCGGCCGATCGGACAGATTGCATGTCGGTCGAGAGCGTAAAATCCGGACCATAAAAAGCGATTTTCTACAGTATCCTGAACTGTAGCGATAACTCCGTTCTTCACCACAACAGTGCAAGTCAACCGGAGGTGTAAATTGCCGTTCAACCCAGGGCTGAGATCAAGGTAGACCAGATCCTTTCTGACATTATTCCTTTCTTACTCCAATTCGAGTTGCGTCAACTAAACAATAATTTAAATCATACAGTCCACGGGATCTGTTCCCACCTATTATCATTATTATTATCTGCACTTGTGCCCAATTATATTTTTGTTAATTGCATTAAATAAAGATTGAAAAAAATAAAACGTATTTAAAGGTATGCTGAAGGGGAACACCTATATATTAAAAATAATTAGGAACAACCTAACCTATATCACAAATATTATAATACGAAGTGTGTGAGAAAAGTAATGAGATTGGCAACACTGCGGGAGATGTGGTAACGTTGTGTCTACCAGGCTATGCTAAATCGGTTTGTTTATCCCTTCCACTTCCTCAGTCCGAGTTACAACTCCGTACAGTGAACACGTTAGTTTTGACAGCGCCATTAGTAAAGTTGTGTTTTCATTGTACGTCACAGAAATGGAGCATCGGAATTTTGAGCAACGTTGTGCAATAAAGTTTTGTGTTAAACTTGGTGAATCCGCGAGTTGTACTTTTGAAAAGTTGAAACAGGTCTTTGGGGAACAGTGCTTATCGAGAGCACAAGTTTTCCGCTGGCACAAATCATTTTTGGAAGGCCGAGAACACGTTGAAGATGAACCTCGCTCAGGGAGACCTTCGACTTCAAAAACTGACGAAAACATTGATCGTGTGAGGGCTCTTGTGAGATCAGACCGTCGTTTAACAATAAGGATGATCAGTGAACAGTTAAATTTAAACACTTTCACCGTGCATCAAATTTTGACAGATGATTTGAACATGCGAAAGATTTGTGCCAAAATGGTGCCGAAAAATCTCACAACTGAACAGAAGGACATTCGAAAAAACGTGTGCGTTGATCTTCTTGAGAGGATGGCCAATGACCAAGAATTCTTCAATTGTGTGATCACCGGTGATGAATCCTGGATATTTGAGTACGATCCTGAAACAATGCGGCAAAGCGAAGAATGGCACACTCCGTCATCTCCTCGGCCGAAGAAATGTCGAATAAGCAAATCAAAGATCAAGACCATGCTGATTTGTTTTTTTGACATCAAGGGTATCGTGCACAAAGAATTTGTTCCACCAGGACAAACTGTCAACCAAGTGTTTTATAAAAGTGTCCTTGAAAAGTTGAGGCAAAGAGTGATCCGTGTGAGACCAGACATTGCAGACAAGTGGATGCTTCATCATGACAATGCTCCGTGTCACACGGCCCTTTCCATCCGTGAATTTTTGACCTCAAAACGCATTACTGTTGTTCCTCAACCCCCCTATTCACCTGATTTCAGTCCTTGTGACTTTTTCCTTTTCCCGAAATTGAAACATGTCCTAAAAGGACGTCATTTTGGAACTCTGGAGAACATTCAAAAGACTGTGACCGACCAGTTAAAAGCCATACCAATTGAAGACTTCCAGCGCTGCTACCAAGAGTGGGAACGACGACTCCGCCGGTGTATAGCTGCCCAAGGGAACTACTTTGAAGGGGATAACATTGTTGTTTGAAAATAATAAAAACTTTGGTTAGTATGAAATCAGTCTCATTACTCTTCTCACACACCTCGTATATTAGGAATTTTTATTCCAACAAACAAAATAACAATAAATAATTACGGGATGAAATGAAGCTAAAATGTTGACAAGCACTTTCATATTTGAAGACGACCTACTACATACATGTGTGTATATGTAGAGTAATACTATCCAATCACGTGATCTTCCTACTCTCATCTGATCGAAAACTTCTTCGTGAATAAAGAGCTTAGGCTTTTGTGAACCCTGCTTCGGTTCTGTCAGACGGTAATGAATTTGTAAGGCAGTGAATTTAAATACGCGGGTCGCGATGAATACCTCAATGAAAAATTGTTTTAATTTTTCAGAGATGTTTTGTTTTAAATATATTAACCACCTCTTATGTGCAAGTCACGTTAATCCATAAAATCAATTAAAAGTAAAATATAATCAAACTCACGTTCAGTAAATACTTAACTTTTTTTTATGTATATTTATAATCAAAAGATGTATTTGTAACACCAGTAAAAATTTTTAAGAAAATATTTAACTGTGATTTATTTTTAGTAATTTAAATATTTTATATTGTTGCGTACTTCCCATAAAACACCTCTAAAATTTATGCAAAATCTGGTAGAGTGATAAATACAGAACAGAACACCGACTTCAGAATAGATTGTTCAGATCTCTGGTGGTTTTAGGTGACATTTATATGCACGTCATATCTCGCTGTCGTGTGTATTGGTTTGAATTTTTGCCACTTTTTATCAATTTGAAGCTGATCTCTGAACTAAATTTCTGAGATTATTTCATCGCGTCTCTTTCTTTGGACACGAGACATTAATTTTTGTTTGTAAAAAATTGTCAGTATAAATATTTTTAAGTTATATCTATGACGATTTAATTTTACATTTTATTTGGGAAACACTGGATCCGGTAAAAGTTCAGCCATTACAGAAATGTCGCTATGACCGTGGCGTGAGGAAATTGAAGCACCGAGAATTACCGAGAGTTATTATTCACAACAAGTAAATAACATTTAACCCATCATCATTCGAAGTTAACTGAGCGGAGATTGGAGTTTCGAGGCAGCGACGGTTCTGCGTGGAAACTAATTCAATGATTATTAAATCACAATTTTTATGCTGAAAATATCAAAGGTCGCTGTACCAAATCACGCATTTATTTTGTGCTCAACCACAAATTATGGTTATCAGAGATGATCGTTTTAAAAATTTTTTTTAATAATTTTTAATTTAAAAAGTCTACGAGCGTATTAGCATATTTTTGGAATAGTAAATGATGATATATTTAATAGTTTCACATGCATGTAGTAAATCAATACTTACTTAAAATTTTCAATAATTCATACTCGAATAAAACACAAAAATTTAATATTAATAATAAGCCACCTTTTGATATTGAATAAATATTAATAAACAGCGCGCAAAAACCGACAAATACAGACAAAGTCTAGCAAAGTAGCCAAGACAAAGCTAAATAATTATCAGAGGTGATATCTATTAAATAAAAAATAAACTTTAACGCGTAAAATATTGAAAAAAATGTTTTTTTAATTATATACTGAATAATCATGAGTCATCCGGAAAATTATAGGAAATATTGCTATTACTGATATATAAAAAAAACTATAGAGACGATGGTTAGACACGATTGCTTGTCAAGTACAAGAGGAATTATAGGGGCATTAAAGTACCTATTAAACGTTGTTTAGAAAACTTCTACGGCGATGTTAGATGACTGATCAGAGCAGATCAGGTGGCTAATCAGTTCAGAAGCTAAGTTTATCGTTAATGAATCGTGTAAACATATACACTGCGATTAATTAATAGTATTAAGGAAAACACATTCTTATTGTGATGTTGCAATTATTCAGAACATAGGTCTGCGATATTTTAAATACTCATTAAATGTATTAATTAGTATTTAAGTGATTGTGATTGGAATTAATATAACGTTACTTTATAAATATAATAACCTCATTAAAATTTGCATAAAATTGAATCTCTATTTACTTATATGTCTATATACTTCGTCAGAACTGGCATACAGGACTGACGTATCTGACGTTAGTATCGAAGCCGGTTGATGCTTAAATAACTCAGAGTGGTCTAAACAAAGTTAAATACAAATACAATTTTAAATTATGTCTAACCAAAAAGTTAACACTACAAACATCAACAATAAAAATTGTGTTTTTATCGGTCAGAAATCGTCACGCCGTTCCTCCATGAGGATAAGCAGAGAAGTTAAGTACCACACTGTCCTGTACTATCGACTGTTTCTTGTGCTTGAACATCCAGGCATATTCGTGGTTGACCCATTTAATTTGTGCATTGTATTGTGTGGACTAGTTCACAACTTGTCTATGACCGGGGCTAAAAGCTTCTGACATTTTCGGAGTGTGTCTAAAGGTGTAGTGATAGCTACTGTAACGCTATCGAGTAAGTCGAGTTGATCCTTTTTGATACTGGGTTTTCAGATTTCCTAACAGTACAAATCTTATTCTACAATTTTCTTCCATTTACATTTTAATACATTTAAATTAAGCCTCCACAAAAGTAGTCACTTTCATCTCATTTGTATTGAATTACGTCAATTAATTTTTTCATTTCTTGCCTCCAAAGACGCAGTGTAATACGGTGTTATACTCTAGTGTAAGTTTATACAAATGTGGGGAGGCTATACTTTGTAAGTAGATTATCTTGATTCGTTCCACTTTAAGCCCAGCGAAAAAGTACGGCAAAGTTTTCGTCTCGGGAGATTTTTAAATGTCATTAGAGCATTAGACAGAGGTACAAGGATTTGGTTAATCAGGTTATTGTTCCAAAAATATCAAGACAGCTTTTGTAAGGATAACTGTACAGGGTGTCACACGGAATACTAATCCCTACAGCATTTAAAAGCCTTCTTAGTTTTAAAAAATTAAACGAATCTGATATTGAATACAAAATTTGTGGTTTAATTTTTCATTTAATGATATTTACACACAGAGTTTAATGCACGATAATAAAATAACGGCAGTTAATAAAAAATGCATTCTTAAAGAGAACACATTATTATTGTGAAGTTGCAGTTTTTCAGATTAAAGTTTTGTGATATTTTAATACTAATTAAATGTATCATTTTCGATTTGATCAAATTGATTTTATCTGTTACTTTTACATCTGATACATTTACTTTGTATTAAAAATACATTCAATAATATAATTTTCACTCAAATAGCGCTATATTTATTATTATTTATCTTACATAACAAAATCATCTGTAACTACAGAAATATTATGAATATATACATTTAAATATTATAATTACTTTGTTATTGCAAAAAAATTATAAATTTTTTATATAAATTAATATTATAAAAACTATTAATTTCCCGCAATTATTAACGGGTTATATCTAGTAAATTATGCTTAATTGTTTCTTTTAATAAATGCTCTTTATTAAGTATGATAGGACCATGCGCATTTATTGGTATATGGTAAATGTAATTAATTTTTATATTGAGTGCAAACTGATAACGAAATAAAGATTTTTTAACATCAATTTTCACATGTTTTATTAAATAGACAGAATAATAGAATTACAAATCAATTAGATTCTAAAAGATGGACACAACGTATAAAGACTAACCCCTAGGAATCAGATGTAACTAATCAAAGAGGAATGCTGAATTTTCTAGATTTTAGAGACATTTCAGGGGCTTCCTTTGGTTTCTTGACTAAATATTTTATTCTGCCCTTATGGGTTATCAAAATCAAAAGTTATTAATCAGCTAGATCAGTGGTAAATCGATTCAAAAGTAAATTTGTAGGTATTGAATAAATCTGCTGATACATTTTATTTGTATAAAATTTCGTGTACGACTTTGTGTATTAGGTACCCGAGCACCAGTTTTGTTTTTAGTCTTGAAAAAACTTCTGAAAATTGTATCCATTCACGTCGGCAACTGAAGCAAACCCTTAACAAAGCCTTTTTAGGAAGTTTTCTCATGAGATTTGATTTCTTTTAAAATTTTAACAAAGCGTTATTACAGCGTTTTTGCGATAAAAGAAATAATTTTTATTGAAAATATGAAATATCCGATTTTCCGAGATAGAAAACAATATTTTTATAATCAAATTTATCAATTGTTTCATAAAATTTGTCTCTGTCATTATTTTAATCTGTATCATTTTCATGTATTTAAAAATATTACTACTGGAAGCTGTTTTCAATCTTAACCAAACCATGGCTTGGTTTATACAGTTTGCAGGAAATTAAAAAAAAATCTAATATTGAGGACCTGCCCCAACTTTGTAATGTTATTAAATCGTAAAAAAATATGTCTTGAAAATAATATAGTGTAATTAATATACAAGATAGTTATTTTTCATTATAAATATTTATTTATTTATTATTATTATACAGGCATTAACATAATTGGTAAAATAATAGAAAATTTCATCAGAAGCGCAATACTCAAAGAAAAAAATATCTGCATGTTTTTTCATAAACAAAATAAAAAATGTAAAGTAAAGCAATTTACCCATCTCAATTGGGTTGAGACACAAAAAATTCTATAAAGAGTTAAATTTACAGCAAAAATGTCGACTACCTCCGCATATTCATCCCCCAAATAATGCAATATGGGGACTGCGGAGTTAGCTAATGCATGTGTTCTGATATTACCCCTGTAATAGAACAATGCATTGTGTCTCGATGACCCCAATGGTGAATGAAAGTCAAGCAGACTAACAACTGGGGGTAGTATATCATACCATTGATGATCCTATGGTGAATGAAAGTCAAGCAGACTAACAACTGGGGGTAGTATATCATACCATTGATGATCCTATGGTGAATGAAAGTCAAGCAGACTAACAACTGGGGGTAGTATATCATACCATTGATGATCCTATGAAGAAATATAAGTGCATATTGTGACTCAATATCGTGTTGACAGGACTTTTTGTTTGAGGTATTACTCATAATGTTACATCACTAAGGATAAATTTCACATTCACCTGTGCACCTATCAGGAGTAGAACCCATACAATATTTATTTACTACGTTCATATTTTTAATTAATACATTTGTGTATATTTGATCATTTAATGAGTCAAGTATTTGTAACGGTTTTATACAAATATAATGTAACTTTGGAATTAAATACAAAAACACCAATATATTATAATATAATAACATAACATATATTATAATAAATATAACAAAAAATAATTTACGAGGAGTAAGAGCAAAAAAACATTTACACAAATAATAGAGTATAAATTTAGAGTAATGAAACAAAAGTAGAGAAAAAAAAATTGAATAATTAAGAGTGAGTCGTTCATTATGCCGTTAGAGAGAGCATAATTGGGTGGGGACATATAAAAATATTTAATCCTGAATGGTCACACTTCTTTTGTGAAACACAATAATTAAAGGGTTTGTTGGACCCTAAATAAATTAAATTAAAAACATGCTTCTCAGGTAATGAATAAAAATGGAACATTTCATGTAATTGTGACTTTCTATCTTTCTACTTAGAAGCATTTCTATTTATTTTAATTTTAATATAACATTGTTTTGTATTTAAAATAAAAGCCTTAAGGATACACTGTATTTTCTAACATATTATGTAGCACACCTAGTACACAATATTTTAAGATATATGTTAAAAATATGAGTCGAAAATGTTTTTGGTGCATGCGCCCGATCTCAACCATATCGGAAATATAAGCACTTAAAAAAGTCATGATTATGCGGTTCATTGAAATATTTGATTAATTACAAATCATATATTGAGTACAAAAAAATAAAAAAGCAATCTTCAAGTGGGCAGATTTAGAGCCTGAAACAAAGATATAGAATAATTATTTCGTACAGGAATCAATAACTTTTTTTAGGGTGGTTCGCCGGTTTACTCTTGTTTCTTGGGCTGACTATGTCTTTGCAGCGATATGCAGGGTCCAATCCGGTCCAAAATTGTGGTCCAGTGTAGCAGCCAATAACCGAATCCATTTCAAAAAGTCCAGAGAAAAAGCAAGGTCAGACAGGGTAGAGAAATAAAAGACCGCCGTGTTTACTACTAGAGTGCGGAGGCGAGAATGACTTCCCTTGGCAGCCGGCGCAGTATTTATTTTCCACGAGACGGTGCCGGCTGCGCCTGACCGCCGTCTCGCGCCGGAATAATGGGACCCCGCCCTTATTCGGCCCGGTACTTCCACCGACTGGCGGTCAATCTTGGAAACTGTAGGCCAGTCGAACGATGCTGCGCTCGGGCCGGCGGATCATACTTTATTTAATAACAAATTTATTCCTATACCTAGAGACATTGCGCGCGTTTTATTCTTTATTACCACATGTGCCTGCGATGTCTTATATGTTACAAAGTCGAGTGATCGAACGGGATTTATTTATTCAGTTTACAAAGTTACAAATGTAGGATTAGATTTACTATTAAAAACACAATATATATCGCGCACATTCCGCATATCCCCTCAACATTATTAATTATAGAATCCTTGGCACCGATGCCTCGACTCCCGGGATTTGACCATGCGTGGTCACGGTTTTGCTAAAAAGGCTATTTTCACGGCCACATGTCGGCATATCTCCCGCGAACGTGATCCTGTGCGGCACAATAATAATGGGTCAATTTTACAAATATTTATTTCGGATAACGCAGACTCAAAGCTCAACTAAATTTTGTAAAAATGTTATACAATAATATTTTAAGTAACGGTACAGAATTGATATACTTTCGACTCACAATTTAGTGAGGTATAAAAGGTCATAAAATATCGTGGACTAGGTTTGGCACATGCTGTACAGTAATGTGTATTTTTCATGCAATTAGCATATAGTTTTAAATGATACAGATAATACATAATAATAATAATAATAATAATAATAATACAGATTAAAATTTCACTCTACATTACACACATTACATGATTAAATTATTCAGCAGATACGAAACCAGTTTAGTTTCATTTAATTAATTTGTAAAAATAAAAGTATTAATTTAATTTTAAAAAAAACAAGCTAACAGCGGTTGAAATAGCTAAGTACTGGTTTATGATCCATGGTCTCTTTGTTAGTAATGATTTGAATACTGAATACGGACAGAGTATATAGCAATTAGTTATCCGAATTGGTCTGTAAGCTTTGAGTGCCAGAATATTTCGGAGGTTCCACGCATCCGCGGAACACGCTCACGTAATAACCCGAGTCACAAAGCATTTAGTCGCATTCTATTATCTTTCACCTCTATTATTCACTTTGTGAAGTGAAACATATTAAAATTGCACTACATTAAAGTGGACTCATACGGTAAGCCTACAAATAACATATTGTCTACGACCTGCTACCACCAGATATAGAGGCATGCAGTAGATATAAATGGCAAGTTTTTTTATTGCTCGGTGCCGTACTC
The DNA here is from genome assembly GCA_022840565.1 of Eubasilissa regina. Classification (NCBI taxonomy): domain Eukaryota; kingdom Metazoa; phylum Arthropoda; class Insecta; order Trichoptera; family Phryganeidae; genus Eubasilissa; species Eubasilissa regina. The sequence continues at coordinate 6,499,513 of JAINEB010000003.1, forward strand.
TGCTTTCGATTTGGCTTAAAATATTTTCTACGATTTCTCCTTCGGACAACGGATTTAAAATGTTTCATTAACGGTATTCAAAAACATTTATTTAAATAGCATAAATAATTGTATTTTGACATTAAATTTAATATTGGTAAAATCTATCTTAAAAATATCTTGAAAAATGCAAATTTGTTCGCTTGACAGATAATAAATTATAACCTATAAATTTATCTACACAATCACCGAAATAAGGAATCATAAGTTCGAATACATTAAGAACATAAATCGTTAGTCTATCAAGTAAAAAAAATACGTAGAAATTTCATTCTACGCAGTTTTCAGTAAGGATTAATCCCTTTCGAAGACAGCAGACTTAAACATAAACATTGTTTGAAAAATGCAGAAAATCCGCAGACGTCAAGATGCCGACATAGATTAAGTACGAAAATATTTAGTTCAGTACAATTATTATAAGGGTTGAAAAAACAATTTATGTTTATTCAAGACCTAAGTGCTAGCAAATTGCGGACCAGAATACACATAAAGTTAGATCCAGGGTTACGCTATAGATAAGATTACGCTTATCCATGCAATAACGAGTAGAAATTTAGTATTGTGAGAAGTGTCACTTGGATTTATGTGTACGTGTGTATGCCAGGAAAGTATGTAGATGAGTGGTGGGGGATAAGGCTTGTGATGATCCACATGTAACCAACTGATGAAAAAAAATATGAATTCCGAGAAACTTCTAGAGCAGGGCGGGGGAGGGGTGAAGACGGTCGAGGGTTGAAAAACGAAAGCTTCAAGTTAGTCAGGTCCGAGCGGGCGGGGAGTCGGCTTCGAGCTTCGGGTGGTCCAAGGGGCAGGTTCGGGGAGTCAGTTTTGGTGATCGCACGAGAGAGGGTCGCTTTTGAAGTTTTTCTTTTCGAGGTTTACGCCGCGAGTGTTTTAGGGGTGATCGTGTTGTTTTTCGGGTCCGCGAAGGTCGCGTAAAATTCAAAAATCGCGAGTGTGGTTTCAAGTTCCAGAGGGCAGCCCAGGACCGGCGCAGACGCTGAGAACCGTAGCAGAGGACCCAAAATACTAAGTTTACCTTTTAGCATGCTTGTATACATAATTAAAACCGCTAACAAATACTGTAGTGTGAATCGGATCCTCATGTAATTACTCATTCATAGAAAGGGACTGGCGTAACCGCTAGGCCACTTGATATTTCATTTTATTTAATTACTGTCCGTTTTATAAATTGGGAACACCCACCTACAAGTTTCAGTTACATGTGTCTCATTGTTTAGGACCAATTATATACTACTATTGGCCGTGTAGATAATCATGTAACTATGTACGTAATTATTTGTATATTTACTTATCCGCGGAAATCTAGATCTAAAAATCTCATAAATCCTGACGGGCGCATTTTATAGATTACATTTCGATCCGAAGTAATGTCTAGTAGGTAGAAATGATAGAATTTATCCGAGAACTTTGTGTGTGTATTTACTTTGGGAATACACAATCGCATGCGTATGCGAATCGTACTGACCTTTATAATTGATATTGTGCTAACAACTCACTGAACATTTTACTTTACGACACATCTCACAAGTAAGATTCCGCACTGATTCCTACATTATCTAAACATTTATCTTTTCGGTTATCTAGCCGAAACCAGGTGCTTCATTCTACCGACCTTCAACGCCTATGTGAATTGTAGTTTTCCTAAGATGATTTGATTGGGAGGAAAAGGTGCTTTTGGAGGCTGAACAGAGTCATTCGGTGGCATGAAGTGTGGACGGGCTAGCTATGGTTATATTGGTTTGGTAATGATAGCCATAACGAAAGAGTTCTGGACATCATCGGTCTGCGTAGGGTGCACAAGGCTACAGGCTAACCCTACGTATGTTTACCGTTCATGATCTGTTTCCGATATATAATCTGGCGTAAATAGCTTAGTCCGCACTGAGTTTGCATCGAGATGATTTCTGTGTGGTCGCCGTGGTACCCGTACTTCAGCTGTATGAGGAGGATGATAGTAGTGTCTCTAGAGGTTAATACCCCGAGACAGTGTTTCTGAAATGTGCTACAATTAAGCCGCCACGTCGGCAATCCACACACATACACACGCACCAGCATGCAGTAATAATAATCCTAACTATTTGTTCCTGGCCTTATTCGAGATGCATTGTTCGAGACACCGAGGATCATCCTGCAGATAAATTAAACTATTCTTCTGACATCATTGTCACATGACCTACGTGTTCAGACGCACCCAAGGAATTAAGAGAATTTCCTGAAAGTCGTATTGTCATGTCACAACCTCATCACAATTAATTACCTTCAGTGGTGGACGCGGCCCGGATTGGCCACTTTCCTACCGATACTGAACAGCAACGTATTGGAGATACAAGGACCTCAGCCATGCATCTTGAATGAGTCATAACAAATGATATTGTTCACTTAGACATTGGCCGAATCAAAACTTTGGATTATCATCATCATCATCTTTAAACTTTTGAACGCGTTGGGTGCAGGGTTCGAAGTTCAGGACCCGTCGTCTACTGCGAATATGCGCCAGACGTACGGATTTTGAATTTGGGGTCAGGGGAGTCGAACGTACACCACAGTCTGGTGTCTGGGGAACTTATCATGTAACCACGGAACATATTTGTCAAGCGAGGCAGGCACTTAGCATGTCGCATGTTGTTTCACATGTCCACATAATTTATGAACAGCTAGGCTACACCACGAAGCGGCCACAGTCACGAGTACGAGTCTACGTCAAGGTTGGTGTCATACGTATAATTTCACCCTCACTTTACATTTTAGCTCCGAATAATGCGTACATATGTATAATTTCTTCCACACTCTTACATTCTAGCTCTGAATAACACGTACATAATTAATGCTATATCGGGCGCGCTCGAATATCATACCGCTTGACGGGAAGTTTTCTGTTACTTAGTCGTATACCATAAGATAATCGGTATATTTATTTTAATAATTGCTCTATAGGTATTTTAACGGCTATAATATTTGGATATTTGTAAACTTTGGATATTTGATAATTGAAAACGCGGGTTAAAAGGATTAGGATTATTACGGACATAGCATGGGGAATATTCTTAACCACTAGAACGATCACGTTGGCCAAATTTAGATATTAAGCGAATAGACTAGCATTAAGCGTAAAAATTAGTATTAAGTAAGGTAGAAAGATAGATCTCCACACTGGCGACCGGGAGAGCTCGCACGTAGGAGAATACCGAATCCATAACAGAGGCGTGTCTTGCGAGCAGGACGCCCGCACAGGGAAATTGAAGATTCCGCATTAAATTAGAAATAGTAATATCAAAATTATATTTAGTTAGACATAGGGAAATTCGGGAGTCATCATAGGTGGTGCCGGCGACCAGGAGAATTATTATTTATTATAAAATTATATATAAATAGACATAGAAAAATCGAAATCACTTCAGGCTTATAAGAGGCCGTAACTGGGGAATGGGTCTCTTATTATATCGTTCCTATGCAATAATAGTAATAAATATCTCAGTTCTATAATTGCACATATTGTAAATGAAATTGTTGTAATAAATTATAATTATTATCCGTGTCTATTGAGTTTCACTTGCAAGGACTCAACCAAGAAACTCGAGAAGTACACATAGAGTATAGAACACCAAAGGAAATCTATGATATTATTTCCCATAGCACCACACTGGTGCAGGTAATTGGGAAGTTACTAGAGGTATTTTCATAATATAAAGATTATTTAATTTATTTTCATTTCTCAGAATTTTTAGTAATGCACAGCTTTTTTTGTTTGTATGCAGTGCACGCCTCTGCAGTTACTTAACTCACCGATAAAACTTTGCTCTCGCATACTAATGTATTACAGATAACAAATGACAGCTTGCTGCACACTTAACCACGTCCTGAGCTTTATGTGTGTTTCAAGATAAAAGTTTTTTGGAAGGAATGTATTAAACCGAGGTATGAGAGGTATTAGAAAGATAAGATTGGTAAAACTAATCTGTCTCCAAGTCAGTTTACCATTATAAGCGAGTATAGGTACGTCCCAATGTCTATTTGAGTAATGACAGAAATGTTAAACGGAACAAGAAACGAATATTTACGATTTTACACTGAATTTATTTAAAGCTATATTAAAAATGTTGAGATTTACTAATTGATACATAGCATGCGATAGAAACGGAGTGAGTACGAAAAGCTGCTGATGAATCCGAAACCAGAGAGAAAGTGAAGAGCAAAGATGGAAAGTTCCCGGTGGCAGTCAGTAGCTGACGTCGCATGCGGCCAATGCATTGTGGTTCTCCAGTAGAACACTTTTAGGTTTGACGTGACAGGCGTCCGCTACACTTTCATCCATATCGTTTCATTCTCCTTTTCATTTTTTCAGTCCTATTTTCATTTTGGTTTTATTATCAAGAAACCATAAGGTCAGAAATCTACACTAAACCGCATCACTACTATTGTGCTAATCATGATGAAGAACCTGTTAATGAAATCCGAAACATCGTCCAGCATAGAGATGTATACAACATAATTAATAAAAATAATAGCCTCCCTACACAAATCAAAGAAATAAAGGATATAAAAGAGTTTAGAAAGAAACTAAATGAACACTTCAAAAACACACAATTGGAAAAAAAACAATATTACAAAAAACTTCAGAAGCACACAAATGGACAATAAATAGAATATGTAAGTAATATGTATTATTTAAAATTATTGTAGTGTAACTCCCTCTCCAAGCACATGACCAGCTCTTGGAGAGGGAGTTAGAAGTTAGAAGACGAAGTTAGAATGAGAGAGAAGTCTCACTCTTTTTTGAAGAGGTAAGCGAAAGAAAAACATGTAATTTAAAAAATGTTAAATGCTTAATTCATGTTATAAAAAATGTAAAACTGTCAAATAAATAAAAAAAAATACAGTAGATCGTTCCGAGTTCAATTTACCGATATTTACTATTTTTATATTTCTATTTAAGTGTATTATAATGTATATTAAAATATATACGCGAATTGCTGAGAACGATAATCAAAACATAGAGTAAAATTTCCTAAATAAAACATCGAATAGAACACGTTTAAAATACCCAGATGTAAAAGTCTACGTATATTTTTGCATAAAAATATATCTCTTAGAAATATGTTTCCAAACATTCTTAGAAATATTATTTTCCCTTTAGGAGGGATACATTACTCCCTCAGGCATTTAAGTTCGGATTGGATAAATTGTGTGATCTTTGATCGAGTCATACGACTTTTGATGAAGATGAATTCAGGATATGTGGAAATAACGCATTTAATACGCAGTGCTTATGAACCGTACTGTAACAACAAATCACGCTAGTGCGCACTCAATTTATTATTTGGAAACTTATAAAACTGATCGTGCGTGAAAATTTATATTCGCATTCACATAAACTATGTAAATGTTATAACGATTAGGGAATTTATTAAATTGTTAATTTATTTTCATAGATTTTCAAAGAGAAAGATGGGTTTTAAGATGCAGAAAATCAGGACTATGGTCAAAGACAGTGATAAAATAACAAAACGGATTCTATCAGCTGATAATTACAACTGTGGTCTCTGAAAGCACCCAACGTCCATCTATATATAATTATACCGTAAGTTCTTCATTTTTTTTTATAATATAATATTTTGTTTGTTTAATTTAACGCTTTACGAGTGTAATCTAAAATAAAATTAGTTTTACTAGATTATATTTATAGTGATATGAAATAACTATTTTTAATCGTTTGTGTATGTACTAAATCAATGAAAAAAAACATATATTACACCTAAAAAACAGTTTATATTATAGAATTAAGGAGAAAATTAAAATGTTAAAATTTCTCGACAAAAACTAAGAAAGATGTCACAAAATTTCAGTAAATTCTAATTCATAATCTTTATAATAATTTAAAATACACGCAAATCATTAAAATATTTTAAACAAATGGCCCGTGTCCACGGAAGAGATTTTTTGGAGATTTTCGACTCGAGATAATCTCCGAGATACGGATTTTGCTCACAGAAAATGCTTTGCAGACAACTTTCTGGTTTCGTATTCGCCGTGTTTCAGAGATTCGGTGTCTTGCGTCTTACTTCACGCTCTAAACATCAGATATCATTGTCGTCATGTTCCTCATCTAATGTTAGTGTTTAATGACTTATATCTAACTTTCAGAATATATGGTTGTAGGTGATGTTTATGTGCACGTATCAAATCTCGACACGAACATAAGACAGTCCTTCACAAATATTTTTTCATATTTGATAAATAATAGTATCTATTCGTTGTTACCTCCCGCGATCGGGAAATTAAAAGAGCCGGTTCGAGGATTTGTCAAATTAAAAATTCAAAAAGTCTTTGTTCCACGGTTCTACCAAAAATTTACTGAGAAGAAATATGATTTATCTCGGTAAAGTCATTCGCATTGTAATTTCGCGGCTGGCCGGTTGATGAATGAAAAATCAGATTGACTTATGTGGTAGATTATGAGAAATATATGATTTGGAAACTCTAATAATTCTATAAAACATTTTATTTTATAGATTACATTACTGATATATACTGAACATTTTTAGTATCTACCAACGTTAAATACAATTTTTTAATATATGCTATTGAAGATGAGATGGAGTTCTCAAATCTTCACCGACAGCTTCAGCCGAGAGCATGAAATTTGTGGGTCACTTTCCTCAGAATCGATTACTCACATTTTGTTAACAAAGTTTTATAATAATCACCTGTGAAAAAATAAAATAAATATGGGAATTTGAAAGAAATTTAGTTTTAACAAAATTTATATATTATAAATTAAAATTACTGAATTAATTGTCAGAAAAAGATTATTAATAGTATACAAAAGAAAGGCAAATAATTCGTAATTCTTTGACGACTTGTGTAGATTTCCTTCGACCCAGCCGTATGTAAATTGCGGCGTATATTTGCGGTACATCATTTACCTTGTGGGTTCTAAGTTTTGTACCTTCAAATTCATGCTGGTCTATTGGTATGGGCATTTCATGACGTCACCATCTTACGCCGTCCTGTTTATATGATTAGATCGACCCTAAGATCACAAAACTGCCATCCAAATTATGCCATGTACTAAAATGCCATCAGTAAATAAATGTCACAGATAAAAAGGAAACTTCACGTTTCTAGAACAGAGGAATTTCACAATACAAATCAGGGACACACATACCATACACAGGGGAACGAGAATTTATACTCCAAGTATAATTGTCCCTTTTTACAAGGCCGGATGATAAAATATTTACATTTTAATACTAGAAACGTATCGTACCATTAACGGAGACCGCCCGTCTGTTCAAACTGGACTGGCAGGCGTCAAGGTCTGGGGATACCATACGTTGAACGGATAGTGCGCACTAAATTGACCGCGCCTGCGTAACATCACAATGCATGAAGAGTTGATTTAATTAACATGTTTTTCGGGATATTTAAAATGCCAATATATGTACTTAATACGTCATTTTTATTGAGTAACTAACATTGGTTTGACATTTGAAACTTGTGAAATAATTAATATTGAGAGGCATAAGAGTTTAGGTAAAATTAAATCTAATTTATAACGGAACATACATTTAAAAAAAAAGTTTTTAAAATTCAGTCCAGAATAATATTTCGGAACGTCATGATGTCACTTTTTTAAGAAGATATATAATAATATAGGAATGTTGACACTTTTGAGCATCCTAGTTAATATTACAATCTTAGTTTATCTAGTTTTATTATTCAAATAACATAGTTAATAGAAATTCTATTACACATACGTGACTTTTTTTTGTAGGGTTGTGGTAGGTATCACCTCTGATAGTTATTCAATTTTTTCCTGGATAATCAGAGAATTCCGGTGATTTCAAACGTATTCTGAAATATATAACCTACAAATAATTTTGAGAAATGTTTAAGTAAACAAAATTTATCAGAAAGATACCACGAACATTTTTTCTCAATAAGATAATAAGAACATTAATTTTTCAATAGAAATTTTAATATTATTATGTAAAATCTGACATTCGACCCCCGCTCAAGGATTGTGGGTTAACGTAATTTACTGGCCCTGGGAACGGGCCTAAAGTACTACAGAAAGAAAAGACTGTGTATTATTAGAAAGTTTGGAAATTTATTATCTTTACAAATACACAAGGTGGAGAAAATTTGATTTCTCCGTTCAAAATTGTTTCTAGGTAAGGCGCAATCTGAAATAAAAAATAGAATTTTTGAGAGAATTTTCAACGATGCGAATTTACAAGGATGCTGTCCAAATAAAGTATTATTGTTTTAGTGTTGGCATTGCTTCAGCATACGAATATTCATACCAACATATACGATTTTGAAGTTAAACCATTTGATACGAAAGATTATTGCAAGATTACTGAAAAATACAAATTATTTTGTTTATTTGTGAAAGTTTCCGTCAAAAAGTTCAAAATCAATGTAAATTTTATAGATTATTTAACTTTGTTTATTAAAACCACTTAATAAGTAATTTAATAGATGTACTGGTTCACAAATATATAGCATTATTCTAATGTTTTTAATTTTTTTAAACTAAAAAAAATATTTATAAAATAAATCTAGTACTTAACATAAATTGTTATGATGATAAAAGATGTGGAAGTTGACTAAATGATACAAAATTATTATAAAAATATTTAAGAATAGGACTTGTGGTTAAATATTTTACCTAATGATTCTAAATTATCAAATTTAAGACCAATATTTTGTATATGTAAAACAGACAATTTCGAATTTTTATAAAAAGTACGATCATTTTTTAATAAATGATTGGAAAATTCAGAAAAACGATTACGAGCAATAAAAGCATGGATACAAATTAAATTAATCAACTAGACATATCAATTTATTTAACAAGTATTTAAAAAAATACAAGTTGCTTCAAAGTTTATTAAAATGGATTGATTTAATTCTGGCATCTCGTAGCGCTACGCGTCCTCAAAAATATTTGAAAACCATCGCAATGTAAAGTTGATTGCTTATTATTTAAAAAAAAATAGTACTTCCATGTGATTTTTTGGGATGAGAGTAGAACCCTCATCTATTTCTACTAACAGCGTATACCAAACTACCAAACAAGCGTATAAACATCTTTCCAATACTGCCTGTCGTCATTACTTTCATCATATTCCTCACTACACAATTTGTGCAATTTAAATTTTTTAGATTTGTGGAGGCAGTAATTTAAATCCGCCGCTCCCAACTGATTGATGACACAGTCGACATCTGCACTTGAAGATGAGATTAAGCCGCGGCCAGTCTCGCCCGGTCGTTTGTCTCGACGACAGTCTCACCCGCTCGCTAACTCCTCATACTCCGCTGCCCTTTGAACTATTCTTTCTAATACCTTATGTAATATACGATTATACAAAAACTCGCGATTTATTCCATCACCAACCTCTACAAGTTACCATTAATATATAATGACAATAAATTGAAAACCTTAAATTGTACTCCTGGTCCAACTGGACATCTAAAGAAAACATTCAACTATAACAAACTAAAAGAAGATCTGAAAAGTGAGACTTGGACATTTACTTTAACAACAAATGATACAAATGAGACTAAGAAAAAGTTTACCTATACACTAAACATTTATCTTACGAACAATATTGAATTTAAATATGTACAGCATAATACATGCCATAGATGTAATAATCTTAAAGATTAGATAACTCCAGGTCTAATAAATAGTATCCACAAATGAAACAAAATGCATATGGAAGTTAAAAAATACCCAGTGCTTACAAAAAGTTCAGAAATTAATGTAAACTTTTACACAAGATCATAAAAGAAGCGTATTAAAGTAAAGAAGCCAAAATGGATTCCAAAAAAATATGGCAGATCATAAATACACAATAATAAGCACAAAAAAAATACAATTATTTGGTCGTAGACAATATTAAAGTCCAGGATAATTTTCTATCTGTAAAAGAGAATACTAAACTCATTTCTGATGAATTTATTGATCACTATACCAACTTGGGTCCCAGACTAGGAGATAGCATTCTTAAATCCAAAAACTTAGATAAAACACACCTAACTGGAAATACAATTTTTCAACACGCACCACATAGTTTTAAATTTTACCCAAGTTCTTCAAGTCCACTTTAATTTCATCTCTACGTACAAACTGCGCAGTGGAACACGATAGGATATCCAGTTTCACAGTGAAAGAAATCAAATACATTGTTTTGAAACCTCTGCTACAGAAACAGCCTAGAAACAGGAATAGTACTATCACATTTAAAAGAAGCAGTTATCAAACCTGTTCCGCACAGGAACAAGAGTGTAGTATCGCTGAGGTGCTGGTAAAAATTTGTCGCCGCTTCGTAGCCTCGGACGCCGATTCTCCTGCGGTGCGCAGCGGTCCAATGGGGTCCAAATCGTGTCCAGTAGGGGTAGCCAGGTCGTAGAAATTCTTCCGGGATCAGTCCAAAGGTGCAGCCAAAGTCAGAAATCCAGAGGGAAGAAAGTCCAGGTGAAAGCAGGGTCAAGGTAGAGATGAATAAAACAGTTTTCTAGCAGTGAAGTCCAGCGGTGCAGGCGAAAGCGAGGCAAGAGAGAGTGACTTTGCAACCGCTGGACCGTTTATTTGTACTTAAAAGCCTCAGGCTGGAGCGTAAGGCTTCAGCAAAACTCCGGGACCAATCAGGGGGCTAAGACAATCCCCGCTCCACCCCGATTCGGTCCCGCGCCGACAGCGCCTGGCGGCGAAATTTGGCAACAGCAGCCATTTTTTCCGCCGTCCCGTAAGGGGCGGCAGAACTCTAATTTGTCTTACATTTCTTTTTATAAAACATGAACCCAATATTTTCCAGGCATCGCGAGTACTTTTTCATATAAACATTGACCTGCCTCGCGATACCTGGTAGTTTTTATAGCGGGCGACGGCCCGGAGAATTTATAAATGCACCTTAAACCTTAAAATTCTGTTTTTATTGGCCAAACGATTTTTAAGGTGCATTAAATTATCCCCGAGCGGTCGCCCTCTCAATTCTTTATTCATTGGCATACATATTTTAAACCTAATAATTTTTTACATCGAAATAATGTCCAAAACACAATTGCTAATTTCGGCGGCGGCCGGGGCGTGGCCTCGCCTGCGGCCCCGCTCCCCGCTCCCCCGGTGGCCGCGCGGTGTCCGCAGTGGCGGCGATTTCCCAAGGGCGTCCCGTGCCGGACGAAATATTGCCGTGAAGCGGCCAAGTACAAGTTTTCGTCCGGCGTTTGCGCGGACCGCGGACCTGTGCGGAACAAAACCTATTTACAAGAGTGGAGATAAAACAAAGATAATCAACTACAGACCGATTTCTCTGCTTAGCTGTTTTGCAAAACTACTGGAAAAAGCAGTAAAAAAGAGACTCATGAGATAAATAAACTCACTCTTGAGACAAATAAACTCACCCTTGAGACAAATAAACTTTCATCTGAAAATCAATATAGTTTCAGAGCCAATGTGGAAACTGAAGATGCTATTGCAAAATTAGTTGAACACACTACATCTTTCTAGACTTATCGAAGGCTTTTGATACTATATCACACTCTTTGCTTTTAAATAAACTCAATAATATTGGTATCACAAGCTGTTGCTTGAATTGGTTCAAAACTATCTTAAAAATACGAAACAAACTGTAGAAATTAATGGCGCCTGTAGTGATCTAATGTACATTAAATATGTTATAGTATGGAATTAAAATTAGTTATGCTGATGATACTGAAATCATTATAAATGGTGATACGTGAGATGAAACATTTAAAGGGCAGAACTAGCCACGCTAGAAATTAAAAGTACTCTAGACAATCACCTTCTAACACTTAACTAAAAAAAATATATTTTATTGCCTTTAAAAAAACAATAGAACCATGTCGTCCCAAATACATTAGAATATATACATGCATTTCGGACTCAAATCAAATATGTAACTGTGATATCATTGAAAAATCGAATAAGACAATTTATCTCGGATTAACAATTGATGAAAATTTGCGATGCGTTCCTCATATCGATTGATTAAGCTCCAAAGTAAGAAAATTAATTTAGATATTCAAAATTTTACGCAGCTTTATGAATATTACTTTATTAAAAATAGTATACTATTCACTTTGTCAGAGTCTAATCAGTTACGCAATATATGCATGGGCTGGTGCAGCTCTTACTTTAATGAATTCTCTAATTAAGGCTCAGAAATGGGTCATCAGGGTAATAAACAAGAAACCATTTAGACATAACTCTGAAGAACTCTTTAAATCCTTTCAAGTTTTGGATATAAGACAACTGTTTACCAGAAAAATTTTAAAACTATTTTTTAAGAAAAAATTAACTTTACTTCCTCGATCCGATCCAAAGGAAACAAGGAGCAAAGTCTTAGGATACTACTAAGTGCCTAAATTTAATACAAAATTCGCTCAACGTACTTTCTCATTTTGTGCTCCGAGAATATTTAATAAATTGCCACTCGACCTTAAAGGGTCTAAAGTGATTAATGACTTCAAAACAAAAATAATAAAGTGGTTGCTTCATGTGGTTAGAAATCAAAATGAAACATTTGTCATTTGTGCTAACCTAACCACCCACACATTCTTGTTACCGACTATTGTATATTAATGAAAATAATATTTTCATAACTTTTTTTCAAATCTTTTTATAACTTTCGATTATATCTTTTTTCACATAACTCACTCGTTATACTTACCTCTTAAAATTTACAACTTTTAGAAACTAAACAGGTAATTGATTTAGTACAGACTACATCTAGTAAAGCAATTACCTTTATTTTTCATATGTACTATTTTATGCTACAAAAAAAAAATATATATACATATATTTATTTATATGTCCTGCCCACTCATTATTTTCACTTCCTTCACTGCCTAGTCCGATTACTAATAAGTCATGCGTCAATAAAGCTTTGAAACTTGATTAAATAATAAATATATATTTTTTTTAAATACAAATTTAATCTATTAATTAGAAAGACATACATATAAAATTAATTTTAACGAAAAATATTGTTGTTGCTATGGCGGGATTCGAACCTGGATCTCTTTCTATCCGGGAAAATTGTATTATCCGATTATGCTACGGCAACACAGTGCATTGGCGATAAATTTTCGAACCTATATGTTACACTTTTCGAATTGATACATCTATCGTTATCTGATCTGATATGAAGAGATCCAGATTCAAATCCCGGTAGCAACAATAATATTTTCGATGTAATTGGTTTTATATATCTTTCTAATTAATACATTTAATTTATGTATTTTTTTTTAATATCACAGACCTATGTTCTGGATAATTACAGCTTCACAATAAGAATGTGTTCTAAATAAATAAATAATTATTTAAAAAAAATTTTAGTATCATGGGTACCTTTGGTATTAAATCATACGGTCTAAGACTCATAAAGGTGATCCTAAATATAACTCCAGTTCCAAGAATTTTTAAAACTGTACAGAAATATTTGATTTCAAAATATTTTTTTACTTCTCAATATTCAAAAAATGTTTACAAAGCGAACTTTACCTACCCATACAATTAAGAGTGAAAAGGCCGTAAACCTCATTTATAACATATTTTTGAATAAATTTGAAACTTGAAGAATTTTTAAGGCAATTCTAAGTATTCGCAAATATCAGACAATTAATCGCCCCGTTTTCCTTGTAATTCTTTGCGAGCCATAAGGAGAAGATATTATTCAAATGATATCTTCCCAAATGAAAAACCTTTTTCCTAACATTTCAGAGCAAAGATTTGCCTAAAATATATCTACTCAGTCTTGTTCCTGTCAATTTGGTATTCTGTATTGTGACTTAAATGTATCGATTTATACAGATATTTAGATTCATGGGGAATGTTATATTTTGTACTATATTAAGTGTAGTATATTGATTCAAATTAGTTCTAGAAGGTACCAGAAAGAACATTTTCCACAATATTTAGTTTTCGGTGTGTTGCCGGTATTTTGGTTCAAATCTTATGTCTCTTGGACGTTCACTTTCCTGAGTACAACTGTAAGGCCACACAGACGATGTATTTTTCCCGTTTAGTGCTTTTGGAGAGGGTGACCCATACAGAGCTAGTCTGAGTTATCATAACCGCATCCAGAAGATGATAGCATTTATGGATCAATCTTACAGAAGGTCAGCGTATATTTTATCATAAACAAGGGAGTAATTTGTTATTACTGAAATCGTATAGGTTAGAAAATATTATAACTAAAATTAAAAAAAACTCAGATGCAGGCGGTGTTAGAATGAAAATATACACTAGGTTATGTACCCGGCGTTTTACAGATAGTAACTCCCTACACCATCACAAACCACAACTCCCACACCCCTTGACAATCATATGTTATCCGCCGTGAAAAGTTACCCTTATTAAAACCTTTACTGTGCCCTTAGAATATTTTATCTCACCCGGTATCGCTTGCGTACATATAAAAATAGATAGATTATCTCGAAAACAGACTAGTCTTTTTAAATTAATGTATTTTATTTTATTTAAATTAAATACAGACATTTATATAAATTAATCATTAAAAGCTAAATGATTTCTCGTATAAAATTTGTTTACACAATATTTGTATGAATATGTTTTACTCCTATAAGGAAAGGCAACATTGATTTGGATAATCTAATTGAAATTCAAAATTGAGGGTTTACCCATCTAATTATTATTTAGTGATTTGATTGGGCTTGAGGTCTAATTTGGTAATGTGATGTGATGAGGGCAAGGCCAAGGATGGTGATTTTGTTACTAACCTTTGATTCTGTGCTAATTGTATTATTAAGGGTAATTTTTATGTCAGTAGGTATGTTGGTGTATGCCGATTGATTTCAGTTAAAAACGTTTACGTTATTGACGTAATATATTTAAAATCTGAAAATTTTAAACTCATTTAGTTGATAATTTTTTTTCTTCTTCTAGTGCTCTCGTATAGTAGACGTTTGCGATCTGGTTGATTATTTATTTACAGCTGACCGGAAGGGAGATTTAGATATCTGGTAGAACCGAGGTTTTTAAGCCATGAGGTTCTGTTTCTGCCAGGACCTCGTTGATTTTCCTTGACGCTTATTTTTTCTTGTATGTCATAAGTCTTAGAATGTCTAATGACAGTCCAAAGTACGTGAGTTTTTTAATCTTTATGGTACGAACGATGTTATTATATTTGTTCAATCTTCTTATTGTATTAGTCCGGCTTATTTTTCGCATACGTCAGTAGATCCACATTTGGAAAACTTCAAACTTCTTTAATAGTACTTCAGTTAAGATCCACACATATCGAAGAACTGAGAAAACATAATACCATATAAATATCATTTGAAATACTAGGTTAAGGACGTGACTACTAAGAACGTTTTTTATTTTAATGAAAATAGGTCTGGTATTTTTTGTATCTACATTATTTAATTTTCACCGAAAGATCCCAGCTCCAGTAGAATATACAGGGTGTAACAGACCTATCCCATAATATAATATACAGTGGAATATGTATCTCATCTCAACCATACCAGAGATATAAGCATTTCAAAAAAGGCGTAATTATGTAATTATTTAGATTAATTAAAATATTTTATTGATTCTAAATAATACATTAAATACAAAAAAATAATAGTCATCGAACTTTGGCCTAAGCCTTATATTGAAAAATAAACAAATTGATTTTGACTTAATGAGGTGACACATCATATTAATACGCAACATTTAACTTGTAATAAGCAATAAGCAACATCTTAACCCTGTTTACAGATAAATATCATTGTAAATACTAAATTAATGTATTAATTATAAATATATACATATAAAATCAATTTTGTCGAAAAATATTGTTTTAGCGTCACCGGGATAAAATTGATTTTATATGTATATATTTATAATTAATACATTAATTTAGTATTTAAAATATCACAGACCTATGTTTTGAATAATTACAACTTCACAATAAGAATGTGTTTTCCTTAATAAAAATATCATTGTATATATAAAAAAAGTCAGGCGAAAAATTCGTTGTTATTATATGATTTATTGTTATAGATTTTTCTTATTATTAAAGTATCAATATCACAGTGCACATCAAGATGCAGGATGCCATTGCTATTATTAAAATGCATAAAAGACATTGGGCAAGTCATATTTTAAGACGCAGAGTAAACTGAATTGTATCCACAAGACAAAAACGATCATTTCGCCCAAAGTTTCTATTAATATACGAAATTATCGGAGCAGTGGAGTGACACGGCAAAGATAGATTAGCAGAAGAGGTAAATTGGTAGAGGTAAATTGAGAATGGTTGACAACAGCGATATAGATGATAACCTAGATAGATGGAAATTGATGAAAGTCTCTTTAGTGAATTAACTGCGTTATTACTCTAGTTCAAATATTTAATCTGTCAAGTAATTTAATCTATTTTTTAAAATTCAAATTATGCATTCATAAAATTAACCTGTGGCGATATCTCTAGTTCATATATGAAATCATGAATCACAGATTGACCGCTTCGGTCAATATAGTAGAGTTCCGTGGTAAATTTCCCACCAATAATGATCATTATCTAAAATAGTTCATAAACATAAGAATATATAATAGATTCGAATGTTTTCATTTTATCTTCCGCTATTTTTGTCCATTCAACTCTTTTTTCCATATTCCATTTCCATCTTGGATCAAGTCGTTAAATATTTCCGTAAATGCTCACATTTGACTGACGAGATATCTTTTGAAGAGATACATATCTCTACAGCCGGAACAAAGCTTCGCTAACATCGCGAGGCATCAGATTTACAATCTGACCTTAGCTAGCAGCAGAGAGCGGCACTAAACCGACCAACTACAATATTATACCTACAAATCAACATCCAAACAAGAATCCGTTTAACTTCCCTTACTTCTTAATAATCAACTCTTGACCAAGAAATCTGAATCTAAGGAGCTTGGGATTATATTGGATTCTAAATTACTCTTCGACTTGCACATAAACCATATTACATCCAGAGCAACCAAAATGTTAGGTTTCATCCTTCGGGTATGTAAACAATTCAATAACATAAACACAACGAAAACACTGTACTTCATATATGTCTGAAGTACAGTGTCAAATATGCCTCCCAAGTCTGGAATTCAAAATATACCACATATATCAATAGAATCGAAAAAATACAGAACAGCTTCCTCAAATATTTAAAAAATCCTAGTTATTGAACCTTAAAAAGCACTGCTGAGTCGTCTACCATTTTCAAAGATCCATCATTACAAACTCGAAGAAATATGGCCGATGTCATTTTCCTACACAAAATAGCCAACTCTAAAGTAGACTGTCCTGATTTACTCAGTCGCACATCTATTCGAGTGCCAGCCAGATCAACCAGAACTAATCTTATATTTAATCTCCCACATTGCAACACTAATGCCAAACAAAACTCATTTTTCTACCAAGCACCTCTTTATTTCAATTCATACCTAAATGAACTAGGCATTTTCAATACTACAGTTACCTCAATCAAATCTAAAATTCAATACATAAACTTAAAAGGGCTTTATTTTTATTTTTTATCACTCTGATCTTATTCCCTATCCTATTTTCCTTTTTCCTCAAATATTTCCTTACTTTATTTTTAATAACTTTTTTCTCTATGTCGAAGTATTTTGTATCTTCAGAGAAAACATGTAATTGGTTTAATTATTGTTTAGCTTTCATTATGATTTCAGTATTTACTAATTAACTGTATGTATCCTGAATAAAATAAAAATAAATAAAATTATTTTAAAATTTCTTAAATGTCATAAAATTGCACAACTAAAATATATTATTAAGGAGAACACACTATTATTCAAAAGTAACACGCATTTACTGATTGTATCCTATTTATTTCTTGTTAGATATAATTATTTCTTGTTATTTATTTATTATTGTTACACTTGCATTTATTCTCAGATATTTAACCTATTTAAAAGCTCGGTCCTAATAAATATATACACTTCTAATACCTTTATTTTCTGCCGTGACTTTTGTATCCGCCCTGTATATCTTACAGTTGGATTCAAACCGTTTTAATTCTTGACCCGCACTAGTTGAACAAATAATCAACGTTATAAAAGTCATTTCGTTGGGAAAATCTATTAAAACGGTTGGACTGACCATTAATCTTCATTATGTCAGGGTGAAATTTATATTCACTCTTCCACGAAATATACCGCCACAATAACCTAGAAGTTTCAGGCACAAAGAAAGCCTACATCGAATATCTTGAATGAAAAGAACCCCCCATTCATCTTATTTAAATTATACTCTGAATAATATTGACTTTCGAATTGAAACGGTTTTCAATGGTTCTATATTTATATTTTATATATTGGTCTCCCGCTGTTCTTGGAGCGAAATGAAATATTTTTAAAGTGATTCCATCATTATCATTGAAATATTATTTATCTAATAGATATGAACGAAAACGTTTCTGGAAAAGATTATTACATTTAATACGTAATAAGCGAAAGACGCTATTCATATTTATGTAAGTAAGTATTCAGTCATTTATAATAAAATACTAGAAACATCTAAAACACACATTTTAAAAATAATTTTTAATCTTTAAAGATTTATTTTGTATTTATAAATTAGATTAATCACTTACCCAAAAGCGGGTACAGAATAGATATATATTATTTGAAAACAAATGTTTAAAATACGTCATTACAAGTCAAGTAATAATTTTAATAATTATCTACATTACACTGTTGTAGTTTTCAAAGTCAATTGTTAGAGACATATTTGTTTTCTATGAAAAAATGTATTTTCAGAATAAAAAAGGTCACATATTTAGATTTCAAAGAAAGGACTACAATTGCCGAATGAAATGTATTAATTTCCTAACGCGTGTCATGCACAAAAACATTTGTTTTTTGTACATAAGATAATACTCAAAATTGAACTGTATTTTTGTAACTTTGAGGTATATAATGCCCGTTGGTTACTAGAAAAAATAATATAATAGATCAAATTTATATAAATTATACAATTCACATAAATGACATGCCCATAACAAAACGAACAGAATGTGCCATTGTTTATTTACGCAATTCAGGTACGCAATACATTATTTTTCTCTGCTACAATCATAAATAACATCTAGTATTTCTACACACCTTCGGCTATTATTTATGTATATAAAGATATTAAAGTTTTTTGTTTTACGCAAAGTATATATTAATGCTGAATAAAAGATGCAACGCAATATATAAAATTATTTCTGTTCAATATTCATACCACATTTTTTACCTAGTACCTACATAAATAACATTTTTGAGTATTGTTCCCTTACATTCTCATCCTACTAGGCTCGACTAATCACGTGTCAGTCGACATCGATTCGTGAAGTAATTGCCTTCGGTCTTTCCTAACTCAGGTTGTAAACGATTCGTGAAGATATAACAATATTGCCAAAGATTCGCCAATGAGTGCATTTAGTCACGGGAATTGTGGACGGATTTTGTATTTACATTTTGTATTTAATTTAGACTGGATCCCAGTTATTTTTTGTTATGTTTCATAAGATTGGATGGGATGAAATGTGCAGTTGGTCTTTTCAGTTTATATCTGTGAATATTTTGTGAGCATTAACTTGTGTTTAATTTTGTGTACGAGCCGAAAGTCAGGCGAGGTGTAGTCTGCAGTGACGTGACGAGAACAAGAATCCATTGAGGTAGGTCAAGCTCATCATATTTATCATTCTTTTCCCGATTACGTTCCTTGCCTTCCATTTTATTTACCTCACTCTTTCCATTCTTAAATACAACTCTTCCTTCTTACATATCCAAGTCGATTCTGGAATATATTTAATGCTGTCATGTTTATGAAGAGCTGTAATATCAATGCATTATTAGATCTATTTATCTTCTTTGTTAAAAAAGTGGATATTGGTAACAATTAGCTAGATTTTATGATAGGATCTTGACGCGCGAGACGTATATACTACTGTGAAAAAAAATTCTTTTTTTTACAGTTGAATTCTACGCATGACACCCATACCAAGACGTTATATAGAATAATATTATTGTGACAAAAATATTATTTCATAAGAACTATATAAAATACGATATAGTTTCCAGTGGCGTGCAGTAGATGTAGATTTGGGTTATGCTGTTACCAATGATATACAATCATATATAATATATGTAATACAATATATGTACTTCGTTTCACCAACGTCTTTAGACAAAATAAATACGTCGTTTATATGAGACCTTACCATGTATTTATTGATAATTTTAGAGTTCTATTAAAAGTGTTTTTAACGTTTAGGTTTTGACGTAAAATAATACCTTCTTTCCCATATAAAAAATGTATGGACGTTTTTAAGAACACTTTCTATGACTGAACATGATTAATTTATTGTTTGAAAATCTTTCACATAAGAACTAAAGGAATTAATTATTTTTATTAAAGGTTAATGTAGGAAATAGTTCTGCCAATAGCCCAAATCAAAAACCAATCCATGCACCAAATTTAAAGAACAATCATGAAATCAACATGTTAAAAACAGTAAGATAGTAAAATTCGCGAATTAGTAAAAGAGGAAATGATTTGCACGCAGATGTAAACCTTTTAAATGTTATTCTGTTAAAAAACAGCATAGGAAACGACTCCATGTAAAACGGATCAACCGAAAGGAATTTTCAATTCAGTAAATAGCCGTTTATATGACTTGAGTAATTCACTGGCTTATATACAGGACAGAGTAATGTGAATAATTCGATGCAGCGAATACAAAAGAGTGCCATGGGTACAGCGGTGAGTTATCGTAGTAGTTTTTAGAACTAAGCAATTAAAGTCTCTACTGGTACACATAAGGAACTAATTGTAAAATAATGTTTTCATTTATGTTAATCCAATCATTTAATTTATATTTGTTTCCCAGAATTTATTGTAACGCACAGCTTTTGTACATGCACTGCACGCCCCTGATAGTTTCATATTATGTTAGGTATGTAAAGTAGAATTTGGTTAAATTGTAAACCTGAGAAATAATTTATTTGATGAAAAACAATATTTTGTGTTTTCTTCGAGGGAGGTCAAAACTAGCTTCATAATTTGTAAGATATTTGGATAGTTCATAGTGATATAATAAATTCGTGGAAACTAAGTATTTTATTATGAATTTCACAGTTGTGTTACCAGATTATAAATGTTTTTAACGTTTGTGGATGTATGACCGAGTGACAGGCACATGTGCTTTCGGGTCAAACGTGTGTGTAGTGAGCATGAAGACGCCTGTCAGGGGAGTATGTATAAGAAGGATCGGAAACCGAGTTCGGTCTCTTTTCGCTCCGCGTCACTCTCCGAATATAGATCTAAGATAATTTGTAATATTGTCAGTCAAGGAATAAATACTGTAAATTATAAAATTATACAATAGCGTGGTATTATTGTCACCACATGCAACCCCAACTCGGGAGATAAAAATAAAACATTATTGTATTGTGTTATTATATGAAGACAGCTCTGTGATTATGTAAATTTGTTGTGGGTACTGTTACATATTGTGCTTGTGTAAATGTGTTGTGGGTACTGTTACATATTGTGCTTGTGTAAATGTGTTGTGGGTACTGTGGGATTTTGATAGTTACATTTGAATTCTGATTCGTTATTGAACAGCGTTGTGGATATGTAAATTGGTTATTTTACTGGTACTGTTATATTATACACAGTAACAGCTACCGACATGCACATTTTATTAGTGTGAATATAACTGTGGAGCTAAGAGATATAAAATTATCCGATGCTCCGTTACATGTTCTCAACATAGAAATTTAAAGCGAAATGCAAAACAAATAGTTTTATATTCGACTATACATAATAACAGATATTCTGTACAAAATTTTATTCAACTGTACACAATAACAAAAAATAATACTAGTGAAATTGTGAACATGTTATCGAACGGAAGTCATGACATCGGCTTATAAAAAAATTACTCATTGTTATTTGGGGGCCGGCAGTAATTTTAAAAATCTAACTAGGTGACTAACTTGTCATCACGCCGTTTATCCGCGAGAGAAAGCAGAGAGGATAGAGCGCCACGATCTTCTGTCTTGACACATAATTCTCGCCTCATCCACATTCTTGCATTTTCTCATACAAGCTCGTCCATTATCGAAGCTCCAATCCTTTTCTTCCAGTTCACCTGGTTGTGCCGCGGACGTCTTCTATTTCTGGTGCCATTAACACTTGCATCATATATCTTTTTTTACCATTCTCTCCTCTTTCATCCGTTCGATATGACTAAATCGCAGAAGTGATCATTTCTTAATTTTATTCACTATGCTTTGATCAGTTTACATTATCTCCTTATTTCTTCATTCTTTACTATGTTAAAAATGGATCTGCCACATATACGCTAAGTATATGTGGCAGATCCATAAGTGATCTCATTTCCACTGCATTCAGTTTACTTTCGTTCTTCTTCTGCCAGCTTCAGGCTTCACTTTCATAAATTGACATTGCAAATTTTGCATGTAATACAATTTGTTGACAAGTGAATAAAGGGTAAAAAAAACTTCTTAGCAACAGAATAATTATAATAATCTGTTTTTAATTTTTAAGGAGAACAATTTTTTATTAAAAGTCCCAATACCGTCCTCTTTCAGAGGTTATCTCCTGCCCCAGCTAGCAACCCCTGCATCATTGCAGTAATAATATTATACTATATACAATAATAATACACACACCCCATTTTTGCTAATGTACGTATAAGGCATACATCATGATAGAAAAGCAAGGGGTCCAGATGGACTCGGTACTCTGAATGAAATGATACAAAAGTCAAAAATATCAATCACTCTGTTTGGATGAATGCACTAAAAACCAGGTTTACCTATGTATATAAAGTATCTACATTTTTATTTTAAATACAAAAGTATTACCAGTTAATCTTGAGGCGGAATTATTTTCGCTTTTATATAAATTAGTCACCATTTCTGTTAGTCCAGTTCTAGATTTTTTGATAGGTTATTTGTTATTTTCGACAATGAAATACAAAGCATTCTTCTCTTTGCCTATAGTCAGTCTTTAAAATCTTTATTTAAATTTATCATCTTTAAAATCAATTCAATGTCTTTTTACTTAGAAAAGGGTTATATTTCTTATAAAAAAAATTAATCAATAGACCTCCGTTAAACAAAATGTTTCCTTCCGAACAGTTGGAGTAAAAATAGTTTCATTTTTGTCTAAAAATACAAACTCAACCCCCGAAATAAGTTATTATAATACAATTAATATTTTTCCGGTAAAATGTGAAGTGTATGAAAACGACTTACCCTAATACCTCTCACGATTAATAGTGATTTACATTTAACCTAGAGAATAATAATCGTTGAACGTTTTATTATGCGTTTTAGGAAGATTTCGATAGAAATACCACCTATTGTAAAAGGTTTTATGATGAAACTTCCAGAAAATAATGACATATCATTTGTGTCTCAAAAAAAATTATACATTTCAAAATATTAAATATATTTATATTTGACAGCTAAGTTGTAGTTAAATATTCGAAGTGTTTCTACATGGTAACATACAGCTTTCAAAATTTTTATAAATATGGAGGTTGTTTGTGGGCAGAATGGTGAACACTACACTGTGTAAAGTGATCGCTGAAGACAGGTCGTAAACATTGTAATACCCATACTTCCATACTTCCCGTATGATATAATATAATAGCTTCGTCTCTATGCGATATCTAAAAGTTGTTTTTTAATTTTTAATTTCTTCTTTATGACATATACAATACATATTTACGGCAAGGAATTCCTTTTACATAGTTAAACAAAAAAAGTTAGATAAGAAGATGTTAGATAAATACTTAAGATATAAGGAGAAAAATTAATCTTTCGAAAACATATACAATTTTTACAGAATGTAATAGACCTAGTCTACACTATTTTATGAACTGAATATAATATAATATAACAAGGAAATACAAAAATTATATAAGAATATGTTCTTTTATTTTCTATTTTAAGGTGGTCATTTTTAAAAATGTTTAATTCTTTATTGATTTTGTTAACTATTCGTGGCACAATACGTTCTCTCGTTCTCTCACTACACACCGTACACATTGTTCGCGATCGGTACTCTCATTGTTCGACCCGACGATCTGGTTGAATCGCTATGGTGAGGATATTAATATTTATATTTCCATTATTATAGCATATGTTACTTTGTGGTCAACTGGTATGATTTTGCATATTATAAATAATTTACCATAATCATCTTTATACAAACACTTCGTTCTGTTATCTACTATAAGTTTTAAAAATCTTAATTCTAACTGTTTAATTTTATCAGTATATTTTATAATTTTGTATGTCAGTCCATAGCTACTCACTCCATAACTGATAACCGAGTTGACCATCGCAAAGTACAGCGAGTACAGTGTAGCCCGAGAGGTGCTTCACCTTAACATATAAAATGCGCTTAATATGGATTTTAGTTTCTTATATATATATATAATCGATATGTGGTTTTTAGCAAAAATTTTCATCAATTATTAAACCTAAATATTTATATTGCTCCGCTTTTTCAATATTGCACATTTAAAATTGATTAGACTTTTGTGTAAGCATTATGCACATATACACATATATTTTTATTATATTTTAATTTTATTTTTACTTTTTTATGCATATTTGTAATTTTCTTTTATTCCTGTCGATGATTTAAATAACACCACAATAGCACGAAAAAAAAACTGGCTAATTTAACACAGACAGTAATTATTTAGCAAAGTAGCCAGGATAACGCTGTATATATCAGAGGTGAAGTCTACTCCATCCCACACAATAAACTATGAGTATTAATTATGTCTTATGTTTATTATGTATTCACCTCTGTTAGAACAAAAATATGTATGTCAATATATATATATAAATAAATAAATAAATAAATTCGTAATCATGTCATTTTATTATTATTGTTTTTTGTTTAGCTTGTGGTAATCGGATATGTAAATATTTATTTTCCTTTATATTTAAAATTATTCCATTGTCATGAGATAGTTTAAAGATAATGGTCAGATCATTTTGTACGTTGTGTTCTATGGTTTTGGCACAGTTTCCGAAATACAAGATGCATGTATCGTCGGCAAACATAAACATTTGACATGTTTATTTAATTTGATGTTACTTTTTAAAATTCCCTTATGTTATTAAATTAATGACAGTTTTATGGAATCTTCTGTTGAAGTCGAATACTGCGTCGAGCAAGCTCGTGTAATCTTCATCCGCATGAAAAAGAGTTCTGCTATAATGATCTCAATGAAGATATGTGTTCTCCATATTAGTTTATGGATTGGAAGCATGGACACTAACCGAAGAAATGATAAGGCGATGTGGATCTACAGAAGAATGCACAAAATAAACTGGATGGATAAATTACGAATGAAGATATTATGGTTCGGACAAATGAAGAGAAATAAGTATATAAAACAATAAAAAATCGAAAACTTGAATATCTCGGACATGTGATGAGACATACGAAGAAGTGCGAGATCTTGAATCCTGTAATGCTGGAAGTCGAAGCATTGGAAAAAGAATAACATCGTGTCTGTTAAATGGTTTTTCTAGTCTACTGTAAAGCTTTAACAGATTGACAAAGTGATAATAGTCAATACGGCTGTTGAACAGGTAGGGCTTACGAAAAAAAAAAGATTGTTTTAATACAATATACCAATATTAAAAAAATAATACACGAAATGAGAAAATAAGCAAGAAAAATAATAGTTAACATACGATATTATACATTTAAGTTTTAAAATATTTTTGGATATAAGGTAACAAGATTCTTTTTTATAATACGAGTAATAAGACACGCCATAATAATATCAGTGCGTGATTCACAGTGCTCGTGTCTCATTTAGATACCTGTGCTTTGAATATTACCTAAAATTAATTTTATGTCAAAACGATATTATTTACGAGCACTATTATTAATTTAGTTTTTTGTGTTCTATTTTTATTTTAGCGTAGCCTAACTTACATATATAAGTTCATAGTGCCGATCTCATTTGTATCATATCGTAATAAATCAATATAAAATAATAGCAGACATTATTGCAAGGATAACATACAACAAACAAGATTGACTATCAATTCTATATCGCGTAAAACTAAATAAAATGTATTAAGGAAAACACATTCTTATTGTGAAGTTGTAATTATTCAGAACATAGGTATGTGATATTTATATATATATATATATATATATATATATACGAGTATATGTGTGTGTTTTACTTAATAATATATGTTGTATTAATGTGTCCGAAATTTAATAAGAATGAATTGATAATTCTGGCGTCTGCAGTCGGTTTACTGAAAGGTATTTGAGATTCTGTAAAAATAATGGGACGACAGGTGTATTAATTTGAAAAAATGTAACATATAGGTTCGAAATTTATCATGAAAAATACTGGCGTTATGACTGGGGAAGTACACAATTGGTAGTGTACTTCCCCGGATTGGAAATAGAGATCCAGGTTCGAATCCCGGTGACGCAAAAACAATATTTTTCGACAAAATTGATTTTATATGTATGTATTTATAATTAATACGTTAATTTAGTATTTTAAATAAAATCTGTATTTAGTTACATGTTTTAGATCCCCATCATCTTCGTCGCATTCTACTTCTTTACCCTGTTCTTGACCCTATTGAAGGTAGTTTATAAAAAATTAACAAAATCAAATAAAAAAAGAATTAACAAAATAAAAAATATATATTTAATATAAAACTTTACCAATTTTTGCAATTAATTTGTACAATTATATACAAAGTTAAAATTAACTGAAGTAGAAATCATCAAATTTCACCGTGTTCCCTGTTCAATAGGAGGTTTTTGATCTTTTCAGGATTCATCAGTAGTCCTGATTGTGGTCACTGAAAAAAAATGAGAAGACACATCTTTGAACTTATTTCATTCCTTAATTATCTCTATATCATCGTTATATGTTATCTGGATAAGATTTTTTTTTTTGATTTGGCACATTTGATTTGTGTTTAGAGTAGTGATGAGAAAAAATACTATCTCGACTCACTGGTGTGATTGTGAATGGTATTCGATAATATCAGTGATTGAAAATTGTAATTGTGATCACAGTTTTATTACTAATGCGCATGCGCCGCACGATATCTATATTTATATCTATATTTGAGCGCATTTATTTATTTTATTAAAATCACATTTACGTAAAAACCAGATTCTAGCAAAAATAATTAATATAAATCTAATTTATTATCATCGTGAAGAGAATGAAAATTCTTAAAAACATGTAAATTTATTTTTCGGGTCAAATTCTCAACAAATATGCGTAAGACGTTTTGGCAGAATCTACTAGATGGCGCTGATCAAATAACGGAAAATCCGTTAAATGGTCGTGATTCAAGTTTTAATTGATTTACACAGTGGTGTCAGAAAATCAATAGAAATTTAAACAAAAAAAAAACCTCAATCACGAATCACGATATTTCCTGATATTCAATCACTGACAGTGAGTGGACTCAAAGATTGACAACAAGTGATTGACTCACGTTTCGTTATTTTGAGTTTATCACTGGTTTAGAGTATTTACATAATACCAGCATCGAATGCGTTCACGCTTTGCAATGAATTTTGGAAGGATACAAAAATGTAAAGGTATGTGCCCAAAGTTTGAGAGAGTGGCAGTAAATATCGGTACACAAATAAAATAACACTATTAACATAATAGTCAATACAGTAAGGAAGTAAAGAGCGTCATTTTTAAATCGTTCTTCACCTGCATGTATACCTGCAAGCTTTGGTCGAACTATATTATACGCAAGTGACGTATAACCGCCACAAATTCAATATAACAACTTACACAGAATGCTGTTCGGGTTGGCCCGTTATTGTAGTGCATCTACAATGTTTATCGAAGGCCGTGTGCATAGATTCGTTCCGCTTCTGAGACATCGAGTTACGAGTATAAAGCTGCGACTGGAGCTCAGCACTCAGCATGCAAGCGACGCTCTCATGGAAGGCTGGCTCCCTTACCAGAGAATGGCATCGACTGCAAGTCAGGAGCTATTGTAATGGGTATATATGATAATAGCCGTGATTGAAATGCATTATTTATATTTTGTTAATTTTTAAGTGTTTTTCGGGTCTTACATAAATAACCCGACTACGCTGCAATAAATATATAAATATTATTAAAAAAAAGATGTATCCACAAACTGTAGGTTTTTATATATTTTTATACTTTTAAAAACTATGTCCATAAACTATCATACTAGAAGGTTGTCTTTAGATTCACATTTTCAATTAACATATATTAAATTATTGTTATTACTATAATAGGTGGCTTAATTAAAATTAAAATATAATTATATTTCTTATTTTCCCACATAACCTTACTTCTGTAAAAGCCTTCAAAATCTTTATTTACTCAACCGATTAAGCAGCATAATTTCATAACTGGATTTTTGGTTCAGTACTCTAGAAGTTTGTGCGTAAATCAACTTGCTTAATAAAATACAACAGCGTTCTGAAATAATAAATAACCCTGAAGGTTCTACAATCTATTTCATGAGATCTGTAAAATACGGTGCCCTAAATTATTACTGACACGTGCGACCTTTATTCAATTATAAATAATATTAATTCATACAACAAAATCTCAAAGCAGGTTGTTACAAATAACTTCAGGTAAAGGGGGGAGAGTCTGCCTTCCTTGCAAAGGATGATAATAATGCTCCATGTCTTTGAATGAATTTAAAAGATTTTCGACTCGAAATAATCTTATTTTATTTTACTACCATAAGATTCCAGCTTTCGTAGTCCTTGTGTACACACCATGTCACAGAAATTCACCATATCGAGGTTTACTTCACGCTCGTGCTCAGTTGAGTGATTTATAATTTTTCCAGCATCTGTTAAAACTTAATTTGTATTTTAACGCCTTATATTAATGTTAATGTTTAATAACGATTCTAAATTTATATGGTGTGAAATCATGAACTTTGAAAGCAAGGGAGAGACAACAGATTGATGTGTTTGAGATGTGATGCTGGAGACATATGTTGCGCATACCATGGACGGTGAGATGCACGAATGTGCTCTCAACCATTTACCTGAGAATAATCCTTCCATTTTTTGGGCATTTTGTGAGAAAGGAAGATAGCTTGTTGTGGTGGGCCACGTCGAAAGTTGAAGAAGATGAAGTAGATCCCCCACCCGTCAAACCGACCGAGTGAAAAAGGCAACAGGCACTTCTCTGGTGACAGCTCCACCGGATAACGACCGGGACTTACGTTGATAATGAATGACTTATGCTAACTTTTTCAAATTATATAGTTGTAAAGATTTAGGTGACGTTTGTGCGCACGTGTCAAATCTCGCTGTCAGATCGACCGTCGTGTACACTGGTTTGAGTTTTTGTCTCTTTCTATTAATCACAAGCTAATCTCTGAGTTTATCATGAAAATCTCAACACGTGTAAGTAAACGGTAATGAACGGATCTCAATTAAATTTCTGAGATTATCTCATCGTGTCGTCCATCGTGGACACTGACCGTGTACATAGTGTTGAGATGTATCTCAAGTAAATCTCAATTATTCTCTTATTTCATCTCTTTCCGTGGTTACGGGCCTTAAGGGAGTATAATCGTAGGTGTTCTTTGGGACAAATTTTCTGGCTGTGAAATTAATAAGGAAGCCTAAATGATTCACGCACGAAGTCGCTAATTATAACCAATATTAATATATGCTCGTACAAAAAGCTTTACTGTCAGTATTATAAACATACTCAAATATGTACATATTTACATACCGTATTTTTCTTAAATATGTTCTTATTACTGACGAACATCGTCATCTCTCCAATGACTAATCGCAAATTCTAGGCATAATATGCAAATTGTATATTCCTGAACTGGTGACGTCATTTTTCTGTATTTCAATATTTCTCTTACAGTTTTTGGCTACATTTTTTCCAGAAAGTAATCCATTTCCTCGATTAAAACATTCAAAACTTTGTTTGTTAACCTCTTTTTCCTTAACGATTTTCTTGTAAAATTGTTAAAATTTTTAACCCATAGTGGAAAAAATATTTCGAACTCATACTGTTAAATTATACTCGTTTAACTGCCGAAATCATTCAATTTTGCGGAAATACGTGGTATCGAATAACAATGGGCTGAGAAGTGTGAGTAACACTTGGGGAGGCCTTCGTCTAGCAGTGGATAGAAAACGGCCAATTATGATGATGATGACGTCTGTCAAGTACACTTACGTAAGATTAAAAATCATGTAAAAATAAATAAGGAATGTGGAACGATTAAAATTAATACACATTTAAATAGTTTTTAAGTATTGTATTTTTTTGCTTTACACTACTTATGTATTGTATTGTTGTATACATACATAAGTATCTAATATAAATGTAGTAACTTCCCAATTTACCTGCACCAGTGTGGTGCCATTGAAGATACTATCACAGATTCTCTTTTGGGTGTCCTCCTCTTTATTGTCCTTCTCGAGTTGTTTAGTTAGTTAGTAAAACTCGATATTATATATGTGACAATTACTGTTTAAAAAATAAACTTATTTCAGAAGGTACAATTTATTGAACACAGATATTTACTATTTTGCTAAAGCGATGGAACGATGGGATAAGAGACCCAGTGACGGCCTCTCATATTCCATATCCCCCACCACTCATCTCACACACACACATATAAATTTGACAGTTCTCACAATAAATTATCTCATATAAATTTTTGTGTTCAATTTGAATTAATTAAACACAAAAAATGATGGTTTCGTCAGATTAGGTTAACTTTTATAGGTCATTGTTTTACCGTGTGTATGAACTGAAATCATACCATCAGAGCCATCTCCGATATATTTGCCAAAAATTGAGTTGACCCATACTGTTGTCACCCCCCTTATGTGCTTATATGAGACAATATGTTTCGTAGTTCGGTCATTGCACCCTTTGTCATAAAATTCTTCCCTTTATCTGATTTTCGCACCCTCCGCACACCACCTATACACGCTCCTAGTAAAATAAATTCTTTATGAGTTTACATTTATATAATATGACGTTTCTTTTATTATTTTTATATTAATATTATTATAAATACCAGTAGAGAGTGGTGCTTATAAATAATGCTTAGGCATATATTACGAGAATCACTAAATTTGTATTAAATGTAGCATAAAAATCTAACAAACTAATTTATATTATCGTACTTTAATATGTTCTGATTTCGTACTAATTAATAACTAAGCGCTAATATTTATTGTCAACTATGGTCTGAGTCCACGATGATCTTTCAATGAGACTTTGATTTCTGAACGTCAGTAATGGTACATATGTACTGGATGCATCATTCTTAATCGATAGCAAAACACATGTGGTTATTAATTTTATATTATAAATAGCATTGATAGTTTAATGACACAACGTAGGTTAAAACAAATGAGCTGATATTAAAAATATGACTATTAAACCTCGAACGTTCTGACAGGACCGCCATAGATAAAGATTGTTCTCGTTTTCGGTTGCCATTACATAGTGATTTATTGACAGTACTTACTGGGGCCTAACTGTAATGTTACAATATATATATATGTGATGTTACACTATATGTCCAGGACATTTCGTCATACAATATGATGAAGAAGCAAGGGGTCCAGCGGACCCGGTACTCCGAAAGACCTGAGATCCAAGTCCAAGTCCAAGACTATATATCAGAAAAAATTGCAATGTAAAATACACGGACACATAATATAATACATATTCTTTCATATAACGAATTTATTTGCGAAGCTTAAACATACAATTTACAAACCAAATTTAACCAAATCGACGAATGAATAATTTTTAAGATTACATTAAACCTCTTGAAAGTCTTGATTTTTTTTCGTCTCCCGCCTTCAGAATCCATAATGGAGCAATACCTACACGTCTTGTAATATAAAAATAAGGCACATTTATTTCTTTAAAAAATCTTGAATTGAAAAACTAAGACTATTTAAAAATATCGAAGGTGAGTTTTCAAAAAGTCTTTTCACACAAAAAAAATAACAAGTTTACTCTGCCACTAAGGAATAATATTTTTTTGTTAAACAAAGTTGGAGTTAGGTTTGTACGTGTAATACGGCAAGTTAACTAACTTGACACCATTCATAGAGAATTTGAACCACGACCTTTTGCCTTCAAATGGAAAAGTAAAAATCAAAAATCTATTGAGCAATTTATTAATACAAATCGTTCAGTGTTCCTAAATGTATGTGGGTAATATAAAATAATAACAAATAAAATGTAAAATAATGTTATCTAAAAGTTTTGTTTCAATTTCTTTGCACATTTGATCCATACTAGGCGATCTTCGAATTGATTCTAGCGAGTCTCACAACTATTCACATTTATTCGAGCATACTTGAATGTCAAATAAACTCGATATATTTGTGAATATTGCGACCCATTTCTTGTTAAAATTCACATATTGTGAAGAACACGCAGACCAACTATATGACCGGGCTGATAGAAACTCTCTATGATCAGGATGAGAGCAACTCTCTATGACCAGGCTGAGGGCAACTCTCTATGACCAGGCTGAGAGCAACTCTTTATGACCAGGCTGAGAGTAACTCTCTACGACCAGGGCTGAGAGTCTTGACATTCTGGTAAGGAGTCCAAAGATTCGGTGGATCCACGTCACAAAGTAAGGAAGTAAAAGTGACATCAATAACTATAGACCAGTTACGCTACTAAATTCCCTTTCTAAAATATTATAGAAAATTATAAAAATTCAACTTGTAAAATAACTCGAGAGTAATACAATTATTTCTAAAAACCAGTTCGGCTTGAGAGTAAATATGGGTACAACTGAAGCTGTAGCCTGTGTCACGGACTTCAATACTATCAATGTGGATAAAGGTCATAAATATATATCCATTTTCTTCAATCTCGCCAAGGCCTTTGATACAATTTTGCATTCAAGTCTAATCGAAAAACTAAAAAAAAATGGTGTCTCAGGTATAGAACTTGATATGTTTAAAAGTTACATCACGGACAGGAATCAACGAGTTCGTATTAAAGAAATTTCAAACAATCTTCTTTCCCACAAACCACAGGGTAGCATATTAGGTTCAATATTATTCTTAATATATATTAATGACCTACGCAACAACCCTTTTAACGGATGCGTTATTTGTTTTGCGGATGACGCTGTTCTTCAATTCCAAGCTGATACATGGTCAGCAGTATTTAAAAAAGCCGAGAATAAAACTAAATATCTAACTTCGAGCATAAAAGAAAATAGGCAATCGTCATATGTTCGCAAAATAAAAGTTCACAATTGTTTTAACTCATACGACAATACGTGTCAATGCAATTATATAGAAAGTACTGACCAAATTAAATACTTAAGAATTATATTTGATCCTTATCTCAAATGAAGTCATCATACACAAGTCATTACAAATAAACTTAAAAAAAACAGTATACTATTTTAGAAACATTGGGAATTCTCTTAATATAAAACTTCTCAAAATGGCGTACTACGCAATCTGTCGATCAATCATAGGGCATGGTATAATTGCTTGGAGTAGAGCGACTATGTCTGCAATTAATTCAATAATAGTAGCTCAGAAAATCATTTTAAAAGTTATCCTCAAAAACCCAATCACAACGAGTTCTGACGAAATTTTTAATAAATTCGATGTGTTTGATATAAGACAAATATATACTAATACTACTCTTAAATACATATATAAATACAAATATACATATTTTAAAACAACTCAAAATATAATTTTCATACGGACAAATACAAATAACCTACGAACCCCAGGAGCATATACAGCCAAAGGAACTACAAATATTTTGGACCTAAATTATTCTTATTATTATTTTTTAAATAGATATGCGTACACGGAATACATGTCACATCAACATTCTTACTATTTTAAAACTAAGCTAAATGCTTGTGCTATGAAAATAGGACTAACTTGATGGTGTCCTGGAACGAGGTGCGAACCCCCGACCACTAGATCACTAGAATGGAATACTGAAAGATTTTAACCATTTGAATTGTCCCAAGAACACGAAACTAAATATTAAAACTTGAATTCGTAATATGGGTAGAGTCAGTATTGGTGCACTCACCTAAATATATTATAAATAAGTTATACCTTTATTAATTATTGCTACAAATTTATTACAAATAATTTATTTGAAAGTCCACTTTAAAATTATTTTTCATATACACTTATACATAAAGTAATAAATGTTAATTCTATTTACTACTTGTAATACTAATTCATTGTACAATTGCTTGTAAACTATGCCCGTCTCGACACAGAATTTCTTTAGTGAGACGGGCACAGTCCAAACATATTTTTTACATTATATTATATAGTTACAGATAAATAAGTTAATTAATTCAAGTGCTTACTTACTGAAGTATTTACGAGTACATAATTAATTCAAGTAGTTATTTACGAAGATATTACACAGTGTGTCTCAAAAGTTTTTTCATTTTGGTTCAAAATAAGGCAACGAGCGGGAGAGGGGCAGGGAGTATGCTGATCGCCAGCCGCGTCCATGGGAACGCAGTCGCTATGTAGCGTGTCCATATCAGTTGTTCGTGAAATTTTCCCTGTAAAATTGATATCCCGACGTGGTAACAAAAACTGGCCTCCACGTAGCTCCGACTTGTCACCAATAGATATTTTTCTACGGGGCTACCTTAAATCAAAGGTATACAGTAACATTCTTACCTATCTGGATTCATTAAAAGAAAATACGTGAGAAAAAATGGCAGCGATCACGGAGAATACGACCCGAGCAGTTCTCAGAAATTTTCCTCTCGTTTAGAAGGGTGCCAGCGAAATAACGGATCGCATTTTGAAAAAATAAATTGCCAGGTACTGTACTTAAATGCAAAATAAACATTTTATAATTAAATCTATCCATTATTTTACTATAGAATTTTTATCATGAAAAAGACTTTTTAGACACCTTGTTTAATTTACTCAAGTTATTACATACTAAGGTACATTAATTATTAAAACGTCTAACCACAAAAATATTGGCTCAAATATATTTAACCACGTACTTAACATGGATCTTTTAATAAATAAATCACTCGTTTCATTAAAAAGTTTGGAAATATTTACGTTTTCGTTCGTCTAAATATATTATTTTGTTAATATGGGAACGTGAATATTCTCTTCAAAGTTCATATACTTCCTTTACGAAATATTCTTGGTATTTTCGCATACGGTAGTGCTGCCTGGAGTGGAGTTATTTCTATGGTATCAACATGCCTAATCAAGAAACCTTTGGAAATCCATTACCAGATATGCCGAATCAATTTGTGGTATTTTTATTGCATGTAATACACATTCCGTTCTGAAATTGGTTTTATGAATCTACCTGCGAACATGTTAGAACTTTTTAATATTGGTTTTCCTTTCAATAAATAACCTACAGCATTATAGATGTTTGTTTTCGTATTTAATATGTAAAAAAAATCGTAAATGTTCACGGGCGGGCCTATTTTCAACACGCAGGTATAATCAATTCACAAAAAACATTCTTAAATATTATATTTTGAACATTCTATTGGTCATTTTTTGTCTCGATCACAAAAAATGACCAAGAAAATGTAAAAAGTATCGTTGGCTAGAGGCAGTTTAGGGTAGCACACAGTGGAGGACGATGACTACGATGTATAATATTATTCAAAGAACTGGAAATTCTAATAATATAATAAAATCAAAAATAAATCATAATTTTTTATTAAAATTATCTATACTAGGGCAATAAATAGACATATATCTATGTGTATATGTTACAGTTAATGTATTGTACCAGTGAAGTTATATTTTAACTAGTATAGGTAAATACGGGATGCGGCAGAACCGACTAAGCGGTTAGGAGGGGTCAAGGCTCGGGCGCTGGTGGAGGGAAGCAGGTGCACATGGTCTCCCTCTATTCCGTCAGTGACCCCATTACAGTAGCCAACATGGTTTGGACCGGAGCTCATCGGGGCTTTGGCGTGCGCGTGTATTTTGAAAACAACCGATCTATGATCGCGACGCAAGGCAGCTTTCTTAGTGACGAGACATATTTTCACCTCAGTGGGACTGTGAATAAGCAAAATTTTCGCTTCTGGGTTGAAAATAACCCTTGAATTATTCACGAAAGATCATTACATTCCCTTCAACTAACGGTATGGTGTACCACATCACAATTTGGCGTGATAGGCCCGCACTTCTTTGAGGAGGAAGGCATGACAGTGACCATGAATTCCGAACACAATGTATTAATTAATGTTGCAAAATTTTCTGAAAGAATGAATGAGATTGTTGAAGAAGAGGGATTGGGAGACTTGTGGTTCCTATAGGATACAGCTTACACAATCCGAAATTCACTCAACATTTTGAGATAAATATTTCCCAGACGTCTGGTATTTCTGATTTCTTTCTTTGTGGATATTTTGAAAGAAAATATACTTAAACGTTGCCTTCACACCCTACCAGAGCTAGGGAAACGGATTATTGAAGAAGTTAACACTATACCCTGCGATGTGTTTGAATAAGCTGTACAAAACTTCGGAAATTGTCTCCAACAGTATGTTGAATCTATATATTGTTGCCGCAATCTTGAGGACATTATTTTCAAAACTTAATGTTAATAAATGTTATGTACTGCTAACTGCGAAAATAAAAATATTTTTTCTTTATATTAACTCATTAATTTTTTTATAACTCCTCAAAACGTCTCAATTGTTTCTGCCGCGTCTTGTATAATTTCATAAACATAGTCAGGTAAAATGCACCAAACAATTGATTAACAATTTCACTGCTCATCAGTGTCATTACAGTCATTATGTACAAATCTGTGAAACTGTATTTGTACATAAACGGATGATTAGGTACACGTACATAAGTACATGACACAAGCACATGTGTCTTACAACTGTGTTCTGAAAGTTAGTTATATTATGGTTTATGTAATGTTACTTAGTGTTAGTTTTAGAACTTTTAATTTAAATCAGATAAAATTGTGTTGTATTGGTTCGAAAAAATAAAAAGACGATTTTTATCGAAAATAAATTATTTGGTTTAACTTTAACTTTTTGATAAAATAGTTCGGATTGAATACGTTTTCTTCTTTTGAACCACTTCGAAGACATATGTCATATTATATTGAATGCCATCAGTTCGAAATTTTTCATAGTTACTATTTATTTGCACGTTATACATGCTTCGGTTGGCAGTCTTGGATTTTTGAAAATGCGAAATATGTATCTCCGGTTTTATGTGGGTATTTCGCATAATCTTCAACGCTAGAAATAATCTAGCCGCCATTGATGTCGGACCTACTAAAACGCTTTCGGAACATTAGACTGAGACTGCCATTCAGACAGAAGGCTAAATCTCAGAAATCGATGGTGTACGGTGCGATGAAGATTTTTAATTAAATGACAGAAAACATTAGAAAGGAAGTGAAACTATATAGATTCAAAATGAAACTAAGCAAATATGTGAAAGATAAGTTGTAATAAAAAGGAACCATATATATTCTTTATATCTATTTAAGTATTTCATCTAACATCTCTTTAATTAATTGTTTTCCCCTTGTTATATTTATTTATAAAAAAATATGTTTAACTAGGTAAAAGGTAATCCTTGCCGTAAAACTGCCGTGCAGTTTGACAAAAATAACAATCAAAGTGAATATTTATGCAATAAAAAATAAAAATGTATATATATGTATGAATAAATACTTGTGTATGCACTATGTTAAGAATAAATAAATAAATAAATTAACGGTGGCGCACGAGATTGGCAGTTGAATTGTCGGAGGCTAAACAGCACGAAGAAGAACTCCATCAGCAGAGCGTCCCCAGGAGATGCAGAGAGCGCCCAGAGATTGCAGAGCCAAAACGGGTTTATTTATTTATCCGCATAATTCTTCGATTTGCATACTTATGTTACCAATAGAAAAGCCAGGACCAACTACCAGCTATCGAAGGGTGTTTACATGAACGCTATTCAGGATACTATACTTCCCTTTGACGTTACTCCTCATCCACAGATTTAAATGTGGGTTGTATTAAATATCTTTTAAGAATCCTGCCCTTTTGCAGGTTGTTATATATTTTTTTCAATGTTTCTAATTTTTCAACCAAAAAAATGTTTGTATTCTGTAATATTTTACTACCGTTATTGTCTTAATATGTTTTTACATTATACTTTAATTTCTTTGTAGGACTATCTATCTGTTATTATATAATACCTCTTGATATTATGTTTATTAAAAATAAAATAAAATATATTGTTACGTGTGTTACACCATAAAAAGTAAATATCTACATTTTTTTAGTGATGAAAATTACGAGAATGTTCTGAGCTTATTAAAATCCGCCAGTCACGCGTATCGGAATTCAATCGTATTTCAAGATTTCGCCGAGTTTTTAAGATTTTCTTTTGCAGCTCTACCTGAAGCAGAAGGAAAATTAGATCTTCGGCCCGCATTTCGTATGAATATAAATTGAAATTACCCCACACCCCTCTAGCCGAGGCTGTGCGAGAAATTCTCCGGAGGAAAGGCGTCACCCCTTAAACGGAGGTTCATTCGCTGTGTTACGATTTCAGACTGACACCTCGAAATATCAAAATATTCTATAGTGAATATCATATCTCAGATAGTGCTTTTCTTTAAAAAGATTCTCCGGAAATTCGCTAACAGGTTTGTGTAAAAATCACACATGAGTCGGATCAAAATGAACACGCGGCTCAGAATTTGTCTGTAATGCGATATTTGTGTGAGACAAATTCAAGGCACAACGATGATGAAGGTATCGTAGAAAACAAAAATGTGTGGATTGTTTCGACACCGAAGTTTTGAGGGTAGCCCAAGAAGTTCTAGTTGTTGAAACCATTAATAATTATCGAATACCGCGTAAATCATATTATATTACAAGCAGCAAGTACGCGATACTTGAGTAAAATAGCGCTTGAAAAATTCGACTTCTAAAAATGATTTGTATATTTTTTAATCCTTCTTTTTTTTCTTAAGAGCCATTCTCTTGACTTTTAAGCTCCTTTTACGATCTATATCGTCATTTCGTTTATTTTCAGTCAAAATTCTTCATCTTAATTTTAGCCTTCACCTGTTCGTCTGAGGTCGGCTACTCTAATCATTCTGATTCACGTTGTTCTGTTTTGAGCTGTCCTTGGTCACATTCAAATATTTATAATCGCGACAGACTAAAGCTATTTGTGTGGTTCGTGTACTTCACAGTCTTCTTCTTTCACTTTCGACAATCATGGTGTTATTGATCACTTTTCATAATTCTCTTTCAGAAGCTTTCACTTTGTCTCTTCTCGTTATGTTCCAGCTCTCACATTCATGTAGCGCTAAGCTCCATATATATACACATGTCTTTATTAGATTTATTTTAATTGTTATATTTATTTTCCTGCTACACAACTATCTATTGGTATTGAATGCTTGTTTTTCTATTTTTTAAAAATTTATTTATTCTTAATATAGTGCATACATAAGTATTTTTATAAACAAGATCAAAATCGTTTTTTTTTACTAAAACTTATCTTTCGCGTATTTGCTTAGTTTCATTTTGAATCTATGTAGTTTCTCCTCCTTTCTTATATTTTCTGGTATTTCATTAAAAATCTTCCTCGCACTGTACATCATAGATTTCTGAGATTTAGCCTACTTTCTGAATGACGGTCTCAGTCTCTCTTTTCCTTTTGTATGATGTTCGTGCTCATGTTGATTTGAATCAATTTTTCATATAAATTCTGGCGATATTCTTTTAGTGAGGATTTTATGAACAAATAGAAATATATTTTCTGCTTAAAGGTCATCATATTCAGATCTCCCAGCATTGCACTGATTCGAGTATCTATTTTTTCTGAGTATTATTCTCTAAGCTTTATTTTGCAACACTGACTTCTTCATTAGCCAAAAGCAAAATGCTGCTGCAGTTGATGTGAAAAATAATAACAGAGTTGTATAATATTTTACAAGACTCAGTACTAATGAATGACTATTCTTTTCTTTATTTCATTTCATTTCCTCCATTTCGATCATGCTACTAATATCTGAAATGTCAACGTTCGAAAGTGTTATTTATAACTATTTTTTAAATTATATTAAGAAAGAAAAAAACTAAAGTTGGTAATCAATTCACATTCGGGCGACGGCAACTTTCCCTTACAGAATCAATCACTGCACGGATATTGGGAACGTGTTCAATATATTTCCCTACCATAAAACCCCACGGTGTAAGCCATTGAAATACAAATATAGAAAGCACAGTGTGTCTGTATCCGGCCATTGCTCCGGAGGAATAAAATGGACCATCAATAAATGATGTTAACAGGCTATAAGTACACAGCGAAATTCACTGGTTTCACGTTTTTTCCACTGAAATGACGGCGCTGCTATGTTTAAGTATTATATTTAAGTCAATTATGTATTAATTATATTTAAAATAAATTTAAAAAAAAAAACAGTACAATTTATTAAACTAAATTAGAGAATATATTATGAAGGGTGAGGCAATAAAAATAAAAGAAATTGAAATAATCCAAAAATAATGGAGATGCGATTCTCCAAAATTCGTCGTGATTATATGTTTTACTACTGTTTTTTAGGAAAACTCGAGGGAAATAGGTTTAAAATTTGTGATTTGTTTTTATCAAAACATACTCTAATCTGTTTAAGTTTGGTGCGACTAGAAAGTACACGTTGGGTATAACAACTAGAAAACTTTTTTTATAAATCTATGAATAAAAAATCCCTATGGTTTATTTTTTTGTTTCTGATGTACCTATCTATATTTCTTACGTTTGAGACCGCTTTCGTATGAAAAATTAGCTTTATATAATTATAATTTAATTCGAGGCAATATAATTATATCTGTATGTTTAATTTACTTGATAACTCTTTTTAAGGTATTATTTACAAATGAGAAATGTTTTATAATTCAGTATGATTCAATTAAAAAATTATCATTGTAATTCAGGTTCTACTAATTATGAAGACGACCATTCTTTAATGCACACATAGTATTGATTTTATGAAGTAACAGTGAGACTCGAGAAATGTAATATAAAACAAATATTAGATTAAACTTTCGAACAGTAAAAATAATCATAATGCGGAGGTGAAGATGGAGTTAATTAAAACATTTGATGACAACTCAAGTCTCCTATTATGTTGAGCACTTTGTGATCACTCGTTGACAATGCGATTCGATGTATGTCAAATACTGCTCGATCCAATTCTTGTATTATATTTTTACCGTATCATATTTTTATGGGACCTCGCACAAGCAATGCACATAGCCTTACATAATGCTCAATATTTTAAACATGCATATAAACTTCGGTAAATGAAATTGAAAAGTTAGAATTAGAATAAAATAAATAATTTGAGGTAAAAGAACTTTTGTACAATACAATTATAATAATGTTATTTTAAGAAAGATAATATCTGATTGATGGCAAAGAAATGACTGGGTCGCATTGACGAGAATAAAATTCTCAAATAGGAATGAGGCTAAAATAATAATACGAAACACTTTTCTCAATAAATGAGTAACGTCTAATTTTGGTAATGAATAAAATTGTTTTAATACCGGTAGAAGCATCTTAAATAGAATAATTCTATCCCTGTAACATTGTATTATGTGAAAAAACGAAAGTAACATGTGATCTAATTTATTTTCCATTTCGGCTAAATGGTCTCTCGAAAAAGGTTGTGAATTAATTGGTTTTTGAAGAAAAGTTTCATCCACTTATGCCTACACGATATCAAAGCGTATTAAAATTTTTACGTGTTTCGCTTCACCTAAGTGCGACTGGAAGTTTTTGATTTTAATAGTTTGCTTTTCTATTTAATTCATATACAGAAATACAACAACCAAAAATTATCAATATTGCTTCGAGTACATATTCAAAGAAACAAACATTTAAAAATAGATATTTATTATATTTTAATATATGGTATATATATATATATATACCATATATATATGTTGAGGTCCTGAATGCGCCTCACAGTTACCTGGCTGCTAAGCCAGCTCTCAACAGCTATAAATTTCCTGGTAACGACCCGCAAACTGACAACAATAATACAAGCGGAAAGTCGCTCCGCAAATCAACCTTGTAGTATCACTCCTCTCTCGGCCGGATTCCATACAGTTCAACTAACAACCGATGTCTCACGTGCCGTCTGCTTACATTTTATCTGTATTGTGCATTATACCTTAATAAACGTCTTTCAACCGTAAGTCATTTATTATTTGTTACACCTACTCTAGATACAGCTATACATACACACTCCGTGATATCTTATCATGAACGTAGTGGACAGCCGGGAGATTATAGGGCCCTGGTGTCCACTCATCGATCCTTCTGATAATTATATACACCGCTACATTTTGACGTAACCACACTTTCTTTTACAACAAAATAACTGCTCTAACATACCGCTACACCCACACTGTGATGCTTAGATCGACAACCCCTATATACACACACACACACATATATACGAGATCAGTTTGTACCCGACATCGCGCTAGATTTAGTTATAAATAAAATAGGGGTTATGGGGGAGAGGGATGCTTTTGTTTTGCGCAGGCCCTAAATAATAACCACGTGTGCAAAATTTGATCCAGTCAGCGGGAGGATGAGATATTCGGGGGAGTGGGACTGGGTTGACGATATTTCGGGACCATCAAACATAATTTGGATGGAATTCATTTCAATAGGAAGAAAGAAGATGTCTATGTTTTACGCAGGGGTCTAGGCTAGGGGTTGGGGTGGCAAATGCAAAGGGGAATGATGCCTGTATCCTAAAAAGTAATTATGAAAAATTTCATTTAGATCAGTATAGGATTCTATAGAGAATAGATAGACAGATATTCAATTTATTTAATAAATTTGTGTAATTATTATTGTGGTATGAGTTGTATTTAAAATAAAAAATGTTTTATAGAAACAAATTTTTGTGTGAACCACAGACTACCAAATATATAGAAATGAACTAATTTGAATTCCTTGTTCCAATATTTGCATTTTAGTGTCACCTACGTGGTCGTTTATATGAAGATATGAGTAGATTGGAACGAAAATTAAAAAGGTGACAATATAATATGAATTAATGTAAAAAATACATATTGTTTACACAAAGATTTAATTTTCAAATAGTAAATACATTTACTCTCGCATATTGGATTTATGTTTCCACCAAGAAGGTGTGTAGAATGCTTCTCGTCCCGCAACTAATGTTCCAAACCCCTCTTTTATATGTATACTTTATTTCATGTCTATTCATTTACTGGTCATGTATGCGATATTTATTTTTCTTCTTCTTCTTGTACTCTATTTGTACAACGAACGTTGGCTATCATGTTGGCCATCACCGGAAAATCTCTACAGTAGACTGGCCAAACCATTGCCTTTTAATTGGGTTTCTATCTGAATTCCTATCTGCTCAGTTGCAAAAGGAATCTATTCAGAACTTTTGTGCGAGTGTGGGTGTTCAGATGGGATCTTTTGCGGAGTCCATTGTTTTCTGGTAGTCCCAATTTTTGAATAGATCTCCCAATGTGTTTTTATTCTTTTCTTTCTTTTACTTTAATAAATTTACATAATTTTATAATTTTTCATGTGTATCTGTAATGTTTTTGTAGTTCCTTGTTTTCCTTTGGACTATAATCTATCGGCAGTGATGCTCTGATTGTATTTATTTTTATTTTGTCCTTTTTCTCCTACCGGGAGTGTGTATTCATATTTCTGACTAAAAACTGCTCCCCGATTAAAGACATATGTTTATTTGTTTCTACTAATATTATTAATTTTGTTATCCTTTATTTTAATCTGTTATATGTTGTGACATTACAAACTGATGTCCATGGTTCATTTTCAATTCATCGCTCAGAGCTGTCATTACGTAGTTAGCTGCTGTGGCCAGCGAATCCAAGATGTAGCCGTAAGCATCCATATGTAACAAAAGAGTAAATACTTTAATATTATTCAATTAATAGTGCATAATTGACTACAATTTGTTTTAATCTAATCGCATGCTGAATAATCTTTTCAGGAAACGAGACATCTACATTACTCTTCGGTCTACATTCATTTTCAGACTTTATTTTTTTACAATTCTTTATACAAATCCTATTGCGTCGGCTTGGATGCTGAGAACCAACTACGACGATGGGTAATGGAGATAGTATGGAGGTTATACCATCTTTCGTAACATTTTGATCATGTTGTCACCAGCCTGCACTGAAGAACGTCGAATTCACGCTTCTGACGAAATTAGGATAACAATCGATAAAAAATAGAACAAAATACAATTCAAATTAACAAATTTGAATTGTATTTTGTTCTATTTTTAATTGTATTCCTTTTTGATTAGATTCCAATAGTTAACGTTAAACATCTTTTCATTTATCTTTCCCAGGTATTTTTAATACATTTTTCCAGTTAAGAATGAAAGCAAAATGTGTACGCGTTTCTGAGGTGAAGAACCCGCTGTTCTTGTGTTCTCCAATGACTAGCCGGTGAAGAGGGAAGATCGCCAAACTTTATCTTCACAATGTCCTTATGCATCTTTGTTTTTATATACATTTTATTAAAATTAGTGGAAGCGTATGGAGTCAG
Source organism: Eubasilissa regina (assembly GCA_022840565.1). NCBI lineage: Eukaryota > Metazoa > Arthropoda > Insecta > Trichoptera > Phryganeidae > Eubasilissa > Eubasilissa regina. The sequence continues at coordinate 6,544,326 of JAINEB010000003.1, forward strand.
TAAGCGTAATTCTGCGTTGACAACTGTGCCGCACCGCCTTGTCACTATTGTGCGGGACGTTGTTGCACAATTATCATAGTAGCATTAAATAAATGGCAACATGGCGGTGAGTGATGAAGTTTTGCTTATAAATACTCCTGGATAAATGTGGGTCTGCCTTCATAGCCACGATGTTCTCCTTGTTCCAGGGCCCTGATATTCAGCAATTTTTTCCTCCATTAAAAGGTGCAAGACCTCATACTTCTCCTAATATTTCAATACGTCCGAGATATTGAAATTTTCGGATTTTTATTGTTTTACATACTTTAGCTCCATTCAGCCGAAATATAACTATCTTATTTTGAGCAATCTTTTATTGATCCACATTTCAAATGCTTCAACTCGCCTTATCATTTCTTCAACAGAGTCTATTCCATAAAATAATATCAATAACATATAGCATCTTCTCATTTTCATTCGTAATCTGAGATTGAGATCATGACTGCAGAATATCTATTTCATGCGGGTAAAGGTTGCACGAGCTTGTTCAATGCAGCATTTCATACGAAGAAATTCATTATAAATTAAATATATGAAAGCTGAAGGGATCATATCTACATTACGGCAAATTACTTTTTTCTATTTTTTCAAATATAGTGCTATGAAATATTCTTATTCAAAATGTATGTTGAAATGTTACATATCCATGGACAGCACAAATGCCTTAATTTTGCAACAAATCCAACAATGACAGACCCTATCTATGGTACTAAAAAAAATTATTTATAGTACACACGCAAAAATCATGTGGACTTAACATGCTTTTAAGGAGAACACATTTTTGTTGTGAAGTTGTAATTTTAGAACATAGTTCTGGGGTATTTTTAATAAAAATAAAATTAATCAACTAGAAAGATATACGGGAAAAACCTATTTAATTGCTACCGGAATTCAAATCTCGACCTTTTTCTATCCGGGGAAGTGGGTTAACTAATTTCGCTATATCAACCGATTACGTTTACGACAAATTTTTGAACTTATATTCTGTTGCTCTATTGATTCATCTGTTATTCCATTTACCTGGATAGGAAAATATCTAGTTTCAAATCCAGGTAGCAACTAACTTTCTAGTTAATTCAACTAACTTAGTTTTCCCGTATCTCCGAATTTTACACTCACTGTGAGTTTTAATTTTCTAGACAAATGTAATGTAAATCTGTCATTAATTTAAGCATAGTGATAGAATCTATTGAATCATTAAATATTTTAAAATACATTTAGATATTAAATGTTTGGAATTAACAAGAAATAAAATATGTTTAACCGAAAGCTGTACAATTTTTATATTTTTGTTTTAAATTTTGCTCCTCGTCGTAACTGTCACAGATGATTTCATAGGTGGGCGATGCTTGTTAAGGTAGATAGCCAATAAAAATACGACTTCGTATCACGAATTTATTCAAGTTACCTGAGTTTCGAAACTGAATAATTTTTAAAACTCATTCAATGGATTTAGTAAAATCAATTAGGAAATGATATCAAAAAAATATGTGAAGAATATACACATCTTATTTATTTAATGCAATTTTGATACATTTAATACATAAATATACATACATAGTTGAAGATATAAATATTTCAGATATACAAAGTGCTACATATTGGTGAAATATTATTTGTAAACATTTTATACTCAATACACACATTATACCAATATTCTTTATAATATATCAATCACTTGCAGTTCCTATAGCATTGCATTAAAACAATATTAACTCTATTTAAACAAATTTATACAAAATAATTATATTGATTTATCAATATATACCACAATCCGTTAAATTAATGAATACATTTTTAAGACAATATTTTCTTAAAGAACTAAAACAACTATTTCTTTCAAAATGAAATTAAGTCAACATCACAAATACAGTCAGTTTATTTAAGTAAATAATGAAAATATTTTGATTTTAAAATTCCAACTAAATGATAACTTGCATCAATATAATCCTCGCTTATCCACAAAACCTTTTGTACAAATCGTCCCACAACTTACTCTATGAGAATATATCGCACACATTATTTTCAATACTTATAAATAACAAGATGCATTATTAATATTGTATTTTTAAATATAAGATGACATTTATAGATAATATTATTAACTTCACTGCAAAGTATCATATATTTATTACCACGAAATAAGGTAAAAATTAAAGATTATAAAAATTTCATCTCGAAACACAATGTATTATTTGATTGATATTTTTGATGATCAATCTTCTGTTACTTGTATCATAATTGATGTGAGACTATTTTGTTCATAGGTGAAATAAATATAAAAAAATAGTTATAAAAATGCTGATGCCTCTCAAACTTGTTAGGCCATGGATATTAGTGAAAAACATTTTTTTATGTTAATATTTTCATAACACCAAAGGTTAGAGTCTCGATACCGTCACTGAGCTTGGCAGTATCAAATATTTAACCATTGCTATGTACACGTTTAATATATTATTTAATCATATAGCTGCCGATAAACTTAGTTATAGATTAGGATATACACAAAGCTATGGTGTGTTTCTTTGTCATCATCACCCACGTGCATGTTTCACACGCGAAACGGTTTGACTACAATACACATCTGAAATTCTTGAAATAAATAATTTAATATTTAAAAAATCCTGCATTAAATATTTAAACTGCCTATACACACAATAATTTATATCTGTGTACACATATTTAACACAAATATTTCATCTACATACATGTACGAATAATAATAATAAATTATTAAAAAATATTTATTCTAACAAATATGATATATAGATTTTGATAATTATTGATATTTGGTGTATTAAATATAAGTTTTTTTTTATTCGAGAAATTAATATTAGAATTTTCTAAATGATTTGTGAAAAGATTCTGCAGGAGTAGAATTAATTCCTGAATCTCTGACTAATCGAGTTCTCTGGCTATTAATACATAATATATGGTGTGGCTATTACTAATGCACATTATTTTTCATTAAAAAATATATAAATAATTATCTAGAAATGGATCAAAATCATAAATGTGAAAAGCAATATTTTTTTTTGTGAAAATGATACTCGATAGCCCAGAATCACGTATTAGTACACATAACCAAATATTTCATGTCGCTTAGGCTTAGTTTGGATAAATTGTGAAGAGATACGAATATATAAAAGTATTGCAGTAGGGTTCACAGTTAAAATATACATTGATTGAGAGTAGTTATTGTCAGGTCTAAATAATTAATAAGTAGGTAGTAAAAAAGGTTAAATTTTAGTGTAAAATTTGGACCCGGAAATTAGCAATTGGTTTAGTACTGGGATTATTAATTTCTATGTTAAAATTAGCCTCCATTGTAATTTTTTTTATTATTAATTTTTATATAATCAATGGATCGTGATAAAACATAACTTATTTCATCGTCGAAGACCTTTTTATAGTGTCTAAAAAGAGAATGTGTAAACTTTGAAAAAAAAATCTTAGTAAAATAAAAAAAATGCTAATGATCTGATTAAAATCAAAATGTAATAAACACATTTATACATTTAATATTTTTAAATCAACAACATTGAATCTTTACGTCACGAAGTAAACTAAGAAACAGTCAATCCCCCGAGTCAACTTACGAACGACGTACCATTACGTACACTCTAAAACCACATCACGTTTGACCCGTATTTTCCTCTTATCCCTTAGAGTTTAATTGATTTTACAGAAAATGTGTACGATAACTTTCAAAAGAACATCTAAAAATCAAAATACTTACTTTAAAATATTAAAACAACAAAAAAAATGTATAAATTGTACATCAAATTAGGCAGATACATTTATAAATCTCCAAAAAAATTTAAATAAATTTTTTGGAATTGATCTGTTTCACTTTGTTCTAAAAATTGGCCTCGAATCCGGTTGGCACCAAAATACGAGTAGGTACCTACATATCTAGTCCCAATGATTAAAAATATTTAATTTAATTTAAACAATTACTTACTATAAAGTTTCACTACAAAAAATTTGCCTCAATTTGTAAGATTATTCTTTTTTTTAATGGATAAAAAGTTTCAAATAATAATTTATAAATTATTATTTTTACATTTCTATATTATAAACATCGAATAGCTTAAAGATTTTTTTATGTCTTTGTCGTGACATTACTTTTTCTCTGCACATTTCGAATGATTTTCCAATACACCGCCTTTTTTCGATTTTATTGCTCGTCTTCACGAATTTTTTTAATCCAAAATTATCATGTCAAATCATTAACGTTATCAAAATGCATAACCTGAACAGCAGTAAACTGTGCAATAAAATATTTTATTATTTGGCATTTGTAAATTTTGAAATGAAAAAAATTACACTCGAAATTTTTGTTAAATACATTCTGACAAGTTGACGAGATATGGTTGAAGATTTTCTTAAATTCATGGCCTGGACTCTTGAGAAACGAGTTTTCTCTGTAAGTCTTATACTGAGTATGGACAAACTGTTGAATGCATTTTTTTTATACAGGTATGTTTTGTATTATTATTATTTAATAGTTGTGAAGAAGTGTAATATAAAAAATGATGGAAAATTTGTTCTTTAACCCCACATTGTGCGTTTATATCTTATAATTAATTTCCGTCATACTTATCAGTCCAGTCTGTCCAGTGTCCATGTATTTATAATAAATTCAGTATTATATATCCATATTAGTATAGAAAAGTGACCATTGAGAAATATTAAAATCAGTAAGAATTATTAATACGTTTTATTTTATTATTTATACCCATAAAATACGAGTACAATGGTATTATGAGTTACAAAAAGCAACCAGTGAAAACAAACGAGATATTTCTTTTCTTATTACTCTGCAGTGTAGATTTTTAGGCCCGGATTATGAAAAATGTTTGCGTAGGTAACTAAAATGCTTCAGGCATTCCATTATTTGGACCATTGAATATTAGCTTATTACATAGCTCCGTTCGCTGGTGTCAACAGACCAAACAGTTTTCAATCAATCAATCAATGGGTCGTTCTCTTCGTCAATGGGTTGTTCTTCTGTCTCGACCTGGTCTCTAAGATATGATGCATGAGTTTCTCTTCCCTCCCGAGTGTCGCTCCCTGATCTGCTGCAGATGCGCCAGCTGCGCGGGTGTGGGCATGGGAGCCGCGGGCTGCGTCGCCCCCGGCTGCGGAGGCGGCAGGGACTGTCTCCTGCGCCTGCGCAGGGCCGGACTCAGGTTGTACTTCACCTTGGCTTGAGTCAAGAGTTCTTTGAATACTTGGGTGATGTTAGTACCGTCTTTGGCCGATGCCTCCACGAAGCCGTTCTCCCAATCCACGGTGACGACGGATTCAGTCGTGTCGTAGTCCATCTGGGAAATATGTAATTATGAATTAAAATATTAAGTTAAAAAAATTATACCAACATTTATAAAGGCATCAGCCATCGTAAGAGCAATACGAAAATATGTAGTAGTAGCAGATAAAATATGTAGTGGCAGCAGATAAAATATGTAGTGGCAGTAGATAAAATATGTAGTGGCAGCAGATAAAATATGTAGTGGCAGCAGATAAAATATGTAGTGGCAGCAGATAAAATATGTAGTGGCAGTAGATAAAATATGTAGTGGTAGGAGATAAAATATGTGGTGGCAGCAGATACAATATGTAGTGGCAGCAGATAAAATATGTAGTGGCAGCAGATAAAATATGTAGTGGCAACAGATAAAATAATATGAACATTAACAGAGGCACCAGTTATTTCGACACTTCCTACGTAAAGTATTGTGAGTAAAAAATGTAATTTTTAATCATTCGTGCCATTTTGCACGTATTTGATACATTTTTAAATTACTGTAATCTGTCATTTTTTACTTACGATACTTTAATTAGGTACTTTGCACTTTACGTTTGGAAACTATTAAATGTATTAAGCTAACTGTTAGTATCGTGTATAGTATAATATCACATCCTCAACATGATTTTCGATGGTGTATCACCGCTATAAAAAATGGAAAATATATTCTTTTTAATAACCCCGACCCCCAAATAATAATAATGAGTCAATGTTATTATTGTATTTTTAAATTGATTTAGTAACATCCGTTAAATATAATTTCACTAGTTTTATTTTATGTTATTATGCACTGTCAAATAAAGATTTTATTTTTATTTTGTATTAAATTTTGTTTTCACTACAAGTAATCGGATAAGTCAGTTGCGATCGTACACTCGAAAGCACGCACGATAAAGGTGTACCTACAATTTTTTTATTGCAACATAATACTCAAGGGTAAAGAATTTTCGATCTTAAGATTAATAATAGAATATTATTCCGATATATTCCGGCGACCTGTGCAGTTTTTTTTATCCACACGTTTAGTTTTATTAGCTTGTTCAGAGTGGGACTTCAAATAATTTATTATTTATTTACAATAATAAATTGATATGTTATGTTCGTCAGTTTTAACAACTCTCATTAATGCGAGCACGAATAGTCGAGAGTATATTGTATATGACATAATATTACAGGTACATGGAAAACTTCCTAACATTTTCACTGTATATATGTATGTAGATATATAAAAAAAGCAGTGTTAATTTTTGTAGAGACTTTAAAGAATACATTTATAATGAATTATTTTTATATATAATACAATAATCAAAAAAAAAAAAAAATAGAGATGCGTACACGAAATGCATGTCACATAAATATTGGTACTATTTTCAATCTGAGCTAATCGCTTGTACTATGAAAATAGGACTAACCTTGATGGTCTACTGAAATGAAGCTCGAACCACCGATCACTGGATAGCTAGGTGAATATCTTAACCAGTATTCTAACAAGCATGTAATCCGTATTCTAGTATCTATATATTATATCAGTAACAGTATATTTTTTTAAATATACAAATTACGTGACTTCTTTGCTCCAGATGTACTTTAATTCAAGTTCATTTTTATTAACATATATTTGAAAACTAGAACACTGTAATGGTATTTCACCGCGGGTAGGTAATTATTAAAATTATTATATTCATCCACAGACACCGTTCTATGTATGTAAATCTTTCGCACCCGTCCTAGGATGGGTTTTAAACATATTATATTCGGAAATAAAATTACACTTTGGGTTAATTCATCAAAAATTCGCACTACGTCCTTTTGTAAGAGTTTCGAGCTGTAAAAACAATAAAGGAAGGATATTGCCTTGTATTGTTCTAGACTTCTGTAATATTTCTCTAGACCGTCCGGTTTTAACAGACTTAGCCACTATAGTGTTCCTAGAAGAATCTAAAATACCGTCGGGAAGGATAAATTGTCGTGCAAATGGCTTGAACGGTACAGTTTTATTACTTGGAGAGAGATCTCAAGCGATGGTCTAACGTGAAGTACCTACTTTGTGGGATAGAGTCTAAGGAAAACAACAGAATATTTGTTATAAAGAGATTTCAAAGATAATTACATTGTACATACATGGATGAGACTCGTCTCAAAAGTCGCGTGAAGGACATTACATAGTTGAGCGCAAAGCAAACTGTCATCCACTATCTATTGTATATTGTACGCAGAATTAAATGACCAACTGATATATACCGAATGTTCGGTATTCAATATCTCAAGAAAATAGAACTATTCCATTTTTAAATATGAATGAAATATATTAATTAGAAAGATATACATATAAAACCAATTTCATCGAAAAATATTGTTGTTGCGTCACCGGGATTCGAAACTAGATCTCTTTCCAAATCGGAGAAGGTGCATTATCCAACTATGCTACAGCGACGATATTTTTAGCGACAAACTTTCGAACCTTTATGTTACCTTTTTGATATTAATACATTTAATCTTTCCATTCTTTGAAAGAGCCATCTATCTTATTTAACAATATTTTTCGATAAAATTGATTTTCTATGTATATCTTTCTAATTAATGTATTTAATTCATATTTAAAATATCACAGACCGTCTGTTCTGAATCATTACAACTTCACAATAAGAATGTGTTCTCCTGATATTCCATATTTGATAAAATTATTTATAAACTTAATTGGTGATGACATTTCTTGTTCACAACCATTTATTGAAATATTAAAAAATATATATTAAAAAAAACGAAAAATTATTTTGCTTGATGGATTTGATTTTCACAATTTCTTCTGATCTTGTTGAAACTCTATGGTGGTTGAAACTGTTTTCTCTACATTCCTTGAGTAGTAAAGAAGTTAATTGTGAATATAATAGTCATATTAGACTTACAAGATATCTGATATAGCCTAAGAATTGGTAATATTTGAGAGGCATTATATTTGCAAAGTGATCCTAGCTGGCTGGCTCTAAATAGACCGCCGATCTTAGCCTAGAGAGAGCAAAGTCTCATTCGTGTACATGTATCTTCATATTTTTTCAATAAAACTGACTCAAAATTTACTATGTTTTAGCAGCCCTCTTCTAGAGATAAGATTAACATTAGCTAAATAGTTTGGTTATGCAAATAGTTTTTCAGGAGCACGCATATCACTAATTCAAAAAAGTTGTGTATCATTTGTATTTCCGGGAAATAATCATATTTCTAGTGCAAGTGTTATCCATCGTATTTTTTTTATAAAATTTTATAATGTTATATATTCATTGCTATTTAAATGCATTGAGTGCGATTTTTTTTCAATAAACACATCCATTCAGAGCATTGCTTTACTAATATGATACGTTATCCATAACATCTCTTTTATAACAATTTAAACCGGTTATATTATATAACATTTATATTATATAAAATTTAAAAAATACGTAAAACGTTGTACATGCGCGTGAGTAAGTTAAATACATTTTTTAAAAGGTAGGTTTAATAATAACCCGTGTTAAATGTTAATGAGCTTTTCGAATTAATTGCCTCTTTTAGTAGGTACTTTAAGAATTCAGGGCCTACAAAGTTTTGTAATCTCTATTCATAGTATTTAGTTACTACAGGACTTTATTATAAATTGTCCGGGAATAAATTATAAAATGTTAAGGTTTTTTCCTAACGGTATTTCTAGCACTGTTTTCTGAATTATGCCTACCGCACGTACCTTAAGACTTTGGGGATATATAGGTACTATTTTTATTTAAATGTACAATGATATTATATGTTATAGTTTGAAAATAATGTAGTGATATATATAAAATAGGTGCCTACTTCCGTACATACTGAGCGTGTAAAATAGTCCTCCTTTACTATGAATTTTTTCATATGAGATATCACATATAGTATTACAATATAAAACGCCCATTCTCTTTTCACGAAAGAAATAAGAAAATAGCAAGGCACTGTTATTTTTCTGGCTTTAAGGATTTAATCAAATCGTGAAGTTCACGGAACTTCAGACGTCAGAAGACGGTAATAACGAAAGCTTCATTATCAAGGAAAATTAATGCGCGGACAGATGTTATATTACCGTATGTGGGGTAATCTGATGTCATATTAAATTTTTGGTTATTAACATATGAACAATCGTAAAGATCTTTAATTTAGAAAGATGTTTAAAAGATTGACGAATGTATAATAATCTTATTCTTGATATACAATTTGTCCGATTTGTGCCGAAGTTAAATATTCGGATCAATAGTGATTATTAATTTTCTAATGTAATCAAAATCAAATTATTGGATCAATAACAATAATAAATTGACTAATATGCTTAGTTAATTTGTGAATATTGTTTCAGAATCTATAACACAGCAATAATCTTAATAGATATTGATTTGTATGAAAATTAGTTACACCGCAAAGGTAAATTATACAACACAAAATGTTTGATGTTTTATGTTACGATATTTTGTCTATCTATTAGAATCTAATTGATTTCAGCATGCGATACATGTCATGATTTCAGCATGCGATACGTGTCGAGCGTGCTTCTTTATTTCCTTCTCGCTGTTCATGCTTCAAATCTGTACAGAGGCATGGAAAATAAATATCAAGATTTCAAATTGTCGGACTCATATTTTTCCGGAAAAGGAGCAATTTTACTAAATACTGGTCAGTTTTTACACAGCGAAAGCGGTCATATCAAATAAAATTTTTTGAAATGAAAGATCCCAGCTAGATAAAATTACTGACCTCTTCATAAGACATACTCATAGGTACATAGTAAAATAGTTAATGTGTATAATAGTATTTTTATATACGGTGAAAATATTTAATATAACAACACATTTAACTGACCTCTCTAGAGTTATCAGCCAAGTCCAACTTATTCCCGACGACTACAATTGGGACAGCAGTGCTGGATTTGGTTTCGTGAATCTGATCCCTGATCATCCTAACTTCCTCGAAGGTGGCCATATCCGTGACATCGTACACCAGGATGAAGGCGTCCGCCGATGATATAGATAGAGCCCTCATGGCTGGAAATTCAAAGGCTCCGGAAGTGTCTAAGATATCCAGGGTCAGCTGCACTCCCTGGACGGAGAAGTCACCGTGGTGCATTTCCTCCACCGTTCTCTTGTATTTGGGGGAATAGGTGTTGTATAGGAACCTGGCGATGATAGATGACTTGCCCACCTTAGCGGAGCCCATCACCACTATTTTGTGTCTGACGTTGTTGGACGATAGATTGCCGCTGCTCGAGTTTGTGTCTTCTGATCTGTCGTTTCTGTAGAAAAAAAAGACTTTAAATATTTAGGAAACCAACAAAGCACTCAGACATTTCTTAAACTTTTTAGAATTTTTTTAAAGAGAACTGTGGAGTATTGTTTAACTTATCTAGTCATTTTTATCGCCCGTGAAAAAAATTAAAAATATACGTACTTTTTAAAAATAGTTATCTATATTTTATTATAAGACAGCAGACTAACGGTTCGTGTCTGGCATTTCCCAAGTTTCGTATTTAGTTATAATTTAAAATAGGGACTTGCTTTTAAACAAAATACTTTTTTATTGTTATGTAAAATTTGGCCAAGGCAGAGGAGGGTGAAATGTCCGGGAGATGGGGTGGGATGACTTATTTTCCTCACGGTCTTAGAGAGCAACATAAATGTTTAGAACCAATGGTAAATACACATTTTAATCAGGAGGAGGTGTTCAGGAATTGATAGCAAGTTAGTTATACCAGCTAACTAACTAATTACCATCACGCCGTTCATCCGCAGGGGTAGGCAGAGACATTTGACACACAACTCTCACTTTATCTAAATTCATATATCTTAGACATGCTCGTTAATTGATGAGGTTTCTAACAAAACTATATTTATGTAGTTTACCTGGTCATGCCAAGTCTTTCAAAGACATCTTCTATTTCTGTTGCTATCAACCCTGATCGTGACCAGATCAAATCCTCTCACATAACTAGAATTATCTAAATCCTGTCATAACACTAGAATCAGTTTTCCGTTTATTCATTCTGTATCATGAATGATTTGCTATAATAAAATTAAGAATATCGTAATAATGAATGATCTCCCTTTATACGCCAGCTCGGCTGTTCAGGTGTAATAACGAAATAAACTTTCTCGTCAGCACTTTCAGATGGCTTCACACAGACTAGTTATTTTTTAGAACTTCATAAAAAAAGAGCTTTTTTTAAAATAAAAACAACGCCCAAGCTTAATGCCATATTTTTTTATAGCGGGAATATCTTATTCACTTGACCAAAAGCTTTGCAGTTTTTTGTAGAGGGTGAATATTATGTTCCAGGCCAATTTTGTTTGGTCGCTATTATGATTTTACAAATATTTATTAGTTCATATTTAATATTCGTAGAGAATAGTTAATTACAATTTATTATGGAGTATGTAACGCCTTAAAAACGTATTAAATCATTAAAACATTAAAATAAATATAAACCCGACTTTTGGAAAAAATTCAACTTGAGCGATGAAGTTCATTTCGACTTAATAAATAAAACAGCAGCTATTGGGGCACTTAAAATTCTCAATTAATACACCAATGACTTTTACACCCACGCATAGTTACTGTATGGTGTGCTATGTGGACCAGCGGAATCATTGGGTCCTATTTCTTTCAGAATGCAAGAGGCAATGCTGTAAAAACTTTCATGGGGGACGAACTGGGTCAATTGGGCCTGCAGAACGTGTGGTTTCAACAGGACGATGTTACGCTTGAAATTTTGGTGAATGAAAGAACACCGGCCTGGAACATAATATTCACCCTGTATATATGTACAATATTACAACCGAAATTTGACAATTCATATTGTTTAGATGTTTGTTTGGTCTAGCGAAAACATATCCATTGAGCAAATGTTCGGGAATTCGAGACTTATCCCAGAAAATCACCAAGTTAGTCTTGTTTTCATAAGTTTAAGCTTAGTTTTAAAATAATAAAAATACTAGTATGATTACCGAAAGTGTATGTCCAAATGTACTTCGCGCTGAACAACGTTGTACGTGTCCCGAAGTCGGAAGACCTATGGATCCAGTAGAAGAAGATCCAGATACCGGAACGAGTGTTTCACAGGTGGGTCGTGTTTTCTGATTCTGGGTGGTCTTTCAACCTGTCCCTCTTTTGAATTATATGCATATGCATATATAGACGATGATTCGCATGAGTAAACGGTACTTGTACTTTTACTTTACGTAAATCCTTCCTCAATACGAAAGATTAATTTGAGAATTCGATGATTTAATAAATAAGTCCATTAAAATCGATATTCATTTTAATTCTATCTTGTTAGATTTCGTTAATGTTATTTCTGCGGACATGATCCAAAATGTCGTACATTGACGGCCATTTTTCATATTATACATTTATATGTACACATAAATAATTGTCTGTGTCTGTTTTTTATACAATTATATCCCCTTTGAGCGATCTTTCCAAAATTTAAAACATGAAATATTTCCCTTCCCTCTGGTCACCCTTCCCGCCATAATAATAATAATAATAATAATAATAATAATAATGGAATTATTCCAGCGCGAACAGGTTTTTTTAATGAAGACCCGATTCGCTATAAAGATAATACATTTAAATATCAAAATAATACTTATGTTATGAAAAGAAAAGCAAAAAAAATTCACAAATATATATATTGTCACGTTACAAATTATAGTGTGGTTAAAAACGTGACGTAAGTTCTTAATCTGTAAAGGAATCACCCTTGTTATATATTTTTACTCTCGGCAAAATCGCCAAGTGGTAGTCCTAGAGCTGGCCGCGTGGTTTGCGACATTCGCGGCACATCGAAGAACATCCACCCTCGTTGGTAATGAATTCCACGTGCAGCTACAAGCTGGGTTAGTCAAGTGACGGCGGTGGCTTCATGCCACCGACAAATTTAATCCGCCGACTCTTTTACAAAAATATTTACACGATGAAGACTTGAAGCAAAAGGCAAACGCCGGCGAGCGGCTGTGAGATGACAGAGCGAGATTATGTATATAAACAAAATATAAATATTACATTTCAGTCACGGCTATTATTCTATCTGAAGCTATTATGTAATGATGTATTCATTGCATTTAATGTAATATAATTCACATCATCTCTTTAGGACCTCGATGAAAATATAGTAACCCTACTTTTAACCCTCCAACCCAACTTTGCATACATCTTTATTATTTAGAAACTGAGCAAAACAAAAACATCCTCTTCCCCTAGACCCATATCTTTAATTATATTATAATTAAGTAAATTTTTATTCTAAGCATTGGCAAGTAAAAACCGCAAGTATATATTTTTTCTGTAAAGGAAAAATATTTTCTAATTTAACCGAGAAATTAATATTATTAACCACTAAATAGGGGACTCAGCGCGTGGGTTTGTTTAATTGATTTCCAATACTCGGGCGCAGATATTTCAACGTTTTGTTGATAGATTGTACATTCAACAAACTTAAAATAATAATCGAACAGTAACAAAAACAGTACTCTTTGCGAGAAGTGTCTGTGAATGTTTATTTTAGTTATTTGAAATTGGTTGTGATATTAATGAAAACCAACTAACATCCAGTAGTAGCCGCGTGCATAGAATAAATTTTTAGACTTGAGACAATCTCTGAGAAACGAATGAGATACTTCTATAAGATTCTCTGTAGAAAACTCTCGGCTACGAAAGCTGAGAATTGTTTCCGTGTACGCACTATGTTTCAGAGATTGGCCACGCTTATTCTACGTCAAATATCTACCATTGACCCTTTACGCTCTATTTGTCGTTTGTTTTATTTGTGACACCAGAAGTAGTGGGCGTCTGCGGAAGACTTGGCACGACCGGGTAAACTAGATACTGAAGGATGGTTCTGTTAGAAGCCTATAAGAAGATATATGAATGTGGATGAGGCTAGAATTGTGTGTCAGGACAGAAGAGTGTGGCACTCCATTCTCTCTGTCTGCCTCCGCGGGGAAACGGCGCGACGGTAAGTTAATTAGTCGTTTATAATTTAACACATTTTGCTTATCTTTCCAGAATATATTGTTATAGATATTTATAGTTTTAGATTTAGGTAGTCCGAAACGTCGTATTTGTATATTTCTACTAATCTAATGCTGATTTCAGACCTTATATCTACTGAAGAAAATTTCAATACTGATTTTCATCTCGTCGTGTATCATTTCGTCTACACGGGCCTTAATACTGAAATAGTTTCATGAATATATAAGATATTATTTAAAACTCAGTTGAAATCGTTGAAACCAACGTGGGTAGTATAAAGTTAGTTAATTGTTTAAATTAATATAGTTTAATATTCTAAAACTCCTGTAAATTTTCCGATCCAGAAAGTACATATATTATTTCCAACATTTTCAGAAACTAGGTTACCAATACAGGCAAAGAGCCTTGTAGAAAATAGTGGAATTTTAACGTAGAATATTGGAATAAAATAGACCATAAGTTAAAATGAAAGCATTTAAAACTTTAAAAAGCTATACAATAATATTACAAAATATTGAATGAGATTTGTTCATTATTGTGAGAACTGTCAACTTGTAGGTATATATGTGTGTGTGTTAGGAGAGTGAGTAGATGAATGATGGGGGTAAAACATTATAAGAGGCCTTCTCTGGAGAAACGGGTCTCTGTAATTAATAATAAACTAATAAATAAATAACTGTAAATACGTTCTTGTAATAAACTGAATATTGTCACCCGAACATACGGAGTTTCACTTACAAGAAATTGGGACACCGGAGGTATATGGTATACTTTCCAAAGTTATCACATTGGCGCAGCCGGTAGGATCTTAGATTTTTTTTAAGCGTTATGATCTGAATGGTGAATGATGAGATAGAAGCCATGAAAATAATTGTTTTTAACACGCATTGTTTTGTAAACTTGTTAATTATTATTATTAAAATGTTATACATTTTAAATTTATAAAATAATTTATCTTTCATATCGAAATGTGTAATAGTCTAAAGGAACTATAGTTTCTCTTATAATATATTACAACCTAGATCTCAGTGGCGTAACTGTAAGAATGCAGCCAATGCGGCACATTGGGGTCCACGCCGGAGATTTCTCCGGAGCTGGGGGTGGGTACTTTTCAAATATCATTTGACACTGCCTAAAATAAAACGTGTGCAATGCTTAAATACTTTATCATATTTTTTCAACTGGACAAGATCTATTATTATTATTTGCTTTATTTGAAAAATACATATATATATGTATATAATAGGTGGTCTGGAGGAGGGTCAGAGAGGCTCGCGTGAGCCCGTTGTTAAATTTGACTTAGGCCGGCGAGACCGTTGTTAAATTAAGAAAAAACGCTATTCTCAGATCAAATCAAATCAGATATTTTATGAAATATAAGACTGTTTGCCTTTTGAAATTTCTCGTAAAATACATTTATTTCGGGTGCATAATAATAAAGACGGATCCATTTTTTGTCTATAGTATAACAATGCTTATAAACGCCGATATTTAATTTAATTTAGCTATTCAACGCAACCTTTTTGTGATCAAGTACCCTTCATACTTCACACGTGCACATTTATTTCTCTTTACCGTAATTGTACACAGTTTTGAGAAGGACAGTTCTAAGGAGAACTTCAGTTTGAAACCAGTGTTCTGTTTTGAAACACGGAATTGGAGCGAAAAGAATAATACCTATTTCTGCGTTGGAGCTTTTCACTCTTGGAATCTAAGGTAGGTAAGCACATTTTACAGCTATTGACATAAATTATTTTACGGTATATTGCATATTGTTACATAATATAAGTACGTACATTGAGATATTTCAAAAAAATGCGCAGTGATACAGAGCGCTGCTTACCGATCCGAGTAGACGCGATCGGTGAGAGAGAAGGCTGAGGAGGAAGATGGCACGAGCGCGCGAGTGGGCGAGGTGCGAGGTGCGCGCGGAAGACGAAACTCCGCCGCGGATAATGGAAAAAATGGCGACGACCTAGATAGCAAACGAGGATTTTCTCTCGCGGTGGATTCAAAGATATAAAATGGGGCTGACCCATTTGCGGGATTTGAGGAGACTCCCCTGCAATCTGCGAAGAGGCCGCGTGTGAGCGATGGCAGATGGATGGGCTCGACGGACTCCACAGATCACATCTGGTACGGGGGCGTGGCGTCTGGACCGAGACCGCGACAACGCCCCATGGCAGTCTGGGCAAACTGGGTATAAATCGAAGTCTGGTAAATCGGTAACATCGTGTGCCCACACTAAGAAGAGAGTGTCACTTGAAGAAAGAAGATGTCAAAGACAATTAGCGCGCTTACAATGTCGGGATTGTTATATTTAATGTTATGTGATTGAGACCATTCCCATCCATTCGAGTCAGGCATACCGACAACACACACACACATTACCCACAGTCTTAGTCTATCCGGTGGGGTGATGCGCTGGCGTTCGATCTACCGGTGCCAGGGCATTACGTAACAATATATATTAAGTAACATTCGATAGCTTTAATAATTTATGCGTATAATTGTATAAGAGTGATAAAAAAATCCACCCCTTCCCCGGAACACCTCGAATAGCTCTGAGATTACGCGAGCCCCTTGTTAAAATATTGACAGCTCACTGCTGCATACACCACATCATACTCATCATCTTATAGCGAAATGAAGAGAGGATTGAACGCCACAGTCGAGTCTTATATTTAGATTTTTACGCATCCGTTCACATTAATATTTTAAATATGAATTAAATATATTAATTAGAGAGATATATATAAAATCAATTTTCTCGAAAAATATTGTTGTTGCGCCACCGGAATTTAAACCTGGATCTCTTTCCAAGTCGGGGAAGGTGCATTATCCAACGATGCTACAGCGACGATATTTTTAGATCCTATATGTTACATTTTTGATATTAATACATTTAATCGTTCCATTATTTGAAAGAGCCATCTACTTTATTTTTACGAAATCTCAAATACCTTTGGGTAATCTGATAGCAGACGCCAGAATTATCAATTCATTTTTATTAAATTTTGGACACATTGATACAACTTTATTATTAGGAGAACACGTTCTTATTATGCCTAATAACATTAATATTTATTATATTTGATTAGACCACCATATTATGCGGTCGTGATCTAAATTTAAATTTGCGAATTAAAACGTAACTATGCTACATGTTACGTGGTTTTTTATACGGAGAACAATCATGAACATCCACTGAAACAATACTAAAGTGACTTGAATCATTTGAGATGTGGATTATAGATTAATAATTAATTAGAAATAAGCTAGACTTGTAGGGTTTTGTTTCCTTATGTAAAATAATAATATAAACACAGAAATTGCAATATTTTTGCCATATTACAAGTTATCTAGATAGATATCAAATATTGCTCTCTCATTATTTAAAGTAAAATTGCTAGCATCTGAAGATTCTTGGACGATGGAGCATCCTGGGTAAATAATTTAATGCAATTGTTAGAAAAAATCTACAATCCAACTGTTTCGAGCTGCTGAAAATAAAATGAACACCAACACGATCACTAGAAGAAGAAGAAGAAATAAAATCAGATATATTATGTACGATTCTTCCCAAGCTTTATATGTCTGAAGCATCTAAGCAAACCTTTTATAACGAGTCCATATATTTTCAAGAAGAGTAAATAAAAGTTAAACAATGTGTATATAATATATTTAAAAAAAAAGGGCTTTGGCAAACAAATAAATATATTGAGATCTACTATGTTTCAAAATATACAGTAAGTTATTTTACCATTAAAAATAAAAACAATAATCTTCTTACTGACTGTGCTGACAAAAACATTTAAAAATTGAAAAAAAAAACATGTTTTGAAGAGTTTTATTTTATGTACGTACGTAAAATAAACTCTTCAAAACATTATGTCTAGAAATTGTTACATAGCTAATGCCCAAGAAACACATTTTTTTTAAATGTTAAAATTAAAAAAAAGTTGAAGAAAAAATTATTTAAAAATAAACAGCGAAAACAATATATATAAATAGTAAAATAAAATAGTAACATATATATATAAAATAAAATAGTAACATAAATAGGTGCCAATGACTGCCGAAAAAATTCGGTCAACTTTTACAAGCTCCTTTCTAGTAATTATTAAAAATATATAAAGTATAATTTATTTAAATTTTAAATGCCATTATATTTTCTAGATACCCTAATAAATTTTAGTTAAATGATTTATTGTGTTCATACTTTTTTGGATATTGAAATATGAGAACGTGAACTAGGATTTTTTTGAAAACGATATATTTAATAACCAATGTAAAAATATTAATTTCTGAAAACTACAATTTTCTATTAGAACCTTTTATAATCAATTTATAAATAAAATAAATGGTCTTTACATGAAAATATTTCGAGATTTGATGTACCAAAGATAATTCTATTCCAAAAAAGATTAAACAGGGTTATATTTTTTTGGTGATAATTACAATATTAGTATTACATACGGTATTTACATATTTAGACATTATTTTTTAAGGAAATGCTTTAAGATTGAATGGATCTTTCATACTAAAATTGATTGAAAGTATATTTTGATGTAGTTTTTGAAAAACGATTCGAA
Source organism: Eubasilissa regina (assembly GCA_022840565.1). NCBI lineage: Eukaryota > Metazoa > Arthropoda > Insecta > Trichoptera > Phryganeidae > Eubasilissa > Eubasilissa regina. The sequence continues at coordinate 6,563,295 of JAINEB010000003.1, forward strand.
AACTTTACACTAAATTGACTCAAAACACGTGAATCGTGTCTTGCCGCCATGATAAAAAAGCGCGATAAGTGTTAAATTTAAAAATCTAAAAAAGAAAATCATTGAGAATATCTTTGATCAATGATTAAAAACATATAAATTGATGAAATTCGCTACGATAGTTATTTTCATGTAATACGTATATAGTAATCCTAAGTGAATTCAGGTCTTTCTTAAAAGTTAATAAGTTTCGATGAAATAAGTCAACAAACTCAATTGGCAATATTCATTGCCAAGCTTAAGCAGCCTTGGTTAAGGTGATTGTTTATGATAGTTTGTCCTGACATCATAGTAATGAAATATATGTTTTGAACATGTTGACATAGGGACTCTATGTCATACATCACAAGGCGAACAGGGCTGTCAATAATAACTTAATTACTTCTATGTACCCAGTCAGGGTGTGGTTAAATATTTCAATTAGCACAGATGAAGAGCTCTCTGTGTATATACTATAATTAGAATTGTGACTATCAATGTAGAATGGCATACTGAATGGAAATCGAAAATGAACCTTTGTTAGCATATCTGGAATGTTAATCTTTTACTAGTTCGCTTACTCATTCGCCTTAAAATTCTTTCGTTCTATACTTATTCGATTATTCACATGTTTATATATTTAAAAAAAATCACATTGCCCTTGCGTTCTATCTGATGTATTATAGTATTGATTGAATCGGCGTTAACTTTACAGAGTTTCATTATAATGCATAGATATAAATGAAACAATGTTATAACTCTACTTGAGTTTATTAATACTACTTGAGTTTCGAAAGAAATAGTAACTCTCATCGACAGGTGTAGTATTAAACTAATATATATATATACTTATATTATGAGATCACTCTTGCAACAACACTGAATATTGATTTTGGCAGATCTGAGTAATGAATGCCACAAAGATGTATGTATTCTTGGGCATCGAATTATATAAAACATACCGTATAAAATGACTTTTAAATATAACTTCTAAGTGAGCCTTTCTGGAACAACACTGTATATTATTCAAGATGGCCGACGCTCCGTGTGTCTACCAAAATTTGTAAAAACCGATACACCGTGTTGTTGCAGGTGGGGGGTCATACATTGAATACAATTTCAGATAAATATTATAACTAACGGTACATATAGTTAATAAAAATTGAACAATATAATGTACATCTCAATATGTAATAATATTGGGATGTACATTATTCACGGTACATATTATAATAAAATTGTAGAAACCTGTAATATTCAAAATTAGGAGAGAGTAAAGATATTTTTATCCAGAAACATCGAATTTAAAATTGAAATTTGATTCCTTCATTTCAGTGAATAAGCATTAGATTAGGCTGTAGATTTGGAAAAAAAAATCAATGCTAAATGGAATTTCTCTTCCAGAATTTCTTTTAAATAGGACTTTGAATGACATAAATTGGTGATATCTATTATATTGAATCAAATGTAATTATTGAGTATTTTTCGTTAATATTGGTTATCTCAATTGTCTTAAATATAGATGTTGCACAAAATAACATAATATCAGATATTAATGAGCAACTGTAATTTTGAGAAATAAATATAGTATGTGTTATAATTTAAATACTAGAATTTAACAGAGTGCATGTATTTATTTTCAAACAAATAATAATAGAATGCCATTCAGAAACCAGTATTTCATGTCAATCAAAGATAAAAAGCGAATATACTGACTTGTGGTTTGTGCGCCTATCATCTTCCGGTTCTTCTTTGAGGAAGGACGGCTGTAGGCTGAACCTCCTCCGGAACTGATGGCGCCCCTTCATGCCGGAAGCGGAAGTGTGCGCGGGGGACATGCGCAATTAGCACAACTCACTTTTAAACCACCCCTCGAGCCACTCCTCAATCGGAGGCTTCTCGTTGTCACTGATAGATGAGAAACCAGGTCAAACACGACACTATATCTAGGTCACAGGTAAATATTTATTTTGTGTCACCAAATGTTTTAAATCCCAAATAATAGTAATTATTTCACTGATTTTGACGCTTTGATTTATTAGTTTCTTTATTTATATTAAAACAATTCTAAAAATTTATTAAATTATCTTTGTCCAAAAAATCATAAAACGAACATTTAACAAGTCATTTTTTTCAACTCCGGGTCTTTTGGATACCTGAAACAAAAAAATAACATTAAAATTGTATCCTTAAGAGATAAATATATTTTTTAATATTTATACTTTATTCTTAGTTTAAAAATACTATTTTGGAATATAAAGTTGAGTTTGAAAGAACAACAAACAAGCACTATTTTGTTAAATATACTAGTGCCTGTTAGGGTTATTTTAAATGATAAGATATATTAATCATATTAATGTAACAGCAAAAATGTAATTATTATAGATAAATAATATTTTAAAAATTATTACCGCCTCATCCACCGAAGGTCAGTAAGCAATTATGGCCTGCAGTGTATCAAGACACGAAATTTATAGCGAACGGACTATGTGATAAACATGTATTACGCGCTCAAACATATACTAACCGTGCACAATACGATTACTATTTTTTAATTTAAAAAAAATCGAAATACATGTCACAACTAACTTGCTGGTCTTCTGGAATTTGTTCTAGTAGATCGGCATGTCATTAAACATTAAAACTGAACAAGTGTCAAGAAGAATATATCCAACAAGAGTTAATTTAAGAGATATCATTGTAGTAATTAGTTGTTTAAGGTAAGAAAGAGAAGTAGCTTTAACCGATGTCGTAAATATTAGTATCATTAATAGATGAACGATTTATAAAAATTATCGTAAACCAATTTTAAAACAGTTCAAATATTAAACCTATTTGTAAAGATACCATAACAAATAAAGATCAAAAAAATAGGTGAGATAATTTAATATCACTCTTCGGAACACTAACAATATGTATTATTACATATTATTATTAATGTATTACAAATGCGTGTGATATATATTTAATAGTCTACGAAAGAGGAAATATTAATTACATGTAATAAAAAAAATATTGTATCGTTATTATTGTGAAAATTTTAAGTAGAATAGTATGTACGTCTTTAGTGTACAACTCGTAATGTGAAGGTCCAAGAAATAGACTTTGTAACAATTAAATTTTATTACAATAAACTACAATTTAGTACAAGGTATATCACTAGTATAGGTCAAACTATTAAGCCGATGAACCACAGATAAAAGAGACGCGCGCACTCCTGCGCGCCGTTTTTATAGCGACACATACCCGCACCGGCGGTGCGGCACACATACACACATCATTCCACCATTCCAAAGACATCACAATAAGAATAATAATATAAGAGTAAAGGAGCATTTGAGATGTTTGAATAATAGTGGGTTTTCAGAATTTTCTAATCATTTAATAGAAAATGTATGTAAACGGTGTTGGTCATAAATGAAATAATTTGTAATCATTGGAGATAAATAAAGCGTGTAAAACTAATCAAAAAATTAAAAACAACCAACTAAATTTAACCACAAGTCCTATTCTAAAATTTTTTCCTAAAAATTATTGTAGTAATTTTGTAACAAGTAAAAATTTAAGTTAGGTACTAAATTTATTTTTTAAATAATTATCGTTTTTTAAAAATGTATCTTGTTAAAGAAACAGTAACATATGTTTTCGATTAGTTGATTACATCCTGAAGAAAAAAATGATATATTTCGAAATCGGTAGACGTATTTTAATTCATTAAGTGGTTAATAAACAAAGGTAACAATTTAAAACAGTGGATTATACCACAAAGTTGATTTTGTCAATTTTAAAAATAGAATGTTGTGTAATCAATCGCTCACTTTTAAATCAGTTTAGGAAGAGCAGTCAGTGATGTGTTATTTCAACATTTAGTACAACGGAGTATGAGTATGAATGAGATCATTACTTATCGAGCAACTATCGTTGGGCGTACAATGACAAGCTGAAATATTAAATACTCCATAAGAAACTTACAGGCGACATTTTTAATATCAAACTACATTACAGAGGAAATTGTTTAACATGAAAAAAATATTCCGGTATCGACAAAATGTGAGATCATACATTTAGTTTCTTTTAACATGAAACAAAAAAAGGTAAAATTTATAAGATTTTTCATCTCAGAAGTACAAAAAATATAAGGGTCATTACTATTTTTTTTAAACTTTACTATTTGTGACTTTACGACTCAACTTTCTATTGATTAGGCCAGCACCTGACTATAATGAGATACTAAGACACAAATATAATATGGACATGGATATATAATAGACAATTTAGAAGCTCTCGAAATAAAAAAGGCAATAAATAGTGGTACGCCAATTATTAATAATCAAATTAATTTATCCATTAGCCCCATATTAGGTATGTTTACTTTAAAATCAATTTAAAATCCATCAACACTGTATTTTCCTTTCTCTTAATGGTTCGTCTATCTGTATATATATTTTGTCTCTCTGTTTGGCATATAATTTTATATTATATTTTCCTCTTTGTGTATATATAAGTGCATTCTTTTTGTATTTATAATTAGTTTTAAATACGAAACTGGTTGATGTATAATAAATTTCGTGGTTTCATACAAAGTGATTATTTAAAGCGGTTATTTTTTTAGTCTAAAAGTAGGTTTGTTGACGAATTTAACAAAAATAAATTCTGATGAAGTGACGAATTCACAGGAATGTGTATAGCTTGTACTAATTGAAAATACCAAATATATATTTTTAACAAGCGTTGTTCCTGATATGATTTTGATTTCAATTTACATAATGTGACTTTGTAATATTTTGTGGCTATTAAACAATAATCACTAGATTTCGTTCCCTGAAAATCAGAAAACTTCGACACTTTAGGCAAACGTAATTACATATTTACGAAACATGTTCGAAGAACAAAAAGCCCATTTCGCATTTCAAACAAATCACTGAAAACAAATAACATTTTTCTCCTGACAACACTTGTTTGTTAGGTAAACATATTTAGAATCGTTACGAATATTATTGTGAAGGTCAAAACTCCAAACAATTTAAATCGAAACATTCTGAATGGTTCCTTTATACTATTTATTTAAATATTACATACTAGCTGATACACCTGATGTTTTACTACTAAACTTAAACTTAATTTAAAAAAAATCAGATTCTCATTGTGATGCTGTTTCAAGAAAAAAAAAATCTAATTTGATCCATAGATGGCGATGATACTCGAAACAAGTCCACATACTCTTATTATCATATTTAAATCTTTCAAAAATTTTATAGATATGGAGATTGATGGCTGAAAATGGTGAACGCTATATTTATATGAAGTGATCAGATGAGCCAGCCGAAGACAGGTCGTAAGCCCTGTAATTACTGCATACTTTCATATATATTTCCATTAAATATAATTAAAAATAGCTTCGTCTCAATGAGATATCTGTTATTTGTTTAAATTTAAACTTCAACAACCCTTGAGAACCACATAAAATTCGAAGCTTCTAGTAAGCTCTAATAAGATATAGACAGATGTACGAGGGTAATCCAGTCAATAAAGTCATTTTGCGTATAGTTCTCAACATAAAGTTAGTTCGTTTTTCTAACCTGTTTTCTTTGTGTTCCAAGAATCACGCGCCTTCATATGTATTTTTGTGAATGATACACGACTTCAATGAATCTTAATTTACAAAATCCCACCAACTGTGAAGAACGGGATAGGATTCTGCAGCATATTACGCAGACGGAGATAATTTTCTCAATCACTGGCGACGAGACCTTGACGAAATCTTGCATCAAAGATTTTCTCTTTTTCTAATGCTTAAAGAATTTCTGGGTGCTAAACGATTTATAGATTAATTTATAGATTGCAGCTTGCTTTCAACAATTATTAGTTAAATGGACTGGCGGTGGACGATTACAGCAACGGGATGTTATAACTTGTGAACAGATATGGTAAATGCTTAAATATAAAAGGTGATTATGTGGAGAAATAGACTAAGAAATATGTTTAAAAAATATACAATTTTTTATATAATTTTTTTATTAATATTATAAATATAATACAATTTCAATAATCAGTGGATGTATATATAAATATTTAAACAATTGTTTCTTCTTTATGAGAGTAAGACTCGTGTATAGAGAAGGAGTATATTCGAGTTAATTTATGTTTCAGTTAGTCTGTGTACATATTTTTTTACTTCAGTTACAAATTTATGATAGTCCGTAATTTTTCTAATTGTGATGGGGAGATTGTTAAAAAATTTGATACCTTGATAAATATATTGATTTTGAGTTGCGGTATATTTTAGTTTTAGGATATCAATTTGATCTCCATATCTTGTAGATCGGTATTCGCTTCTAAAATTTAACTGATTTTTTATTTTGAAAATTTGAATTATTGATTTTTTTTGTAAATATGTCTATTATTTTTGGTACTTTAAAATCTGTGAAAAGTTGTATATTTGGATAGTAATTTTTTTTTTAAGAATAATTTTTATTATCATTTTTTGAGTTATTTCTAATTGTGACATTAAAGTTTTATATACACCTCCCCATCCAATAATACCGTATTGCAAATGTGACTATACAAACGCGTAATATAATATATTATTTTCAGATATGTAAGTGATAAGATGTTTCCGAGTCTAAAAAATATGTAGGTGTAAAGCTTAAAAATAATTATGGTGTCATTTTAGATAACTTCGTGAAACTTCGCCAGTACAGTGAAACATATTCTCACTGTGTTAAATAATTTTTGTGAATTTTTTGTGGTGAATTGTGGACGATGAATTTTCCGGATACCATATTAACAATTTCACGACCTAATCAAACTTCCCCAACCTAACCGAACTTACTAAACTTCTCACCGTACTGTATGATCATAAATATCTCACAGTTTACTCGGGTTCAATCACTGTTCAAATGACGACCAACTTAAAATATAATTTTATCGTTGAGTAACTTCGCAAAACTACCTAAAGTGTTCTTCGTGTATCGTCAGATACAAGAATATTCCATTCCTGAGTTTCTAATATTATATTTTCTACTATGGTACGTTAAAACTTCGAGTTTATCCATGATTTTTTAGAAACATTTAAGAAATAGGACTCCAATAAATTCCGAAAACACGAATTATTTTTTACTAATTTTGTTTTAATTTTGTATGTAATACCATGCTTAAATAAAAATAAGATTACGCTGCTAGAGCCAGAGTTAAATTGCTAATTTATCCATTACGTTTCTGTTGTGAAATGCAATAACGTTTATGATTACATTTAATATCATAAATAAAATCGTGCCACATTTGAAATTTTAATAAAATTCCGTAAGCCTAATTTGAATGCAAATTGATACCGTAAAAAAGCCAAAAAAATGTGACCATTTTCATTTCAAATAACAATTTTGTCAACAGAATTAATTTGTAAGTATATCAAAGGCATAATTTATTAATACATACATATATTACACAGTTAAAACGCTGCTCGCTGAACTTAAATAAATTAAATCATTTTCATTTGAGTGAAGTTGTTCATTTTCATTATTTTATTTAACAAATATAGGAACATACACAGAGGAACATTTATAACTTTTTTTATTTTTGAAGATAATACATTTTTGTTGTACAGTTGCATTTTCAGAACATGGTTCTGTGACATTTTTAATATAAATTAAATGAATAAATGATTAATCAAATCCCGGTAGCAACTGAATATTTTTTCCGATTAATAGATTAATTCTGTATAGATTTTTAGTTGATTCATTTAATTTGTATTAATATTTATTATTTAATTTCTCAACAACTACACTGCCGTAGCTTTTATTATCCATGATATAAATTAAATTAGTTAATACGTGTTTTTAACGAACTCACTAAATCGCGATTTAGCAATGATAATTAAAAACTTTTGGAACATGTATCGATTAGTGAAGTTTAATAAACTAATAAATTAATAAAAACATATCGTAATGTAGAAAATTTAATATATTTATTATTACCTGTAATTTACAAGAAGCAATATTTTATCAAATAATTAAAAACATGTTAATAATTTGATAACTCTGCAAACAATCAATCCACAAGTACTTCTCAACACGTTCGTTTGTGAATATTAAGTTCACTATGAGTTTTCTTGCAATACGTGATTCATAACTTTCCAAATATTTTACAGGCAATAAAACTTACCCCACAGCATTTGCGGCAGTCTGTAAAGTTAGAACAAGAAATGTCATGTTTATGGAAATATTCGTATATATTATTATACGTATCCACCGTTTAATTTTGAAATGAAACATAACTAGTTTAATATTAATTTGAAAATTTATGCATTTTTGCAAAAAAATATTTTTTTTAACCAAATAAAAGTAAGGCATTTTTAAAAATATAAAAATGTGCTTCAGTACGTTTCCAATAATAAATTAAAGCCACATATTCTAGCATTACTTCGGTAGGCATTTACACCGGTAAGAATAAATGTCACGTCCCCGACTTAAACTGGTATCTCAAAAAAGCAACTTTTAAGTGTCCTAAGTTCAAATGTTTTCTGCGTGACAAATCATTTTTACACGATAGCAAAATATATTTTTTTACAAAAATGATATGAAATTTTGTAGGAACGTTATAAATACAGGGTGAATATTATATTACAGGTCGATATCGTTTTTGAATAACTAAGAAAAAAAATACAAATTTTTAATTTGGTTTTTATTTGTCTATTACATGGTTTATTACAATTATGTATAAAATATGAGATGCAACAATATTTTTCATAACATTCTCGCACACTTCGCGTGTTATTTCTGCAATTTCATATCGAATATTATCCTGTAGCATCGGAATTATTATTTTATTTCTAGTACTTTCACAGAAAATAGTCGGGAGCGGTCAAATCAGATGATCGAGGAGGCCAGTCGATATCACTATTTTTTGACATTATGCGGCCTGGAAAAATTTCTCGCAAAATTTCATGCGCAGTTTGGGCTGTGTGTGAGGTGGCACTGTCCTGTTGAAACCATATGTATTGCAGGCCCGATGGACACAGTTCGGCAATCATTAAGTTTTTCAACATGTGACGACAACGATCACCTTTAATGGTTACGGGATATCATTATGTAGACAAAATGTTTTAATGACTTAAAACACGTAGTTGAGGCGTATAATGCTCCATAAAAAATTGTAATCAACTAGTCTCTACGACTACAAAATGCGGATTGACAAGTGTCTGCCAAACAAAATCGGTCTGGAACATAATATTCACCACATTAATTTGTGTTATATATTTTTTAGTAAAAACACATTTTTGTTATGATGTTGCAATTTCAGAATATATTTCTATTATAACAAATTGAATTAATAAACAGGTTATCCCGAATAGGAAATATTCCAGGCTTGTATCCTAGTGGTAACCGAATATTAATATAGTTTTCTGTACATCTTTCTGAATTGATTAATTTATTTACCTTAATATATATCTTAAAATTATCTTATCTTAAAATTTTATACCCGAGCTCTCATTTAAAAAAAAATAGACGGTACCCCTTTCCTATACATACTAACGTATATTTAATAATATAATATATAACATACATCCATATGTACATATACGTATTTGTGAAATCGTGATTCAAAGCAGAACATATCCAGTTTTTGTTTGAAAAGTTACTTAAATTTTAAAAAAATTATTAGAGAATACATTATTGTGAAGTTGCAGTTTTTTCACAACATAGTTCGGTAGTATTTTAATATAAAAATATACAGAAAAAATCAATTCAATAGCAACTAAAATATTTTTTCGATAAATTGATTTTTTTTTAATATCTTTCTAGTTGATACATTTAATTTGTATTGAAAAGTTTATATTTAGAATATTGTTTTAACCCAAAAAAAAAATACTTTGATGTAAGTGCTTGTTGAGTATTTATTTTACCGATTATATTTTTTGATATATATAATATAATATTTAGTGTCAATTATTATTCAAAATATTTTAAAGTAATATTTATTATTTCTATAATAATATACAAATTAAATTATTCAGGATTCATTTCTCCTTAATTGAATTTTTCTATGAAATTTAGATTGAAGTTCGCGTACCTTTTTGGAATATATTCGTTTAATATGTTTTTAGTGGGTCTCAACGCAATGTAACCCAAATTCTTATTTATTTTAATTAAATAAACCCATATCACACGGGATGTAAATGAATAAAATAAATAAATCATTTTGGTTAAGGGGTATTGGTTGAAGTTGGATGATCCGGGTACAAACAAAATCTTTTTATAATTATGTTTGTATGCATCTAACTAACGATCCAACACTTCAGTAATTCAAAACGGATAATTATTTAACTTTTCGGTACTTTATTATTATTATTATTATAATTATTATAAAAGTCTTTAATACTATTGACTAATATAAATTTTACGAACATACTATTCTATACTAATTAAAAAGGTTTAATTTATTTTTTGTTCTACGAATCTCATATTTTATTTCGAATCGAATCACTATAAAAAAAAAATAACATAATTATTTACAAAATTTATAAAAATATGTAATAATAAAAACAATAACTTCATTTTTAAAGTATTTGATTAGGAATAGGAATATTCTAGTGAACTAAACATTGTAATGATCGTATGTTTGTGACTATCAGTGATTTGGACGCGTACGCCCATCGCACAATATATGAAATTTAATTATGGATGTATTTCTCGTTTAGAAGTGAAAAATGTATGCGAATATGTGTGGATGCAGTTAAAATTATATTTGTTAGAACCTAGTGCCCTCATATATTCCACCCAGCGCTCTCATGCTCTTTTGAATATGATCGCGGAGTGTGTGTGTATTTGTGTGCATATGTGTGGCCAGAGCAAGTTGAACAAGAAATACTATTGTTGGGAAAAACAGACGTTTATTGGTGCTTCAGCACAGAAAAAGTCTACAACGAGGAGCGTTTGTGTGAGATATTTGACTTCTGTCAAAGTCGTATGTATGTGTGTGTGGCAGCTTGTTGACAGATGGGAGAGTATATGAGAAGGCTGACCGGTGCCAAGTGGCGCGGAGTGGGAAGCCGGGAACCGTTAAAAGACTCTGAAAGCTGCAGTTGCGCTTTCTTTCAATACTCCTCGGTTCTCAAGATAATATATCTTATTGTGATAATATTAAGATAATATATTATATTGTTATACAGTGTAAAGAAGTAATGAATTGTTAACTATCTCTACGTTGGACTCTTATTTCTACTACCGATATCTCACGGAATCTTCAGGTAATTTGAAAAATTGTTACCATGGCACAGACGGTATAAAGAACAAAACAGTGTCGCGGCATAAATACGTTACAGTTTGCAAAAGATCTTGTTAGGAAGGCGGCCGCGAGAAAGTAGCGTGCTCAGAGGCCGGCTTCCTGGACGGCTACGGGCGCATTCTATTGGTACATTTGGGGTCGGTACCAGCCGTGCTTTTGAGGCTAGTTTTACAGGTACATGCAAGGTGCGTTCAGGGATCGTCGGCAGTGTTGATGATTGTGGAGGCGATAGACCTTCACAAATATATTACTTTCACGTATATTATCAAATTGTATCATTATTATATTATGTATTGAAAGTTTCATCTATCATGATGTATTCAGAAAGCATTTAAACTACTTCCCTTTTTCACTTCCGATTTTTTATGAACTGTTAGATGGTTTATTCTATGAACTCAAATGTCTACGTTCACAGTTGAGTGCTTGGATAATATCCTTAACGAAGTCGTAATTTTCATAACAGCCCAAGGTTATCAGGGATTTAGATATTGTCACGTTACGAATTATGGTATGGCAAAAGAACGTGGCGTAAGTTCTTAATCATTAAAGGAATCACCCTGGTTATAAAAATTACGCTTGGCGAAGTCGCCCAATGGTAGTTCCATGGCTAGCCGCGTGGTTCGCCATATTCGCGGCGCATCGAGGAAAGTCCGCTCGCGCTGGTACTTCATTTTACTTGCAGCTACAGGTTGGAATTGTCGCGTGACGTCGGCGGCTCTGTGACATCGACCAATTTAATCCGCACAATTTATTACAAAAATAATAGCACAATGAAAACCTCGGATAAAAAGCATTACTTGAGGTAAGGGCCATCGCCGACGAACGTGGTGATGTAACGGAGCGAGACTCAAATATTTGAATAGTAAATTTATAAATTTATTTAATTTTTGTAGCACTCATTTTCTATTATTTTTAATTCTAAATTTTGTCGTAAAAAATCTCTTGTACTAGGAAATACATTATATTTCCTTTCTTTACTTCTTTCTTCTTCTATCTTTCTATTATTTGTCTACCTGGGGAGACGCGCCGAAGTGATGGAGGTCTATCCATAATGTTGTATTCGACTTACGCATGAAGTTTTTTTACTTATAGAAGACGGATAATAATGGCCGATCTGATGAGAAGAAAGGCTTGGCCGATTATATGCGCCAACACTGGATGCTCCACCAGACAAGTCTAAGGTCACGACGTTTTTATTTTATAAAATTATTAATGTCGTCACTGCCTTTTTCACCAAATATGTTATCACAGTTGATGCATTATTATCAGCCAGTAATTTGGTTGTAAGTTTCTGTTACTGTTATTTTTGTGAAAAATTAATTGTAAGTCGTTTTTATTGTAATTTAACGATTGATTCTTTGATTATTTCTCTATCAGTATTTTTCTATCATCGAATCATTTATTCTTTTTCTACAATAAATTAGAACATCTGATTTACAACGATTCTTTTATTATGGAATGTCACCTTGCATATTTGCTTATTTACATTTAATATTCTTTAGTAAAGATTTTATTCCCGGGAGATGGTTAAGGTGTATCTCAACATTATGGTAAGTAGGTAGATTCTGATTCACGTACTTACTCTCATGCTCGCCACTGATCTGGTCGGTGGAGGATAATAGAATGTAGATCATACCTGTATATTATACATGTGAAGATAGTTAGTTAGTCGTCTAGGCAAGGTACTAAGCGCTGAACGGAATACCCAGCAAAATGAACACCATACGTTAATTATTTATTGTGTCAATTTTTTTAATTTCTAATGTTTAGAGTGCACTTCGCAATAGTGATTAAAATGTAATTTATTCTAAAACACATATATTATAAAAGTATACTAAAGATTTTTTTATTTGAGACGTCTCAGCGCCGCAATCAATCAGCCAGAAAACTCAATCCATTTCTAAAGTTAAGCGAATTTCATTGCAATAGTAATCAAATACTTTCCACTGTTTATTTTACAGAGCCTCGAAGAAAAGCCAAAGAGAAATTCTCACCGGAGGCGTGCGATAAAATGAGCTTTTTTACATTAGGGGTTAGAAATCACAAATCTAGGAACGTGTTCTTCCTCTTCGTTTCAGGAGCTGGGAAGATACGAATCTCGACATTAATTTATCTATTTCCCGACAGCCCACGTACAGACGAATAAAAGGTTTAGATATATTTTATTACCTTTCAAGTACATAAAATATTTATGCTTTTAAAAATGACTTTAACACATCCTCTGCGATGGTGGGTCAGATCTGACCAGGGTGTTTGTAAAAATATGAATTATGCTACATATATTCGTTTAATGCTGTTTTCCTTCTAGCTAATCTTTTATTAAATATTTCCAAATAATTTGAGATACAAATAAATATTATCGGACGAGAAGTTTAAATTATTTTTATCCGGCTTACGTGTAAAAAATACTAATGTATTAAAAATAAATGATACATTTCAATTGTTTATAACACACCAGCAGGTAGTGCAATCGCCAACCGACGAGAAGATCACATGCTCGGTGGATGTTTGTATTTTGGCCGTGTAGGGTGTCTGTTGATGTGTGAGAATATGTACATTATTCATAATATTTTTTAATTTTTATTTTTAATTTTTTAGCGGAAATATTACGGCATATCATGCCATTTCGTTAAATCATATTTAAAATGATTTAATGAAATGGTATGGTATGCCGAAAACTTAAGGTGGGTCTAAAATGACCACCACCGCCGGACGTGTTTTATTTTGACCCACAGGGCAGTAAGTGTTAACGCAGCAGATGTTGATATCTTTGCTTAGATTTCTTTACTTTATACAAAGTCAGTTATCCCTCATGTTCCACGATCATGACTAGTCTTTCCAACTCTTGCCTGAGGACGTCCTCTTACTTTTGTTGCTATCTGAATATTGAGCGACTTCTTTACGATGTTGTTGTCATCTAATAAACGTATCGATTTCTACAATTGACTTACTGCTTTGAGTGTGATTGGTATTCGATATCAGTGATTAAAAACGACTACTGTGATACTTACAATAATATTACGAATGCATTAAATGAAAAAAAATAGCACCTGCAAGGTGTTCAATTATACTGTTCCATTATTATATTACATTCTTTTTTCGCATCAATCCACATTTTATTCTAAGCTTCCTAGCATCAGTAACTAAAAATACTATATAAAAATATAGAAAACTATTAATAAATTAATTCTATAATAAATAAGTAATTATTTTAGTTAAAAACTATCAGACACGAATCACAAATCACGCTGTTTTCAGATACTCAATCACTGTTAGTGATTATAATTTCAGTGATTTAACTCGTCACTATTATCATCCTTTCGTATTGTGTGGACATACCGCCGGAGTCTGGTCTGTATAAGTTTGTCTGAGATACCTTAAAGATGCCTTTGACATAATCATCAGTTAAGTGGCCTGGCACAATGCCCGAGACAATGGTTTGGCGAGTCTACTGTGGAGCTTTTCCAGGCCGCAGTAAATAAAGTCATGATAGCCAACGTCCCTTGAACAGACAGGGTACAAGAAGAAGATGAAGGCCTTCTGAGTATCCTCATTATCGTCCATGTTTATTAATTGCTTGTGAAATTTTTTGACCATCCTATAGACCTGAGTGCTGCCTTATACATCTTTGATTTTAATAATGCGTAAAAGAGGTAATTGATTTTAATATATTGTAATGAATTTCATTAGTTACTATAAGTACTTGTAAATAGTACACAGGGTGTAACAGACCTAGTTCACGATATCTGAGTAAATCACGAGTCGAAAATGTTCAAGAGATATGTGCCTAATGTCAACCATGTCAGAGATATAAGCATTTAAAAAAATATGTATAATTATAGGATTATTTCGATTAATTTCAATTTCGTTGATTTCAAATTATATATTAAATACAAAAAATTAAGTCATCAAGTTTGAGCGGCTAGACTATTTTTTTTTAGATTATTTAGGTTCTGGAACAAAGATATACATTAATAATTTAACAATTTTGTAAATATTTATTTAGAAGTACGTAGACTTCAAGCTTACCACGATTTAGTCATAATTTCAAACAATAATATTTTTCATGAAAAGTGCAGAAATGCACATATTCCTTTAACATTTTCGACTCTTATTTTAGTCATAAAATAATGTAGGTCTATTACCCTATATATAATGAATATTTAATTTTTAAAATGCATTTTGAGATAATAGCATTTCTTGTTCTCATGATTCATCCCTTCGGTCCCTTTTACAATTGAATGTCGACTAAATCTCGCTTCACATTATCCTTGAACGATCTGGCTGTAACTTCACACTCCAAAGGGTTTATTACGTCTTAATTGAAATTTGATTGAACACTTGAAAACAGTCTCGGTTCATTAAATTTATACAGTTTATGGGGCAGCCAGCGACAAATGTCCATAGTAAAATTATAAGAAGCTTAAATGTTATATTTGTACATATTTATCTAATTTTACGAATCATAAATAAAAGTCTTTTCTAATAACACAATCGCAGACTAAAAAATATTAAATATTTGAAACATTCTAATTAAAAATTAGTAAACGCATTTATAATCTTGAGTGTTAACATAAGTAGTGTCCGTTTTTTCAAATGAAGAGAACAGGAGGATACAAAAAAAAATTACAGTAGAATAGTCAATAATATATTCTCTTCATTATTTACAATTTATTGCTAATGTTTTACAAGTTTATTTATTTTTTATTCCCTTGATTGAACGCAAACAGAACATACTATTCTACAATATTGGAAGAGTTGATTAATAATGTAAATATAAATACTGACCCTCACCATGGCTATTCAATCAGATCGTTGGGGCGAACCATGAGAGTACCGATCGTGAACAATGTGTACGGTGAGAGAACGAGGAAAGTGGTGTGCCAAGAACATTTAATAAAATATATAAAGACTTATTAAACATTTTAAAAAATAAGGAGACTCCAGTGACCATCGTAAAATATAAATTGAATGAACAGATTCTTATCTAATTTTTTGTTTCGTTTAATATATTTCATTTACATAAAATAGAAAAATGGTTGTTGATAAAATTTCAATAATTACAATGTAAAAGGCAATCCTTGCCATAAAACTGTTTGGAAAATAATAAAATTATAATGTATACACTTATATGTAATAAAATTAAAATACAGAAAAAGAAGGTGTCGAAAGTGCTCACTTTTGCTCATTTGATATTACATTTTGAAGGTCAATAATTAAAAAAAATAATAAATGTAACGTAAAAGTAAATACAATATCTTGTAAAACAAAAAAAATTCTTTCGAATGAAGTAACCTTTACCAATTTATTTTACTTTTGGCGAACATTTTTAAATTTAAAAAAAAAAAACGAACACTACTTACGTTAACACCTAATATAGATGAAAGATGACTTTTGTATAAGTTATTATAGATTTCTGTGCAATGGAAAGATGCGGTTTCGAGTCCCGGTGGTAACAATATTTTTTATAGATAGATTTTTTCTGTGTTATATGATATCTAAAAAATGTTGATAATATTTTCTCATTAATTAAAAAAAGCTTTTCAAAATCACTCTTCCGCCGAGGGCTTGTGGGTTTACGTATTAATATTTGTTTTCCACAAAATCTTTCCAATTCTTGGGGCGGAAATTGCTTTTATGCAATAATGCAGTAATTTAATTTATCCTCTTTCCATCTACAGTCAACCGTCGCTCTTCGGAGACTCTTCTTAACCAGATTGAGTGTTTCATTTCCAAGGGAAATTACTAATAAACAAGCGGTTTTACTCGGAAAATATAACGCACTTTTTCAAGCTCTCTTCCTGTCCATCTTTGCTTCTATCTCTATATTTAAATTCTAATCTCAAAAAAGAAAAAAAAGGTATTGCTGTATAAATCCCTGATAAGACTAATGCCTACTAAACTAAAGAAATTATCGTATAATTATCGTATTAGCATACAAAATATATGTATATATCGACACATTGTTTTCGGCACGTATTACAACAATATTTTAATATACCACCGACACTGATGATGGATTCCGCAACGGCAAACGACGGCGTTGAAGGTGGAAGAATGAAAATGGCAGAATAACCCTAAAAAACTCGACATAAAATAGGATAATATAACATCAGATCAAAATCACTGACTGTTTTTCAAATAATTGTATTGTTTAACTAATTTTCTCGCAGATTGTTAGAATACAATTCGCACGGAAAGATCTATTATATTGGTGGGAGAAATATTATTTTGGTGCCAGTATCGTATGAGTACTTAGATGGCAGAATTGATAGAAAATCAGCAAGATAACCGAAGAATAGAGTGAAAAATATTAATGAAACACTTCGCAAAGTAGTGCAATGGCTGAAGTGTAACTATGAGTATTAATGCAGAACTTAAATTCTTCTAAAAGAATTTGAATATAAATGATATTTCAGTTTAATATTATAATATTGCCCTAGTGAACTTTAAAGATCGTCCTTTGTATAGTTCGTAATCCAAATCTTTAATGGATATTTTTTTTATAGGACACTATACATAATAGCTATATCGATTAGAATCCAAGTGATAGGAGCAATCTAAATATTATATTATGTAAAGTTGATGGTAGCTTCAAATGAAGGATTTCAATTTTCAAAAGATCTTACTTAGGCTGACAGACAATCTCAATTTCTGAGAAATTGAATTTTCCCATTGTGAGAAGCGATGATGTTGAATGAAAGGAGTTGGCTTTATTTTGAGCACAATGCGGTTGTGAAGAATAATTCACGAGTAACAGGATATTTTTATGATTTGGATCAGGCTTTCATGTTCATTTTTTCATCTTTAAAATTACCCGTATTGATTTAAAGTGAACTTTCTCATCCTGTATCATTTTACATACATTGTTAAGTTAAATCAGTCAATATTATCTACAAAGGCTCGGTCATGCGAGATTTATTAGACTATAGATGAAAGATACTCTATATGAAACTTAATCAGAAATTGGTAAGAACAGATTTCTTTATAATACTTCGATACATTATGTTTATTAAATTATTTCACGAAGTTAAACAAATTTCTCATCTTATATCATTAGACAAAAATTAGTTTTTAATTTTTAACACACTATAATGTTAAGAATGCAGGCGTAAATTACAACAAATGTGACATTTTTACCTACGTTATTGCCTTATGAAGGACTAGACTTCTCGAAACTATAGTCGTTTATTTAAATATTTTCTCTCCCTTTAATAATTGCGTCAGGTATGAGTAGCTCGTTCATTAAAATGAGAAAAACACAATTATTATTTAGGAAAATAAATAAGTATTACGTATTTAAAAATTTGTATATATAACATAATTTTTAAAGCGACCTCTTGAGATTTATTGTTAAATGCCTACTTCACTTCATTAAATAAAAGGTATTTTTTTCTAAAATATGAAGTGGGCAGGGAATATATGAATGAATGTACTTAATAAATCAATAAAACCTGTCTTTCCAAATTCATTGATGTTATTTATCCTAGCTTAGTGTTATTAATTAATATTAATTATTTAAGTATATCACAAAATATTGGGTATAATATAACAAATACAAAATATTTAACTCGTGTAATATTATCATAAACTATAATGTGATAAAAACTATGATATTAAATATTTATCAAATAAAGTCCTTCATTACCTAAATTATTATTTTTCAATAGAGTTACAACTTTACTCAGTTGGTAAGGTTTTCAAATTACTTCGGAGGACTTACCTATCGAGTACTTAACTACTTGATAGAAAAGATTTAATCCAACCCTTTATATCAAGATGGATGGATATAAATGAAACAATGTTATTACTCTACTTGAGTTTATTAGCACTACTCGAGTTTTGAGAGGGGAAGTATATCGATGAGAGTTACTGTTCCTCACGAAACTAGAGTAGTGCTAATAAACTCAAGTAGAATAATAACATTATTTTATTTATAATGATTTCCATCCATTACAATGAAACTCTATAAAGTTAACACATATTTTATCAATAATACATTTATCAACTTGAAAATTGTAAAACATTATTTTTCCAATAAAAAGGACGAACAAATTTTAATTGGGAATTACTATGTATTTTCTCTCAAAAACTCAAGTAACCCTAAGATGTTAGCGAAGACACAAACTTCTCCGTTAATCTATTAGATTATCTAAAAACAGGTTTTTAAATAATCGCCGTCAGGCGGAACGTGTCACCGAAACGATGACGATACACATTTAAATCATAATAGCAAAACCGATTTTTTCCACTTGTAAATATTACATTCAACTTCATTAGAACTTCACAGAAATATTAGTTTTACTTAAAATATAAATATTAAATTATTTGAGCATGCAGATATTATGTTCTCTCCAGAATTTCGTACATGGCAAATTTTAAAACTCCCTCATAAATAATTAAAGTTTTACATTACATTGAAGTACCAACGAACGGTACTAAATTTTGTGGGTTTTTTTTAACTGCTTGACTATAAAAAGGTCTGGTTATTATTTAGATTTTATTTTAAATTTGCCAAGCCCACACATACATATATATGTGGGTACCAACAAATTCGGTCGCGCTCAACGAAATACGATAAACCTCGGTCGTTCCGCAAAAACCTTAAGTAGTATTCAACTGTTGGACCACTCGGTCGTCATTTTCGTATTTTATAGAGTGGTTTAAAAGGAAATCAAATGAAAAATCAAAAAAATTGTGAACACATTGTTAAAATACGCGTCAACCAATTTACGACTAGAAAAAAATATCACACAACATACATTCAATCGTAAATATAAAATATGAATTGTATGCTAATATATAGTCCCACGATAATTTATTATGGACTCTCCAAAATGTTATTAATTCATTACAATTTTAACATTTATTTAATCAAAATTTGATCTTTACTCCTACGTAACGAGCAGTTTTGTTTTATTACTGGAAGATATGTTTTTCTGGCAGCGAATCTGTTTTGCATTTGCTTAAATTTGATTATTATTCTTAATTTTTTAATTTTTGTGAAGTAACTAAGTAAAAAAGTATGATGTTCAATTTAATTTCTATTTAACATGCTTTTTACTATATTTTAGACGAGTTCTGGCTTAATTTTAAAATAAATACTTGTCTTTGTAATATTTCATTCAGAAATATTGTATTTTTGAATAATTCTCCAATTTTATCGTTACAGAAATGATAATGGATATTATTAATATTTGCAAATTGAACTTTGTGGTTTATTACATTAAATTTATTAATAGATTATTTAACTTTGTTTATATATTTAAGAGAATACATTTTTACTGCGAACTTGAATTTTCAGAACATGGTTTTGTGGTATTTTAATAAAAATTTAATTAATCGACTATATTTTATGTTGCTGTGCTTGACAGATTGACTGTAGGACAAGAAAATTATATATATAGGGTACTTACTACTAATGCGTCTTTATGTTCTCCGTATTTCTTGCTTTTTTATTTTCCTCATTCTGAATTTATTTTCAACGCCCATAACCCACTGATGATGAGAATTGTTAAGTTTTAGTTAGGGTTGTTTCCTGGCCTGGGTTCATGGTTTTAATTCTAGTAAAAGTTCTAGCATTTCCAGCTAACTTAATCTACTCGTTATTTGTTCGAGAAAAAAAAAGATTTTCGTTTCGTATAGATACATCTATGTTACGAAGCATAGATACACAGAGGAATAAAAAAGTTTGTGAGAGATAATTATCAAAATAATTGTATAAATTTTCATTAAAAATTATGGCATATTTTTTAATTAATTCAATCAAAATTGGAATTTAATATAACATTTTTTTTCTGTTGTCTTGTGATAGGGAGCATTCTGGAAATTGATGTAAATAACAAACCAGATTTAGCTGCTATCTATAGTTAACAGAAATAAATTACCTTTGATTGGTCAAACTATTTTAAAATAAACACAGAAAAGACAACACCAGCGTTAGTGAATTTGAAAGCTGTTTTCAATTCATTATTTAGTATATTTTTAGTGCCACAAGACGGTAAATTTTATTCAAAACTATAATCTTAAACTTCACACTTGGATTATAAGCAAAAATATCATTAAATTATGTTATTCTTAAGTAAAAAAAACTTATTTAATTGAGATTAAGTTTTAATAAGATCTCACTCGAGGTAACACTGGCCATGTCTAAAGTCACTGGAAAACTTATAACTTATAAGTTTTTGAATATTCTGGGTATGTTTGTATTTCACAATTATAGCTATTAATTGTTCAAGAACAAAATAAACTCTTATGTTTCTAAAAATCAGAACCTTATGTTAAAAATACTGTTTTCAAGATTTTCAAGATTAAAAGTCTTTGTAGTATCTACCCGGAACAAAAAAATATGATATAAAGAACAACTACACTCAATAATTATTTCAAGAAGCCCTAAATACAATTTAACTGACGACACCTATCCATATTACTCTGACTATTGTGGGCTTTAAACCGACCCCAAGTTCATGTTTCACGTATAAGTTAAATCAAAACTTGTTATTTATTTTGTTCGAAGAATAGTTTGCCTATCCTGAAATAGTTTATGAATTTATTATAGTCAGTAATGGAGACCTTGTAGAAACACATACATATTCAGACTCAAAATCTGTATACGTCAATTCTGCATAGTAAATTACAAAGGTACAATTATTCTCAGGACAGATATCATAATAAAATTTTCCGTTAATATTCATTAAAAGACTTTTCAGCATGCTAAATGTATATGGCTAGTCAAAAGAAACATCGTGACTTTGAATATCTCCAATAGTATATAAGGAATAGATGTTGACTAAATATGAATGGATGAGACAGGATATCTCATTGAATATGATTTCTTGTGTATGGAAGAGTCGGGAGAGTGATATTTTAACAAAATTAGAAAAATAATGTGGTAAATAATTTTTATTTACCCTTCGATGACCAATTATTTTATCAAATAGTAAAAAAAAACCATTAAAATAAAAATGATTTTCATTTGTTCGAATCGAGTGTTGTAGCCGATGATGGTTAAAAGAAGGGTACCAAGTCATTATTTTATTCAAATTCTCAATAAGTGGAGTCTTTTATAACAAAAAATTACATTTTAATGTTACTCAGAAAGATTATATAATTAAAAATCAAGGAATTTGGTCACCAAAAATGTTGATGTCCAATGTTATCCAACTATCAATATAACATTGGACCACCCATGAAAATAGGGTTTTAGTCATGTTTTTCTATATTTTCGTAAATTTAGTCGCCAAAACATATTAAATAAAGTTGTAAGAACACTTCATAATCAAATAGATGCAGACCGTTTCCAAAAACAAAACTATCACTAAAAACATCTCAAAATGGTCCAATGTTACTCGAAATGATGTAACTGTCTAATTGATTCACTTATATATTTTTATTTATGATATTTCTAAAAATTTTCATATTTTTCTTGGTACAGATGCTAATTCCTAGATTTTATGTAATTTGTTTGTTAATGTAAATTTTAAATGTTTTTTTTATCTTATTTTGAAAATATATCATACCACCCCTGCCCATAATAAATATGCATCTATAAATATAATGAACACCCGGAACAATGTTTAAACCTCCTATCAAATGTTCTGAAATTGCTCTCCTTTTATTTTTAAAAATCTAAAATTAAAAATTTAAAAATTTATACGTATCTTTATTATATTCTTTAAACAGCAATTTAATATGGCAACCAACTGGGGAAATAATCAAGATGGGAGAAAAATCACTAAGCATGTGAGAGGTATCAGAATAATCCGACTCGAAGGACCAAAATTATGTTCCCGTGAATGCCTTCGACAGCTGTTGTTCCCAGGTTTGAATGAAGATTATCACTCACCTTGACTGACAGTAACCGTTTTTCTGACATCGTGGCTTGGTCCGATGTTATTGTTCTTCTTATCTCTGAGTAGTTTTTCGACCGACCGAAATGCGCACTCCCGTCGCTCCGATTATTGAGAGCTCCTTATCGGATGATGTACGATCGGACTCGTTTGACAGCGATCCTTCAATCTCCAAAAGCGGCAACATTCACACAATACAAAAAACCAATACTAATAAATAAAATATCCCAGGGGTGCCAGTTGAAGGAACAAAAGGTACGTGAACAATACTAAAATCTTTTGAAATAAAGGTAACAATAAAACACAAGGCATACTTGAAAGTTAAAATGTCTTGAATTTTTATGCACCACAAATGTAAATTTAATTTGAGTAGAGTAAAATTACATTTAAAATTGATGGGCGGAAAACTTTCCACATTGTGACATTTCATCTAAAGGGGCAAGGGGGGGGTGTGCTTAACTAAGTTGTTCACTGTTCGGGCCATTAACTTTTGTAGTACTGTTCCAGACGAAGAAATATACCGTACACGTATACACGACTACTCAATAAACAATGCCAATATCAAAATGCGTATGATACGAAAACAGAAACGATCATTTTACAGGAGAAGTTGTAGGGATGGGGCTCAGTTTGGCTTTAAATAACTAATTGAGTTACTCCGCCTTTTCTCCACAGAATAGACTAAAACAGTAGAACACGTAACACAATTATTTTTATTATATTTTTAATACTTTAATAATTATATCGTGTGGTTAAATTAATTAATGCAATGTATTAACTTTGTATATAACTAAAGTTTATTTTGTATTAATTACGTTAATTCTACCATAATAATTCATTTTCCCTTGTCGGCTACTGAGGTTCGCAGTAAAATCTGCAATCTCAAGTGTTATTTTGTTTCAATATCCTTATTTTTTAAAACAAATTCAGAGAAATCACTTCAAATAGATACACAGAAAAAAAAATCAACAAAATAGTCATTCAAACACAGAACTTTCTATTTCCGCTAAACAGCTTTACCAATTGAGCTATGATGATCTTGTAGATTGTCGTCAAATTTTATCTACATATGTTTTCTAAGTAAAACATGTTATTTTTTCTGTATGAGGCGGCCATATTTTAATTTACAAAGTTTCTTTGAAACGTTTGGTAGAGCCTGCTAGATGGCACCTGGACATCCAGCCCATTTTATTAACAGAAAACATTTAACATAACTAATTACAATAATTTCGATGAAATCATATTTTATTTGTGACATTGTAATTTTTCAGAACGTAGTTCATTTATATTGATAGCAAATTAGACGAATAACTGATACAGTTAAACAGAAAAAATATTTTTATTGAAAACATATAACCACTACCGGGACTCTAATCCGAAACTTTCAAGAGAATTTAATGAATAAAAAACATTAACATTTTCGGCTTAATTTACTTTATCTCGTTTGCTACACAACTTTTCTATGTTATAAAAAATCGTGCTTTTCTGTGTAAATAAGAAAAAATTGTTTGGTTACGATAACAAATACGTTAGAGATAATATTAAATAAATGCACAGTACAAAAATAATTTACATTATAAATTTGTGGATGATGGAACGTATTCGCGAGAAATGGGTGAAGGACAATTGATTTTTAAGAGAATATTTTAAGTTTATGGTACGTAAGTTAGTACATGTTTGGGATAATAATTTTGTTCTTAAAAAGTCCAGTATTTATATTTATGTGGATTAAATTAGTCTTATACTAGTTTAATTTTAATTTAAAGCTCAGTTATTTTCGATAATGCGATCCAATTAACGATTCGCG
The DNA here is from genome assembly GCA_022840565.1 of Eubasilissa regina. Taxonomy (NCBI): domain Eukaryota; kingdom Metazoa; phylum Arthropoda; class Insecta; order Trichoptera; family Phryganeidae; genus Eubasilissa; species Eubasilissa regina. The sequence goes on from JAINEB010000003.1 coordinate 6,588,252, forward strand.
ATAACTATTTGCAACACAATCCACGAGTTGCAAAATATAATTTTAATTAATAGAGTTTAACAATTTATTAAATAAACGTGAATATATACAATGTAAAAAAACGTAATGAATTGATTTTATAATGATACCTGGCTCAATTGCAATAAAATCCAAAATTTCGATAATAGTTTAGTATATAAGATAAAACTAGGTACCGGTTAATTATTGGGGGTCTTAGGGCATCCCTTGCCGAGCCGCACCCTGTTATCCTACCCAATAATTGTCTGGTCTCGATAAACAGAGATTAGAAGATTACGGTGAACATTTGACTTATAGTTCTTGGAGTAGAATTATATAAATACACCCCAAGAGAAACATAATCAAAGACACTCATAGTAAACCCACTTTAATGAAAGTCAGTTAATTTACATTAAAAATTATTAAAACATTTTGTCTCTGCTACAATGGCTTTATACGTGTCATACCACTCTGCATATTTTATGTTTTGAAAAAATATTCATAATTTCATTTAAAGAAGTGAAATTATGATTAACATCTCCCTGGCTGGGAATTGAATACCGGCCTCACACGTGAGGCGGAGATACTAACGACTACACCGCCGAGGAGTACAATTAACATGTAAAAACAACGGTTAAAAATATTTCAAAGTTCAAATATTAAGAATGTATAAATAATAAAGTATATCAAAAATATAATACATATTTTTAATGAAAATATATTTTTGTTGTAAAAGTTCGGAACGCAGTTCCGTGATATTTTTTAATACAAATTAAATTAATCACTTGGAAAGATATTCTAATCTATTTTTCAAAAAAATATTTTGGTCGACACCAAGGTACGAATCTAGAACTTCTATCTGTGAAAATATTGCAAAGGTATCCCAAAGTTTATCACTCTATTTGATAATGAAAAACTTATTGAATTAAATTATCCCATGTCGTTTTTATTCCCATTATATGAACGTTATAATAAAAACAAATGGGGTGATTAATTCTGGGATTCTGTATTATAAATCGTGTATTTAAAAAATGTATTATAACACAAATAATCAGCGTTATAGATTTATATGAAAGTTTGATACATAAAAATGAAATAAAAATAAATCTAATGCGCTTTTTCTAATGCAGTACTCGTGAGAAATTTTAAATTCCCGAAGTTTCCGCGCGGATAATCTGCCTGCATAAAAATATTTATTTATGAATGTGACGATAAAACTAACGGTTCGAGAGAGAATATTCGTATTCCATGTCGCAAAAGTAACCTTTAAAATCGTTACGTTTTACTTTAAATATTTAAGAAGCTCGTGAATAGAAGCTTTAGCGGCACATGTTCTTAACCGTCTGGAAGAATATACTTTCCTCAGTTTTTCATCCAAACGGCTAGACCTGTTTTATCTGTGTATTCAGGCTGTCGATATTTTTTGCCGATAAGTTTTAAAACAAACTTTAACCATATTCACCTTACTGTGGGTAAAAAACTGTTGAATTTTATTTATTTGCTAAGAATTGAGGATGTTTAGAGAATATTTAGAGAAAATATACAAAATTCTATCCCGAAAATAATTTGTTCACGCATAGCTCACAGAATTGAATACAATAATACAGCAATTGAATACAGGTGAATATTATGGTACGCGCCGTTGTTGTTTTCGAATAACTAAGTAATGAAACACAATTTTAATTTGGTTTTTATTAATCGATTATTTTTTTTAATTCAATTATGTACGAAATATGACATCGGCCAGGCGGCCATCTTTAGCAGTGGCACAAATGCGTGCTGTTTTAATCATATCTTTCATAACATTCTCGAACATATCGTGTTATTTCAGCAATTTCATGTCGAATATTGTTCTGTAGCATCTGAATTATTATTGGCTTGTTGGCGTAGACCACCACCACTTTTTGAAAAAATTTTTGGGAAAAATGTCTCGCAAAATTTCAAGCGTAGCTTGGGCTGTGTGTAAGATGACACCGTCCTGTTGAAACCATATGTGTTGCAGGCCCGATGGACCCAATAAGTTATCCAACACGTGACGATAGCCACAACCATTTTACTGAATTTGAAATGCAAAACTTGTGGTATTTAAATGTTGACAAAATAACGTATCGGTGAAATTGTTTTGACAGTTTATAGATATTTTCGTAGATTAAGAAATATAATTAATATTATTTAAAACCTATCCAGATAGAGACGATACAAATATAAGTAAAATAAATCTATTTATAATTTTACCTATTTTAAATCTAAACAACAGGTGATGCGCGACTGAATGATGAAGAAACTATAATTTAATCACAAATCTAGTTACCTTCGAATGCACGGAAAGTCGAAATCTTCCGAAGCACTCCCTCGTGTAATACACGAATTACACTTTCAGTCATCTCCTGAAAGTTGCGTATTTTCACACTGTAAGTGCGGCCTATTAAAATGTGAAAACACTGCGGTATGGGAATAGAAATTTCATTTGCATAAATATTTCATTAAGCAAAACCGCGAACTTTGAATGCGTAGGATTTATTTCCTGAATAATATACAGAGAAAAGCAATTTTGCTGAAGTATTCGGAAGCAAACCATCTCTAAAAACAGTTACGGCCTATCTTATTGATAATTCACGGTAAACCATTTAAAAGATCTACGGAAAGACTTTTTATAAAAATCTTCTAAGACTTTTAGTAAAATTATCATCTCTCCCGAGTAATATTGCCGCTGTTTTTTAAAAAATAATATAATTTTAAATATTGATTAGAAAGATAAACATATAAAATCAGTCTTTCGAAACCGGGGAAGGTGTAAGAGATCCAGGTTCGAATCCCGGTGGCGCAACAACAATATTTTTCGATAAAATTGATTTTATATGTATATCTTTCTAATTAATATTTAAAATATCACAGACCTAAGTCCTGTATAATTACAACTTCACAATAATAATGTTTTCTCCTAATAAAATAATTCTACACGAACGGAATATATAGGGGGTGATTTTCAATTTTCCAATAAAATAAACAGTAGATCTTATTAGGTATCTAACTCTTAAAATATCTCGCAATGCAGTTCCACACACGGATGTCATATGGGTACGTAGGTACCAATAATTTAAGTGTTCGGCCAAACAACGGTCTACGTTACAATTACTATGTAGCTTCAGTTTTCCGCAGAAACCAACAGATGTCATTGCTATGCCACATCACACAACTGTAATAGCTCTAATTTCCCCAATCCCTGGTTTAGCGATGAATTTTACTGTATCTCCTCTAAAGTTTAAGACAACCACATTTAACCGAATCCTTCAAATATAGTCCGGGGTCACGATACTCGTATGTATTTAAAATTTATGTAAACAATATATTTTTTTTATATAGTGTTTTAAACCAATAAATTGGGCGATGTTTCAGAGTGAAGCGCGAAGAATTCTGTTTGTTGAATTGTGTGTGAAATTCTCGAGCCTCGTGCTGCTCAGAAAATATTGTTAAAATATCACTTTAATTTTTAGGTAACTATTTGAAATAATATTTCATCTTTATAATTCAGTTTCAGCTGTGCCCAGAGAGTTATCACAGTAATTACAGTATCATGAGGACGCACTCGTGTCACGCTAGTAGATTGATATAAAATACGTGAGATCTTGTGTATCATATATAACGCCCGTATTAAGCCTGCCGCCATCTCCACAACAGCTGCCACCATGATACTGCTCAAAGGAGACCTCTTTACTTCCTGTACGTGGTCCTTCAAGCCGGATATTTTTAATATATTAAACATCTGTGTAACTGATAAATTAAATCAAATTATTTTTTGGTAATATATAAAAAAGTCTGAAAATAGTTTCAATAAATAATTAGTAATTTGATCAGTTTATTATAAATTAAATAACACATCTCATTTAGTACCCTCAATACTTAATTCTTGTACAGATAGGAAAGCAAATATATATTTTAACAAAGAATATAACTTTTTCAGACTCCTCGGGTAAAACGTATCACCTTAAAAAAATGCGTAACAACACATGGAAATGCTTTTGCTTTCAAAATTTATAGAAAAATTCCGATATAATTAATATTATAACATTAATATAAAAAAAAAGCTATATCACTAAAAAACAATTAAATACTTATACTCTCAAACTTCTTACGTATACTTGTCTACATAAGAAGTTTGAGAACATTTGAATGAAATAAAATCGTAAATATATATAAAAGTGTGATAAATCTTTATTTACCACCAGATTCTCTTGGGGTTCTATCCTATGATTACTGTCTAATTACTTGAGTCCCAATTCCTTGTAAGTGAAACTCAATCTTTTCTGGTGATAATATTAAGTCTATTGAACACGTTAGACAGAAAATATAAATTATACACTTCAGAGATTAACTAGTTATTCAGAGAGCTGTTCCCCCTAGAGACGACCTCTTATAAGGTTCGTCCCCCGCCACTCATCTACTCACTTTCATGACACACACACACACATACATTTACAAAGTGACAGTTCTCACAAAAATAATCAATTTAGATCCAGGAAAGCAAAATTCATAAAAAAATTAATGTACATGTATCGAAAAATACAAAATCTTATTAATTAGTAAAACTAACACATTGCGAAAATGAAAAGCAATTTCTTAAACATACTCCAGATGAATCCAATACTGACATATATGTATGTACATATGATTAATATTATATACATAATTCGTTCACGATTGACAGAATAGTTCCACGATATATTTCATTAAAATTATCACTTATATCTGCGATTTTAAAGAACCTTTATAATTTTATGATGTAAAACATATTTTATACATATATATATATATATATATATATATATATATGTATATATATATATATATATATATATGTACATACGTAAGTCCTACTAGTAAACACTATTGCCAAGCTCTCAATTTTATCTGTTCCAACAATACCTCCCTCTGTGCATGGTCAATGTCACTGGACATTATCATTTTACTAATGTCAAATTCAGCAGCAGAATTCCTTTTTAAATTTAACTGCGAGTTGGGTAAATACTTAATGATAACCGTCTCTAATGTAATGTCTCTTTGACACCGTATTGATAGTTTTTATAGGTCACCATTCTTTTTCAATTTGATTGCCCAAGAAAATATTGAAGGTATATGGCTTGAAGTTCCTCAAGGGTTGATATTATGGGCAATTCATGGTATAACGTAAATCACCAACACCGAAATAGTGGCGTAGAGAAAAAATTTTTTTTACTGAAGATGTATGTACGAGTATTACATATATATTTTAGATATATTCGACCTTATTATGAATGTCAACAAGTTGAAACTAATGGTATTCAAGAAGAAGAAGAAGAAGAAGGAGGAAAGCAAGACAACGTGCAAAATACTTGTAAGTAATGAATGTTTGGAACAAATAGATGAGTTTGTGTATTTGAGAAGTATGTTTGATGGAAACGGAAAGAGAGAGAAAGATATCGAAAGGAGGGTGACTGAAAGAAATAGAGTGAACGGAATGAAAGAAATTATATCTAACGGGAACTTGCCAACCGAGGCAAGACTAGCGGTTCACAATGGAGTCTAGGTACCGACACTGATGTATGGAAGTGAGGCCTAGAGCTGGCAGAAGAGCAACGAAACTAGACTAAATGCAGTGAAAACGCGATCAATTAGGCGTATATGTGGCAGATCCATTTATGATAGAGTAAAGAATGAAGAAATATGGAAAGAATGGACAGCTGATCTTAGTAAGATTAAGAAAGGATCACTTAGGTGGTTTGGTCATATGGAATGGATGAACGAAGAGAGAATGGTAAGAAAGATATATGACGCAAGTATTGATGGCACCAGAAGTAGAGGACGTCGACGGAAGACTTGGCGCGACCAGATAAACCAGATACTGGAAGATGATCCTGTTAGAAACCTCAATAATCATCGAGCTTGTATGAGAAGATGCATGAGTGTGGATGAGACGAGAATTGTGTGTCAGGACAAAAGAGTGTGGCGTTCTATCCTCTCTGCCTACCCCTGCGGGAAAACGGCATGATGGTTAGTAACTAGTTGATGTAGTTGATTATTTAAATTTGTATTATGTATATATATTATAAGTAAACATTAATAGTATAGAGAAGTAATTAAGGTTTGAAATAAATACTCGTAAGTTAATAAATTCTTTCACTTCACACAAATGGGAAAAATAAACAAAATATTTCCTTTATTTAGTCATTTTAATGTTGGTGGAAAAGTTTTTTTTTTAAATGGAAGTAATACATTATCTCTTTGTGGTACTTCCTATAGGAGCTATGTCTGCCTAAGCCTCCATTAATACGTTAGCTACCCCTGGAAATAATGTACGATTTGTTCTAAAATGATACGGTACAAAAATATAAAAAAGGTTTAAATTATATTACGTAATTTAAATTTTTTTTAAATTTATGAATACATTTGCTATGGCGAACTTAATTAAGAGAAGAAGAACGTTTACATTATTTCAAATAATAATACGTCAATTGAGAATACAATATTATGAAAAGAATATTTAAATCAGATAAACAGTAAATAATTCTCATGAAAAAAGAAAAACTCAAAAACTAAAATGTTTAATTTTAATGAAAAACATAAAGTGCAAGATCTATGTGTTCATATGGATTCTAACCTTTTAACTTGATGGAACTTTACAAATGTGAATCCAAAGGTATATAAATTCATCAGTGCATAAAATGTTTAAAAAAATATACCATAATTAAAATTATATAGATTATTTTATTATTATTGTCATTGTCAGCCTATGTCTCTCTGGATATAGTCGTCTTCCAAGAAAAGCCAATCATTTTTCTCGTCAGATCTTTCAATCCATCTATTGCACAATACTTTTATAATGTCGTCACTTCAATAAATACATTACACGATATCCTAGTGAATGCTTGGAGAAACTTGGATGCATACCAAAGCGCACAAAAGCTTATTCTCTTTCACCCTTTTACCCTTTGAACCTATATTTGAGTATTTGCAAATACAAGCTCTGCTACGGGTCCCTATGTTGTGTATTTCTCATCTATGTAAAGTTAGCCTCCATTCTAACGCATTTGAGGTTGACCCTGTAGCTATTGTTCAGCCATGGACACTGCAAAATTCTCCTATTTCGCCTCTCATATAAAAATTTCATTATTCGGCCAGCATTACTTCGCTTCAGGTTGGCGACCGTCCGAACAATGTCAACAACTATTGAGTATTCGCTCTTGGGTTTATATTTTCTCAGTGAGATATCTAACATTATTTGTTCCTTAGATCTCTGTGTAACTGTCAGTAATATAATATGTTAAGTAATAATCCATGTCTCTATCGCTCCATAGCATAAGCACAGAAATAATGTACTGCTCATTCACGCGTATCTTAAGATTTTAAGAAATGTCATCTTGGTATATATTTTCTTGTTTAAAATGCTCCTTTATTGAGATAATAAAAAATTAAAGTCAACAATCAATGTGATTTTGGAACTGCCGCTCGAGAAACATCTATAGATTATGACGTAACAAAAGTAAGGTCACGAATTTATTTTGAATATATGCCACATTTCATTATTTACTATGGTAATACCATAATACGCTTTGACCAATAATGGCCCAGCGTGTTTTAAGATGACGGATTTTTTTTGACATTTCCGCAAGGGACCAGGTCAGACGCGCGGGGGATGCGGCTAACTTCGCGCTTACTGTTATAAATTAATCTTAAATCCTGGTCATCTAACTAATAATATAAAGAGTAATATAATATAATATATTAATAATATATATATAAAATATAGTGATGAGTAGTGACTCGGCCTGTCCGGGTGTAATTTATAAAAAAAGCGTGTAAAATGTTTTCGGATAGTGAATGGAGTCTTTACTGACCAGACCCTGCTGCATTGCGATGCTGGATTAGTGGAGAGGGAAAAAATGACAACCTGGTGGCGAATGAATAAGACTGATATGGAAGCTTTTGCTCATAAAATGGTTCTAAGTAAGCGGAGGGTAGCCATTCAATATAAGTACCGCCTTGCTGAGTGTGTTCAGCTTCGTTTCAATTTTTTTTCCTTACATATATTTTTCTAATTATCTCTATAAATGTTACGTAACATTTATAATTCAGTATTTAATGTTCTACCTATTGTATATTCAAATATATGCACGTATCCTTTAGAACAACCTGTATGATATTATACGAGTAGTTTAGAAGGTAAATATTAAAATTTTTAATACAAATTAAATGAAAAAATCTATCTATCAAGAAAATATTTAATTGCTACCGGGATCCCAATCTGGACTTCTTCCTATCCAGCAGGAACTTAATATTTTTTCTCGCAGTAGCTTTCCAGACGAGTTTATTAACCAACGCATCTCGTTATAGACCTTTTAATGCTTATACTCTTATCGTAACTGTGTTTTAAGTATCAATAAACATCGGTCTACTGTAAGTAGTATTTTCTTGTTCCACCTGTTCTGGCCATACACACACGCACACACCCGCACGTACACTCCGCGTTATAATTCAAACGAATATGGGAGTGAATGGGTGAATCATAACGGGGTATATATTTACTCCCGCTAAAGCATATCCCTCTGATTCATCAACTTTATGATATAATACATCATGTGTAATTGTACAGCAGGGAATAGATTTAAAAACGGTCACAGATGTGGTTTAGTCATATAATATAGACCGAATATGTGAAGACAACAGTAAAAATATATATTAACGCGAGTACTGATGGTACCAGAAATAGAGGTGCCAGCGGAAGATTTGGCATTACCAGAAAAACCAGATTCTGGGAGATGGTTCTGTTAAAAGCTTCAACGATCGATGAATCTAGATGAGGCGCGAATTGTATATCTGAACAAAATAATGTAGCAATGCAATGTATTTAATAAATAGTTTTTTAGATTAATTATTCATTAGCCCCATATTAGGATGTTTCATTTTAAATCAATTTAATATTCATCAACATTGTACTTTTCACTCCCTTAATATTCTGTCTAACTGTATATGTGTTCTTTCTCTCTGTTTCTCATATAATTTTGTATTCTGTCTAATTGTATATGTATTCTGTCTCTTTCTTTCACATGTAATTTTGTATTATATCTCCCTCTTTATGTATATATAAATGCACTTTTTTTATATTTATTGTTAGTTTTAAATACGTTCTGACGAAACTTGAGCTAAGCAAAACCGGTTGGCGTATAATACAATTCGTGGTTTTATACAAAATGATCATGTTTTATTTAATCTAAAGGGCTATTTGTTAGGATCAAAAGATGATTAATTATATTTGGTTTACTAATAAGCGATTTTTAAATTTCCAAATCATTTCATTTAAGACCTGTACTGTTTACGTAAAATTTCAATTCAGTTTTCTTTATCAAAAGCGTGGTACCTACGTCAGATGAGTTACGTGTTTTGGCATGAAGTAAACATTATTCTTTGCTCTGTCGGTCACACTAGTATTTTTGCTGTATTATAGCAGATAGTGCTTTTCCATTCTGATATAAAAAAGTTCCTCGTACACTGAAATAATGTGATTTTAATTTATCTCGTTTAATTTCCTTTTAATCAATATTAAAGTATAATAACTATAAACTTACACAAATATATGATATACTGTTCAGATATACTGCGATTAATCATATTTATTTAGGTGAGACTAATTATCTTTAACCCTTACCATACCATGATATAAAATACTCGAACGTAGCCATGCTGTCAACTCGTGTTACCGTAAATAACTGTTAGAAAAATATGTTTTTATTAGCTTAAATGACACGAATTTACTCAAAATATTAAGCATACAATTTTGAAAAAATGATTGATGACATAATTTAGAGCATTAATTAAGTCGTATACAATGTATCCTTCCTTCTTATCTGTCTTCATTTAATTAGTGAGAAAGAGACAATTGTATTTGTATGTTTGTTGTTCTTTTCACTGATGTGAAAAAAATGTGTGATCTTTTTCTTTCATATCATAAATTGTATTTTTACCAACGTATTAATTTTACAACGGATTGAATGGAAAAAAATCACTTTTTTGTACGATTCCCTTTTTATAATTGGTTTTTTACTAGTCCTAATTTTCCTAAGCGCTAATATTTTCTTTAGGATTATCTAAAATATGAATTTTATGTTGTATGTATTTACAGAAATATTACAGGTTTAATTATGATGGTAGAGCTGTGTTACTGCATGGTTAGGGAAGGGTTAAAAAAATCGTTTTGAACTGAACTTATACCAAAATTTCTGAATATATAGAATAAGACACTTATATATGTCGTTGTCAATACAGGACGTCGGCAATCACGACGTGAAAGTATTTTATGGAGTCAACCCACTTTAGGGCGGTGCATCAGTAACGTGAATTTAATGTGCAGGTATGAGGGCTGTTTCGGGACGGTGTTGCCAAGGGAGGAACACTAAATGTGATATATTTTGTTTTGTCAGAGTTAAATATGAGTAATGTGACGTTGAAACGATTTATTATAATTTTTAGAGCATTTTCAACCGTATTTTATTATATCTCATGCCAAAAAAGAATATATTTATAGTAAAAGGTAATGCAGAGTCCTCTACAAAGGTTATTTTAACATCAAAAAGGAGATGACGAAACTTACTAAACCTTAAACAATAAATTAATATAGGTTTAACACGACATGAAAAAAATCATATTATATAATTTATATAGAATCTGTGTGTAGGAATCGCTTATCTACATACAAAGCTCAGTTGATTATTTTATTTATAAATGAAACGTCAAAGAGTAATATTTTTTCATATCCAATCAAGTGACAAAAGTAACGAGATGATTGTAGAATTCTTTTATTAGAACTATACGTGCGTACGAATTAAAAGAGAATAATTAAAAATATATAATAATTATAATAATGCTAATAAACCTCTGGATTAAAATAAGAGATTTAAATGAATTAGATATTTTTGGGCCATACAACAATATTACACATAAATATATTTTTTGACTAAAAAAATTCTAGGTATGATGTATAAAAAACAATACATTTCTAAAAGGTTACATTACTCGGATTAATTAAAGTCCCATTAGATGTTTATTTTATTAAATACGTAAAAAATTACGGTCGTGCGCCAAGTGCGCGCATTTTAACTGAAAGTTCTCATTTTGTATTTATTTTTCCCTTTTACTTGGGTTATAATATTTTTGTTTTATTTTTATGAAAAATAACAACTTTTTATTGATCAAAATCGAATTACTAGAATTCTAAATATATCGGTGATGATAACACGTCACGTGTTCCAGTCAATACTACCCGAGAACAATTCATGTTATAAATTAATACAGAGGTTAGAATAGAGCCAGTGGTGGATACAGATGATATAATTTTCATGGCACATTTTTGTTTCTATTGATGCGTTTTAATTTGAGAATTTTATATAGGTAACGTCAAAGACAAATATGTACTGTGACAACTGGAATTTGCAAAGTTTGAAATAATTTTAAATTAGTTTGTAAGTAGCTAAAAAAAGATAATTAGATTTTAAGTTAGATTTGAACATGGTAGCAAGGAACATTGGGAATTATTTGACTTAATTGAATCTTTTACTTCTACATATCTTTAGTCTGTATCAAAAATTTACTTTGTTCAATTTACTTATTATCTCTACTTGTCTCCTTTTGATTTTTCTTTTACAATTTAATTTAATTTGTTTCCAACTTATATTCTAACTTATGGAACCTTATGGCTACCTACCTCAGAACATGTACTTTATATGTACCTAGCAAGGTAAGAAGCGGCCAACAGGCTCGCATGTAAATTAAATGAATTATAATATTTGTATTAAACATTTTTATATTGATGCAAGCTATAAAAATAATGTTGTTATATAAATAAACGCCGATTTATCGGCACTGAAAATTAATCTTAGTCTTTATTCATCTGAATGCTAATTATCCATATATTTTATATGATGTTTGAGGATTTCTTTTAACTCCCTACATAATTTAAAAAAAAATACGTATTTCCACAACACATCATACACTTATACGTAACGTGAAATGTACGTCCAAAATATAATAATAAATAATAAAAAGTAAAAATAATGTAGATGGCTTTAAAATAATGGAACGACAGGTGTATTAATTTGAAAAATGTAACATATAGGTTCGAAAATTTGTCAAGAAAAATACTGGCATTATAGCACAAAGGTAGTGCACTTCCCCGGATTGGAAATAGAGATCCAGGTTCGAATTCCGGTGACGCAAAAACAATATTTTTCGACAAAATTGATTTTATATGTATATATTTATAATTAATACATTAATTTAGTATTTAATAATAATGTATTTGTGGTTTGAATGATTGTTATGTCAACGTCATCATTATAGTCAAGCAGTGTCAATTCACTGCTCGATAGAGGCCTCGCCTTAATTCATCACTCTCTTCGGTCTTCTGCTGATTTTTGCAGAGTCATTCCGACTGCTCCGATAATGATGTATTGAGAATTCTCTAGGTTATTTTTATATCTCAATGAAGAAAATTTATAGAAGGATTGACAGCAATTGAATTGTTATATCTATAATAAACTATTTGTTGTTGAAGTATAAAGATTTTAAATTATAAACAAAATAATAATAAAATTATTGGCTCATTCTAGAACGCGTAGACATTTTATGTAGATTAAATTGTGTTGAAATACGTATTGATTATTCTGCTATATTTACAACGCATCATTTATTCCCTGGCCCGCCCGCTAGTGTTCAACTTTAGTCAAAGATCAATACAATAGTTTTTACCATAAACAGACCGCGTCCACTAAAGGCGAGTTCAGAATAAATTGTCATCACTAATGGTGAGTTCAGAATAAATTGGCATCACTAATGGTACGTTATTTACTGTGTAATGTATGTGTATTTATAAATACTGGTTAGATGCGAAGTTGAAATTTGAAGGAGATTCTGCATTGTAAGAAACGCCACATATATAATAATAGTAATAATAATAATAGTGAAAATTGAAATATGGAAACATAGTTGGCTTAAATTTAAATAAAAACATTGGTATATCATAGACAGAAAAAACTAATAATTACAGTAAACTATAGTATCTAACCCTTTCAAATCGCGCTGGAGTAACTCTTTGTTTTCTCAGTAATTCAACTTATTCCTTTTTGAAAAACGCAGGTGATAGAATTTGCTTTATATTGGAATCTAAAATATTTATGTGGTAAGTATAGAATATAGTATATACTATAATATGTGGAGTAAAGAATCAAAATCAAACATGTCCAGTTTTTATAGTTTTTGAATTACGAATATATAAATATAAAGCAAATTAATATCTACAAGACTAGCCTATCAAAATTGGACAAATATTACTGAATTTCGTATTAAAGCGCATTTAAAATTTACTTTTTACTTTAATCGCAGATATATCAAATAGATAATTAATTCAAATCCAGACAAATATGTTTTCAGCCAATTAGACAACAGTATTTGGTCCTGTGATTACTGGTCATGTTCAATATGATCCCTAATGTGACTGTTGCAGTACAATGGTATTTTGCATTTTACTAGAAAACAGGTAAAGTAGACATGTCCGCTTTTGATTCTGGATCTCACATATATAGTATAATTTTCGTGAAAACTTCACCTCAAGGCGTTCCACACAAACTGTACAGTCCTACACTAGTATTTAAAATGTGATTATGTGAAATGGTTTTCAATATTTAAAAAAAATATTGTGTCTAATGCATTGATTTCCACGCCTGACGTCACATATGCCGCAATTTTAATTCTACTCTTCAAGAAAATGGAGCCAATGTAGTTCTCACGAAAAAGAGATATTGGTGTACATAAAACGTTTTAACGTTCCATATACTATCCGCACTGCCTCATTCAAAATAGATTGTATCATTCTTACTAGATCACTAAATCACAGTCTGTATCGAGGTACCGGGGCAGTATTTTTCTCTTGTATCATTTGCAATGAATTAATTTCAAATACTAATTAAATGTTATTAAAGAGAACAATTTTATTCTGAAGTTGTAATTATTCAGAACGTAGATCTGTGATATTTTAAATACTAATTAAACTACGCTACCGGGATTGGATAATGCATCTTCCCGGGTTCGGAAAGAGATCCAGGTTTGAATCTCCGTGGCGCAATAATAATATTTTTTGATAGAATTGATTTTATATGTGTATCTTTATAATTAATACATTTAATTAGTATTTAAAATATCACAGACCTATGTTCTGAATAATTACAACTTCACAATAAGAATGTGTTCGCATTAATAATTAATTACAAAATATAAATACACGCTAATTAATAATATATACCGAACTATCTTACAAATTATCGTACAAAGTGAATAGGAAAAAAAAGTGAGAATTAATGTAAATATCGTTTAGGTAATAATATACTATAAAAACATTCATTATAACATTGCTCCCCCACCTTTTATCTATGACATCGGACTGTATTGGACTCGAACTGTAATGTCATTGCCTGTTGACGACTGGCAAGTATATTGACCATCTGTCATCTTATTTTCTTATCTATGCTGTCACCTTAATTTTTCTCTTATCTACGGCCATTTCGCGTCATACACATAGAAGCCGTGAATAATTGTCGGTTATGATAATATAATTTTTGGTTATGTTTGCGACCTAATAAATCATAACGAAAAATTTTAATGTGTTCTAGGTTGAGAGAGAAAATTCACCCGATTCATTCTTCACTTAAATGCACCTTATACTGATAAAATAGCATTCTTATGCTTATTATTATTTTTATTATTTGTGATTCTTAACATAATCATCTAGATATAATTTTTGTTTGATTTGACAGCAAACATTGATAAGTACAAAGGTGGAATAATTTTAATAATATCGGTATTTTATTTACGTGTGGTTTGTTTTGGGGAAAGCGCGATCAGAGTTTTCATAGAAACTATTTTTCAACTCAGAAAATATGATTTTGTAACATAGTTTTTTTTTTCTTCGTATTGGCAATGAATACAAAGTACACTACTTGATGCATTAATTTAATGAGGGATTCTCGCATTGAAATATAGATTATATTGAGACCCTGACCGCGCAGCAGCCACAATAGCTGCCCGCAGAGAATAGAAGCAAAAATAGGCGATAGTATAGTAAATAATAAATGAAGTAAATAAAAACCAATGAAATTATACTATTTTAGAAGTGGTAATTGTTATGTATTACATGTAAATACTCGCATTTGTAAATATTATAAATACATGGCTGAAATATTTATTTTTTATTTTATTTGGAAAAAAGATATTAATTAATGTAAAAAAAATCATAATAAAAGTGTAACAAAAATTTGACCAATTACTTGTTTTCTCTGATTTAATAGATTACTAGATAGAATGTAAGAAAATAATCTGAGTAAGACTTATTAAATTGATACAATATCATATTAATTTTTAGTAATACGAAATGTAATTTTACGCTGCATAGAAAATGATTAAAATAGTAAAAAATTCCTCTTTTATTTTAGGAATACAAAAAATCATAAAAATATGAAAAAGGAGAGAAAAGTAGAAAATAAAAAAAATATATGAAAAGAAGAGATAAAAATTAAAATGATGAAAATTTTCAAGAGAGAACAAAAGGGTGAAGGGGGAGAAAAATGGGATAAGGAATAAAATCCGTGTACTAAAAAAGAAAAATGCAGCCATTAAAATTAATATATTGTATTTTGATTTAATTAAGGTAGGTAACTAAAGTATTGAAGATGTTTAATTAAGTGTGAGTTGAAAAATAGGCAGACTTGTAGAAAAATTTGTTTTGTTTGGCATTGGTGTTTTAATGTGAAAGGTTGAATATGAGATTAGTTCTAGTTGACCTAGATGACACTCCAATGGATATGCGTCTGAGTAAATTAGAGCAGTCTACGTACTTTCGTAGTTATAGTTTGATGACTACAGAAGTTGATTTTATACGAAATTGAGTTTATGGAACATGTTGTAGAAGAAAAGAGGTATATAATATGTGACTTGAGTATAATTAACCCTTTTCTGATTTCGCTTTATATAAAAAATTAAAGCTAAGTATTAAAGATAACGAACGGATCGATCTGCCTTTACTCGAGACAATTTACAGTCAGTGCCCGCGGGCGTCAGCCTCAGCCAACGTCCTGGCTCGTGCTCCCCTTCCAGTATAGCAAGATTAAATCACTAACCATTTGGCGAAGGAAACATTTAAAAATAATGTAATTAGTGGTATTAATAATAGCTATAGGAAAATAATCAAATTTTTAGTAATCTTATATTAAATCTAGATTTAAAGGCCGGAACGATATTATAATCAGTTTATCGATTGTGTAAGCTGGAGAGTTTGAACTTTTGATAGAAAAATTTAAAAAAAACTAAAAATTGTGATGTAATAATATAAATAACTAGCAGAAAAGCAATTGGCTATCGTCGATTGCTTGCTGCTAAAACCTGCGGGTGGACGATAGTGGCCGCTGCGCGATTAGTGCTGTCCGCTGCATAGCCAGAGCTTATCCCGTATTATATTGCATTGTGCACCCTTATTATACTGCTTTAGATGAAATGTATATTCTACGAAAGCCCTGACCGCGTGGCGGTCACATTGAGCCTCGTATACATACTGGAATAGTACAAACGATGTTTTTACGTATCAACGATGAATTATAAGTATGTAGAAACGCTTCGAGTCATAACTACAACTTCTAAAAATTTGATAGATTTGGAGGTTGATTGGGTGGAATGGTGAACGTTACATTGTATAAAGTGATTACTTAAGCCAGCCGAAGACAGGTCGTAAGCTCTGTAATGCCTATACTTCCATACTTCCCATATAATTTAATAGCTTTGTCTCTATGAGACATCTATAACTGATCTTAATAAAGTAGATTGCTTTCAAATAATGGAATAACAGATGTATCAATTTGAAAGTGTAACATTTCTCCTTAATATTTTAAAATTTGTTGTTAACTTAAAATTTTGACGTGGTCAACGTACTTTCCCAGATCGGAAGGGTTCCTGGTTCGAGTGCGGGTGGCAACAACCAATTTTTTTTTCATAAATTGATTTTACCTGTATATCTTTTTTATTAATATTTTTAATTTGTAATACACTTTCAATCTTGTAGCTTCAATTTATGTAATTTTTAAAATACGTTTATAAAATATTTCATTACTTGAAAAGCTGTTTACGAATTCATGAGTGATAATTTATTAAAATAGCTATTGGCATTCAAATTTCCACAGAGTTTGTGAATTAAACATATTATTCAATTCACAATAAGTGAAAGAAAATATATGAGATAATATTATTAGATATGATGTAACAATAACGTATTTTTGTCGATATTCATCGATATATTAAACCGATTTAAAAAAATTGATGGTGTTAGAAACTTCATACCTAGGCATTAAAAATGTTTCTTTACAATCGGCAATTTATCATTTTTATCTATCTAAAAAGAATATTTTTGCTTATATAATATGTGTATATAACGATATTTATAAATAAAAAAATAAAACTTTGGTTAGACGTTTTAATATAATATTTAGTAACAACTAAAGTTTGTATTAAATGTAAGCTAAATGTAACTATACCACTAAATATTAAATACTTATTGAATTATTATTATATATTTTTAAAATTTTCTTCATACTTGAATGGATTTTTTAAAACTTATACATGAATTACTACTGTACCTACTCGCTTTTGTGTTGAATAAAATTGGGGTCATTTTCAGGATATTATATTTTATGCATTAATATAAAAAATTCATAATACTAAAAGGTATTTAATTTTTAAATAATAAAGTGATTTGATCGAAACAGGTTTTGAAACAACGTCTAATTTTTTGTTAATGCAGAATAAAGCAAAACCTAAATATTTATTGTCTTTGGAATCGCTAATTATCTCAAATTTAAGAATTAACTTTGTACCCGAGTCAATGTTATTTTGAGAAAAAATAGATTAATCAGGTACTATAAGGGTTGTGGAAAGCGAGACTAATAATCCGAACCAGACTGACGTATAATGTTTATTGGAAATATTTTTAAATCGGAGTAGTTAAATTCAATCAGTCCTGACGAAGTAGCAGATGTTGTATCGATATTGGTTGGTATAATAATAAACCCAAGTGGTTTTATATAAAGTTAATTTATACTGACTATTCAGCTAAAGATTGTCAGGTGTTACGCAAAATTCCTAAGAAGGTATCGTCCTAAAATCCTGAATTCATATATTACACTATTGAATAATTTCTGTGGTCTAGCGGAAAGATACTCGCTTAGTTACCAAAAAGGTGATTGATGACCACTGATTCGGAAAATCAGCAAAATAATTATATTTTTCATACCAAAATCGACTTCCTTTGATTGAAAAATTATAAAAATATTCAAATCTCAATCAAATTATATATATATATATATAATCAATTTTATCGAAACATATTGTTATTGTGCTACCAGCATTCGAACCTGGAACTCTTTCCAAACCGGGGAAGGTGCATTATCGAATTATACTACAACGACAGTACTTTTGACGAGAAATTTTCGAACCTATTTCACGAACACTTTTTCAAATTATTATTATACATCTATCGTTCCATTATATGAAAGTCATCTACTTCGTTTTCATGAAATCTCAAATATCTTTGAGTAAACCGATAGGAGGCGCCAGAATTAACAATTCATTTTTGTTAAATTTTGGACACATTGATACAACTTATATATTATTAAGGAGAACACATTCTTATTGTGAAAACAATGTAGATGGCTTTTAAATAATGGAACGATAGATGTATTAATTTGAAAAGTGTAACGTATACGTTCGAAAATTTGTCGGCAATCCACTGTGTTGGTATAGCATAATCAGATAATGCACGTGACCCGGATTAGAAGAGATCCAGGTTCGAATCCCGGGAGCAATAGCAATATTTTTCGACAAAATTGATTTTATCTGTATTTATTTCAAATTAATACATTTAATTAGTATGTAAAATTTTTAATGTTTTGTTCATCATATTTCAAGTGGACCTAACCTAACCTAACTTAAATTTTGAATTTAAAATATGCTATGTGTGAAAAATCTATTATATCATGAATCTCCATTTATCTAAAAAGATTACATTTTTATTATCGAAATATTCGATTAATATACATATAAAATCTTATTTACAATCTATTTCTGACAGAATTTTACAAAAAAAAAAGATTAAATCCAGAATTTCTAAAAGATCTCTAACGTATTTATGAAACATTTGTGGAACTTGTAAAGATACAACAGGTATCAAAGTTGATACATACTGCGTTTCATAAAAAAATAATCTAAAAAAGAAAGTTTATTACTCTTAGGTAAGTTATTAAATTAAATTACTATCAATAAACTCACATAAAACGCTGTCAATAAACCGTTATGTTACATTATTTATAACAATTCTGTTAGTATTTTTAAATCCTCAATATATCTATTCCATGATTTTTTTTTCAAACCAATCAATACCATCTTTGACATTAAATATTCCTTGTACCATACAGTTTGAACATTTTCAACACAAATGTGTATAAAATATCACCCACCCCTAAAACATTGCGAAGTGAGTCTGTTAAAAAATATAGAACAAATATAAAACATTGTTTCGTAAGAGTCTCTCATGACAATTTGTGACCTGTGCCTCAGGTGGTACATAAAATGTGTCGGAGATTTAAACGCATTGAAATAAAATGTTTTTAGTATATCAGAAATGGCGAACCTATGAAGCAAGAGCAAAATAAAAAACTTGTTTGAAAAATGTATTTAACTTGACCAAAATTTTTAATACAAATTAAATGAATCAACTAGAAAGGTGCACAGAAAAAATATATCTATCGAAAAAGTATTTATCAGCTACCGGGATGAACCTCTTCATAACTCCATTATTACTATAGCAATTGAATACATTTTCAATAAATTTTGAACTTATTTTCTGTAATATTTCCATTTAATACATCAAATATTCAATTTTTAAAATCAATCAACTTTATATTACGGTAAATCTCAAATACCTCTGAGTAAAAGCCGATAGGAAACTCCACAATTAAATTAATTAATCAATTTTATTAAATTTGGAAACTTTAATACAACTTATATATATATATATTAAAGAGAACAAATTTTTATTGTGTAGTTGCACTTTCAGAACATAATTCTGTTGTATTTTAATACAAATTAAATTCATCAATTAGAAACATGTACAGTAAAAAATATTTAGTTGATCCCGGTAGCAATACGATTTTTTCTGTATATATTTCTAGTTGATTAATTTAATTTGTTTTAAAATATTACAGGACCATGTTCTGAAAATGCAACATCACAACAAAAATGTGTTCTCCTTAATTAACAAGAATTTCAATATGACGTTGTTCACGTCATAGACTCAGTGTCGTGTTTACCTTTATTACCCGCTACTGCATGAATATGATATGGAAATGTATTATTAGCGATTAAAAAATTACAGTTATTTTGCTGTTATTATGTAATTGTTGTGAGTTTTTTTATGAGCCTCCCGGGTCTCTTATATGTTATTCCATAAAAAAATTTCGACTTTCATAGGAAAAAGATACGCCATCGCTATACTACATGTATATACGTTATTTCATCAGAGAAACAGTAGTTTGTGTATTTTAAAATATCGTTTTAGTTTATGAACTCTCTAGCGATACTGTGCACGTAATAAATCAAGAATGAGAATTTTTCAATTTACCTTAAGAAAATATTTATCTTCTGCATCATTTATCACAGTTCTTATTATGTAGTTGAAATTGGAATGTCCCTACCGTTTGTAGTCTTGGCTGATCTCGAGAGCGAGGGTGCATTTCCTCGGTTTGCGCTAGCTCGCTGAACGTCTCTCGGTCACCACATTAATCACGCAAATGTCAAGAAACTCGGGAATGTTTCACGGGATATAAAATAAAACATGAAGATTTATTTTTAAGGATAACACATTCTTATTGTGAAGTTTCAATATTGTCTGTGATATTTTTAATAAAGATTAAATGAATTAAATAGAAAAATATACATATAAGATCAATTTATCGAAAAAACATTGTTGTTGCTATCGGGATTCAAACATGGATCTCTTCATATGCGGAGAAATACCTTAACCGATTATGCTATACCAACACAGTGAGTTGACGACAAATTTTCGAACTTATATGTTACATTTTTCAAATTAATACATACGTCGTTCTTTCATCGTATAAATTTATGTTAAGTAAATATTAAACTTATTTTTTAAATATATATATATATTTTTATAAACATTAGAATAACGCGACACATATGTTTTTGGTAAGTTAATTTTATATCCTGAAGAAAATGGTATTTTTATAAACGAATTGATGTTTAAAAAATATTTTTATGAACAGAGTTAAATAATCTATAAAATAATTAATATAATAAGCCACAAAGTTTTGTTGATTGTTTGATTTACGAAAAAAATTTGCAAATATTAAATTTTTTTCGTAAATCAGAAAATATATTAAACAAAATAAAGAATGTTAAATTTATCTATGCCTCCAGTGAAACGTATAAAGTAAAGATAAATTCTTATTTTTATTGTACGTTATTAAATAAGGACAAACATTATTTTAGTTGGATACGATAAAATATTAAACTCACTTGTCTAAGTAAATAGTGAAAACATAAAATAAATGATACAGATAATCTTTGCGAATTATTTGTTATAAAAGCTGTAATTCAGTGTCGATAAGCGGAAACGGAAAAGTTCTTCTTATCGTGCAAGAGATAAAAAAATATAGATCGTTTCTCTTTGATAGCTGAAACATTAGCTCGGATATTATCCTTTTTAGTAGGTCTTAGGTAAGACGATTTCATTTTATTACCTTTTAATAAATCTATTGTGACAGGGATTAAAATTATATATATTATAACATTACGTTATAGTACTTACCCGCTGATAGTGCCCTCTAGGTTTAACATGTCATGTCAAGGGCAATACTGCTAGCGCGAAAGGATCTTTATCTGAGCATTTTCCAATGACTGACAAGAAAGGCGCTGTCTGAATTTCATGGAACGCATTTATTACAAACATATGACTCAATAGTTAAAAGGAAGGGATGTAAATTCTTTCCTGAGAATTTACATCCCTGAGGAGAGTCCAGGAGGATTGTCCATGGATAGGTTAGGCCACAATCATGATTCTGATCTATCCGCTCGAATCTTCTTCATATGGATGAAGAAACCCTTACGTAAATACCTCGCCGTGAACAACGTTAACTTATAAGTAACCCGAATGTGATATTCAGAGCAAACTTGTCCAGTGAAATTCAAACTGTTGACCTGTTAAAATGAACTTTTATTACATTAGGATTGCTTCTCGACGCTGGTCAATTTTTCTAACTACTGGTGGTCTTGTTAAATAGGAGCGACAGTTGATTTATTTAACTGTGGTTAAACCTGATGAATAAATTCCATTTAATGCTTCTAAATGGGGCTACGTTATGTATTAGGATGTAATTTAACAGAGTGATTTTTTATAAATAATTGCACAACGTTTTTTTTCTCTTTGCTCATTTGTTTTAATTGTATAAGTTTTTCTAAATTAT
Source organism: Eubasilissa regina (assembly GCA_022840565.1). Lineage (NCBI taxonomy): Eukaryota > Metazoa > Arthropoda > Insecta > Trichoptera > Phryganeidae > Eubasilissa > Eubasilissa regina. The sequence goes on from JAINEB010000003.1 coordinate 6,610,850, forward strand.
GATGTTGTAAAATTTCTCTATGATTTTATTCATTTTTCCTTGAGAATGACTGTTGAAAGCAGGTAGGAGATATAATAGCCAATTCTGTTCATAGTACTCAACAATTTCATGTTCCACCCTGGATGAAACCGGTGGATGCACTGACACTCTGTAGCGTACGTCACAATATATATGTACTTATATGTTTAATTTAAGTTTTCCTAGAGCACTAGTGTATAAATCTAGTGTCTCTTCTAGATTAGATCACGTATTTTGTAGATGTAGTTGAAAGTTACATAGTTGATTAATGATAGATTAAATTAAAATAACTCAATTAACTCAATTGTGGGTGATTTACATTTATACATATCATATTCTATTACAAAACCTTGACAACGGCGCACGTTACCATGCTAAAACATATATATGATGTTCTAAGTTAAGGTTGATTTAGAATCATTCCGTATATATGAAGAAGCAATATAAATTTTCAAACATAAAAATAATATGAACCGTAGAAATGACTATAAGAATCTCACACACCTGGACAAATATCTTAGATCCATCAACCGTCCACAAAAATACATCCATCCAAAAAATTATCCATACTAATAAACCAACAAAATTTCCCTGTAATAATCAAAGAACCACTTAGCAAGGTATTTACAAAAAAACTAAATTATATATATATATTACCTTTCCTTATTATTAGATACAGTTACTCGCTTAAGTACCTACTGAGATTTTAGCCCACATTCATTTTTGGTCTTGCTTCAAACGGTCAAGTTTATTTGTCAGTTTAGGGCAGGATTCAGTATAAAAGATCCTTGAGAATGAGTAATGATATTTACTCGAAACGTCAGGAGTATAAAAGTCCTTTTCAAAACTATTTGACGAGGGTTCCTCTACAAAATTATTCGGTATAAAAAAATATATATATTAACCTTACTTTCTGAGGTATTAAAATAAAAATATATGAAGATATTTAGAAAACCGCTCAGTGAAGAATATGTTTGTCATTGGTAAGGAGTATAAATGGCAATAGGCGGGCTATATTAAAACGCAGAGATAACCAATAGTGACAAAAATATCTCGTGTGATATCTAGGTGACAAAAACTGATCTAGAGGATGTCCAACGTTTCGTTGGATGGAATACATAATTGGAGCAGTGGGTGTACGTCCGTCCTGACAAAGATGTAGTAGTATCGAAACCGATCGACTTTAAACTTTTAAGTGGTTTATTCAAAATATATATTTTTTTAAAATTACCACTGACCACAATGTTAACACAATAAACACCAAAAATATTTCAATAATTTCTTAATTCTCTCAGAATATTTTATACAATAACAAATTCATTTTAAACATTTATGAAGAAAATTTAATTAAATATTTTTGTTTCATCCTTTGAAAAAGAATTCCATTAGTGAGAAATTGTAGGGGGAAATAATGCCGCTCACTGGCGAGGGCAGAAGTGAAATTGTTTATTTGTTTTATAAAAGCAAAAATGGACGGCAGGGCGCGCTCGGCGAGCTTTGCTGCGTCACACACGAAGCAATATTCCGTGTGATTCTCAGCTCTGCACTCGCAAACGGATACTGGAATATACTTTGGCCTTTCAACGGTTCTGTATCACCATGGCAGCATAATTATTAGATTTAGCAACCTCAGTTTTCAGAACACAAAAAAAATATTTGACTATTCACGATTGTATTTTGTTGACAATAGATTCTCTACGTTATTCTAGACGTTAATCTGTTCCCTCTTCGGGCTCGCCTTCACCTCGTTTTTAGGACGCTGAGCTCCAGCTGTCTTTCCGTAGTTTAGAGCATCTTCCAACAGGACGGTTACCAGGAGGAGACCTTGAGCATGTGAATTAACCTCGAAATCTCCATTCTTTCCACACGCGCATGCCATCTTCGTTGTCTTCCCCACCTAACGGTGTCTTTTGTTTAACACAATTAAACAATTAATGCAGGAATTCTTTATTCTGTTTCTTAACACTTAAATAAAATTGAATACATCGAGCGGTCTAAGCTAGAATGCTGAAAATGACTGCATAGAAGGTGAATTGAAATATTTTAGTACGTTATAAAGAAGAATACTTGGTTTAAAACCACTATTTATTGATACATCAACATGTTTCGATACCTATTGAAATATGTTGATACAAGCATAGGTAAAAACAAAACTAAAGAGGCATAAGTGGTAGGTAACTAATTAAGAACTACTGTGAAAACATATTTAAAAGGTAACTATGTCCAAAAATGATTTGGTTTTTTTATAAAATTTCAAATTTATCCAACTGTAAACCCCTAGTATATATATATGTAAAATTTCAAAACCCGTGTTAATATCAAAATAATAGTTTGTTTCCAAAAGATAATTGGCGAAATCAGAATATTTGTTGATGTATTAATAAATAGTAGTTTTAAACTGTTATGTAATAATTAATTATATAATATATTGAAAATATTGAAGAAGTTTTCAATATTTTAGATAATACATTCTATCGCACCTCTGTAAAATTTTATAATGTTACCTAACTATATATGGGCACAGTCAGTCACCAGAGAAAATTTGGGTTATCTACCGTGTTAGAAAAACCTTTACTTTTAGTTTACGTGTTCAACTACCTATTTTTGCTTGAAAAATTCTACTGTAACAAAACAGTAAAGTTTGGTGGCTAGTTAAAATTCCACGCAAATCGTTTTTCATAATTCTAAAAAAATACACCATTGAATGTTGGTGAATCTTTTCTATTAAATAATTAATAATTACTATAAAATAATCTTTTCGACAGGAGATTCAAATACGATATAACGTAAATATAAAAAACCTATCCTTAACTATTAATCTATAAAATAAATAACCTTTAACCCAAAATAATATAAATTGTTGGCAAATGGGAGTTTATGTTCTTTTCAATTTAATAATTTTGTCATATAGTAACCAATTGTTGAGAATATGTGCAAATTTTAATAAAATATGTCAAAAAGATATTGAATTTTCACATTCGGTGAGATATTTCTTAAAATGTTTGTTATTCACGTCAGTCTGTTTTGTTTGTAAAACTATCATTTTCTTCATGACAAAGACTAGGTTCAAAACTAATTGTATTGTATTGGTTGACATATAATACATGCTTGCTAGTTATGAATGCGCTGCAAATTATCAAGTGTCATATTTTTCGATATCATCGACCTTGAAAGCCATGTATTTTGTACTGTAAAGGCCCATGTGATCTCTCAATAAGACTTTGATCTCTGAATGTCAGTAAAGGTGCGTATACTACGGATTTGAATGGCGCATCCAGAATGTGTCATCATAATATCCGAGAGAAATATCATCCGTAGACACGAACCGTAATATATATTTTTTTTATAATACTAATTAAATGTATTAATTAGAAAGATATACATACCGAAAAATATATTGTTGTTGCTACCGGGATTCGAACCTTCCACATGCACCTTCCTCGGTTTGGAAAGAGTTCCATACATGTGTATCTTTTTAATTAATACATTTAAATAGTAGTTAAAATATCACAGACCTATATTCTGAATAATTACAACTTCACAATAAGAATATATTCTCCTTAATAATATAATTTTCATTCATAATATTTAATTTTTTCAATGGTTTAGACCTAAATATTATTTTTTTCTGTTCTGCCTTTAAATTGTCTTTATGGGAAAGCTTATAAGAGAAGTCTCTTGATAATATGGTTCATTAAAATAAAATAAAATAAATTCTATTAAGTAATGTAATTTGACCAAATTATTATATATTGTAGTATTATTGTGTGAACGTAGAAACTAATGACAGATAATTTAAGTGAAAACTTATATAAATTTATATAAAATTTGTTTAAACACAATATAAAATTTTTAAAACAACTTCACCCAAATCGTACACGTAACATCAATTATCATAACACACCTATGCTCTGGAACATTTATTTCGATTGTTTATTTTTTTCTCTTTATATTTTTAGTACTGAAGTATTAATTGAGTTTTAAGCAAATACACTTTTGCTAACTTTACCATAAGCCGATACTCGCGTGCCTATCGCCCATCTATCAATTTAAAATTCACACGCCTGTGGAAATGTTTACCTCTGGTTAAATTATGGAAATTGAAAATCTCCCATTTGTAATTTACACTTTTAATAATATATACCATATGTCCGCATATTTCGTTAAAAAAAAATTTATATCAAGCACTTTGCCACTTGACATGGATATGAAAATATATTTCTCTCTGGATGTACCTTTTTTTAATCAACTACGCTTTTCATACCAAACCCAGGTAGATTTCAATTTGACATGTGTTCAATAATAATTTAATTCGATACCTACCAGCAATTCTGTGTAAATTTGAAAATACGTTTTATTTTCCTGTCTATATTTTTCTGAGAATTTACTCATTATCCGCATGTACCTAAAACGGATGCACCATGTACGAATGTTATATATATTATGTTTACCGCACCAACGGCCAATGAGAACACTTGAATTATTTAACATGGACAAAGTGCAGGTTTCTACGCAATTTTTTAAATATATTTAAAAAAATTCTTTCAAAAATATCATTTACATAACTGAAATAATTTTTTCGATATCTTGAAATATGGCCGAGTTACAGATGTTCCAAGATGCGTGTTTTAAAAACGATCGGTTTATACAGTTTTATCGTGTGACGTCACATCTTCCGAGTCGAAAAGTCGATACTCTACACTCTAGTATTAATATTGTTAGTACTGGCCAGTACGTACGAGAGATGGGGCGTCACGATGGATATTGACAATCCGAACGTTTTTCAACTACCCCAGTAAAAACAAAAACCATGATAATTTAGATTTTTTTCTTATTTTTTTTAACATACTATAAAAGCTAATTTCTGATATGCTCTACTACCTCATTCCAAGTGGGTCATTTAATTTAATTATTTTTTTTGTATATGTTAAACGTTTTAAAATATTTTTACCACATCCGCTCGGTTCCACATGGGAGTAAATAACACGTGAACAATACATGGGTTGTAAATTTGCCTATATAAGGCACATTAGATTTTTTTAAAGTTAGTTTTTTGCAATAAATCTGCCGTGTAATAATAATGATTATATAATGTATATTATATACAAACTCATATACATATTATTATATTCATATTTTTTATTTATTATCTTAGTTTTATTAACCAAAATTGAGTTTAAAAAACATCTACCGGTTTCGGAAAACACTTTTCCTTCTTCAGGATGTTATAACTAACTAAAAATATAGTATTGTTTCCTCACCAGAATCTATTTTTAAAATTCTTTAAAAAACAATTATTTAAAAAAATAAATTTAGTACCTAACTCAAATTACTGCTCAATACAAATTTAGTCGAATAAAACTAAGATAATAAATAAAAAATATGAATCTTAACCACCAAGTTAATATTCCTAATTTTAAAAGTATTATTATATTCAGTTCTTCATTATTGATGCTTAGGTAATATTTTATAATAAAATCCATTTATATCTAGATAAATTTTAGTAAAAGTCAGAGGAAAAATTAAACTAAATGTTAGGAGTGAATATGAATGATGACATTATTCGCGTACTATCCGTAATACTTAAAGTAAATACTTAAAATAAGCTTTATTTTTTAGACCGGTATCAATTTGTCGGTAGGCAGGCGATTCATTCATTATTCTTATTGTACTTTTATATCAGTTTATCAGTTCTGAAAGTTTTGTGAATAACTTTACTTTACATTAACACCGACATCCTTTCGATAGGTAAAATGTTGACTGATAACATTCCTGATGTATAATATCGAGAATATAATGTACAATAATAAAATTCCTGTTGGCAATATTAAGATTATTTTCCGGCAGCAATATAAATCTTATTATTAGATGAAGACTTTATTCTATCTTGTTTATGACTTCCGTTTATTATATAAGGTAGTAGTCTTTAAAAATTAATTAAAATTATATTCTTTTGGAGTCACTCCATCATGCAGACTCCTCAAACTGCAAGAGAAGTCGAAAAGTTATCGTTTGTTAATGTTACCTGTTGAATGCATTCGTTTGTTCACGACTTCTGTTTTTATCTTGGATCATATATATACAGTAAGTAGAAAAGAAGTTTGAAAATTCCCTACGTTTTCCAATTAAAACGCTTGATTGACTAATATTGTTATGCCGTTATTTGACCTAAGTGCTTACTCACCAGGTCGCCTGAAAAGTTTTGATTGAAAGGTTTATTTATTTATTGAGAAAGATCAACGGGACGTAATTGAAGTTGAATAAATAATATTACTATTCAAGTGCAAGCGATACGTATAATAAAATAATTCTCACCGTTTGTACGCCGGTCATACTTTTAATATCGCAAGATTATTTAGAATAGAGTAATAATACAATCGTGCGGATCTTTGTTAACTGGCTATGGAAAAATGTTTCTTATCGGATGTTCCATTCTTTAAATAAACCGATTTTTTTTGTAGCAAATCCAGGTAAGTTCCTACTTTTCATTAGTGATGAGAAAAAATCTTACTATTGACTGTGATTGTGATTGGTACTCGATAATATCAGTGATTGAAAACTGTGACTATGATCACAGTTTCATTACTAATGCGCACGCGCCGCACGATATCACAATACACGAAAAAATAAATAAACGTATTTCAGCATAAATAATAAATATATATCTAATTTAACATAATCATAAAGAGAATGAAAACGCTTTAAAAATGTGAGTGTATTTTTCGAGTCAAATTCTCTGCGTTTCGAATCAAATCTACTAGATGGTTTTGGCAGAATCTACTAGATGGCGCTGATCATAAATTACAAAGTCATTCCTTCGTGGATATTTTCGTCTCAAATGCGCAAGCATCGAATCATGGTTCGCAACCAAATATAAATAAAATTAAAAAATTAATCACGAATCACGATATTCCCAGATACTCAATCACTGATAGTGAGTGTGACTCAAAGATATCAGTGATTGACGTTTGTGATTTTGAGCTCATCACTGCTTTCCATACGTTCAATAATAATTTAATTTGATTCTAGAGGGTAAACTGGTAAAGGAAAAACTGTAATATTCGGTGTAATTTTAACTTTAAAAAATATAGCTTTTCCTGTCATTATTACCTTAATTGCGAACGAGATGCACTCTATCAAATTCTACACCATTTAAGAAACTAGATGTAAGTAACCTGTTATTTATTGTATGGTTAAGTTCGCTAAAACTAAAACCTCTGGAAATGCCCTGGTGGAAGCGATCAGTCAGTTCTTCACAGTCATAAACTTCACAGAGGATATACGTTAGAGCACTCTTATGTAACATCGTATACATACTTTATATTTACACCCATATTTACACGATATAAACATATTCATCGTCAAGACTTCAGGCCCAACATTAATGAGTGAGCAGCCTGTGTGTGTTAAATTATATTGTACTGTATTATTTAAACTTTTTTAAAAATGTATTAGCCTTACAAATTTCAAGTAGGTTATACATTTTTCAAGACCAAATGTTGAATTGTATTTTGTTACTCACACTTTTTATGATTTTCTTCTTTCTCATTCTAAATTTATAGTTGATCAACTAATTGTGTATAATATGATTGTTGATTGAAAATGCAAAATATTTGTCACAGCAGAGCCTACCTGAGGCAGATATGAAAATACGTAATATACTTACAATATATGATACGAAATAGTATTCCAGTATTGTACCTTACTGTACTGTGGATTAGAAAAGAGAAAATAAAATGGAGTTAAATTAATGAACATTAGAATTATTGAAATTGTTGTCTGATTGTAGAGTATTTTGGATTGATTAGATTGATACGCAATTTCTGCGAATATAGCAGAGGATATACGGCGTATACCATCGAATACAGTACTGGATGCAGTTCTTCTGAAAACGTGTTGTATGTTTCCACACTTCATAGTGAAGAATTAATAATTCCCCATCAGTGTTGGAAATACAATATCCGTGGATCCTCTACAGTCTATTCAAGACGCATCCATGCTTCCTTAGTATTGAAAACCGATGCATGAAATAATAATTTCATACAAAGGTTGCGATGCACACTCGTCGATAGTTAAAGTCTGCTGAGTCATTCTTCAATATATGTTTAATCTTATTGTGATGGGTGTTCTGCGGGAGCCCTTTGTTCTCTTTGCATGTACCACTCGCCTTATTTAACTCACTTAATTCAACAAATAGATTTACATTTAGCGCTAATTTTTTAATACTTCATTCTGTCACAGAGATTAAATAGATTGATTTTAAAGTGATTTTTTAGTTCAATCTTTTACTGATTTATTTTAATATTAAATAATAATTGATCTATTTTGCGTAGTCCTGGTACACGTGTTATTTTAATATATTTTTTAATTGGAATCTTTATCGGCGCTTTATCAGATATTAAGCGAATATTTTTTAATCATTCAACGAATGTATGATAGAGAACGCTTTTGAATCTGTTAAACAGTTTAATATCTGGTAACAAATGTGACAAGGAATAAAAGCAAGTTAAAATTTGGCAAAAGTTACTGAAATTGCCGTCATCGAGGTTATTGTCACAAAACTTAATGAATAACCTGTATATAATATATATATATATATATATATATATATATATATATATATATATATATATATATATATATATATATATAACTGATCGTTCAATACGGATGTAAAAAATAGTGTCTCACTTTAGTGCAAAAAATAGGATGCAGATCTTCGAAAATACAGTCTTGCGCAAGATTTACAACCCAATGCGTGATAACTTAACCGGAAAATGAAGAGGATTAAAGAACCTAGAACTTCAGGAACGGTATACAACCCTAAATATACTAAAAAAGGTGAAAGTTATAACACTGTAGTGGGCAGAACATATAGCGAGAGGAAATGAGTCCTGTAACAGGCACAGAGCCCTCATGCACAAGCCAACAGGATCGAGATCGAGAGGAATGTATGACGCGCTGTTGTGACTGCGGTCGTGAATTTCCGAGTCCCGTGAGACTAAATCTTTGAGATGATTGAAAACGTGTTATTGAAACTTCTAAACATATCCATGTATGAGATAGATATACGATAAAAATCTACGTTTAATAATTTAAAGAAAACAAATAGTGATCTAATATATTTGTTAAATTATATTGCACATTAATTTTCCTGATAAAAATAACGTTGACAATGTTTAATTTAAGTGTACACATGTTAAATGGTACGTGGAAAAATCGCTAACGTATATTTACATAGAGTATTTTATTACCTTGTACCCACCATATTAATGATTTGTCGCAAAAATATTACTGTTAAATTAAAAGGAAGGTGAATTATTTAACGAATGATTTAGCTTGGAAATTTAAAAACCGGTAAACTGTGATATTTTAAGAATTTATTAAAGACTCGTTAATATATAAATATAAATATAAATTACCCCAAATTATAAATAAACGAGAATGTTTATTTTTCTTTTCTAGATATCTTACAAGAAGGAATTTTATTAATTTTCGAGCTGTTCTGATAACCAGAGTGGAATTTAACAAGTTCTCGGGAAATGGCAGGCGTTCATAAACTTCTGTTGGAGCACAGATCAATCTGAGGGATGTCATTGTCGTTAGCAATGAATGATTGCCTCATATTTTAAGACAACCGATGGACAAAAAATTCTCGAATAGTGAGAATAAAAATGACTTAGAGGACACCCACAGTTCTTTTTGGGCAGACGAAATTGTAGCAGTGGGAGTAAAATGGCAAAGGAGGAGGACGAGAGTAGAAGAAAAGGTAATAATGCTGATGTTATCGTGTATTATATTCATAATAAATTGAGTGGTTTTTTTTGTACCGTATTACAATGTATATTTATTTATCTACATATAAAACTGAATGTGTGTCTATTCTCAATACAATATGATCGATCGAAATAAAATTGTTATTTCTTCAATATCAGCAAAATCACTTTTTGGTCTCATTTTATATAAATAATTAGACAAAATACTTTATTTAAACCACTATTTATTGATTATTCTACATGTTTCGATACCTATGGTATCTTCTTCAGAAAAAAATGTACACTGAAATTAAAAATACAAGCATAGATAAAAACAAAACTATAAAGTGGTGAATAAATAAGAACTTATATGAAAACAAATAATTAATAGGTACCGAAACATGTAGAATAATACTTTTGAAATTAGCAAAATTAACTTTGTGGTTAAAATTCATTATTTTTATTTGTTATCTTTGTTTTAACGTTTCAGGAGACCAGCAAGTTAGTTCTATTTTCATAGTGCAAGCGTTTACTGCTGAAAATAGTAAGAATGTGACATGTATTCTGTGTACGCATCTCTATTTTAAAAAAAACAAATACACCCATACTCCTCCCTCTAGCCAAACCACCACCTCCCATCCACATAAAGGTGTATTCACATAATATTAAATACCATGCGTTCCGTTTCCTCCTCCCCCCAATTTTCCTATCACCTCTCTTACTTGCGGGTATAAATATGTTTTATAAAATGTAGTTACTCTTTAGGATCCTACATAATATATAGATTCTCCGTTGCCACCCCATTCCCTCCTCCTGAGATAAAAATATGTATTTTATTGAACGCGATTCAAATATTGTGCAGTTATACTCTACGATCCTAAGGGAAATATAGTCACCGCACCCCATTCCCTCAGATATCTAGCCTTTCCCTGCCTGAACAAAATTTTGCATATATCGTTATTATTTAGTACCTGCAAAGGCACTCAGCTCCCCTTACACCGTTATTTTTAATTAAAACTAAATCTAAATCCTGTGCAATATCGTGTAATTAATGTAATTGCTAATTAATTATAAAGGAATTCATTTATAAATATTTGTAATATGTATTTTTATAAATACCTACCTACAATGATAAATAAATTCATTAGTGAATCCTTTTTAACGTGATTAGTAACATAATCCTCAAGACATTGGAAGACTTTCCTATAATTTGTAAAATTGTATTTGTTTGGGACATATATTTATTTGTATATAAATATTAATTATTGAACGAAAATAATGCACTGCGCCTTCCACCCCCTTCCGTTCCCAAATCGGGCCTCGCCGCCGATCAGTCGATCGGTGACCTTGAGACAAGTATGTTTATGCGTGTACGGTACAGATTACAATATTATACTAATTTCTAATCTATACTGTGTCAGAACCTTTGACAAAACAGTGAATAAAATATACAGTTCACATTTTGGAGATCTCTGCATAATCCGGATTATGGTAAGTATCTATTCCTTCCGTATCCTGAATTCTTCAGCCATTTATGCTATATATTATAAATATCTTATCATCTATGCTTATATCATAAATGTATTCATGAAAACTTTTTTTTTTAATTAATCACAGTAGGTACTTTAAGAAATCGTAATGAACTCGTCGGATTTTTGAATTATTTATAACTATTATATTTTAGTGACGCCCTGTTCTGCTGGCGAGCTCTAATCAAGCTCATTAACAAAACTCGAGTCTGACAAACTCCTTACCTTTTGTACTGAACACTTAATCCGTCTCTGTCTTGACAACACTTATCCGAAGTACAATAGAGGTCGTCTCTCCCTGTCCCGTTTCACGAAAAAGTTAAAAAAAACTTGAATTACAATCTTCAAAAGAAATAATAAATTATATTTTGTTTTGTAAAATAAATGAAGATTTTCAACTGTCAACACCTTTATCTACATTTATACTGTTTCTATATACATTTAGAAAATTGTGTATCTTTAATCCTAGTTTTGAACATTTCTTAGAAATACTCGACGTAAAATTATAAAAAATATTTAAAAAGATGTTTAAGTCTTTAAAACCGGTGCTGAAGGTTAAGACAAAAATCCAGATGGTTGCTGAAACCAATTTTGGTTATTTCCTTTTTAAAAAGTTTTAGATTCAGATTTGGCAACTTGAAATAATTTTGTATTTCGACAAATTATTGAGAATATTCTAAAGGTATTGTTATGGAACCTCCTGGCATTAGAGGATAGGAAGCCAGAGGTGCCGCCACCGATCTAGCTCAGTCTGGATTCTGTAAGTGTGTAGGTATTCGTGTGGCATTTGCTACCTCAGATGGGTGTAAATGGTTTTAAGAACAAATAATAAAGTAGCACATTACACTATTTATTACAAGAAACAACAAATCCTGACAACATAAACACGATGATAGTCTTAAAAATCTTCTTTCTTCTAGTTAATCTTTCCTCTTAGGAAGGACACACAATGTTACCGATTTAACACATATTGATTTGTACCCAACTTGCCAAGGAGTGAGGTCGCAATAAATGCCAGGCTACCATGGGGTGTTGCTGCAGCCTTCTAGAGCCGCCACGCTCTCGTACCAGAATTGATCTCCACCTCCTGGAGGTTACCCTGACGCTTTTTTGTCACTGTGGAGTCCGTCGAGCCCATACATCTGCCATCGCTCACATACGGCCTCCCTGCTTATTGCAGCGGAGTCTCCTCTAATCTCGCAGACGGATCAGATCAGACCCATTTTCAATCTCTGAATCTACCGCGGGAACTCCAGCTTTCGTTTGCACCCTGCCGCCATTCTCTCTCCGGAGAGCGGCCCCACTAACCCGCTACTCTCTCTCCGATCATCTTCCAAAAGTGACGTCTTGCTCAGCTACCCTCCAAAATTAGATTCTTGTTCCAGATTCTTCTTTTTAGACAACCAATCACCGTTCGTGTCATAGGTCGGTAAAATAGGTTGCGATAGGGCTAGCGCGCAAATTCAAATGTAACTATTATTTAAAATCATAGTGACAATAACACCCCTTTTGCGTGAACCACATTTACTCCGTTTCTCTGAAAGAGTTGAATTTAAATTGTGCTGGTTGATGTGAAATTCCATGCTCCTGTATCTTTAAGAACTCTGCTTCCCTGACAACTTAAATGGTAGACGTTTAACTTTCAGATCAGCCCCTACTTCAGCCGAAGGAAGAGTTGTAGAATCGACCAGCTGTTACCAAAAGTCTAAGTTTAGTAAAAGGATATTTGCGATGGTAGGTCCAAAAGTATGCAACTGTTTGCCCTCCGTCATAAGAAACAGCGCAAGAGTAATATTAAAAAATATACTAAAATCAAACATTGTCAAAATATCATGTCCATAAGTTTAAATAACAATTTTTAATTCTAATTACATAAAATAATAAGATTAAACAATTTTCGCGTAAAGCGCCCTTCAAGCGAATTTTTTTTACAAAAATGGTACTATAAAAATTATCCAATGTTATTATTTAGAAAAAATGAAAACAGTTATAAATATTTACCCAATGAAATCAAAACAATCCCATGTTTCCGAGTCGTAAAAAACGACACTAATGTGATATTGTGATTTAAAATTCTGCTCATAAATAAGCTGTGGATGTTTCTGTTTATCCATTTCCGTTTTCTTTTATGGTAAACTAGATTACAAATCAGTCTCAAACAACGGCAATTTCAAAGGTAACTTTAAAATAATTACACCCACGGAATTCAATAAAAATTTATAAATTACGCAAGGACAAATAATTTTAGAGTACTTTTTGAATTATTATTTCCGATATAAGTTTGCAGAACTTTGAAAATAAAGCACTTGTTTTTCGATTTTACTCGTTTAATTTACTTGAAAGGTCAATTGATAATGCCCTTTCAAGGCGGAGCGCATCTCAAACGAGTAGAATTAAAAAAACAAGTGTTTTATTTTTACGTATGTACTTTATGATTATTATACATACTGTTTCGTTGTTACGGAATACATCATACACTTGAAATAAATTACATTGCTTAAAAAGTGGTACAAGTCGAAAGGGTATCTTAAATATATTAGGGTAAGCCTGGGGCATACGGACATGGGGGCAAATGGATACCCCCATAACGTTTCACACTGCCCACGCCTACTAATATACGTTGGCCGTCATTTTAAGTGCTTATCTTGACGATAGTAGTGTTGTGCTTCGTATAAAAATATTTATCTGCTAAAATCTCAATAATCTTTTAAGACATTCTTAATTATTAGTGATAACTGTTCTTACACCGGTGAACACCTATACACAACTACTATATGTATTTTAGTTCTATTTACATGAATATTTCCCTTTAAACGCAATTTTTTTTAGGTAATGTTTATATCGTGTTTAGCTATTTTCAGTGCAGTGTGCAGTGCGAAGGAAAAGTAATGCTATTAATTACATCGATTGTTTTATTTTTATTAATAATTTTAATGGTATGTAGGGGCAAACGTACACTGTATTTACCGGGTAAACGGACATAGCTTATGTTATATTAATTACTCCCCATTTGTTATAGATTACAATACGTAATCGAAATACAATTACTGATCGATGTAACTGGAGTAAAAAAATCAATGTCAAAACGCGTCTTCTATCATCCGCTAAAACATTAAATATTCCAAGAAATATATTTTCAACTATTAACGTCTTTACTAATACACCCATTTACCAATAAACCTCTACCAAATTCTTCTTCTGAGAACTAAGTGTCGCAAAGTACAGAATGTGACCAATGATTGACACGAGAAATATAACAACTGACACATCGTTAATGGCTCCAAGTATATTCAAGCACATCAATTCATTACCTGGAACATCTAGAGTCAACAATTTACAAAATCTTTTTTTGTACTTTTTCTCATTTTATGTTAAGGGTGTCAGTTTGTCCCAGGATTACCCCATTTGACCGAACCTTCACTGATTTGAATTATGCCTATTTGAACACGTTTAGTGTTCGACCCGTTCTAAAACATGTGCACATCACTGATTAGTAAATATTTTGTCAATTCGTTTATTCCAAAGATTTAAAAGACCGTCAGGTGTATTATTCTAGGTCAATATTATAATTAAAAATCAGAATTAGAAGTAATCAATATTATAATTAGAATTATTACAAATCGTTTTATCCATATCAATTATATAACGAGTTTTAATAATTAATGCGTGTTAAATTTCTTAGACTCACGATATGATATAATTACGATCACGGCATCACAACGATATTTTAGAAACACAAATAACATTTGTATAATATATACGACGCCATTCACAAAGTGCGTGACGTATTCGTTCCTGAAAATTTGATATCATTTTTAATATTAAAAATTAAAAATGATACCAAATTTTAAACTTTTATATTATATTGCTACCCTATTTCAGAAATCGCCGGCATTTTCTACAATAATCCAGAAACTTCAAGAACATTCTCGTTATTTTCACCATAATCGACATACTTCATTAACTCATTTGAAATCCCTATGTAATGTGCCTCGGGTTTTTTTTTGGCATAATGTTTATTATGCCTGAAAACATCTTAACCCTTACCATTATAATATTTTATGTTAGTGACTTACGAAATAAAGCACTACATTTTTTATTATAAATCAAAATTTTATCGGTAAACATAATTATCAACTTTTTTCGTCTTGGATATAATGTCGCCCATCTTTCAAGGAGGCGAATCTCGAATTTGTTGATTTTACAGGAGACGATACATTAACAAATTGTGTGGAATTTTTCACCGTTGAAAAATGATAAAAAAAAATCTTACCCGTTTCAAAGGATATTTTTTGATTTAAAGACAATGCGAGGTGTATTTATTCCATAAACATTACTTACTATTGTTATTTATGAGAATGACATCGAAATAAGTAGGGGCGTACAGTACATAGAAGCAAAAAAGCTGTGCATTATTAAAAAATCTGGGAAACAAATATATATTAAGTAATTGGGTTAACATAAACGAAAAAATTATTTTAGAATTAGCACCATCTGTGTACTGGTAGAAACTTTAATTGTTTAGTTCTAAATATTACCGCAACAACTCACTGCTGTACCCATGGCGCTCTTTGGAATCCACCGCATCGAGCTATTCATATTACTCTGTTCTGTCTTTAAGCTAGTGAATTACTCAAGTCATAAAAATGGCTGTTTACTGAATTGAAAATTCCTTTCGGTTGATCCGTTTTGTATGCTGTTTTTTTAACAGAATAACATTAGAAAGGGTTACAACTGCATTGTCTACTTTCTCTTTAACTTATCCGCGAATTTTACTATCTTAGTGTTTTTAACGTGTTGATTTCATGATTGTTCTTTAAATTTGGTGCATGGATTTGGATTGGCAATTGGCAGAACTATTTCCTACATTTATCTTTAATAAAAATAATTATTTCCTCTAGTCATTATGTAAAGGATTTTCAAACAATAAATTAATCATGTTCAGTCATAGAAAGTGTTCTTAAAAACATCCATATATTTTTATATGGGTAAGAAGGAATTATTTTACATTAGAACTTAAACTTTAAAAACGGAAACTTAAACGACGGATTTTTTTGTCTAAAGACGTTGGTTAAATGAAAGTATATATATTGTATTATATATGATTGTATAATAACAGCATAATCTAAATCTATACATACTGCACGCCACTGGAAATAAGAGTGTTTACGTCATAATGTTTTTATGTAATATTACTTCATTGGAATAAAATTCCGATATACCTATTTAAATAGATTATGGGAATTAATTAATTTAAACAAAAAACGAGATACGCCTTTTTGAAAGATGGATGACGATAATATTTAATGAGTCCACCGATCTAACTCATAAGAGAGCAACATATAACTGTCCATGACTAAATACAGGTATTTGTCAAAAATTTCAATCGTTTTCTTTTAAATATTATCTTATTTTACTACCACTTGGCCATATATTCATTCTAGAATTGTATTTTTAATATAAGAAAATTATTCAAGACTTTGATTTGATTTTACTTACTTGAGTTGAGAAATATTGTGTTTTAACATTACTTATATCATATTTTTTTAAAAATTCACAAAAATTAATAAACTTTTTTCATTTTACTCTGATTTATTTCGTGTTAGAAATATAATTTTTTAATTAATTTACGTATAAGAATCTCCCGCTATTACTAGAAACATTGCAAGTTTATTGTGTTTGTCAAGAGTACGGGTTACATACACAAATAATGTACCAACAACGCAAAGGAGTTCAGCTTAAATATAAATGTTAATGAGAAAATCTGAATTGCCTAGTTCTCGGTAATTGAATTATCCCTTAAGATTATTCTACCCCTGAGCGTCTCATTTGAAATTAAAATATTATCAAGTAAATATTTGATTGCTTGTATTTGCAGTGTAAGATGGTCATGGTTATGCTATATATGAAACAACCATTAAATCTGTTCTAGATAGAGACTCCCCTACAATAACACTATATATCGATTTTGGGCAAATTTGAGTCATGCCATGCAGTGTTGTTACAGTCTCTTATATATACATATATAATATTTTTTCAAATAAACTTATCCCTGACCAATCAATAAGATCTCTATCCTTATTTCACACCGAGTTTTATAAAATCCATCTAGGCTATTTCTCCAGATCTTCGAACCGGAACTGAACCGAAAAAAATATCAGTTTATTTCGGTTTGGTACATGTTCAAACACGCGCTATAACATTATATTAATCTCCACTTTAGTTATTCTACGAGATAATATGAATAGTTTAAATGAAAATACATTGTAAGATATTTTAATTATCAAAAGTAACTTAATCTTTTTTTAATTATAAACCAAGAAACCTGTATACTTCAACCATAAATATGCGAATTGGTTTTGTTTACATATGTTTCATTTAATAAATTATATTATTAATATACATATATTAAATACTTCAAATTGTAATTAATACACCTTTAATTAATTATTAATTATTATTATTTATATTATATTATTGTATTGATTCATGTAATATGCTTATTACAAAAGAAGGAATACAATGTTCTAAATTGTGGTGGAAAATAAATTGTTAACACAAATAAAAACATTTAAAAAATGAATCACTCGGAGCTGAACCAAAAACCAAATATCGAAAAAAAACGTTATTTTTTTCAAAACGAAAACTGGATCTGAACTGATATATATATATTTTTAATTTTACCGGAAAAAATAAATTTAAAAAATAAGGCTTCGAAGCCCTAGAATGCTTAATTAGTAAAATGAGACCTCACCCATTATCGCTAATCTGGGTATATTCTTTGTGATATATGCTCAGTTTAAAAACGAAATTGTGTTATTTATGGTTAATAGTTATTCGAACGTGTAATACATACATTCCCTTTGCAATGCCGAGGACTGACGGGTTTCACATGATTAAACCCACTATAATTTTTTTTTAACTCTCCTAAATTGTTAATTGTATCATATTTTTGTTAATAAAACATGTCATTTGAAATGGGTAGAAATGTACATATAAACTGACGTAGATGCATATATAGATATGCAAAATAACGCAGAATACTGCAGATATCTAGTGCAAGTCATTGTACAACTTATAAACATATATTTGAGTCGCAAACTTATCATTACATAGTAGAAAAAGCATTTTTAAAGTTAACTTCAGAAGCAAAGAGATCAATCTTCAAATAAATCACATTACGAAATGGCCGCTCAATACATTTAAACAGTTTGTTGTATAATTTTTATTCCTGTTTTAAATAGTGATTAATGTTTTTAAATTGTAAGCCTAACAATTTAAAAGCAAAAGTTGATAAAACGAAATGTCGTCCTGCAAAAGTGTCTTCATTTAAAGCTCGGAAAAGGACGCGATGTCCTGAAAAAATCAAGCAAAATCAGCAATCTTGCATTTTAGGATCAAACGTAGCAATGTTGACGTTTGTAAATCTTAAATTTAATTAAACATTTAATTTTATATTTACAATATCATTACTAAAAAGGATGAGAAATTATTTTTAAATACATTGTATCAGTTTCTGGCTTCATTCTCAAAATCAGTTGTGATGTTTCATTTCACAATGCGCGGCATACCGAGCGCTGCATTACCGACCGGAGCAGACGTGGTCGAGGAGAGAGAAGGCGAGAGTGGAAGGGGGAACTTTTTGACAGGCGGCGGAGGAGGTCGAGCCGCACGAGAAAACAATGGCGGCGGACGCAAATACGAAGCCTGAAAACCTGTGGTAAATTTGGAAAATGTTGGTACCCGAATTTATCCACGTAGAGGAACTCTCGTCGGGATGGCCCCCACAAATTCAAGGTGAGAGATTGAACCTGTGGTTAGATGAAGGTGGGACAACAGTAACACCCGAGTGTAAATCTGC
This sequence comes from Eubasilissa regina, assembly GCA_022840565.1. Classification (NCBI taxonomy): domain Eukaryota; kingdom Metazoa; phylum Arthropoda; class Insecta; order Trichoptera; family Phryganeidae; genus Eubasilissa; species Eubasilissa regina. The sequence goes on from JAINEB010000003.1 coordinate 6,630,013, forward strand.
GGGTATGATGCAGATACATGGAAACGGAACACTGGACGTGGGATAAATGCTTCCAAGTCCGTTGCCACTACCCGAGAAAAGTAGATTGTTTTAAGCAAATAACGGTGATTCAGGCGTGTGGCGCCGTGTCACGAGATGTCACGGTAGAGTCATCAGCTGCTTCGAGCGGGGTGTGTCCCTAGAATAACTTCATGCAACTTTGATGTATAAATATATTATAATTAATGTGTGAATCAGGGTTGTTATTGTTAAAGACCATTCCCATCCTTCCGAGACATGCATATCGACACCACATACATCTTACCCACAGACCGAGTGTAGCCGGTGGCGTGGTGCGCTGGCGTTCGATCCACCGGTGCCAGCGCATAACGTAACACAGTATTGTGTAGAAAGCTTATTTTCAATTTTATACTCCTCATACGTCGAATATGACTCGAGATTTTATACTTTGGTGCGTTATTTCTGGTAAAATTTTTAGCACTAATTAATTAACTTGTTTGGGTTAATCTTAACGGTATGAAACTCGTGTCTCAATTATAACACAAGTGCTTTAGTTATACGTATTAACTCATTTAATTGCGGTAAGATTAATACACAAACACGATATGTTATATAACACGGTGTCACTCATTATAATGGAAGGATGCTGTGTAGATTCGCACTTTGAATCGAAAATTTTATACGATTATGTCATTTTAGGGCTTATTACAGTCTACGTGAATAAATTATAATATGATTTATTTGCATGGGCATAATTGACGATTGTAAGTTACGTGTACGTAGTAGAAATACTTTCGGTACACGATTGTGTCGATCATAGTACCGATCCCTGCGTGTAGATATAATTAACCGAAATGTACTAAAATATTATTTTATTGATATGTAAACATCTTAGGTCATTCCCTCCCCCTCCTCCCACCACCACCATCGCACACATGTTTAAAAATAAAAATATGTCCTATTACGTCTACACATTTTCATTAATTCAATTCTTATCTATATACAAATTGAAACAAAAAAATAATACATGTCTAGTTTCTATACACACAAAGTACAATACTATGAAATAGTTTAATACATACAAAATTAAAATGTAAAAAAGGTGTTAAATTAATTCTTTCCTTCCTTCCTTCTCAGTAAATTGTACACATAACAGACAGACAGATAATATTAATTGTACTCCCTTAATTTTTTTTCGATTGTGTTTTTAACACTAAAGTGTACACTTTTGCTAAACTGTTTATTTATGACTTAATAATTTATAAATTTTATTTTTTTAATATTGAGCTAGTTATAATATCGCACACCTAGATCAAAACTAAGACAACTCAATAAGTCATTTTTCAGTAGACAAAAAAACAAAAACACTTTTCTCCATTTTTTGTTACTAAAGTTATGAAATTAAATAACATTTTAGGTCATAAATGTATCCTAAAACGACACTATTCGAGAACTGGGGCTGAGTTAGTTGTGTATATGACAAAGTATCTAAATACATTAATAACTCAAAATTCTTATTTTTTTGGGTTGTCTTAGTTTTGATCTAGGACTTTAAATTTTTTTTCGTTTGTTTACGACTCATAATTCTGTCCTAAACATTCCCCTAGCCATTGTCACTAAGACCAGTGTGGAAAAATACATACAGCTCTATTGTGAATAACTATCAAGTCTCAACTGTATCGAAAGAAATTCGATAAAGCAAGTTAGTCCGTAAATTTTGGGAATCTTTCAAAATTTAAAAAATATGAATTCAACGAATTTTGTAATGATGAATAAAAAAAAGAAGGCAACGAATGGTTGAGTGTTTAAAGAGTTAGTTATAATACGGTGAACAATTAATATTCTTTCAATAACGCCTATTAGCATTATTTTCTTATTTTTCTTTGCTTATACAAATGGATTATTTTGGAAGTAAAATGAAGAATTTCAATAAAACTGTTGTTAATTCAGTGCGTGAAGCCTTCGTATCTAACAAAATGGTAGGAAATTAATTTTTAAATAATCTAAGGTTTAAAGGTCATATTATGGATGAGAATACACTTTGATCATTTTCGTCTAAGGAAAATCCACTGTGTTCAGTGATCGTTTGAGGGAATATTCGCCAAAATAATTCTTCTTCGCATTTTTTTTTATATAAATAAATTGTAGTTAATATTTGTAAAACAGCGACGAAACATGGATACGGTACCGTGATACAATACTAAAAAATACACCTTACATGCCTCAAACGCGTGTATCATATCACCTCTGCGTAGAATGTGTTATTTTTGGTTTGAAAAATATATTAATAAATTCATTAAAATAAACAAATATAATATAAATAAAAATCTTAAATTCTGGTCTTTCATGTGATGACATGTGGGAATACTAACGATTATTCTTCATAATTCTTACAAAAATCAACAGGTATAACTATTTTCATAAACTAATTTATAATTTGATTTTAAGAAGGTACATAAAAAATTCAAATGTATAGGCAATAGGCACTAGTAAAATTATACGCTGCTCGAAGTTGACAATTTGTCAGTTGCGTAACGTCAATTTATGTGTTTTTGTTTCCGCCTAAAATATGCGTTAAAATATAAAAAAAATACATTTTGAATTGTTTTGACATCTAGTTATTAAAATAGTATTTATTTTCGATAAAAATGATCATTTATTTTTTCGAACCAATATACGGACAATACAATTTAAATATCTGATATAGTCTGATAAATGATATAATCTTGGTTCGAAATTCAATAAAAATATGTAGGTCATTATTAATGTCTGACCAAAACTTCGGCATCAGCTTTGACCACCTTCGGCCAAAAAATACACCTTCGGCTGCACATTCGGTTTCGACTAAAATCTGCCGAAGGTTTGGCCGAAGACCGCCGAAAACGAACGAACTAATACGAATGAAATAAAATTCAGTTTGTCATTTCTGAAAAATGTGCAATTTTTTTATTTAATGGATATATTTATAATAATTATCAACATGCAGAAAACTAACTAATAGTATATAATTTGCATTATTATGTATACTTTGTAGTCGATGTTCTAAGATTTATAAGTACGATTGAACCTTCGGCTTCGACTTCGGCCAAAAACAGACCTTTGGTCGGACACAAGTTATTATTTAATATTATTATTTAAACTTGAATTACTGCCATCTATTAAAATATAATTGCTACAATTTATAATAAAGATTTGTGTGGATATTTTCTTTCACAGATGTCACGTTTATTTGATGCCCTGAGCGTTTTAACATGTCCTAATAAATCATGCGCCTGGCGCTAGCTACGTGGGTGGGTACCAGAAGTTTTAAAAATATTTCAACCGTGGGAAGAGATGCTTATAACTTTGTTCAAAACCTAAACTAAATTCGCAGTGGCTGGTAGTGACAAATCGATCCTTACTTTAAGGGCCGGTTGTGTGATCAGTAATTACTTTTACTAGAGTAAAAAAGTTTGCAAAAATGGGTTGTTTGATTGTTAGTAAAAAAATATTTACTTCTCGAAAGTACATCCGAACATTTTACGAACCGATAGTTAAATATGGCAGACTTTTCACAGCTGTTCCAAAAGTCATCTGACACATTGATCCTTTGAAAGTTATAGTACACATTTAAGCATTCTATGTCCCTCCATTTTAGTGATGAGAGTTCGTCCAATAATGATCTCGTTTAATATATAATAGTACATAATACGAAAAAAATTTCACCACCAAAGCGACAAATTACGAACGCCTAGGTGAAAAAATCCACAGATGATGCATAAAATAAAGCGTGTTTCATAATTATTTGTCGCGTTTATAGACATCTCCATCTATACTTTGACAGTAGTAGATTAAATGTATCAACAACCTGCAAAGGATTTTTACTACGGAAGTTAGTAAAAAGTTACTGTAGTGAAATGTTACCATAGTAAAAAGTTACTACTGACGGGCCGTACGTATCTTATTATGTATATTACATGCGTTGCATCGGTGATAGAACGGCCGACCCGTCGCGTTCTCACGCCATTGTATTTTCGCCACCCGACCGACTAGGATGCACGTCATTAACAACACTGAGTGCCCGTTCCACAATTTATTTGAAAATTTATTGTCATATAACTTTGAGTAAAATTAATCTTAAAGTAAAATTTTGACTATGTAAGGTTAATTCAATTCGAATAAAAGTATGCATACTGATTTGATTACTGGATTACTGGTCCTAAATTTATGCTTTAAACTTGGTAACTTTTGTAGTTATTTAAAATTCTAAATTATCTAAAAGAGTAATCTGCTAAAAATTTTTATCCAACCGAGCATTTGTAGAACACTGAATAGAAATATTTCATTTGGTACAGCTCAAGTGTTTCGTATTCTATTTGTCTATCCATCTGTTTAACTGTTCTGTAGAATTCATGAGTCTTATTTTTATATAAATCACAATATTAGCGAGGAAAAGTAGTAACGTTACAAACAAAGTAGATTAATCTTTTGTTTGTTCGCGTATCTAATGTTAGTTGTTAGTGTTACTTGAATTGACAACGCCGTGAAACTTGAGCGCTTTTTCTCCCGTCTTTCAGCGCCAAGATTTATAGCATAATTCTTCCAAAAGAGGATTGAAACCAGACCTATTCCTCAGACTATTGTATCAAATAAATTATAAAGCTGTATTAGTAATAAAGAATCGAACTAGTCTTTGGGGAAATCGCTCGACTACCAATGTAGAGTTTTTTTTTAACAAATGTGGCGTTTTTAAATATGCACAAGGCGTTAATTGAATAAATCTAAAATATTCGCGGTTATGTATAATATATTGTTTTAATTGAAGATTTTTAATTGTGAGTGGGTGTTTGTTATTCCTGGGTATAACATAGGTAGGAAAAAAATACAAAAATAAGTTGTTAAAATTGCAAAAGAACTATTAAGATGTTGAGGCATGTTTAATTTATTCATTGGTTATTTTTAACCACTAGTACGCCAAGAGAGCCCCGCCAGAACAAACATATACAAAGCAACAGTGGTAAGTATTGTAAGTGTTTGTTTAAATTCCACCCATTTAAAGTATTATTATACATTGGTTCTTTCAATTTAAAAGAAATGTGAAATTCTACATGAAATAATTTTGTAACTCACTATCTTTGACGCTGTAATATACCGCACTGAGCTCAGGCATTTTTCGAATGACGTAATTGATTATTTATTCCAGGGCTTCGAACCGGGACCGAACCGGAAACCGGAAAAACCGTTATTTTCGTCAGAACGAATACCGGACCTAAACCGCTCAAACACGCGTGTCAACACAAACTTACTCTTCACTTTAGTTATTCTACGAGACAATACAAATAGTTTAAATGAAAATACATTGGAAGATATTTTAATATTTTTTTTAAATAGAGATGCGTACACGGAATATATGTCACAACAATATTTTTACTATTTTCAAACAAAACTAAATGCTTGTACTATGAAAATAGGACTAACGTGATGATCTCCTGGAACGAAGCGCGAAACCCCTACCACTAGATCACTAGGCTAGCGTCTTAACCACTAGACTAACAAACTACTCAATTAAAGGTAACTTTAATATTTTTTAATTATAAATAAATATTCCCAAAAATCCTGTGTACTTCAACCGTGAATATACGAATATGTTGTATTTTAATAAATTATATTATTGCCATATACTATATACTTCTAGATCTAATAATTATACCTTTACTAGCGAGTACCCGGCATGCGTTGCAATGCCACTCAAAGAAAGAAAATGTTTGTATTTTAATTCAGATTATTGAAGTGCACAATATTTTTTATTTTTCTGTCTGGTGCGTATACAAAGAAGTCGCCATAAAAAGCGATACATTTTGGAAAATTCGCCACGGAGAATCCTAAAAATAGCCAATCAACGTGTCCGTATTTTATATTTCACGATATATGGTTTGCCATGAAACTAATAGCCGTGGCGAGCAGATCGCTTTCTTCAATCGAAATACAATTACTGATCGATGTAACTGGAGTAAAAAAATCAATGTCAAAACGCGTCTTCTATCATCCGCTAAAACATTAAATATTCCAAGAAATATATTTTCAACTATTAACGTCTTTACTAATACACCCATTTACCAATAAACCTCTACCAAATTCTTCTTCTGAGAACTAAGTGTCGCAAAGTACAGAATGTGACCAATGATTGACACGAGAAATATAACAACTGACACATCGTTAATGGCTCCAAGTATATTCAAGCACATCAATTCATTACCTGGAACATCTAGAGTCAACAATTTACAAAATCTTTTTTTGTACTTTTTCTCATTTTATGTTAAGGGTGTCAGTTTGTCCCAGGATTACCCCATTTGACCGAACCTTCACTGATTTGAATTATGCCTATTTGAACACGTTTAGTGTTCGACCCGTTCTAAAACATGTGCACATCACTGATTAGTAAATATTTTATCAATTCGTTTATTCCAAAGATTTAAAAGACCGTCAGGTGTATTATTCTAGGTCAATATTATAATTAAAAATCAGAATTAGAAGTAATCAATATTATAATTAGAATTATTACAAATCGTATTATCCATATCAATCATATAACGAGTTTTAATAGTTAATGCGTGTTAAATTTCTTAGACTCACGATATGATATAATTACGATCACGGCATCACAACGATATTTTAGAAACACAAATAATATTTGTATAATATATACGAAGCCATTCACAAAGTGCGTGACGTATTCGTTCCTGAAAATTTGATATCATTTTTAATATTAAAAATTAAAAATGATATCAAATTTTAAACTTTTATATTATATTGCTACCCTATTTCAGAAATCGCCGGCATTTTCTACAATAATCCAGAAACTTCAAGAACATTCTCGTTACATTCACCATAATCGACATACTTCGTTAACTCATTTGAAATCCCTATGTAATGTGCCTCGGGTTTTTTTTTGGCATAATGTTTATTATGCCTGAAAACATCTTAACCCTTACCATTATAATATTTTATGTTAGTGACTTACGAAATAAAGCACTACATTTTTTATTATAAATCAAAATTTTATCGGTAAACATAATTATCAACTTTTTTCGTCTTGGATATAATGTCACCCATCTTTCAAGAAGACGTATCTCGAATTTGTTGATTTTACAGGAGACGATACATTAACAAATTGTGTGGAATTTTTCACCGTTGAAAAATGATAAAAAAAAATCTTACCGGTTTCAAAGGATATTTTTTGATTTAAAGACAATGCGAGATGTATTTATTCCATAAACATTACTTACTATTGTTGTTTATTAGAATGACATCGAAATAAGCAGGGGCGTATAGTACATAGAAGCAAAAGAGCTGTGCATTATTAAAAAATCTGGGAAACAAATATATATTAAGTAATTGGGTTAACATAAACGAAAAAATTATTTTAGAATTAGCACCATCTGTGTACTGGTAGAAACTTTAATTGTTTAGTTCTAAATATTACCGCAACAACTCACTGCTGTACCCTTGGTGCTCTTTGGAATCCACCGCATCGAGCTATTTATATTACTCTGTTCTGTCTTTAAGCCAGTGAATTACTCAAGTCATAAAAATGGCTGTTTACTGAATTGAAAATTCCTTTCGGTTGATCCGTTTTGTATGCTGTTTTTTTAACAGAATAACATTAGAAAGGGTTACAACTGCATTGTCTACTTTCTCTTTAACTTATCCGCGAATTTTACTATCTTACTGTTTTTAACGTGTTGATTTCATGATTGTTCTTTAAATTTGGTGCATGGATTTGGATTGGCAATTGGCAGAACTATTTCCTACGTTTATTTTTAATAAAAATAATTATTTCCTCTAGTAATTATGTAAAGGATTTTCAAACAATAAATTAATCATGTTCAGTCATAGAAAGTGTTCTTAAAAACATCCATATATTTTTATATGAGTAAGAAGGAATTATTTTACATTAGAACTTAAACTTTAAAAACGGAAACTTAAACGACGGATTTTTTTGTCTAAAGACGTTGGTTAAATGAAAGTATATATATTGTATTATATATGATTGTATAATAACAGCATAATCTAAATCTATACATACTGCACGCCACTGGAAATAAGAGTGTTTACGTCATAATGTTTTTATGTAATATTACTTCATTGGAATAAAATTCCGATATACCTATTTAAATAGATTATGGGAATTAATTAATTTAAACAAAAAACGAGATACGCCTTTTTGAAAGATGGATGACGATAATATTTAATGAGTCCACCGATCTAACTCATAAGAGAGCAACATATAACTGTCCATGACTAAATACAGGTATTTGTCAAAAATTTCAATCGTTTTCTTTTAAATATTATCTTATTTTACTACCACTTGGCCATATATTCATTCTAAAATTGTATTTTTAATATAAGAAAATTATTCAAGACTTTGATTTGATTTTACTTACTTGAGTTGAGAAATATTGTGTTTTAACATTACTTATATCATATTTTTTTAAAAATTCACAAAAATTAATAAACTTTTTTCATTTTACTCTGATTTATTTCGTGTTAGAAATATAATTTTTTAATTAATTTACGTATAAGAATCTCCCGCTATTACTAGAAACATTGCAAGTTTATTGTGTTTGTCAAGAGTACGGGTTACATACACAAATAATGTACCAACAACGCAAAGGAGTTCAGCTTAAATATAAATGTTAATGAGAAAATCTGAATTGCCTAGTTCTCGGTAATTGAATTATCCCTTAAGATTATTCTACCCCTGAGCGTCTCATTTGAAATTAAAATATTATCAAGTAAATATTTGATTGCTTGTATTTGCAGTGTAAGATGGTCATGGTTATGCTATATATGAAACAACCATTAAATCTGTTCTAGATAGAGACTCCCCTACAATAACACTATATATCGATTTTGGGCAGATTTGAGTCATGCCATGCAGTGTTGTTACAGTCTCTTATATATACATATATAATATTTTTTCAAATAAACTTATCCCTGACCAATCAATAAGATCTCTATCCTTATTTCACACCGAGTTTTATAAAATCTATCTAGGCTATTTCTCCAGGTCTTCGAACCGGAACTGAACCGAAAAAAATATCAGTTTATTTCGGTTCGGTACATGTTCAAACACGCGCTATAACACTATATTAATCTCCACTTTAGTTATTCTACGAGATAATATGAATAGTTTAAATGAAAATACATTGTAAGATATTTTAATTATCAAAAGTAACTTAATCTTTTTTTAATTATAAACCAAGAAACCTGTATACTTCAACCATAAATATGCGAATTGGTTTTGTTTACATATGTTTCATTTAATAAATTATATTATTAATATACATATATTAAATACTTCAAGCTGTAATTAATACACCTTTAATGAATTATTAATTATTATTATTTATATTATATTATTGTATTGATTCATGTAATATGCTTTTTACAAAAGAAGGAATAAAATGTTCTAAATTGTGGTGGAAAATAAATTGTTAACACAAATAAAAACATTTTAAAAATGAATCACTCGGAGCTGAACCAAAAACCAAATATCGAAAAAAAACGTTATTTTTTTCAAAACGAAAACTGGATCTGAACTGATATATATATATTTTTAATTTTACCGGAAAAAATAAATTAAAAAAATAAGGCTTCGAAGCCCTAGAATGCTTAATTAGTAAAATGAGACCTCACCCATTATCGCTAATCTGGGTATATTCTTTGTGATATATGCTCAGTTTAAAAACGAAATTGTGTTATTTATGGTTAATAGTTATTCGAACGTGTAATACATACATTCCCTTTGCAATGCCGAGGACTGACGGGTTTCACATGATTAAACCCACTATAATTTTTTTTTAACTCTCCTAAATTGTTAATTGTATCATATTTTTGTTAATAAAACATGTCATTTGAAATGGGTAGAAATGTACATATAAACTGACGTAGATGCATATATAGATATGCAAAATAACGCAGAATACTGCAGATATCTAGTGCAAGTCATTGTACAACTTATAAACATATATTTGAGTCGCAAACTTATCATTACATAGTAGAAAAAGCATTTTTAAAGTTAACTTCAGAAGCAAAGAGATCAATCTTCAAATAAATCACATTACAAAATGGCCGCTCAATACATTTAAACAGTTTGTTGTATAATTTTTATTCCTGTTTTAAATAGTGATTAATGTTTTTAAATTGTAAGCCTAACAATTTAAAAGCAAAAGTTGATAAAACGAAATGTCGTCCTGCAAAAGTGTCTTCATTTAAAGCTCGGAAAAGGACGCGATATCCTGAAAAAATCAAGCAAAATCAGCAATCTTGCATTTTAGGATCAAACGTAGCAATGTTGAAGTTTGTAAATCTTAAATTTAATTAAACATTTAATTTTATATTTACAATATCATTACTAAAAAGGATGAGAAATTATTTTTAAATACATTGTATCAGTTTCTGGCTTCATTCTCAAAATCAGTTGTGATATTTCATTTCACAATGCGCGGCATACCGAGCGCTGCATTACCGACCGGAGCAGACGTGGTCGAGGAGAGAGAAGGCGAGAGTGGAAGGGGGAACTTTTTGACAGGCGGCGGAGGAGGTCGAGCCGCACGAGAAAACAATGGCGGCGGACGCAAATACGAAGCCTGAAAACCTGTGGTAAATTTGGAAAATGTTGGTACCCGAATTTATCCACGTAGAGGAACTCTCGTCGGGATGGCCCCCACAAATTCAAGGTGAGAGATTGAACCTGTGGTTAGATGAAGGTGGGACAACAGTAACACCCGAGTGTAAATCTGCGGGTATGATGCAGATACATGGAAACGGAACACTGGACGTGGGACAAATGCTTCCAAGTCCGTTGCCACTACCCGAGAAAAGTAGATTGTTTTAAGCAAATAACGGTGATTCAGGCGTGTGGCGCCGTGTCACGAGATGTCACGGTAGAGTCATCAGCTGCTTCGAGCGGGGTGTGTCCCTAGAATAACTTCATGCAACTTTGATGTATAAATATATTATAATTAATGTGTGAATCAGGGTTGTTATTGTTAAAGACCATTCCCATCCTTCCGAGACATGCATATCGACACCACATACATCTTACCCACAGACCGAGTGTAGCCGGTGGCGTGGTGCGCTGGCGTTCGATCCACCGGTGCCAGCGCATAACGTAACACAGTATTGTGTAGAAAGCTTATTTTCAATTTTATACTCCTCATACGTCGAATATGACTCGAGATTTTATACTTTGGTGCGTTATTTCTGGTAAAATTTTTAGCACTAATTAATTAACTTGTTTGGGTTAATCTTAACGGTATGAAACTCGTGTCTCAATTATAACACAAGTGCTTTAGTTATACGTATTAACTCATTTAATTGCGGTAAGATTAATACACAAACACGAGAAGTTATATAACACGGTGTCACTCATTATAATGGAAGGATGCTGTGTAGATTCGCACTTTGAATCGAAAATGTTATACGATTATGTCATTTTAGGGCTTATTACAGTCTACGTGAATAAATTATAATATGATTTATTTGCATGGGCATAATTGACGATTGTAAGTTACGTGTACGTAGTAGAAATACTTTCGGTACACGATTGTGTCGATCATAGTACCGATCCCTGCGTGTAGATATAATTAACCGAAATGTACTAAAATATTATTTTATTGATATGTAAACATCTTAGGTCATTCCCTCCCCCTCCTCCCACCACCACCATCGCACACATGTTTAAAAATAAAAATATGTCCTATTACGTCTACACATTTTCATTAATTCAATTCTTATCTATATACAAATTGAAACAAAAAAATAATACATGTCTAGTTTCTATACACACAAAGTACAATACTATGAAATAGTTTAATAGATACAAAATTAAAATGTAAAAAAGGTGTTAAATTAATTCTTTCCTTCCTTCCTTCTCAGTAAATTGTACACATAACAGACAGACAGATAATATTAATTGTACTCCCTTAATTTTTTTTCGATTGTGTTTTTAACACTAAAGTGTACACTTTTGCTAAACTGTTTATTTATGACTTAATAATTTATAAATTTTATTTTTTTAATATTGAGCTAGTTATAATATCGCACACCTAGATCAAAACTAAGACAACTCAATAAGTCATTTTTCAGTAGACAAAAAAACAAAAACACTTTTCTCCATATTTTGTTACTAAAGTTATGAAACTAAATGACATTTTAGGTCATACATGTATCTTAAAACGACACTATTCGAGAACTGCGGCTGAGTTAGTTGTGTATATGACAAAGTATCTAAATACATTAATAACTCAAAATTCTTATTTTTTTGGGTTGTCTTAGTTTTGATCTAGGACTTTAAATTTTTTTTCGTTTGTTTACGACTCGTAATTCTGTCCTAAACATTCCCCTAGCCATTGTCACTAAGACCAGTGTGGAAAAATACATACAGCTCTATTGTGAATAACTATCAAGTCTCAACTGTATCGAAAGAAATTCGATAAAGCAAGTTAGTCCGTAAATTTTGGGAATCTTTCAAAATTTAAAAAATATGAATTCAACGAATTTTGTAATGATGAATAAAAAAAAGAAGGCAACGAATGGTTGAGTGTTTAAAGAGTTAGTTATAATACGGTGAACAATTAATATTCTTTCAATAACGCCTATTAGCATTATTTTCTTATTTTTCTTTGCTTATACATATTGATTATTTTGGAAGTAAAATGAAGAATTTCAATAAAACTGTTGTTAATTCAGTGCGTGAAGCCTTCGTATCTAACAAAATGGTAGGAAATTAATTTTTAAATAATCTAAGGTTTAAAGGTCATATTGTGGATGAGAATACACTTTGATCATTTTCGTCTAAGGGAAAATCCACTGTGTTCAGTGATCGTTTGAGGGAATATTCGCCAAAATAATTCTTCTTCGCATTTTTTTTTATATAAATAAATTGTAGTTAATATTTGTAAAACAGCGACGAAACATGGATACGGTACCGTGATACAATACTAAAAAATACACCTTACATGCCTCAAACGCGTGTATCATATCACCTCTGCGTAGAATGTGTTATTTTTGGTTTGAAAAATATATGAATAAATTCATTAAAGTAAATAAATATAATAAAAATAAAAATCTTAAATCCTAGTCTTACATGTGATGACAGACGGGAATACTAACGATTACGCTACCGAAAATTCATTATTCTTCATAATTCTTACAAAAATCAACAGGTATAACTATTTTCATAAACTAATTTATAATTTGATTTTAAGAAGGTACATAAAAAATTCAAATGTATAGGCAATAGGCACTAGTAAAATTATACGCTGCTCGAAGTTGACAATTTGTCAGTTGCGTAACGTCAATTTATGTGTTTTTATTTCCGCTTAAAATATGCGTTAAAATATAAAAAAAATACATTTTGAATTGTTTTGACGTCTAGTTATTAAAATAGTATTTATTTTCGATAAAAATGATCATTTATTTTTTCGAACCAATATACGGACAATACAATTTAAATATCTGATATAGTCTGATAAATGATATAATCTTGGTTCGAAATTCAATAAAAATATGTAGGTCATTATTAATGTCTGACCAAAACTTCGGCATCAGCTTTGACCACCTTCGGCCAAAAAATACACCTTCGGCTGCACATTCGGTTTCGACTAAAATCTGCCGAAGGTTTGGCCGAAGACCGCCGAAAACGAACGAACTAATACGAATGAAATAAAATTCAGTTTGTCATTTCTGAAAAATGTGCAATTTTTTTATTTAATGGATATATTTATAATAATTATCAACATGCAGAAAACTAACTAATAGTATATAATTTGCATTATTATGTATACTTTCTAGTCGATGTTCTAAGATTTATAAGTACGATTGAACCTTCGGCTTCGACTTCGGCCAAAAACAGACCTTTGGTCGGACTCAAGTTATTATTTAATATTATTATTTAAACTTGAATTACTGCCATCTATTAAAATATAATTGCTACAATTTATAATAAAGATTTGTGTGGATATTTTCTTTCACAGATGTCACGTTTATTTGATGCCCTGAGCGTTTTAACATGTCCTAATAAATCATGCGCCTGGCGCTAGCTACGTGGGTGGGTACCAGAAGTTTTAAAAATATTTCAACCGTGGGAAGAGATGCTTATAACTTTGTTCAAAACCTAAACTAAATTCGCAGTGGCTGGTAGTGACAAATCGATCCTTACTTTAAGGGCCGGTTGTGTGATCAGTAATTACTTTTACTAGAGTAAAAAAGTTTGCAAAAATGGGTTGTTTGATTGTTAGTAAAAAAATATTTACTTCTCGAAAGTACATCCGAACATTTTACGAACCGATAGTTAAATATGGCAGACTTTTCACAGCTGTTCCAAAAGTCATCTGACACATTGATCCTTTGAAAGTTATAGTACAAATTTAAGCATTCTATGTCCCTCCATTTTAGTGATGAGAGTTCGTCCAATAATGATCTCGTTTAATATATAATAGTACATAATACGAAAAAAATTTCACCACCAAAGCGACAAATTACGAACGCCTGGGTGAAAAAATCCACAGATGATGCATAAAATAAAGCGTGTTTCATAATTATTTGTCGCGTTTATAGACATCTCCATCTATACTTTGACAGTAGTAGATTAAATGTATCAACAACCTGCAAAGGATTTTTACTACGGAAGTTAGTAAAAAGTTACTGTAGTGAAATGTTACCATAGTAAAAAGTTACTACTGACGGGCCCTAAGTATCTTATTATGTATATTACATGCGTTGCATCGGTGATAGAACGGCCGACCCGTCGCGTTCTCACGCCATTGTATTTTCGCCACCCGACCGACTAGGATGCACGTCATTAACAACACTGAGTGCCCGTTCCACAATTTATTTGAAAATTTATTGTCATATAACTTTGAGTAAAATTAATCTTAAAGTAAAATTTTGACTATGTAAGGTTAATCCAATTCGAATAAAAGTATGCATACTGATTTGATTACTGGATTACTGGTCCTAAATTTACGCTTTAAACTTGGTAACTTTTGTAGTTATTTAAAATTCTAAATTATCTAAAAGAGTAATCTGCTAAAAATTTTTATCCAACCGAACATTTGTAGAACACTGAATAGAAATATTTCATTTGGTACAGCTCAAGTGTTTCGTATTCTATTTGTCTATCCATCTGTTTAACTGTTCTGTAGAATTCATGAGTCTTATTTTTATATAAATCACAATATTAGCGAGGAAAAGTAGTAACGTTACAAACAAAGTAGATTAATCTTTTGTTTGTTCGCGTATCTAATGTTAGTTGTTAGTGTTACTTGAATTGACAACGCCGTGAAACTTGAGCGCTTTTTCTCCCGTCTTTCAGCGCCAAGATTTATAGCATAATTCTTCCAAAAGAGGATTGAAACCAGACCTATTCCTCAGACTATTGTATCAAATAAATTATAAAGCTGTATTAGTAATAAAGAATCGAACTAGTCTTTGGGGAAATCGCTCGACTACCAATGTAGAGTTTTTTTTTAACAAATGTGGCGTTTTTAAATATGCACAAGGCGTTAATTGAATAAATCTAAAATATTCGCGGTTATGTATAATATATTGTTTTAATTGAAGATTTTTAATTGTGAGTGGGTGTTTGTTATTCCTGGGTATAACATAGGTAGGAAAAAAATACAAAAATAAGTTGTTAAAATTGCAAAAGAACTATTAAGATGTTGAGGCATGTTTAATTTATTCATTGGTTATTTTTAACCACTAGTACGCCAAGAGAGCCCCGCCAGAACAAACATATACAAAGCAACAGTGGTAAGTATTGTAAGTGTTTGTTTAAATTCCACCCATTTAAAGTATTATTATACATTGGTTCTTTCAATTTAAAAGAAATGTGAAATTCTACATGAAATAATTTTGTAACTCACTATCTTTGACGCTGTAATATACCGCACTGAGCTCAGGCATTTTTCGAATGACGTAATTGATTATTTATTCCAGGGCTTCGAACCGGGACCGAACCGGAAACCGGAAAAACCGTTATTTTCGTCAGAACGAATACCGGACCTAAACCGCTCAAACACGCGTGTCAACACAAACTTACTCTTCACTTTAGTTATTCTACGAGACAATACAAATAGTTTAAATGAAAATACATTGGAAGATATTTTAATATTTTTTTTAAATAGAGATGCGTACACGGAATATATGTCACAACAATATTTTTACTATTTTCAAACAAAACTAAATGCTTGTACTATGAAAATAGGACTAACGTGATGATCTCCTGGAACGAAGCGCGAAACCCCTACCACTAGATCACTAGGCTAGCGTCTTAACCACTAGACTAACAAACTACTCAATTAAAGGTAACTTTAATATTTTTTAATTATAAATAAATATTCCCAAAAATCCTGTGTACTTCAACCGTGAATATACGAATATGTTGTATTTTAATAAATTATATTATTGCCATATACTATATACTTCTAGATCTAATAATTATACCTTTACTAGCGAGTACCCGGCATGCGTTGCAATGCCACTCAAAGAAAGAAAATGTTTGTATTTTAATTCAGATTATTGAAGTGCACAATATTTTTTATTTTTCTGTCTGGTGCGTATACAAAGAAGTCGCCATAAAAAGCGATACATTTTGGAAAATTCGCCACGGAGAATCCTAAAAATAGCCAATCAACGTGTCCGTATTTTATATTTCACGATATATGGTTTGCCATGAAACTAATAGCCGTGGCGAGCAGATCGCTTTCTTCGGCGAACTTTCTCATTGTAAAATAGTTGTATTAATTCAGAAACCTTCCCGGACGTGTGCACAATAACTCAACAAAGTTTCATCGCAATCAGATGAACGGTATAGGAAAGCATACGGGACAAACAAACATTCATTTATATTTATAGATATATAATTATTATTCATGTAGCATGCTTATTGCAAAAAATAATAATAAATTGTTCTAAATTATGAAAGAAAATAATATTTTAATACTGATAAAAAATTAAATAACTAATCAGTCTGAGCTGAACCGAAAACAGAATACCAAAAAAAAACCTTATTTTTCCGGAACGAAAACCGGAACAGAACTGATATATATATATAATTTTTTTTAATTGAACTAACGGTTTGAAACCCTGTTGAAATTTATTCTCTGCGGTGCGAACGGAAAATTAAAAATATTCATTACTGATTTTGCTGTAAAATGCTGTGCTATAAAATAATTTTGTGGCTCATTACGCAGCGCGTAATTGGTCTTAATTGACCAAACCATTACGGGATTCAATATGAGGGCTGATTCTATGGTGCGCCAATGTTTGGAACCCATCGCGACCCCGCAATATTAGCGAACTGCCAGTGTGCCAGGCTGCGCTCTGCTATTAACAGGCATTAGTAAGTAAGTGTGAATCATAAAAACCAAAATATATTTATTTCATGTACCTACGACATAATTGATTCGTTATGTTCATAACGGAAATACGAGTAATGCCGGATTTTCTCGGTGTAGCTCTACTGTTGTGATGTTGTGTATGTGTAATGTTTTCCTTCATCTGTTGACTCACCGCATGCAACGTTAGCTGTATTCACATACTGTGGCCATCTTGTAGTGAGTGGTTGAAATGTTCAAGACAATTGATCAGCCCGCCGACTGTGGGACACGATAATATGAACAATATGCAATGTACACTGACAGTGCTGGTTCTCTGGCGTTGTAGCTGGTCCGATGTTGTTTTTCTTCTTTTCTATGAGTAGATTTCTAACCGACCGAAATGCCCACTCGCGTTGCTAAGACTATTAAGAGCTCCTTACCGGACGATGTACTGAATTTAATTGCGCTCCTCTAGTCGTTTTGACCGCGTTCCTTTATTTCCGAAAGCGGCAATATTCACACACATAAAAATGACCAATATTAACAACAAGAAACTCCAAGGTTGTCAAATCGAGAGAACAAAGGTGCGTAAACAGTCCGTGATTCGTTTCTTGAATCCCCGAAACATGAAACCAGCTGACATTCATCGCCAAGAATGTCCTGTTTTGTTCTGATTTGGCGCCAAGTCATTTACATATTTTTCTTCATCTGAAGTGGTTTCTTGGTGGCAAACATTTTGCTGATGATGATGAACTCAAAGACGGAGTACATACATAGTTTTCATTCCGGGCGGCATCGTCCTATAATGAAGGCATACGAAAATTGGTGCCCCATTATGACAAGTGCCTTAATAATGGTGGCGACTATGTTGAGAAGTTGTTTAAGGTGTGTAGCGTCCGAAGAAAGTAAAGTATTATAAAAATGACGTATTTATTAAAATAAAATTCCGGTACATACTTAAAAAGCGCGCCTCGTACATTTAAATTCGATTTTTATTAAAACAATTTCGTAGTCAATACGCGATAATTTTTTTGACACAACTAAAGCGATACTTCGTGTAGTTGTGAATATGAGTATCAATTAAATGCAGAATGTTGTCCAAATAATGCTAGTTAATTTATATACTTAATTTTTCATCTTTTTCTTTCACTTGACTAATTTTTAAAGGCTTTTCATACGTATCAAGACTTCCGCTAGTTAAGAAAGCAAAATTTTGATATTTTCGATAAAAGCAGACCAATAAATATGGAGCAACAATGCTTCTGTGTCAACGTAATACAAAAAATATATAATTCGACAATACTTGAAATGTGTTTATAAATAAATAAAATGCATAATAAATAAGTAAAGTATAAAATGATAGTCTTGAGCGCCACTCCTCTCGCGGCTGAACAAACGCACTTCGCTGAAGACTTTTTATTTGGATGTTTTATAACTGTAACCGTGCAAATAACAATAAACTTCTGAAATCAACTGAAAGTATGTAATTTCTATTTGATAAACCTGCTAAACACGCACACACATACTCCGCGATCATATTCAAAATAATATGTAAACACTGGGTATATATAATATATGGGGGTACCAGACTCTCACACACATAATTTTCTGATTCTTACAATGTATGTATCGATCCATAACTTATCATATTTTTATTTTATAACCTCACATATCCCAAAAAGGATATTGTTCACACTAGAGACTCACTAGCCTCAGAAAATCTTAGTACAAATCTTAATATAACATCATTACTGTATAAATAAAAACTAATAATACTAATTTTCGTAACTTCTTCTACTTTTAAATAGGCAATACATCGTTTAGGAATGATTTGTGCCATTAATCAAGTAAAAACTTTATTTTATAGTAAAAAGTACAATAATATTATAGAATAGGAAATATTAAAGTCAATATTATTGTCATTGAAAAAAATTGGTATTATATAGATTAAATGTGGCGAGTTAATGGGAAGAAGATGACGCAAGTTAACTGGAAGTTGAAAATTACCACTGACGAGATCTGAAGAGATGAGATGATGAGAGAGAAAAAAATCTGTGATCCGCAATGGACAGGTAAAAAAAGAAAGGTTTCCTCCTCGGAACCACATTCACACATTAGGGAATCTATTAAGTTCAATCTGAATAAATCTGAGGCTACCTGGCAATGCCCAATTCTCATTCTAGAGATATTTGATATTGTTCTTTTGGAGAATCAGGGGGTACGGGGAGTAGATCTTTGAATTATTTTAAGCCAATTACCCTTATGATTATTTGGATCCATCCATTGTACAGTTCAGATAGAATTCGTATGTTTTTTTATCATATTAAGTCTGTCATACATCGGAATATGGAATTGATGAGGGAAAATTCCGAAAAGAGTGGCCTCCTTGGCCAGTTTATCAGCACATTCATTTTCATGAACTCCCTTATATACAGAATCCAAAAGAATGACACCTGTTTATTGTTGCTGTCTAAATTAAATAGACATCTTCTGATGGAATAGAAATTGTCTAGCCAAACTTTCATATTAGCAGAGAGAGATTCAAGAGCGACTTACGAGTTGAAGAATATAACAGCTTTATTGACGTTCCGGAGTACGCAGATGTCCGAGGCTTCTTTAATTGTCTAATATTCTGCTGAGAAAACCGATGGATAACTTTAGTATCGAGGATATTAAATGTAATAAAATTGTTAAAAAATAAATTTTATCTTATAAATTGTATCTGAGTAGATCGTTATTGATATTGAAAATAAAATAAAAATAGTTTGTTTTTTCCGAATATTTTATTGTTAGCCAAAAAATATATGTAAGAAGAATATTTCGTCTTCAAAAAACTTTAAACATTTATTACAAAGAGCAATGAACAAATATAAGACGCGCGTTTTACTCAAATCATTTTGTATAATAGGAAAACTTCGAATGAATACTAAAAAACAAAAATAATAATAGTAGTCACAGATTAGACAACCTAACGACGTTAGAAATCTGCAAATTATTCAAAAGGAACAAAAACAATATAAATAATTAATTGAACCAGTCCTATTAAAAAAAATTACTTACTTTGGAAAGCTAATAAGTAGCTTCTTAAGAATTTAAGTACATAATATGAATTTAGTGATAGTATATAACATCTGTGGATGAATCTGTAGTTAATAATCGTATTTAAGAATTACTTTCGTACACCCCTAATAATAAAAATCGGTTGGCGTTAAAAGATAATATAATCGCGGTCAAATACAAAATGTATTCTAGTTAAATAGTTAATGATTTATCTTGATTCTGAAAACCGAACAAACAAAAAAGAAAAAGGTAAAATTATAGATATCATCTTTTGTTTGAAAGTTTAACCCTGCACGATTTTATTTTTATACAAATACATGAATATTTATGATTCCTCAGAGAGGCGAATTGTTTTTTACATGACGTTTATACAAATTTAAAGTTTTAATACTTTAAAGTTAATGTTGTTATATTATTATTATTATTTCTTATTTAAAACTTGTTTTTTTATCGCTGTGACATTTATTGCTTCGTTATCTACTCTTATATTAGGTTCCTTTCTCATTTTACTTTTTGTTTTATAAAATTTTAACGAGGCACTTCAAATATATATGCTTTTTTTAAAAATAAGTAATCATGCTTTATTATAAATTAGTATATAAAATTTAATAATCTTTGGTACAACTTTAGGACAAAGAAAACCTGAAATTGTAAGAACTATCGCAAATAGATGCAGCTGCAAGGACTCTGGAGTTGACCCAGGACAGACTTATGGAAGTGTAATACGAGCCGTAGCTCATCATACGATTGATAATTTCACAGTGCATACTGAAATAAATAAATCACATGCCAAAAAAAAAATTAAATTATTGTTGTTAGTCTAACGGAAATGCACATAGTCTAGTCATCGGATGATTTGAGCACTATCTCGGATGACCCTTTCTATTTCTAATTTAAAAAAATAAATTATATCTATAGAGTGCGCAGAAATGACTGAAAATAATTCAGAGTTATTAAAAAGTAACACGTGTCATTACTTAAGGAGGAACTTCGACTGCTGTGATCACAAATCTGTTTATAATTGAAAGGGTGTCTGTTCTTTATACAATCGTATACAACATTTTATTTAGGTAGATAACTAGACCAATTTTTCTTAGTAACTCTTTAGAATCCTGCACATATTATATATAGGTAAAATATACATTACCTCTTGATTGATTGATTGTTGAAATTATTTATTAATATGATATCATATTATGAAAATAAAAGAGACAAGTAAAAAAATATAGGTAAAATTATGAAAATTTTAAATACGACTCATACGAAATAATATTATTTAGGTACAGCGTAAGACAAAGGAACCGCCTTTCTTCTAAACCCTTATTTTATATTTCGACTAATACCTGGATACCGGGTAACTTATTATAGACTGAATACCGGGTAACTTATTATAAAAACATCGTTAATACCAGAGACATACAATCCCTTCCAGATATGCCGAGTACAGGATTGAGCACTTGATTTAATGGTTTAATTAAAATTTCCACAAAGGCAGATTGTCACGCTATTACCGTAATTCAATATCGGTAGCTACTTAAATATATTGGGAACTTTGTTGGGTTCGGCCGGCGATAGAACCGACCTATTCCGAGAAGTGCCGCTGCGCCAACGGAATAACAAAACGTCGCGAATCGGTTTAATCGAACAAGTTCGGTTAAAAGATCTTTTGAAGATTCTCATTTCAGAATCGGTAACAGACATAAAATCTAAAACATTGCGTGGCCTCGTTCAACTTTTTTTCTTAAGGCTGTATTTAGTTTATCAGAAATCTTTGCTGAAAAAAATTTCTACGATAATGAAGGCGATACTAAGAATACGCGTGGAAGAGAAAAAGGAAAAGAATTAAGATAAAGGGATAAAAGCTTTTATCCTCTATAGCCATACATATTCATTTAAATACTGTGATGTAACTAAGGGTGCACATATAAGGATGAGACTTTGGGACGCGTTTCGTAAATTTGACGGTAAAGCTTGGTAAGCATCAGTTGATCATTCAGTTTTACGTGAAAAATGCCGTAATAACGAATAATAGCTCACTTCTGCTTGACTCTGTACTTAATATATTCTAAATGTACTTTAACGTATTCTTTTTATCATTTTCTCATACATGATGCTTTGGTTGGTATTGTAGGGAAGAATGATAACTAGGGTATGTTAATTAAAGAGAACCATACCTTGTCTAGTTTATTTGCGGTCCATAGTCAGTCACACTATAGAGTACAGGTAGCTGTTAGATTTAAAAGTACAAAATAAGTTACGATTTCAGAGAGACTTGATAAAGGCACCAGCCACGAAAGCAGAATGAAATTCTCAGCTTGGTACACTCGTCAACAGACCAGGGTCTCTCGGTCGTTTCACTCACTAGCGCCGCGTCCCTCTGACGGTGTCTACTATAAGCTCGCTGGGAACCGGTACGTGGTGTTTCAGCGAGCTTCCGCATACCACCGCAAGGTGGTACCATGAGTCCGCCACAATACCATCATTTTGTTTACTGTGGCTCAGAAAGACTTTATAGCTAACTAAACAAAACATCGTCTCACTCTTACTGTGAGAAAAATATTTATAATTATTAATATTTATATAATCTCTATAACCACCAGAGTTAATCATAATATTATAATTATAATTAACTAATGTTATACTTACTTGTACTTCAAATATGAAAAATAATATTAATGCTTAGGGTGTTCGTCGTATTTATTTTTAAACCAAAAGGTTAACATTACCAATTTTACTGTAACTATGTAGAACAAATTGGTTCATGTTTTAATAAACTGTCAATCAAATTTTCATTAAGAAGTATCAATGTAGTTTAATATTAATAATATATATATATATATATTTACTATAATATTATCAATTATAACGATCGGCCTCCATATATTATATAAAGCGCTGAAATTTCGTTATTACGTACATATGTATGTATGTTATGTTAACTTTCTTACTATTCAGTAATCTATGGTTTACAGTACTATGACAAATCTGTTTAACAAAATTTTAATATTGACAGTTGATGGGGATGAAACAATTTTTTCAATGTATAAAATAGATTAATAATTTAATAAAGCCTAGATAAATTAATAGTCTTGGGTGAAAATGTAACCTCATCACTCTGAAGAAATATAACAATTAATTTAGAAACATCCCCTAAATAATGGAATAATTTTGCTAATATTTATATCTGAATAGCCGGGTTATGTATTTTTTGCCCATATTCATGCACCCTTCTCTGTCCTCTTTGCTGACCCAGCATGGTAATGGTACATGTATAGATTGATGTGAAACATCCCGCTGGCGGATATGCTGTGCGGAAGGCACTTAACACAATGTTATCTACGAATACGAAAGAGGGAAATGATCAACCGACGGTGAACTCGGCGTTGTTATCGAGGTTAATGTCGTTTGAAGAACTTTAAAACTAATAAATTAAAATGACATCTTTAGTTTTTTCATATTTCTAATTTTCATTTCTAAAAATCTTATAGAGTTGCCACTTTGTTAAATATGTAAAAGTAAAAACAAAAGCCAAATAATTATTTTTTAAGTTTAAAAAAAATAGATATGTGTACACATCATATCAATATTCTTACTACTTTCAAAATAAGTTAAACGCTTGTCCTATGAAAATATTACTGGCTTGATGGCCTCCTGGAACGAGGCTCGAACCCCTGACCACTAGATCACTAGGTGAATCTCGTAACCACCAGACCACAAGCACGCCATATAAGTAAATTTAAAATACCGCTTGTTTAAAGAAAATAATACAAACATGAATTAAAAACAAAACAAAATCACACCATTTTATAACATAAAAATGAAAAAATATATATGTATATATTTTTTCATTATATATATATATATATATATCTACAATATATTGTATATTGTATTGTTGTGGTAGATATATATATCTACCACAAACTCAATTAAGACTAAATACCACATACAACGAAAATAAAATTTAATTTATCCCAAAATCGCAATAAAAAATTAACATATTCGCCTGAACTTTTTGGAAATTAAAATAAAATGTTATTTATTTTCATATCCACGCTTGCAAATATATTTTTTTCTTTTTGATCTACCTTACTTCTTTTTTACCCACGGAGCGACGAGTATTTCGCTACAAATTCAAAATAAAATAATATTCTTCACTTTTAATTATTGGCATGTTGGCAGAGAAGGGGTTGAGAGGGTGGTTGACAGGATAGGGGGAGTATATTGAGCGCTGATCGGGGAAGAGTGATTTATACACGCATGCAATGCGCATTTTTTATATTATTAAATGTATAGAGTACAATTGAAACACACATTAATATTTAATAATTTAATAAGATAACTTCTTTGTATTAAGTACTTGAGTTTTATTGTTTGAAGCTAGCCGGTTTCGGAACAGTACACAACTAAATTTAAACATAAAATTTTGTTTCATTTATTAATGTGGTGGTTATTTTGTGGTGTTACGTGATTATTTTAATTTATACAACTAATACCTACCCAAGCCCCCCCGCCCACTACTCGAATAGACCGTATTTAGTTTAGTTTAGTGTATTTAGTTTAGACACTGTATTTAATTTAGTTATCACTTGATGATCAGATAGATTGTACCTCTTCAAACTATAGTAGTGATAGTAGTGTCAAACGTGTATGTAGTACAAAGTTTAGTTGTGAAAATTAAAAAAAATATTTTAAATTAAATGTATTAATTAAAAAGATATACATATAAAATCAATTATATCGAAAAATATTGTTGTTGCGCTACCGGGATTCAAACCTGGATCTATCTCCAATGCGGGAAAGGTGCATTAACCGATTATGCTACAGTAGACAATAATTTTGACGACAAATTTTCGAACCTATACGTTACACTTTTCAAATTAATACATCTATCGTTCCATTATTTGAAAGCCATCTACTTTATTTTTACGGAATCTCAAATATCTTTTAATAGTCAGATAAACCTCATGAAAAAACAATTCATTTTTATTAAATTTTGGACACATTGATACAGCTTATATATTATTAAGGGGATACATTCTTAATAAAAAAATATTTGTTAAACTTGATTATTTTGAGATTCATTTTAATATCTGCAATATTCAAGTTAAATAATATTAAAATTAGGGTCACGTGTCGTGAGTATTGTGGGAAGCGTGCCTTAATAGTCCAAATCAGATTGAAGTGTCCATTTATTGGAAATATTCTTAGAATATTGCACGTGGCAAATTCAGAATTCAAATATTAAAAATGAAACTGAAGTGTCATTTACACAACGTTTGGTTAACGATATGCAATACTCGTATTTGTAGAGTTTAACTGAAAGCGTTTTTAGTAAGACCGAGTTAACCTTTTGTTGTAGCTTTATAGTAGATTAAACTAATTTAAATTAATTATGTTTAAATTTGTTTGAGTATTAGAGCATTTATATAGACAAACATGTATAAATAATTAGAATTTAAGACAAATTTGTAGATGTAGATAGCATTAAAGCAAAACATTTTTATGAAAAAGTTAATTTCAGAATGTGACGAAAGTGATTTTCATGTGTATTTGAAATCCGAGTATGCTCAAATGTTATCACCAATCCAATATCTAAAATATGAGTTTGACGTCAATGTGGATATTTGGTATCGATTTTCATATATTAAAAAGTATATTTAAAAAATACGTAATATTTTTTCGATTTAATACAAGCGGGTTCACGCGGCACATGTAATATGTGTATTACCAAATTTAAGTAAATTTATATATCTTGGGTTTTAATTCTATTCCGTGAGAACATTTTTGTTTGTGTACATCGTGGTTATTATTTTATTGAAGCAATCTGTATCTCTTTCACACAATTATTTACAGATGGCACCTCCCGAAAGTATAGTCGTGTTGGAAATATAAACTTAACTGTATGTATAGTTCAGATTGTTTATATGAAGAGTAATTTCTTTGTATTTTATATCTTCCACTTTACACGTCTATTACCTTACAAAAAATTATACATGAAATATGCATTTCTCCAGAATTTTAAACCTACATAATTTTTTTTAAAATTTAACTATACTCATACATATGTATCTAAATTAATAAACAAAGAATCCATCAAACCAAATAAATATATTTTTTTAATAAAAACACATTTTTTACAATTTTACAATATAGTTCTATGTTGTTTAAAACGTAAAAGATAAATCAATTATAAAAATATACATAACAAATTCATCCATCGAAAAAATATTTAGTTACCATCGGAATACGAACTATTATTTTTTTTTCCCGGTGGTAATCAAATATTTTTTGTAATAAAAATATTCTCAAATTTTTACAGCCGTATAGAATTTCAATATTTTATTTCTGAAGATTTTTCTAGGGCATACTGCCGCGTGTCTTCAATATCTCTGGCTAACGTTTCAGATAACATTGTTATTTTTCAATATTGATTGATGATTTTAATTTTAATGATTTTAAATACGTTAAGTATCGCGTCAGGACTCTAGTTATGGATTTCGTTAAATAAAATGTATCTTAGCTAAATTCAAATATATTAAAAAAACTGACCGGACGGAGATTTGAGACTGATATGAGACACACGCGACGTACATACTCGTAATAATTTGTAACACAATATAATATAGGATGAAATGTAATTGCCATTGTTAGCAATTCTCTAGTTTTCAACATTACAACATTATATTGTGGTATATTTATCTGAATTTCATAATTACGTTGAATTTTTCGTTTTTTTACGATATTTTTAAATCTATTTTCGCGGCGCTTTAAAATATTTGAAATTACACAGAGGAATACTTTTACATTTCCAACTTAGTCGGGAATTAAATCGGTTTGAACTTTTTCGATTTTTTAGTAAATGAAATAAAATGTTTCTTAATATGATAACTTACTTAACATCACGCCGTTTCCCCGCGGACGTAGAGAGACACAATCTTCTGTCCTGACGTACAATTCTCGCCTCATCCACATTCATACATCTTCTCATACAAGCTCGACGATTATTGAGGCTTCTAACAGGACCATGCTCTAGTATCTGGCTTACCTGATCGTTCCAAGTCTTCCGCGGACGTATATGATTAATTATGTTTAATATGATTAATTATGAAAAATCGATGTAGTTCTGTAAAAGTGGTTTTAGAATGTAGAATTAACACCCACGTTAATGGGATCTAGAAACATTCATCTACGACAATTCACCGTCTATAATACACCGCTTTATCGAAGCCAAAAGAACTATTATTTATGTGGGTATACCGAAAAGAAAAATACCAAATACCTGTTGCACGGTTGTTCGCCTGATTAAAAATCTGTTATTTAGATTGAAATATTATAACGTAAATTTCTTCAGATAAAGGCTTTGATCAAGAGAATGAAATTAATACATAATATTCTGAAAAATAAATTCTAACATTATTTCGTGTAATTTATTTAATAAACCTAATGCAACCCAAGCTAATTAATTTATTAGCACAAAGTAAGCATTGATTTTATATTTGAATATTCAAAATCGTTATTGTTTTGTTAATTATACCAGGGCTGTGGAGTTAAGAGTGAATTATACACTGTTAGCGCCGTTTAATGTACTCACGCACATACACACGCACACCATGTTAGATTATCAAAAATATATCTTTTTCTTTTCTCTTTCCCAACCTATTATCTAGGCACGAGGAAGAAAGAAGATATCGCTGCAATTAACACACCCGAACGACTTCAATGTGTTTTTGGAACTGAACACGGTACTCTGCCGTCGCTGTAAATCCGCTTTACTACAGTTAATATTAAATATAAATGTTAATGTTAATAACAAATAAATTCCTTTAACGCGAGTGTTAACTGTGTTTTGTTACATAATTCTGCGTCGCGAGTCTTGTGGTGGAAAGAGAGACAATAGAACCAGCCTTCAGATCGGCAGACCGTCAAGTATCCAAGACCATCCTTTCCCTATCTTCCATTATCACCGCCACATCCCATGGTCCTTCGAAACACGGATTCCTTATCCGCTATCCGAAGTCCTTTTCATGCGCAATATTAATTCTACCGTATTCTACGGCCGCTATTGTATAATATTTAAGATTACATACATTTGTAAAAACAGTATATTGTCAATTTATGCCAATAATATCAGACCGCCGCACCGTCGGTCTCCGCATTCATATACTCATACGGTTTGATTGACAGCTGCATTACGAGTCTGCAGGTGTGAGTTGCATATAGCGCTAACAGCTCAAATGCCAAAATCAAAATAAATTAAATTAATTAATTTCGTGAAAAATAATTTTGTTTTCAAACTTTAATTAAATAAAGTACCCGCTATCTTAGTTCTTATTTCATACGTCATAACGCTTACGTTTTGTTTTGAAATGTTCTATTCACTTAAAAGTTAGTAGGTTACAAACGCGGCTTACTTAAACGTATCTAAATTTAATACGTGATATTTTTAAATGTCTAAGCCTAAGTCTAATACAAGTAATAAGTCTGCAGATTTGGAATCGAAGAATCGAGTTTCAATATTAACCGCTAAAAAACAAAAATTATTTACAATTATTCAATCTTTGTATGATTTGAGTGTACATGTAGAGGATGAAATACAAAAAAATCTATTTCTCATACGCTTAAAATGTTTGCAAAGAATTCAATGAAGTGATAGAGCTTTTAAATATTGCGACATTAGATTGTGATCCAAGTGCGCAGCCAGAATATAAAGCTCTGACGAACTGTACTGTCATATAAAGGCCGTTCAAACAGGGTTCACAGCTGGCGCAAACATTTCAAAAACCGCAAACTAGTAATTTTGATATTTTTAACCGTAAACTGCCTGCTTTAGAGTTGATGAGTTTTGATGGTTCGCTGAATAAATGGGTTTTATTCTACGAAAATTTTAACGCTCTAATTCATAAAAACCCACATCTGTCAGAAGCTGAAAACGTGCAGTATTTAATTGGCAAACTTTCAGGAAAAGCGCTTTCAGTATGCGCCGGCATACCGCCTGTTGCAAATAACTATAAGATACTTTGGAATACTTTCATAGAAAAGTACCAAGATAAACGTACCCTCTCAACTTTATACACAGAACAAATTCATAATTTCAAGGGTAGTTAATCTTCCTCGCTAAACGCTTTAGATACGTTCCTCAAACAGTTCTTCACTGCACACGCCGCTTTGAATCAACTCAAGATAGATGACTTAGCTGATTTCATACTCACTCATCTCGCCTTATCAAAACTAGACAAAGAACGAAAAAGATCACAACGCAATTAGAAGACGTCTTTTGGAATGAGAAGACCTCTTACCTACTTTTGGATCCTTGATTATATTTGTAAAGGAACAAAATAAAAATGAAAAATACACCGCGCAATCTTCTGTTGTCAATAATAATAACTTTCCAAAATGTGCGTTTTACAAAAATGATAAATCTCTGTACAAATGTGAATCGTGAGAAAATTGTGAGAAATCATAATTTGTGCATTAACTGTCCGGGCTTTCATAACATAAACAAATGCAAGTTTCAAAATAGATGTGCTATTTGCCAACGCATGCATCATACTAAGTTGCATTTGGATTCATCGAGAATCGAACCCGATCTCTCTAATGCTCATCCACGCGTCTTATCTGACAACGTTGATACATCTCCTCACCCCTCGTCAATACTGTCGCATCAAACACTTCAATGTTGCTTTTACTGCTACGCGTCCGCACATTTATATTAAGTCAATTGTTCTATTGCCAAGTGCTATCGTTTACGCGTATAACGTATAAAAATTAGAGTGTTCTTGGACAGTGGCTCAACGAATCATTTTATCACAAAGGCATGTTGTTATGATCGCCTCAATATTAACACTGTAGACACTCCTACAACGATACGAGGTATTGGAAATACCTAAAAGTCTGTGTTTGGCTTCGCTAAATTTACAATTTATTCCCGCTTTAACGTACGCTGTAGGTATACGATAAATGCACGAGTTATCGATACTATTTCGGATAAAATACCGAACGCTTTTATAAATACTGACGAATTGCAACACTTGCTCGGCTGCTGACGCAACTGACAACTCGTAGAAGACCAACGGTTACGCTGGCCCGCAGTAGTCTGGGCTGCTGAACGTCATTTTTATACTGATGACTACGTATCATCTGTTGACTTGGTTGATGAAGCTTACCAATTTCACCGCGCTCTTCTACAACTATTCAAACCTGCTGGCTTCAATCTCGTCAAATAGGTGTCGAATAATGCCGAACTAAAGAATCAAATTCCCATTAGCCTTAAGTCGCCTAACGTCATTCAATTCGATGAAGATGCTTGCACAAAAATCGTAAGCCTCCAATGGAAGCCTATCGATAACGCTTTTCTTTCTAAAATTAACTCTGACTTGTATCAATCAGATCGATATACAATTATTCGACCCTCTTTTATTATTAAGACCGGTCACCTCTTTACTAAAATTATTTGTCCAAGAGTGCTGGAAGCAGAATCTGGACTAAGATGACGACGCCGCCACTTATATCGAAAAATAGTGCCAACAATTCAAAAGCGAAATTCATTTGCTCGGACAATTAAAAATACCGCATCATGTAAGTATTTCCCGATCTCAACCGAATGTATTACTCGTTTATTTCGCTGACGCCAGTGAAAACTGTTATGGCACTCTCCTGTATATTCGAGTTAATGACGACAATGACGAAGATCATGTCATGCTGATATTCTTGACTACTAAAGAGCTATATTTGGAGTTAGTATCATACCTGAGTTCTGAAATGTTTTTAACTGGGTTCAAGCGCTTTATTAGTAAACGCGGACCAGTGTCACTTATATTAAGTGATGGTGGTACAAACTTCATCGGTTCAAGTCGAAAGCTCGATGAACTTTGCACATCTCTTCAAAGCAGATAGAAGTGGAACTCTCCTTCAAATCCTGTCGAGAAAGGCTGTATCGTCCTTATACGAGAAGACAATTTTCCGCCGCTTAGTTGGCCTCTTGCAATTATCGAAGAACTCTATCCCGGTAGAGACGGAATTGTACGTACAGCTAAAGTTAAGGCACAAAGGGTAGCTATGTGAGACCTGTTACGACTCTGCCCATTGCTACTTCAATAATGTTTCCGTTCTTTACATATACTTTTTTTTACAATAATCTACTTATTATATATACTAAATTTAATCTTTCTTTAACGTTATCTTAAGTTCGCTTGAATTTTACATTTTAGATCTTCTATTGAGTTTCCGCCTATTAGCGCCGTTTAATGTACTCACGCACAAACACACTCACATCATATTGGATTATAAAAATATATCCTTTCCTTTTCTCTTTTCCGACCTATTCCCTAGGCACGAGAAAGAAAGAAGATATCGCTGCAATTAACACACCCGAACGACTTCAATGTGTTTTTGGAACTGAACACGGCACTCTGCCGTCGCTGTAAATCCGCTTTACTACCGCTAATATTAATTAACAAATAAATATTTTAATCTCGCTAATATAAACAAACAATTACTTTAACGCGAGTGTCAACAGTGTTTTGTTACATACTTCTGCGTCGCGAGTCCTGTGGAGGAAAGGAAGACAATAGAACCAGCCTCCAGATCGGCAGACCATCAAGTAAGTGCCTTCCTTTCTCTATCTTCCATTATCTTCGCCACATTCCATACACTACTACACTATTTTATAGAAAATACGGTATCACTAGTACCAGTGTAGCCAAATTATATTATTCTTTTAGAGAATGAATTTTTTTGCCTGTGAATTACGAGGAATAATAATATCCAACTAGAAATAAAAAAACAGGATATAATCAAAAAACACTGGTACGTTATTGATATTATTATCAAATTTAAAGATTAAATAGTATACAACATTGATACAATTATTAATTATTAAGGTATGGGTGTGACATTGGGTCTCACTTTAGCGCAAGAAAATAGGATGCAGGTCTTTGAAAATAAAGTCTTGCGCAAGATTTACAGCCCAATACGTAATAATTTAACCGTAAAATTGAGTAAATTAACTGTTTTAGTGCCGAAAAGCGCCACGGAGCTGCTACGGACCTGCCACGTCCTCATTTTAAAAGTCCCAACGACGTGACAGCGCTCCACACCTCAGTGTACGTTTGCCTCGCAGCAGAAATAGTCGTGTGCGTGATTTTTTCTTTGATTCATATTGAAAGCCTGTCACTATCCAAGAAGTGAAATCATTTATTGCTATTTTACTAGAAATGCGTATTACAAGAAAACCTACAATTTATTCATATTGGGCCAAAGATTCAAGAAGTATTCCGTGGTTTAGTAAAATGTTTGCAAGAAATCGATTTCAGTTACCTTTGAAATTTTTTCTTTGATTTCGTTTTAAATAAACTGTTGTAGAACTAGAAATAGAAATGATTAAATCGAAACGAGAGTAAACAACTCTCAAACGGTTTCGGGATAGGGTCGTTTTTAAAAAAAAAATTGGTCATGACGGTTTCCTTATAATTTAAAGCCACCCAACTACTTATTATTGTTGTGGTTAACATTAACGTCTATCCCTTTGGCGTTGTATAGTATACGTTCTCCTTTATTCCGCCTTCTGAAACTCTCGAGCATAAAAAACCAATTTGTGAAGTATTCCCCAGCTTAGACTTCGCGCCTCTTAGACTTACATTACTTCGTCTTTATACTTTCGCGATAACTTTCTGCCCATGGCATGATTTCTTCCAGTTATTCTTCCGCAACTTTCCGCATCACGAGTGCGAGGGAGCGCGAGTCAACTTCACGGCGGACGACAGATAATCCTGAACACTGCTTTAAATCAACCGTTCTGACAAGAGAAATAAATTATTTTCGGTTGTTTTGGAAAATCAATTACTTCTGTCTACTTTCAATGTTTGTCTTATTTTAGTTATATATTTACTAATACCTAAATAAATAATAGTAAAATCTCAACATTGTGTCTAACGCTTTTTTTCTAGACTAATTTGAAAAAAAATCGACACACTATATTGGAGCAAACTGTTAATTTCTTGTATTACCTATTTTGAAAAAAACATTTATTACGGTCCCGACTATTTTAATAATAAAAAAATAATTAACGATCAAGCTTAGTATGAATAATGTGTAACGCTGAAAGATTGTTAATAGTAATAAAACATTTTTTTGGTTATAATTCTGAATTTTATTAAATCTTAAATATCTTTATTAAAATCACTTTATTATTTAACGTAAAGAAACGAGTTGTAGTACTTGTTCACTTTTAATCTTCATCTTCTGTTAATCTGCATCCAATGCTGAATATCGGCCTCATTTTTATTTGCTTTTTACTGTCTCTTGCACTTTGCTTCCAATTTTGCTCAACATCTTATTTGACATTATCTGGGCATGGCATCGCATCGTAGAATGAGTAAAATGCTAGTAATTATAATAAACAAAAAACATTTGATATATAAGTGAAGAATTAATAAATAAGTAACATAAAAAATCGATTTGTTTGTTGCTGTGAATTAATGTATTGCTAAGATGGTTTAGGCAGGTGAAATATAAGTGTGAACTTGTACGATTTGGGTTACCAGATGCTGGAAGATGGCTCTGTTAGAATATACTACAATCGACATCAGCGTGCATCAAGAGATGTATGAAAGTGAACAATGAAAGAATGGTATATCAGGACAAAAGAGAGGAGTTCTATTCCCACTAGCAGAAGAGTCCAGTGCATACATTCAAATGAGTTGTGAACACCTTGTATTTTTGAAAAACTAATCAAATATTATTTGACAGAATATCCCATTTATACATTGCCTTTCCCCATCTACTACTATGTGTGATATATTGGACGTCTTGGATATAATGTCATTTTCCAATAAAAAAAATATTCGCCCAAGTAGCGAAAATATCGAACGTGTATTTAATATCTCTAAATAAAGATTACTTAAATATTTTCTCTTTTTCTTCTTTTCAATAACAGTAGGTAAATATATATTATACCTTGTCGTTGTTACGAGTAAGACAAAAAAACACATTTTTTAGCGTGACATCTGTCATCTTTCCTTATCTATGCTGTCTATGGTAAGATCTCTTATCACAGAAAGAAGCATTTTCTTAGTCGCAATGTCAAAACGATGATTTTTTGTTATATTTGCGACCTAAAATAGGTGATAACCAATTTCTTGTCTACTAGTTATAATATATAGGATCTTTTAATAGGGACGCTCAAAATTTGTTAGGTTATAGCAGCCATGTTGTTAAAGTGACATCTGTCAAATTTATTGTCAATTATTAAGTAGTATACGACAAATCACCACGGAAGGTTGAACAACGTGTGTAAATCATCAAATTTTATTATTAAAGTCACAAGCGATTTGAGGGCACGGTTATCTCGCGCGGCGGTGACGTGAACTGGCCACAGAGATCGTGCGATTTAACGCCTTTAGACTTCTTTCTTTGAGGCTATCTTAAATCGCAAGTCTTTACGAATAAGCCGCAAACAATTGACCCCCTCAAAGTCAACATAACAAACGCCATCCAGCAAATTTAGCCAGATTTATGCGATAAAGTCACAGAAAATTGGACCTCCCAAACCTGCCACCGAACAAAACCGCAGTGGATATTCGAACAACGTTATATTTCACACTTAATGCCATAAAATATACTTTCAAATGAAAGAAAAATTGAGTGAATATCTCACACACAACCTGTTTAACTTACATTTTAAAATCGAGCGTCCTCGTTGAAAGACCCTATATTTTGCTAGTATTTAAATAATACATTAATATAATAATTTCGCTAAGAATATTCCCATTTTGATTTATTTCCGATAAATTCAAGTTGTCTTCAGTTTGTAATATATGTACTGTAATATGATAATATGTATATTAAAAAAAAACAATGCTTTTTATGACTCACTAGTGGGAAAATGTTTTATAGCATTATTAAAAAATATCTCATAGCGTAAACTCTACTTAAATTCAAAATTCTTTATGTTAATTATTATAAATATGGAGTATTCTAGCGGATTTTTTTGTTTTATTTTTAGTTCATTCATGATTTTTCATTTTAAAAACAATGGATGGTCGAAAATGGACGTGTTCGTTAGTTTATGCATAATAATGTATGAAAAACCAACAGACTTTTTGTTTTAAGGCTTTTAATGAAGCTTTTTTTACGGAAACACGATTAATGAATATTACGAAAATTTAACAAACTCGTGAAAACCCTCTGAACTCGGTACAGCTATATCACTGATCAAATACATCTAATTTAATGCAATTAAAATATTTTAATATATTGTTGATATTTGTAGCATTAACTCTGTGGTTAGATATAATTAAAAATTGTGTCTATATTTAACTTTGTTTACACCACTGTGAATGAATTAATACTTGAATAAAATAACATTTAAGGTGCCTTAACAACAATAACTTCTCAGAATTAGCCAACCACCTTTTAAAGACATGTCACAATTTTATAAAAGAAAACGGCATTGAAATTTAAGATATTAAATGTATTATTAGATTAGATAACTTATAAATTTTAGAAATTAAAAAATCACTTAACGCTATTTCCAATATAATTATTAATCAATTAAACCTTTCAAACAACCCGCTATTTAATATATTCCTATTTTTAATGTCTCCCACTCAATCACCTCCCTACTTTTACCAAGACTCCGTCTTCACCCTGTAATGGATGCCAGTTCTGAAGAAGATACGTTAGTATCGAAACCGGTTGACGTATAAATAATTCACAGTGGTCTAAACAAAGTTAAATATAGATACAATTATTAAAATATTTTAATTTTATATTTCTGACATGTTCATCTTTCTTTTTATCATTCTCATTCGATGTGATGTCTGAACACCGTGCTTCTCTGATCTGCTTCTACTGCGCGAGCTGTTCTTCCAAGAGTATACTCTTCTCATTATTCGTAGGTCTCGCTTAATAAGATTTTCAGTCATTTCTTGGACTTGGTATGTCTTTCTTCTCAGAGATCATCATCTCATTCTTCGTCCTTGTACATACGTAATGGTCACTAATTACTTCAGATTGCCTTCATCTCATCTAGATATGTGTCCAAAAAAACAGGAATTCTTCAGAACAGCAGTCCATGGATTGCGCGCTATATACAGCATACGATGCATACATGTACTCGTATCATCTCAAAAACGTAGAGAATGTTTCAATTCTTTCCTCTCGTGGTTTAGTTTTTATTCCATACAAACCTATGGAGAATTCCTCAATTGTATAGTGTGTTAATTCTGATAATTAATGTTTCATGAGATGACCAGATCTTCCAAATTTTGCTCAGTTTCGAAATAATAGACTGTTATACCTGTATGGCTACATATATTTACATATATATATATATATACAGTTTTAATTTTCTACATTTGTATGTATTGTATTGTTATTATTAATATTGGTGATGGTGTCCACATACTAACATATATACAACTTTCAAAAATTGCATAAATATGGAGATTGAGGGATGAGAATTCTGGACAATGGAAGTATGGGGTAATTACAGGGCTTACAACCTGTTTTCGGCTGGCTTAAGAGATACTTTATATATATATATATAATTGTAATTACCCCATACTTCCATTGTCCAGAATTGGTGAACGTTATATATATTATATATTTTCTATTAAAATATAATAAAAAATTGTTTTATCTCTATGAGATATTTGAGATTTGTTTAATAACAGTACCTTTGTAGGTAATCCAGTAATTGTATGTTCTTGGACATATTCAAATATTGCTAAGAGAATAAGTCTAGTGAGTAGATGTACGATGTATGCAAGGAAAGCGACCTCATGATGAATGTTAACAAGTCGAAAGTGATGGTATTCGAGAAGGGGGAAAGCAAGACACCGTGCTAAATATTTGTAGGAAATGAATGTTTGGAACAAGTAGATGAATTTGTGAATTTGGGAAGTATGTTTGATAGAAACGGAAAAGCCTAGAATGATATCGAAAGGAGGGTGACCGCAGGAAATAATTAAATCTAACTGTAATTTGTCAACCTAGGCAAGACTAGCGGTGTACAATAGAGTCCTGGTACCTACACTGATGTATAGAAGTTTGGAGCTGGCAGAAGAAGAACGAAAGTAGACTGAATGCAGTGGAAATGAGATCACTTAGGCGTATTTGCGGCAAATCTATTTATAACAAAGTAAAGAATGAAGATGGCACCAGAAGTCGTCCGCGGAAGTCTTGGCACGACCAGGTAATACAGAATAAATAATTTTTAAGTAGAACACATTATTATTGTGAAGTTACAATTTTTTCAGAACATAGTTCTGTGATATCTGAATACAAATTAAATGTATCATTACGAAAGATATACATATTTTTCATGGATACATTTAATTTGTATAAAGTAAATAATTGTTTCAACATTGGGATATGTATTTTAATTTGGGCTGCAAGTTGATTCAATTTATTTAACTACCTTTATTTATGATTTACCAGTATGATTGTTCAAAATAGAGGTGAAACTATAAGTAATATAAAATTATTATTATATATCGTTTCAAAGAACGGGCAAGGGACTGTGGTACCCACTCGAAAGTCCCAAATGATATTCATTTTAGTTAAGGTGTATATTTGGAACTAAAAATAGTTTTTGACCTTTTTCACGAGGAAAAATGTTAATAAACGACTTTCATGTAAACAGTGACAGGTTGCACACCCTTCTATCGCCACAGGCAACTTAATCACAAACTATCTCAGCTAGAAGTACAAAGTTTCATTATTTAATTGCAAAACAGAGATCATTGAAATTTAAGCTTTATATTCCATGCCTTATAAGTCCTGTTTTCTATAAAGGTTCAATGTATATATTTCATTAGAGAGCAACGTTAAAGAATGTATAAATATGAATTAAATATATTACTTAGAAAGATATAAATATAAAATCAATTTTATCGAAAAATATTGTTGTTGCACCACCGGGATCTCTTTCCAAGCCGGGGAAGATGCATTATCCAACTATGCTACAGCGACGATATTTTTAGCGACAAATTTTCAAACCTTTATGTTACCTTTTTGATATTAATACATTTAATCGTTCCATTATTTGAAAGAGCCATCTACCTTCTTTTTTACGGAATCTTAAATACCTTTGAGTAATCTGATAGCAGACGCCAGAATTATCATTTCATTTTTATTACATTTTAAACACATCGATACAACTTTGTTATTAGGAGAACACATTCTTATTGTGAAGTTGTAATTATTCAGAACAGATGGTCTGTGATATTTTAAATATTAATTAAATATATTAATTAGGAAAATATACATAATAAAATAAACGATAAAATTAACTTTATATGTATATCTTTCTAATTAATATATTTAATTCATATTTAAAATATCACAGACCTATGTTCTGAATAATTACAACTTCATAATAAGAATGTGTTCTCCTAATAATGTATAAATAATTATAACCTCTTCTGTTTTCTGACTGCCGCTTTGTTGTTATTTCCTCGCTACTGTCTACTGATTCAGTTTTATATTGTTATCTTTTGTTCTCGTTCTAACATGGATGATTGCTTGTTTACATACACATTGAGTTCAATAGTTCACATGATAAGGTTAGATTAGGTAAGTATACATTTTTAAATGTACGTAATAAAATGTAATTTTTTTTATTTATCTAAATTGTCACATTATAAACCGATCAGAACCTAAAAAATGATGGTGGGAAAATGACAGAAATAATATTAATTTAATAAAAAGGTGTTCAATCTGATTAATAGTATTAGATACATATGTACCTTGTGGAAACAAACCTTGTTTAAATTTTTACAAGCCGCTGTACATCTTTAATTATATTACGCTAAAAATAGCAATAATTCCAATAGCGTACATTTTGTCGACTCACTCCGCATTCACAACACAGTATACAGTTACCCATTCACTAACTATGAAGATATCGCACGTGCGTCCGTATTTATTTATCCGTACGTATTTAATTACGTAAAATCATTTTAAGAATATGTCTGTTTTTGTTGGCATTAATTGCTTGAGTGAAGTTGTTCTGTGATGGGCCACTCCCTTTTGCACAGGTGATGAAATGTTTAACAAATGTAATGTTCCGTATTCATAATTATTCTTTTGATAGATTAACATAATTTCTACATATATTCAATGTCTCGAATCAAAACTATTACTGTTAAATTTATTTAGAGTTATTGTCACTAGTTTTAGTTTTGTTTCTACCCATTAGCCCATTCCCAATCAGCCTACGCCTGTTCCCCAGCTCGACTAGTTCGTTTTTGTATATGTGTAATTCTCGTTGTACATTGGATCTAGTGGAATAACAGAAGATTTATGTTTGTGTAATTCAGTGGACAGTGTGCAGGGGAGTGCCGGTTCGAGCCGTTCAGTTTTTTGGGGTGAACTCCAGGAAGCGTCATCATCAGGAGAATCGAGCTGTCCTTATCACCGTAAGCCTTCCTGGTCCGCTATTGAAAGATTTCTTTACCCACATCCCATCCTTCCCTCGTTTCCAATTATCTATTTCATTTCCTAATTCATCCATTAACACATCCACCCGTTTCCTCTTCCCATTCCGTCCCATCCTATTCCATCATCATTCACCTTATCCATCATTATCCACCACTTGTGATCGGCGACTTGCGTCGGTCATATCTAGTTTAGCTTTAACGCAGATAGTTAGAAATCCCTTTTATGTCTTTATGTAGACTATAAAACATGTGATATTCTCAATAGTTGACCTGGCGTTAAGGAACAGCGATGGTCCTATTTAAAAAAAAAAAAATAAAGTAAAAAAAATGAGATAATTCATTAAAATAGACAGGCCCAAAATCTACAAGTAAAGCAACACATAAAATATGAAACAAGGATTTGTATTTCAATTCACAACATTAATACCACCTAACGCATAAAGTGCTTACCGAGCGTTTTTGTTTACATTGCTATCTACCGATATTTCCTTCCCCGCTCTCAGATTCACAAACGTTGAATTGATGGAAAGTTTATTACAATTTGCATATTTATATTTATAAATACGAAAGCTTTACAAACTTCGCGTTTGTGAAAGGTGCTTGCTTCAAAAATACCACCGGTCTCCCAAGAAATATTTTTTCTTCATTTAAATTAGTTTATATTACTGATCACGACCATACTACATCAAATATTTATACTATCCTGACAAAAAAATATACTTGTAGTCCATATTTCCAGTAAGCATGGGGATTTATTGAATCTACTGTCAATGAATGTCCACTGCACTCGATCCTTCGAGGACTTAAGAATCTGTAGAGGACCTCTTCGCACCTCACAGTTCCTGGCCGTTTAAGCCAGCGCTTTACAGCCATTCCATTCTGTCTAGTACCGGCCGAAATTTAGTAACAATACATCGCAAGGCAACAATTTCGAGAAGCCTGCCTGAAGCAACCACTCCTCTCTCATCCGCCTTCTCGGACACATCTCCAGTGAGCACTCCTAGTCATAAACTTTATCTATTTAACTTCAATTTATGCACATTCCTTTGTGCATCAAGCTACAATAAACCTGCTCTAGTCATGGCTCATTCACACGCACATACATTTACACTGCGACATTAAATGCACGGAGTGAGATTTGGGGAGTTTGGGGCTCTCAGTCCCACTTTAAAGCAAATCCTTATAATATCTCTACACAGGTCATTAATCAATTAAATAGCACCGCTTAACGGATGACGCATAACCTACAAACACATTCCCTCCTTACGAGATACTTTTCTCGAAAACTTGAGTAATTACTGTATTTTTGGACAGTAGGGCGCACCGGGTCATCCAATTTTTAGAAAAAAATAATTTTACAATGCGAAAATAAAAAATAAAAATATACGTCTCATTATCAAGTAAACCAATGAAGACCAATTTACGCCATCGATGGTATAGGACATATTGATATTGCGCGTATATATATATATATATATATATATATATATATATATATAATATATGTATTGGTCTTTTATTTATAGTTATCTGGGCTAATCTGCCGTGCACATCTGGCCTTTCTGCCAATACTTAACCACAACACCAACAGTCATACATAACATCAGCCCTGATTATGAATCCCGCAATGGACTCCGAAATATCGGTCAGAAGGGTCAAATATTCACGGCAGGTTAGCCCAGAAAACTACTCACAGAAGAATCTGAATGGCCGTGAAAACCTAAGAACACACGTATTGGTATTGCGCGCTAAATGAACGAAATGTCAAATTGACAGGTACAGAAAAAATATATGAAATAAAAATGCACAGTACATAAATGAAGTACAAGGAGTTACTAAAATATTGTAAGGGTAAAGACCTGCGTCCTTTCCTTTCACCGTCTAGTCAGTGAAGAACGCAAGATCCACGGGTTCTTTATTTGAGCAAAACATACCCACCTTATTTTTGTCACATTCTGCCTTCATCCTAGAGGCAAATCCAGAGGGAAACATCTCGTTTCTCTCTGGTTATAGTGGATCACATACAGCTATATTTTAGTAACGCGGTCGCGGTTTGTTCAACCGCCTAAATCTGACAGTTTCCTCGATGGTTTTGAAAAACGAACCATAGATGCAACCGTTTTTATAACTTCAGAAACCGAATGTGGTACCAACTTAAGGGTAACTATTTGTGAATTTCAAGGTGCTCGACAAAAATTAAGTGACGGGGCAATTTCATACGTGACCCCAATTTATAACATCACAATATTTAATACTAAGTTCTAAAATAAAATAGGCACATAGGTATAAAATATATGCGTGTATAATATTTATTTTGGTA
This sequence comes from Eubasilissa regina, assembly GCA_022840565.1. Taxonomy (NCBI): domain Eukaryota; kingdom Metazoa; phylum Arthropoda; class Insecta; order Trichoptera; family Phryganeidae; genus Eubasilissa; species Eubasilissa regina. The sequence continues at coordinate 6,672,207 of JAINEB010000003.1, forward strand.
GTTTAAATTGTTTTCTGTGCTGATCTATTACCATGTAAAATCTATCTTCGGACCATAAGTTTTAAGTCGACTTTTCAAGTCAAATGGGGATCTTCTGGTCCAAAAACTTATGTATATATAATATAAACTTATTACATTATTATTAAAAGTTATTGCAAACTGTTAATATAAAAAATCTAATTAATTAAAATATTTTTGAAACAAATTTTTACTTTCTTTCGAAACACACTAGATCTATAGTTAATAAAATAAAATTAAAGGATTCTTTATACATTTATTCAAAATGTGAATTTTATATTTAAAAAAAAACCGGTTTTGAAAAAAATATTTCTCTCGCTCATTCAAATATATGGTTAAATATAAAGTTATATTATAAATTTATTAAAATCAACCAAATTATTGAGACGCTTTTTTAATAATTTTTCATAGCTGTAAAATAACATCACTTGTCTATAGCTATCGCGCACCAGGTAAATAGCGAGCATTGTATTTAAAAGAAGTCTGTTTTAAGAAAAATCTGTTAGTTTTATTACTTGTTTTAATTATAATTATTTTACGTAAAATGGATAAAAAAGTTTCAATTCAATCTAGCCATATATTAAAATTATTGTATTTTAATTGTTTAATAATTATAACATCGCGATTATTGTTTCTCTTACATTTATTTTATATTTTGCTTAATTAAATTCCCATTTCCCACGTTCTCAATTTTGTTTTGTAATATATTAATATCTTTATTTAAATTAAGAGGTAAGAGGAGAAAACATACAATTAATTAATAAATAATATAACTCTATCTCAAACATGTACATTTTGCTCTTTCTAAAATAATTATTTTTTTATATTTATTTATTAGAAGTTGTTTTTCGGAATGATTTTTTTTTTCATTTCCTGAAAAAAAAAATAAAGTAATTTTTTCCGCCATTCAGTGATGCTGAATAATGTAATCAGGTAGATAAATAACCTGCTATGTTGTAGTATACATTTCTTTCAGATTTAAAATGATTGAATATTTTTTTTTTTTTTATAAAATGTGGATGGTAAAACTAGTACCACTATGAAGATTTATAACTACCTGTGTAACCACATAATATGTTACATTCTACAATGTCCTCTTTAAAACGTCAACTTAAGGTAAAAACGTGTTGATGGATCTGTAGCGTGCCATTAAGGTGTAAAATAAAATACTTAAAGTCCTAGAATTACCATTAAGAAAATCCTTCATTACTTTTCACTCTATTAACATCTTGTCCTGCACTTTTTTCTTTAGTGCTTGCGTTTTTTATTTTATTTTATTTTTTAACCCTAAAACAGGTCATGAGGTCCAATTACTGTAGTGAAACATACCACAAAGACGAGCAGGTTTGAAAAAATTGTATAGATTTTAAATGTTTACGCACCTTTTGTTCCTTCGATTGGCATCACTGGTTACTTGTTGATTGATATTAATCATTTATGTTATGTGAATGTTGCTGCTTCCAGGATTGCTGTTAAAACTGCGGTTAGTACATCGTCATGTAAGGAGCACGAAGTGCGCATTTCGGTCGGTCGGAATAATACCCAGAGATAAGAAGAACGATACATCGGTCCTCCCCACTATGTCAGCTACTGTCAATCAAGGTTAGTGGTAATTTTCATTCTGCATACATGATCATATTATCAATAAGAAACCCGAGAACAACAGCTGTTGAAGGCGTTCACCAGAACTTACGTATTATGACCTCACCGGGAGTTGAACTCGGCCCACTGGATTACTAGAGCCGCCTTTAACCATTTTTATGTACTTATTTACACACACTAATTATTTATTTATGTAAGAAACAAATTAAAATGATATTTATATTTAGATACCCATCTGTTTTTGAAGAATCTAAGACAGAGTAGTTTCTCTGAAACTAGTCATCGATGTATAAAAATACGGTGCAGGAATATATAATTAATTTAATTTAAATGGATAGGAAATAATAATATTTATGTAAATGTACCTAATCAGACTTAATTATTTATTATTACAAATATAAATTTAACACCTCAAAATAAACTTAAGTAATCAAGTCTCTTTGAACCATTAATAAAATACAGTGTATTCATTTTCTTTCGGATTACTGTATAGGAAAATCTATATTTTTTATAGAAAAATCTATAATTATCGTGCGAATCATTGTTTTATTGAGCAATACGTTAACCATTCGATACTCATTTTTATTCCCGTGATATTTTTCAATGGCGGCCGCGGTAACACATTTCCCCTGATACGGTTTATCGGAGCCACTTGGCGTCGCGCCAGTTGCCAATCGGCAGACGGCGCAGTCACTTTACGAATTTAAATAAAGACTAGCATGCCCGCACAGCTACCACACGGTAGCAGACGTATCTTGCAGCGACGCAATACTCTGTTTTCAATCTCACCCAACAAAAAAAAAACACTTTTCTCGGTATCCCAGAATTGGAAGAAACAGAGCCGACGTACATAGCCAACAACCTAAGGGGTGGTGGAGAAATTGTGCAGGAGCTACACAGACTCACCCCGTGCACCTAAAAAAAATACCACTTTTCTCGGTATCCCAGAATTGTAAAAAATAGACCCGACGTACACAACTAACAACCCAAAAGGGTCAAAGGCCTGTTGATCTTTGAGAAGCGTTAGGTAAGATTACTAACCACGTAAAAAAAAACACCACTATTCTCGGCATCCTAAAATTGTAAAAAACAGGGCTGACTTATACAACCATCAACCCATCTCTCCAGGTTTTAATAAAAACAAACATTTTGTTAATACTCATTGATAAAACCATAAAAAGTGATTTGACAGAAAAAGAAGAAGAAAAATAAAAAAGAAGAATAATAATCCATCATTCATGGAGCTTGTATGAGAAGATGTATGAATGTGGTTGAGGCGAGAATTATGTGTCAGGACAGAAGAGTGTGGCGCTCTATCCTCTCTGCCTACCCCGGAAACGGCGTGATGGTAAGTAAGTTACGGGTTTATCTATCACCAGAACTGTTCTATTTAAATATTGAATAACAGACACGTAAAAGAACAAACTCCTTCGACCGGTCTGTAGTAAGACAGGTATATTTAAGTCACGTGTACAACTGCGAAATAATAATTAATTCAATTACGCTTTTAAAAAATCATCATTGTGTCATTCTAGACATAACCTATAAAAATCCAAAAAAACATACAGAAAATTTTTCTAAGTATAATGTATGATTTCACCATAATAAACCAAATTCCGGAGTGAAATCATCAATTTTATATTGTGCGGAAAAATAAATATAGAGAAAAATGTACATGTCAAAAAATGTCAATGAACATATTTAAATAAAAATACTCTTTTTAATTCGGATTCGTCACATATTTCGCTTCAAGGTGGTCGAATGAACCGTTACCTGTATTATTACAATATTTTTTTAATGAGCTTAATATTGCATAGAGTGTAGAAACAATTTTCAAATGTTTCATTTCTCAAGTAAAAATTGACATTTTTGATTAAAATGAAATAATATTAAAACATAATTTAATAAAAATACTATTTTTAATTCGTATCGGGTATATATTATCCTTCAGGGTGCATGGACACGAAGATACCTCCATGAATATGATCTTTTTAATAGACTGCTTCATACCGAATAGTGTACAGAGAACGTTTTCAAATCAAAAAATGTACATTTTCCCATGTGAAAATCGACATTTTTCATAAATCTCAAAGTTTGTCATTGTTTCGCCTGTCAAATATGGAAAAAACCGCATTCATTTGTTTTCTCCGGCGGTCGTGAGATTTCACTTTTCCGGGGTTATTTGTATCAGTTTTTTCGCATTTTCGGCGCATCTAGGTAGGTCCGTACATTTTTCAAAAAAAAAAAATACGCGTTTTTTAGATTTTTAAGGTGAATTTTAAACGATAGAAGCTAACAAATACGAAAATAAATTATATTCCATTGTGATGTATGCACAGATGTAATAAAATTATATTTTGGTCGTAAACTCGCAGAGAAAATCTCAAAAATACGAAATTTTACTAAATCAGGTTTCATAAGAAAATTAGAAGACGAAGAATTTTAAAAAAAGTGTGTAACGATACTGCCCATCGGTGGCAATTGCCAAAAAATATTAAAATGATTTTAGCTCTTAAACTCGCAGACTTATAAGCGAATGAAAAAAAAGTTAGGCTAAATAAAACGTTAAATTTTCCAAAAATCACCAAACTAAAAGAGTTGTAACAAATAGAGGAGAAGAAGAAGAATGAAAAGAAAAAAATGTAAAGACTCAGTCAACCTTCGGACGTCTGGGAAAAACGCCTAATAAGCGAGATATTAACCAAAACGTGTGTGACAAAATCGGTTACATATAAACATATAAACATCGCGAAATAGAGCTTATTATTTTAATATATATAGATGATACTTTATAATTTTATTTTGAGAATATGTCAGTTTAAGTACTTGACAGTAGTATTAATTGGTTAAGTTAGGTTATATTGTGTTTCACAGTAAATAAGATTATTGATTGATTATTAGATTAATAAAATAATATCTAGCAATCTAGGCCTGAATATTACATCCACACTATCTCGTAAATATGTAAAATCTTACAACTTTGCCCAAGTGATAATGGATATGATTTAAAACGTTTTTTTATTTTTTTTTATTATACTAGAAATAACCGGCGAGAGTCGATTGTTTTCTGCTAACATTTAATTAAAAGTAATTTAATGAAAAATGTAGTTACAATATAAAATTAAAAATGATTATTTTGACATTAAGCTGAATTTTTAAATCTGTTTTCAGATCAGTTTTGCGAGTTTTTTTTCCAAAGCCATCTCGAATGGCTGATTTATTATCCTCCGTCATCTGGACGTAAGGCTGCTCCGATGCTGTGATACGGAAAATCGCGTAAAGCTCAAACGCATGGGGCGAACTCTCGCTTCGGTAGGTCCCAAAGGCGAATCGAAGTCGAGAGCAACATGTGAAAATAAATTTATCGAGAACACGTGAATTCGTACCAATATTAACGTAAAAAATGGTAACCATTGGCAACACATGAAATTGAATCAACGCTATTAGAGCAGTTCAGAATTCTACGTGAACATAAAATCCGTTACCTTTTTATAGAATGTTGAATTATTAAATGTGAAATGCGAAGGTTAGAATGACCTATCTACGTAAATAAGTTTAAAAAAATTAATTTATCGGTTTTATGACATTCTAAATATTTTTCAAACTAGGTCAAGTGAGGTGAATTAAAAAAAAAAGATTTTCTATTCTATCGGAACATAGTCATAGTGAAATTTTTTAGTCATTAAACCAAATAAGGATTGCAGTTTTCATTTTTTAATTTATCTGCAATCAAAATGACCATAGTAAAATGTACCATAAATAATGTGTGTAAATGCCATCAAAATTTTCAATTGTTATATGTTAAAATATAAAAAATTACATGTAATTCATTCGCACATTTTTCTTGAGTAAAAGTACAGAATTAAAATAAAAGTATGAAAAGTATGAAAAGTATTATGAGAATATAAGTGAGATTAATATCCTTCGGGTATCCTACATATTTTTGAAATACTAATTACAAATTAAAATTGAATTAAAGACGCATTTTTAAATCGAAATTTTTCTCTCCTAGCGTGTATTACTGAAGGGTTTTTAAGATTCGTCGCAATATAAAGTAGATTATTTAAAAAAATGGAATATAAGTTCAAAAATTTATCGTAAACTTACTCGGTTGATATGGCTAAATTGGATAACGCATTTCCCTCGATGAGAAAAGGTCCAGGTTCGAATCCCGGAAGTAACTAAAATGTTATTTCGATAAATATATTTTTTTGTAAATCTTTCTAGTCGATTATTACTATTTATAATAATTACACGTAGCAACGCTACAAATACAATTAGTTCGGCTGCTTGCATCATTTTCTACTGTCACATACCTCATCCAATTTACTACTCTTGGAGGACAAGTCTAATACCAAATAATCAAGCCATCTCAATTTAAACCTGCTCACTATCCTTTGTACTTGCGGAATACTGAACAAAACCTTCCTTGCGGGTTTCTTAGTCATTAATACGATGCAAGTACCAGTCCGCGTAATCTTAAATTTTTAATTAATTCGACCACGCTGGCATTTTTATACATACATACCATAAAGTTCCTTTTTACATCTTTGTCTTCAGAGAACTATTATTTACGCGACCGTAAATTCTAAGAAAGAAATTTTCTTTAAAACAAGCCTATTGTTCTTTCACTGTATTTTGTTAGTGTGTAATTTTCCGACGCGATTATATGCATTGGTTTTATAAGAATTTTATATAGGGCATATGATATTATTTTTAAAATAGACATTGATACAAGTTGTCAAAAGTCGTGTCACAATATGTATTATTTAAGGAGCTTAATTAAATTTTTAATTAATCTTTAAATAAAGTAAAAAAAAAATACACACGCGTTGTATGCATACCACCGATGCAAGAATCTGTTCTTCTGATTCCATTAAATAATAATAAATTTAGTTAAATAAATCTTTATACCTTAAGCTCTTTATTAATTAATTTGACTACAAATTTCACCTGAAGTTTAAAAATACATTTTTCATTTTAACATTGTACCTACTATACATACAATTTTACTATTTTAATTGTGTGTACTGAGTATAAAATAAAAATTATATTTTTAAATTAAAAAGTTACACCACGAAGAAACTGCCAAATCAATCAATATTATAAAAATCTAACTATCTAAAATTTTTGACAAATTTTACCGGAATACCTGCTTAATAATGGTATTACGTACTAAAATATATTTTATAGGTTAGATTGAGGTATCTTTAGGAATGAAAATCGTAATGGTTGTACTAATTAAACAGCTGATATTATGCATAAACATATTTCTTCGTAGTTCTTTTTGTAAACAACTAGTGAATATGGTTAATATTATAATCCGCTGTTTGAAGCTTAAGGCACGAAGGAGTTATGTTAATGCTCAATTATTCATAGCTAACGTTAATTACGAGTGTCTAAATACCAACAATATTCTAGTACTAAAGTGTTCTGCGAAATGTTTCAGTAATTTGTAAAGCCTGGTTACACACCTGTGTGTTTAAATTGTGATTATTAGGTGAAATAAACATTTTGATTAGAGTTTTTTAAAATTAATTATAAAAATTCTATTATTCTTATTAAAAGTATAACTGAAAAATAAATATTTTAAGTTGGAATGTGCATATTCAGCGGGTAGGTACCCCAATAAGTCGAAAATGATAGTATTCGAGAAGGAAGAAAGCAAGACAACTTACAAAATACTTGTAGGTAATGAACGTTTGGAACAAGTAGATGCGTTTGTGTATTTTGGAAGTATGTTTGATAGAAATTGAAAGACTGAGAAAAGTTTCGAAAGGAGGGTGACTGCAGGGAATAAAGTGAATAGCGCTTTGAGTGGAATTATAGCTAATGGGAACTTATCAACCGAGGCAAAACTAGCGGTTCACAATGGAATCCTGGTACCGATACTGATGTATAGAAGTGAGGTATGGAGTTGGCAGAAGAGGAACGAAAGTAGAATGAATGCAGTGGAAATGAGATCACTCAGGCGTATATGTGACAGATCCATTCATGACAGAGTAAAGAATGAAGATATAAGGGAAAAAATTTAAAAGTGATGTTAGTATAGTGAGTAAGATTAAGAATGAGGAGAAAATGGTAAGAAAGATATATGACGCAAGTGTTGATGGCACCAAAAATAGATGACGTCCGCGAAAAACTTGGCACAACCAGGTAAACCAGGTGTTGGAAGATGGTCCAGTTAGAAGCCCCAAGGCGAAAATTATGTGTCAGAGCAGAAGAGTATGGCAATTTGAGTAGCTTGTTGGTGTAGTGGTCAAGACGTTGGCCTGGTGATCTAGTGGTCGGGGGTTCGCGCCTCGTTCCAGGACACCAGCAAGTTAGTCCTATTTTCATAGCACAAGCATTTAGCTTAGTTTGAAAATAGTAAGAATATTGATGTGACATGTATTCCGTGTACGTATCTCTATTTTTTTTTTTAAAAAAAAGAAAAAATCTCTCCTGTCGGTCTACCCATGCGGGGAAACGGCGTAATGGTAAGTAAGTAAGTAAAGTATCCCGATAAAATTTATAAATAGCGCATTATAAAATTTCACAACAATTATATATTATGATCTCACTTGTGTTTATTATCATCCTTATCGATACTAGATGCCTTCAAAACTTTTTTGAAATCATTAAGATTTTGGGGGTGTCAAGTAAGTGCCGACAGCGCAATTGTTAGTTTCTCCACCTGTCTAGTTTTGGTTCTCTGTCGGGAATTTTTTCGAATCAGAAAATCACATTCTGTACAGAGGTGGTACAACACATGTATATGAGAGATATAATGCGTTTAATTTATTTCAAAATATGTATCTGTCTATCTATCAATACATATTCATAACAAAATAACACGGCAAGCTCATCGAGACTTGTTATTTATCTGTACATATGAAAAATTAAAAATTAAATCGTATTAAATAAAACGCGCTTAAGGCAACCTTGTTTAATACGAAGAACAAAGAGAAATAGTCCAGTTTATTTTACAAGCTTATGTAAAATTTACCAGTTTGTGTAACATTGATCAGTTTGTGTAACATTGATCAGTTTGTGTAACATTGATCAGTCTTTGTAATATTGATCAGTTTGGGTAACATTGATCAGTTTGTGTAACATCTGTCTTGTATTAATGGTGAATAGTGAAGAAGATTTGCGTAGTTTAGTGAGTAAGGAGATTTACACAGTCTGGACAATTTATGTTTTTAAAAAGGTTGCATATCTGCCAAATTCGTATATCTAATTAAATTTGACACTTCACTCCAATATAACATTATCAGTTTTCTTTGATACATAGAAGACAGCCCCACAGACGCACATTAGATGATTGCATTATTAATTAATGATGTTCTGAGTTTGTTATCTCATCTTAATATTAGGTATGCGTCTATGTTACTTACTTGTCTAATTAGTTGAAGTAAAAATTTAGTCTAGTCGAAAGACGCTAAATCATGCTTTTGACATTAAATACATGTATTGAATAATATACATATTACCTACACTGTTTTCTGTCAATAATAATAATTGAATGAATAAAAAGTATTACTTATAAGAGTGAATTTAGGAAAAAGATTTTAAATATGTTTGGGGAATAATTAATACGTATATTAAAACAAATATATTACTTTGTTCCTTTGAAAGAATTATTTTTACAATAAAATAATACAAATTTAATTAGGTTACGTTAGGTTTGGTTAAGTCAGGTTAGAGTCATTTATTTAATGTTCATTTTTTATTATTGTAATGCACACATAATTCGTTTTATGGAACAAAGTATTTGTTAATACACTGTTAAATCGTACCCGATATATTTTTGTTATGGCCTTTCAGGAGGAAAAAAGATGTTTGCATCTCAGACACATATATCATACCATTCCTGCATAAAATATGTTTTTCTGGTGCGAAAAATATTCATAAATTCAATTAAATTGAATATAAATTAAAAAGGAATCCTAGTCTTCCCCGTGATGGGCAGGGATAGTAACTGTATTACCGACGGATACGAATAAGAAGTGAAAATATAAAATAGAATCTTAAACTCTTTATAACCTTTTTTAATAATTAACCTTGTTCTAAATTTAACTACGTGTATCTATTATTCAAATAAAATTCATTATTAGTATTAAGATTTGATATTATGAATTTATAAATAATATATTATATATCAATGCATTAAATTGTAACAAAAATCATCATTATGACAATTTGATAACAAATTCTAATGGGGCAATTGCAAGATGGTAGAGTGCTTGATTAGCATATGAAAGATATCAGTATTGACTTCCTTTTCATTTTCATTTGCAGGCGTCTGGAATCGTGCTCGGTATAGGTAAATTTTAAAATAAAACCCAGGGTAAAAGTGAGCTTAAACATGTGCTTACATATACAAATTTAGCTAACGTGCTATTTCTAAAGCAATATTCGTGAACATTTTTACTGAGGTATCCGCTGAATTCTGTGTTAAAAAAATATCATTTAAACGTTTCATAATGAATCGGGATAATTTCGGATATTACAAAATTAAAAATTAAAAACATAGCTCATGACTAAGTGAAATTCAAATTGTGTAATTTCAATTTTTCTTGAACTATTATCAATTTTTCATAAACGTAATACTATATTAGAAAACGACTTATTAAAAATATATCATCATTTTCATTTTTGTAATTACAACCTATAAGGTCAAAATTGTGTGGTAAAAAAACGTTTTTATTTATACACGAAAATTTGAGACCCAAGTAAAATTACTAATTTCATTGTAGTAAAAGAGTTAACGAACAAAAATATTACATTTCTAAAAGGTTACAAAAAATTCTGTCTGAAGTCTATTTTGTGTGCAATTAAAAATACTTATGTAATTAAAAATTCATTAAAAAAACTCCTTTTCTCCATTCCACCATTTATTAATAGACTAAAAAGTATATTTTCAGGTTTGATAACAAAAAGAATTCACATTAAAAAAATTCCTTACAAAAATCACATTTCTGGATTATTTAATGAGTGGCCCCACCCAAAAGTTCAGAAGACCTTTTAAATTTCTGTTGTACTGAGTTGTATTTCCAATCAAAGGAAGTTAATTACTTAAATGTCAGTTCTGATGAATAAGGGTCCGCCTGGTCTTTGAATTAGAAGAAATCAGGACGCTGATTGCGGGACAAGGGAGGGAGGGTCGAATGGCTGACTTCAGACATAAGTGGCAGATACTGAAGTCAGCATTTTCATTAACCAGGGTGATAGCTTGAATTGGCTGAATCGATTGAAGACAAATGCCGAAACTCTTTATATTGTCAAGAAATGAATTACACTTCACATAAAATACTTTTTTAACATGTTTAAAATTAACATTAGATCTTTCTGGAATTCATGTCGTGTTTTTTAATTAAATTTCAATTAGCGTTTTGATCGGTGTATAGAAATATTTTGCTAAACAATTTAATTTTTATTATAAACAAATTATAAATCCTTTTTTAGTATTCGGGTTGGAGTTAAAATATTCATTAAGACCCAATTCTACTTTCCCTATTGAATTGAATTTTTTTTCCTTTAAAAATATTGCACCGACTGAAATAAAAGGTAGTCCGGTAGAATCTGATGAATAAAAAGGAGCAACAAAATAAACCAACGAAGGCTATTGATTTATTCCTGAATCCCGATTATCGCAAAATTGACTTTTAAAAAACGTCAATTCCGGATAGACTAATCAATATTTTACATAGAAAATATTTTCATTTTTATATATAATTTATGCAACCAAATAAAAGAAAATCTTTCGTCCACCTTACTAAATGAACACCTGTCTCGAGGTAGAGTAAAATATTTTTAAGAATATTACGCTAGACCGTTATATATTATTATTAATTTGTATACATACGTATTTTTATTTATTTATATAAGTAAAAAAGAAAAGTAACGATTGCAAATAATTAATAAAATAGATATTTTTATTAATATACAAATAACTTTACATTGTGGTTCGTAATCCTTTTAATATATATTTCTTATCTTTGTTTTTAACCACTTTACGAGATATATAATAGCATTTTCCGAAACCGGTTGGTGTTTTAAATTTGGTGGTTAACAATAATTTTTATTAAAATTAAATCTTATTACAATTATTTAATTAAATACAAAAACGTTTATGAAAGATTTTTGAACATGAACAAATTGTTAATATTTCGACTTTAATAGTACATTATTGAAACAGGAATGATATAAAAAAGTTTGCATAGTATAATATATTACAGATAAATCGTAGTATATAACAAGAGTATTAAAGATTCTATTAGTGGTATATTCATAGCCGCTTTAAAAGATACATTATTTCTCGTGTTAAAAGGGGGCTTTGTCATTATAATATTACTGTACAAAAAAGTGTTATATAGAAAATAAATTATAAAAAATTGATGGAAATAAGTCAATGATCATTGAAAATAAAAATAAAAACATAGAACACATGTCACCTCAATATTCTTACTATTTTCAAACTAAGGAAAACTAAACAAAATAGGACTAACTTGGTGGTCCTCTGGAACGAGGCTCGAACCCCTTAGGTCACTAGGCGAATGTTTTAACCACCAGACCAACAAGCTACTCGAATGTACATATGTATAATTTCAATATTTAATTGTTGTTGATTTCTTTAAAAAATATTCCTTTTAGATTTGATATTTGTATAATTTTCCGTAATCCTTAAATCTTGAAATAATGCCGGGCTATACTGGTGTTCACTTTAAATATCGTAATGTTCCCAACCGACTTCATATATATTGCTTTTAATGTCTGGATTGATGATCGACAGATAGGCGCATGCGCGTTCGGGTTAAGTGTATATGAGTGTATGTGTGTAGTGAGCTTGAAGATGCTTGTCAGGGGAACATGAATAAGAAGGACCGGCAACTGAACTCGGCGTCCTTTCGCTCCGCGTCACTCTCCGAATATAGATTTAGAATAATTTGTAATATTATCAGTCGGGAATAAATACTGTAAATTGTCACATTGTACAAACAGCGTATTATTCTTGTCACCACATCTAACCCCAACAATGGACGCATCTGGTAGATCAGAGCCGACAAGCCATGACAAATTGGCGCAGGCGTATAGGGTTTTATCGGAAGATAAAATTTAACATTGGTAAAACATCTTCTTACATTATTAGGTATATAATTTATGGATTGAGATATAAATTTAATCAACACTTATAACACTAAGCATTTAAAATATTATATCATTGAGAAAATTGAAGCGTTTAAAAAAATATAATATATATAATAATAATAATATATAGTGGTTTAAACAAAGTATCTTGTCTTATTATTTATATAAAATATGACCACAAAGTAATTTGGCTAATATTGAAAAAGTTATATTTTACTTTTTTATCCTAGTGAATACTATATTTAATTGCTTCTATAAAAATAACTAATTTGGTCTTACCGTACAAAGATTGATACACATATATATATATACGTATTATAACAGACAAAAATAAGAAAATTTACCTAAAAGTACTTCGTATATACTTACTTACCATCACGCCGTTTCCCCGTGGGGGTAGGCAGAGAGGATAGAGCGCCACACTCTTCTGTTCTGATACACAATTCTCGCCTCATCCACATTCATACATCTTCTCATACAAGCTCGCCGATTGTCGAGGCTTCTAACAGAACCATCCTCCATTATCTGGTTTTCCTGGTCGTGTATAGTTTATATGTAATATAACGTATATGTTTTCTATAATCGTTATCCGTTTAACTAAATTTTCACTTATACGATTGTCATACGTACAGAGCACTTATTTTTTTTAATTTATCTCAAGCAAATAAAATTATGAATGTCCCAAATCTACCACCCACATGAACCTACACACATGCCTTAATCCACCGAGTTGCGCTAACCCCTTTCTATTCCACCCTCTCATTATTTACCTTCTATCTTTTCCGAAATCATTCTCCGATACTTTTCCAGCCTACCCAATTACTTTATCCCACCTAAATCCAAAATATTGCCTATCCTCCAATAAAACGTATTTTTTTCTTTGATCGTGCAGAAAAAATTGTTGAAAAATATATTGAAATACGTGTTCTGGAGAAATAAATGTTTCTAGCGTTGTCTTAAAGAGTTATTTGCTTATTAATAATCGAAATCACGATTCAGAACCAATTATTGAAACAGGTGCATTGACTAATGTATTATTTTATCTTTTAAAATCTGTTTTTATTATAATTTAGAATTAATTAATTTACTATGTTATTAATTTAGTAATTATTTTCTTATAATATTTGGCACAGTGTTTACAATAGGAGATTGACAATTTTTTTGGATATTTAGCTGTTATAGAAGGTAGTTGTTAGTAGTAGATGACGATAAAATAAACACGAAACAACGAATTTTTTTGTAGGTGGTTTTAATTGTATATAACAATTGTAAACTGACTGAAGATTTAAAATAAATATTATTTTATAAGGAAGGTATTAGAAAATATAATCTCATATTCAGTTATATACTAGCTCAGTTCGTAGCTATAGTAGAATATAATAGTATAAATTAATCTAAAATCTCTCATATATATTGTACTGGACCCGACGACAGAATAGCTTAGTTTTATATTCTCTAGAATCTTTCTGCAATAGTTGATGTGTAAATTTGAAGCTTTAAAAAACTCCCAAAGATATGTGTGATGGTCTTCAAACCACGAAATATATTATGGATACAAGAGGCATCTTTGAAAACTCCACAAAGTACATTCAGAGATGTTAAAAACTAAAAATAAAGTCTACGTTTAATGTTTTAACAATCTTATGTACTGTTATAGAAATAATATTTATTTTATTTTGTTTTATGTTCCCTTTGTAGAGCTCTAATGCAGGCAGCATTAGGGATTCTCACAAATATGGATATACACAGAGAGTGATATCATGAATTTAGACAGTTGAAAAATGATAGATTAAGTGAGAAGCACCGCGAAAAGAGAGCTCTATTTCTACATATGGAAAGATCTCAATCCAGGTGGTTTGTTGGACTCGTTTTGCTAATGATCATGACTTATCTTTTTGACAGCTTCGGAAGAAAGGCGATTTCCACCGGTCGTCATAGACTAAGATAAGAGAAATAGTAATAAAGCCTTTATGAAAAGAGACTGGGCATCATCATCAAATACTGAAACAGTGAAAGAGAAGGGGAAAATAGAAGCGCCTTGTCGATACTTTGGAATGATAATAAATGTACTTTAACAATTTTTGAGACGACGTCCAAGAACATACAATTACTCCAAAGGTATTGTTATTAAACAATTATAGATATCTCAGAGAGACAAAGCTATTTATATTATATTAAATGGAAAAAGATGGACGCATGGATAATGAGAGTATTTTAATGATACAAGGCGAAATATCTTTGTAAGAGGTATATATAATATTAAACCTTTTCATGCAGAAATAACTATGAATTTTATAGGTCGCTTTATAGGATTTTTATAGGTAGGGCTGAAAAGATAACGACATGTACCGAGTACCGAGAATTCAGTTTTTAAAGGAGAAGTTTATTTGTGATTTTTATGCGCATACTTTTGTTATAATTAAAATAAATTTAGATAAATTACTTAGAAAGGTGCACAAAACAGGGTACATATGACAAAATGTAATTATTACCGAGAACTATATATTTTAGGTAAAGTTTAACTAGTTAATTTTTTTTCAATAGACAGATTTTTTTGCGTACCTTTCTAAATGATTTATCTAAATTTGTTTAACATTGCGCGACTTATACGATTTTAAGATGTATATATTGTACCACATTTAGTTAATATATAACAAAAAAAAATGAATACAAAATAAATATTTTTTAACCGAAAAAATTAATTAATAAAAAAACATTTTAAATTAATTAAATAACTTATATAAATTATGATGTATAAATACTACAAGTAAATTTTTTTATATATTAAAAACGAAAAAAAATTTCTAAAAACATTTCTAATCTATGAATAACTTTTGGTTAAGATTTGGAATTGGAAACCAATTTTTTTTTTAATTTTTATGGTCGTTCAAATAAATTTGCTCTCTATATGCTGAGAGTACATCAAATAAATTTCATCTATTTTAAAAACTGGTGTATACTAAATTTAAAATAAAAACATAATTATTTGTGGTTAAAAAATGAAGGACGTCTTATTTATTTTAATTACCATAGAGCATTCAGTTATAAATAGCGATATAGAGCGTTTTCTTGGAAGATGTAATACTTCATTAATAATGTTTTGTTTAATTAATTATTGAATACATTGAAATGATATATTAAATTATGATACTGTTACCAGAAGACAAAATATTATCTTTAATATCAACTTGAGTGAATAATGAAAAATATTAAATTAAAACATGATTTAATAAGAAATTTGAATAAAAATAATATTGTAAGTTACTATACACAATTCAATCGAAAATTATTTTCTTACCTGTTTTGCAATCAGGAAGTAGGTAACATTTCACTATAAATGCGTTTTCTTGATTACGTTTTGAATTGTTCAATCGTTTATTTAAATACTTACAAAACATTAACGAGTTACTTTCTTTCGAAAGGTGTGTACGCACAGAATGAAAAATTAACGAACAAAATGTTTTCCCGCCTTTTAAACGGCGCGCGAATAAAATAACAAAAATGACTTTTGTTTCGCGTTCTTTTCTCTCGCTGTTTGAATTTGGAAAGTTTTCCGCGGTCCGGCGTGACGGTCGCGCGGCGCGGCGTATCAGTGGGGCTGCGCTTCCCTCGGAGGTCGGCGGCGGAGTGCGTGCGGTGCGCCCGGGCTCGCCGCTCGGTCCGCGCGGCGCCAGCGGCCAGGAAAATCCCATCTAAATTGAAACATCGCGTAGAAAAGAGAAAACCGTCGAGCCGCTACGATCTGACGTTTGAAATTATCGGAGATGTTTTCTTGTAACGTGCCAAATTTCTTACTTTAACACTAGCACGGGGTATAATAATTTTACCCTCTCTCTGCAGCCGATAGATTAAGTTTCCTCCTGGCCGTAAGGCACGACTGTAACTGATATATTTTTATTAAAGCAACACGGTTCGAAGTAATAATATTGTTTTAATACCCAATCAAACGTGTGAGAAATTAATTGATTTTTATTTTAACTGCATTTATAAATACAATTCTAAAATTCTATAAACATTTCATTGAAGAGGAGAGTCAGATTGGTTAATACAATCTTTTTGGTTTGAATTTACATTTTTTTTAAATAGTAAACTAAATGTTAATTTGGAAATAAGAATTACAACATTAATATTTCTTAATATTAATAAGCGTTTGTGGTGTTTAAATAATATGGAAGAAGATGCAGTTTGAAAAGGCGAAACTTTAACGATGTCCTAGAATGGACTTAAACACTAGTATAACATTAGTTTATTGACAACTATTTGACTCTAATATTGTAGATAAGATATCTAGGCTATTTTTATTTTACGAATAATAAAATTTTATAAATACGTAATTGAAGAAAAAAACAATATTTTTAATACATATCACTTATTTACTTATGGGGTAGGCAGAAAGGATAGAGCGCCACACTCTTCTGTCCTGACACACAATTCTCGCCTCATCCACTCATAAATCTTCTCAAACAAGCTCGACGTTTATTGAGGCTTCTAGTATCTGATTTACCTAGTCGTGCTAAGTTCTTCGCGGACGTCCTCTACTTCTGGTGCCATCAACACTTGCGTCATATATCTTTCTTACCATTCTCTCCTCATTCATCCGCTCCGTATGACCAAACCACCTAAGTGATCCTTTTTTAATCTTACTCCTTATACTAAGATCAGCTTTACATTGTTTCTTTAATTCTTCATTCTTTACTCTGTCATAAATGGAGCTGCCACATATACGCCTAAGTGATCTCATTTCCACTGCATTCAGTCTACTTTCGTTCCTCTTCTGCCAGCTCTAGGCCTCACTTCTATACATCAGTGTCGATACCAGGATTCCATTGTGAACCGCTAGTCTTGCTTCAGTTAACAAGCTCCCATTAGCTATAATTCCATTCAAAGTGCCGTTCACTTTATTTCCTAGTCACTCTCCTTTCGATTTCTTTCTCCGCTTCTATCGAACATACTTCCCAAATATACAAACTCATTTACTTGTTCCAAACATTCATTACCTACAAGTATTTTGCATGGTGTCTTGCTTTCCTCCTTCTCAAATACCATCACTTTCGACTTGTTGACGTTCATAATATAGTAGCTTTCCTCGTGTACATCGTACATTCTACTCATTAGCCTCTAGAATTCTTGTTCATTATTCGCCATTAATATTGCATCATCGGCGTACAGTAAACAGCACACAATCAAATCGCCCATTTTCGCTCCTACATTAATATATTCCAGTTCTTTCACATAGTTATCTGTATACAAGCTGAACAGCAATACATATTGATATATTTAAAATAAATATTTATAAGAAGGACAGAAATATATCTTATATTTATTTTAAATACTAAATTAATGTATTAATTATAAATATATACATATAAAATCAATTTTGTCGAAAAATATTGTTTTAGCGTCACCGGGATACGAACCTGGATCTTCATTTCCAATCCGGGGAAGTGCACTACCTTTGTGCTATAACGCCATATTGATTTTATGTGTATATATTTATAATTAATACATTAATTTAGTATTTAAAATATCACAGACCGTCTGTTCTGAATAATTACAACTTCACAATAAGAATGTGTTTTCCTTAATAATATTTATTTATTCCGAAATAGGTATCTACAACAGTAAAACAGCGTGTAAAGTTCAGGTAAATGTAAAATTTTGATAATGTTACGAAAATGGTTCAAATGAAGGAATCGGCTGAATAATATTATAAATAATGTTGACTTCATGAATACGAATATTAATATCTATGGTGGGTGTAAAAGTCAGATATTTGAATCTATCTGATATCTATCAAGAAATATTATTATTAAATGGTTATTTTGACGATCAGTAATTTATCAATGATTTTATAAATTTTACTATAAAAATCACCTTAAAGAAATATGTTTGAACTTTGAAATAATATATAATTTATTAGGTACGCTTTGTAAAATAATTTATTTCATATTAATTTAAATTTTCTTTTTTTACGTCATTGGACAAGAAAATCTTTTCATTTTATTAAGAGAACACTTTATTTTTAAAATATTACATTAAAAAATTACTTATTTATTTATTTTCAAAATATAAAAGAAATTGAGTAACGTATTTGTGGTAAACATTTAAAAATAACTAGACACCTTTTTAGAAAATTGGTAATTAACTATTTTTGAATTCTCAATTTGTTAAAAAAAATCAACGAAATACAGTATCAAAATAATTTGCGTTGTTTGACGCGATAACTGCCCACTTTCAAGTGATAGAATTAGAAGGAAATTTTGTTTGTTTTATGTAGCTGTGCGACATGGATTTATAAACTGATACAAGGATATTATATATGTTGTTCCATCATTGTGTAGAAAATTATATAATAAATCAAATTCGAATCATCTTTCTCTGTTTTCTTATTGCCAGGAATCTGAACCCCTCACAATCAAAACATTCTAACCACTCGTCGTGATCTTCAACCGTGCATAATGAATAAAGCGCTGTATTATTCCAGATGTTCTCCTTGATCGACCAAGCCCATGTGACCTCCTTTTCTTTCTCTTCCAGCCAATAACGGCGAATCTATGAAAAATTTATATATTATTTCGGTATATTTTTTATCCTTTCAGATATAGGGTAGATAACTTTTTAAGTTCTTTTAAAACAATTAATTGATTGAAAATCACAGCAATCTTCCTCAATAAAATCCACATCTCGAGTTAAAGTTACGAATGTATAGAAGAAATGGGTGGGTTTCTTCTTTGTTATATTAAATGTTTCACTCTTTGATATACTTCGATCAAAGAGGGAATTAATAAACATAAAATACTCATAATTAAATGTATAAATAATATTTTTATGTTCAATTTAATCCACCTTGTTGGCGTACCAATACTTTTCAAATTCAATTTATTCATAATATTGCATCGCTGCTAAAATTGTATGTTTTTTACATGCAAGGTTTAGAATATTTAAAAATAATTGTTTGTACTGTGTTACTTATATTTACAGCGAAATTTAAAAAAAAAACAAGATGGATTTAAGATATATTAATCCTAAATTTTCGGATTTGGGAACGATTGACACTTGACAAATAAGGATATGGATAATCATAAAAATTAACGGACCAACAGATGGCTTAACATTGTAAGAGAGTCTCTTACAATTTGTAACACTATTTGATTTAAATAACTTTGAAACTAAATAAATAGAGAACTGAATTGGGGTCATTTGATTATGATAAGTGAAATCGGATATAAAATTCATTAGGAATTTAAGAGTTTTACGCTGTTTTGTTAGTACTTATCACTATATTTGAATTCGGTCTTTATTTCAAAGTATACGAAAGGCGAATTTGGGAACTTTTGATACCAAACTTCTCGCGATGGAATACGCGGACCCAAATAAATGTCATATCAATTTGTATTATACAGTACGTCATTATACTCTCATTACGTAAAGTACTCACATACATCGCAAAGAATACATTTGACGAAACCAACTTTGATGAGCTTAGCTGGCTTGTGACGTGCGTGCAAGCGGAACACCTGCCATTAAAAACAGAGATAAATATTCCACTATTGAAAACGAAAAGCATTAATTGGATATTGTCGCCTATTTCAGTGAAGGCTTCACGTGTTTTAATTCGAATAGGTTATGTAAACTATTGATTGTTATTGTAATTCGTCTAAATTTTACTAAAAATATTACTAAAAATTATATTTTAACATTCTTCTTTAACATGCTTTCTTTGCGCGCAAATTTTAAAAGAAACTAGTAGATTACATCTATCTAGACAAGAGTGGAAGGAATTCGGGAGAGGAACATGAATAGGGATTAGGGGGCGACTGAAGGACCACCCAGAACCAGAAAATACGACCCACCTGTGAAATGTTTCTTTCAGTATCTGGATCTTCTTTCACTGAATCCACAAGTCTTCTGACTCCATGACACGTACAACGTTGTTTAGCATAAAGTACATATAGATATACACTTTCAGTGATCGCGCGAAAGTGTCAAACAACACCTTGTGTTAGAGATTATATCAGTGGAGGGTATGAAAGAAAATATGGAGGGAGAAACAGGATGACACAGTACTTTGAAAACTACCACTGACCTTTTGTAATCCTGCTTCTCTCTCCACGCTCAGAAATTGAAGAATCCCTCGACGGATGCTGAAAGTCACTTTTAAGACGCTCAAAGTAGCTATATAAGGTACTGTCAGCCACTTTGCAAAGTACCTCACGATGTAGGTAGATGACCGGCGCGTATTCGAAAAAGATATAAGTTGTAATGCTTACAGGACGACGACCAAATAAACACTGATTTCCGCATTGACGGACAAGTAGGTAGAACCAAGTATGTGTAGGAAGGTTGGAAGGGATCTATATCGGTATTAGGAACACAATTTCTCTAATACCTTGCACAATAGCAAGATATATAATGAAGGCGGACCCACCGCTTACCAGGATCGATGCAATAAGCTTAAGGATCCTATTTCGGTCCTACTCATTTGCTGTCTGGTTGGCATTTTATAGTACTACTATATAGGGCGATACCACACAGCTGCCAAAACAAAATTTTCTCTGATTATCCCCAGCTGGCTAACTTTATTGGTAAATAAGATACATTAAATAAAGAACAAAACATGTTTAGATATAAAAGAGATAATTTTAAATAATACAATTAAAATATAATAGAATAACATGGATAGAATAGTTGACAGCGAGATAGAAAAAATGTAACAAGGTCGGGGAGCAAAAGGGAGGAGAAGAGGCACTCCCTTCCGGGAAAAGAGACGGCACAAAAAAAAACATATTGGACACTCACCCTCTACACACCACTGCCGCCTGATTTAACTCACAAGAACAGTACATCGCGGATCATATTTGAACAGAAGGTAGAAAATAAAAATAACAAAGTGAAAAAGAGATGAGTAATAATGATATTGCACAATAGTTGAAAATTTAAAATATACAGCACTAAATCGGTTCGCACGGTAGTTAGAAACCGATTACACACAAAAAATAACAGCCCCACACAGTAGAACGATAATTCATAAGCCAAAAATATGTTTCCAAATGGCAGGATGAATATGGCGGCAGTCAACATGGTAACACCAAAATGGTAACACTACTTTCAATTCTAAGGTATAACTTCAACTCCCAAAATGGTAACACTACTTTCAATTCTAAGGTATAACTTCAACTCCCAATACTACAGAGAACACACCACAGAAAATGTCGTGTTCTGGTTATAGGCGGAGGGGGGTAGTGGATAGGTAATAAATAAAAACCACCGATCTACGTATGTCATATTTACATGTGCGCGCATGGTGACCGCCGATCCATAAATAAGTCATAAAGATCAAACAACATCAATACATGCATTACAATTTCCTGAAAAATATAATACAAATAAATTGATATTGAAACAACTAATGTATTACAATTTCATTTGAAATGCAAAATAAATACTAAATATTATTCAATTTTGATATTTCAAGAATTAAAATGTACGTTTTGTCAGTGCAATAAATATCAGAGGTTCACATGTAGAAAACAACAAACACTAACAGTATCAAATATCGATACCAGGTGACAATCTGGATAACAGAGAACATATATAATGCATCTTAACCATATATTTTACGATAAAATTGATTATATATGTGTATAATTATTATTTTTTTAAATTATTATATTATTATTTGACTATTATTTTCACGTAATTTATTAATAATGAAATTCTAGGACTGGCTAAACACTACATATAATAACATTAGAAATAAATTATATTCTATGAGATTGACACATCTTAGCATGTCTAACTCTTAGTTACGTAATGTATGTCAGTGGTTATTTATGGTTCTTAATACAAAATGTATTTAATACAAGATAGAAATGAAAGTAAATATGTTGTTTAGATTCATAAAAATGTTACGGAGTTTACGGAGAGTTGCACGCTTTTAATTATATATAATGTAATATTATAACTTAAAAGATGAAAAATATCAACGTCATCCAAACGATTTCTCGCATACAAAAACTTTACAGAGGTTTACGGAATTCTCTTAATAGTAGGTAGGTTTTTTAAAAGAACATAGCTGCGAACTGAAAATCTCAAGTGTTAATTGCAAGCCTGATTCCATTTTTGATTCGGTTATTCGATAGCTCGGTTATAAGATGATTTTAGGTAGATTTCTATTGAAACGCTTTTTATTCGATACCACCAATTGCAGAGGGTCTCATGACGCAACATCCGAGAAATTTCAGTGCACCTTTTTCAGTTTTGACCAGGACGCCTCCCAACTATCCTCCTTTAATCAAATTTGACAGGATATCCACGGTTGAAACGGCAAGGATTTACAGAGAAGCAATAGATATTTGAAAAAGACCCAAAAATATGTTAAATAATAGAGACGACAGTATCAGACTTTCAAACATCTGGCTTAATAAATTAGACGAAAGACAAATTACCCCACCCACTAACAAGAATATTGAAAACCCATTAACAAAAATTTCTCCGGACTCGACACTCATCGCATAAACAAACAATAGCAGTAATTTAATACAAATTAAACTAATTAATAAATTAGATTAGATTAAATTAATCAAATTATCGAATAAATATTTTTGTTGCTACCGGGATTCGAACCTGGACCTTTTTTTATCCGGAGAAATGCGTTATCCAATATTTTTTGAATTCATAATTGATTAATTTAATTTGTATTAAAAATATCACAGAACTGTATTCTGAAAAACTGCAACTTCACAATAATAATGTGTTCTCCTTAAAAACAACAGTACTATTTTACCTCTCAGGATTACCACAAGCTAAATAAATATTAGGTTGTTAACATCCTATCACACAAAGTAAAGATGCGTGATTTCACTTAGCGCTGAACTGCAGGCCTGAAAAAATGTGTTTCACGATCATGTCAGAGCAACATTTCGACCAACAGACGCGGGATAACCAAAAAACTTTATTTACAACATACACATATATAAATGTATATATTTTTAAAATAACAAATTCGTTCATAGTAGTCCTCGAGTAAAAATATACATTAACATAGATGAAATCTACCTGATTATTGCGGCCAGTTGCACAGAGATTTTTTTTGTTTACGACTACAAATAGTACATCTCTTTTACTCGATATCTTCCTGGATGGTGACCATTTATTTGACCTGCCAATGTGAGGGGGACTATAAAACTACCATTCCAAGAATTTTATACGATCCTCATAAAAATGATATCGCTCAATTACGGTGGAGGCCTCGTCTCTTACGTGGCGAAATTTCAAAGGATGATGTGATTTAACAAAATTAATTATTAAGTTATGTATGTTTAATAATCAATATTTGTTATTAATATTTTAATTTGATTCGTTTTATTATAATTAAAATATTTTTAAATTTGACTAAATGAGTCATCAAATATCCAACCTACGACATCGAAACAGCATTAAATATTGGATTTTATAAATAATAACATCTTAATCGTTCGAAAATTGAGAACTTTTATAACCTTAATAAAATAAAGGGTTCGGCAATAAGTATTGACAGTTTTTAGTATAATTGTCAGCTTGATATTAGAAAACACTTATTTATTTTTTACATAATGCAGTTTTCAACTAAGCTTATTTAAAAAAAAATTACGTTCGACCAATATGCTCCTTTTTGTTTTTCGCATTCTTGAAGTCGGCTGCGAAAAGATAACACGGTGCCAAGATATTTTGTTCTTTAATTTCGTTTGTTATGTTGTTCCTCAACTCCTGTAATGATAAATACTTTGGATTTCAGATATACCCATAAGAAAAAATCGATTAACTTAATAACTATTAATTAATCAAAAAGCCAATTAACATCACAATTTAGAGATACCGCCGAACCTCGATTATGAATCCAGATGGAATGAGTATCGTTACATAAAAAAATCGTTGCTGCAAGAGGCCAAGAATTCATGGCTACTGAAACTACATAATATATCAAACTGATTGCACACTATTCTGTTCCCTACTCAGCTACTGTCTTCCTACCGCAGTGCTCACAAATGCGTCAATATCTTTTGGCGGACCCGAAAAATATTTTTCTTTATGTGTCGTGATAACCGCATTATTTTAGAAGATTGGATAGACAGCAAATCTTGGTATTTTATTGTTACCCACTTGTCTTCTAAGTACGTCTTCAGTGTACCCTCATAATGTGAAGGTCCAAGAAATACTCTTTGTGACAGTTACACGTTTATTGCAGTAAGATACAATTTAGTCATAAGGTATATCACTAGTACAAGTCAAATGATAAGGCCGATAGACATACAGAGAGAGACGCGCACCTGGCGCGCGTCACCATTTATAACCCCGCACTCACGCCCCGGCGATGCAGCATTCACACTCACATACACAACTATACAATCCCAAGAACATCACATTTATATTGCCATGTGATACGAAATAAGGAAATGATTAAAATACTATGAATTAAACCATCCTAAAACGCAGTGGCTATCTTTTAGAATGTAATTGATTTTTAATTAACAGGGGTTAGCTTATTCTAGTATGTTGTGATTAATAATACATGCACCTAATAAAAATGTTATTTATACCTGGCTTGAAAATTCTTTATTATTTAATATTTACATTTCAAATACCTGTAACATCAAGTTGTAAAATTCTGAAACCAATTTTAATTTTGAAATTTTTCTAAGATTAATTCATATAGGCATGTCAATTTTATTTCAAACGTCAAACATTAGAAAGCATTAGGTATAAAGCTGGACTTATATGCTATCAATTATTTTATTGAAACATTAACAGAAATTACCACAGATATTGTAAAACCTCGCTTCTTAAGATATGAATTGATAAAAACACATTCCGCTTATTCATCACATATAAAATGCATCTAGATATAGATTAATCCCGTATTTCAGACAACGGGAAGTAATAAAAATTAACGAACAATCCAACTTAAGAGGATTGCTAAAATTTACTTTTCTAAACCCACACTTTTGTGCTCACACTTCACTTAAGAAAACAACTATTACCAAAAATAACCGTTAAAATATTCAGCTAAGCTGAAATGCTAAAAGGGATAACTAATTAATGCAGATAAGCATGATTTTACCAGCGAATATAACCTTAAAGCTTTTAAAATTGTTTATGCTACACGTCCGCATCTAATTCAGTTTTTTTTTTTTTACACAGGGTGAATATTATATTTCAAGCCGATGTTGTTTTTAAATATCTAAAAAATGAAACACGCTTTTTGAATTTGTTGTAATTTTTCAATTATTTCGTTTTTTACAATTATGTATGAAATATAACATCGGCCAAGCGACCACATCTGGCAGCGGCACAAATGCGTGCTCTTTTAACCATATTTTTTATAATATTTTCGCACACTTCGCGTGTTATTTCAGCAATTTCATTTCAAATATTATCATATAGCGTAGCGTCAGAATTGTTATTAGCTTATTAGTCTAGACGTTTCTTTTTAAGTAGTTCTACATAAAAAGTCGGGAGCCGTCAAATCAGGTGATCTAGGAGACCAGTCGTTATCACCCATTTTTGACATTTTTTTAAAATTACCTGTGTATGAAGTGGCACCGTTTTATTGTAACTACATGTGTTGCAGATTCAATCGATCCAATTCGGCCACCAATAACTTTTCTAATATGTGACAATAGCAATTACCATTCTTTTCCATTTTTATTTAGATACAATTTTTTAATGACTTCAATACTTTATTAAGGCATTGGATACTCCGTAACAAATTGTAATCAATTATTCTCTATGACTACTAAATATAAAGTGACAAATATTTGCCAAACCAAAATGGCGACCAAACAAAATTGGCCTGGAACATAATATTCATTCCGTATGTACCTTCGGAACAATTTTTTTAATATTACGTGTATTAACTCTTTGTTCTTTATTTTCGGTTTTTGTGCATTTTCGACGTTGATTACACCGGTGACGCTTACTTTGGGGATAGATAAATATTCCCGAAACAATAAAGGCAAAAATAAAAAACTGGTCCGTTATATACCGAATCTCTCTCTGATTCGATTGTTAAATGGGGGGAAGGATAAAGGCTGAGCCCTCATGTCTCCGACATATGAGATAACAATACTAGCATAAAACTTTTTTTGGGGGACCCCTATTGAGGGTAACGTAGTGAAATTGTTTTTTTTTTTTAATATTTGGTAATTTTAGCTTTATATATAATTGCGCAAGGTAGTAGCACAAATGGGTAAATTTTATTATATACTTTTTTATTTAATTTTATATTTTGTTAATTCTTTTTTTGTTTGAATATTTTTTAAATTGTTATATTTTTAGTGAAATTTTTAATAGAATATTTTTATAAATTTTGTTCAGTAGGGTCAAGAACAAGATAAAGAAGTGAAATGGGACGAAGATGATGGGGATCTGATGAGGGATCATGTAGGCCGAGGGAGTTTATGGAAGGATTTGGGATGGAAATAAATTTAGAATAAAATTTTGATGATAAATCGTGCACATATCGTTTGAGTGAGTGAGGGTATGTTTGAGTCTCTGTGAATGATTGTGTTTCTGACAAACCAATGAGTTTGTGATTCTTCCAAGGATGTAGTTTTGTTTGTATTCTAAAATTTTTGTGTTACTTGAACCCTAGATGGACATATAGTATAGGACGGATGATTGCTTTCTTACAAGAGTAATTTGTTTTGTAGGGATAGTGAACGTTAGGAATTTAGGAAGGGGTTCAGTCTGTTGTAGGATATTTGGGCTCTGTCGCGATTGTTGTTGTTATTTATCCTTCTAGAGATGCTGCAATTTTTCTGGGGTCCATGCGCCAACTGTCGAAATAATCTTGGAGTTTGTCAATGTTTTTCTGTAGGCGGGTGGTGATCATGCCTGGTGTGTGGTATTGGACTAATATGGCTGTGTCGTCGGCATGGAGTGCTTTGTGAGAATTTTCGTTATTTCTAATCGGTACGTCGTGAGAGTATATACTGAAGAGAGACGGTGAAAGAATGGAACCTTGGGGGACTCCCGCTGTCATAGTACGAGTTGTGAAGAGAGTGCACAGTTTACAAATACAGAAGAAGTTAAGCTGTATAAAAAAGTTGTTACGTGTGAATAGTTTTCGGAGGCGATTTCTGGAGCTGTTGATTGGAAGGTGGCAGCAAAAAGGGTGGCGTTCGAGAGACGACTTTCTAGACGAGTGTTAGCTGCATTAGTATTTCTATATGACGTCGGTACTGGGTATATATACGGCTGATGGGAGTTTGGTTTTACACATCAGTATTTGCAGGGAGCGTTCAGTTTCTCCGGGTAGTGATAATGAGAGTGGAGGTGATAGACTTCCATAATATCATGTTTATTATCATTCGTTTACTATCCACTGTTAGATGAAGGGCTCTCCAAGTGTCTCCCACTCTTTTCTGTAACCTTGTTATTTATTGCCAGGTATTTCCGCAGTATTTCATCAGTTAGATGACTGCATTTCTTCAACGATGTGGTCTGCCCATCCATGCTTACTGTTTATTTTCCAATCTATTCGTAAGATGCCCAACACATTCCATTCTATGTCTCGAATTATTTTTTTACCTCTATTTTATTAAGCGTGCAAGTTTCGTTATGTAACAAGTGAGAACTAAAAGTATGGATTGATTGAACACCTTTCGTTTCAGACACAATAAATGTCCGAATGCGTTCTACTTGTAGAAACTTGTTGTTCTAGGTGAACACAGTTACCGACAAGCTGGGTTCAATGAATGACTACTGAGCAGTTCAACATTTCTTTAATCTTTGAGCTGTTTATTTTCAATCCTATTCTGCTACTGATTTCTGATAGTTCCTGCATTCTGTTTTTGAAAGTCATATATAATCTTGTTATATCAAAATGACCATAACATTTAATGATAAAACTACAATATTTAATTATTATTCCAGTTTACTATTTTCAACAAAATTTTAAATACAAAAAAGTGTAGTTTGTACCGTGTCTCTCCCCAAAATTGTATTCAAATGTTTTCATTCGTTGTCATTCTAAGATTATCTAACAATATCATTAACGACATGTTGATAATCTGTTTATTAATATTATGTTTTCCTTAGAGCACATATCCGACTAGACAATGTACTGGCGTTAAGTACAATATATATTGATCGCCTTTTCATTGAACTCTAATTAATCAACATAGTAAACTATTGATTTTTCCATACTCGACAACACTAGCGATATGACATATCCTTCCATTTTCCAATTTATGCCAATCACCATTGTGCTATAAGCCAATGTCCGTTTTTTACAAGCGTTGTTTACTACTTGAATATATTTGAAAATATATTTAAACGGCAGTGGCAAAGTTGCAACGATACTGAGAGGTGAGGGTTACATTGTAGTAACCGACGATTTCAACATATTTCAGAAGCGATTAAAAAAAATCAATAAATTAGAATTTATATTATATATCTTTACTAAATACGTTTTGGTTTTATTATACTCATTTTTATAATTAAAATATTTTACGTACTCATTTATGTCACGCTCTTGAGCCGAAATATTTGTATTATATTTGTCTTTCGCGATATTAAATTTGGTTGTCGTTCCGAACTCTGATGATTTAATCTGGTAGATTATTGCAAACAACCAAAACTTGGTGCTTATCATGATTTGACGGAATATGTAACTTTGGTGGTGTCAACAACAACAATTTAAGTCACTTATCACAAATGGTTAACACAAGTTTATTTGACGTCGCGATTAATCCAAAATTTCTGTACATTGCGACATTGCGTATGATTATAGTGCGTGTATATGGCTAAGACTTGTCACGTACAGGACATGTGATTTATTGTACATTGGATTTAGAACGCAGAATAGAACGCTTAATCTCCGAGACGAGAGACCAAAGTTTCAACAGTGTATCGCACCATTAGAGTTTCAATTATGACATTTTATAGGGAAAGATGTGCTAGATGATGTTTTGTTTAAGATGTAAAAAAATGTCATTAATAATATTATTTACAACAATTTAACTTTCATGTTTCTATAATATATTCTCTGTACATTTTACTTTAAACTATTATTTTCTCACAAAAAATACAATGAATTTAAACTAAATCGTTAATTGAATAACCAAGAAAGTTTTAATAAATCAACGCGGTTTACGGTAACAGATACAAAAGCAAATTGTTTATATTATATTTATAGAGATATTTAACACAGTTAAAAATAAGTTTCGCAAATGAATTAATTTTATTTCAGATATTTTCTATTTCATAAATTTATTGCGATATATTTTAAAATGCACCCTTACTGGCTGGTTTAGAGATTGGGTGGGTTTAGGTTTTACAGATTTGTCAACAGAGGTCTGAATTCATAGCATGAATATTTTCATACATGTAAACATATTGAGCTAAGTAGCGATAAACAGAAAAAATCAGAATTTTCGGGAATAATTGGATTAGTATCACAATATTTTCATTTATTTTAAAAAATGAGTAAAATTAAAAAATTATATGCAGAGATATGAATATAAATTTCTTACGCACTCGATACATAACTTGAAAATAAGCAATTCAGTTTAAAATGTTTTGAGTATTAATAATCATGATAATACATTTCATTAATATAAGAGAAAGTAACAAAATAAATATTTAATTCTACGCGATTCATAATGCAAAGGAATCAACGAATTGCATTGCGATTCAGTTTCTCAAAAAAAAAATCGAAATTAAAACAATTTTTTAAATTTTAAGAACGATATCATGATTCGGAATAATTAACGGTTCAAATATTGAATATGTTAAATTCTATTTGCCGTACTTGCAACTAACCTGTTAATTAAGAATTTATCCAAATCGCATCCATTTTGACATAATATTTTATCACAATTTGTCCAATACAAATCGTTTAACAGTCGGCAATAACACTACTAATGGGAGGTTAGCAATTGTTCTTCGTACTTCAAGAAGTTTTGTTGCTGTACGAATTAATATAATTTTTATAACTTACTCAAATGTTATAAATATTAGCATTTCGTTACCTATAGGTATACCTAAAACGCAAAAATTATAGTTTTATATTTGGAAGTATTTAAAAATATATATTATGAAACATTGTAAAAGTCCCGCATGGGATCTATGTTGTATAATGTAAAAAGAAGAAACAGAATACAAACCTCCGATGAAGGAACATATGTTCTGAAACCGGTTGGCGAAAAACAATAACACTCAAATGATTATACATAAAGATATTTCATATTATTTATTGAAATAATGACCGCCAACATAATCGATGAACGGTCATGAACTAAAAAAAATATTAAAGTCCATCAAAACCTTAGTCAGGACGTCTATAAATATTAATGAAGATATTCCACATTAACGTAGAACAGCGAGAAAATGAAGAGGATCGATAAGTATAGCGGCAGATTATGAAGGTGAATAAAAAAACCCACGATTAAAAGAAGTTAGACTATATTATAATGAAGTTACCTGCAGGAACGAAGTTGCGGGAAGTGCCGGACTGTGTGGGTCTCGTATTGGACCTTTACAGCCTCAAAAATAAGATGCTGTATTCATAAACCTAGGTATTGCATCTTCATCGTCTCTCGTAGGCCAACACTAGTCATGTGCCTATAACCTTACAATCACATTCCATAATCTATAGGTTTTTGATTCATTCGCTGTTTGAGAATATCTGTTAAATATATATTCACTGTTTGAGAATGACTGTTTAACATACATTTTTTTATCGAAACACTACATTTCATTGGATATTTTTATTTAATGGTTTTAAACAAAGGTGAGTTGAATATTTTTTTTTTAAAATAGAGATGCGTACACGGAATACATGTCACATCAATATTCTTACTCTTTTCAAATTAAGCTAAATGCTTGTGCTATGAAAATAGGATTAACTTGCTGGTGTCCTGGAACGAGGCGCGAACCCCCGACCACTAGATCACTAAGCCAACGTCTTGGCCACTACTCCAACAAGCCACTCATAATAATATCTTACTTATTTCTATTAATTATTATTCTTATTTAATTTTGATAGAATTTAATTAATTTCGATGTACTTGTGGTCTAGTGGTTACGATACTCGCCTAGTGATCTAGTTCGGGGGTACGAGCCTTATTCCAGGAGGTCATCTAGTTAGTCCTTATTTCATAGTAGTAAGTTTTTATTTCTTAGTTTAAAAATAATAAGAATATTGATGTGAAATGTATTCCGTGTACGCATCTCTATTTATAAAAAAAGAGTTTATTAATAAAGTGTTTAAGACTTTTATGAATATCCATTTTCACTCCTCATTTACACGTGTCAGCAGTTATTTTGTTCAAACCAGAAAAACATATTTCATGCAGGTGTGGTGTGATATATGTGTCTGAGAATGTTAACTGTTACTTTACTTTAAATGCACTATTTAAGTTATTTAGCTGTGTTCAAATAACTTTTTTTTATAAAAAAAAAAAATACAAAAGAGTCAATTTAAACATTTACATTACTTATTGTAAGCAGTGAAATTGTTGTATAATACAAATTAAAAATGAAACAAAAATATTAAAATACGATTGAAATCCGTGACCCATTCGTGTGTACTTTATTAGATAAGGAGAAAAACGCGGGAAAATTATCCGTGAAATTGGGGAGGGGATCCAAACACCTGGTGTTGCCATTGCTGCCAGAGATAAAGGCCTCGGCAAATGTTGCAGATTTTATTACCGCGATAATAATATTATCAGCGTGATTTTGTTCGAATTTCGAAATGGAAATAACAAAGTTAGGTCCGAATCGCGTTTACGCATACCCTCAGCGTTAAAATTGCCTTTATATTAGAAACTCCGACGCATATAAAAAAATAATATGTTTATATATATATATATATATATATATATAATGTTAAATTGTACCTGGGCATACAAAGTCTACCTGATTACTGTGGTCAGTAAATATTTTTTAATTTTGCTGTTTATAAAAAGTGAATTTTTAACTTTTTTCGTGCAATAACTTTAAAATTTAATTCGTATAATCATCTTTTATTAACGGGAAAGCAATTGGCTGTTGCTATTATTTATGCCTTGCGTGCGACAGTGGCCGCCACGTGGTCAGTTGTGGTCTCTGCATGGCCACTGCTTACATATAATCTGTATTTCAATGCAGAAATCCATTATTATATTGCTTTAACAATAGTGCATTGTAAATCCTTATTATATTGCTTTATATGAAATATAGAATTCTACGGAAGCCCTAGCCGCACAGTGATCACCACGGACCGCGCGGTGGCCACTGTAAGCCGACCGTAGGCTTTAGCAGCAAACAGCAATCAGCTATCGCTTTTCTTGCTAGTGCATTCCGTATTGCCCTTCCTAGAATCGTACAAACGGTGTTCTTACGTATCAACTTTGAAATTCATGTATATATATATATATATATACACTTAAAGATATTCTTGAAAAAACTGAAATCATATATACATTCATTCATCTGCCATTCACGTTGCATCCTAAATATATTTTATTCTATGCATTTGACAGTGCGACCATAGATAAGGATGCTCAATATACTTGCCCTAGCTCGCTCCTCACAGAACTCACCGTTTAATCGAGCACTTTACAGCCACAATGACATTATCACTATAGTCCAAGACATGGTCATATATAAAAGATGAGGAAGCACAATATGATTAAGGATTATATGACGATACACGCCAGTAACGGTGGTGTATATTGTACATTTAGCCAAGACATAAACAGCTATATTTATTTTTCAAGATATCTATCATGTGCTGCCGATATTGGTCTGGCGGTGCGAGTAACAAAGCACGTACTAATACCATTCACAAATATTATTCCTAATATGATTATAGGTATCCGTGGGCCAATAGTTTAAATATTTTATATACAATTGCGTACATACAATACATAAAACATCAACATTATTTCTTATTTAATTACTTGTGTAATGAAATTTCGACTATTTCGATGATCTTCCGGGACAAGGTTCAAATACCCAATTGCTGGGCAAATATATCATCGGAATACCAAACGAGCACTTCAAACATATTATGACATTATCAAAATAACAAAACTGTCAAAATTATCGTTTTAATATTTCTCTTCATTCTTTGGTTTAAGTGGAACCGAGTGGAACACCTGTAAAATATACGGTTTCTGAACAAATATAACGACACAGAGTGACCCCCTGAAAGAGCCTTTTACTCGATTGCCTCGGGATTACCATTTGTGTATTTCAAAGCACTTCTTGACTTGTTTCGAACAATGTCTCTGATTTTGACGTTCAACGTTTGTTTGTTTTCTCTGGAAACTTTTCGAATTCAGACTCAAATATTTTTTTATAAAGTGTTAAATATATAAGTATATATATAAAACTAATATGTGATAAATAATAAGAAAAACACTTTAAACCATTATATATTGAAATACAAATTAAATGTATAAATTAGAAAGATACACATACAAAATCAATTTTGTCGAAAAATATTATTGTTGTTACCGGGATTCGAACCTGGATCTTTTTTCAATCCGGGGAAGGTGCATTAACCGATTACGCTACAGCAGACAGTACTTTTGACGACAAATTTTCGAACCTACATGTAACGCTTTTCAAACGAAAACATCATCGTTCCATTTAATGAAAGATTTCGTAAAAATAAAGTAGATGGCTTTCAAATAAAAGAACGATAGATATATTAATTTGAAAAGTGTAACATATAGGTTCGAAAATTAGTCGTCAAAAGTACATGAGCATAGTCGGTTAATGCACCTTCCCCGGATTGGAAAGAAATCTAGATTCAAATTCCGGTAGCAACAACGATATTGGCGGAGGACGGCGTGGATTACTTGTCACCACTTATTTCGGTCCTCCGCATTTCTTCTGCACTAAACTAGTATATATATATATATATATATATATTAATCTGTCAAGTGACTCTGATTTTCTGAAACTCTGTCAAGTGACAGAGTTTCAGAAAATTATAAAATTATTAGTGTGCGTGTGTATGACTAGCGCTAATATAATATATTTTTAATAATGGACCGCGAGCGCTAGTCATACACTAATAATTTTATAATTTTCTGAAACTCTGTCACCTGACAGGATATGAAAAAATAATGCCCTCAGAACTTGGTGAAAAAAAAAGAATATTCTTATATTTCATTACAATGAAAATTAAATCGACATTTGTAATCGATCAAGAATGCATTAAAAGAAGAATTAGATATTTCGAGAACGTAAATACTAAAAAATATCATAGAACCTAGGTATATAAGTACTTTCTTAGTATTTAGTAACACAACAAATAAAGATTTGTCGTTGGAAGTTGGATTTTAAGATTAAATTTTGAAAGGAAAATAGAAGAGCGTATTATTAATAATAATAATGAGTTTATTCCAGCGTGATCGGTTTTTTTTTTTAATGAAGACCCGATTCGCCATGAAAATAATACATATTTAATATCATTAAAAGTTAGCGAAATGATTTACGAATTTCGGATGTTCAATTTCGACAACTTTTATTAAATATTTTGAATACAAGATTTTTTAAAGTTACCGAGCTTTGTTATGTAAATAAAATAGTACTTTTAAAAGTACTATTAGTTTTAGTAGTTTTTATACACCAGCTGATAGTGCCGTGTTAGCTGAAAAAGGCACCTGCGTAAATTTAAAAATACTATTTTTATGTTTAAGATTTAGTCAATATGTATAAATGGATTGATATATCATTTGAATCCCAGTTGGCCAGTAAGATCTGTAATCAACGACCAGAACACAATGAACAGCATTTGAACGCGTTTCAAAGGAACCATGACAGGACCAATACGTCATGATTTTGGACACAGGGTTGATTCCCAACTGCACGAGTTTTCCCCTAATGAGAATTGCATATTCATGAACTATTCCGGTACCTGAACCTCAATTCTATCGAAAACAGATTAATCGGTTTGTATCCTGCATAGGAATACATAAGTAAATAAATTATCGTGGAGAAAAGTTTCATTGTAGCATTATAAACAAAAAATTTAATAATATTAGACTAAACATTTTATAAAGAATATACTAGCCATGCCAGGAGTTAACCAGGATTCGGATTTAGATGTAATTAAAAATAAGAGGCACTTGGTTGAGTTAGAGGAGTGTTTGTTTTGCGTAGGCTTTAAAGAGAAACGACTTGTATAACATTTAATCCACTAAGGAAATGGATCCCAGTGCAACTGAATTATTTGGATGACATGCAATATATGTATTCATATTTAAATATTTACATCGTCAGGTATTTAAAATATTTATGTATGGTGAGGAGTTGTGGACTCAAATGCAAAAAAGAAGATAGATTGACTCATTTGAGTTGCAGTGCTGGATACGTATAATGCGCATATCATAGACGGCGATAATGTTTCTATTCTGTAGAAACTGCAGATCAACTATAGACGCTTATCCATTTATGTAAGATAAATCTTTAAATTTTTTTGATATCTTGCGAGAAGATAAGATGTTGTGGTGGGCTACGTGAAGGATGGAGAGGAAGAGAAAGATCCTCCATCCATTGAACCGACCATGGACGGTAGTACGTGAAGATCAAGATTCTGAGCCATGGGCGACGTAGAAGAAGAATATATCATGGAGAGGAGATTGGGTGGCCAATGGAAGAGGGGAAGGGTATATTTGTACTGCGGCATAACTACAATAACTACAACTGTAAAAATTCTAAAAATACGAAAAATATTTTTAATTTTTAAAGTGGAGGGCATTTTGTGCATACATTTAAAAAAAACCGCAAAAACTTAGGAGACCACCTAATATATTTAAAGTTATATAATATACTGTGCCGGATTTATAAGTAAAATTAAAATTATAGAATAAAGTTAATGAATTAAAATTAAATCATTCTCATTTATCCCGTTATACCTATAATAGTTTTTAATTTTTATTTTCCCACCTCAAGTATCAAACTATCGAAGGTCGATTCGTGGTGATTAGCGTTCTGTTGAATTAATCGATTAAAATTAATGACAGTCTCGACCACCGCAACGATATGCAAACAACCCTCCATGACACTTACACAGCCTGTAGACTAGGCTCTCTGCGTAATGTGACTCCCGGGTCCTTTGTAACTATAATTATTTTGACCGTGAATGAATATTGCCCGAAAGGACCGAGTACCGAGGGAGGGAACCATGCTAAATTACGCAAACAGATTCAACAGGAAAGCTCGCAACAAGGATATTATAATATTCGTGTTCTGAATCTATTTTGTAGGAATTGTGAGTTATTGTAATGATGAACATTGTTAAAGCATTATTATTAAGATGAACTTGAGATCTTGCGGCTGAGCGTTCTTGATTTAATTTTAATGACATTTTAATAGTTATATAATCCAGCAACTATCCAAAGGAAAGGGCAGACCTCTCTCCCGTTGGATCGACATAAGAAAGATCGCAACAGGCTTCTTGCTTGAGGGCACTGAGAAGAAAAAGGGGCTTCATGAATGTTTCGATCCTTAAGGCGTGCGTCCACGGAAGGTAACACAATTATATAATCTCAGAGACATACATCTCAATACTACGAGTATGTACACGTGATGAGATTTTAATCTAGAGATAAGCTCTGAGATGTGATTATTAGAAAGAGACAAAATCTATACTGTCAGCGAGATTTGATATATGCACATAAATGTAACT
Source organism: Eubasilissa regina (assembly GCA_022840565.1). Lineage (NCBI taxonomy): Eukaryota > Metazoa > Arthropoda > Insecta > Trichoptera > Phryganeidae > Eubasilissa > Eubasilissa regina. The sequence goes on from JAINEB010000003.1 coordinate 6,709,633, forward strand.
TAATACCATCGTAGATCCCTACAACTAAGAATTCTGATAGTTAGATATAAGTCATTAAAAATTGATGTTAATAATTAATAAGGCGTTAAATTACAAATATTTATTCCATTTTAACTGGTGTTGGGGAGATTCAAATTCATCCAATTGAGGAACATGACGACAATGACATTTGACGTTTGACCGTGAAGTAACGAGCGAGACTGCGAAACTCTGAGACACGGTGTGTACGAATATAGGTTGAGAGTTATCTCTAAACCATGGGAGCATTGTCATTGAGGGCAAAATCTGTATCTCAAAGATTGTTTCTAGTCCTAAATATCTTTTTCATGGTCATGGTCCATTAGACATGAGAAAACGCCTAGAAAAATATTTCTAAGATGTTTACGGGTCCGGTCAAATAAAAAATCAGGATACAAAATATTATACAATAAATAAATATCAGATATCTCAGAGACGAAGTAATTTTTATTATATTTTTAATAGAAATGATACCAATTCTCACCCCTTAATCTCCATATTCGTCAAATTTTTGAAAGTTGTATATATCTTATTATATTGCTTCGCTTCGAGCACCAGTACACCATAGCCATCTATGGACCAAATTTGATAATTCATTTTTCCTTGAAAATAGCAAATATTATATCTCAATGAGAATCTGATTTTTGTTGAAATTTTTTTTAAAGCAATATTTGAGTAGCTTGTTGGTGTAGTGGTCAAGACGTTGGCCTAGTGCTCTAGTGGTCGGGGGTTCGCGCCTCGTTCCAGGACACCAGCAAGTTAGTCCTATTTTAATAGCACAAGCATTTAGCTTAGTTTGAAAAGAGTAAGAATATTGATGTGACATGTATTCCGTGTACGCATCTCTATTTAAAAAAATTTAAAAAAATTCTTTATCTGTAAAATGTTTTTAACACATTATACTAGAATACGGATAAAAAATCAATATTTTTCAATTTTATATGTTTTTCTTAATTGATCACTTAAGCCAGCCAAAGACGGGTTGCAAGCCCTGTAATTACTCCCCATATTTTATATATATCATTTCCGTTAAAAATATAATAAAAATAGCTTCGTCTCTATGAAATATCTGATATTTATTTAATAACAGCGCCTTTATAGGTAAAAATAAAGTAATTTGTGTTCTTTAACACATTCAAATATTACTATTATACAAAATTTTATTTCAAGGAAACACGAGTGTCTCACCTTTAAAAACGCAATTTTATTTTAAAATAGACTATTTTTCAATTTTATTTCAAAAAGTGTATCAAACTATATAGACAAAAGAAATATAGATTTTTATTTGAACTAACAATACAGAATCAATCAATCATAGTGGAACAACTCAAATCGGTTTCTTAGAACGATGAAGTAAAATCATAAAAATTGTAATAATTTTAATTACTTAATTGATAATAATTGTAAATAATTAATATGTTGAATGTATTAATGATGATTTTTTTGTCGTTGTTAATTCTTAGAATTGAGATAAACGAGGTGTATGAAGTATATTTACATATCACTTAATAACTAAGCGAAGTTCTTTCGCCATGAAAATTTCGTCTAACTCGGTAATCTCCCAAGAAGAGACTGGAATCCCCGATCTCTCGATAACTAGACAAGTTCCGTACCATTAAAACTAGACCAGACAAGCGCAGACAAATTATTATTGATTCTATGTATTATTTAAAATATTTATTATTATTTTATCATTTATTTATACATAAATTTACATAATTTGAGCCTCACTGAGTCACGCTCGTGCTAAAGAAAATATTTTACATATTTTTATTTGTAGATACAAGTGTATAAAGTAATAACTACACACAATGTCGAAACTGTACAATTGAAATAATACAAAACATTTATTAAAACAGAAAAAAAAATTGTTAAATATTTGCTAAATTACTTTGTGGCCTCATTTTATATTAATAATTAGACAAAATACTTTGTTTTTTAATTTCAGTATACATTGTTTCCTAAAGAAGATACCATAAGTATTAAAACATATTGAATTATCAATAAATAGTGGTTTAAAGAAAGAAAAATATTAAAAAATATATGTGTGGATACACTAGAACTTTAGAAAGTGGAATATTCACACAATCATACTCAGAATTGTCACTGTATGACTAATTTAAAGTATTAACGAGAAAATAATCAGTCAGTGGTTTAAAGAAAGAAAAATATTCAAAAATATATGTGTGGATACACTAGAACTTTAGGAAGTGGAATATTCACACAATCATACTCAGAATTGTCACTGTATGACTAATTTAAAGTATTAACGAGAAAATAATCAGTCAGTGGTTTAAAGAAAGAAAAATATTCAAAAATATATGTGTGGATACACTAGAACTTTAGGAAGTGGAATATTCACACAATCACACGCAGAATTGTCACTGTATGACTAATTTTAAGTATTAACGAGAAAATAATCAGTCAGTAAACAATTCCTTTTTTGTTACAAAAAAAAAGTCATTGAAAATCTACAAAGAGAAAAAGAGTGCGACGGAGCAGAAACTTTTGACAAGTTCCGTCAGCGTAATCCGTCCATACAATTTGGGGTAGCGATTAGAATGGTACCGTAGAAACGACGGAGCCCTCGGCGGTAGCACCATTCTGAGAATTTATTTACCTCGGGAAAATATAACCCAAAGACATCAAGCCACACTTGGCTTTGAAGCGAGATTCGGCTCAATGCACTTGTGAAAGAAAGTAAATGATAACCACCCCTCGCGAGAGGTTGTAAGTTCACGAATTCTGAACCTTTTATTATCTATTAAAGGTAATTTATTGCATGACGTCTTTGATAAAGATAAAAATCTTTGGTACTTATTAATTAATTAAATTATCTATATAATGCGCCTTTGTTCCTTCGATTAGCACCCCTGGGATTTCTTGTTGTTAATATTGGTCATTTATGAGTGTGAATATTGCCGTCTTTTCAGAGATTGAAGAGCGCCGTAAACGACAAACGATCAATTGCATCCTGTACTTCGTCCAGTAAGGAGGACTTACTAATCCGAGTGCGCATTTCGGTCGGTCAGAAGACTACCCAGAAAAAAAAAACAACGACATCGGAACAGCACAACTCCAGAGAATCGGCGTGCTCAATCCAAATGTTTGTGGTAGAATTCATATTGCATATGTGACCGTATTATCAATAGGAATCCTGGAAACCACAGCTGTTGAAGGTATTCGCGGGAACAATATAACATATATCTTCACCGTCAGCAACAACACCACATATCTAAGAATTGTGTATTTTACAGGAGAGAGACAGAACTAGTTTTAAATGATTTTTGTAGAATTACTGAAGTATTACTTACCTTTCTAGAGTTATAAAGAAGAGCAGATTATTTATAAGCTGAAACTGAACTAAACATAAGTACGAGTCGCTTGTCTTGTGCGCAGTTGACAGGGAGGTTACAGATATGTGGTGATTACATTTCTTTGATTTGCACGTCACTATCGTAAACAAACGTGACAAAGAACGATTCCCCGCGAAAATTCAAATCCAATGACATAAATATCTTAATTTGACAAAAAAATGAGATATGCGATGTTGCTGCTGACGGTGACGACATGTATAATTAAGTTTGAACTTTGCCCGTCTTAGGCATTATGGGTTCAACTTACATTTATTGATTCAAACACATTTAGTTTTGATCTCGGTGTATCAATATAAATGTCAGTGGCATATACTAGACGCATACTTAGGTTAAGCTATTGTTGTCACTATATATTACACGTTATAGTGAATGATTGTTTGGTTCAACTTCTTCACTTACTTGTATAAATTATTGTTGTTTTATGTTACTATTATATTGAATTAATAATTAAGAGATTTTTCGCCCGGGGACAGTGAGGGGTATATTTTGTTTGGTAGTTGTGTTGTGCCGCTCTGTTGCCAATGTAGCTAAGCAGTGGGGCACGGTTGCCTTTTAGCAATAAAAATGGCAACTTGATGGCGAATGAGAATGCTTACTCGGAATACATATCACTTCAATATTTTTACTATTTTCAAACTAAGCCAAACGCTTGTACTATTAAAAGGACAGCTGGAACCAGTTTAGAAGCTAGGGCTTCCTTGTCGGTCTCACTCATCAAAGCTAATAAAAATATGCGACTTTAATTCAATAACATAAATATATCCAAAACGTAAAAAAGAGAAGAAATTCAATGTGGTTATTAGCAATTATCGCAAAATTTTTAAAATTTAGACCCTCCAGCGTCCCTTAAGTGCTGTCTTTATTCATAAAAAATCATAGAACATAAATCCATAGAACATAGTTTTACATACAGATGGAAAATTAAAGTGCAGATACTCAGGGATCTAGTCGTTAAAAACACTAATAAGAGAGGGAAAGTGGACGAGACACAAAATGGATTGAGTCCTACTTACACGGACAGATTAACGGAGTTGCAAAACACGAGGTATGGAGAGTGAGAGTTAGGCGCGTAGGTGGAGTCCCACCCACGCAGGCCAGCTTAACTACCCACCTAAAGAGCTCCAACGAGTCACCTTTATATAAATTCTTTATATAAAACAAGATTCGTCCCATTACTAATTAATTATTAACCTCCGACCACTAGATCACTAGGCCAGCGTCTTAACCACTAGTGGTGGATCACTTCTTATTGTCTTAAGACAAAATAGAGCCGTTGTTTACATAATCCTACCATTTATTTTTTTAATAATATTTGGGTAATATTTATAGAATTTTTATAAGATATTGTTTTAACAGTAAAATTATCTTTCTGCGCGTATAAATTTAACATAAAAATTGAATGTATATTAATTTTTTAGAACACAACAAAATACGTAACACACCTAATTCTATTGTTTTTTAAATATTTTACATATATTAACTGAATCAAAATACTAATTTACGAAGGTATATTATAAACATTTAAGTACCTCAGAATGAGCAATGAAATTGTGTACATTAAAAAATAATGAAGAGACTAAATATATTCACAAAACCACTAGCATCGAGGCAGACAGGAAAACACCCTACTGACTGCGAGCAACATGAATTCAGTCGCAATTTTAAAGATTAAAACGTATCCAAAGATGTAGCTCAGATCAGAACAAAGTGGAGCAGAATAAGATAGGAGTAGTTGACCTCAGATGATAAAGAAGAAGAAAATAATTGATAGACGCCTGCCAGAGCAGACAGATACCGTCATCATCATCTAAATTATTTTTCAGTTCGAGTTCGTATAATAGAATTAAAAAATTAAGTATTATTAAGGAAAACGTATTCTTATTGTGAAGTTGTAATTATCACAATAAGAATGTGTTTTCCTTAATAATATATGTTGTATCAATGTGTCCAAAATTTAATAAAAATGAATTGATAATTCTGGCGTCTGCAGTCGGTTTACTCAAAGATATTTGAGATTCTGTAAAAATAATGTAGATGGCTTTCAAATAATGGAATTAGAGATGTATTAATTTTAAAAAAATGTAACATATAAGTTCGAAAATTTGTCATGAAAAATACTGGCGTTATGAAACAATTGGTAGTGTACTTCCCCGGATTGGAAATAAAGATCCAGGTTCAAATACTGGTGATGCAAAAACAATATTTTTAGACAAAATTGATTTTATATGTATATATTTATAATTAATGCATTAATTTAGTATTTAAAAAATTAAGCGCTGTTTTATAAATATATATTTTTTAATATTAAAAACGTTTCAATTAGTACAAGCCCAGTGCTTTAGTTTTTTCTACTGTTCAACGAAGGAAATTAATTTCTCTAAAATCGCGAATCCTTCATTTTCGATTGATGACTCATTTTGAGTTGTACTAGGATTCTTAACTTGTGCAAAAAATTTGAAAATCTCATTTTTTTAAATTGACCAACTAACTTACCATCACGCTGTTTATTTACGGAGGTAGGCAGAGAGGATGGAGTGGTACACTTTAAAAAATATATCTATCGAAAAAATATTTTAATAAAAATTAAATGCATCAATTAAAAATATATATTTACATACAGATTAACTCAATTTATCGAAAAAATATTTTAACTGCCACTGGGATTTGAACCAGGATATCTTCCATATATGGAGAAGTGCGATAGTCGATTACAATTAAATTAGATTAAAATTACAACTGTGTTCTCTTTAAAAATATATATATTTAGTTGCTATCAGGATAACTTATACGATCGATTATTAGTCAATCATTTATTTGATTACTATAATAGCGAAATGATAACTGCCCTTCCCCTAATAGGAAGAGGTCCTGGTTCATAGCCCGGTAGCAACTAAATATATTTTCGATAGATTGATTTTTTCTGTATATCTTTCTAGTGGTTTCATTAATTTGTATTAAAATGGTATACTTTTGAATCCTTACAATTCATTCAAATTGATTTTTCGGTACATAACATAAAAAGGTTAAGTGCTAGGATTATACCTTCAACCTTAGCAATCCTCCCACTCATTGAAGAATATTTTTAAACATGTTTGTAAGCCTGTAATTGAGTAATTATTTTTGCCATTTGCAAATGTTAATTTATCGTTATCACATCAACGGCAATAAAAGGCAGCAGGCAATTGACAGTTTGCCATTTTAACAAGAGTAACCTACTTAGATTAGCTTCCAAAAACTAGTTTTGTAAGTAGGTAACCTGTTTACATACGTATTTGAGATAATGCATGACGTGCTTGTGGTCTAGTGGTTACGATACTCGCCTAGTGATGAAATGGTCAGGGCTTTGAGTCTCTTTCCAGGAGGCCATCATGTTTATAGTCCATAGTCCGTGTTTAACTTAGTTTATAAATAGTAACGGCCGGTTGTGTGATCAGTGGTAACTTTTCACTATAGTAACTATACTACAGTACTATAGTAGTACAGTACTATAGTTACTATAGTACTATATCAAAAAAGTTACAAAAGTAAAAAAAATGAGGAAACGGGTTGTTTGATCGTTAGTAAAAAAATATTTACTTCTCGAAAGTACATTCTGTAGTTAACTCATTTTCTCATTTTACTCTCCGATATCCGATAGTTAAATATGACGGACTCTTCACAGCTGTTCCAAAAAATTATCCGACACATTAATACTTTGAAAGTTGCAGTATACGACTATTATTAATTCAATATCCCACTATTTTAGTGATGAGAATTCGTCCGATGGTGATCTCGTTGTTTAATATATTCATGTATACATTAGCACATAATACGAAAAAAATTCACCACCAAAGTGATAGATTTCGACCGCCTAGACGAAATAATCCATGAATATGCGTGAAATAAAGCATATTTCATGATTGATGTCTCCGTTTATGCTTTGACACTAGTAAATTTTATGTATCAACAACCCGCAAAGGATTTTTACTACGGGCGTTATTAACACTTAAAGCCCGGTGAGTCAAAACAAAACACGTCCGGCGGTGGTAGGTCATTTTAGACCCATCTCAAGTTTTCGGTTTTTCAACCGTTTTATGGGAGATTTTTTATAGATATTTCATTTTAAATATGATTTAATGAAATGGCATGATGTGCCGTAATGTTTCTAATAAAAAATTAAAGATAAAAATTAAAAAATATTACGAATAATGTACATATTCTCACGCATCAACATACGCCCTACACAGCCAAAATACAAACATCCACTGAGTTTGTGATCTTCTCGTCGGAACCCGAGCAGCTAGTGTCATAAAACTTACAGGTAGGCGCAACGCCCCTCAAATAATTATATTACTGGCATTCTCTAAAGACCGCCAGACGAAAATAAGTCAAAACAAATACATGAACGTATACCTGGTATCCTTTGTTCATCCGCTCAAAATATTGACAATAAATGTTTCGGCGTATGCGCTGAGATTCAATCGGCTGTTTTAGGTTCGTTTTTGAGCGTTTTTTCACATTTTTATTGATAACTCATTTGAATCTCGTCCGATAATATATATTTGTATCTCAAATTTTTTGAAAATATTTAATAAATAATTAGTTAGAAAGAAAACAGCGTTAAACGAATATTTAAAGCGTAATTCATATTTTTACTAATACCCGGGAGAAATGTAACCCACCACCACAGAGTATGTGTTATAAAGTTACTATAGTAAAAAGTTACCATAGTAAAAAGTTACTACTGACCACGCAACCGGCCCTAAGAATATTTATATGACACGTATTCCATATACGTATTCTATCTCTATTTTTAAAAAAAATGTTGTTTAATAATATTAATAATATTACAATTTATTTTGAGGTCCAATGAATTTAGTGATAACGCTTTGAATTTCATAAAAATTTCATCTTTGAGATTAGATAAATATTCCTCATATTCTAAAAAGAGTAGAGATTCCATAATACTAGTAGTGTACCTTTTAATTTTTCAGATTTTAAATTTGACTAGTTTTATTTCTTAGGTAAGAGACAGATTGACATTGTAGTTTAAAAAATAGAGCGTTTAAATGAATAACCCACCTGTGAATATTTATTTGACAGTCGTGGACACGCTTCATTAATTTAAAAAAAAAAGTAAATATGAAGCTAAAATTCTTTAGATCCAGAAGATGCACCCTTAAAATACGTTAGTTTAAAAATTCTAATCAATTGCAGAAGATGACACATTAAAAATGTGTATTTCTGTACTACCCCGTTGTAAATTCTTAACATTACTTAAATTTTAGGTATCGTTAATAAATTCATCCAAATAATTTTTTTTTTTATCATTAAATCAAACGTTTTTTATTTTGAATTTGTCTTTAATTGATATTTGTCATAATATAATTCTTTAATAGGGTTATAAAATTATATACTCTACATTGTACTGTATCACTTGGAGAAAGGGTGGAAAGGGTAGAAAGCTGCCGAGTTATTTCGCGATCTCAACGGTCTTTTCAGCGAAGGAACGATGTAATCGAATCCATCGCTAGCAAGAGATGGGATTTGCTCCTCTCCCACCGACGCCCCCACGTACTACCACAACAACCGCTCTCTGAAAAATTGGCAGGTTGGAAAAGTCTATGACGATTTGGAGGAGTTGATACAATCGTGGATTACCTCAAAAAAACAATGCTTATCGCCCGCGGTATCGACCGTCTTCCAAACAAATGGAAGCAGTAATTAACGTTAATGGTGACTACACCCCTGAATGATAATTGTACGTAATATTAGGTTATATTACAATATAATTTCTTAAAACGGCGGATAATTATGCATCAAACTAATAGTATCTACAGAGGCGTGCACTGCATACAAGCAAAAAAGCTGTGCATTACTAAAAATTCTGGAAAATAAAAGTAAATTAAATTATCTTTATATTATGAACACTATATAAAATTCCAGCCGTTATTATCCGAATTAGCGTAACCTTATCTATGTCGTAACCCACGACTTTTGTATAGCCGTGGGGTATTTGCGAACCATTAGTAATAACTTCATGTGCATTCTGGTCTGCAAATTGCTAGCACTTGGTCTTGAATGAACCTAACTTGTTTTTTCAATCCTTATAATAATTGTACTGAACTAAATATTTTTTACTGAATTTATATCAGCATCTTGACATCTGCAGATTTTCTGCATTTTTCAAACAAAGTTTGCAGTTTTCGAAGGAGATTAATCCTTACTAAAAACTCCATAGAATAACATTTTTACATATTTGTTTTACTTGACAGACTAAACGTTTTGTGTTCTTAGTGTATTTCAACCTATGATTCCATATTTCGGTATTTGCGTAGATAATATTTATAGGTTATATTTCATTATCTGTCAAGCGAGCGAATTCGCATTTTTCAGTTTATTTTTAAGTTAGATTATTACCAATATTAAATTGAATTTCAAAATACAATTATTTTTGTTACGAGTTTCGGCTATGCTAATTTGTAAAGCTAGTTATTTAAATAAATGTTTTTGAATACGTTTAATGAAACATTTTAAATCCGTTGTCCAAAGGAGAAATTGTAGAAAATATTTTAAGCGCAATCGAAATAAGAGTACGGTACCGAGCAATAAAAGATTTTACATATTTTAAAGAAATAAATTTACAATTAAATTCTAATTTGAAATTGATAGAAATATTCTCAAAATTAAAAAAAAAAACTAACTTTTTTTATACATAATGTAGCTACCTACTGTATATGTAATTAGTTAGCATCGTCAGTAACAGCATAACCTAAGTTTGTGTCTACTCCACGCCACTGAGTATCTACGTCTAAAAAGTGTAGTCAGGCTAGCTAGCATTATTAATATAACGGTTTATAATTATGTATGATTAAATAAATAAATATAATAATTTGGTTACATAGTAAAGGCAATTTTTTGTCTTTATTGTATTTTCCTAATGTATGTTGATAAATTATGCATAAATAAAAGTACAAAGTGATAGACGGACACTATTTAATTCTATATTTAATTCCCGCATTCAATATATAAAATATCTATTACGTTCTTGCAATGTGCGAAGATATTGAGAATGAGAAAATTAATCAAATTTAATACATTAATAGTTAAATAAAAGTTTTATATTAAAATAACCCCATTAAAAGAAAGATATATTATATATGCAAATATAATAAACTAAACGTTCTAGTGAGAAATGTCTTTACTATGCACATAATTTAAGATAACCATGGGAATAGTATAAAGGCACCAGGTGCTGTATCAGATATCACAACCATATTGCTTGCGTGAAAGGTAGTAACAATATTATTCGTCACTTACCGCACACACCTTAGTTTTGCTGAAACGAGTCACGTAAATATGTCTAAATTCTTTAGAAAAATATTCCACGATGAAATCTTTTATATATCATGCATACTACGTGTTTTCTCATATTGTTAGAAAATGACAATTGCACAATAATATTCTAGAGACGCCACGCTTCTAACCTTTCATGACCTGCGATTTAAATAATTCAATCTTAATAAGACAATACGTTTCTAGTTTAACTTTTAGGGCACTCTCTTTTAACAGAATGCAGATTTAAGTGGGGAAATGGGATGCAGGAAGGGTGATAAGAATTTGGTATAGAGACAGTACAATAAGGGCTCAAGAACCAACAAGGAAAAACACGTCTTACCTGAATTTTCTTGCTGTATTCACAACTCTCCTGAACTTCAAGATAATTATTCAATAATTACCACGAAACATTGTTGTACACAATATAATTGTAAATTTTTGGTGCGCACTGCGAGAAACCGAAACACAATAATAATTCAAGTCAGTGTGACGAACTCGTAGTAAGACATTCACACTTCTTGACAGTTCACAAGTCACAGCTCACACACAGAAAAATTCGTGCTTTGCGGTAAGGGATTAGGGGGGGGGGGGGGGGGGCATTCACACGCGCACGGCGATCGGCGATCTGGTCCTGTAATAAAAACCGAATACGAGGCTTTTTCATCTACGAGTATCTCAGTCGTCTGCTGCCGCAAGTACTTGCTCCCAATATAAATTCAGCCTTTACATATTTTCGTTGTTTAAATATATGTTAAATTTATTTACTGCGGATTGATATAAAATATTATAATACAATTTCATATACCTATATTAGTAATCAAATTTTGACTTTGGAATATATTGACATGTTTCAAAAAGTTTTATCTGACTTAATTTCGAGTGACCGCAGTGTTACGTAATCATTATTAAAGTTACTGCTTTCTAAGTCCTACAGGTCACGTACATTATCAAATGTAAGCCATAAAGAATTCGGATCTTATCAATATAATTTTGGTCGTGTTCCGTCTTTCGTGGAGTCACTTACTTTACTATTATTCAATAAATACTTTTACCTTTAACAAGTGTTTCTTTATGAAGTCGAAGTTAGTAGAGAAGATACAATTCTGCAACTGCCTTTCTGCTGTTTAACCCTTCCCAAACCATGCAGTAACACAGATCTACCGCTCTAATTAAATCTGCAATATTTCGGTAAATATACGCAACATACACTTCATATATTAGTTAATTTGAAGACAAATATTTACTATAATAAATATATAAATATAAAAATGACTAGTGAAAAATCAATAAATCCTACAAAAATAATTATTTTTAATTCATTCCATTGTAAAATTAATACGTTGACAAAAATACCATTTGTGGCAAAACAAAAGAAATAACACATTAATTTCACAGTGAAAACAATAACAAACATAATGGTGAATCTTTCTCACTAATTAAATGAACATAGATACAAAGGAAAGTTGCATTATATAATACAACCTCCTATACAGAACTTGATGAATGCTCCGAATTATAATATTGCATATTTTTTATCTATTTAATGCTCAGTACTTGAAGTAAATTTATGGCATTAACCATTTTTTTCAAATTTTAAAAAACTCTAATTTCATACGGTAACATGAGTTGACAGCATGGCTGCGTACGAGTATTTTATGTCACAGTATGGTAAAGGTTAAAATATATTATTTCACTTGTGTAACAACACGATGAGCTACGAATGTTGACAGTTGCCACCAAATAATCTGTTTAGGTTTATCGCCTCCGTCACCGCCGATGGCCCCTGAACGCTCCTTGCCGATACCTGAGCATGAAACAGAGCTCCTAACAGCCGCATAAACACGCCCGGTAACGACGTCACAGTAAATAAATCATAGGCCATTAACATGCGCCCGCAACCGAAGAAGGCCGATTCCTTAGCGCCTTTCCTCCCGCAGCTGCCTTACCGTTAAGATCTTCAACAAACGCTCCTCTGTGTAGATTTTTCATTGCATATTTCTAAACTGTGACTACAATCAACGACATATACTAATTTGGGGTGAATAGGGAGAGGTTTCAGTATTTCCATTGCTATAAATCGACACATGTAAGAAATATTTATACACAACCAATGTTTTTTATTTAGTCAACAGTTTCGCTATGCGTCAATATTCACCTGCATTTAATTGGATCATGAACCATATATAAAACTCCATAAATGAGCTCTGTTCTTATTTAACTTACAATGGGTTGAATAGGGACAAGTACAAGTATAGGGATAGTATTATTATTATTATTTCTGTTCACTACTGTTATTTACCAAACCAGTTTTGATGCTTATTGTACAATAATATATTAAATTAAATACACATTTTTGTCTACAACTATATTATAGATAAAAATCTTTTTTATAATATTTGATTTTTCTTTAACAATATACAATTTGTAAAAACTGCACAAGTAATTGCTTTGGAATAGACCACGTCTAGTAAATCAATTACCTTTATTTCAAATGTATTCATTAAATTAATTTTTAATCGTGATAAAAGCAGACATATTTATGTAAAAATATCACTTAAAATCAAACTCAAATAAAAAAAGAGAGAAAATCATTTTCAATCGCCGTTTAAGCATGATGGGGCGTGCGTAAAGAAAGAAAAAAAAGTTTTGCAGTCCTTACAATTTAATAATTCAAAAAATTATTAAGTGACACTATGAATAATGTTTACTGGTAATGTTCAAAACTGCAGCATAATATGACTTTAAACTTTTTTCTGACGATTGTCCCCCAAAGTTTCTATTCACCCAGTTTACGGTACTAGTGTCAACTGTTTTAGTACACAGTACATCAATATTATCAAACGAACATGTGAACGCTGGGTGAAATATATGGGGCATCCAGCACTCACACACATAACTTACATATTCATACAACATATATAATCAGCAACAACATACATTTTTCCTAAATTGATAACTGCAGCTCATACCCCCATAATAAAAAATAATAAATCTTAAGGGAACATAATCCCTGACTCGGAGATTTCGGAGATTGTCATGAATCGAAAATCGAGGAATCACACAGACACAAGATAAAAAAATAAGAATCTCAAATGTTTTCTGCCACCTGTGTCCTCATTCAAGTCTAAACTAATTTTATTGTTAGGAGAACACATTCTTATTGTGAAGTTGTAATTATTCAGAACATAAGAATTTCACAATAAGAATGTGTTCTCCTAACAATCAAATCAGTTTAGACTCGAATGAGGACACGGGTGGCAGAAAATATTTGAGATTCTTATTTTTTTATCTTGTGTCTGTATGATTCTCCTAATGTGTTCTCCTAATAACAAAGTTTTTTCAGTGTGTCCGAAATGTAATAAAATTGAATTGATGATTCTGGCGTCTGCTATCAGATTATTCAAAGATATTTGAGATTCCGTAAAAATAAGGTAGATGGCTCTTTCAAATAATGGAACGATTAAATATATTATATATGTTGATGGAACCTGAAATAGAGGATGTCCGCGGAAGACTTGACACGACCAGGTAAACCAGATGATGGAGGATGGTTCTGTTAGAAGCCACAATAATAGGCGTGCTTGTATGAGAAGATGTATGAATGTGGATGAGGCGAGAATTGTGTGTCAGGACAGAAGAGTGTGGCGCTCTATCCTCTCTGCCTACCCCCGCGGGGAAACGGCGTGATGGTAAGTTAAGGTAAGGTTAAATGTATTAATATCAAAAAGGTAACATATGGGTTCGAAAATTTGTCGCTAAAAATATCGTCGCTGTAGCATAGTTGAATAATGCACCTTTCCCGGATTGGAAAGAAATCCAGGTTCGAATCCCAGTGGCACAACAACAATATTTTTCGATAAAATTGATTTTACACGGATATCTTTCTAATTAATATATTTAATTCATATTTGATTTTATTGTGTTCAGAAACGTATTCCATCGGGTAAGACATAAGCCGATTGATAAGTATCCCAAATAACAAATTTAAAACATTTATTTTTTTAAGTTGACATTGTTACCTATTATCTTACACTAGAATATCAAATATCAAATAGAAATCAGCCCATTTCAACGATAACTTTTTATGCGAGAGCTTCTAGAAGTGAAGCTGTCTTTAATTTTTGTGAAAATGTAGAAAACGGATGTCTGTAAAGTTTTACGTTTTGAAAAGTAAGATTAAAGCCATGCTGAATGCTGTTTCTTTTTGTTTATTGAGCAGTATATACACCTGGGAACCGATTTTAAACGGAGACGTCAGACCTTTGAAGATTAGGGAAATTAATAAAATCGTATTGTTTAAAATTACGGAAGATAGCAAAAATGATAAGCATCTCTTCTGAATGTGATTTTAAAATTTTGTATGAGCATTTAGGTATGACAAAGCTTCGCTCGCGTTTGATCTCAGTCGATCAAAAACATCGAGTGAATGATTCAGATAAGTATTTGAAGGTTTTTAGACGTTCTTGCATGCATGCATCGCGGTTGACGAGACATGGATCCGTTATTATACACCTGAGACCAAGGCCAGTCTAAATAATGAACAGACAATTGCGAACCTGCACCGAAGAAAGCGAAAGCGAAATTGTCGGCTAGCAAAATGATGCCAACTGTTTTCTGGGACGCTCGTAATTTTCTTGGATTACCTGAAAAGGGAAGAATAATAAATAGCGGATCCTATGCGGGGTTGTTACAAAATTTGAGCGATCCCGAGCCTACACTGTACTGCACTGGTCGACTCGGTTATCAGTAATGGAGTGAGTAGCTATGTACTAACATATAAAATAAATACTGATAAAATTGAACAGTAACAATTAAGATTTTTAAAACTTATAGTAGATAACAGAACGAAGTATTTGTATAAATATGATTATTGTAAATTATTTACAATATGCGAAATCTTACCAGTTCACAACAAAGTAACATAGAGTTGATAAATAATGTAAATATAAATACTGACCCTCACCATAGCTATTCAACCAGATCGTCGGGTCGAGCCATGAGAGTATCGATCTCGACCAATGTGTACGGTGAGAGAACGAGAGAATGTGTTGTGCCAAGAATATTTAATTAAATCAGTAAAGACTTATTAAACATTAAAAAAAATAATGAGACTCCAGTGACCACCCTAAAATATAAAGTAAAATAACACATTCTTATCAAATTTTTATATTACCTCAAAAATAACTATTTAATATTATGTTATACAGTTTGGCAAAAAATAAAATTATAATGTATATACATTATCACATAAGTATTTGATCTCGCAAGTTGCAATTTTGACAACTGGCCATATACACACAAGAAGAGAGATAGGTAGGTCGGTCGGTGCTGCCGTGCGCAGCGACTCTACTCATAGTGTCACTTGTGTTCGAGCAGAGGTGCGGGATGCATTGCGCGAACACTGGCCGCAGTTAAATCGTACACGATCAATGTATCATTAATATCTTTGTAATGCTAGTGTACGTCTGTATAATACAGTAGTAACTAATTATATTGCACAATACAGAAATACAATTTCCTTTCCTGGCACGGGGTAGAAGCATCCGCTGGTTTGGAGATTGGCGTCACGAAGAGCGAGATGTGTGGTGAATGTTAGGCTATATTCGAGATGCAGCGACGAGTTGTTCTCTGCTATCGAACACCGAGTATATCCAGCTTGGCGGCCAAGAACCTGCCTCAAGCCGGATCGGAAGGAAGCGTCAGTTAGTGCGCACCGATATCTGAGGTTATGTGACATTATTAATATTTGATCAGGGTCGAGTGGTTTAACTGCCTATTTTAGCAATTTGTACTTCAGAGTATTGCCAGAATTCGCTGCATACAGTTAACTTCGGATCCAAGGGGTTTCCAGTCGTTATTGTAATCTACCGTGTTGTTTTGTATTTCTTGTTTTTGGGGCACATTGTGCCTGGTTGGAGAGATTATTCTATATGATACTTTTATGTTAAATTAAACAAATCTGTTGTAAAATCAAACTCTCTTATTAATTAGCATTAATTCCTAGCCCGAACTACACAACACTACAAATTTACCACAGATGAAAGAAGGGTCGTCGGCCGAAGGTAAGTGCCTAGGACTCCATTTTCAGCCGAACCCACATGTCTCATGCAACCACTGTCTAGCCGGTGGCGGTGCCCTGGCGTCTTATCCGCAGGAGCCAGACCACATCGTAACAATATGTAATAAAAAAATTAAAGTAAAACTTTAACTGAATATTTTTTTGTTTCGTCAAGACAGGGCTCTAGGTCACACCGCGTTGGTTGCAGTGAATAAAGTTAAAGAATTACGCTTCTAATTACTGTTCCATCCACCTAATTCATCAGACTTGGGCTTTTTGACTTATATTTGTTCCCAAATCTCAAAAAACGTTTAAACAGACATGTATTTTTCACCAATAGCGATGTCACACACGCCGTAAATGGGTATTTTTAAGGTCTTTAGAAATCATTCCACGAAAATGGTGTAATGATTCTGAAGAAGCGTCGGGCTAAGTGTTTTGAGGTAGAAGGAAACTATGTAGAAAAATAAATTACTTTTATAATGATATTTTTTTTTTTTTTAATCGTTTCGTAAACCTACCAATCAGCCATGGTGCGTACTTGAAGCAAAGAAAATAAACTCTGAGCGAATGATGACATAAACCTAATAATTTAATTCACTCTGGTTATGTTATTTGTGGATCAAATTAATTTATGTTTGTATATTTAAATAATATAGTCGTATTATATTACACAAGCCGGGACAGCTGCATCACTTGAAGTAAGCTTTAACAAGACACGAGGTGCTCACTCAGCGCGAGGAGTTTGAGATGGATAAATCCACTGAAACATCTCTGCGATACAATTTAAACATAAATCTTCAACTTGGAAGTTTTTCTGCTTGCACGAGTAGATTCATAAGTTTTGCGCGCACGGATTAATGAAAAATAATCATAAAAATTGTTCATTACTTTGCCTCGAAGAATATTCATCATAATTTATTTCTCTTTAAGTTTAGTTTTTGTCAGAGGCGTATTGAAATAACTGGGAACCTTTATATTTATATAGGTATAATATATAAGGTTATTCAAAATAATGGACTCAATTTTATTATTATACGTTGCATGTGAATGATCTACATAGCAATTGATAAAGGAGGTCCGAACATTCTCTTTTGAGGAAAACGCGGTTACCGGGGTAACGTATCTCGGCACGAAAAACTGGCTTCTTCCGCAATTAAATAAAAATTCAAAAGAATTCATCTTTCAACAGGATGGAGCTTCATCTCAGTGGCATCGGGATGTTCGAGGTTTTCTGAATGAATATCTATGATAGGTCGCATTGAGAATGAAGACCTCGCTTTTCAGTTCTAGCCCCCGGTATCTCCTGATCTCACGCCCTTTGACTTTTTCTTGTGGGGGTTTGTAAAACAAGCAGGTAATGTACCACCTCTACCAACAATTCTGGACGACCTGTGGAACAGTATCATGGCTGCGGTGAACTCAGTAACACGAGACATGCTTCATCGGGTGTGGAACGAGTTCAGCTACTGATTAAATGTTTACCGTGCATTCAAAGGAGGTCACATTGAACATTTATAAACTGTATTTGCAAACTCTATTGTGAGCATTATCAAATTTAATTAAAATTATTAAGGAGAACAAATTCTTATTGTGAAGTTGTAATTATTCAGAACAGACGGTCTGCGATATTTTAAATACTAATTAAATGTAATAATTAGAAAGACATACATATAAAATCAATTCTATCGAAAAATATTATTGTTGCTACCGGGATTTAAACCTGGATCTCTTCTAATTCGGGGAACGTGTATTAACCTATTATGCTACAGCACACAGTGCATTGACGACAAATCTTCGAACGTATAAATTACACTTTTCAAATTGATTCATTTATCGATCTATTATTTGAAAGCCATCTACTTTATTTTTATGAAATCTTAAATACCTTTGAGTAATCCGATAAAAAACACCAGAATTAACAATTCATTTTTATTAAATTTTGGATACAACTTATATACAAATAATCTTAATTTCTATTTTCGATAAAATTGATCTTATATGTATATTTTTCTAAGCATTACATTTAATTTGTATTTAATTTAAATTTTCAAAAAAAGCAAACAAAACTAGTGGAACTAGTAGACTTTAGTACATGTGTATAATAAAATGGTTTTAAAGTAAACATTATATTATTTAATAAAAAATATAATTTACTTCATATTTATATCACTCGTTCGCAGTTTGAAATGCAGAGTTACGAAATTGAATCCATCATTTTGAATAACTTGTATATCGCTCTAAATATATGAATGCTTTATTTTAAATAATACATTTTATTTTTTTATTTGAAACTAGAACATTTAATTATTTTTGTAATCTTCATAAACTCTCACGCACTTCGGATTTGTTACTAGAGAAGTTTTCATTTTCTTGGTTCAATGAGAACCTTCCTCTTTGTTTTTCATCATGGTCCACCACAATCATCTCCAATTTATATTACCTTTTCATAAAATGTCTTAAAAATTGTAAGTTATACTTCAAGCAAATGCTATAGCCCGTGTCCACGAATGGAGACACAGTAAGATAACCTCAGAGCTTTAGGTGAGATACATCTCAAAATTATGTGCACGTATTGAGATATTGATTTTGAGATTAGTAAAAAGAAACTAAAACTCAAAGCAATGAATGATCTGACGATTCAACGTTTTTGTGTAGTCACAAGTTGACGTCATCTTGGTGATTACATTAAAAGAGAAAAAAGTTTCCTTTAAAAAAGGTCAACTAGTGATTTATTTGGTTACTTAGGAATTTAATTAGAATCTCCTTTTAAGCGGGCTTTGTGTCTGAAATTGGTAAACAGAGTTGAATAACTAAGTTAAAATAATGTTACCTCCCTCCTTTTGTTGACCAACTTTTCACAGCGGAAATTGACCCTGGATTAACGAGAATTAGAGCTTCAAATAGACTAAATGTTAGTCTTTAATCAAAATGGCCGAAGAATTAATTTAAGCTCTGAGAATAATTAATATGCACAATAGTTTTATTATTTTGTTCCCATCAACATACCGTGACTCTGGAACAACAAAGTATCAACTACCCATTACATAAAACTGAGATTTCGAGCGTCAAAGTTTTGAATATTAATAAAAATTACTATATATAAATTTGAACTTGTTGCAATTGACAATTTGTTATAATTGCATTATCTTTATTTATTTTTCTAACAATTTTTCGATAAATATATATTGTAACAATCTAATATAGAAGATAAAATTATCTGATAGAACCTTGTTGCTCCGAAAAACAGTCAAACTTAGAGCAACAAGGTTCTATTAACATATCGGTATTTGTTTTCCTGAGAATGTTCCGTTGGAGATTTTCATATATGTGAAGAGTATGTAGTATGTGGCTTGGTATGTATTATGTGGCTGGTATTTTGATCACCTTCATCTACTGAAGCACAGAGGTATATTGCAAATTGATCAAAATACAATTAAATGCTTTAAATTCACAATTAGTGGCTAACTGCCGCAATATTTACTTACTTATATACCATCACGCTATTTAGTTAGTTGTGATATTCTGAAGAAGAAAATGGTATTTTTCGAAACCAGTAGAACAAAGATAATAAATAAAAAATATATTTCTTAAAGCACTCGCAAAGTTATCGGTTCTTCCCGATGTTGTTTCCGTCCGCAAAAAATATTATTTTGTATTTGTAGATATGTAAAATACGGCTACGTTGTACATATTAAATTATAATTCGTAATAAAATGAGCTAATTCCTGATTTCGGCTACTTTGTTACATTTTCATATCGAATAATACCATTGAAATATATTTTTTTTTTGTTTCTCGTCTCCCATTATTTTTTTTTGTTTTGTTATACCTTGATAAACTGCTTGCTTTTATTTGTAAAAAGTATCATTTTTTGGAAGAAAATAATCTAAATTTGGCTTTAACTGCAAATATCTGTATATCGTTAATTTTAACACAGTACTTTCAGATATTTCAGATAACTTAAATATTTATTTATATTCAAATCCAAGTCAAATATTTCCTTAGCCTAAATTTATTAAAAAATCAGTGTGAATTAAGTGTAGTTTTATTTTTCTATTATTTTTGGAAAAGTGCGTAACCAGTTACGTTGCAAATGGAACCTTGTTGCTCTGTAAAATAATAATGTATTGCCGATGGTACCCAGTTGCCTTTATATAGCAAATAGAACCCTGTTGTTATAAAGATATTAGTAGTGTGACTTAAATATAACTTTGTTGCCTTGCTATTTTCTAAACTATAGGGAAATTTAAAATATAGTTTTAAAGAGTAAATTATCGTTAGAACTTTAGTACATTTATCGTTACATTTAGTAAATTATCGTTAGAACTTTTGTACATTTATCGTTACATTTAGTAAATTATCGTTAGAACTTTTGTACATTTATCGTTAGAACTTTTGTACACTTATGGTCACATTTAGTAAATTATCGTTAGTAATTTTAGTAAATTTGAACCAAAATATCAGTTGACATCTCCATTCCAAAGTCACGATATGTAGACTAATTTTTGTTTAGATATATATTTTATAAAACTCTGTTTAACTAATATATAAGATTTGTTTTAATTTTTTTTTGAAAGTATATTTTTAAGAAACAATAAAAATTTTGGATTATTTTTATGTACAAGAAACAAAGTACGATGTTTTTTTATGTGTTTTTACGAAATATCTTCTCTATATACCTGGAATCTTGGAAGCAGTCGGGGCTTCCTGAATCGAACCAATTTTCAATTCCATGAGGAGTTCAGAACCCTTTCATAAACAATAACTTCACTATAATGAACCTTGTCATAAACAATAACATTTTCACTAATATGATAATCGTTGCTTCAAGAAAGCACAGGTCCCAGTAGACTATTCAACACGGTCATCGTAAAATACTATAAAATCGTTAGTAAAGCGGAGTTAACGTTCGGGTAGACTGTTGTTAATTCAAATTATTCTCGGTGAGAGGTGACACTAATTGAAATTACTATTTGAACCGTGTTTAAGTAATTATGACTACCGCATACCATAACTACAGCATTATAAAGTTATGTCAAACTATTTTAATGTGAATGCATTGAATTTAAAAAACGGGAATAATTTTTAACGGTTGTATATATTAAGAACAATTTAAAAATTTCTAAATACTAAATTAATGTATTAATTATAAATATATACATATAAAATCAATTTTTGTCGAAAAATATTGTTTTTGCGTCACCGGGATATAATATGTTGTATCAATGTGTCCAAAATTTAATAAAAATGAATTGATAATTCTGGCGTCTGCAGTCGGTTTACTCAAAAGTATTTGAGATTCTGTAAAAATAATGTAGATTGCTTTCAAATAATGGAACGACAGGTGTATTAATTTGAAAAATGTAACATATAGGTTCGAAAATTTGTCAAGAAAAATACTGGCGTTATAGCACAAAGGTAGTGCACTTCCCCGGATTGGAAATAGAGATCCAGGTTCGTATCCCGGTGACGCAAAAACAATATTTTTCCACAAAAATTGATTTTATATGTATATATTTATAATTAATACATTAATTTAGTATTTAAAATATCACAGACCTATGTTCTGAATAATTACAACTTTACAATAAGAATGTGTTTTCCTTAAAATAATAAAAAATTCTATTTAAATTGTATGGAATTGTAGATATCAAAAAAAAAATGTAATCTATCAAAAATGTAAATATATTTGCTTCTTTCTACAGTCAACTATTTTTTTTGTTTTTAAGGAAAACACAGTTTTGTTGTGAAATCGCATTTTCATAGTTTTGTGGTAATTTTAATACAAGTTAAATGAATCAACTAGAAAGATATACAGAAAAAATCTCTTATTAAAATTGTATTTCCTTGGATAGGAAGGTCCAGGTTCGAATCCCGGTAGCAACTAAATATTTTTTTGATAAATAATTTTTTTTGTATATCTTTTTAGTTGATAATTTAATTTTTATTATATTTTTGTTGTTTACTCTCCAATATTGCTGAAAACAGGATGAATAGCATTATAATCTTGCTGTTCATTGTAGATACGTTCTAACTCCAAATATTTCCTTTAAGTACGAGATAAATCAAAATATCAATAAAATTTCTAAGCCACAAGCCTAAAATCTATAAAGTGTGTTTTGTAATTTTTGTAATCCGTTTAATTACAAAATTAAACAGTTTTTTGTTACTCCTGAACATTTTGGAAAAATTGAGTTAGCTGGTTTTATCGAAATGCAACAATTTATTTCAAAATAAAATTAATATTTCTTAATACATTATTTTTTCAAATTAGAGTTGAAAATTGAAACAGAAAATGTTAATATCAAAAAAAGTGCTTTTTGCTTTTGTTCTTTTAAAGGTGAGAAATCTCTTGCTTCAGTTATTCTCGCAGGACCTACGAATAACGAAAAAACTAAGGTACTGATTTCTCCTTTATCCACTTTCGTCGAGGATGGAAGCCTTATTGAAAATTGTTTCAAAAATTCTTGTGCCTGCCAAACTTAATTTCAGCTAAATACATTTATTGATACAAATAATTTGTAGAAATTCTTGTTTTTTATTTAAAATGTGCCATAGCATAATGTTAAATGTATAAAAACATACGACCTGTGTCCAGTGTTAGCTGGGATTCAGGGAAGATGTGGGGTGGTAGGAGGGGGATACCTTTGTTTTACGCAGCCCCTAGATGTATGCAAAAATTTGGTCAAGGAAAGGATAGATTTGATGTTTAGAGGTTATAATTTTTTTTAAATAAAACAAGAAAAAAAAGATATATTGTACTTACTCAAATTAGCACAAAGTAGAAGGATCTTAAACAGAAAACACATTTTAAATATATTGTGTTTATTTTTCAAATCCTCACTAAACAAATAATGGCAACAGTTATAAGAAAAATTGAATTCGAACATAATACAAGAGAAAAATACTGCTATTCAAGAAGGCTAAATTTCCGAAATCATTGATGCGATGAATATTTTCAATGAAATGCCAGATGATTTATGAAAGAAAGAGAAATTACATAAATCAAAATTAAACAAAATATGCAAGATAAGTTTAAGTAAAAAATAAAATTTTGATATTGTTTATTTATATAAGATTATATATAATATATAGATACTTTCGTATGCATTACATTAAGAATAAATAAATAAATAAATTAATCGCTTTTTTCGATCATCTTCTGTTATCTTTTCACTGTCTTCAAAATATGTATTTCTCACTGAGCTCTTGTGTCTTTTTTTTTGCATTGACTTATTTTAATGGTTAAACTTTCTTTCTGTTAAAAAATTCATTTTATTTTAATGCAAATTTCGTAAAATAATTTGCATCTGACTGAAAATATTATAAAACAAATTAAATATTCACAAATTTATTAAATTTATAAATATGATAAACAATTTAATTATTTTAAATACTAAATTAATGTATTAATTATAAATATATACATATAAAATCAATTTTGTCGAAAAATATTGTTTTAGCGTCACCGGGATTCGAACCTGGATCTTCTTTTCCAATCCGGGGAAGTGCACTACCTTTGTGCTATAACGCCAGTATTTTTCTTGACAAATTTTTGAACCTATATGTTACATTTTAAGGTAATTTAAGGTTAAGGTAGTGCACTTCCCCGGATTGGAAATGAAGATCCAGGTTCGAATCCCGGTGACGCTAAAACAATATTTTTCGACAAAATTGATTTTATATGTATATATTTATAATTAATACATTAATTTAGTATTTAAAATATCACAGACCTATGTTCTGAATAATTACAACTTCACAATAAGAATGTGTTTTCCTTAATAATTTAATTATTTTATACGATATTATAGTGCGATATGATTAGTCCGAATCGATCGGCACCATTACGGCCGAACACTGCCCCATGTTGGCCTGCAGTTGCGAATGCGAGATGATGCACAACTGCAGCTTTATCGGCAGATAGTCTCATAGTTGCGTGGTACAAAAAGTTGAAAGTTCTTCTCTACCGCGCAAAATAAAATAAAGTATATTTTGAAAAAATATAGTGACAGTAGCCCGATAATCTTTTATGCTCGTGTAAAAATATATATATATATATATATATATCTGCGTATACAAAATCCTTTCTAGAGCGATCTTTCTTGTCACAGCCACTTGCTACAGTGAAGACAGCGCCATTTTATAAAATGATTTTCGTAATGTAACTGTCCTGTTAAAGATCTTCGAAAAGATTTTAAATTGTAATTCTCATGGCGAACACGACTTAATTAAAACCAGCATGCTGTGCTACATTGTGAAATTGCTGGATTTGTATTAGCAAAAAATAATTAACGAAATAATAGATAACTATACTATGCGATGAATAGTTCACGCGCTTTATTTTTTAAAAGCTCTTTTTTTTAAGATAACACAATTTTTTTTACTAGTTACTATTTTGAATCAGACTCTTAAATTAGTCAATTCTGAATGAGCTTACAACTAATCAGGCCTTAACTTAAATTAATTAATGGAATCATCTATCGTTCCATTATTTGAAAGCCATCTACTTTATTTTTACGGAATCTCAAATTTATATATAAATATATATATATATATATATATATATATCGCAACATCAATATTTTTCGATAAAATTGATTTCGTATGTATATATTTCTAATTTATACATTTATTATTTAGAATTAATTTATTTATATATGTCAAAATTATTCGTCATATTCCTAACTCATATTATATAAGTAAGTGTGTATATTACTTATGATTTTGCAGAAAAACATTTGAAAATTTTTCGAATCGTGTTACAGACGAATGTTTTAAACCTGTCTTGAAGTATGTATTTAGATTTTTTCTGTACTGGATTCATATTAATTAAATACCACAAACTATGTACCATTTTGATAACCAAATTTGTTAATTAATGCATTCAAATAACTTATAAATAACCAAATCCTTTTTGCAAATAGTTACCTCTTCAATTTGTTTTCACAGTAGTTTCTTATTAGTTACCCACCATTTATACTTTTTTAGTTTTGTTTTTATCTTTGCTTACATTTAAAATTTTATTATATATTGTTTCTGAAAAAGGTACCATAGGTATCGAAACATGTTGGAGTATCAATAAATAGTGGATGTAAACAAAGTGTTTTTCTTATTATTTATATAATATGTTGCCACAAAGTAACTTTGCAAATATTGAAGAAGTGTTTCCATATTAATGGAACACGATAGAAAGTCGTAAATTACTATGTTTTTTTTTCCAACTAAGTTACATTTACTATTTAATCCTGTTATAATAAAACTGCGATAAACATTTACAAAATAATGAGTGACTTAAAATGTTAGAGAGTATACTTTGAAAATCATTGGTGCCATACTGAATTTATTATATACTTATTTATTAAAGCACGATCTTTTGATTATTCTTATGTAATTTATCAAGCCCGTACTGAAATTCAAAACCATAGATCTTCATCAAATTTCATCTGTGAATTGTCAAAAGCACGTGATCTGTAATATATATCACAGAAAAGTTTATCTTTAAATTGAATTAATAACAAATTCATAAGATTGAAGTTACGAAACATAATTAAAATATGGATCACGTTTTTATTTAGCTACGTGTACAAATATTTTTAAGGAGATTTTTCAATTCAAATGAAACTAACTCAATTATATTAAAATTTGTTATTATTGAAAGCATTCTGAATATTCAGAAGTTTTTACTTAAAATAAATTGTATTTCTCATTTGACATTTCTCATATTCCAAACTTTTATTTTGTTAAGGACATTTACAAAAGGTAGCAGACTTAGTCCACAATATATGTTTCCTTTCGTTGGCATAAGCCGATGAATATGCAGTAACAAGGTTTATAAAGGCAGTTGAGGCATACAGCACTTCTTTTGGTTGATGTAAAGTCTAAAGTTATCCGGCTAACAGCAGTTCCAGAATGAGCCAGACATCTCTGAAAATGTCGCTTTATATTGTCTATAGTCTTTATATGATCGGGTTTGAGATATTTGCCCATTTACGATGCCTGCCGCCATACTGATCTGTCCACAGCATACTCTTCCCATTGGTGGACTTGCTGAGTAGTTACCAATGAGCAGAGCTGTGGAGTCAAGTTGAATTACCGACTCCGACTCCATCTTTATCTTATACTGCTTCGACTCCAATTCTAATACAACAACAGTTTGAAGAAGCTCATCTGATTTATTTTCCTTTACGTAATCTCATGTCTTAATAAAATATTAATGACTATAGTTCTCAAATTATTTTTAAAATGTACTAAAAAAGATTAAAAATAATTAATTCAACATTAAAAGCTGGCACATTTACTTAATTATCGTAATTCATATTTATTGACTTGTTAAATGGCATTGTGTATTTGGTAGGTTTGTATAAATAAAAAAAGGTTCATTTGTACACAAAGAAATTAATTTACTAATAAAGTTGTACATTATATACAAATATGCTAAGTAATATGAGAATATGTACATACATAAAACTTTATCAATATAATATTTGGATTGATAAAGGAAAACAATTGCTTAACGTGCTTGAGTAAACTCGTCCTCAAAAATGTACTCGGTATTAATGAATCTCTCTCTTTCTGGACTTCTCAAGACGCACTACATTGTGGTGTATTGAATAAATTATGTAAACTATCTTACCTGAAGTCATTCTTTTCTGAACCCATTTGAACTTGTCTATTCTGAACACTACTGTTACATAAAGGCATAGATGCCGGAAGAAACAGGATATTCGGAAGGAGGTTTGCACTCACCACAGTCAAGTTCTTCTGGCACCTCCAAGGTGAACTGTAAATTTATATTTATCACTGTCTTTGTTCAGGGGTCCTAGTCCTTAGATGGCACTTTATAGATGCGACGTCTCAATTGAATACTATACTTCGATTCATTAATTACCGTACCGGTTCAAGGTCGCCGTTCGACTGATGCGGCGGCGTGCCGGGTGAGGAAAGAGAGGGGAGGTGGAAGGCACAGTATAACTTTATCAGTGCAACTTTAATATACATATATAAATAAAACAGAATAATGTACAATGCTTGATTATAAGTGAAATATTTCAATTAAAAATACACACAAAGGTATTTAATTTGTAAGTTGACTGTATTATAAAAATAACGCCTTTGTACAACAATGTGTGTTGAACGTATCTCATAACTTTTATCTATGACTTTTCTCCGTGATAATATATCATTTATCGTTTATGTTTAGCGAAACCTCAGACATGCGATATGTTTAATTATTTTAAATGTGCTTTCTACCACAATAAAATGATGATAATATAGTAAATACATAGATAATACAATAGTTACACCCCATCAGTTAAGATGTCTGCAGCCACGAGACCGCGATTGTTACATTTTTTTAATTAAAACCTATTAAAGAATGCTTTGAAAAGTGCTACAGATAAATACAGTCCAGTACAATAATAGATCCTATTCATTCCGATTGTTTCACGGTAAAGTCTGAACCTGGGAGCATTAGCATCACAATTGGTGATGCTGTAAGTAAATACTTGCCTACATTTTGTGTCGAAAGTTTTTGAAATCAACCAAGAAATTGAACACTCGAG
Source organism: Eubasilissa regina (assembly GCA_022840565.1). NCBI lineage: Eukaryota > Metazoa > Arthropoda > Insecta > Trichoptera > Phryganeidae > Eubasilissa > Eubasilissa regina. The sequence goes on from JAINEB010000003.1 coordinate 6,737,969, forward strand.
ATATAAATAAGTTTTATAGGGTGCGTGTATTCTTTTCACGGATGAAACTTTTCTCTAGTCTCGGAGTATTCTTGTCTTGGTGGCATGCATGGTGGTGGAGAAGTCTTGGTGGTTTGCACCAGTTTGTCATTCTGCCCTCCGTATAAAATACAATAAACAACAAATGACGGCGCGTCCCTTAATAATTCAGTACCGTCCTTGGCGTGATTTTCGAGACCAAAGTTTCTTCCATGTAGTATGGAAACTTTGTGTGAAAACTTTAAGAAAAATATTTACCATTACTGCGATATTTAGGACTAAGTATATTACATACTATGTATTGTATGTATGTAACTACGTAGGTGCCAGTTCGCAGGCACAATTTCGCTTCAGCAACCGCAATTGGAAACAAAGTGAATTATCGTGTTCCGTTGAATAAAACATTGGATAATACATCCATTGTTTCAATTTGAGAACGAGTTTTATTCAAAATCAGAGACGGATTGGTTTCATAAAATCGTCACAGAAAATTATTATATAAATACATATAATGGTGGCGACCCCTAATCTAGAAATTAAATACAATGTATAAGTGTGCACTTAATACACTTATACATTGTTATTTTAATTTTTAGATTTTTTTAAACAATAGTTTAAAATAAATTCGGAAACTTTTTTAATTAAATAATAAGAAAAAATACTTATTTATTGATAAATCACCATGTTTCAAGACTAATAGTCCCTTCTTCAGAATACAATGCTAATTAATTATACTAATTAATTATTTTTAATTTTGTAATTTTTCATTTATACTTTGATCAAAAAATGAATAATTTGTTTGATAATAAATTATTTGAACTATAATAATATCTATTTTATTTAAATAAATCGACAAATTTTTTAATAATAATTTTCTATTAACTTACTAGCACACCGTTTCTTCGCAGGGGTAGGTAGGTAAGATATAACACCATACCCTTGTGACCTGGCTCATTAACTTTCACATATATGTATCTTACCATACCTGTTTGCTATATGTTGATGCTATTTATGAGTCCATATTTTAAAATCTGGTTTATCCGATAATGCCAGTTCTTTCGCTGATCACCCTTGTTCCTGTTGCCTCCAACAGCGTTCAACAAACGTTTCACCTGTCAAAACCATCTCAGTGACGATTAATTCTATCTTCATGTTACAATCAGATCTACTTTCGCTCTGTTTATCTTATTTTTCAACCATATCAATTATTCAAACGTTAAAGGATGGTTACTTCAAAAACAGTTACTGATTGAGCAATGGAAGAGTTAAAATATTTTTTTAAATTTTATAATTTGATCGTATTATATATAAAACTTTGTCACTTTTTAATTATTAGACTAACTGAACAGATGGTCTAAGAAAAATAAAAACAAAAATACATCAAATTTGTTATTATTGGCACAGTGCCTGTGTTAAAAATATATTTACATTACTGTTTAAAAGTTTTTGGTGAAACTTTGTGGAATTCCATGATTATTTTGTAAATTGTGTTGGAACACTGTTTTATTCCTATATTTTATTGTATTGAACTTTAGGACGTTTTCGGGAACATATTCCTATTATCAATAATATAATTCAACTATAGTTAAAAACAGTTGTTTTACAAGATTATCTTTATATGTAATTTAGTCGGCTCGACAAGTGTGTTTTCTAAAATTCTTATAAAGAAATAGGGTGTAATTAGTTGACGCTAGATTTCTTTCAATTGTACAATTGACTTTGAAAAACATTTTAACGACGTGACTCAGAATTAATCCACACATATATTTTTACCGAAAATTTACCGATCCAATCTGGTCCTGATTAATATCACAAGAAAGCAAATAAAATATGCATTTCTTATTTTTAGGACATATTTTTTTTTTAAATATAGTTTATATTATATTATATTATATTATATTAGTTTGATTTACATTACTTAATATGTTATTAAATATTTTATTGTCCTTTATGACATATTTTATTATATAAGGCATTAAAATATAAACAATACGAGACATTAAGATATGATTTTTGAATGCCGAAAACAATATAATTTATCACCCTTTTTATTCATTTTATTTACAACATTTACGGCTTTTTACATAGATACCTTACACATTATGAAATATTAAATATTTTATTTTAAATGTATACCAAATATAAAAACTAATTGAAGGCCAAAATTTACATAAATCAAAAAAATTAGGTCATTAATATTTTCTAATTTTATATAAACCACACGTAAAATTGTAATTAGTGAAACTTGAAAAACCTAGGATTATTCAAAAACGTATTAAAAGCAAAAAAATTGTTAGAAATGCTAATTGCGTACAATTATTTAGGTTAGACAAAAAAAAAAATTTTAGAGTGGTTATAATCATTACATCTGATATTTTGGTTAAATCTGACAACAATTTTCTTTTTAAAACCGTGTTATTATATAAACATTTCAAATTTCCTAGTAGTTTAGGGGACAACAAAACCAAATTTTTTATTTTAGTAGAACGATAAGTGTTGATTTGAATACGTTTTATGCGTTTAATTTATTACTCAACAATTTTGTAAAAATGATGAACAATGGTCAATGAACTAAACTCAATTAAAGAAATTGAAAAGTCAATCTTCAAAACTCGAACGTTCAATATCTCAGTTTTATGTAAATTTCAGGTGATAGATATCCTGTTATTCCAAAAGCACAATATATGAGCAAAAAATCTATGTTGAACGTTTTTTTTAATATTACTTTAATATATTTTAAAAATTCTCCCTCTCTGGTGACTTGTGTCTTAAAATATCCTCCCCCCGGGCATTGGGCGGTAGGGTGTGCTACGTGTGGAATCAGGGAAAACGTTACAAGGAGAACTTCCAATCAGTGCGGATGTACATAATCCTGCAACCGTTTGCCGCAAGTCACGTCATCCTCTCTGGCTTGAAGGATAAAATACAATCGATGCTGTATCCACATTAAAATATGACATTTGCTGTAGGACGATTCCAGTGAAAGAAAGGCTAACTTTGGCTAGATTATCACTTCTAAAAATTTACGAATTGAATGAGTACGAGTTGAATGTTGAATTGCGGTGACGGATACTGCGTGTACTTTCAACACAATGGGGGCTGATTAGGGATTATATACGAAATTTCTAGAAATTCGAAATTCGTTCTCAAAAATGTAATTTAGAATTTCGAAAATTTCATAGTGAATTCCGAATTATAAATATTTAAAAATAATTCCGAATTATAAATATTGTTACGATTACAGACTAACGGCTACACAATTAAGCCAAGTAATTGCAAAATAGGAGTATGTGGATATTCTAAAGCGATAGATCTTAGAAAGCGATGTAACAGCGCCTTCTTGAAAGGAACGGATGCACTCGACCGGCACTTAAACAGACAAAATTCGACCGGATTCCGAAAAATTTCATATCCGAATTTCGAATTTCGAATTCAGATTTTTTTTATTTCGTCAAAATTTACAATCTCTAGAGCTGGTGAACTCTTAGTTATATGAGTATAGAATTATGGCGATTAGGTAACGCCATCTGTGGGCCGAGCGGTAAACTCGTTTTAGCCGCGACACTCAGTCCAGTAGCAGCGTATGGCAAGCAACCAGGAAAGGTCACACACTCATGTGGCATAGACCAAACAGATAGAAGGGGTACGTCGCATTATGGGGAGAGAACTCGGGCCGACCGGCATCTGATGACGGAGGCATTCTCTCTAGTACGCCAGGCTAGTACCGCTGCTTATCTTGCGAGCTATCTCATTATACAAAATATTGTTAATGGTAAATTTTGTATTGTGATAAATCAATCTAATCTTGTGAACTTGCTAATTCAACTTTTGTAGAATAAACTTCTTTTCATTTAAAACCCGAGATGTTTGTATTTCTTGAAACCCTTGTGTAAACTGGAGTCAATTTTGTTAAATATAAATGGTGAACTGAGTCAGAGCCGATTGCTGAGCAGACGGCGACCATAATTTAAAAAACTACGATTCTCCAAACTGGAACCCCGACATTCCAGGCATCAATTTAAGCATTATGAAGCGTATTATCAATTAACGATTTTTCGTTTCCTAAAGAACAAGACATGACTAAGGTTCTCTAAATGGTGACTGCGCATGGAATATATTAAGCTAAATGACTAAAGTTCATTATAATTATGGTGCAGAATCTATTGGATTCGGATTTATCTATTCAAATAGAAAAAAATTATACTTTTAAAATCGGCAATATTAACTTTGTGCTAAAAATTCATATTTTTTATTTATTATATTTGTTTTATTAACCACTTAATTGAGTTTAAATACATCTACCGGTTTCGAAAAATACCATCTTCTTCTTCAGGATGTCGTAACTAACTAAAAACATATATTATTGTTTCTTTACCAGAATCTATTTTTAAAAAAACAACAATTATTTAAAAAATAAAATTAGTACCTAACTCAAATTGTTACTTAATACAAATTTAGTCGAATAATTTTTAGGAAAAAATTTTAGAAGGGGACTCGTAGGTAAATTTAGTTGGTTGTTTATAATTTTTTGATTAGTTTTACATGCTTTATCTTCAACGATTCCAAATTATTTAATTTGTGACTAACACCGTTTATATGCAAAATTGACAATCTCAATTTTTAATCAAAACCATGACCATTTTCTATCAAATTTCCAGCAAATTCTGAAAATCCAATTTATTTAACCCAATTAATTTAATGCAAGTTTGTTCACTTTAACGTTCCATATCGGGTTGACAACAAATTAAGACTTGTATTTATTGGAGTGCTTTTAAACAGTTTTGATCAATATTTTAAGTTAAGAGTCAATATGTATAATAAAATATCAGTACGTAACAAAGTACTCTGATCAGTAAGAAACTAAAACTATTTATCAGTCGGTTAATAAGAAATTATTAGGACATCACACACACATATACCTGCCTCTTATTTTGGGTCGCATTCTACGGATAGATACGGACACACACTCGCTAACATTTGGACATCGAAATAATTGTATAATTATAAATATTTTTTTAATGAAAATACAAAAAAGTAGTAAAAGAAGTGATGAGTTAAGTAACTATTGACAGGCAGGTCAAAAATAATACAGTCGATAGGTACCTACTAACATTGTAATATAATTTTTCTGTATATTATTTGCAATTCAGATTAAGAATTGATTTGGAATTAACACATTTTCTTCTCTTAAAGCAGTCCTAGAAAAAAATGATAAAACATAATGTCGGCTAAACAAAAGGAATCCGGAACTTAATGAGATTACAGCTTACTGTTATTACAATTAATATAATTTTATTTTATATATTTCGGTATATATTGTATTATAGAATATTAATACTTACGAGATTTGGACCTCATATTTAATACTTTGATTATATTATGTGATATATTGGCATGTTTAAAATATGAAACGTATTATAATTCCATAGCAAATCTAATTGGAAATATTTTTGTTTCACAGCTGTGTACGATTTGTAGTATTTTAACGATTAAACGAAAACCATTTGATAACTAGCCCTTTCCTGAAAAAAGTAAATTTATTGTGTTATTAACTGTTTATTGTGCACCGAATGAGTTGTTCCTTTCTGCTCTGCGGTCACGTTTCAGGTCAGTTTCCAGTCCCCAGGACGGATCTGTTGCGCCCGGGGTGCAGTTTTCCTAACGCGGTAGTAAACTAGAATACAAGCTCTCCCGTGAATGCGTCAACTGTTGCGCGCCACGAGATTTGCTTGACCGTTTTCAAAATAAGCAGCACACCATCCTAAAAAAATAATTTAATTCCGTCGAACCCGCATTTATTCAGTGTCGATAGCTCGCGCCTTTCGGGGTTATTGCGGTACATTATTTGCTCATTTGTGGGCTTACCTCGTTCGTCGAGACCAGGCTGCTCTGAAATATCGATTGAATTCCCCCTCCGGCCCGGAGCTGGCGTCTCCCTGTGCGGAGTCCCCAACACTCCCGTACTACACGCTCCCCTTTCTTCCCTCATCAGCCACGTATTTCCCAAGTAGATGTAACCACTCGTAATGTGAGTACGAACCGCTCGATAAAAGGACCTTTTCCAATTCTTTCCATCGAACTAATAATGTGAAATGCGCTTCTCTTTTTATTTAAGTTGTATTGAATTATCAGATGGTTTTTTTTAGTTATATTCACTTCGATCTGGGTCTTTGGAGCTGTCGCTCAGAGTAAATATGGTTTAGGGCGATCAACAGTTTCTTTGCTGGGTTTTCAATTGGTGGTTGATTTCTCGGAAAAGTTATGCTTTTATCATTTAAAAAAATCTTTTCTCTGCAAAGCCTACTAATCAATTAGCTCTAATTGATCAATTGACATTTGGTTTATTGAATAACGAATTTGAGTTTTACAATATCCAGTGCATCTAATAACTATTAGACTCTAGGTTTTTCATTCAAACAAGGATAAGTACAACTAATGATTTGTAAATTACAAAACTACTTACATTTAAGTACTCCTCAAACTTTAGGTATGAATTTATCAGGCCCATCCGCGTCCGTAAAGATTAAGTAACACCTTAAGGGTACATATTACACCCTTACAATTCTCTAAAAGCTTACATGAATATTTAATTGTTAATAAATGAATTTTACATGAAATTAACTCGTTTTTAAAAATATTATAGCATCTATACGATTGATATTTTGAGTATGTTTTGACATACAGAAGCAGATTGGTGACTTAAGGCTGAGCCTGGAAATTTATGAGACTGGTCCAGTCATATTTTAAAAATCGTACATAAAATTAGTAATATGATTGAAAAATAACACTTGCGGGAAAAAAAAGCATTTTGTATAAAATATAATATACGTAATACATAAAAAAAACTTGCTTTAAATAATGAAAAAAAAAAAAAAACATTTTTTCTTTAAAACGCACTTAGTTTCACAATTAAATCATTAATTACAACATTATCTATCTCGTTCAACATGTTTCTCTCTGTCGACATTAATACGGAGGCTTGTAGTTTTCTTTTCGCAGCCTGGTTAATTTTATCTGCAAACAAATAATTGATTTAATGTAGAATGCAATAAAAGTTATTGTTTATTCAGATGTTTTTTTGTTAATTGGATGAATTGTGACATTATATTTGTAAAATAAAAATCTATACCTGCCTGGATTTCTTCCGGGCCAATCTGTCCCTATATATAATATACATATTTAAAATTATATTTTTTGCATCCACAGTCCTATTATATTTCATATAAATATGAAATATATTTTATTTAATTACGAACATTTGAAATTATTTACTGGAAACATTAATTGGGAAAGTTTACTTACATTGTTTTGATTTAAACTTAGGAGGTGTAAGCTTGTTTTACGAAAGTTTAATTAACAATCTTGTATTTGTAATAGAAAATCCATTTAATATTACCATTATGGAGGCAATTCAACATTGAGAATTATGAAGTAAAATTGAATATAATTAAAATTTCGGAATTATTTACAATAGAAAATTATTTGTCTGAAAGCGACTTTTAAACAAGAATTATTTTTAGTATGAAACAGTAGCGTGTAAATAATTTAAAAGGTGTAATTAAATTATGATATCTTTTTTGCCTGGCTGATACTGCCAGTGCTCGTATTGGGTGCACAGAAATTAATACGACTTTCAAATTTGGTGTTGTCTATTAGCAAATATTTCAAAAAATGTAAATTTAAAACGTTCCATGATTATGTAATAATATGTTCCCTGAGGATAAATTGTAATTATAATAAATGGCTTATCCAATGTTATTAATAAATAAGATTTTCCATCGTAACGGTATCGAATTTGTAAATGCTCTTTGAACTCCATTCTCCTAAAACATTTTCGACTCGTAATTTAGTCAGGTATCCACCAATAAAAGTTTGTGGACTAGGTTCTAATTAATTACCGGTGTCACCACCCTCCTCTCAGAATTATAAGTAGTTTGCTGCGTGTCCTCGTAGTATTCCGTTCGCGAGTTGCGCTCTTCTTAAATATTGCTTTTGACATTTTTAACCCTTAATGATGAATCAAAACCATGGACATCCAACAATTGAATATAATTCATACAATTATTTCACTAATAATTCACTAGTCCTACAACACTCCCACTCCATATATTTTTATTATATTTTTATTTTATATTTATTTAATTTTTACTTTTTTATACATATTTGTAATTCTCTTTTTATTCCAAATAACACCACAACAGCACGAAAAAAAAACTAGCAACTTTAACACAAACTTCAGTCTAGCAAAGTAGCCAGGACAACGCTGTATATATCAGAGGTGAAGTCTACTCCATCCCACACAATAAACTATGTATTATGTATTTTTATTATGTATCCACCTCTGTTTGTACAAAAATATGGATGTCAAAATATATATGAATAAATAAATAAATAAATGAATCCAGGTTTTGATCGTGTCGAAATAAGAGGTTAATCGAGTTAACAAATATGGAAATTACGACGTATATTTCAAGATCGCGGTTGCAAGAGAAGCAGAAAACACTGAGCGAAAGTCCTGTGCGGTGTCAACAATCAATTCGATTTTCACTCAATATCTCTTCGAGCAGTGAAGTCTGCTATGTAATATGTATGTATTTAAATTAAATGTGTTAACTAGAAAGATGTACAGAAAAAATCAATTTACCGAAAAAACATTTTAATTGCTACCGGTATTCGAACCTGGATCTTTTCCTATCCAGGGAAATGCGTTACCAGTATATGTATCTTACAATCTTTAATTTAAATTAAATTCAAATAATAAATAGTAGACAAAACTAAATGAAAAAATATTTTTTTCAGAATATTGAATTTTGAATAAGAAGAAAATTAAAATTTCAAGGATTCAAAACCACGTTGTCATTCGGGCCAATATGGCAATTCTTACTTTATTATTTATGTTCTTATACAGAATCAATATTATGTTCCTGATTTTAATTGGCCGCCATTTTGGTTTGGCAGATATTTGTCAGTTTGCACTATTTGGTAGTCGTAGAGAATAGTTAATTACAATTTATTTTGGAATATCTAACGCACCAACAACGTGTTGAAGTCATTAAAACATTTTATCTAAATAATAATGACAATGCTGTAACCATTAATGGTGATCGCTATCATCACACGTTGGAAAACTTCTTGGTCGATGAATTGGGCCGATTGAGCCTGCAATATATGTCTTTCAACAAGACGGTGCCACCTCAAACACAGCCCGAGCTACACTTGAAATTTTACGAGAAATTTTTCCCGGCCGCATAATGTCAAAAAGGGGTGATATCAATTGGTTTCCTCGATCAGCTGATTTGACTGTTCCTACTTTCTGTGGGGGTACTTGAAAGGAAAGGTTTACCCCAATAATTCAATAATAATTCAGATGCTACAGGATAATATTCGAAATGAAATTGCTGATATAACACGCGAAGTGTGCAAGAATGTTATGAAAAATATGGTTAAAAGAGCACGCATTTGTGCCGCTGCCAGTGTTAATAATTATAATAAACCAAATAATTAATAAATAAAAATAAATTTTTAAAATTGTGTTTCTTTTTCTAGTTATTCAAAAACAACACCGGCCTGGAGCATAATATTCACCCTGTATTTTTAATTTTTTGACCCAGAGACTAGCATGTTCTTTATTTTATAATAGAACCAGTATTTGACAATTTTTGAAACATATATACATAATTGATGTGACGTATTTTCATGTACCTATCTCTATTTAAGAAACGACACTATTTACGGTATGGGTCTATATGTAAAAAAAATTATCTGAGCAAATAAAGAGAGTAGTACTTGGAAATGCAGAATCAATTATGATTAAATTCCTCTAGGCAAAACATATTGTAAATTTTAGTCTAATCATAACTAATTGATACTAATTTTATTGAAAGTTTAACTATTAACAAATGATTTTTTTAAATAATATTGTTTTCGATTCTGTAATTTACTGCCTTTCTACCTATACTTTAACTGTATATATATATATATATATATATATATATATATATATATAGTTTTATATATACATAGTTAAAACAATAGTACAATGATATCAAATAAAAAAGGAAGAAAAAATACATTTTCCTTTAACGTTATTTTAGATTTGCATGTTATTTAATTGTTTGTTTTAGATTTTTTATTTTTGTATTGATATTTTTATATAAATTACTATATCGGAAAAGCGCAGTCTCCTGTAATATAAAATACAATAGTAGTGTAGCAGACAGGGCACCGAATTGTGTTTTTTCTTTTCTGCCAAAATCCTCAGCAACGTTGCTTCTTATTTTTGTAATAATGTGACACTCCGTGACACTAAAAATAAATAATTATTAATAATGCAGTAAACGCGAAGGCAGTGCGATACCTCTTAACACATTCCAGTGTGAACAACTGATAAATATTGATCTTCTACGCTTCCGCTTATCATCCGTGGTTAAGCAACACAAAAAACAAAAGCTACAACTTCTACAAACATAAACACATATATATTTGACATCCCGAAGAAGGGAATGGTTATTTTCGAAATCGATTGGTGAATTAATTAAAATTTAATTCAAGCTAAAAAAAAAACTAATTTAATTTTGAAAAATGAACATTATCCACAAAGTTATTGCAAATATTAAAAAAAAAACTAAATAGTTTATTAAATCTGTTAAATAAAATAATTCCACTGCGATTTATAATCAAATGTAAGTTTGGCGGTTATATTTAATTTTTTCACCAGCGAATAAAAAGTATAATAATTTATTGTTTCTAATTTTAAAAATAATGAGTCTTTGTTTTTTGTTTAAACATTCTATTTCAACCGTTTTTGGAACCAAAATAAAATGGCTAAAACAATAAACACGTCACGTAAAATATATATTTACGATCCTATGAACGCTTTTGTTTTAAAGGTTCATAAATATACCGAAAACCTTCCCTTACAAAAAAAAAAAACAAATATTAGACATTAATTCTCGAAAATATATAATTTAATAACTTTTATGCTCATAATTTATAATAATCTGCTTTATTATCTTTGTATTAAAAAAAATAATATTTTTGGTGATACCACACCATTTGGACTAAAATAAAACTAATTAGAAACTGGCTTATCTGCCACTGATCCACCTCGTTTTTTTCACTAATTCGGTAGAATAACCATCAGGCGCAAACGTGCCCGTTTTACGATGCTCATAACATTGGTTCTGGTCGTTTGATATTTATACATTTTAATTGTTTTGATGAAATGCCGAATATTAAAACAAATGATACCATTTTATTAAAAATACAAAATGCAGAACGTAGCATTTAAATATATATATCATCACGTAGCATTTATATATATATATCATCACAAATTATGTGTCATTTTTTTATCTACAGCTGGATGAAAGACTTCCCAAGTGTCTTCCATTATTTTCTGTTCATCGTTATTTGCTGCCACTGTATTTCCAAAATATTTTATGATTTCATCAGTCCAGCGGTTTTGAGGTTATCAGCCTATTAATTCTCCTCGGATACTACTGGATGACTGCTATCGTCCAATGATTGTCTGTCTTTCGAACGATGTGATTTACCCATTGCCATTTTATTTTCTTGGCGTATTAAATTATATTAAAACTAATTTTCTGTTAATCTAATCTACACGTTTATTTTCCTGTTTCTTCGTGTCATACCCACAATACATCTATCTATGCCTTTTTGCGTTACTCTATATTTTTGAAGAAAGTTTAAAAATAAACTTAAAAATCTCATCTCCTAAGCCAGTAAATAAATAAAAATGGATAATGATTTGAGATTGATTAAACATTTATAAAAATGTGCAATATTACTATTCGAAAATATTCAGATTGTTTTCTATCTGGCAGATTCAAAAAAAGAAAAATAGAACTCTGCAGTATATGTAAATTAAAAAAGTTTTTATCATCCCTACAAAGCGGCCAACGACTCTCACATATTCGGCGTTAAGAAAAACAACAACAACAACAACAACAAATCACACGAGTATCCAGAAATAGAGACCTTAGAATTAGAACGGTCTACAAGAAGCATAAAATAAAAGAAAATATTTTATGTGCCAAAATATTTTAAATGATTTTGTTGCAAAAAAGTACTTGTTCGGTATTCATGACAGGACCAAATCGCCGGTCGCCATACGCGTGTGGATACTCCATTAGTTTTACTTTACTATCAGCTCCTCCCTTTACCATAACTCAGAAAAAGACTTGTGTTCTGTGTGTTGTCTACAATTTATGAACAGTCAAGAAGTGAACATCCCACTGAACTATTATTTTTATAGTTACTGTTACTATTATGTTCCGGTTTCTCACAGTGCGTGCCAAAGATGTATAATTACTATTGAGTTATACATAATGCTTCGCGCTAATAATAATAATAATAATAATAATGTGTTTATTCCGGTGTGATCGAATCTTTTTTATGAAGAGCCGTTTCGCGATAAAGATAATACTTATAATAGAATGCATTTAAGTAACAAAATAATATTTATGTTATGAGAAGAAAAACATAAAAATAGTTCACATGAATACTACATTTCAGTCACGGCTATTATTGTATCTGTAGCTATTTTGTAGTCGTTGCCATTCTCTGGTCAGGGAACCAGCTTTTCAACTAAGAGCGCCGCGTGCACTAGAGAGGTGGTGATGAGCTCCAGCCGCATCTTTACGCCCTAATCATCAAAGAAATTTCCTGAAGTTCAGGAGAGCTGTGAGTACAGCAAGAAAATCCAGGTAAGTCGTGCTTCTTGGTTGGTCTTTGTGCCCTTATTTCTACATCTCGTTTTCCCTTCCGACATCTCGTTTTCCCATCGCTTGTGTTAACAGTACTTATTAATTATAAAAATATAGAAAGTGATTTGATTACCAGTGTAATAATGTAGACACCATCTACCAAACAGTTACCTCTAATTGAGATTTCTCAAATACAATAGAGGCCGCTGTCCAAACAAAGACTGTATTTCTGATCTGATTCAATCTGATCAATTTTCATTGAAGTGTACTGTCGGATGGTTAAGTTAAACTTGTGTCAACAAATGAGATTTTTAACCCATAGATCGCGTTCATAAATACGCATGACATCTTTCATACGCGGCATTCTTTAGCGGTATTATAATTTACAACTTTACACTACGATAATACAACAAATCGATAGCAAAGGTTCTCAAATATCCTCAGAAACATCATAAAATACAAAAATCAGAACCATAATTACAAAATAACACACACACACCCTACCCCACACAACAATACCCTACACCATCACTACACTAGCGCCATTTGTGGTGATATTCATACGTACTAGAGTGATCTGTACGGGCGCTGATTTCTGAGACTATTGCACACTATTTACAAGTTTTTAAATACTGACATTAGATTTATCTCTATAGTTTGAAACGCGTTACATTCTATACGTATAAACTGAGTTTGAGAATTTGAATAACTGAGCGATACTGGATGATATGATGACTTTTATTGTTTCGTGTTTGTTTATAAGAGGGCTAATAATCCTTGACAAATATTGACAAATGTCGGTAGAATAAAGATAATAAATAATTTTGGTACGATTTTCACCGCTTCTCAGCGCGTACGTATGCACTATTGGTGGGCGATACACATCGATTCATATTTGAGTCACCCGCGCTGTGGGTGTGTAAGGCGCGACTCGTATATGAGTCACCCGCGGGGAATGGGTTAAGAGATTTTCGACTCGAGACAATCTCTGAGGTACGGATTTTGTTTCCATGAGATTCTTTGCAAACAATTCTCAGCTTTCGTAGTTCCTGTATACATACCATGTATCATAAATTCGTCGTCTCGCACCTCACTTCTCTCTCGTCAAACGTCAAATATTTTCGTTTGTCAGTTGGAGAATTTTGAAACTCCCCAGCAGCAGATAAAGCGGAATAAACTTTAGTTTGGAAAAACATATTTTTTGCTATGAAGTTGCATTTTCAGAACATAGTTCACAAAAAATGTGTTCTCCTTAATATACAAGTTGTAGTTATTAATATTTCCAAGTTTAATAAAATGGATAAATAAATTTAATTCTGTCGTCTCATATCGGATTTTCCTCAAAGGTATTAGAGATTCTCCGTAATATAAAGTGGATTGATTTTTAAAATGGAATGGTAGATGTATCAATTTAAAATATTACAGAATATCAGTTTAAAAATTAAAAAAGTTTATGTTCGGCTATAGCGAAATCGGAAAATGTGTTTCCTCGAATAGGAAGAGGTCCAGTTTCGAATCCCGGTAGCAACTAAATATTTTTTCGACAGATAAATTTTTTCTGTGTCTTTCTATTTGATTAATTTAATTTGTATTGGAGTAAATTTTTGTAATTTAACGCCTCAAATTAATGTTTAATGCTGACTTTTGAGAATATATATATAGTTTTAGGGATCAGTGGTGGTATTAGGTGACGTTTGTGTGCACGCTTCAAATCTCACTGTCAGATTCGTCGTGTACACTGGCTTGAAATTATGTCTCCCTTTAGTGCGAGTCACAATATATATATATATATATTATGTCACCGGCTCCAAAACTGCCAAAAGACCTCTAGTGATGATAGGTGAAATATTACTGCCGAATATGTGACTAAATTATTAATTGAACCGCACAAATGTATGATAATCGCTTTGTCAATGAAATGTATCTACTAAACCTTTTTCTACTAAACCTATGTCTTTGAAATGTATCTACTAAACCTCTAAAAGTATATTTTCGTGCCTCCTTCCATGAACACGGGCCTTAAAACATCTTGGTCCATTAAATGTGCGATGGTTTGGATGGTGATTTGGGTGGTGAATTGCGAAATAATAAAATTGCACAGTAAAATATTTTGGTTCATTGAAGTGTACTATGCGATGACTTAGTAAATTAGTAGAATAGAACATTATGATTACCCGGCACGGAATACTTGTCTTTAATTGACTACTTGTACACATTTTTCCAAGAAGATTTTCGTGCTATTTATCATGTACAAATATTTTCTACGAATTTGTGGCAGATGGTTGCAGAAAGAGATAGTAGGGATTTCTTGGAACAATTTATCTTTCTAATAGATATTGTTACATAACTCTTAAAATAGTCAAGTTTCAAAATGAAACTAGGAGCAAGAAATCGACGACAGCATGATCGCTTGCTGCAAGGCCCTGAGAGGTCGGCTATTATGGCCGATTTACGACCAACAGCGGCCGCGGCCAGGGGTTCCGTAGAGTCTATATTTCAATATTTATTAGATTTATTTGACAATGCACCGCGTAGTGTACTTAGTCTTTATTTTCAGTAAAAAAAACAAAACATTAGTAATATACACCTAGAGTTACCTTAAATTGATATGAGTATTGTTAGAATGTTATTAAAATCATAAAAAACGAAGAATATAGTAAACATAAAGAGATGAAATAATATGAACAGGTAAAAAAAAAAATTATAATTTCAAATAAATTCGATATTTTGTGTAATTGAACTGCAATGCAAAAGTTATTCAGTGACATTCTATTGCATAATGCGCAAAGATTGTAAATGAACATTTAAATATATATTTAATTTTATATTTATATTTTTATATAGCAATCACTTTGTGGTTTGACATATTATATTAAATAAAATAACTATCACCTTGTATGAAACCACGAAATTTGTTATACGTCAACCGGGTTCGCTTATCCCAAGCTTCATCAGGACGTATTTAAAACTAATCATAATTACAAAAATACACTTATAGAGATAATATAAAATTACATGTGAAAGAAAGAGACAGAATACGTAGATAGTTAAATAGAACATCAAGGGAGACAGAATATAAAATTATATGCGAAAGAGAGAGACAGAATCATATACAGATAGACGTAACATTAAGGGAGGGGAAAATATAGTGTTGATTAATATTAAATTGATTTTAAAGGAAAAATACCTAATATGGGGCTAATGGATGAATTAATTTGATTATTAAAAAATTGGTTTACCATTATTTATTGCCTTTTTTATTTCGAGGGCTTCTAAATTGTCCAACCGGAGACCAAAAACGTTTTTATTAAGAATATTGACCCCTGTGGTATTATTACAAGAATGATATTTTTTACCACATTAGGTCTATCTAACTGTATATGTATTCTGCCTCTGGCGGATTTTATAAAGACTACTTTAAAAGACACTTACGTTATCGATAGCGATGATGTGTAATGTTAAAATGAAATATTGCAGTGGGTGAGACTAATTCTAACAGCACATATCGATTAAAATCTCACGCTAATCCTGTGTTAGTTGGTGTACATTACTCTGCCAAAAGTTAGGAGTGAGAAGGCGATGTTCAGAAGTGATTAGGTGAAGTTAACAAGGTGGACAGAATAGCGCAATACCGCTCCATCAACATGTTCTGCAAATCCCGTATCGATTAAAGTATCATAAACGTTTCTAGACCAAAGACAATAGTTTGCTATATATATATGCACCAAAAGGTAGTAAAGAATTGTGGGACAAATATCTCATCATCTTATTATACCCATTGTTCTATGAGGGGTTGGGGTGTTTCGTTTCATCAAGGCACCTTCTCTATCCTCTTATCGTTTTGGCTAGTGCAGCACATTGTAGGTTAAATCTCTCTGCACACAGGTTCTCCATCTGTTTTCCTTAGTTTTGCCTGAATTGATCTACGGGAGTCTTCCTTCTGATATCATCCATAAGATCTTTCCATTGGCATTCTGATTGTATTTCAAGCTCTTCTGATATATATATTACGAGGTGTGTACTGACGGATTATCCTGCACCGACAAGTAACAACGGAGAGCATGAATTGTGAGATTGTGAATCAGATGCTACCTACTTATCATGATGTCTCCATGATGATCCACCTTGACCATCTTCTGAAAAAATAAACTTTACAAAAAAACAGTAAAACATGAAAGGTGATATTGCATAATAAAAGAGTCAGCAAATTTTAAGCTAAATTTTATTCAGAGTTTAAAAAGAACAGAAAACTACGAGATTTTTTTTTTTTAATAAATTAAAAAATTTCGGAGCTATATATTAATTAGCCAACAACGACAATAATAATACACAAAAATACGTCTACCTTGGATGATTCTTCTAGCTTCTGCCGTAAAAAATCATTAACATCTCGCATCCTTTAATTTTGGTGTCCTGGGAGCAGGCAGCATCCACCGCCGTTTCCGAGTGTCTGGCAATTGATCAGAACACTCCTTCAACCGGCGGTCCATCCACGAATCTTCTTCTCCCAGACGGACTATGAGTAATTGTCAAGAGGTGATGGGAAGAAGACGTAATGTGAAGTAGTGAAGAAGTAAAAAGATCAAGAAGTCAAAAAGTAAAGAAAAGAAGTAAATAAAAGAAGGAAATAAAAGAAGGAAATAAAATAAGCAAATAAATTAATGGAAATTTTATCATTTCCCTTCAATTATTCTCCCTGGCGCGACGTTCGTACGCCCCTCCCGGGCGTTGGCTCCTGCGCTTGGATCCTTTTATAGGGCTCCATCCTCCACATTTTCTTGATACGAGTTCACAGAATGGCGGGAACAACCGAATGGCCGCCCGCGGAGCGAACCTTCCAGTTCGAAGCGCGAATAGAAGTGAACCGTGTACATGTTGGCGCTGGTCCGACACTCGAAACGTCATCGCGATCCTAGCGACCAACATCGAAATTAGCACTTGGCGATATGAACCGAGAATGAAATTAACTAACCAGGGTGTTCGTTATTTAAATTAAATGCTAACGTTACATTTCTATTCGTAGATATATATATATATATCTATATCTATGAATAGAAGTTCTATATCGAGGATTTCCTTCATTGTAGAATATCTCACTCGGTTCCGTAATGTCATTCATGCTACTCGTCTCATCAATCCTTGAACAAACTCTCTTGGTGAGAGTTTTACCAACCTTAATATAGGTTTATGTATCATCAACACTAATGGCGCAACACATCGATATGGTTCCTGGCCTCCTCAAGTAAGTTTCGTCACTCCTATCCGAGTTACTGAGTGTCATGACATAATGAATATCATTCAACCATCACAGCTTTGGTCTTCCAACACTTCTTCGGCCAACAGACACAAACATCAAACACATTCTTCGCTGATCTCAAATTAAATTAAGTACAATCACTTTCTACGATGTTCTATCTAACTGTACATGTTTTTGGTACATAAATTTATTTGATATATAAATATTAATTATTGAACGAAAATGAGCCACTACGGTTATATGTATACGGAAAAGATTATAATATTATACTAATTTGAGACTGAGTCTATTTGACGAAATAGTGATTAAAATATACAGTCCACATTTTGGAGATGTCTACAGGATCCGGATCATACTGAGTGCCAAACTCCTTCCTGTCCTGAATTCTTCCTAAATCTATGCTTGGACGTAACAATATTATGTCTCTCTATTTCATATGTAATTTAATATTCCATCTTCCTCTTTATGTATATATAAGTTCGCTATTATTGTATTTATTGTTAGTTTTAAATACTTCCTAATGAAGCTTGAGCTAACCAAAACCGGTTGGCGTGTAATAAAAATTCGTGGCTTCATACAAAGTGATTGTATTTTATTTAATCAAAATTTTGAAACCTAGTTTAAAAATAATTAGCGAGTATTGGTTATTGCAGTAAAAAATCTATAATGAGTAATATATTGTATTCATTTTATGGATATTATGTTATGTTAAAAACATTAAAATATATTTATAGATAATAATTTTACTCTTCAGTCCATTAGCGTATCTGCTTTAACCATGAATTAGGTACCGAATTTGGTGAATTCAATATTATTCAAGTTATCAAGATAACATTACTGAAGTGGGCTGGTCACGTTCATTGTTAGATTGATGTGACTACTGTTGATGGAAAATTTAAAATTATAAAAAATACGTTAATTTTTGTGGATAACATTGAGTTCAATCGTTGAGTCTATATATATATATATATATATTGTTGATTTATATGCTTACAGAGATTGCATTGTACTTAAAATCCTTAAATTGACAATATCAGAAGATTGTAACAAAAAATCTACTTTGATATTTTGTGGTCACAGATCTCTTTCCAACTCTCAGGTCTTCTATTGTGATGCTGCAGTATCTTCTCGTATTTGGTGAACATCCAAGTATTGTTTCTAATGCCCTATATTCTATGACCCGCACATATCATGTCAAAAGTCTAGTTTTACGATCATAGTTTTAATTTTCTTTGCATTTAATATTTATTTATTTATTTAGTAATGATTTGTATCATTAACAAACTTCTTAATAAGAAATTATGTGTTTTTTTTAATCACTTGCATAGCATTTCAGCTTATGTAGGCTATTTAGGAACTGCAACGTGATATATTTAGTGTAATGACAACAAATTACGAACCTGACACTCAGTTTTTAACGATTAACAAAATACACTTTATTTAAAATAATATTACAAATGTTCTTAAATCCTAAATAAGATTTATAACACCAATTTGCAAACTATTATCGTATAGATAATATTATGTTCTCGTTATCACAGGCTTAGTTTAAAATAAAAATTATTCTGTACCTTTATGAAGTACCTTAGAGTAGTAGGAGGACAACCATAAACTGAATGAGAAATATCGCGATAAAAGAGTCTTTCGGCATGGATCCCAACTTCTTAATATTGAAAGATCTCAATTGAGGCAGCTTGGACAACTCAAAACCTTGGTCTTACGAATGCCAGAAATAGAGTAACGATAATTAAGATGTATCTCGACATCTCTGAAGGGAATGAGGGCGATAAGTGGCTCCATACTAAGTTGGCATAAACAGCGACAAATACTTTGTCTTCATAAAGTATTTGTGGCTGTTTATGCTAACATGTGCATGACAATTTCTCCTTTTCTTTCACATTCTTTATATAAAAGGAAAGAAAAGGAATATAGTAATTCTAGGACATAGAGATGTAAAAAAGTGACAGGTGTCAGGTCTCAGACCACAATTGACCAAATGCCAATTCGCGAGTTAAATATAATGAGTAATTTACTTATTGAGTACTTAATAGTGTTAAGGGTGATAATACTTCATCAGTTTTCTTTAGAAATTAAGATACTTTATAGTCGCTTGAATTTTACTGGACTCGACAATATCTTGCGACATACTTCCTAATCGTTCGCATTATTATTTATTATAATAATATTATAATAAATATATATTTTATATTATTATATAAATATATAATAAATATATATATAGTTAGTATAATTTAGTTTTAATTTGTTAAAATTATATGAAGCTTAAATTTTTTACATCAAAGCGTAAAATTTAATAAAAATTAATTTAATTATGTAGTATTTTTTAATAAATTGAAAACTTTGATTACATTCCCGAGCCGACGACAGAACTGGGTAAAGGCGCATTTCTGAGGGTAAAAATATTCTACCATTATAATTCATGCGAATAGGCCTGCGAAATTGGTTGCGTTTATTTGAATACTGTTAGAGAAATGTCGGTTTACTCCGATTGATTGTTCGTGATTAAAATAAATAAATAATTGAGTATTTTAATTATTTATTTGTCGTATTACGTTATTTATTTATTTTTAATGTTCAAATTTTCAACATTATAGACTAATTAACAACATTGATAACACTGATAAATGGTGTGACTTTAATGTAAAAGTATTTTAAGGCATTTAGAGATTTTTTTAAAAATTAATTAATTCCTTAGTTCTATTACTCTCTGTCCATCATTATCCATTGGCTATAGAAGGATGCGGACGTATATCGAGTTGTCGCCGGAATGTTACAATATGTATTTAGTGTCTGATAGAGTATTTTTTGCGTTGATTTATTATACCTTAATCAATTAACTAAGTTGTACTGTAGTAAACCACTTCTATTTTTTTATAATAAATTAAATTTCCAAGTATAAAAATACTTTTAACCCACTATCTAAATAATCTAGCACTGCCTAAAAAACAAGTAATCGATAATAAGGCGATAGACAATTTCTGCTGGTTACAAATGAATATCATGCCACAAGTACAACTAATAAAATTACTTAATATGTTTGGATACGCAGTTGGAATTAACAGTCGGCCATTGGCCTTAAAACGTGGCGGACGTGTATCTTGTTACCGAAGGAATTAAATCAGGTTTTTAAATTATTTCAACTGTATCTAGCGACAAGTAATTGGTACCAGCCAAATGTTTTCTGGAAGTAACAAATACAAATTCATCTTATAAATTAATAGCGGATCTGTAGTACATAGTAAATCTGACCACCTAAAGAAAATGAAAACTTCCTATGATTATATTTACAAATCAAATAAAAACGATGGAAAAAAAAATTCAAGATTCTGGGTTTGACAATATAAAATAATGAGTTAAAAGGGAATGGAAAATTTCTGTTTAGTCGTTGAATAATCGGAGCGTCAAACACGATTAAAAAATGATCCAAAAGAGATCATTTACGAACGTTTTTTAAAAATTGTAGTTTTGAGATATTTTATTAATATTTTGATAACAAGCAAGTAAAGTAAAACTTCCCAGTGTTAATTGAACAATTAAATATTTCGTAGCACTGAGACTAAAAAGCGTTTTGGACAAGTAAAATTAATTATACTCTTGTAATTTTTAAAAGGTAATTAATCGTGTAACACTGACCAAATAATGACTTAAGCAGACTTTGCCTTTTACTAGTAACTGCTATGAAAAATACTGGGAGTCAGTTTTCTTTCAGTTTTTTAACTACGTATTTCCAAATACGCACTGAGCTGATTTAGTAAGAAACCTTTTGTCAATTTAAATTTGTGTTTACTCACGGGATATCCGTCAAAAAATGTAATAAAATATTTTTATCCACTTATTAATATATTTAAAATATTTACGCTGTTTTAGTCAATAATATATTTGGTGTTTTATCTAATAAATTATTATTCCATTTTTAAAGATTTTAAATTTTATATTATGTTTTATTTAAAAACATATATTGGCATTATATTTTAATTTCTCTTTTCACTGTATTTTTGGTTATTTAAGGTTTCATTATTAATGCTTAATTGCACTGTTATTTTTAAGTGCATGTTACTGGATACTGTTAAATAAAAACGACTTAGGTTGACACTATTTCAAATCCTGTAGCTATTCTTTAAAATACTTGGCATTCAAATTTAATTGAATATTTTAACGCATTCAGAAAGTTATTTAATTAAAAACAAACAAAAAATAATAACTCTAGTTTATTTATCTATTTTTAGCATTCAAGAACGGAAAAGTAAGAAACAAATTTAAATGAGCTGTGTTCTGTCCCGTCGGAATGGAGATATTAATTAGAAAATTTACATTAATATTAAATTATTTATTCTATTCAAAAAATTTTTTAAGATTTACATTTTATATAAATATTTACTGTTCGCTATTTGCTGTTGTAAAAATTATGTTTCGTTAAGATAATGCAAAATTAATGACATGTTTTAAATCACCCCGTTAGGTATTTTTTTATGCCAATAATAATAAGCTGTCATAAATAACAATTAAAGTTTTGCAATAGCGCGATCTTCACAGTAATTGGATCGGTACTTTTCTATGGTGTATTCGCGAAATTTTGCTTGGCGATCAAACAGTTGTGTGTGGCACGCGCTTAGGCTGCCGCCTGTGGGCGCGCGAGCCGGGATTGCGGAATCAGAAATGTTATAAGGGTAAATACTTAACTGTCTGTATTAATCACTTGTTCACTAAATTTTTATAATTTGTTTGTACTTAATGGTATGATGAATAATCTTTCAAGTAATTCGATATTTCCTCTACCGCTTGGGGCATAGGATTGCTGACGATAGCGTCACGGAGCATGCTTCTTGGAGATAGATGAAGGATGTTTTACAATAGACAGGATTCGTGACTGAAGGTTGCATATCTGATGGACCCAAATGAAATGATGACGCCGGTCATGAAGTTCGAGATTACTTAGGTCATTTATTGTTATCGCAAGCATGCGCTTGAAGCAGTAATCATATACATGTCTACCCCTACGTAGTTTAATTATTTTATTGTATTTCATTGGTTTTAAATTTAAACTTTATATTATTGGTGATTCATAGAATCATTGACAATATATTTTAATGTGAGATAAGTAATTCATTGTTGCGAGAATAATTATGTTGAGTTTTATATTGTTACATCCCGTAGAATCACGTTCACGTTGATTCGTGATAATTTGTTATCTGGAGCCTATTTACGTTAAAGTGAACAATAATGTTGTAATTTGATAGAAGTTTTTTATGGGAATCTATTTAAGTTAGGCACGGTCTATTGGTGAAATATCCAATCTTTTGTGTGTAATAACGTGTGTTATTTCTTATTCATTGGTTTTCAATGTTGTTTGTTTGATTAATTTAACTGCAAAATTTTGTATTAACTGTTAATTTTTTAATATAATTTTTATTATACCGAAAACATCTTTCAACATTTAATTTTCTCAGTTTAGGACGAAAGCAGAATGTGACAAATGAGAGCGGACCCACCGCTTACCCAGGACCGATGTAATAAATTCAAGGCTCCTATCTTCGGCAAATTTTTGTTTTGGTAGGATGTGACAGATCAAGGTTGGTATGCACTTCTGAGGTGGAGAACCTTCAATTCTCATGCTTTCCTCTGAGTTGTCGGTGAGGAGGCTAGAGCGCCGCACATACACGCACATGTACCCTCTCACAACGTATAATAATTTAATACAAATCAAATGCATCATTTAGAAAGGTATACATGCAGATAAACTAAATTTATCGAAAAAATATAGTAATAGGAGTATGCATTAATTCATGCGGTTTTCTAAGAGAGGGCGTTACTAGTATTATTTCGCGCCGTGTTCATCCGTGACTATATTCATTTGAAAGCTACTGTCATTGCGCGTCTTTTTCAGTATATGTCATTTGATTGAAGTGTAAACAACATTTTTTTCTATTCATTTGAACATGTCGAACTTTGTGCCAGAAAAAGTGTTTTTGCGGGGAGTTCTTCTTCATTACTTTAACATGAAGAAAAGTGCTACCGAAAGTCATCGTATTTTAGTAGAGGTTTATGGGAACCATGCTCTAGCTGAAAGAATGTGCCAGAAGTGGTTTGCACGGTTTAGAAGTGGCGATTTCAACTTAGAAGACAATGAACGACCCGGACAGCCAAAAAGGTTTGAAGATGAAGAATTGGAGGCATTGCTTGATTAAGATGCGTGCCAAACGCAAAAAGATCTTGCAAAATCATTGGGAGTTGATCAAGCAACCATTTCCAGACGTTTAAAAGCATCGGGATTCATCCAAAAGCTTGGAAACTGGGTGCCGTATGAATTAAAGCCAAGAGACATCGAACGCCGATTCTGCATGTCGGAAATGTTGCTTCAACGCCACAAAAATAAGTCATTTTTGCATCGGATTGTCACTGGTGATGAAAAATGGATTCATTACGATAACCCCAAGCGCAAGAAATCGCATGTGAAGCCCGGCCAACCATCAACATCCACGGTAAAGCCGAATATCCATGGCGCCAAGGTAATGCTCTGTATTTGGTGGGATCAGAAGGGTGTGTTGTATTATGAGCTGTTGAAATCGGGTCAGACGATCAAAGGGGACCTCTACCGAACACAATTAATTCGTTTGAAGAGAACGATTGCGGAAAAACGACCAGAATATGCAACCAGACACGAATCCATAATTTTCCATCATGACAACGCTCGGCCACATGTTTCAAGACCGGTTCAAAACTATTTGGAGAACAGTGGGTGGGAAGTTCTACCTCACCCGCTTTATAGCCCAGACATAGTCCCTTCTGATTACTACTTGTTCAGATCAATGCAGAATGCCCTCACCGGAATACGCTTCACTTCAGAACAGGGTATCAAAAATTGGCTTGATTCGTTCTTCACCACCAAGCCGGAGAAGTTCTTTTGGGATGGAATCCACAAACTGCCAGAAAGATGGGCAAATGTTGTAGCTTCCGATGGACAATACTTTGATCATTGAGTGTATAACCATTTTTTCACAATAAAGCCTTAATTTTCGAAAAAAAAACGCATGAATTAATGCATTAATGCATACGCATAATAGGAAGAGATCGGTGGTACCTAAAATATAATTTGTTGATAAATTGAGTGATCTGTATGTAAATATATATTTTTAATTGTTGTATTTAATTTTTATTAAAATATCACAGAACTATGTTTTAAAAAAATTACAATTTTGCAAATAATAATGTGTTATTTTTAGAATGTTTATAGGTTGTATTAAAGTATTTCCAAAAAAAATAATAAAATGAATTTGAAAAATCTCTGGCGAAATTGAATAACTCAAAAGTATTCGCAAATACAAAGGGGATAACTTAAGTATATGCAATATATAGGTTTCTTAAATACAAATTAAATGTATTAATTAGAAAGCTATTCATATAAAATGAATTTTATCGAAAAATATTGTTGTTGCGCTACCGGGAAATTCGAACCTGGATCTTTTTCCAAACCGAAGAAGGTGCATTATCCAACTATGCTACAGCGACAGTACTTTTGACGACAAATTTTCGAATCTATTTGTTACATTTTTCAAATTAATACATCTATCGTTCCATTATTTGAAAGCCATCTACTTTATTTTTACGGAATCTCAAATAAAGTACCTTTGAGTAAACCGATAGCAAACGCCAGAATTAACAATTCATAATTATAAAATTTTGGACACATTGATACAACTTATATATTATTAAGGAAAACACATTCTTATTATGAAGTTTTAATTATTTGGAACATTTTATATGTATATCTTTATAATTAATACATTTAATTAGTATTTAAAACATCACAGACCTTTGTTCTGAATAATTACAACTTCACAATAAGAATGTGTTCTTCTCAATAACATAGGTATTTGTTCAGTAAGACCGATTATTTACCAACCTAGAATATGTGATATTGAATAACATGATCAAAATTTAACTAATTAACTCTCTCACCTTTACAATTTTCGACGCCGAAGGTTAAGTGTAAAAGTACGGGAATAAAGAAAGACAGACGCTGAGGTAACATTGAAGTCGCATGCTACGCAAGCTGTGGACAGCTCGGTGGATGTATTGATCGAGAAATTCTAAATTGAGAAACATTATCTAAAATTGTGTAATCATGTGAACTTTGACTACATCACAAGATATAAAGATAACATGTTGGAGTTAGAGGTTCAGTGTAGAGCGGAAAGATCTCGCTCAAGCGGCAGATCACTGGCAGAAGACTTCAATTAAGAGTTTACCGCATGAATGAGCCACAAATTCGTCGTCCATCTTTCAAAAAAGCGTATTTCGCCTTTTGTTAAAATTGAGTTACGACCGGGGTTAAATTTCCAAATACATACCCGTAATCTAATCAAACGAGCATATCTGAACTTTATTCTAATGAAGTAATATAACATAAAAACATTTTTACGTATACTTTTATTTTTTATCATTTTTCAATAGTGAAAATTCCACATAATATGTTAATATATCGTCTGCTGTAAAATCAACAAATTCGAGATACGCCTCTTTGAAAGATGGATGACGAAATGTGATGGCGCCAAATAATATTTTCAACAGAGGTCACAACTGCTCTTACAAGGGCATGACAAGGGCGAGGCAAAATACACAAGCCGAATATATAAAAAAAATTGTTTTACGAAATAAATTGTTTGATATGTTCTGTAATCATTTTTCCTAATACTGCTGTGACGCGTACGAGAAGAATTAATCATTATACCGTAAACTACATGAAATTTATTATTCTAGACATGGTAAGTACAGACTACAAATAAGTCAAAGAGGTACTTACACGTACTTAATAATACCACACGTTTATTCATTAATAGTTACAAAGGTATTCGCGCTAGATGAGGTTATAAATTAATTGCTGCAGGTTTAAAACGTATGCTCTTGGCTCCGCCTGAAAACTAATTAGCCGAGAGGCGTCACGTGGTAACTTCTCTCGGTTTTCACCACCTGTTGGCGTAGATACGCATGCACAGCATTCCGCTGTCTATAATACGTTTTTGAGTGGTAACTTGTCATGCCATCTGGTGGCTCTTGCCACATTAATATTTTACCAAAATATTGACATCTTTTCAAAATCTATGCTAGGTCAAATTTATTGGATAACGTATCACGGTATCTACAATCGGTATCACTGTGAGTTGCGATATATATATATATATATAGCCTAGGCCAACGTCTCGACCTCTACACCAATAAGCTACTCATTGGTCCAAATTTCCTAGTCCAGATGCATCCCCACAAATACAGACATATACGACTGTATAGCGCCCCGTTCCAGGACACCAGTAAGTTAGTCCTATTTTCATAGCACAAGCGTTTAGCTTAGTTTGAAAATAGTAAGAATATTGATGCGATATATATTCCATGTACGCATCTCTTAAGCTGCTGTCTCAATTAACCGAAGCGGTTTCATCAGCATTGAAAATGTCATCTGCACAAAAATTCTCTAACAAACTAGAACTTTTTCCACCTATTCGCACTTTTCAGCCATGTACTTTTTTAAAATTAATATTGTGTCGTGTTTTCCATCCCTCACTAACTATGTGAAACTATTAATCTAGTACTTCTTCGACTTCTGGATCATTTCTCTCGCGTTTTCTTTTGATATTTTTTGTTCTCCTTTAACGCCAATCTCTCACGTGGTTGATTTCATTGTTGTAATATATAGTTACATTTATTGTGATCTTGTAATTATTGTTTCGATTAAGCGATGTAAATTACTTTTAGATTCTTGAGATTTGCTTCAAATAAGCGCTTACCCCAATTAAGCGGAATTGACTATATACATAACCGATAAATCATGTATATATAATACAACATTACTTTATAGTACCTACCCGCCGATAGTGCCATCTTTGGTTGCCATGTAATGGCAGGGCAACACTATTGCGCGAAAGGATCTTTCTCTAGCCATTTCTGTTAACGCAGAGCAGGAACGCTGTCAACATCTCATATAACGCAGTAAATTGCATATATATATATATGCAATTTATATATGATTTAATTAGAAAGATATATTATAAAATTATATATATATATAAAATCAATTCTATCAAAAAATATTGTTGTTGCGCCACTGGAATTCGAATCTAGTTCTCTTTCCAAACCGGAAAAGGTGCATTATCCAACTATGCTACAGCGACGATATTTTTAGCGACAAATTTTCGAACCTATATGTTACCTTTTTGATATTAATACATTTAATCGTTCAATTATTTGAAAGATCTATCTACCTTATTTTTACGGAATCTCAAATACCTTTGAGTAATCTGATAGCAGATTATCGATTCATTTTTATTAAATTTTGGACATTTTGATACAACTTTATTATTAGACGAACACATTCTCAAATACCTGTGAGTTATCTCAGATATCGTCGTTATATATGCAGTATAGTTGGATAATGCACCTTCTCCGGTTCGAAAAGAGATCCAGGTTCAAATCCCGATGGCGCAACAACAATATTTTTCGATAAAATTGATTTTATATGTATATTTTTCTGATTAATATATTTAATTTATATTTAATGTTACGTACGTCATGCTATATTAAGTGTGTTGTTTTGTATTTATTTTCTTACAGGATGTAAATCCCTTTCTACGAATGTACCTCCACATCGGGAGGCGCCATTATCTGGATGACGTACCGCTTAAGCTGATTTTCTAATACCTCGGATGAGAGTCATGGAGGATTACCTACGGACGGAGTAGGATGTCTATCATTATTAGGTTCCATCCGCTCGAATCATTTTTATATGAAAAAAACATTATTTAAACATCACGCCGTGAACGACGTCATTTTTCAAAACATTGATATTCATCAGCGGAAAAACTTATTCTGTGAAATTCAACCAGTTGATCTGCTAAAGTGAAATTTCACCATACAAGGATTGCTCCTTGACCACTGATCAATTTTTTCCACCTACCAGCGGTATTGTCAAATAGAAATGAAAGTTGATTAATTTAACTGTATTTAAACATTAATGTATTCCATTCATGCTGCTGATGGAGGTTACATTGCATATTAAAATGTAATTGTACGGAATGATTTCTCGGAAATAATTTTATAACGATTTTCTCTTTGTTTCTTTCAATTGTAGTATTTGTGTAAATTATAAAGTTATAAAATCTATTCCTAATTTTATTTATGTTTCCTTGAGAATGACTGTCGGAAGCAGATGGGAGGTCGAATAGCCAATTCTGTTCGTAGTACCCACAAAGGTCGTGTACTATCTTGGGTAAAACCAATGGACAGTCTATCGTGCACGTTACAATATATTTATAAACAACAAACAGAAGAGTACTCATCGCCTATCATCCGTGGACACACGTGTATCTACCTATCTATTTATCATGTACTTAATACCAGTTCCTTCGAATTTCTTTCAAATTCTTTCTTTAATTTTGAGAGCTGAGACGTTGACACCAGACACAAAAAGCTAGAAAACATCTTTAAATTCAATCAATTATACTGTTATTAATATATCTCAAACTATGAAATGTTTCAGTTGAGTAAATATATTAATAATAGTATTTATTTTAATTACACTTTGGTACACATGTTAATTAACTAAATTAATTAATTAATTAATCTGTATAATGAATTGTTATTACGTTTATCGCCGTATATTTTGAAAGTTTTAATTAGAAGTTATTTCCAATTATTATAATTTGAATGTGTGTTTACTAGTTTATTCATTTTATCATTGTGTATAATTTTGTGTGCTTTGTTAAGAAACAATTCCACGAAGGCACTTTTGTTTCGGAATAATTGTAAAGATCGATTTATATTGGGCGTTGTATACTCTCGTCAATAAAATGTTTGATATTCTAAATTATTACGTTTTTAGCTGTTCTCAACATGTATAGGCTCTTCCAATGAATTAGGTAATTTCAGATATTCGATTATTAAAATACTTCACTATGCATATCACACATTGGTGTTCAGTAATAAAATGTTTTAAGATTTAAGTTTTTATTTTTAATAACAATGCCTTTAGGGGTAAAAATCCAGTAATCGTGTGTCCTCGTACATACTCAAATATTGTTAATATAATATAGTGGTCTAAATAAAAAATACATAAAATTGAAAATTAACTTTTCGGATGTATTTTAGTATAATATGTTGTTTATTCGTCATATATAAATATAAATAATATAGCTTTCATATTTATAAAATAAATAAGATTATCATTGGTGACATCTATGTTGTTTCATGGGAGTGAATACCAAATTTCAAAACATAGATAGCGACAGCGAAGTTGTAGTTAAATACTTGAAAGGTTTCTACATGATATCATATATATAGCTTCAAAAAAGTTTGATAGATGTGGAGGTTTATTGTGGATAGAATTGGTAAACGTTACATTGTGTAAAGTGATCACTTAAACCAGCCCAAGACAGGTCGTAAACTCTTTAATACCTATAATTCCGTACTTCCCATATAATATAATATAATAGCTTCGTCTCTATGAGATATCTATAATTTGTTTCAATTTTCAAGACTAATTTTGTCGCATTTTGTTTTTTTCCTTATTCAGTTAAAACTTTAAATAAATAAAACGGGAAAAACTTACCCTAGTTACTGATATTGTCTATGGAGGGTGTCACGGCGGAGCCACCATTTTTTGCATCCATCTATGGATTATCCAAATAATTAATCAAGATATCTATTTTGTAATTAATTAATTCATGGATTTTAAAATTCGGTATGAATCATTTACTATTGAAATGATTCAACCAAAATTTAATAAATTATGTTGTCTTCTTCCGTAATGTTATTGACATACTCAGAAAATAATTATCATACTAACGTTTAAAACCAATCCTAGGACGTCATTTTTCTGGGGTTCTCCATTTTAATAAAGCTAATTTTAAATTTTAATAAATACACCAAAACCACTTTTCAATAACCTTTGTCAAGACAAAAAAAGGAAAGGAAAAAAAAATAGTTTGACTTTGAAAAACGATCGTTACGAAATAACTTGTATTAAAAACCTGACCTAAGACGGGCACGAATGACGAACATAGCCAAATATGATGGTTTCTGTGAAAAAAATATAATAATGTAAATAATAAATCAACTAAAATATTTATATTTATCCCCTTTTTAAGGTATATCCGGTAAATGGAGACAAGTAATGAGGTATACATTAGACTTTATTAACAGGAAACTTCATCAAAGATATTTAGTATTAATTTTCACCTATCATAAACACACCATGGGAGTAGATTTCCCTTTTCAAAACTGAAGTGCTAAGCCGATCTAGGAATAATATGTAGCTTATCAATATTCGATGAGATTTTTCGACTAATCAAATAATAGTTATAATTACAAAATCTCTTTTGCTACTCGTATCTCGGACTTAAGATCAAGGGTCAGAATTAATTATTTTTATTTTTATGTGATTAAGAGAGAGAGAGAGAGAGAGATTTCTTAATCTGTATCTTGAGGAACCTAAATAAGAAGGATAAAAAAACGTAAAACCTGGTTATTTGTTGCAAACCTACTTAGTGGAACAAAAACACAAGGAATGGAACTAAATTATTATATTATCCCGGTAGGAACTAAATATTCTTTTGATACATATATTTTTTATGAATATCTTTAAAGTCGATTAATTTAATATGTTTTCGATTATAACATATTATGCATGTTATTTATCCATCAACTATGAACACATGAAAAAAATTTTAAATGTCCAAATATATTTAACGTTTGTCCCAGTAAACGTAAAGTACAGTCAACGTTTAAAAACTGAAATAAACTTATGTAAAATTTCCTGCATTCTTATGAATGGGTCTTATGTAAGGGTTGAGGCTGTAGACTATTATTGACTCGTGAGGATCTTATCGATATGTGTGATCGTATCAGAAGGTTTTATGCACAACGAGCTTGAAACCCCTAACCTCTTCTAGTCTCACGCGTGTTGGTGCATGTATATGAATGAGCGTGTGTGATTATTTATGCTATGTCTGGAGGAAGGTATGAAAATAAAATATAACTTACAAAAGTTGACATTCATTGCGGGATGATTTACAATGGCAGGTAAGACAAGTAGAAAATTAATTGTGCTCGCTTGAGATGTTGACGGACGAACAGTCTGCGGAGAAGAGGTCGGCTAGCTCCTAGGACTCGTTCGTCACGATGTATCGGCATCTGTTTCGGCTCTATATAGTTGTCTGGTGAGTCTGTGGGGCGCGTGCTGTATCACCACACTAACATTTCAATAATTAATAATCATTCGCATTTCAAGATTTTAAAATACAGTAGGCGCTGATTCTTCTTCGGAGATTTTGTTTACAATATCACAAATATAAGTGTGAATGTTAAAGTAAAGTATTAATTGTACTTATTATTCAAAATGTACTCAGTTCATAATTTTGAAAAAAAAAAGAATGTCAATTCCATATTCTTCCAAAAACAGCGAAGCCGCTTTAATTAAAAAAATTCATAATAATCGACTTCTCAAAATTTTGTTGACTCCAAATACACCATTTTAAAATCTAAATAAACTTTATAAAATTATGCAAAAATACAAAAATCTATAAAATCTATTCTTAAATCCTACGCATTATTTCCCATTTTAATGGTATGGTTATGTAGTTTTGATTATTTACACGTTTTACCAAAGTGCTTTTTTCTCAATTTGAGTTTTTTTGTTGCTCTATGTATAAATTGTGTTAAATTTATTGCACATGAATAAAACAAATACATTATCAAACACATTTCAAAATAGTATAATTTAAAAAAGTTATTATTATTAGTTTGTTTATTGAAGTCCCGTAAACGATCCATTAGTTCGGTTTTAAATACAGTACAATATTTTGAGTTATCAAATACCGACGTACAGATATAAATTGTTTATCTTTGAGAAAAACGTGCCAAATTGTAATTAAACAAAAAATGAACTGTCTAGTAAAAGCTAGAACAAACGATGATTTTAGACAAAGCAAATTATTGTGTTTAACTAAGATCAGGGTAATATTAAATATAAAATTTGTAATGGAAAAAAAGCGGCAACCGACCAGTAATTAATTATTGGGAGCGTATCGCTGAGAATTACACAAGAAACTAGGTATCAAAAAGATTGGGCGACACTATTATTGCATGTTATTTCACTGCAAAATATAATTATATATACGATGTATTTTTGAATATCCTGATTCTAATAATATATATCCTGAATCTAAAAAGTGATGATAAATACATGTATTTCTGATATTTTATTCTATTCATTGAAAATTTAGCGCACGGATGATTCTCATAATCATTAAATATAAAAACCGCCGCCTACTCTATTTCAAAATCTAATAAACTGTTTTTCAATGAAAAATGCTTCATTGATTCTTCTTGATGAGAAATTTTCTCCATTCACTCACCAGTTTCTCTTCACTCTGTTTTACGTTACCTTCAATTATTTAGTTTTGAAACAAATTATTCTTTGAATGTCTCGAGAGCCTTCTGAGGATTTTCATTTAAATTTGTAATACTGCAGTAAGAGAGGGAGAGATATCTTTATTAAAGGAGTTTTCAGGCTCAACAGAAATTCCTGATGTCTGTCATCTTAAAATATAGGACAATTCAGATTGCTGTAGGTATCACGAACTGGCACCGAGATGGCGGAAAGAGTAAAAAAGCAATAAATTAACGTCCTCTAATAAATCAGAAAGGAATTCTTTTGAATTAATATTAAGCGCTTTATTAGTAATTAAATAAAAATAATTTATTCATTAAATGAGAAATCTAAAATAAAGTCGCTTTGGAATATATATATAACTGAAAACCACCGGTCCCTAAGAAGGAAAGAGAGGAACATTCTCGATGCCTTCGAGGTGCGGCATTGGCGTCGCATATTACGTATGCTAATGTCGCAGTAAAGAACAGCTCTCCACAAAATGTTTGAATTTATTTTTTAATGAAAACACATTTTTTATTGTATTTCAGAACATAGTTCTGTGGTATTTTTAATACAAATTAAATTAATCAATTCGAAATATTGGGTTATCCCATAAATAATGCAGTTTTTCAATTACATGAACTAAAAGTCGGAGGAGGGGTGGGATAATCTACTTGCTATAAAAGTAACATATTCTTAGTACAGGTTTTAAAGAGTGCAGTTCGATTTTAACGTCTCATAAATGACCCTGTTTTGGAAACGATTTCTTGACCAACATATTCGCCGGACATTGCCCTATTTAATTATCATTTATTCCGCAATCTTCAAATTCATTAGGACGGAAAAAATATGAATTCTGTAGACGAGGTCAGAAAAGTACTGGAGAAGTGTTTTTCGTCACGAACAAGTGAATTTTTGAAAGAGCATTCTAGAAAATGAATGAGAGTATAATTTAATAAAATAACTTTGTTAATATTTATTTTGAAGAATAAAATGAGTATAAAAATATAAAATACATGTTATTCGTGATTTTACACTCACGATAACGATTTACGAAAATGCTACTACTAATACTACAGGATGAATATTATGTTCCAGACCAATTTTGTTTAGCCGCTATTTTGATTTAGAAAATATTTGTCAGTTTGTATTTGATAATCGTAGAGAATAGTTAATTACAATTTATTATAAAGCATCTACCGCCTCAACAACGTGTTGAAATTATTAAAATATTTTATCTAAATAATAATGGCAACGCTGTAATCATTAATGGTAATCGCTATGGTCACATGTTGGAAAACTTCTTGGAGGCCGAATTGGGTCGATTGGGTCTGCAACACATGTGGTTTAAGTAAAACGGTACCACCTCATACACAGCCCGAGATACGATTGAAATTTTGCCCAGCGTCAAAAAGTGGTGATATCAACTGGCCTCCTCGATTACCTGATTTGACGGCTCTCGACTATTTTCCGTAGTTACTTTTTTCCGACTACTTAAAAATAAAGGTCTACACCAATAAAGCAACAACAATTTCGATGCTACAGGACAATATTCGAAATAAAATTGATAAAATAACACGCGAAGTGTGCGAGTATGTTAAGAAAAATATGGTTAAAAGAGCACGTATTTGTGCCGCCACTAGAGATGATCACTTAGCCAATGTCATATTTCGTACATAATTGTAATAAATTAAATAATTGATAAATAAAAATAAAATTGTATTTAATTTTGTAGTTATTCAAAGACAATATCGGCCTGGAACATAATTTTCACCCTATATTTGTTAAAAATAAAAAATCTTTGAGAAGTTAACCGAATTAGTAAATTCGTTTGTGAAGCGTTTATATATTTTCCGGAACGATCTATTATAGATGCTCTGTTGAATCGATTATACTGAAATTACTCGCTTGTTCGAACGTCCATATTCATGAATTTGACCCTTTAAAAGATCGATAACAGTAAAAGGGATGAGCCTAGCGGAAATGTCATGGGGCCTTCACATCTCAAGTATAATTTCCTCCAACCTTTTTGACCTCTCGTAATACGGAATCTCTTTGTTTTTCTTCAAGTTGGTACCTAAGAATAATATGCCAAATGAATGGATAGATTCAAAATGGCGGCGGCTACAATTTTTCATTGTCAGCTGCTATTTTCCTTGAATGAATAAAATTATCCCCGAATGCACAGGAAACACAGTTAAACGTATTATTTATCTGAAATAATATGCGTTAAAAGCGATAATCTTTTGCGATACGTATTACGTAATAAATAAATATGTATATATACGCATACAATATGTATATATATATATATATATATATATATATATACATATTGTATGCGTGTATGTATTTCATCTTTCCTATTTTAGAAGTGGTATATTCTGTTTTTCTTATTTTTTTACATACGCTATACAAAGTGTTCTTAAAAACGTCCAATCCATTTTTATATGGATAAGAAGATGGGTGGAAAAACACTATTAATAGTACTCTAAAATTACAAATAAATGCATGGTAGGGTCGTATAAACGACTGATTTATTTTGTCTAAAGACGTTAGTTAAACGATAGTATATAGATTGTATATTATCATTGGTATAATCTAAATCTATCACTACTGCACGCGGCTGATAGAGGTAATATGTGTAAAATGACTATGAACCGGCAAAACCCAGAAAAATCAATATTATGAGTACGATACACAAATGTTTGCAATAATGTGTGAATAAAAAAATATATTTTATAAAATTAATAATAATTTTTATTCAGTAATGATAATCGCCTTTTACGAAGATTTTTTTTTTGGCTGAGCTTTCAGTTTATTTGAAAGTTTTCAATTCTGACATTATTTTGCATGGAGGTAGATTTGAATAAAATACTACGATGAATAATTGACTCGCCGGAAATATTTTAGCTGGTTAGAGATACCACCCTTATGCTGATTAAAACTTTCAAAATGAGAACGTTGTATTAACCCACTAGAAAATAGTTTCTATAAACGTATTTTAGTATATTATAATGTGAATATAGGATTCATATCTTTAAAGAAATAATAATTTATATATATTTTTATTCGTTAACTTTGTTTTATTAACCACTTCTTGGGTTTATATACAACTACCGGTTTTTAAAAATACCATTTTCTTCTTCAGGATGTCAATACTAACTAAAAAAACATATATTCTTGTTTCTTTACCAGAATCTATTTTTAAAAAAACAACAATTATTTAAAAAATAAATATAGTACCTAACTCAAATTGTTACTTAATACAAATTTACTCGAATAATTTTCAGGAAAAAATTTTAGAACGGGACTCGTAGTTAAATTTAATTGGTTATAATTTTTTGATTAGTTTTACACGCTTTATTTGTCTCCAACGATTCCAAATTATTAAATTTATTTGATCTAACATTGGTTAAAAATAATAAAATTTAATTCAAAATTTTTAGAAAACCAACTTTTACAGATACTAATCATACATAGTGAATCTAATCATCCATTATCACACAAATATTTACCATATTTACAGAAATTTCTTTTACTCGATCATCAGCTTATGTTGTACCCTCCTAACTGATTAGCGTTATTGGTCTCAGCTGTTGCATTTCCACATAATTTAGTGCATTTACCCGTTAATTAACACATTCCTAGAATAACTAAGTAATGGTTCCATCATTACACTGTTTAATTCACAGATCTTTTAAATTCTTAAAATTGGTAAATGATTAGGTATCGACTTAAAATAACTCTGAAACCCAGATCTAATAGTGTGGTTAATCTTTAAAGACTAGTCAAAAAGGGCTAACCTTGCAATAAAATAATTGACGGTATCAATTTAGGATGATGCAAAAAATCAATAATTTTTGTTAAGTTTAAACAAAATCTAATATATAAAGCTTCATAGCTGTAGAAAGTTGAATAGAAGTTTCACAAAACAAATACAACAGTGTATATAAAATTGTATGTATATCTAAAGGTTGTCCCAACAAGAGCGAAAAATTTAAATTTTAAATAAAAGTCACAGTTTTTTTGAGAAAATACCAAAATTTTGATTTAATTATAAAGTTGACATGTGGGAATTATGTATGGAACAACACATCTGATAATTGCCCTCCTCAGCTTTGCTGACATATTTGCGTTTTTTTGACAAAATTTTTAATCACGGTTTGGCATAAATGTGGCTGGATTTCAGTGACACAGCATCTAATCTCCTCCTTCAAGGCTTTGGTGGTCATGAGCTCATTGACATAAACTTTTAACTTCAAAAAACTTTAGAGAAAGAATTGCAAAGGCGTTAGTTAAATCGTATGATCTAGGCGGCTAATTCTGGTCGCCCAAACGGGAGATTACACGACTAGATAATGTCTCGTGCAATAATGCCATTGTTTCACGTGATGTGTGGAAAGCGGCAACGTCCTGTTAGATCCACACGTCTCCGATATCCATGACATCCATAAAATGATTCTAGTTATCCATGAAATGTTCAATTCTTGAGCACGATGCCGAATGGATGTTCCCTGACTCTCGGCCGCATTCTGACGAACAACCGTGATGTTTTCTGCTGAACGACCTGGACGAACACGTGTCGATAGTATAACATCAGTAATCAACTCAGTTTCCACGAGTTTTTCAATTATTCTCTTCACAGTTAATCCACTTGGAACATTTTGCAAATCGTGGCGGTCAAACTTTCACCATTTTTGAAAAAATGTTTTTATTGTTAAACTCTGTTTTATAATTATATATTATTTATAAAACAGACAGCTTTGTTTAAAATGTAACAGTATTATGTATAAACGAAACATTTAATTCCAACTTACATAAAAATAACGTACATAAAATCCCTTAAAATCTGTAAAAAGACATCTAATTTCTGAAATTTTCTACAAATGTTGTGAATAAGTTCAATAATAATTCATACCGTGGATAAAATACGCACGAAAACATATATCTTCGGCATTTTTCAACAAAAATTTTGGCAGCGCAGATTTGATGACCGTCACGGCCGGATCGAGTGGCGGTATTGAAGTTTGATAGACAATTAAAATTATCGTCTTTTATAAGCTTGAAAATTAGTTATTTATAATCTGAAAATTGTCTTTTTGATAAAACTTAGTTTTAAATAGTAGCTGAAGCCTCATATCATGTGAGTAAATACAATGTATACATTTATTTTTTTTAAAACGTATGTTTTCACTAAAACATAATATTTTAAAAACGTCGAAAATTGATCATATGTACTGCAAATAGAATGGTTTATAACTCTATTAATTTTTAATATTTTGCTAATTTGGTTGGATGTAAATTTGTTTCCGTAAATTTGGCTTTAAGATTATAAGAAAATATATTTCTACTTTTAAAATTAGCAATATTAACTTGGTGGTTAAGATTCATATTTTTTATTTATTATCTATTATTTATTATTAGATAATAAATAAAAAATATATTTCGTTTACGCAATAATTTTTCAAATTTACACAATTTTGTAGCATACGGAAAATCTATCTAATGGTCGCGGTCTTTCTTATAATGCTTGTATTGTCTTATTAATAGCAAATAACATTCAGTTTATTAGTTTTAAATGAGTGTAAAGGTCCTATCTAAGTAATAGTTAAAAAAAATCTAATTTAGTGAATAACTTCTGATATAAATTAATAATAAAAACTCACATTTTAGTAAAAAAAAAATGCAAAAATTTGAATTACCATTTAAAATAGCCCCTTAACAATATTTGGATATGTCCAAGAACACTTAATTACTGGATTTTTAAAATTATAGATATCTCATAATTTCTTTAAAATATTAGCTTGTTGTCATGTAATATGTCATTAAATATAGAAAATTTAGCGCATCAATAGGTGGTCACAGCAGTTTAATATATGGATTTCTCTTGTCGTTGGAACATCGCTTAACTATTCCTGTTTCAGAATTGAAAACAATTTGTCTAACCGATGTGTGACGGAACTCACCGCACGTCATTACCACACCCTCCACCTTCCGCTCCCTTCCCCCTGCATCCACGAAATACCAAAACGTTCTAGATTATTCCACAAAACTCGCAGCACACAGAGAAGATTAAACCTTCGAACAGTCGCCCAACTCTTCAAAATATCGTTTTGCGCATTCAGATAGAAAAACTAGTGGCTTGAAATAATATCAACTTTTTACTAGGTTGCTTGAATATATCGAGTTTATTTTGTTCAGTTACACCATGAAGATGTGTAGCTCGTTTATCTATGGCGTGATTTTGAATAATCTGGCTTCTAAATTCTTTTTTTTTATGGTTAGGAATAATTTAGTTAGTGAAATAAGTGTTTTGATAATATATATGATACGTGGTGGGTAACCGTAAATTATTTGAACTATCAATTTAATCGAAATAGTTTGACGTAATATGTAGAGATATTCCAAATACGTTGCTTAATTTTGTAAACATTATTATGATTTTAGGGGATTATTTAAAATATTACTTTCAGGGGTGGCGTTATCTAGAGAAGGGACCAGTTTTTTATAGGACCTTATGGATAATTGTTTTTTATTTCGGTTCTCATATTAGTATACGCTTAAACATAATTATAATAATCTAACATTACTGTTCTGATGTGAGCCCACCGATTGCTCACGTTTGTTTGAATTTTTAGAAAACCAACTTTACAAATACTATCATACATAATGAATCTAGTCATCCAATATTCCTATGTCCACATTCAATTTCAATATTTAATTGAAGACAATTAAAAAAATAGCAGTTAATAACGGGTATAATACAGGTTTGATAGACTTATCATTATATTCTTTTAATTTTAAAAAAAAAATTAAAAGAATATAATAATCAATTTTTATATAAATCACAGATAAAACAATGACAAAAAAAGATAATAATGATTATTGGCGTAGGATTTTATACATAAATAAATTTTAGAATTAAATATCTAAACACCTACCACGAAATATTTGACCGGCATTTTATACAAATAATAATATAGGAAATTTAGTCATAAATTCTAAAGACAAAGATGATAAATTTAACAATTCTGGTGTCTATAAACATAGTTGCAAGGATTGTCCGGAATTTTATATTGGTAAAACGGGTAGAAATTTTAATATAAGAGTAAGGGAGCATTTGAGATGTTTGAACAATGGTGGGTTTTCAGAATTTTCTAATCATTTGATAGAAAAAGGTCATGGTTTTAATAAAAAATTGGGATTGTGAATTTTTCATATAAACGGTGTTGGTCACAAATTAAATAATTTGGAATCGTTGAACAAGAAAATAGTGTTTTTCGAAACCGGTAGATGTATTTAAACTCAATTAAGTGGTTGATAAAACAAAAATAACAAATAAAAATATGAATTTTAACCATAAAGTTAATATTGCTAATTTTAAAAGTAATGTTAAATATAAGTAAAATTATAGTATACTCTTTTAATTGTTCTGCTTTTAACATTTCCTAATTATTATTGAAGCAATAATTTAGTTTTGGACATGATAATAGTTGCAAAAAGAACGGAAAAAAAATAAAGCCATCCAACCTTTATAAATAATTAATGGTCAGTTAGGATGGTTTCCATTCTACCAACACTGCTTAACAACTGTAAAACCTGGCATCAGATCAAGTCCCGAAGGAATTGTAGGCTTTTATTTTTATGTCAGATTTACACAGGGAATAGGTACTGGCCGGGTATTTTGATTTGTTATAGGTCGGGAATATAAGGACAAAATACAGGAATTTCTACGTAAAGAATTTAATGCGATTTTGTACATTTCGATGTTTAAATGCAACACCAAATTTACTATTCTTCTAAAGTAACATCAATAATACCGTAATGATTTTGATGATGATTAGTAACTGAGATTTAATGATGATTTGTAACTTAGATTTAATAATGATTTGTAACTTAGATTTAACGATGATTGGTAACTGAGATTTAACTATTGGAGGTTTATTTTGTAGTTTAACAGACATTGCTCGAAGAATTGCGAACAATCCGTTACTAATTATAGTTACAATCGAACACAACCACACTGGGTTTAAATAACACACGGCGGGTTTGAATAATGATTTAACCATCACTAGACTAGGTATATATCGAATGCAACCGAAAAAAGTAGAAAGAAAAGGGAAAAGAAGAAAGAGGAAGGAAAATGAGAAAGATCCTTATCTCAGAATATCCCTCCACAGCTGATGCGCTTGCATAGCACGTGGAAAGATATGCGATTTGAGGATAAAATCTCTCAGCCATGCAATCACAGTCATAATAATGGTTTAAAAAATAAATAAATATCAGATATCTCATAGAGACGAAACTATTTTTATTATATTTAATCTACTGGCTTATGTGATCACTTTATATAAATATAACGTTCTCCATTCTCACCCCATCAATATCCACATCTGTCAAATCTTTGAAAGTTGTATGTTTGTTATTATATGGACTCGCTTCGAGTACCACTACACCATCGCCATCTATGGACCAAATTTTATAATTCATTTTTCCTTGAAACAGCATGAAAATCCAATTTTTTATTTAAAACAATATTCTTTATCAATGTTTTTAACACATTATATTAGAACACGCTTGAAAAATCAATATTTTTCAATTTTTATATATTTTTCTTATTTAGACCAGTATATTATTTTAGCAATATTTTAATATGTCCAAAAACACACAATTACTGGATTTTTACCTTCAAAGACACTGTTATTTTAAATACTAAATTAATGTATTAATTATAAATATATGCATATAAAATCAATTTATAATTAATACATTAATTTAGTATTTAAAATATCACAGACTTATGTTCTGAATAATTACAACTTCACAATAAGAATGTGTTTTCCTTAATAATGACACTGTTATTGTTTATCTGATTTTTATTTAATAACAGTCCTTTGTAAGTAAAAATCCAGTAATTGTGTGTTCTTGGACATATTCAAATATTGTTTAAAAAATAGTTTACCATCACTAATTAACTCCCTTGCAAAATTTTAATATATTAACCTTTTAATTATCATTAAATACGAAAATATAATTTATATACAAGTGGTACGTTGTGGTGTGAGTAGAATTGTGGAGCCACCATTCTACAAATACTACACTGAACTACGTTTATTTAGAATGGCGGCTGATCTAGATAACTAGAGTACAGTAGTTTATAGGCAAGCAAGAATAATACTATCTAAATATTTCAATACATGTATCTTTTCCGGATTAAAATAATGTGGGACGGTGAGATTTAGATTTGAGATTTTAGAAGGGTTGGCCCTCTTTATCGATCATTCACTCGCGACTATAGTAAGTAATAGCAAACAAGCCATTCCAGCTGTTATCGACTGTTAATAAATGATATTCTAAGAATCTTAGTGGCATTATCAAGAATATGTACTCAACAATATTATTGAATAGCTATAACTAGTATCAGGGCCCACTCTCGGGGCGGACAACTAGGACATATGTCCGGGGCGGCAAATCTAAAGGGCGGCAAGAATGTGACAAAATCAATATTTTGTCACATTCTTGCCATCTTAAATACTCAATCGAAATTTAATTTTCGTGTAGTAGCCACTATCTCAATCCAGTTGTTAATGATATGGCAAAAGCATCCTTGGAAGCCGCTAATTTCTTCAATACGGTCCACAAATTTATTTTTTTGTCACGGGGCTGCAATTTGCCTTTAGAGCTAGCATAACACAGCCACCGCAGATTCTGTTACTGAAAATAATCCGAATTAAACGTTTTTGAGTTCAATATTTGGAATGTGCGCCATGCAGAAAACTACCAAATTATTTCCAACCCTTGGATTTCCGGAGCATCCCCTCCGAGTGGTTTTCTCTGCGCGGTGGTAAAAGGGTTAATGGAGCCTTCCGCAGGGAGCAAAATCAATTTGTTTACAGAACCAAGTTTTAATATATTCTGACTGTTTGGCATAATTGATTTGGAATATTTGAGTGAAAACCAAATAAATTCAATCGATTTCATCCGCGATTATGTATCTAATCACCGAAGACGTTTTTGACAAATTTTGAACTAATGTTCTGTAGACTTTCCAATTCAATTTCATATTCGAATCCCGATAGCAACTGAATATTTTTTGGATAGATAATTTTGTTCTGAATATCTTTCTAAATGATTAAATTAATTTGGGTTAAAAATACCACAGAACTACCATGTTACAACAAAATTGTGTTTTCAAATATAATTAACTTTTTTTTAATGCGTTAATGCTACATTTAGCGTGGTAGAATTGACAGTAGATCATATTTGTTGACATGCGCCATCGACAGGTGTAAATATTATATGT
Source organism: Eubasilissa regina (assembly GCA_022840565.1). NCBI lineage: Eukaryota > Metazoa > Arthropoda > Insecta > Trichoptera > Phryganeidae > Eubasilissa > Eubasilissa regina. The sequence continues at coordinate 6,781,717 of JAINEB010000003.1, forward strand.
TTTTTTTCATGTCGGTTCGCGTCACGAATGAAATTAAATTTGTAAAAATGAAGAAATTTATATTTGTAGAATTAATGAGTTGGTGATAACGATATGTATTTCAAATACAAATTAAATATATAAATTAAAAAGATATACATATAAAATTAATTTTATCGAAAAATATTGTTGACGCTACCGGGATTCGAACCTGCAGAAGACAAATCTATATTATGAATAATTACAACTTCACAATAAGAATATGTTCTCCTTAATAATATATAAATTGTATCAAAGGGCCTTAAATTTAATAAAAATAGAATTGGTAATTCTGGCGTCTCCTATCGGATTACTCAAATGTACTTGAGATTCCGTAAAAATAAAGTAGTTGGCTTTCAAATAATGGAACGATAGATGTATCAATTTGAAAAAGTGTAACATGCGGGTTCGAAAATTTATCGTAAATGTACTGTTTGCTGTAGCATAATCAGTTAATGCACGTACCCCGGATTGGAAGATATCCAGATTCGAGATTTTTCGATAAAATTGATTTTATATGTATATCTTTCTAATTAATACATTTATTTAATTGGTGTTTAAAATATCACATCCTATGTTCTGAATAATTACAACTTCACAATAAGAACGTGTTCTAATTAATGATATGTATTTTTACTGTACTCAGTGCACAATATTGTAGGAGTAAATACTTATTTTATGTGAATAAAAGATTTTCATTGTTGTTTTTCCACTTTCTGGATGCCAGTTGTGCCCAGTATTTCGTTCAATATAACGTGAATTTCTACTACAATGAAGGATAAACAATATGACTCCTGAACGAGCGACAAATTGTCACGAAGCAGAATGGAAATTTCCCGCGCAGAACGATATCACCTCGTCCTGTTGGCCATCACAAAGCGACTATCACTCCTTTGTTTGATTAGAGAGTCGATAAAACATAAAACAGCGGGGGGCTCATATCTCCCCTCCGCGACAGTGCACAGGGTCGGCGGAAGGCTTTACGCTGAAGACGGTTGCAAGTTTAATGCACAAACTTATATCACATTTTAAATATAAGGGTGAAATACCTTGCCAAAAAAATGCTGCGATGAAATAGTCCGTAGCGATCACGGTTTTTTTTTATACATACAAAACAATGTAACGTTTTATGGTTCTACTTAACTCTTTAACCCTTCGCATACTGTGACGCAGATCTACCGCTCCAATTAAACCTGTAATATTTCGGTAAATACACGCAACATAAAATTCATATTTTAGTTAATCCTAAAGAAATTTTACTCTCAGGAATGACTAATGAAATATCAATTATGTATAAAGAATCCTACAGAAATGATTATTTTTTTATTCAATCCGTTGCCAAAAATACCATTTGTGGTAAGGCAAAAAGAGATCACACATTAATTTCACAGTGAAAATAATGACAAATATACGAATATAATTGTCTAATTCTCACTAATTAAATGAAGAGAGATAAGAAGAAAAGTTGTATTGTATAGGACTTTATAAATGCTCTAAATTATATTATAGTATTAATCTTTTTTCACATTTAATGTTCAATATTTAGAGAAAAATTATAGCATTAATCATTTTAAAACCATTTAAGCCAATGTAAACGTTTTGTCTCATTAAAAATGCTAAAAAAAACTCTAATTTCTTACGGAAATACGAGTTGACAGCATGGTTGCGTACGGGTATTTTATATCACGATATGGTAAAGGTTAATAGATAGAATCATGCCGATGAGAAATTTAATCATGCACGCGCAGATGGGTAATAATATGATTTTTTATGCTTAAGAGTATCGATGAAAGAATCAATATTTTAGTATGAAAAGATTATTAAAATAATGAATCAATTGATATTTTGTATCAGGCACATTTAAATTTTTTCGTATACTGAGGTTATTGAGGACCCTACTAGATAATCTTTGGTATACCATTAAGGTATAATATATAAGTATTTAAGACAATTGGGGATGTAACATGAACAAATTTAGAATAAAAAGAATAAAACAATATATTTAAAACTACCCCACAGAAATACACAAGCAATCTAGTATAGCTTATAATTTTTTAATTTAAATATTTCAAAAATGTTTTTATTTTCTATCTATCCTCACAAATATAAAAAAATATATATATATACCTTTCTACGTGTCATCATCTGCACGATTCAACTGTTTTTCTTCTAAGGTTTGCTTCTATCGAATCGACTTGAAAAAAACCCTCATATCACAAGTAACAGTCAAGAAATTAATCTCGAGCATATTTTTTAACTGGGAGGAATTTTATATTTTTTCGAGATCCGATTTTTTCTTTAATATTTTTTATTTAACTGTTACGGCTCATGTAAACTTTTATGATCATAAATCTTACTATACGTAGTATAGTAATATAAAAAATAATTTATCTTGTAATTTAGAACAAATTTAATAAATAACATCAGATCTGGTACTGTTATTTTAAAAACAACGCGAACCTATCGAAGAGTAGAAGATTATTAAATATGGCGATAAATAGCTATTCGGCGCTGATCGGGTCTGCTGTACAATTTGATCTGAAGGTATTTGAATGACTGGGAACCGACGAGCAATAAGTAAGAACATTTTGAAACGAACTGATGATAACCAGTCTTGAAGAAAGATCAAAGATAAAACACTCATGAAAGGGTATAACTTGAGATCTACTCTGGACGAGTTTCAGGTTAAATTGAAAAACTGCTGAAAGATCAGAATCGTCGGCATTTTGTATTTTACTCGTATTATATTTTATAATAGCCAGGTAGGTACATTCTTTATAATAAGGGATTTTACATAAAATTTATTTTTTAGTGAAATTTTGTTAATTTTATGTGAACCTCAGATTACGAATACGAATAGCAAATAATGCTTTGTGTTCTCTATATTATTTTATGAAATGGAAACAGCTGAGTGGTTAGGTTAAAATGATATTATAGTTAAGATAAATAAATAAAAACTTCGCTGTATCGAAATTGTAATGAAAACTTTCAAAGAAGTTTTAGATCCTGCATTTTATAATGCAGTGAAAATTTATGGAAATTAGGGCCCTGGTAGGTATTGAACACCATGGTTAAAAATCTTGAGCCAATTCTTTAAACAGTTTCCTGTAAACCAACGTCCGTTCCGATAAGGCATGAGAAGAAAAATAAGTGAAATTTTCTGATACGTAAAGTACTACTAAAAATTGAATATAAAAAATTGCCTGCAGATAAATGCATTTTTACACCGGTAAGAAATTCAGTCTGAAAATTTAACAAAAATAATGTTAAAACATAAAAAACACTAAATTAATACAAACACAATGAATCAAATAAAATGATATACAAAAAAAAAACACTTTCTATCTGGGGAAATTATATTTCTCGGGATAGGATTAGATCCAGCTTCTAATGCCGGCATTCGAAGACAGATAAAATGCGTCTAAAATTCTGCTTAAAAAAATGCTTGCCATGCAGAATGTTACGTCATTTTCCTACTGTAGTATTTGCGCATACGCATGCAGGCTCATAAATAAAGTTGTGTTCGCGTCGCAAATTAACCACCCTTAATCAGCGAACATTTAACGGTATCTTTATTAATTTATTTCTCTGTATGCGCTACTTTGTGTCGTACTTCAATAGTAGAAGTGATTATCTACGCTTATTATTATTAAAGTGAATACATTCTTATTGTGAAGTTGTAATTATTCAGAACATAGGTCTGTGATATTTTTTTAACCCATTCCCCGCGGGTAACTCATATATGAGTCGCGCTTTACATGCCCATAGCGCGGGTGACTCAAATGTGAGTCGTCGTGTTTCGCCCACCGCTAATGCGCACATACGCGCTGAGGAGCGGTGAAAATCGTACGACAATTATTTAAAATCTTTATCCTACCGATATCTGTCAATATTTGTCAAAGATTATTAGCCATCTTATAAACAAATACGAAATTATAAAAGTCCTCGTATCATCCAGTATCGCTCAGTTAGTCAAATTCTCAAACTCAGTTTATGCATGTAGAATGTAATGCATTTCAAACTATAGAGTTAAATTTAATGTATATTTAAAAACTTGTAAATAGTGTGCATTAGTGTCAGAAATCAGCGCCCGCACAGATGAATATCACCACAAATAGGACTGTTGTGTTCTCTCGTGGATAATTTTGTTTACGTTATTTTGTAATTATGGTTTTGATTTCTGTATTTGTTTATGTTCGTGAGGATACTTAAATCATAAATTTGCTGCATTATCGTAGTGTAAAGTCGTAAATTATAATGTCGCCGAAGAGTACCGCATATGAAAGATGTCATGCGTATTTATGAACGCGATCAATGGGTTAAATACAAATTAAATCTATTAATTAGAAAGATAAACATATAAAATCAATTTAATCTAAAAATATTGTTGTTGCTAAGCTTACTATTATTACCCACGTTAGTATTTGTCGGTCGCTCTTCGCTGATACGCCTACGCGATGTCGATATATTTCAAAATAAATGTCTGTATTTCATTCGACTTGTCGAAAACTTCAGAGTTCCATTATTCAAAAATAATATTATGTGGAAGATTTAATTCAACAAGAACCGAAGAACCTGGTACTGCGAAAATAAAATTGGCCCAGTAATGCATGCCTCACGAAATCTCACCCTACAAATGAAATTACACTACGGCATTGGATATTTGAAGCTGATATATTTTTATATACGTATTTTCGTGCCATATTTACGATATTTTCGCATTTATTTGTGGATTAAAACACAGAATACGTGCATATACAGAAAAATTATTTTTTGCTGAATATTTTATTTTCGAATAATCAATCACCCACACAGTGTATGGGATTCAGCAAGTTGGCGTCTGCCATTGCAATAACACAATGGGTTTATTTGAAATGGATTTGGTCGCTGTTTGAAAATAAACACGTCTATATTTGTCCACTATTGAAAATAAGTCGTACTATAAGAAAATTTCTTAAACGATTTGATGATTAACTAGACTGAAATAAGTTAAAGTACGTTATTAGCGAAGTTCATTGAAGCCGGTGCCGAGCGATGCATCCGAGAAAATGGCCAGTAGAAGATTGATCGGTTCTGGTGGTTTCTCGGACTGGTTGCGGCGCGATGTATTGTTGTCCTAATTCTGACGGCAATAAACGGACTTTAATGTCTGTCAAGTGCATGGTTACGTACCCATGTCTGTGAGGTGCGAGCGGGCTTCACAAAACTTACTTAACGTCACACCACTTCACCACGCAGGTAGGCAAAGAGGATAGAGCGCCACACTCTTCTGTCCTGACACACAATTCTCACCTTATTCATATACAAATATCTTCTCATACAAGCTCGCCGATTATTGAATTTTTTACTGTAATAACCTTCTACGCCGGTTACCAGTGGTATCTTTGTGTACACGTGTTACAAATTAGTTTCCTGAGAAATTATTGTTGTATTCCAAGTTGTGGGTTGGCAATCAAACTCTTTTATTATGTGACAATCAGCAGTTTATTGAATTCTCCAATACAATGCAATATAATACAATGTAAAAGTTACTTGATTCGCGACGGAGTAGTAAAAGCGCACTCTGTCAGAAGCGGCTAAGTTATATGACATTCTCCGCACACGCACACATACCTATCATTTCCCATGTCGCCCTCCAGCAGACACACAAACACACACATGCAAACTAACACTCTGACCTTATACTTATCATTCCATCCTCATTCTTCCGTTTTATATGGACAAACCACCTAAGAAATCCTTTCTCAATCTTATTAGCATTACTTACATATTTATTTATTGACATGAATATTATATATTTTAGTTTTATTTAAAACTAGCTACCTGTGCTATGCGTTTTTCGGAATTCAAGAAGGTATTTAGGGAGTAAGAATTGCCTGTGTTTTGCGCAGGGGCAAAATAATAACGATGTATGCAAAATTTGTTCCGTGTAAGGGGACGTGGAGATGTCAGAAAGGAGTAAGGTGGTAGACTGTATTATCCTCTGAGCCTTAAATTGCAACCGAATAAAATGTAAAGATAATTAGAGCTGGTCGAAGGTTGTAAAATTGTTTAGAGGAGACAGACATACATTATATTTCATATGTTTGGATACGTCAAAAAATTTATTTACTGATTTTTTGTAGGTAATGAATATTTTGAACAAGTAGATGAGTTTATATATTTTTTGGGATGCACAGAAACGAAAAGGGTGAGAAAGATATCGAAAGGAGGGTGAATGCAGGGAATGAAGTGAACGGCGCTTTGAATGGAATTATATATAACGAGAACTTGTCAACCGAGGCAAGACTAGCGGTGCACAATAAAGTCCTGGTACCGACACTGATGTATGAAAGTGAGGCCTAGACCTGACAGAAGAGGAACTAAAGTAGAATGAATGCAGTGGAAATGAAATCACTAAGGCGTATATGTGGCAAATCTATTTATGACAGAATAAATAATAAAGAAATAAGGAAAGAATATAAAGCTGATCTTAGTATAGTGAGTAAGATTAAGAAAGGATCACATAGGTAATTTGATTATATGGAACGGATGAATGATGAGAGAATGGTATGAAAGATGTATGACGCAAGTATTGATGGCACCAGAAGTAGAGGACGTCCGCGAAAGACTTGGCACGACCAGATAAACTAGATACTGGAGGATGGTCCTGTTAGAAGTCTCAATAATCGGCGATCGTATGAAAAGGTGTATGAATGTGGACGAGGCGAGAATTGTGTGTCAGGACAGAAGAGTGATAAGAAAAGGCGTGATGGTAGTTATTTCCATTGACGGCTTGACTGAGTAGCCTGTCGACTAATTGAATGCTGCCCAGTTGTCTCTGAAAACTTTTGTGGTAGTATTCTACATTTATGTTTTCAATTGTTTTCTAAGTTATATTTAACATGCCTAAATATTAATTATTTAAAAAAATAATTTCCGCACGTAAAATTGCTACGAAAGACCTATATATAAATAGAAATCGCTCTTATTCCATGACGTATCTCTCTTACGGCAGCTGAATATTAAACCGTTAACAATCCAGTAAATCCCATGTATAAAAATGTCTTTCACGTCCATTTCTACGTCGCTTCACAATGCGTAAAAGGTTTTCCATCGCTAAAAGCTTTGTGCTAGTCAAGTACACCTAGTTATTGCGAATGTACATCAACTCGCAGTGGCGTGACAAAAAAAAATATCTCCAATGCAAAATATTAAAAGGCATCAGGCCTTAATGCAAAATGAAAGAACCCCCTACATATTATATGCAATGTATTAACGATATAAGAAAATTAAAAACTGTGTAGTTTTATCCAATAAACATAGTAAATAAAATAATTGAATAAAATTGGTCAATTTTGTTACTCATAATATTCACAATTTCATAAAAAATAAACAAAAGTATTAATTTATAGGCATTAAATGACACGAAAAAACTGTCTACTTTAACACAGATGGCAGTCTAGCAAAGTAGTCTGGGCAATGCTGTATATATCAGAGATGTCCCACACAATAAATTACAAGTATTACTTAATAGAAATATAATTGTATCTTATGTTTATTACGTTATATTATAATATTTTATATTCACCTCTGTTATAACTAAAACATGTCTGTCAATAAAGTTTAATAAATAAATAAATTTATATGTATCCGCAACTGAAAAAAATATCTTTGGCGATTTTAGTTTTGCGGTGATGGTCTAGTCCTTGTTCTGATATAAATTATATATTTGATGTAATACTGTATACATTTAATTTAAGGAAAACATATGAGTAATGACTTTTAAAATTGTATGTTTTCATTTACTGGGAAAAGAATCGCGAAAGTATCGACAGCAAATGGGCGAGGACCTTTTGGGCCCACATTGGTTGCATTTGCGAAGCTACGCCACTGTATATTAGTATGTATTTTACTCAATTTGAGTTAGGTACTAAATTTACTTTTTAAATAATTGTTGTTTTTTTTAAAAAAAAATTAAAAATAGATTCTGGATAAATAGAAAAACAATGCTATATTTTTAGTTAGTTTTGACATATCCTGAAGAAGGAAAAGGTGTTTTCCGAAACTGGTAGATGTTTTTTAAACTCAATTGTGGTTATTAAACTAAGATAATAAATAAAAAATAAATATTTTTTCAATAAATTCATTTTCTATGTATATCTTTCTAATCGATTTATTTAATTTGTTTTAAAATATCACTGATCTATGTTCCGAAATTACAACTTCACTAAACATTTCTTATGTCATGTGCTTACTATGAGAAAAGTCACCTTGTATGTGTATGTGTGTGTGTGTGTGTATGTGTCATCAGAGTGAGTAGATGAGTGGTGGGGTAAAAAGATTATAAGAGGCCGTCTCTGGGGGAACAGCTCTCTTCCATCACAGCTCCACCTGAATAACTTGTCTGTCTCCGAAGTGTATAATTTCTGTGATACACTTAATATTGTTACCTGGACATACTGAGTTATTATTACAAAGAATTGAACTCAAAGTAAGTAGTCAATAAGCAGAGGATAGAATAGAGATAGAGTAATTTGGTGATACTTGAAAAGTTATCACACTTACTAAATAAAAATAATAATTAAATATATTTGTTGTGTGTATTCGATGAATATTATTTGTTTGTTTGTCACGTGAAGTCCTGTGAAAAATTTCCGTGTGAATATTTTAGTCTCACTATACAACTCTCACTATAGTCATTTTTCTCATATACAAATGTAATGGTTATTGGCAAAATTAAGAAAATTTTAAATCCTATTTATTGATATTTCTTCCAGCTTATATTCATTACTTGAATGATGAATGACACGTCATTACGCTTCATTCATTTTGTCCCCAAGTTTACACGAGTATATAATATTCCAATGACCTTCTGAGTGTCATGGGTAGGAAAATTTGAAAAGAGACTTTAATATATAATATGATTTGATTATTTATTATTTTGTAAGAAATATTAGGGTATGATTTTTTTTTTTTTGATTTGGTGGTACATTTTTCAATATTTATTGTCAGAATTTTTAAAATTGGGATAGCAAAATATTACATACTATTTCTAAAACAAATATTATTAAGGTTAGTAATTTTATTTAAAAATTGTCTATCTACATGATTTTAAGACATATTTTTTATAAATATCCCTCTGTTTATAACGATTATTTTTCTAACGTAAAATGTCAAAATATTCTAATCACGCATTATATTTTAATTATAACAACGCAATATATTACAATCACGCAAAATATTCTAATTACGACAACGAAATTATGAACAAGATGAAACAAATAGAAAAAGGTAATTTGTTACACATCGTCATTATGGAACTATTTATTTACGTACATTTATGAAGAATTACATTTAAATTTTGGTCAATGGATAATTCTGTTATCACTACTTAAAAATGAATAAGACGAGATACATTGTAAAACTGCGCACACGTATGATGTCTGTATTGGAAATCAACGATAACTTCGCATCTTTGTGTAGCGCGGCGATTGGTCAGCGTCCGGTGTAATTTGACGATATATATGTTACAGTGGATGTGTATTACCAGTGAGAATATATTTTCACTGACGTTTCAATGAAATCATATCGGAATACTTTTCCACCAGTGAAAATATATTTCTACTGGTGGAAATATAACATCACTAACAGGTTTTAGCAAATGTATATTCTACCCTAACCTATAATTGAACCTAACCTAATTTAACTCACCTATGTGTTAAAAAGGAAATAAAATTGTCTGTGATTATAAAAATGGTAATTTTATTTAATATAAATAAAAATACTATAAGCGAATAAAAGTGACAGTTTTAAACTCTACCCACGCCACCAAACTATATGTTGCCATACTGTAGGACGACACATAGACACTTGGGCCAAATATTCCCGCGCAGCGTATTCTCGCTTGTCAACGAACACAAACTCACTAAATGTAACCAGTGAATTTGTATCTTCATTGTTAGATATACATCCACTGACCGGCTTAGCGAAAATATGCTTTCATCAATGAAAATATATTCTCACTGGTATTACAGAATGGAATTGAATGGAATTATATCTAACGGGAATTTGTCAAGCGGACGTTCTCTATTTCTGGTGCCATCAACACTTGCATCATATATCTTTTTTACCATTCTCTTCTCATTCATCCATTTCATATAGCCAAAAAACCTATTTTAACATCAGCTTTATATTCTTTCCTTATTTTTTCATTCTTTACTCTATCATAATTAGATTTGCCACATATACGCCTTAGTGATCTTATTTCTACTGCATTCAGTCTACTTTCTTTACTCTTCTGCCAGCCCCAGGCATTATTTCCATACATCTGCGTCGGTACCAGGACTCCATTGTATACAGCTAATCTTGCCTCCTCCTTTCGATATCATTCTCAGCCATTCCGCTTCGATCAAATATACTTCCCAAATACACAAACTCATTAACTTATTCCAAACGTTCATTACCTACAAGTATTTTGCATGGTGTCTTGCTTTCTTTCTTCTTAAGTACCAAAACTTTCGGCTTGTTAACATTCAAAGTAAGGTCGCTTTCATTAGACTCTGTAGTACTTGTTCATTATTCGCCATTAGTACTGCAATAAACAGCATACAATCAAATCGCCCATTTTTGCTCCTACATTCATACATATTACTCAAAATAATACAGGCCGTTACTAGCTTATTATTTTTATTGTCACGTGTTCTAAAACGTAATGCTTACGTACACAACATAGGTGAGTTTGAAGTACTGCCTACGCACAGAACATGATTGGCATAGGGGCCTGACCCCTGTTACTTTGCCTATACAAGTTTATCCCCTCGTGACCCCAAAAGGCAAACGTCATCTGTAACCGATTCTATAAATCCATTAATCATTTTCTTGTGTAACACTTTTACCACGAACGTCTGCGAGTAGCGGTAGACAGAGAGGCAATACATATTTGATGAATACACAATTTGAAAGTGCCCAGGGTCCCAACTTGCGAAGGGTTCAATTTGCGTTGTTTCGTCATTAATTATTACTCCGTTTGCTAATAACACACAAATAATTTTGTTTTGCATCTTAAAAAAATAATTAATAATGCTGTCATTCAAAAAAAATATTTAGTTACCACCGGGATATGAACCTGAAACTTTTCCTATCGGAACATAAATTTCGCTGTGTTAACCATATAAGATTACGAAAAATATTAGATTTAAAAATGTAGTCGTTTGTGTATAATGATATATTTGTTATTCCATTTTCAAATAGCTGTCAACTTTATTTTGCATGAATCCCAAAAATCATTGAATAATACACGATAGATGACGCCAGAAAAAATCAATCAAAATTACACATATTTTAAATTAAAATACATTTTTATTGTGAAATTACATTTTTAAAATCATTTAAAACAAATTAGTTGTATCAATTATAAAAATATACAGAAAAAATCAAGACCATCGAACTATACGAACCCGAAACTTTTTCTGAAAGGTACTTGAGATACTGTAAAAATAAGGTAGATGACTCTTTCATATAATGGAACGATATCAAAAAGGTAACATATAGGTTCGAAAATTTGTCGCTAAAAATATCGTCGCTGTAGCATAGTTAAATAATGCACCTTCCTCGATTAGGAAAGAGATCCAGGTTCGAATCCCGGTGGCGCAACAACAATATTTTTCGATAAAATTGATTTTATATGTGTATCTTTCTAATTAATATATTTCATTTATATTTAAAATATCACAGACCTATGTTTTGAATAAGAATGTGTTCTCCTAATATTAATATCAATTGTCAAACACACTACATACATACCTCGCTATACGGCTCACCATATAACAGTATTTTAAAATAATAGCTCAGTTTCATTGCGGATTTCAAAACATTGAACCGGACAATGTGTAGGATATAAGAAAAGCATTATTAGAAGATTACAATAAATCTAAGTTCTTGGAAGGGTGAAGTATATTTCAGTTGATTATGATTCAAACAATTAATTCTAACGAACTATTCTCGAGATCATTATATTTGTATTGTAGCTGTGTATGGAATTATTTTATTAAATCCCAACCCCTAAAGCCAAATTCACTTAATAAAAATGAACAATTATATTATTAAGGAAAACACATTCTTATTGTGAAGTTGTAATTATTCAGAACATAGATCTGTGATATTTTAAATACTAAATTAATGTATTAATTATAAATATATACATATAAAATCAATTATAGCACAAAGGTAGTGCACTTCCCCGGATTGGAAATGAAGATCCAGGTTCGAATCCCGGTGACGCTAAAACAATATTTTTCGACAAAATTGATTTTATATGTATATATTTATAATTAATACATTAATTTAGTATTTACAATTATATTAGTTTAAATGATAGAAAGTAAATACTGAAACGCAAATTAAACGAATTATTAATTATGTTGTTCTAAATTTCATAGATTTACTGAATCTATAATTGGTACCACTTCCGATTCCAATAAATATTAATAGAAACCCACACTACGCAGCCAAATTGGTAGCATCATATGTATAATTTCATATAGCGCTTGTGTAACCTAATAAATTATATTTGTCCAAAGGTATTTTATCACGAATAATATGATTAATCTTATTATCTACGTTGACACCCCTCAGACGTTCAAATATGACTTGACAGAAATAGCATGTTCAAAATAGTTATATAATTAAATAAAACTTAGAAACAATTTATAGGTTGTTCACGGGTGGGCATATATAAGAACATTGTTGTAGGCATTTAGTATATTTGAATCTATTCAGGGGTGATATGATCCACGTGTTTGGAACGCGATTTATTGTTTGTTTAAGCGGGTTACATTAATTTTTAAAAATTACCTAATTTAATGTACGAGTATGTCCTTTAGATCAATTAATCATCCTTTTTATAAACTAATTAAACCTAAGGAATGTATAAAAATTAACGAATAATCATCTGATTAAATTAAAGTCACTGTAGGAAAGAAATCCGTTAAACTTCCCGTGAGATTTTTATACTCAACCCATCGTACGGTAACAATTTAACTTTTCCTTATTCTGCTGGCAATTCTTTGGATTGAAATAACAAATGCTTTCAAGAAACGGTAGCTTGACCCAACTCAAAGCCTTTAAAGGCAAACTTTAGCTTCTTTTTTTTTAAATTGCCTGTACACTGTTAAAACTTTTATCTCAAAACAAGCGAGCGAGATGTCATTTGTTGTCTAATGTATTATTTTGTACATAGAGCAGAATTGTCAGTTAGTGCATACCGTTCTTTAAGTATCGTAAAATTTCATACAATACTCTTAATGATCGAAGAACGCGTACGCTCGATGTACCGTTGTCACGGCGCTAGTTTGGCTTCGATTTGACAGATGCCACTCTGTCCGGCTCACAATAAATGCTTCAAATACGACCAATATATAATATGATGGGAATAAATCAATACACATCAATGCCAGTATATTAAGAAAACAGTAGAGTATGTGATGATTGGACACAACCAGGCTCACGCTCTTGTGTAAATTTAACTATGCGTTATCGTGCTGTTAGAGTGTAGTTTTCTATAGGATCCACTGCGAAGGGTCCTGGGAAACAACATTTTCTCAGAATATACTGCGATATTTATTAAATAATAAGATATTTTTTTTAAAGAAAACACATTCTTATTGTGAAGTTGCAATTTTACATAACATAGGTCTGTGATAATTTTAAAACAAATTTGACTTCAAAACTTTTAATATGAGTTTCTTTGAGTCCCGGGCTATTTTTTTATCAGACCGAATAATATTCACAGGATTTCTCGGGGCAGTTGTGATTTTGGCGAAAATGGAAGAATTATTTGATTATTGGACTCTTCACCATTAGATTTTGGATCTTCTTCCAGACATGCGTGATAAGATTCTTTGTCGGCACTGCGAAAATCGCTATCATTGTTACTTATATTGCCATCTCCTAATTATGGTAGTAATTTATGGTCTACAAGAATACCTTCATAAATATTGCAGAACTACAATGATTCTCTCAAAATCTATTGAAATATCAGCAAGTAAAGCAAACACCAGCTTGGATACGTCACTACTGATGCAAAAAACGTTCACGTGTACTAACTTGTTAACGCACTGGAGTAGGGAGAAAGTTAGGAGTGATCGGTGGGAAGTTATATCCCGACTATGAAACAAATATGAAAAATTGGTTATATTTAATCTGCTCGTGGATCGTATTGTCCAATTAGGATTGAAAGAGTTAAGCCACCTACTTGGATAAGATCCCGTGGACTGTATCGATTATAATAATGATTTTGTTCACGCAACCCGAATTGGATTCAGGAAGGAAAATAATGGCAAATGGATCTGGCCTACCTTACTCTAAAGTCCTGGATTGGACGTTGTTTTCATCTCCAGATGAATTTCACCTTTTTAGTGATGAGCTGAGATATCACTGCACTTCTGGACCTGTTTAGAATACTGTCTCTTCGTGGCTCTAGCGTTACGCACGGCGTTGCTTTTTGGACGGTAAAAAAACATATATCTTGACAGTTTGGTGTCAGAAGGCAATCTGGTCCCACGTCGGTGAAATCCCTAAGTTATCGGTTGGCCAGAGCGGGATAGATATATTAAGGTATATATTGAAAGGACGAAATCCACATGGAGTATGTAACTAGCGTAAACACCACCAAAATATAAAAGGCTTCTCAAATGGAAGGGACCTTGGGCTATAACTGATGATAACCTAATGGGTAAGTAAAAAATCATCGCGAAATTAGTATATTTCGCGATGGTTTATGGCCTTCAGAGCTTTGTTTTGTTTTTTTTTTTCCATAATTTTTTGCACCTTTAGGTCCTCGACGTCATCCCATGACACTTGCCCTTATGGACGCTGCGGCCCTGGACACGATCTTCCTCTCACGACTTGGTCTCAAAAACTAATCTAATAAGTGTCAAAACTATTTAGTAGACGAATATCAAAGTACAACTTTCGTCAACCGAATGTCACGCGAATACCGTTCTGAGGACGGGCACACGACGAAATACCAATAATCAATATTGTGTTCTACCCATGAACAAGGGTGTCCCCTTGTGAGACTGAATGCCGCAGTACAACTGAATGTCACAAATTACAACCAGCATTGTCGGACGGTATTGTGGGCGTCGTGGTTTACACAAATGAAAATTTACAATAAAACGCTAAACCTAATTGAAATGAATTAGATACCCAGTATTTTTTACGATATATGTATTCAATATACATTTCTAAAGTATAACTATAGATACAGATGTGAATATAATAATATTTAATAATTATTATAATATTACTTCGTGTATCATTTGAGTTTTATTTATATAACTAAATCTACATATCAATTTTTATTTATTTGGTTTTAATTAAAATCTGAACTGTGTAAACCAAGTTCTTGTTGCATTACATGCAAAAATACATAAGTCTGTTAAAAATGATTGATAAAAACATTATTGGGAAACGGACCTTAATAGTTGTAAACAAATTAAAGTGTTTTTTGTACTTGAACGGACATCGTTTCTAAACCGGTCGGTATTAAATAATATAACTCAAGTGGTGTTATACGTACAATGTTATTTAATATTAATTATTTAAATACTAACTACAAGTGTTCTTTATAGGTATATATACAACAGTTCCGAGGGCAACAACGACATTTTATCAACGTTTCTACACGTGTTTATATATATACAACACACTCAATACCGAAACTATACAACACACTCAACACCGAAACTATACAACACACTCAACACCGAAACTATACAACACACTCAACACCGAAACTATACAACACACTCAACACTGAAACTATACAACACACTCAACACCAACTGGAAATCATCTACTTCCAACAATATTACACAAATATGGATCCAATATATGATGCAATTGAGTAGAGATCAATCAGAAACATCGCTGTCCAACATTCCAACATAATCACAATACCTACACTAATAATTCGCTTTAGTTTTACAACATTCTCACTGCATGTTTATATTTATTTTTTCTATATTTTTATTTTACTATATTTTTTTTGTATACTTGTCGAATCTTTATCTTTTTAATTTGAATTAAATAACACCACAACAGCACGAAAAAAACTGTATACTTTAACACAGACGGCAGTCTAGCAAAGTAGCCAAGACAATGCTGTATGTATCAGAGGTGGAGTCTACTCCATATCACACAATAAACTACGAGTATTACTCAACAGCAATATAACTGTATCTTATGTTTATTATGTTATATTATTATATTTTATATTCACCTCTGTTACAACAAATAAAGTCTAATAAATAGAAATAACTATGCCGCAAACTCACCAATAACACGGATGCATCGGCTCAGTAATGAGTTGAATTTCGTTGACATTTTTCGTTGCAGGAACATACCTGAATTACAGAAATATTTGTACTTAATTATACATAATTTTTAAAATTACGTACTGTTATATCTGAATAAAAAAATATTATTGTTTATATAAAAGTCCACAAGGGCATTAATGGTAACATTATATTTATATATTTTATATTAGAAAGTTAAAATCTTTATCTCATTAATAGATTTAACATAATTTAAATGTTGCATTTTTTTGTGGTCACAAAATAACATCCGCAATTATAAAACTATAATTGCGGGTTGATGGGAAACGCTTTATGGAAATGATTTTAACGGTACTTATTTAAATATGGTGTAAAAGCTTATCATTTGTCTTGAAACTTATTTTGTGTGATTATAACTTCAATCGAGTAACAATCCCAAAAAAATTACCAATGGCTGAGAAAAAAAACATTTGCGACATTATATATTGTATGTATTTAAAAATGGAAAAGACGTCCTAATGTGCGTCTCAAAAACTCGAACGAGTTTAGCAAGTTTCGTTCGGAGAATTTATCACAGACGAGCCTCGCACTGGATGTCCCGTCGAAGTTGATAACGAACAACTCCGGACCATGACGAGTGCAGACCCTCAACTGACCTCAAGAAAACTTACAGTCATAGCTAATAATGGAAATTATATAATTGACTATATTAACATTGTTTATTTTATCATATTAAATATTTTCGCACCAACATATTAGTTTTGCTCTCCATAAACCATATGTTATAAATTACTCAATATCCACTGAATAAACATTTTCTACGTTAGCATGTAACATTATTGATAATATTATAGGGGCGAACACAATAGACCGTGACACAAAATTAATATATGATCTCGATTACTATTTGAATTGCAAGAGTTTTTGCAAAACTTTGAGTTTAACTATTTACTAATCGTGCTGAGAACTCGGCTGTCTGGGTTATCAGCACGATACTTGCAATCTCTGGTATTGGCAGTGTAATTCCAGGGGTCGGACAAGCTTTCCCGTTTACTACCCACGAAGCGAGGCGTCAGGGTTGATAGACTCGAGTAATACGGATTATTAAATTCAGTTAATCCATCGAAAATCGTTTTTAATCAATATCTCCACCAATCGCTCGCTCAATATTTGTATTGTAGTCACTAAAAATTTGATTCATTTAACAAAATTCATTTATATTTTTAATCAGGCTCTCTTAACTCTAAGGAATCTTTAATATTTGATTAAGAATTTAATTATAAAATGTATATATAGTATTTTTTACCTTTTACAATATCTCATCTGTTATCTAAACTAGACGAGAGCAGTCTAGTGATTACTTTTCTTTGTTTTAAAATTGTATTTAAATTTAATTTTGTTTAAGCCACTGTGTTGTTTTTTCGACAACCGGTATTGATACTGGAGTATCGTCATCAGAAACGACGAAGGTCAAGACGAAGATACGTTACTTTCGAAATCGGTTGACGTGAAAACAATACAGTGATTTAAACAAAGTTAATTATAAATACAATTTTAAATTATGTCTAACAACAAAACTAACACTACAAACATCAACAATACTTTTTTTTGAGGCTCGAGAAAATAGTAGCCTTGTTAAGATCAATTTGAGCTGTTCTTAATAGAGACACTCCACACATAAAACTCAATGCTTTATTGGATTTAATGTTATCAGGTAAGAAAAACTGATAAAATAAATAAAATTATATATGTACATACTTATTGCAATATTTGATACAATACGATAG
This sequence comes from Eubasilissa regina, assembly GCA_022840565.1. Taxonomy (NCBI): domain Eukaryota; kingdom Metazoa; phylum Arthropoda; class Insecta; order Trichoptera; family Phryganeidae; genus Eubasilissa; species Eubasilissa regina. Next base: position 6,799,841 of record JAINEB010000003.1, read on the forward strand.
ATAACACCATTACACGATGATTTGTTGGTGTGACAAAGCAAGGCGCCTCTTAAAACATCCATTCCCTTTCTGGCCGACGCCCACAGCAGACGAATTTCTTACAGTAGCTTGTGCGTCTCCGATCTCATAATTTACTTCGTGTGAATTTACTTATCTATCTAGACTTTCGGATATTGGTTTATAATATATTTTTACATTGTAACATATTGAATACATTTGTCTTAACCTGAGTAAATACTCGCATTCATTACCTGTCTCTCCTATAGCCATCCTTTGCCGAAACGTATATTTTGAATAATGTCTACAATACTTGGTTACAATACGTATCCGCCATAGTATAGTCGATCAGAACAGAATCTAAGAAACTTTTATTTTTAAACCTATTACAAAAAGTTAGATTATATTATTGAATCTCTAGGAAATTAGAAATAAAACCAAAATTATATTAATTTTAATGAAATCACATTTTATTCGTGAAATTACAATTTTTCGGAACGCCGTTCTTTGATAATTCATACAAATTAAAAGAATCACTTATTTGGCGGCATTTAACAAGTTCTAGTCAAAGGTTTTTGAGAAACATTATAATTAAAAAGATGTCCCTTCCAATTGAAAAAAATAATATCTTACTTATAAAGTAAAATATGTAGATGAAATCTGACCATATTGTATAGTGTCACTATAGCTTTAATCCGTTATAATGTTACAAGTTTGAGCTCTTTTGGGAACAATATTTTTTATCAGATGATTTTTTCAATATTACCTATTTTTAATTTAATTCTACCTAACGAAAAAATATACATTGTCCCAATATCATTCGATGATAAATGATACATTCTGAGCAGTTATGTATATATATATATGTATATATAATAAAATAAAATAACAATAACTTTGTATGAAACCACGAAATTTATTGTCTTAAGCTTCATTAGGACATATTTAAAACTGATCATAAATACAAGAAGAGTGCACTTATATATATAATGAAAAACCCTTTATATATACATATATATATATAAAGGGTTTTTCATTAAGGGCGCTCAAACTTTTTTTTTAAATAAAACAAAAACGAATGAATATATCTAAAAAAAAATTATTATGTTTTGAAGTACATTTAGTGGCAATTATGTATGAAATTCAATTTCCCTCGCATGACCACCCCGGGCACATTTGCAGAAGTCCAATCGTTGAATCCAATTTTCCACCACTTTTTCACATAATTCGCCCCGAATCGCACCAATTTCGCGTTCAATATTTTCTCTTAGCTCTTGTAACGTCGCCGGCTTGTTGGTATAGACCAAATATTTAACATAGCCCCAAAGAAAATAGTCCAATGGTGTTAAATCGCATGATCTAGGCGGCCATTGAACTGGTCCATTTCGCGAAATAACACGCTCACCAAATTTGGTTTTCAATAAGTCAATTGTTGCGTTTGCCGTGTAACTGGTAGCACCGTCTTGTTGAAACCACATATTGGCCAAGTCCATACCTTGCAATTGAGGCCAAAAATAATCAGTTATCATGGAGCGATAACGATTACCATTCACAGTAACATGACGATTAGCATCATCAACAAAAAAATATGGTCCAATGACACCTCCGGCATGTAATCCACACCAAACAGTGATTTTTCCGGGATGCAATTGTGTTTCGTGAAGCACATGTGGATTGGTGCCTGCCCAATAATGCATATTTTGCTTGTTTACATATCCATTGAGCCAAAAATGAGCTTCGTCGCTAAAGATGATTTTTCGATGGAATTCAGCATCATTTTCAAATTGTTGTGCAGCCCAATTGAGGAATTGGCGACGCTTCAAATGGTCAAGCGGCTTTAGTTCTTGTGTCAACTGGATCTTGTATGGATGTAGGCCAAGATCTTTTCGCAAAATTCGCCACAATGACGTCACAGAAATGCCCAATTGTTGAGAACGTCGTGTTAGTGACTCATTTGGGTCATCAAGAACAGATGCTCTAGCGGCGGCAATATTTTCCTCACTTCGTGCATTTCTTTGTCTCACTGGCACTGAAACATTGTGTAGCGACAATGTGCTTTCAAATTTTTGCACCAAACGTTGAATTGTTGATGTGGCAGGCAAGTGATGACGACGATAAAATGGTCGTAATGCTCTTAAAGTTGCGGTGAGCAAACGCGAATTTTGGTAGTAGATTTGAATAATTTGCAAGCGTTGCTCCGGTGTGTACTGCTCCATGATGATTTGCCAACTAAGTTCGAGTGTTAACCTTAAAAAAAATTGAAGAAATATGGCGTAGTTTCTTGTCCCTGTTGAAAGAAAGTTTGAGCGTCCCTATTGAAAAATCCTTTATATATATATATATATATATATATATATATATATATAAAGAAAGAGATAGAATACACATATAGTTAAATAGAATATCAAGGGAGACAGAATATAAATTATATGCGAAAGAGAGAGACAGAATACATATACGGATAAACGGGATATTAAGGAATGGGAAAATACTGTGTTGATGGATTTTAAGTTGATTTTAAAGGAAGAAACTTTGAAAGAAGAGATTTGAAAGGAAATCAATTTATCCATTAGCCTTATATTAGGTATATTTCATTTAAAATCAACTTAATAACCATCAACACTATATTTTCCCATTCCTTAATGTCCCATTTATCCGTATATGTATTCTGTCTCTCTCTTTCACATGTAATTTTATATTCTATCTCCCTCTTTATGTATATGCATAATTGCACTCTTTTTGTATTTATGATCAGTTTTAAATACGTCCTGATAAGCGAAATTTCGTGGTTTCATACAAGGTTATTGTTATTTTATTTAATGTAATATGTCAAACCTCAAAGTGATTGCTTTCTACGAAAATCAAAATAATTATTAAATACATCTAAAATACAAAATACCGATTTAAGAAAGTTTTATTAGACTCCAAAAATAATGCTTAATATATTATTAAACCAATTACTGTTCTGCAATCAAAATGTCATCTGATTTCTTTCGTTATTTCAGGATTCCTGAAAAAGCCGTTTTATTAAAACTTTTCCGCTGTAGGATACGTCCTAGGAATTTATTTTGTAAACTCTTCCACTTAAGTCAACCACACCCGATTGTATAAATCCGACAGGCTGAAGCCTAATTTATTTCCTTCAGGATATTTACTGACAGCGCCGATACGAGCGGCCTCGGGGTCCGAACTACATTACCATTAACCGAAACTCGTAACATTTCGTAAAAATTTCATTTGAAACAAATCTTATTTTAAATACTAAATTAATGTATTTATTATAAATATATACATATAAAATCAATTTTGTAGAAAAATATTGTTTTTGCGTCACCGGGATTCGAACCTGGATCTCTATTTCCAATCCAGGGAAGTACACTACCAATTGTGTTATAACGCCAGTATTTTTCATGACAAATTTTTGAACCTATATGTTACATTTTTTCAAATATATACACCTGTCGATTCATTATTTGAAAGCCATCTACATTACATTACATTGATTTTATATGTATATATTTATAATTAATACATTAATTTAGTATTTAAAATATCACAGACCTATGTTCTGAATAATTACAACTTCACAATAAGATTGTGTTGTCCCTAATAACAAATCTTATTATTAGAAGTACAACGTTTTTTAGAAATTTCAATTAAAGAATGAAAAAGGTTAATTTTGAACGCTTTAGCTGACTGACTCTGAGTTCTGAAAAAAATATGGTTGTGGAAGGTTAAGTCCCCTAATTCATTCAAGGTCCTTTCATAAATGAACTGGTTCCAAATCAAGTGTGCCAAGGAAGAGAAAGATGTGAACGAATGTCAAGGTTGAACTACAGCCGTGTTGTTCGGTACCAGTGATTGTTCAGTTGTGAACTTTGGATTTCCATAAGACCACGAAACAAGAAAAATAACAATTTTTAGTTCTTATTAGGGCGGTTTAGTTATAAACTACTTACTGGGTGGGTTATTAACTCGTATCAAGTTACCAAAGAATAAAATTATATATATAAAACTCGTGTCTCTTCGAAATTAAGTCGCGTTTATTGTAGATGGTTTCCTAGAGTAAACTTAGACCAAAGTTTCATACTTTCCATTGTCAAGGCTCGCAAAAACCTGAAATTTAACATATATATATTTTTGATCTTATAATTTTGGTGAGTCCACATATCCAAATATATGTGATTTTATGGTAAAAAGATTTTTCGAAAAACTTTTTTTTTGTTACCTCTCTGTTGATATTATTGTCGTATTATTATTTTTTTAAATGTTAAGAAAAAATTACTTACATTCAGCTTGAAGTCCCTGGAGAAGTATCACAACAGATTATTGAGAAAGAATTTAGGTATAAAATGGGAAGGGCGCAGAACAAACTTGAATGTCTTGGAAGAGTCTAATATTCTCTCTAAAATGCCTCAATCGTGCCACAAGAATTTGAACGAAAAAATTAACAATAAAGCGTTTAAAATGGTGAAATACAATATTGTGTAGGTTTTTAAATTCGAGCCAAGTTTTGGAATGAAATTCAGAAAAGTTAAGCTCCTTAATAAGGCATCTGGGACCCTTTACCCTGCCCAGTAAATGACAGTTTTGTTGTTTCATTATTTTAATATTCTTAGAAATACTTGTTGAGAACTACTCATTAAAAACTAGTTGTAAAGTAATCTCTGCTAGTCTAGAGTAAAATTATTGGCGTGAAAATTAAATTGTCACCACTCTTTACCCAACCACGAAGGGAGACTTGTGTATCGAACCTAATTTCTACTTTATACACATTTTATTTTATTAACGTTATTAAAAGATTAGGTACTAAATGAAATATTATATTTTAAGATTATCAATATGTCGTTAAAGACCCATAATTTCTATAAAGACATATTTAAAGGAATAATTAAGTACACAAATAATCTACATTTTTTATTCATTACTTTTAATACATTTTTTGTTATGCACTCCCAAAAATAATGATTTATGGGAGTGGATTCGAAATTTATTTATGAAAACATGACCAAGATCTATAACAGTATTTTAAAAAATTAAAACTACAATTTAGAAAATTCAAAATAACATTTACTTAAAAAATGAAAAAAAAGTGATCAAATTAGAATTAAGGAATAAAAAAAATATGTTAAAATTATATTGAAAACCTTTAAGCTCTATTAAGACTCATTTATATTTGTGGCTAATTTTATTGTTTTCGGCAGTTGGTTATACAGTCTATGAGCAATGTACAATTTTAGACATTTTTCGAATGACATGCTCATTAGTTATGCTCCTAGTTTGATATTTAAGTATGATGTAAAAACTTAAATAAACAAACGTCACATTTTTTTAAAACATTACACAACATTTTTTTGTGGTTGAAAAATAAAAAAAAAAATTAATAAATGTATTATACAAATTGATCATTGCTCCAAGGTCAATGATGTCAGACCACGTGACACGCGACATAATAATGCGAATTCGGCAGTGTGGTAGGCGTGTATCGCTTTTAAACTGCGTCCGGGTCATGAATAATAATATTATATCCGGGTTAGTGTTTTAGACGAGATCTCGTTGAAATACATATATTCTTTTTACCTTCTAAAATGTAACCAAACGTAATTACATAATACTCACGAACACACCACCACTGGTAGATGGGGTCGTCTTAGCATCATTTTCATCAATTATCGACGCAGTGCAAAATATTCTTAACTACACAGCTCAAATCTGTATTTGAAGTTGAACGTGTGAGTTCCTTTATAAATGAGCTGTTATTTTGCTATACACAGGTGAATATTATGTTCCAGGCCGATGTAGTTTTTGAATAATTAAAAAATAATTTTTTTTTAAATTTATTGTTTATCAATTAATTGATTTATTACAATTACGTATAAAATACTATTTTGACCCAGTGGTGGTGCCTCTGGCAGTGATAGAAATACATTATATTTAAACCACATTTTTCTTAACATTTTCGCACAGTTCATCGAAATCGTTATTGCCTTATTAGCGTAGACTTTTCTTTTTAAGTATCTCTTCATAAAATAATCGGGAGTCGTCAAATCAGGTGATCGAGAAGGTCAGTAGATAGATATCACCACTTTTTGACATTATGCGGGAACAATTATTATTACGAGAACAATTTCTCGCAAAATTTCAAGTGTAGCTCGAGCTGTGTATGAGGTGTTCTCGACCTATTGAAACCACATGTATTGCAAGCTCAATTGGCCTAATTTGGCTATCAAGAAGTTTTCCAACGTATGATGATAGCGATCAACGTTAATGGTTTACAGCATTGCCATTATTATTTAGATAAAATATTTAAATAATTTTAACATGTTGTTGAGGCATTAAATACTCCATAATAAATTGTAATCAACTACTCTCTACGACTATTAAATACGATTTCACAAATATTTTTCAAACTAAAATGGTGGCCAAACTAAATCAGCCTGGAACATAATATTCACCTGTACTATATTGTTTTTAATTATTGGGGTGAAGACTTGAAACACTCCCTAGATAATTAGAATTAATGTTTACTAACAAAAAGCATTGATTGTGTACCAGAAGTTTCCGCTTTACGACCATGATAGCCACTGAGCCGTCACAGCCTCTGTTTCCTTTACGGAACCTTCCTTTTATTTTAAAACACTCTCTTTTTTCATTTTCAGTTTTTTTAAAATTTATTCTATTATTTTAGTTTACAATGTTTATTTGTTAGTCTTTTTGTTTATCAGTTTGTTTGAGTATACTATTTTTTAGTTTATTATGTACTAGTTATTTAATTCCAAAGAAACTTCACCAGTGTTATTTTTACGTATTATGTTATTATCAATTATTATTGTTACACTGTTTGGTTTTCTAAAAATAAAAAATAAAATGAAATGAAATCTACAAGTGTGCTCAAGTCCAAGTAAACTCCTAATAACTATTATTGATTATAATATTATAAAATAACTCTCTAGTATACTTTTAACATCAAAATACTTCAGAAATTTGCGATATAAAATTCAAAAATGATAATAAAATATGATTTATGTTCACTATGCGGATGTAAATATTCCAGTAGTTGTCAACCAAATCACTGAGAGAAATTCGCAATTTTCAAATACAAATAATGTGAAGTCCTGTCACGTGTCGTTCGCATGCTCCGCTGCACGTCGCTGAAGGTAATCTTCGTCGCAGCGCAAACAGCGTCGGCGCACGGTATTGCTAAATGGATTTAAAATAGTGTATAGATGCCGGTTTCGAAGTATTACTAAAAAATCAATATTTTGAAGGAGATTTTAGAAATTTTCTTTTCAGCTTTGCTAATGTTTGCTTGTTATTAGTGTTATGACAATTTTTATTATATTTATTAAAATATAACTTTATTTATTTATATAATTTTTGTTACAATGTTTTTATAATTTTACAAGTGAAACTGTGTTACTTAGCATATTAAAAATGTATCATCTTGTTACTGGATACAATTTTAATTAGTTTATTAGATGATACATTATATTTGCTTTATTTCATTATAATTCGTCATTCACATTCTGGCAGAAATTCACCCTGTCCAGGTCCCAAGAGATGCGAGGGTGAGCAAGTAGAATGCTCCATTAGGTTTCTCTAGCCACTGTTCTTTCCGACATAGTCCATCCCAGCAACCCCCATCGAGAGACCCACACCCTAATAAATTTCCATAAATGTCCGAGATTTCTTTAATTTCTTAATAAGTCATCTTTCCAGGGGATCCGATGACCTATTCCCTTTAATCTAGGATAGTAAACAAAAGACTTTTCTCAAAAAATACAACACAAACTTTAAAAAAGGAAATAATTACTAGGCATAACTTTGAACCTGAAAGAGCACTATAATAGTAGAAGGATACATTGCATTTGACTAAAGAGACTTGAGGGCGATCCAGGATCGAGATTTGTGGAGCCGTAAATCATGTGATTAAGGCCATTATATATCAATACTGACATGATGAAATAGTAATATAATACATAATATAATAATACATCAAAATAATATAACGTTATAGTTTAAAATACATAAAAAAATAACATAAAAATTTAACATAATAATTCCCAAAAATAAAAACAAAACCAGTTGTTTTTCATAAACGTATTTTTATTTATTAGAGAAATTCACAGATTAGTAAATAAGTAGTCATGATATGAAATGTATATATGGAGAGAGGTTTAGAACATTATTTGAGGGACGAGGGGTATTCTACCCATATTTATCCAACGAAACATAAATCCGATAGAATATGACACATTTATGCAATAGTAAAAATATTATTTTTATATTAATGCATATTATATTGTCAGCGTTTTAATTTTCGTTACAATCGAGTCATATTTTTAACAAAAATCGGGGAGGTCTTTGATTATGTGAGTAGCACCAAAGTGATCAATCACATGGGTGTCACCAAAATGAAAATTTGAGGACAAGGAATTTGCGCTAGTTCATGTATATTTATTTGATGGTGTTTGGAGAAATATAAAGACAAGTTTTAAAATAATATTATACCTACTAACTATTATTTATCAATTACTTAACAAAGCGTTCTTGTTTTAAAATATTTCCTATACGTGCGCAGGTGATTAATATATAAGGCTGAAATATTATAATACACTTTGTAATCTTTAATTATGTACTCTGAATCTTATGTGATCATATAAAATATTGTAGAATATAGATAATTTATTTGATTAATATTTTATTTTATGGAATCCCTGGAGTCATTATATAAAGTTTACTGAAATTTGAATTTATAATGCGTATAGAGAATATTGATGTGATATGTATTCTGTATACGTATCTCCATTAAAAATACATATATGACGTGTCCTCATTTAATTTTGTTGTTAGAAAAATATAATGAGGAGGTTAGAAAGGAGAGGCTCAGTGAAAACAATGGTCAGTTTTAAAAGTTTATTAATCAACAATAGGAAAGAACCATAAAGAAGTTACGATACTGACCATTGTACATCAAAAATTTTAGCATATGTCACCAATATTGTAATGCACGAGGAGAAATGTGTATGTACGAAACGTTCGACCAAAAAATACACTTTTCAGAGCCGTAGATTCCTCGAAGGTGGCGAAGCAGGTTGACTGGGTACGCAGGGTACGTGGGTACGTATACGTGGGTTTCGTAGACCGGCCGTAGAACAGAAAGGCTGTTTTTCGTTAAGTTTATTATTAGTTTTTAAAACAAGCTAATAAAATCGTTGAACAAATTTAGCAGAAGGCAAAAAATGCAATTTTTAATTTTTGCACACATTGTTTCCTGAAGAAGATACCATATGTATCGAAACATGTTGATTTATCAATAAATAGTGGTTTAAACAAAGTGTTTTATCTTATTTGTATTTTATTAACATTAAAACATTTTCTTAGTTAACACAAATAAGATATTTATCTCTGATAATGGGCATGATTACACTACAAAATTATCTCCAAAATAATATATGACGTATTTCAAAAACAGTACAATTTTGTAAAGAGCAATTATCTATCTTTATGAACACTTAATCTCATGGGTATAGGGCTTTTTTCCACTTAGTAAATTTGTTATATTCACTTATTATATTATTATTATTATTATTATACATTTTCAGAAATTGACAATTTCTTCAATACGACATCATCTAAGGATTTCATTGAATTCAGTAATCATTATTCACGAAAAATTTATTTTATTTCCTAGCCGAAATGAATTGTTGCCATGGTGAATAATATCGTCACACAAATCAGAAATGTTTTTGAAGTGATTTCTTTCCATATTTTATTTTCATAATTGATTACCACGGATTCTTATTTATTAGCATCAGAAGATACAAGTTTCGAATGTGTACGGTTCCACATGGATTACCAGTTTTAAGAAACATCTAAGTCCTTTTTCCCTTTACAGAGTTATTCTTATTTTAATATTTTATTTTTCTGAAATATTATACGAAGGTATTTTCATCTTAAAACCAGTTGGAGAGAATTTTTACTTCTGTTCATTATAACAAAAAATACAAATCAAAATACAACAATATTATGAATTAAAAATATTGTGACTTAAATTAATTAAAGAGATTTTAAGATGATTTTTTGTAAACACAGGGAGTTTTTATTGAGCTACAATATGAAATTTAAAATGTTAGAGAAAGTTTCATAATGAAAAAAGTAAAAAGAGAACAAGGAAATGATATATTATCACAGACCACCAAATATATAGTTAGGAACTAATGAAAATTCCTTTGTTTCAATATTTTCAATTTGGTATTAACCACGTGATCATTTTGGTACCACTTACGCAATCAAATAGAGTCGCGACTTTTTTTAAATATATGACTCTATTGGAACGAAAATTTAAACGCTGACAATATAATATGCATTCATGTAAAAAATACATCTTGTGTAAACAAAGATTTAATTTTCGAAGAGTAAATACTTTTACTGTTGCATAAATATGTCATAAACTATCATATTTATGTTTATACAAATAATGTGTGTAAAATGCCCTTCGTCCAGCAACTAATGTTCCAAACCCCTCTCCAATATGTACACTTTATTTCATGTCTATTCATTTACTGGTCTGTGTTTTATCCGCATATCACTGCATTGTGAAGACAGCCCTTTTCTCATATTGATTTGAAATTTTACCTGGTAGAAGCTACTAAGTGAAATATTGTGTTACAAAACGCCCATTCTCTTTCTCACGTATCTGTTTATACATGAAGCTGAATACCGATTCGCATTTTCTCTTGTCTGCTTAAATATTCATACCTACAATGTTATCTGATTTTAACAAAATTGATATTGTAAATTAAATGCAGATATATTTGTGTAATACTTTTGCTATAATATACACTGCTATTTTATCTCACGGAGAGTATTATGTTGGTTTTGAATTATTACGTTATTCCTTTGTGTGCATTGTTGAACATCCTTCAGAATATAATATGTAAATCATTTACTTCATTATGTACCCTAAGACTGGGCCAGTTTAATGAATTAAGTTTAAATGTTAAGATATTATGACCTCTCAAATACTCAGATTTTCAGTAAACACGAACAAAGCGAGTAATATTTCTTTGAATCTCCCACAAGAGTGAGGTATATTGCGCTATATCGTATTACTATATAAGTATACTATAATAAAATTTTCTACAACCACAAAAAAATATTTATGTATTGTGAATAATACCTAGTATACTCGTATATACAAACATTATTTTACTAATAAAAAGAGTATTTTATTTCAGCAGGATTGAGTAGTTAGTGTAAAATCTAATTTAATATTAAAAAAATTGTTGGATTATACATTATAGAAAAAAATCTATATCAGTCGATCATATATAACGGCTCGTATCCACTGAACGAGACGTTATGAGATAAATCTCAGTACCATGTACACGTTTTGAGATTTTTATCTGGAGATAAACTCGAATATCAGTTTGAGATTGGTAGAATGAGACCAAAACTCAAACCATTGTACACGACATTCGATTTGACATCTTAGCTCGACATTTTACATACAACATGCATGAAGTGACAAAAAACAGGAATAACCAATAACAATTCGTTTGGATTCCTGCACATAAGGGAATTCATGGAAATGAATGTGCTGATAAACTGGTCACGGAGGTCACTCTTTCTAGAGTTTTCAAAATAAATTTTTAACTCGATTAATGCCACATATCACCCTTGAAGGGTGGGTTGCCTATTTAATAGAAGAAGAACAAGTAGAAGAAGAAGCATAAAGTGAGGCACGGGACGGCGAATCTCTGAGACATTATGAACTATGAAAGCCGAGAGTTGTTTGGAAAAAATCCCACGAGAGTTTAATTTCTGTCTCAATCTCGATTCAAAAGTCTCATAAAAATCTCATCTTTGGATACAGGCCTGTTATTGTTGTCCTCTAATCTTTTCTATTCGAAGTACTTGTTTCTACCTTACGTGATGCTGGATCTCGTTTAGAGTGACGTATAGCAAGGCTTTAGACATTTTTGAATTTTATCCATTCCATTTCACTGAGACAATTGTTAGTCTCGCAGTCCATAGTATATGAAGCACATACTGCCAATAGTACAATCATATTAAGCGTAAGTGTAAGTAAATAAACCAAAAACGGTCACAACCGTAGTCTTCAATTATCGTAGAGGGCCAAGCTCAACCATTGCCTATTATTATCATAGAATATAATCGGTCCTTGATCCCAGCAGCCTGTGTCTGTATTATTTAGACAGCCCAACGACGAATATCTATGTATGGCTACAGAACCAGGATAGCCTAAAGATTACATATACAGTGTTATATTGTACCCGTATTCCATTCATGAGGTGCACTAATGCGTTTTAAATCATGACCAATCATGCATAGAAACATTATTGATTAAATTTAGATCCTGGCAGCGAAGATTTTAATCGCAGGTGAGACCTCTTTTGTATTGAAGAAATTTCTGGGTGTCTTTCATTTAAATAAGATTGTACAATATGTAGTCAAATAATCAATTCTCGTATATTTTGTTTTAGTTAAGTTTCTCCAAAAAAACTCTAATAAATAAAATTCAATTACTAGTATTGGTATGGTAAATATTATTTTTGGTTAACATGATCAATTAATTAACTATCATATTCTAGTATTTTACCCGCGATAGGTTAGGCAAGTTGTTGGATATAGCCATAGAAGAAGAAGATGACGCGAAATTTGATTTATCGTCAGAATTTTTAAAAATCAAAAGGCTCTTAACCTCAGAGAAATGCATAAAAAACAATTATGATAGAAAAATATTTTATACATACATTTATCGCGAAATACGACTGTTACAGAGCGGACACACATTTCTGTTTTTTTTTATTTCATATTAATAATAATTCTATAATCGCTTTCATCATAAAATTATTATTTATTATGCGAGGGTGGCCATTTAAATTCACCGCCATCGTCGCCGTTCCTAGCCGACCGACAACGCGAGCGACATCTACATCCAGGATCCATAAACTTCTGAACTCTTCCATTCGTATCCCTCATTCAATAAACGATAATACAACAAAACCCGCGTTTCATTCCACCACCAAATTTTTCTTAAAATTATAAATAACGCAAAAAATATTAATTTCGTGTAATTTTTTTTTTTAATTATCTTACTTACTTACTTACCATCACGCCGTTTCCCCGTGGGGGTAGGCAGAGAGGATAGAGCGCCACACTTTTCTGTCCTGACACACAATTATCGCCTCATCCACATTCATACATCTTGTCATACAAGCTCGCCGATTGTTGAAGCTTCTAACATCTTCCATTATCTGATTTATCTGGTCGTGCCAAGTCTTCCGCGGACGTCCTCTATTTCTGGTTAAATCAACACTTGCGTCATGTATCTTTCTTACCATTCTCTCCTCATTCATCCTTTCCATATGACCAAACCATCTAAGTGATCCTTTCTTAATCTTACTCACTATACTAACATCAGCTTTACATTCTTTCCTTATTTCTTCATTCTTTACTCTGTTATAAATAGATTTAATTAATTTTAATTTTAATTATCTCCTTTTATAAATTTTATTTTATCATTAAATCTACTGTTATTGGGTTATAGCATATCTTTATGATATTATAAGGATGTAATACAATACACGATTATACCTTTTATGTACATTTTATTTTCCTTTATCCATAAGCTTCGGATACATAATATTATTCAATTTATTCGAAAATTGCTTCTGCACAATCATGCAGAATTTAAAGCATTTTCGAATTTTTTTTCAAGAATATATTACAACCTGTAAGCAACAGATAGCACACTATTATTGGAAAATTATGTTTTATCATATTTTTAAATTGAGGCAGACATTGTTTTTCAAGATTCAATCCAAATATATTATTTCTATTCCCGCTTACTTGGGCATTGTTAACCTCATGTTTTATTTATCCCTCAGACAAAATGGCCATTTAAATCACATTCACCGTGAATAATTTAATTACCTTTCGCCGCGATTTAAACCGGAATTTGAAATCCGGACACAAATATGTACCGCTTAAATTTACTTTCCTTGTGTACGTATGTATAATACATTATGTGAGACAAAGGAATTCAGATACCGTATAAATGAGATGAATGAGAAAGACGAATAAATATTTTACGTATATTTGCTCGATTCCGCAATCTTCTTAAATAGAATGCACGCGTCATATTCATTAAGGGCATTGCTTACAATAAGTATAACCATTTTTAAAATTTAATTGATTTATTTTAATCAAATAAAATTATGTGAAGTTATGATTTTTTTAGAACATTGTTCCGGTTCTGACTGTATATTTTCGATAGATTTATTTTTATCTTCTTCCATGGCTTCTTTTTTTACAAATTTAAATAATGATTTGTGGGATTTAATATTTTTATGGTTGTCTTATGACACGACTAAATTATTATTTTGTTTATTGAGTTCAAACACTATCATTACATTATATTTTATTATATTAAACGTCAAACGTTTTCGAGAACATCTTCCCATTATCAATAATATAATTCAACTAAAGTTATAATATAATTCAACTAAAGTTTAACTTTAGTTGAATTAAATTATTGATAATGGGAAGATGTTCCCAAAAACGTTCCAACATTTAAAATAATAAAACAGTGATTCAACTCAATTCACAAAACAATCATGGAATTCCACATAGTTTCACCAAAAGCCTTTGAACAGTTACTAAATTATTGTTATATCAGTATTCGAATCCAAATCATCACATCATCAGCACATTTCATTTCTAGTAAAATGTTTCAATTTTTTTCATCGAATTTAATAAGAATAACGCAAAATAAATACTTTCAGGAAATAAAAATAATAAATCTAAATCAAATTCAGTAAATCAAAATATTTTTGAAATCAGTAAAATTTTATATATCATTCCGGTATCTCTGCACGCTGAGTCAGTGCTCTGTCATCTTAGCTATTTCCTCTTTAGACTGTGGTGTTAACATTTTTCTAATCAGAAAACAAATTCTATGCAGGGGTGGTATAATACATGTATTCAAAACATGTAACGTCGTATTTTTCGTATTTCTTTACACATATAAAATATGAATCAATGTATCAAATTAATTAACATTTGTACACTTACGTTTACCCCAATTGTGTATCTGATGAAATAGTGGTAATAGTAACAAATTCGTTTTATATAGCTTATGTAACATATTGTTTCTCTTCCTAATTTATTTATAACCCCTAAACAAACGATGCTATCTTATGTAATGTTACAATTTATTTCATCATAGATCGTAACTTCACACTTCATTCTTTTATTAATATAGTAAGTTAAGAGGAATAAAACATTAATTTTTTAACATCACATTTTAATTTATCATGGATAAATATTAATTCATGTAAATAATTCAAATACATTAGTAACATAATAAAAATATTAAAAAAACTGTTCATTTTTAGTTAACTGATTAATTATATTTTTTTTAAGGAGAACACAGTGGTATTTTAATACAAATCAAATCTCGGTGGTGAATAAAATATTTTTTCGATAAATAGATTTTTTCTGTACATATCTTTCTGGTCGATACATTTAATTTGTATTAAAATTAAAATATTGACCAGATTTATTGAACTTCGAGTAAAGAGAGTACAGTCGGAAGAATGAAAGACTCAAAGCTAATCGTTGATGATTTAGAGGGAAGACCCATATATTTATCTAATATCTGCTGTATACACAATGGGATCCGCCTGCCTACGTGTTATTTACGCGGGCCAAAAAGGGTGCAGTATTCGGTCGCTGTTTCAACTTTATATAATAAATTCGTGCCAACTACAAATATAATGTTCAACAGCCCTGTTTACTTTACGATTGTGACATGGGATTTCATTAAATTCGTTGTAAATATTAGTCTAATTTAATATAGTTATATCCCAGAAATATGTGTCACACGTAAAGAAATATGAGAGGCTTTGCTGCATTTTATTTTACCACCCTATGTACGTTTTCCTAGCATGTACTTGTTTGCTCTCACAACAATTTTCATTACGGTCAAAGTATGTAACACAAATTAATTATTTTTTCTTTCACGGGAAATAAGGTTTTTAAAATACCCACATTATTATAAATTACAAATAACGTTAAGCAAATAATAAAGATATAATTTATAAATGAATAGTGCATCATGTTTAATTTTGGTAAAGTATCTAAGATTTGATATAAACATATTTAATATGTTATATTAAAGTTTCATTAATTTTACAGATTTTTTTTACAATTTATAGTTACAATGAAGAATTAATTGTCCTTACTTATAATTCGTAAAAGCCAAAATGAAACCGATTAATGAAATTTACTGAAATAAATACACATACCACATAATTTTTAACTTATTTTTCAGAGAGAAGAGCTTGTATAGGATGTCCAGCGGAAAATTTTCACGTTTAATATTATATAAATAAAAAAAACTACAATGTTATTTTGATATTTTATTTTTAAAAAATGGAGTAAAAAATGATGCCGATTTTACGTTTTATAAACAATATCGTCTAAATGCCGTCCATTTCTTTCAAGACTCTCTTGCAATCGGACTCTTAAATTTGCGAACACGCGAGAACAAAGCGTCGGTTCGATGGCAGCAATTTCACGGCGGATATTTTCTTGTAGGGCCTGAATTGTTCAATGATTGTTGCTGTAAACTCTTGACTTAAGGTATCCCCACAAAAAAAGTTGCACAGTGCAAGGTCCGGTGATCGAGGTGTCCAGGGTATGTCTCCGTGCTTGCTGATTAATTTATTGGGAAAAATTCCGCTCAGCTTCTCCATTGAAACTCTATGTGTAGAGTGGCCCCGTCTTGCTAAAATTGCGTTCTGTTGTTGAATCTGGGAAACAGCTGCAGTTGCGGTACCAAAAACTCGTCGATCATTTGAAAATACATGTCAGCAGTGATTGTCTCTCGCTGGTTAAGAAATAAGGGCCTATTATACTTCGGGCAGAAATTGCACATCACACTGTTGTTCAAACGTTTTTGATGACGTTCCCTTGAGTTGTTGGAGCATCAGTATCTTATTTTCTGTTTATTGACATAGCCATCGATATGAAAATGTGCTTGGTCAGTAAGTAATATGTTTCCAAGCGTTCGTGCTGTTTTAAAACGATCCAGCATCATTCGCGTAAAAAATAGTTATTTTCGTTGAGAAACTGCACGATTTGTAGTTTTTATGGGTAAAACTGTAGTTTATTTTTCAAAATAACGTAAACTGTTAATTTTTTTATTTCAGTACAGGCTACAGTCTTTCTTACCGATCTATGCGGATTGCGGATAATTTCACGTCGAACTTGAGCCACATGTTCTAGCGTCACTGCTAACGTTGATGGTCCCGGAGGAGTTTGGTTAACCATTGTCCCTTCTTGTCTGAACTTTTGAACCCAACACCAGATCGGCCCATCACTTACTCGTCGAGCATTAAAGTGAGTACAAAAAGCGCGACGCGCTCGAACCAATGAATCACCGCACTTTAAATATTGCTCAACCGCGAACGCGCTGTGCACTCCCGACCAGTGACTCATTGCGACTGGCAAATCAGCAAATCACGCGCGTCGAACTATATATACCCTTCCCACTTACCTCACCCTGATGGTTTACGACCAATTACAATTTAATCTTGAAATTTTTCCGCTAAACACCCTGTATAATTGAAAAACAATTAATGTCATCTAAATGAATGTGATAATTTACTAAATTTGTAAAATAAAAATTGAATTCTGCATACTGTTGGAGACGGTCCGCCTACTAAGTGAGGCTGGACGCTCTTCACTGGCTAGACAGAGTAGAGCATGAGATGTACGTGAGCTTGATTAGAGATTTAGATCTCCTACTCACCTCTTACTTCATCTCCTGGTCATCGTCGGAGGAATATGTGCGAAGTGTTACGTATAGGTAAGAAGGAAGGTTTCGAGAATGAAAGCAGACTTTAACCTTAAAAAACAAAAATAAATCCGTGTAATTGGTTCCTATTATACAAAAATTAGGACATTCTCAAAAATATTGTTAAATTATTATTTATTTCATACATTGAAAATAAAAATACTTAATAAAACTCATCGTAAAGCAATTCATAAATAATTTAACTATATCTTTCTAATTCTCTGTACACTAAAATTTAAAGTCAGTTCGCGGGAAGAAAAACTCGTTTGCAGTGCATTTCTCTGGTATCCTTGCGGGTAGCTTACGAGATCAAACCCACTCACAAATCCCGGGATCCGTGATACAGAACTCAGCATCCCGTCCATCAGGGTACTATGGAAATTATCGTCCTTCATTTCAGTCCTTATATGTGCCAGGTCATCATTAGACCATCCTTTTTGGGTGCATTTACCTCCAGTGTTATGGCAAAATACAATGAGCGGCCAGGACTGTCTCTCTTGCCGCCTCGTAAAATCCACGTTTGTGGATTCGCAATTGTTTAATTGCGAACCAACTCCGTGAATCCCGCAGCCTAACATTCGGCCGGGATTCGAAACATCGAAATCCTTAATTAATAAAATAAAAGTCGACACAACAATAACTCTCCCGAGTACCGGACATCTTTACGGATTCTAATCACTTCCCGCCACAATCGAATGTGAGCATAAATGCTACTCACTCTGTTGGACCACCAATTGATGTCTCCCTCTCGGAGCGAGTCCTCTCTGCGACCGCATGCCGCATTAAAAGCATATATTCAAATTTTACTATAACAATGCTTACAAAAAAAAAAATCTCATAATTATGACATACCAATATTCATTTTACAAATGCGTGACGGTACTTTGTAATATGTGTTCAATATATGTTCAAGCTGTTTATATGTATCATATTCGTATTGTCATACTTGAAGTTAAATTATCATATTTTTATCCAGCGTACAGTTTGCATATTTTAGGATAAATTTTAAATTCAATTCAATACTTGAACAGCTATTAGGGACAGAGGGGAACTTAAAAAATTCCTTATTTCCATTCGAATGTGAAAACCGAAAGTAGTTTCTCATGTACTTGTTGAGTGATTTATAACCTATTAATTTCTGGGATTCACGTCAATTTTGACTTGGATATACGTAATATATTTATGATACTTGTGAGTAAAATCGTAAAATATTAATTATTTGGGTTGTTATTGATTGTTTTATTTGTGTATTGTCTTTAATAACATACTAAAGGTAAAAAAAAAATTATATTTTTTCACATGTTTGTGAGTAGGTATGTAAGATAAATTCAGCGCAGAAAGCTTATCCTAAAATGTTTAATGTTTTTTTGCTAGTGATTTTTGCTTGCCCATTAATGTGAAGTGTGAAAGGAATATGAGGTTAAAATATTTATTTTTGTTTGTTTTATGAACAGTGATGACGAGGTTACTTTCATTTATCATTAGATTTTATAATCAATTATATCTTTAATAATTTTTATTATCTTAATTATTATTTTCCATAACAAATTATATATTTTATATTATATAATGCATTTTAAATGGCGCATTTAATAAAATTTGCATATTTATCATACTCATACATGATACTCACAGACCATTAATTATAATTAATACTTACAATAATTATAATTAAACATGAACTAACCCAAATTCCTTATTTTAATTTTGGTATCACCCACGTTATCACTTTGGTACCACTTACGCAATCACATAGCTCCGCGACTTTTTATAAATATATGACTCGATTGGAACGAAAATTTAAACGCTGACAATATAATATGCATTAATGTAAAAAAATACGTCTTGTTTACATAAAGATTTAATTTTCGAAAAGTAAATACTTTTACTGTTGCATAAATGTGTCATAAACTATCGGACTTATGTTTCCACGAAGAATGTTTGTAGAATACCCCTCGTCCCGCAACTAATGTTCCAAACCTCTCTCCTATATGTACCTTTATTTCATATATATTCATTTACCGATCTGTGATAATAATAGTTGATTATTTTCAATTTTGCTTCCTTGATTATTAACCATTCTTATATAATTATTTATATATTAATATATCAAATCAAAATACATATGTCGTAATTTCCTATAGTTTTATATTTTTATTTATTATTAATAATTTTAATCTTTATGTATTTAAAAATAAATCTGTTTCGTGTTAACATCCATTAACAGAGGAAATTTTTCATCTTAATACAGGCGAAGCTCAATGAGGTTGAAATTAAAATACTACCTTGTACGTACTCATAATAATTAAAGTATCTTGTAAATTTTTCGATAGATAGATTATTTTCTGGGTATCTTTCTAGTTGATTCCTGTAATTGTATTCAATTTAAATATATTGTACCCCAAAAATATATTGTATATTTACTTCACCACCAATCAAAACTGTTTCTCATATAATTACGTAGCTTACATACGCATTATAAAGTATTCGTCAAATTGCCATCTTTAAGAAAGCGATCACACTTAATATTTTACGTCATATTTTACGACACCGAAAACTTTGCTCATCTGCCACGAATAATGAGACAATTATCCGAACTAACGAGAGGAAACTCACAAATTCATATTTTCCTGAAATCGGTCCGCAGACTTATTTTGAACCCATTTTAATTGTAGTAATTTATCTGCCTCTGGAATGTTGCTTCTTGGCGTATTTGTGTTGAGGTGGAATCTTTAACATGTAATAAATTGTCTGATATTTTTAAACTAATTGTTATTTCTATATTTCTGTGAGACGTGTTTCGCCTTATAAGGGCATTATCAAACTAACCATTTTAAATTTAACAACTCGTATTTATGACGCTTTGTTTCGGGATTACATTCGCTAAATGTCTAGGCTAGCATACTATTCTTTGGTACACAACATCGTTATTATCACCAAGTTCTGACATTACTGTGTGTTCGAGGTAATTGACATAATTTACATATTATATAATATTTGCCTGTCTTTGTGTCCTTTGCATTATTTTTTCTTTAAAATATTACAGTTACTTTACTTACATCAATGCAAAATTTAAGTACTTCCAGTATAGAAGAATGTTGATAGACTGGTTTGATTACTATATTTTTATTTACTTAGTTAAATTTTTAAGTTAAAATGTTTTTTTTTAAATCAAAATGTTAATGTTTTTGTGATGTCTCTTTTATCTGCGGCTCATCGGCTTAATAGTTTGACCTATACTAGTGATATACCTTGTACTAAATTGTAGCTTATTGTAATAAAAGATTAATTGTTACAAAGTCTATTTCTTGGACCTTCACATTACGAGGTGTACACTAAAGACGTACTAAGAAATCAAGTTCGTAACAGTTTTAATAAATTAGAAAAATAAGTTCTGCACAATACAATTTTATCTATCAAATTTATTCATTTGTATTTACAACACTCAGCTATCGAAACATTACGGCGACATATATTATACGGTCAGATTGTTATACCTGCATCAAATATTTTCTCAAAAACCTAGGATTATTAATTAAAAGACCAAAAAAATCTGTTGAACTTCATTTTAAATAAATAAATTTATTCTTTTACAGTAAATATTATCTTGCAAAATAAACAATGTATACACAAAATAAATACAGTCTAACATGGTTATAGCGAGTTTATGGCTATAGTGAGCAAAAACTGATTGACATTTCAGTTTACACAAATTTTCATACAAAAGTGAACTGTTATAATAAGCTTGCTTCTCGGTTATGCCGAACAAATAATACGGCCAAGATATGAATACTTAAAAATGCAATTTTACAATCTCGTTCCCTTTTTACATTTGTGTTTTTCTTTAAATTCTAATTTATTACGAGATTATCTAAAGTAATGTTTGTTTGCGTCAGCAGTATTGTATTGACAATTTGATATTACACGTGCTAATGTATTGTTTTTTTTTTGTGAATACCGAGACAATTAGTTAGTCTTTTATTGTGTGTTTTACGAGGGAACTTAAGGATCATTAAAGTGAAATCTTTAAAACGATTGTCAATTTTAAATTACATTAAAAAAAGTGATAAATAATTAAAAATTATTCATTTAATACATTTTTATTAGTTTCTAGTTTTAATTTTAAGTAGTTTTGTCATCTCTAATTACGTTTCAAGAGATATGGCGTGATGATATGAATATACATATTTTTAATTTTTCATTAGGTTAACATTGGATTTCAAAAAGGCAGCGAATTTATTAGATATGTAATTTAAATAGTCCCTTACGTACCTAACATTGATATAACGAATAACAGCTATAACGAGCAAATTTAGTCGGTTCAGTTATGCTCGTTATAACCAAGTTTGACTGTATATTATTACTCATGTTTATTTTAAGTCGTTCTTGCCTTCAATGTATTCACAGACTATAATATTTACACATTTTCGTAATTGAATGTTTTAATATCAAAACTCAAGATGAATTCTACTGTATCAGTATATTTTTCAAATACGAAAAAAATTCTTGTACTGTCAAATATGCAAGATTTTTTAAATTCCTAAAAAATCAGAGACCATATTCTCTGCTTCAAAGATATTCACATCTTACACATTGGCTGTCCAATTTAATTTTAATTACTTGGAGTTTATAAATTAAGTAAATTTTGAAAATGGTATTATTTAATTTGTGAAAGATGTAAATATCATTTAACCGTCGCATTAAAATATTTTCAATGTTTACCGACATTTAAAAAAAAACATCCCATTGGTCTTTTTTACACATGAATATTTCAGTTATGGGACCTTATTGATTAAAAAATATAGTCACATAATTACTGGATATATTCTTATAATATACATACAGTACCTTTCGTCTCTTCGAAGAAATAACTTGGTTTGGTTCAAACTTAGTTTGGTTCCCGGCAGCGTCTCTGAAACGCCCTGTCGGTGCTCAAAGTTTTGAAATTCAAATCCATCTCGCTCCATTTGTTTGCTGATTCACTTCGAAGCCGACTGACGCAGCAGTCTTTTATTTCCACTCCACTAAAATACGATTTTTGTGTTTGTTCATACAACTTCACCCAATCTATTTACCCAAAAATATTTATTCAGGTTTTCAAAAAGGTCAAATAACCCAAATGGATGATCCTCTTAGAAGAGATCTGGGTATGATATTATTGAAAACAACGTAGTTTACCCTCTGGTACAACAACTAGAAGGCATATCAAATGTAAAGTGTAAGCATATCAATTGTGGTGTAAGCATATCAAATTTACTGTGTAGGTATATCAAATGTACAGTGTTGGCCTATCGTGTGTACAGTGTAGGCATTGGCAGCGTAGGTTTAAGTTTAGACTTGTGGATGCCTCGTGCTGTACATATGGGAGAGTGAAACAGGCGCCTGATGTGTGGAATTGTGAGATACTTAGAGATGCACACGAACGTATGCTTGGTGGATTAACTGGACTTAGACACCACCCGCCCAAGAATGCAGACTTAATTAGTAATGGGACAAATCTTGTTCTATATAAGGAATTTATTCGGGTATGGGTGACTCGTTGGAGCTCCTTAGATTAGTCAGTCAGACTCCACCTATGTGCCTACTCTCTCACTCTCCATGCCTCATGTTTTTGCAACTCAGTTAGTCTATCCGTGTGAGTGTGACTCAATATATTTTGTGTCTCGTCCACTGTCCTCCTTTGGTAATGTTTTTGATGAATGGATCCCTGAGTGTCTGCCTTGAACTACAATACCTTAATTTTCCGTCTGCATGTAATACTAAATTTTTTGGATTTATGTAATACGATTTTTATGAATAAAGGCAGCACTTAAGGGACGCTGGAGGGTCTAAAATTTTTAAATCTTAATTGCTAATCCATCTTGAATATCTTCTCCTTTTTCGTTTTGTAATTGTTAAAATGTAATTGAATTAAAGTCGCGTATTTTTTATTAGCTTTGATGAGTGGGATCGACAAGGAAGCCCTATCTTCTAAACCGGTCTCGGAAAAGAGTGGGTCCTCCTCCCTTCCAGCTATTTCTTTATAGTGAAGGCATATTAAATATACAAATGTAGACTGTAGCGTTAAGAGGCGCAAGTGTAGGAAAAATTTTAAAATATGTACGTTCATCACAATCATCATTGGCACGACAGCTCTGGGTTGACTAAGGCCTGGTTGAGCAAACATCTCAATTATGGTCTATCCTTGGAGATTGATTTTCAATGAAGAATATTTAAAATGACTGTTTTTGCTGACTCTACTCATTCAATTGGTTGCCCGACGTTTCCCCATCACTCAGATTTAATCAATTTATGTTTGTAGAATTCTCTTACATATTGAGATACTAAAATAAACTGATGAAGTGTGATACAAATGTCCTTTAATATATGCAAAATTTTTTTCTTCTTGTGTGTTTCATTCCAAATAGATTAGTTCTGATTATAATGCAGTTCATTACATTCGTTGGCTGCTTACAAAAATTTGTGTCCATCTTGTATATTCGAAGTCCTAGAGTATGCTGAGGGTAGATGTGTTCACCAGGTCTGTTTAGCGTATTGAAGATCAACCCCGTTACCGTGTATTCTTTAATTTCCTTAGATAACAAGCCGTTGCAGATTCGTAATCGTACCGTGGACAAAAATCATTCATTAATAGAAAATATGTTACACATAATTTGTACTATTTTTTTTTTAAACTTATGCTATAAAAATAAAACTATGTAACTTTAGTGTACCTGGGATAAATCCATATACCAGGCAATATGTATTTAATTTTTTATATATACCTTGTACTCATATTAATTATTTTTCTTCTTCATCGTCGTTCGCTCTCTTGACAATACTCCTTAACTTTTCTTGGCAGAGAA
Source organism: Eubasilissa regina (assembly GCA_022840565.1). Lineage (NCBI taxonomy): Eukaryota > Metazoa > Arthropoda > Insecta > Trichoptera > Phryganeidae > Eubasilissa > Eubasilissa regina. The sequence goes on from JAINEB010000003.1 coordinate 6,824,573, forward strand.
ATGTCTGTTTCTTTATTCACTTGGTCGATCTAACGGTCAAAGGACCTTCCTTTTTTCTTTGTTCTTCGACGTGACTCACCACAACAATATTTACCAAGCTATCTTGAAGAGAACTTCTCACAAGATGTCCAAAAACTTCGAAGACTCATCTTAAGTAAACGGTTGAAAGTCTATCGTGTTAATGTGTACTTATTCCCTTCATGGAGACCTTTGTGTATCTTGCTGTTCAAAGTAAGTTTACCGACCGGAAATTTCACCGACCGGAAAGTTCACCGACCGAAAAGTTCACCGACCGGAAAGTTCACCGACCGGAAAGTTCACCGACTGGAAAGTTCACCCGCCGGAAAGTTCACCGACCGGTGCTAAATTTGTCAAATGGAAAATTCACCGACCCGCAATTCGTCCAAAACAAAGTTCAATGATTCCACAATTAATATAAAACATCAGTTAACGTATTTAATTTCTTAGTATGTAATTTTATCTGTCTAATACATATAATTTTTTATTTCCGTAACTATTGATCCAATTTCAATGAAATTTAAAATGGAGCGATAAAATAAGGGTCTCGGACGTTTCTTCGCCACCCAGTTTATCGCCGGCTGATTAATTATTTTAATCATCGCCTTAATTATTTTTAACATAATTTTTTTACGGCGATCAATTATTATAGAATCGGTAAACTTTCCGCTCAACGAATTGCGTGTAGGTCCATTCAATAAATTTACCACCGGTCGGTGAACTTTCCAGTCGGTGAACTTTCCGGTCGGTGAACTTTCCGGTCGGTGAACTTTCCGGTCAGTGAATTTTCCTGTCGGTGAAATTTCCTAAAACCAAAATACCCAACATCTACAGATTCACAAATTATATTTTCAAATCTTCTTACTTACTAGTATTTGAACATCTGTAAGCTGTCAAAAAAACAACTAAGTTAAGGTTTTTCTTCTTCAGCGACCCCGAAAGTCCATTCACAATATAACGCCATCCATCACATGATATTATTAAACATTTCTTATAATGTTAACATGTTGGATGTCGGACATATTATGCAAAAAATCCAATTTCAAATAAGTTTTTATGGATCTAGATTTATCATCACGCTCATGAATATATTTTTACTCGCGACAATAGACTGACAGTTCAATTTACCAGACTGAAAAAAAGGAAATTGAATGTGTTAAAACTGTTAACACTCACGTAGTAAAAGTACACTAAGAGCACTAGAGTCCTATATTATATATTTTCTTAAAACACATTAGCCGAGGTGGAGAGTAAGTTAATTCTTCAACTTAATTCTGTTTTGCACCCATCAGCTTTGTCATGAAAAATTTGCTAATTTCTCATCGATGTTTCCAAAACCGTTAAATAAATTGCCAAATTTAAAATATTTGTAATGAAATGAGAACAGCACTTTATGATGATAAATAATAACTGACTTTTCGATATGATACAAGTCAAATAATATTAATATTATATAATGAGTATTTTTCTACGTAAACTAACGTTATCTTTACACGTGAATTAAACGTAAAGCGACATACTTCATCGGAGCGAAGTTTCAATTTCCTTTCAAATAAATTACGTGGAAATGTAACCTTTATTCCTAAGGTAAATTTTTTAAATGGAAAAACAAACGACATTATATATACTGCCAGAAATTTCAAAATTAAAAACTTTATGAGGGATCTCGGCTTTGCAGCGACCCGCTGTTCTTGATTTACGTTCACACAGTACTGTAATCAAATTTATTGAATAAATCAAAATGTTTTTACAAAATGTTGTACACTATAAGCCAAGCTAAATACTGAAATATTTGAATACAAATGATGTTCCGAATTATGGAGGCGGATTATCATTGCATATTCTTTTGGTCATTTCTCTTTCATCATATCATACTACTATAGTCCCAATAAATCTCTACGGTATGCCGAAGTAGTAATATATTACAATATTTTAATTGATAGCTGTAGTTCCGTTCAAATTATTGTAATACGATTTTCATTCACTAATATTTGTTATATTTATTGAAAAATTTTCCGGAAAATTTGTGGTACTGTTAAAAACCTTTTTGACAACAATATATGAAGCAGATGGTGTAGAAATATTACCTTTTTATTAAACACGAACACTCACCAAATGTTGTTTTTAGCTCGACAAGAGAGTCATGACACCAATAAAGGATGGAAGCACTACCTCTTTTGAGTTGAGTAAAGCCACTTTGATAGATCGGTATGTTCTGTAAAAGCACTTCCATTACGTGTGTGAAAACTAATACACAGAACACAAATATAATAAGTATTTATTTACTTGTTGCTGACAACATCGTTGTAAATATTTTCGGAAACGGCTGAAATGTTACAGTAATATTTGAATATGTCCAAAAACACACAATTACTGGATATTCACCTATAAAGGCATTGTTATTAAATAAATAATATATATATCATAGGGACGAAGCTGTTTATTAGTTATATTTGTTGGAAAGATATGAAAGTATGGGTAATTACAGGGCTTACGACCTGTCATTAGCTGGCTTAAGTGATCACTTTATACAAATATAAAGTTCACCATTCTCACCCATTAATCAATCTCCATCTAATCATTTTAATTTTAATTGTTTTGAAATGTCACAAGTTATCATCTCTTAATCAACAAATAATACAGTGGGCCTTTGTATAAATATGTATATTACCAAGTTGTCAACAAACCAGGAAAACATTCTACCAATTAACAGTTGATACAAATAAAATTGTACACATATATTAAAGAAATCATTTTCTAAAGACACACTGTTAGAATAAGAAAAATAGCACTCGGATGGAAAAAAGTCTGCCTCCGAATCAAAGATGCTTCATCACCTTAACAAAAAAGCTTTTCAGCAATACGTGCGGATACTGTCCGATATATGGACGTGAAATATTAATACTCAGACATCTGCCTTTATGACAATGCTAACGTGGCTTAAAAAGTCATATCTAAAAAAATAAAGTATCTTACATATAAATATATATACAAAAACTTAGTGAAACAGTGCTAGAAACGTCAATGCTACACATGTATATGCATCCTGAAGATGCACCTTTGAATACTTACTCCAGTTAGAGCCCAACAATAGGCATTAAAATTAATCAAATAGCTTAGGGGTTGCGACTATACTTATTCTATCATCTAAAATGGAATTTACTAATCAGAAATCTTAGAATATGTGCGTATATAGAAGTATAATAACGGCTGGTAAATAATGCCTAGTATCTGTCGATGAGATTTCTCTCGAGGATTCGACTCGAGTGAGCGTAATGGACAGTACAGATATTCGCAAGAAGCGATTAATGAATCATCAACCCGCATGTTTTGCGCATGGATTAGAATGACGCATTCATTACACGCATACTTTTAGCGACTCTCAGAGATCAATGTCTCGTTGAGAAATGATTGTATATACGGGCCTTAACAATATAGGATATTTAAAATATGAATATTAAATTAATTAATTAGAAAGATACACATATAAAATCAATTTTGTCGAAAAATATTGTCGTTGCGCCACCGGGATTCGAACCTGGATCTCTTTCTAATTAATATATTTAAAATATCACAGATCTATGTTCTGAATAATTACAACTTCACAATAAGAATAATGTGTTCTCCTAATAATAAAGTTGTATCAGTGTTTCCAAAATTTTATAAAAATAAATTGATAATTCTGGCGTCTGCTATCAGATTACTCAAAGGTATTTGAGATTCCGTAAAAATAAGGTAGATGGCTCTTTCAAATAATGGAACGATTAAATGTATTAATATCAAAAAGGTAACATATAGGTTCGAAAATTTGTCGCTAAAAATATCGTCGCTGTAGCATAGTTGGGTAATGCACCTTTCCCAGTTTGGAAAGAGATCGACAATATTTTTCGATAAAGTTGATTTTATATGTATATCTATCTAATAAATATATTTATTTCGTATTTAAAATATCACAGACCTATGTTCTGAATAATTACAACTTCACAATAAGAATGTGTTCTAATAAAATAGGATATTATTGTTCAGATTACAATACAATTAGAAATTATACTAATACGCAAGATAAGTCTTAATAATAGATTGAGAACATTTCTGTCATCCAGACGTTACGTAGGAAAACTGAACTCGAAATGTCAATGAGTGAAGCATCCGATGAGACTAGAAACAATAGATGGGCCAAAAAGTCCAGAAGAGTCAAGTGGAGACTTTGGATCCGAAGATAAAATTTTGGCTGGCCACCGACCCGCTGAACCGATGACCTACAGGCAATAGATGGCTGCGTGGATGCGTGGGAGGGGTAAGGTGAGAAGCGGTTATTGAAAATAGGTGGTTCTATAATAAGTTTTCAGAAACATTATAAAATTTTTAGATGATCTTCGAAAGTCCTTGCAGTTGAAATTGTGTAGGCAATCTATACAACATTTATAGTCAAGTATACAATCACAAAATGCATTATTTACAATTTGTTTGGAACATACATTATGTGTGTATAAATAATATTAATTTTTGATCTAAAATAATACACTGTGCTTTCCTCCCCTTCCCTTCCCGGCCTCACCACCGACCCAGTCGATTAGCGATCTTGAGCCAGTACGGTTATACTTGTACGGTGCGGTTTACAATATTATACATTCTCGAAACTTTACTGCGAGCGTCTACACTGTGTCAGAACCTTTGATGAAATAGTGAGTTAAAATATACAGTTCACATCTTTGGAGATGCTGGCAGAATCCGGATTATAGTGAGTGCCAGTTTCCTTCCTGTCCTGAAATTTTTTCGGCATCTATGCTTTGAACGCAACACAATTGATTACAAATTTATATGAAATCTTGTGACAATTTTTGTGAAATTAAGTCATTGAATTCAAATAGTCAACAGAACTCTGGATACAAATTGTAATTAATTGTTTAATCTGGCAAATAATCTTCAATATATTATTCAATTAAATCAAATACTTTATATTAATAAATATAAGTGAGATAAATAATTTCATTCAATTTCTTTATGAATTATTAATACCGTCAAAATAATATCAAAGAGATCAAAATGAGTACCGGGTGACTGGATAGACTTAATAAAAGAGTATCCGGTGGTTCATCAGTTCGCATGGTTGCACAAACTTTTAGTTTGTGAAGAAAGTCCTCATGTTGTACTGTGCAGGGTGGCTGAAATTATTAATAAAAAAAATGCAAAGCATTTATTTAAAACAATTTCGTACATTGTTTCGGTGTGACTAATATTGATATGTACCCGAGTATATATAATAAAACTAAAATTAAGTGATTTTTATTAATATCCAATTAATGAGAATATGGAAAAACAGTCCCTTCAAACAAGCAAATAAAATTATTTTGAAAACTAATTAAATGTATTAATTAGTAAGATATACATATAAAAATATTGTTGTTACTACCGGGATTTGAATCTGAATCTCTTTTCAATCAGGGAAAGGTGCATTGATCAACTATGCTACAGCAGACAATACTTTTGACAACAAATTTTCTAACCCATTTGTTACACTTTTCAAATTAATACTACTATCATTCAATTATTAGAAAGCCATGTTCAAAATTTAATAAAAATTAAACGTTAATTCTAACATTCCATATTCATTGTAAAATAATTATTGAAATATTTAATTTTATAAAATTCTTAATAAAATGACTTCATACTCAGTTCACCCGATGAAAAGATTTTGCGCGACTGACTCCAGCAATTCAATCGTCTATATCATCTTCAATATACATTCATTAGTTCTTTTCAATATCCGATTGTAGGAAGGTATTTTGAAGAAAGCGATTAAAGTGTCTATATTTTCAAGCAACGCTCGAATCATTTCAATCAGAGTTCAATTCAAAGAAAATACCATTAACAATCACAAAGAAAACACTGACAGATATGATGAGTTTTATTTTTTATTAGAATTGACAATATGGTTGTATGAAATATTATAGCTGTAGAATTAATAATCTATCGATAACGGGAAAGATCTTAATATTGGCTAGGTGTACTATGTTCGGTGAGAAAGTGTGTTTTTCGAAAATTCGTAGAATAAATCGAATTTTGAATGCCACAACCACGTGACCTGTGATATATTAAATTTGTATTGAAAATAACATTAAACCACTTTATACACACGCTTAGAGCATTTTTTTATAATAGAATCTATTAGCAACCCCGAATGAGTTTGTGCATTACATGGTATCACACAAAGAAAATACTCTTAAGAGATGTTATAATGTTTATCAATATTAACGTTAGGGGTCTAAAATATTTGAAGTGTTTTGCGATAGAATTTTTTAATTTCTTCAATTCAATTGTATTAACTACATACTTAAGATGTTAGTAGATGTAAGGTAGTTAATAAAAGTGTTAAATCGGATAAGACTAACTATATAGGCGGAATAGAGAGGGATCTCATGAGTTGTTTTTCTCTCTTTCACTTTTACGAGGTATATCTGCCAAATTTATTAAAAATGTATTTATTTTGACAATATTTTTGGTATAGTTTCGTACAAAATGGTATTAAATTTTACATATTTTTTATGCACATCATTTTTTATACATACAGAAGATATTGAAAATATTTAGATCGTTGAAATCTAAAAATAAATTTTTAAAGTATATTATTTTTACTGCGTAATAATAAATCATTTACTTTCTCGCTGAATGGAATATAATTATGTGTAACCACTAAATTTAATAATATCAAAATCTTTTTTTATGAAATGAAAAATTAATATTTCCATTTGAACAAACTTATTACGTTTCATTTTTTTTTCATTATGTTCAATAAATTACAAATAATTTCTCTTCTTTATTTACAATTAACTTAATAAAAAAACTAAATAAAATAAGTCATTTTCTAAAAGTATTTTGCTATTTTTATAAATTGAAAATTATTTCGTATCCGAAACGTAAGTTCAATTTAAGAAAGATAATAGGTTTCCAATATCAGTAATACACAACTTTAAGTCAGATTTGGTAGCGACTGGTACAAAATAGATTTATCATTATTTGTAATAATCCGAACATACAAGTCCTGTGTCGTACAGATAAGGGTAAGGGGTCAGCATCTGTAAGGGGATGAAAATATTGAAAGGTTGCAGAAGGGATCATTCACCGCGTAAAGGTTGCTTAGAGGTACGGAACATACGTTATCCCATTTGTCTTATTATTTGAAAAGGGCACGTTTAGTCAGTTATTGCAATAAATAATTGGCTTGCGACAATTCGCAATTATGAAGGTTTAAGTAATGTTATCTACTAAGTACATATGTATATGTACATAATCTTAATCCACTTGTATTTTATTTTATTACTTTAGGCACAACCCTCAATATAAAAATGAATATTCATATATGGTATGTTCAAGCAATATTATAAACAAAATCCAAAATATATTTTTATTTCGTTCTTGTCTGTTTATGTAAATGCCATCGATAGCTGGTTCCCAGGTTTCCGATTAACAATAAGCACATATATATGATATATGAACTGCACTAACCTCTTTAATTTTGCTGTGTTCCTGGTCCGATACTGTTTGTTATTTTAGCTGGGTTTGTCTTCTTTAGATTTCGACCGACCGAAGCACGCACTGGAGGTTTATTTAGACCGCTGGACTGGTCGAAGCACGAGATATAATAAGAATGACGCCTGTCGGTTACCATCTTCTTATGAAATGCGAAAAAAAAATGGCAATACTCACACACACATATACATTATTATAAACTAGGAAACCCAGTGGTGCCAATCGAAGTAACGAGGCGCGTAGACATTTTCTTTCTCGTGCCTTTTTTTTCAACGGATTTTGTTTATTATGATAGCTATCATCACTCTGTTTATTGCGGTTCGGAAAAGTTCTACCGTGGACTGGCCAACCCAATGCCTCAGGTTCTTTCACCATGATGTTCTTCTTCCAAGGCCCCAATTCCAGCAATATTTCCTTCTATTATTAAGATGCAGGATCTGAATATCTTATTATTCGAGATATAGAAGTTTACTGATTTTTATAATTTTAAGAATTTCATTATCTTTATTATTTTTCATTTGTTAGTCTATCCATTCAGCTGACTTTGAGCATTCTTTTTTTGATCTATATCTCAAATACTTCAAGTTGCATTGTCACTTCTTTGGTAAGATAATACAGAAATCTTCATAAAATAATACAAAAACACATAGCATCTCACCTTTCGCATTCGTAATCTAAAGTTTTAATCGTTTTTTTTTTGTATCCATACATAATTATGAATGGTTAATTTTAATACACAGGATGTCACAATAGTCAACGTCATCCCTTAGAGGAGTGATAGTCCAACAGATTGTCAAAATATGACCTAGTAAAAAATCATTAGTTTTCGAGATATTAGCATTTTTATGAATTTCGTGAAAATCAACACCTTAGATCAGTGTTTCGACTGCCACATCTACAAAATTCCATATTAAAAAGATTATAATTTTTATTACGCAACTTTGAATAGCCCTGCTGTTTATTGATCATGGTTCAAAACTTCGACTCCTCATACTGTAAAAAAATGTACAACGCTAAACTGGGAAGTTATTTTAAAACGTTTAAGTTTAAAAGTTCCAGTATGTTACGCTACTTCGTTTGTGGTGCATTGTTTCTGTACTCATGTGTTCTTGTACTCAATAACGGTTTTTGGTTTGTTTTATGGCGTGTTTCCTAGTGATTTGGACATATTGTATCAAAAATGTATAATTATTTGAATTACTTTAAGACCATTATAAGAAGATCTGACCAATTTGTAAAGAAAAAAAAGAATCTGCAGTAGCAACAAACGACAGAGATGGAATAAGAAACCTTGTATTATTAAATATTAACATTTCTTCTTCTAGGAAAACTATCTATATTTAATATATAATAAATTTACAAGCATAAAAAATTGTCTAAACTAAATTAACTTGATGTTCCAAGAACAAGATGCAAACCCCCGCGCTGTTGGTTACTAGTAGAACGTAGTACTAATAAAAGCTTATTAGAAGTTCTTCAAGTTTCTCCTCTTATAAAATATATATATAAATATCCGCGCTGTAGCATTGTTCGAGTCTCAAACATGATGCGGCTTCCATCATTTGCACTGCGCTGCATCAGCTGACGATAACTCGATGCAGCAGCTGACGTCGATGTCGAAAAAAATTTTTTTTTGCCATTTCCATCAATTTCCTACTAATATCAAATCAACCCCTTCAAATAACATCAAAATGAGTGTATTTTATTTTTTACCTTATTCTTAATTCATCTTATCTTATCTTGTCTCTTCTTATCTGAAATAAATACTTTAATTGCCTAATTTCATAAATTGCTAAGTTTCACATAAAATATATACTACTTAAACAATGTGATATCCGAAATATGGGCTAGCATCTACTTCTTTGTTAATGGTTGTCAACAAAAAAAACTTTTTTAAGGAGACCACATTATTATTGAATTTTTTTTTTCAGAAAGTAGTTCTGTGATATTTTAATACAAATTAAATATATCAACTAGAAAGATATATGATTTTTTCTGTATATCTCTCAAGTTGAAATATTAAATTTGTCTTAAAAATGTACTTATTCCTAAAATAATGTTTATTATATTTGTTTACTATTTTTTTTCTTGCAAATTCTAAATATAATTTAAAACATGTAAATAATATCTATAATTGCATAACTAGCAGAAAAGTTAAAAAAATGATATCACATTAGGTATGTTTTATAATAATAAAGGTGTTCCAACAAGAGCGGAATATTTTAATTTGGCGCCATTTTTGCTGTTGACAGAAGAACCATTATGACGGTTTAGTGGTAGACAGTCCGCCATTATTACAAATGGATCGCTATACAACACAACACATTTTGATTTTAAACTTTTTAACTGAAGAAAATAATCTAAAAATTTGAGAAACCTCGATGGATACTGATGTCAGACCATCGACACGTCTTCCTCCAGCTAGTTTAGTAGAAAACATCATGGCTGTTCGGGACATCCATTCGGCATCGTGCTCAAGAATTGAACATTTCATAAATGGTATCGATCTAGGGTTGTCAACTTTTTCGGGGACAATTCCGGGATAAATATCTCAAATAGCTCAAATATTTTTTATTTATCCTAACTATTATAGAAACTTAATTACACACATATATACACATACATACATATAAAACATAATAATAATAATAAAAATTTTAAATCTTATAATAACTAATTTAACGTTATATTTTTATGAGTTTTTCCGATAATATTTACGGGAGAGCGATTCCAATTCCGGGACAATCCCGGCCAATCCGGGACGGTTGGAATCCTTATAATGGATCTCGAAGTCATGTGGTTCCAACAGAACGGTGCCACTACCCACACATCACGTGAAATAATGTCATTATTGCACGAGACATTCCCTAGTCGCCTAATCTTCCGTTTGAGCAACCAATATTGGCCGCCTAAATCATGCGATTTAACGCCTTTGGACTCCTTTCTCCGAGATTGTTGAAGTCAAAAGTGTATGTTAATATGTCCACAACCTCAAAGCCATGAAGGAGGAGATTAGAAGCTGTGTCACTGAAATTCACCCACAGTTATGCCAAACCGCGATTGAAAATTTCATCAAAAGAACGCAAATATGTCACCAAAGCGAAGGAGGGCAATTATCAGATATGTTGTTCCATATATAATTCTCACATATCTACTTTATGATTAAATCAAAATTTCGGTATTTTCTCAAAAAACTGTATTTTATTAAAAATTTAAAATATACGCTCGTGTTGGGACACTTTTATTATCTATTCAAAAATCCTTAATAAATAATAATACAATTCGAATGAAAGTTTGTCCTATTTTTGTATTAGAACTTAGTCTAGTAATTTATCTTCATGTGGCGTCGCAATAAAAATGATGTATCGATGACACTTGTTACACGACTAGAGAGTGCTCCGGAGTCTGTACGACCATGAGAAGATGTATCACATCTCGTATAAATGTGTCAGTCGAAGGCATTGACAAAGTGACTATAGCCAAATTTACACAAAAAAATAATATTTTAAGATGGTTGGCGATAATTATCGTACCGTTGTTATATAATAATTATATAATATATTATTAATATGCTTGTGTTTAACTGCTTACCAAATTTAATGAAAATATTATATTTACTTCTTGTTACTCTATTATATTATTTGCAAGAAAAAAAACTTTTTGCCTTCGTGTTCTTACTTAACCTAACGCAACTAAATGTTTACAAACGTAATCCTCAAGATACTTTGGACAATGCATGTGCCATTCAACCAATTAGTCATTTGTGTGGTAATTCTACTTCCCACTCACTAAAATGTTGTTCCTTATACTAGTTGAACGTTTCCCAGGGATTGTCGCAAGTTTCACATTCCATTGTATCACCACCTGGAATTCTGTAACACCGCTTCAATTCGGTGCTATTTTTGATGAACATTTATTAAATTTGGTATTTCACAAATATTTTTGAAATTATTTTTTATTTATTATCTTAGTTTTATTAACCACAATTGAGTTTAAAAAACATCTACCGGTTTCGGAAAACACTTTTCCTTCTTCAGGATGTCATAACTAACTAAAAATATAGTATTGTTTCTTCACCAGAATCTATTTTTAAATTTTTTAAAAAACAACAATTATTTTTTTGGAATACTGTGCCAGCGGTTCAGAGTTTAATTTTATATGTACCGTTGTATTATTATTTATCCATTTTAACATTGTTTAATTAATTATTAATCAAAATAATCTTATTTTAATTACATAGATTATATTTTTTCTGAGACTTTCCGCTTAAATTTAAAGAACAATAATTTAAAGAACAATATTCAATTAATAAAATAATATAAATATGTAAAATTAACACTTTTTTATTTGCCACAAAACAAAAGAAAATTAATACTGAAAATAAAGTACAGATGACAATAATATTTAAAGAGACCAAATCAAAATACAATGATCTGTATGCAAGATGGAACAGGGTGAACCAGAATAATATATTACATACAGGGGTGATATGATACATATGTTTGAAAAATATAATGAGTTTTTTTTTAATGTATAGTTTTATGTATTTTTTTGTACCAACATATTTACTTATGTGTATTCACTATATTGCATAGATTATAGATCAGATTTTACGGAGATCCATAGTGGAACATATCCAGGCTATTTGTAGAAAAGTGAACGACATTTAACATTTTTCAAACCCCATGTACAAATGTGGAACGAGCCAACTTCAGAACAACGACGAAATGAAATAATATCCGTGAGAGCAAAGCGATTCGATAACCTACCCCTACTCATCCCTAAGCAATCTACCCTTTTTCGAAACGCTGATACCAAACCACCGTAAACATTTTTCACTTGACTTAATTCATAATTGAATCTCGGTGTTATCACGCAAGCGTTACTTTCCTCGCCTTCTTGCCCTGCCTGCTATGTGAAGGCTATTCTCTCCAATTTACGGATGAAGGGCTGTTTTATTTTCTAAAATACAAAGGTTGGTATAAATGTATACTGTATGTAGGTATGTATTTAGTATAAGCTACGTCTTATTTTAATTTTAATGATGTCACATATATTATACAAATTAGATGAATCAATTAGGAAAATGCAAAAAAAAAATCAGTCACTACTCTTTATTGTCGGAAGACACTGTACAACGTTATCAGACTCCATTTATATACAGGGTGTAATAGATCTAGTCCACAGTACTTTATGGGCGGATACCTGACTAAATTTCGAGTCGAAAATGTTGAAGGGATATGTGCCTAATCTCAACCATGTCAAAGACAAAAGCATTTTTAAAAAAAGCGTAGTTATGTGATTATATCGATTAAATGAAATATTTTATTGATTGGATACAAAAAATCAAAGGTCATCAAATTTCGAGCAGCTAGACTCGTGCATCTCCAGTGAGCACTACTAGCCACCAGCTTTATCTGTAATTTAACGTCAAACTGTGTACTTTCGTTTGTGCATCAATTCCTAATAAAAAGCCAACAATTTTGAGTCAATGTGTTATTTCATACACCTACTCTCATTCACACTCACACTCTCTGCGACATTCACATACACATAGTGAAATCTAGGGAAATTGGGGCCTCACCTGAAAGCAAATCCTTCTGACATCGCTATGCAGCTCATTAGTCAATATGACAGAACCGTCTGAGATGAGATCACTTAGACGTATTTGTGGCAAATCTATTTATGACAGAGTAAAGAATGAAGAAATAAGAAAAGAATGTAAAGCTGATGTTAGTATAGTGAGTAAGATTAAGAAAGGATCACTTAGGTGGTTTGGTCATATGGAAAGGATGAATGAGGAGAGAATGGTAAGAAATATTTATGACGCAAGTGTTGATGGAACCAGAAATACAGGACGTCCGCGGAAGACTTGGCACGACCAGGTAAACCAGATAATGGAGGATGGTTCTGTTAGAAGCCTCAACAATCGGCGAGCTTGTATGACAAGATGTATGAATGTGGATGAGGCGAGAATTGTATGTCAGGACAGAAGAGTGTGGCGCTCTATCCTCTCTGCCTACCCCCACGGGGAAACGGCGTGATGGTAAGTAAGTAAGTAAGTAAGCCTAAAAGTTGACGCATAACCTACAAACACATTCACTCCTTACGGGCGAGGCCAACAACTATAACCAAAGCCAAAATATTTTCTTCCCCATAACTTCATCAGAAAGAAACCTAAATCTCAGAAATACAGTGCCATAAAGATTTTTAATGAAATGCCAGAAGACACAACCGCATAGACTAAATAAATTCAAAATGAAACTAAGCAAATATGTGAAAGATAAGTTGTAGTAAAAAGAAACGACTTTGATCTCGTTTATATATACCTTTAAATATACTTATGTGTACACTATATTAAGAAGAAGAAAAAATAGCCTTCTTGGCCAATTTGTCAGCACATTCATTTCCTTGAATTCCCTTACATAATATTCATTATCAGAAATATTTGTGTTTTCTAATAATGTTTCCAATTCTGGCAATAGATACGAGAATAAAAACGTTTCATAGCCTGGTAATTTGTGTATTTCAAAGGAAATTGATACTTCATTCAATGTAATTTATCAGTTTCCTTTCAAAATTCTCTGCGCGTGACACGTCGTGACGTTGGGATATATTACATTTAAGATAACATACCCATGTGATAAAAGCAATAAAAATCAAGTTACCTTACCAACCACTATAATGTTTCAAAGCCTTTTTTTGTAAAAATTTCAAAATGCTCTTTAAAAATATAATAACGATTTTTTTTATGCATCATGTACGATGTTAGAAAGAAAACTTTAGTTAACGTTTCATATCTATGTAGTAGCGCGTCATTTTCTCCAGCGTCGCGTAAATTCCATTTTCCGTTGAAGCATATAAGCTTTAAAGTTTCCCCGTCACCGTCGTTCATGTTAATGCAGAGTTTAACACTTTTCAATCTCATTTCGTAAAACTTTTTTCGAGAAAATTTTCATTTTCATTATAACGTCTCGGCATTGGGGCTGTAGTATGCAAATCTTCAATTTACCAAAATTTTAATAATTTACCGCTAGTTATAAAGTTTTGGCATCACAATTTTTAGTTAAATAAATTATGAGTTCCGCGTTTAATATAGAATTTATGAAATAATTCGAAATCATTAAAATTTTCTGTATTTTTTAAAGTTTTACGTTATTAACACTCACCAGGAAAAGTATAACAGTAATATTTTTTATTTATTATCTTTGTTTTATTAACCACTGAATTGAGTTTAAATACATCTACCGATTTCGAAAAATACTATTTTCTTCTTCAGGATATCATAAAACAAAGATAATAAATAAAAAATATGAATTTTAACTACAAAGTTAATATTGCTAATTTTAAAAGTAGTATAACAGTAAGCCTACATGAAATAAAATACGGTTAACACATAAAATATTTAATAATATATTTACTGTAATGCCTGTGGATGGATGATCGAGTGACAGGTGCATGCCGTTCACGCGA
Organism: Eubasilissa regina; assembly: GCA_022840565.1. Lineage (NCBI taxonomy): Eukaryota > Metazoa > Arthropoda > Insecta > Trichoptera > Phryganeidae > Eubasilissa > Eubasilissa regina. The sequence continues at coordinate 6,839,594 of JAINEB010000003.1, forward strand.
TCGAGTGACACACAAGTTCGGGTCAAACGTGTATATGTGTGTGTTTAAGTATGAAGACGCCCGTTAGGAAAGCTTGTATAAGTAAGGTCGGCAACCGAGCTCGGCCTCTTTTGCTCCGCGTCACTCTCCATAGATAGATGTAAGATAATCTGTACTATTGTCAGTTGGGAATAAATTCTATAAATTGTTACATTATACAATCGAGTATTACTCTCGTCACCACCCAATCCCAACTCAGACGACAAAGAACACAATATTTACTTCATAATATATATTTGCTGAATTTTATGTACAAAACCATTATTTGATATTATATTTGCCATCTTTTCTTTACCTGGGAACTATAACTATCTGATAAAAATAATAAATATGTCCTTGGACTTTACAACCGGACGAAAAATGAGTGTTCTAGAGAACCCCTTCGATAGCTTGTTGTTCCCCGGGTTTCGTATTGAAAATCATGAAAATCAATGCAAACATAAATATTTTATATTAGATCATATTAGATGCTTGTTTCCTTGCTCGTCGTGGGTTGTATTGTTCTTTCCTGTACTCCTGGTTCTGTTCTGGTTTGGATGCGCCGTCTGCTGACTCCACGTATTGTTTCGACCTGCCAAAACAATCAACTCCCGTGGCGTAATGTAATGGCGAATGTCCTTATCCGACTGCGAATGGGCTCACCAAAATACTGGCAACTTTCTCTCGCACGGACAATCATTGGTACCAACATGAAAAACCCAGGGGTGCCAACCGAAAGAATAAATAATGAGATTGTGGAGTATTTTACTTTAAAGCCTCTTCAGTGATATGGAAACTAATTTCTGCATTTACAGTGAAACTGTTAAGTGCTGCTACTAAACTTTTAGCCTTTACCATACCATGATATAAAATACTTGAACGCAGCCATGCTGTCAACTCGTGTTACCGTAAATAACAGTTAAAAAAAATGTTTTTATTAACTTAAATGACTTTAATGGCACGGATTTACTTTATATATTGAGCATACAATTGTGAAATAAATATATTTGTATGTTTGTTGTTCTTTTCATTGTGAAAATAGTGTGTGATCTCTGTCTTTTATATCACAAATTATATTTTTACCAACATATTAATTTTACAACTGATTGAATGAAAAAAATAACTGTTTTTTTTTATTCCCTTTCATAATTGGTTTTTCACTAGTCATTCCTAAGCGCCAATATTTTCTTTATGATTTTCTAAAATATGAATTTTATGTTGCATGTATTTCCCGAAATATTACAAGTTTAATTATGATGGTAGACCTGTGTTACTGCATGGTTTGGAAAGGGTTAAACTCGGGGAATTAATGATATTCACCGATGGCGCATCCGCAGCACAACCGCTGAAATTGTCAAAAACTTCCAAAAACCGTATATCTCAGCAATTTGAAATGTGACGACACTAGAGTATGCTGTAAGGTCTATCTAATTCTTCTTATGCCCCGTCTGTTCAACAGACACTGGCTCTCATGACTTTGTTGCCTCAGATTCCATAAGACTTCCAGCAATCTTTCTCTGCATTGTGAGGTGCAAGTTTTCGGATTTTTATTGTCTGTAGCCAACAGGAATTCGGTCCTTGAGACACCCAAAAACGGGATGAGCGGACAAATTCTTTGTTTCATATAACAAGGAATTTATGTGACCACAGCTCAATACAGAGAGGATTGTAAGATAATTGTGCAGACTACCATAGATCTGTTAAACCCTTAGCAATGCAATATTTTCTTAAATATTACTTTTAATTGCCTTCGAAGTAGATACATAGTTATTTATTTTATGTATCTTGAAAAATGATAAAATTAAAATACTCAGTATTAGATGTTACAATTTTATTCTGTAACGTGTATTTTTTTAAAGACTATAATGACTGGCTTAATTTCTCGCATGTTATATTTTTGAACCATTTAGCAAGAAATATAAATTTATCAAAATAAACATTACAGAAATTGTTTTATCAGTGTGTTTATTTAATAAAAATAATAAAACCGTACCTCAAAATAGAATATTTCTCACCAACACTACAAAAGGCTGATATCGTTATACATGATCATATTGCCAGACATATTGAATGTAATTTTTTTTTTAAATGTGTTAACTATCTGATGAAGTATGTGTTAACTATCTGTTTTGAATTTTCCAGAGTATTTACTCTTTTTAGATTTAATTTTAAATGTCAACAAATCAACATATTCCAGCAAGTCATTGATGATGAAAAATATTTTAATATGATGATTATTTAAAAAATCAAGGGTTTTATAACATTTATACTTCATATAATAATATCACAATCGCCTCTCGGATCTCTAACGATGGCTCACAGAAAACTTTGAAGCGTAATGTCTTCTGCAAAATTGAATCAATATTTACAATAATTCCCTTCGAATGTTCGGTTTTGCATCTAACTTCCATTTTATTGATTAATTATTTTCTTTGATTAGATTTTGTTTTTACATATGCACCATCAGAAAATACAAAAATTAAAAGCGACAAAAATATCAATGGGCTGAGCTTTGAATATCTCATAGAGTTCGAAAACCTACCGTACAAATACACCAAAGACCCAATGTGTCAATTAAAGCCCTAAAAATCAGCTTGCTCAAGGAGCTAGACATGTGTGTCAAAGAGATGATGGATGGAGGAGAAATACGGTCCTGGATAGGAGACCTCTCACAGGAAGATATTAACCATCACGTACATGAAAGTAAAACACTTGTTTTTTTTATTCTACTCGTTGAATTTATTTGAGATCGATATTGCCTTACAGGGGAAAACGCGCCTCAAGTGAATTAAACGAATAGTATAAAAAACAAATATTTTATTCTCATGTTCTACAAGCTATTGCCACTCTAAGAATGCGACCTGAATTTCTGCCACGCGCATCCGGTTGATTGGTTTAACTTTATTAAAAAGCGATCCGATACAACAAAATAGTCAGACATTGGCGACATATTGCACTAGGCGTCAATACGTTTCTACGCAGATAATTTCAGCCGCATTCTTACACTGGCCATAAGCAGTAAAAAAAGTTGTCCAGAAGTTAGGTACAGATGAATTAGATGGGTTAAAGACAGAGCGGATTGGTGATCCTTAGAGAAAGCCTGTATCTAGAAGGGAACAGATACAAGATGATGATGATAATGATCCATCCTGAAAATTGTATTGTTATCAAATCGCGTTATGTGTACATTGCGTAGGAACATATTATAGAATTAACATTGAATTGCATATAATATGAAAAATGTCATGTCTTTTCCTTTTGCATCCCTTACATTAATGCACTTAATATTCTAAAAAGTGTAATATATACTTTAAAAAGTAAAATCTTTTCTGTAAAACTTTTGAGTTAACAAACGCTACACGAAATTGAATCCAGAAGCAACAGGGTGGTTGAAAGACAGGTCCGGAATGAATTTATATATATTATTTTTGTTTTATTAACCACTTAATTTAGTTTAAATACATCTACCGGTTTCGAAAAATACCATTTTCTACTTCAGGATGTCATAACTAACCAAAAACATATATTATTGTTTCTTTACCAGAAACTTTAAAAAAAAAAAAAACAATTATTTAAAAAATAAATTTAGTACCTAACTCAAATTGTTACTTAATACAAATTTACTAGAATAATTTATAGGAAGAAATTTTAGAATGCGACTCATAATTAAATTTAGTTGGTTGCTTATAATTTTTTGATTAGTTTTACACGCTTTATTTATTTCCAATAATCTTTAGGAAATTTTTCCGAGTAAATTTGTGTTAAGTAACAATTTGAGTTAGGTATTAATTATTTTTTAAATAATTGTTTTTTTTTTTTAATATTTATTCTATTTATATTTTATACTGCATGTTCTATTATAAACAAATTATTTAATCTATTTTAATCAAAGCATCAATAACAAATTGAATACTAATTTAATGTATTAATTTTAAATATATACATATAAAATCAATTTTGTCGAAAAATATTGTTTTTGCGCTACCATGATACGAACCTAGATCTCTATGTCTATCCGGGGAAGTACACTACCAATTGTGTTTTAGCGCCAGTATTTTTCATGACAAATTTTCGAACCTATATATTACACTTTTTCAAATTAATACATCTGTCGTTCCATTATTTGAACAATATTTTTCGACAAAATTGATTTTGTATGTATATATTTATAATTAATTCATTAAATTAGTATTTAAAACATCACAGACCTATGTTATAAATAATTACAACTTCACAATAAGAATGTGTTCTCCTTAATAATAACAAATTGGTAAATGATGTAGAATTGTATATCTTCCTAGCCTTCCAAGAAGATTTAGAAATATATTATTTCCAAAAATTATTTATATTTTGGAAAATAGAATATGATTTTTTTACGTCGATTATATTGTCAATTCTATTTTGATCTGGGCCTGTTCTTTTGTCTTTGCTGACTGACGAGTAACGGAGGAAGAAGACGCGCATTGTTTGTATTCACTTACAGGGAGGGAATTTAATATCTCGGAGACATACCCGGACTGGTAGATTGGAGGAATAAAACTTATTATGCTTCTAGAATAGCGAATTATTTGTGCAATCTTTTCTTCAGTTTACAAACAATTTATTTTATTGTCATCATAAGAACTGCATTTCTCGTCTGAAAATTTAAATACGTTGAGGTACTTTTTAATCTTGACAATTTAAATACGTTGAGGTACTCTTGTTTGTGCATCAGATATATTGGCATTGCCACCTCGTATTGTTGACACGTTTTAATAAATAATTTATTTGACTACTTCCTCAATAGAGCTACAAGCCATATCGAGCCTTGGCTTCCTGAATCTACTGATAAGGAGTTCACAGATCAAACAGTTTAATTTTACTAAATTATTCAAAAGTTAGAATCTCTTCCATAGTACAAATGCGCAAACTAAAATATTTCAGATACGTCACATAGATTATCATAATATGAACGCTTCTAGTAAAGTCTGAAACCAATGGCTCACCTCAGGAAACTGTCGGGCATGCTGCAAATCGGAACCGAATAGCTGTGATGTCACCATTAACAAAGCGATCACAACTGTTCTACCAGAGGTCAGAACGAAGTAGAAGATAAAAAATCATATTTATGAAAACAAATCAAAAATCTTCTATTAAATAGAAATTACATATTATTTATTATTATTTCGATTTGAAATTTTACATATTCTCAGATTGGATGTCTACACCCAAGATCAAGCCATGGTCTCATGGAATTATTTAGAAGTTGCAGTTGTGACTCCAAAAATTGGCCAGTGAAAATTACTAAACATCAGATGGTCAATCCTTTGAAAACGCAATTGATAACGAATGACTTTAGGCAAGTTTTAAGAACAAAATTTCATCGGTGGATCTGTCATCGAACACCTTACTAATAGGCCATAAGTAAGGTTTTTCGGGTCCGTCCGCCAAGTTCAGGTAAATCTTTTTTTCATACAAGAATTTTCTAATGCAAACCTATAAAATTTATAAATTATTGAATCCTAGTGAGATTTGAACAGCAAATGCAGTAATAACTTTTTCTGTCGCAAATGATTTTTGGACTAAAATCAGTTCGAGATTATTAGACACATTTAATACTAATATTTTTTTAATTTTATTTTTTGAATAAAATAAAATAAATAAAATTTATTTTTCATACATATAAAAAAAAGTAACTTTTTGTAGATGCTTTTAAAATCAAAAATGCTAAAGTTCTTTTTTGTCTAGGACGATAAATACGTAACCATTAGGGATGTAATTATTATTGTAGGTAAGTATGTTTAAAATTTTTTGTGAATAATTTGTTTTTTCTCTTGCTACAAAAATTTATAGTTATTATTTAACATTTAATAAAATTGTGTACTACTATTTTTAATCTACATCATTTTGTAAGAAAATATACATTTTTTTGACTTTTAAAAAATATATTATTAACGATAAATTTTTTGTATACATATAAATAATTAATTTACATAATATGTACTTGTTTCATTAATGGAACATTATAGGGGTTTCGGAACTAAAAAACTTGGATTTTACTAAACCCTAGCATCAAGTTATGCCTGATACACGAATCATAAATATTACGAGCATCTTTAAATGTGATCAAATATTGCAAGAATTCACTCACCATCTGAATGAACCTAAAGCCGGCCATACACGGAACTGCATACCTTACCTGTTCAGGTAAACATGTCAAGTTAACCGAAACTCAACTTTAGCCATACACGTAGCGGCCAATCTATAATAATCTCTCAGTCAACTCTGGCATCGGTACAGTACAACTACAATGATACAGTAGCGCTTCTCGTCATCTTACGAAAGAAAGAAACAAAACCGCGATAAAAGTTTTGTAAAGAATGGTTGTTAAAAAGAAACAATCATGAGAATCAATAATAAGAATACAATCATGTTAATTTGATAAAGGAATTAATTGTAGAATCTCAAGATCAGTGTAATTATTTAAGAATCAGATTAAGATTAAGAATCAGATCAGGCTCAGATTTATACGATCCAATAAAATCTTCCACAATTACGCTGCGCTTGCAAGACGTCATTTTTTCGTAATATGCAACGCGATCTTTCTCTTCGCGGTGGACGGAACAACTAAGACCTACGCCCTTGGAGTAACACCCTGGTTTGCCTGAAGTTAGCACTTACCCACAGGTATAAAATATGAATTTTCAATTGTTGTCAGGTCGCCTGTACAAGTGTTGTCACATATACTTTCCGGTTTGCCTGTACAGGTGACCTGAACAGGTATAATGTTGAGTGTACGGCTGGCTTAAAACGGATGCACTATGCACGAGTTCCGTACGGATGCACTTAAAGTACGAATCACTTTAACTTATTTTTGTGTTTAATATATGCATGTATAACGTTCTGTTTTTACCAAATCCGCTCGATATTACATGAGCCGAGACAATACATGTATTGGAAATGTATTGTGAATCAAAACACGTGTATTGTAAATATGTATTTAAAAAGACAATACATTTTTTTGAGTTTTTATTCATTAACCGCGTACATGACGAATCTTCTATGCCGGATATATATCTACCTACAGACATCTCCGTACTACGTTTATTATATTATTATTAAATTCTATAAAATCATCAATAAGATTGACGAAACCGGTACCTGAAAAAATTTAAGTAACTTTATACATTACATATCACATCTCACAATGTTATTTATAACCGTAGCGATCGAAATTATTTTAAAAATGAGTTAAAATATATACAGCTTTGATCCAGTTTTCGTATTCGGGCATTGTTGTGACAGCAAAGGGAATTGTGTGATAACGCCGAGGAGTATACTCTTGTCGGAGTTATTGGTTAAACATTACCTATCCAGGTAGGCTATTGTGTACGCCTTGTCAAACAGTTCCATTATCCTGTGTTAATATGCTCAGATTAACAAAACCATGATTACCATATTTCATACTTATCTATAATACATTTTACATATACGTATGTGAGAAGAATATAGTGTATTGATATACAGGGTGAATATTATATTCCAGACCGATCTTATTTAATTCATCAAAATTTCAAGCTTAGCTCGGGCTGTTGAAACAACATGTATTGCTAATCCAATCGACCAATTCAGCCACCAATAAGTTTTTACAGCATTCCCTCTTACATTATGAAAAAAATAGGGTCCAACGATTCCGCTGGCCCACATGATCTACTCCGTGAGTGTAACTCTCCGTGAGTGTAAAGGTCGCCGATAAAACAATTAAGGATTTTCAGTGTCCCAATAATGACTGTTTTATTTATTAACAAAACCCACCAAGTTGAAATAAGCTTCGTCGCTCATGATGATTTTAAAAAATATATATATTTGTGTTTGTTTTAATGACGCGTTGTTGAGGCTCAAATGCAAATTGACAAATGTCTGCCAAAACAAAATGGCAGCCAAACAAAATTGGCCAAAACATAATATTCACTATGTACTAGAATTTGGTTTAATTGTTTCAATAATATTTGAAATCTTTTTGTTTATTTTTTAAGAATACCAATCTTACACAGTGTGTTATATATGTAAGTTATATATGTACTAATATTAAAATTTATGTTTTGTGAGATGATTTATTTTATTTATTTATTTAGACTTTATTGGCATATATATTTCTATTGTAACAGAAGGGACTATATTATAATATGACATAATAAAACATAAGATACAGTTATATTGCAATTAAATACTCGTTGTTTATTTTATGGGATGGAGTAGACTCCACCTCTGATATATACAGCGTAGTCCTGGCTACTATACTAGACTGGAGTCAGTGTTAAAGTAAATAGTTTTTTTCGTGCTGTTTTGTTGTTTAAGGTAAATATTTGACAGAAATAAAATTAGAAATAATTTTAAAAAAAAAACTAAATTTTTGAATAAAAATGTAGTGGGAGTGTTGTGGAACTAGTGAATTATTAGTGTAGGCACTGTATAATGATTACGTTAGAATGTTGGATAGCCTTGCTTCTGATTGCTCTCTACCCAATTGGATCATATATTGGGTCCATATTTGTGTATTCTTATTGGAGTTGAACGATTTCCAATTGGTACTGAGTGTGTTGTACAGTTTTGGAGCTAAGAACATGTAGAATCTTTGATAAAGTGTCGTTGTTGTTTTCGGAACTGGCGTGTAGATGTTTGTTGTTTGTCTTGTGTTGTGTCCATGATTCATTGCTTGGGGTAAGTTGTTAGCATGGAAAAATTGGATGAGTCTCAACATAAAGACTTGTCTTATGTCAAGGGCATTGTAGTCTTTAAATATAAGATCTGATGGATATCTAAAGGGACGATCATTTATGACTTTAATAACACAACATTAACTAAAATATACTGTTTTTCCTCAGTGATAGACAGAGATGATAGAACGTCACTTTCTTTTGTCTAGGCATACATTTAGCACGATCCTTTGCTGTATAGCTTAAGCCCGTCTCGACACAGAATTTCTCTAGTGAGACGGGCACAGTCCAAACAAATTTTTTATATAGTATTATATAGTTACTAATAAATAAATAAATAAACATCTTACATATTGTAGTTTCGTTATATATATATATTCCTCACTTACACGTTTCACATGTCCAAACGATCTGAGCGACCCTTTTTTGATTTTTACTAAGCTAGAAACACATTTATCAATATAACGCAAACGTAAAATAATCCTTCCGACACTGGCCATAAGAATTAAGTAAATTTTGGCTATGTATGTGTGGACTTTGTTTTATCCAATATTAACGGAGTTATGAATTTTTAAGATTTTGAGTAGCCGCCGATGGTGGGATCAAGCTATACCATATATGCATACAGATTGTAACAGACCTAATCCACAATATTTTATGGGTGGATACCTGATTAAATTTCGAAACGAAAATGTTCAAGGATTATGTGCAAATTCTGTACCGTTACGGAAAATATTATTGTTTGAAGTTTTTATATAATTATTAATCTATATCTTTGCTTCAGGCCGAAAATCATCTAACAAAAAACAGTCCGGCCGCTCGAAATTCGATGACCTTTAATTTTTTGTACTTAATATATAATATAATTTGGAATCAATAAAATATTTCAAAATAATCGCACAATTATGATATTTTTGAATATTTCTGTCAAGGTTTAAAATGAGCACATATTCCTTGAACATTTTCAACTCGTAATTTAGTCAAGTATTCACCATTAAATATTATGGACTAGATCTATTACACCCTGCACACACATTTTGTATGTCTTTCATTTACCTGATATTGTTAATATTAAATTATCAAATGTCACCTTGAATGAGTATGAAATATGCTAATAATTCTTAGAATTTTAAATGGAAAAATAATTAAATAAAAAATTTTTTTAATGAATGCGTTATTTTAATAATTTATTGCGAAAAGGCTTCAAGCAATGTTGGATATATAATTAAAAAGTCTATTCTCTGTATATTACTCTTTTATTTTAGTTCTGCATACCCATATGCATTTAGATAAGAAAAAAAAATCGCATATAAAACTAAATAAACGAACAGTAACACGTGTAAAGTGGTGAAAAGATATTCAAAATTTACATAAATAGAAAAATATTGTAGTGAATGTTAACAAAATTAAATAACAGCAAAATGTGAAAAGCGGTCCATGTATAAAACTGTGAAACCCGCAACAAAATGCGAGAGACAGTAAATATTTAAAAATTGTATAGTCATTCAAACCAGAAAAATAAATGTAGAGAAACAGTAATTGCGAACAAAATTAAATAATAGTATTATATGAAAGCTGGCAAAGCGATAAAACCGCATTAGCCATTAGTAAAAGGCTATCAATATTATTTTAATAAGTGTATTTACTTTCTTCTCGATTATTTTTGATGGCTAATTTTAAATCTATGAAGACTCATTCCTGCAATATTACATTAAGCACTTCTAGCTGGTAATTCGTAATTAGTTCATGCAGTTTTAATTATGTACTGTATTTTTAAAAACTTTGTTTTCTGTTTGGGGAAAAGTAATTAATTTGCGAGCTCATGACCTTTGAAAATTGTTGTGGGAACATTAGAGTAAATGAAAGATAATTAATGTGATTAAATTTCAATTATGTTTATGTTTATTTTTTAAATGAAGTAAATAACCATTGTAATGTCCATGATATTGTGTGAATGTATGTGAGTCATCGCGCCTGCACCGCCGGTTGTAGATGTATGTGTGCGTGTGTGTGGCGGCCTTAAACCACTTCATCACCATAAAATATTATGCACCATGGAAACCAATTTTTTTTTCGAAACAGTGCTGCGGCAGCGGTGTCTTCTAAAAGTTTTCAAGCGGCCATTTTTCTTACCTAAATAACTTATGGCAGTTCAACGCAAGAGGAAAAAGGCGACAAAAAAGTCTTATTTCATCATGTTACATTTATAAAAACTATTTGTTACTTTGAACTATTTGTTCAAATATATGGTAAATAATAATACAAGATTGATAAATAATGATTTGAATGTGAAACACTTATATTATTAAGAGTAACATGTCCGGAGTATTAGCAGAGCATCAAGTATTTCATATTTTTAGTCTAGCTTTAATTTTGTTAGCCACGCAACTTACTGCTCAGCCTTTTACAAATATTGGAGGTATTATTATAAAATACATACATTCACAATAAAAAAAATATATTATCGCATACTCAGTAGATACGTGTAGATACCTAGAATAAATCCTGAAGAAGTCAATAGTAAGGTCCCATGTCCACGACGATCTCTCAATGGTGTACCGGATACGTCATTCTAATCCGCAAGCGAAACACGTGCAGTGATGATTCATAAGTCACTGAACTACGCACCGTTCTTTATATTCTCTGAGAAAAACCTCATCCGTAGACATGGCCCATACAGCAAAAGCAATCACAAACAAGATGGAACGACCATATTCGAGAAATGACCGGAGTCTCGTTAGATGTTTCTCGGAACAAGCTCCAAGACCGAGAAGAATAGAGACAGTAGTAAAGGATTAGAAGACTAAGACGATAAGACATGAAGTAACTGAATAGAGATTCGTTATTTTCTCTATCTCTCTCAGCCGAGGCGCTGTTTGATTAGACGATTGAAAAGTCTTCAGCTTAGTAATTATGTGGTCAGGGATTCATTCGATCCTCATTCCATAAAACCAACAAATTAGTCTTATTTTCATAGCACATAGCTGGGGCTGGTGATCGTGGCCGGATTAGCTAGGTAAGCGGATGCAAAGGGATAGAAAGGAGGTGAAGAATTACAAAATATAAAACCATTTTTATAATTTTGATTGTTGTTGTATTTCTTTGTTTTATTCTATTATACAATTTAAATGGATTTAAGATATGTAAAAAAATATTAATCATTAACAGTGTTTTATTCTAAGTAAGTTTGTTTAAAAAAGTTAGATGTAAATGTAACATTATTTCCATGACTTGCTATTGCGATGAATATTTTTTTAGTCCCGCCAATCCTCCCACCATCGGCCACCATACCTTGAAATAAAATAATAAACTAAATTATCCAGAGACAGTTTCCATATGCCATCATCGTTAGTGTTAGATAAATTCATATGCGCCCGCACAGATTGCTTTTCTGTTAGTCTTATTTTATAAAATAGTGTCTCTGACCGTTGTGAATAATTTATATATACAAATATTAATTATGAATACTGAACATGATTATTTAAGAAAACCAAATTCGACTAAATCGTGATAGTCATTTAGTAATTTAAGATTACTAGTTTTTAGAATGTTCATTCCCTAATAATTATGTACAACATAAACATAATTATGCAAAACAATAACATCGAACCAAATAAAGTATTTAAACACTTTTTAATATATTAGGGAACTTAAATATTAGTAAAATGACACATGGTATATGACTAGTATACATATGTACACCTACAATTACCTTCAATTTATATGGTTATCTTCAGAATGTTATAAAAATCAAAAGTACGGAAGATATAGTAAACTTAAAGAAATAATTGATTTTATAAAAATAACTTAAAAATCCAAATAAATACGATGTTTTGTGTAAAACAACCATTTTGAACTGTATCGAGTAATCATAAAAAAGAATTTTCTACAAATATTAGATTACATTCAATATTACTTGCCAGTAGGTAAAATTCATACATTTACTTTGTGTTTTTTCTTACTTGTTATATAAATGAATATATATTATATTTACGTACTGTATTCTAAATATTATAAAATATATAAAAGAGTTAAAGTTATTTTAACTTAATGATATTAAAATATTAAAAACACATACTTATATAAGACACGCAATCTCGTTGCTTTAGTATTTTTTCTTACTGGCAATGGCACTAGTATTGTACACATACGTTAAAGCAATTGAATAAGGAATACCTTATACAGTCCACACTCCGTTATCTTGTCTGTATCCTCGGAGTTGCACTCCATCATCATGTTGCACGTAGGTCCAGAAGTAAATGGTGTCTCCTGGCTTGAGCCTGGCATTAGCATCCGTGAACACGTATCGACCGTTAGTTGGACTTAATATATCCTTAGACCAATCGCCAGCTTCCAGGCCATCCATGGGTCTATTCAACTTGCCGTGGAATGCGAACAATTTAACACCATCCTGAGCTAAAACAATGTCAATGTGTTTTACAATGAATAAAAACTTGCGGATCCAGCGATCATGCCGTAAATAATATTTTATCTGAGTGGACGATAGCGTCACGATAATATACCGTTGTAATAATATGTATAAATTCATTATAATACAGAATGTATATGCATATAAAAATATAAGCGAAGCGGCCAATACAAGCAAAATCAATCGGCTTTGCCGATTGCTAATGTAGTATAAAGTCAATAGGTTTATCATCATTACTTATTGTTTATTATATCTAGAGGTATTTTATTTTCTATAAATTATCTTTATCAGTTTTAATATGTATAGGTATGGCAAATAATTGAATTGTTCTTTAGGCGTTGATTTATTTTACACTTTTATAGCAACCGCTTGCTTAGATTAGGTTACTCTCTTCTCTACTCTCTATAAACAATAATATTATTAAATACTAAATTAATGTATTAATTATAAATATATACATATAAAATCAATTTTGTCGAAAAATATTGTTTTAGCGTCACCGGGATTCGAACCTGGATCTTCATTTCCAATCCGGGGAAGTGCACTACCTTTGTGCTATAACGCCAGTATTTTTCTTGACAAATTTTCAAATTGACTTTATATGTATATATTTATAATTAATACATTAATTTAGTATTTAAAATATCACAGACCTATGTTCTGAATAATTACAACTTCACAATAAGAATGTGTTTTCCTTAATAATAATATTATTATATACAAAAATTTGTGTAGCATACATATTAGTGATGATAAACCATTATTGTGAAAGTGATTATGTTCGATTGTAACGATGATTGGTAACAGATATTTAACTGTTGGGGGTTTAATTTAAATATTGGTAGTAAGATCTAATTTTTTCTTTTATTTTAAGTATAATAAAAATTTAATAAAGTTTTTCAATATTTATAGATACTTTAGAAGTTACTCAACTAAGTTACCATCACGCCGTTTACCCGTGGGGGTAGGCAGAGAGGATATATAGATATATATAGATTGTGAAATTGCAGTTTTTCAGAATGTAATATATTATACATTAATATATTGTGACGAATACAAATACTCTAATACATTTCGATACTAGAAGACGTCAGAAATAAATCAATTCATTTTTATTAAATTTGGATGAACTTATTAAAAATGAAATAACAGATGTGTCAATTCAAAAATTTGTTGTATGCCTACTTGGATGATAGAGCGAAATTGGATAACGCATTTCTCCGAATAGGAAAAGGTCCAGGTTCGAATCCCTTTTTTTTTCTATATGTATCTTTCTAGTTGATTTATTTAATTTATAATTAAGTATGTTATTGGCTAACATTTAAAAGAATAGTTGGATTACCTGGTATGGAGACTCGGAGACCCGTCGGTTGGAGAGCTTCTAGCTTGGCGGGCGGTATACTATATTCCGCGGCACCGAGCGCAGCGAAACTGCCTACTATCACCAAGAAACACAAGCTACTCACTGCCATTGCGTCAGAATGAATAGTTTGCGGCTGGTCCAGGTGCGACTTTTATAGGACCCCAAAATATTATTTTTTACGCTTGAAATTGTAATCGATAAACTTATTTGATACGGCCGACAGGGTCGCTGCATATTTATTTGTGTCATATTAAATACAAATTTCAAAAATAGTGGTCGTAGAGTGTTGCATATTGAGTACACCATTATAGCTTAAAAATGTCATTTAAAAATATGTTAAATATATTAATTAGAAATATATATTTATAAAATCAATTTTATTGAAAAATATTATTCTTACGCCACTGGGATTCGAACCTGGATCTCTTTCCAAACCGGGGAAAGTGCATTATCCAACTATGTTACAGCGACGATATTTTTAGCGACAAATTTTCGAACTTATGTTAACTTTTTGATATTAATACATTTAATCGTTCCATTATTTGAGAGACCCATCTACCTTATTTTTACGGAATCTCAAATACCTTTGAGTAATCTGATAGCAGACGCCAGAATTATCAATTCATTTTTATTAAATTTTGGACACATCTGTTTTAAGATAGCAATTTCACGTAATATATAGAATAGGTTGTTGTGGTATTTTCGACATTTCTGTATTAAAAGAATGTAAAAACGCAATAAAATCATTACCAAATAATGACATGTATAATATATACTTATAAT
This sequence comes from Eubasilissa regina, assembly GCA_022840565.1. Taxonomy (NCBI): domain Eukaryota; kingdom Metazoa; phylum Arthropoda; class Insecta; order Trichoptera; family Phryganeidae; genus Eubasilissa; species Eubasilissa regina. Next base: position 6,854,883 of record JAINEB010000003.1, read on the forward strand.
TTAAATTTTTCATTATTTTTATACAAAAACAATGTATCTGAATTAATTCGATTGTGTATCTAACTTTAGACATTTTGGATGCACCGATTGTAGCTTCGTAGGCGGTTCAAGATTTTTGATTTATAAATGATTGAAACACAATATGGTCCGAGATAAAAGAAGAAAAGAAAATCAATATATAACAGGGAGCAGGAGGGACCATATATAATTTAATAATTACTTTTGGAAAGGTAAGGTGAAGAAAAAATGCAACAGAATATTGTATATTTACAGACTTATAAAAATAAGGATCGAAAAATTATTAGACCATGTAAAAACTCATTTTTAAATATTTATCGTATGTTACCTGTATTATTACAAAATGTTTTCAGGATTTTACGGCCGTTGAATCTTCTTCGTGTAGATTTGTCTGGGCTATTTTACCGTGTAATTCCGACCTCTCTGTCCAATGTTTTGGATTCCATTGCAGGGTCTATCATCAGGGCTGATCCCACACAAACGCACCAATGTCATCAGCCTTAGTAATGGACCCTGCAATGGGATCCAAAATGTCGGCCGAAGAGGTCGAATTGTCCAGAAAACTCTACACAGCAGCGTGATCCACTTTACACGGTTTCGTCTATCGCGCGCCAGTCAAGATATTAACATTTTGTTAAAAAAAGAATAATAATGAATTTTAACATATTATATTAATGTACACACTTGATTCCTTCAAGGGTAAAACTAAATATTAATATTAAAACAAATTAAATTAATCAATTAGAAAAATATTCATAAAAAATCTAATTGTCGTAAAAATAACTCTGTTGCTAGCGGGATACGTACATGAAACTTTTCTTATCTTACCATTTTACTATGTCAATTTAATTTGCATTAAAAATACCATAGAACTGTGATCTGAAATTGCAGCTTCACAACAAAAATGTGTTATCATTAAAAATATGATTACTTCTTAAACGCTGACCGGCATGGAAAAACCAGGAAATGTTTATCATAAACTGAGTTTTATTTGGTTTGATTAATTATTAGAATTTTCCCACCGATGAATATTTTAAAACTTTTTCCTCATGGTAACGAAAATATTCTTATTTGCAAACTCGTTATCTTTTGCACATGTTTATATAAATATCAAAGCACCAAAGTAAATTGCTTATACCAGAAATATCTCAAATGTTTACATGTGTGGGTTCCTTTACGGAGCTGTCTTGCGCTTAATCACCAATACCATTATATTTAATCATGTTTTAAAAAATAAAACAAAACGATAAAATTATGTACCTTAAATTATTGATTGGCATTCTCCACCCATTCATTCTCTTCTTCTTCTTTTTCGGATGCTATCCGTTACCGTTACAATCCGGTTAGCTGTTCAGATTTTCTTTACAGCTGCCCGAAAGAGAGATTTAAATGTCCGGACAAAACTTTAATAACTGAAAGAATTTAAGTAATACATAAAAAATCGAAAAATCTCAATTTAAAGAATATTTAATGAATAATTTAAACGGTGGCATTTAATACTACAACAGATCACGTACCATTATAAATGTTAAAGCTACATAGAATATGAATCATCAATAATAATAATAATAATAATAATAATAATAATAACTGTAGTAGTAGTAGTAGTAGTAGTAGTAGTAGTAGTAGTAGTAGTAGTAGCAGTAGCAGTAGCAGTAGTAGCAGTAGCAGTAGTATTCGTAGTAGTAGTAGTAGTTGCAGTGGTTGTAGTAGTAGTTGTAGTAGTAGTAGTAGTAGTAGTAGTAGTAGTAGTAGTAGAGGTGGTGGTAGTAGTAGTAGTAGTGGTGGTGGTAGTAGTAGTAGTAGTTGTTGTATAATAATAATAATAACAATAAAAATGATAATGTATTTATTCCAGCTTGATCGGATATTAGTGCAAAACCCGATTCCCATTTCGAAATTATTAACCTTATTTCGAAATCAACACTAAAGCTAAATTCTATTCACACATCGATTATACCCTCAACAATAGTAATAGCGGTAGCGGTAGTAGTAGTAGCAGTAGTAGCAGTAGCAGTAGTAGCAGTAGCAGTAGCAGTAGCAGTAGCAGTAGCAGTAGTAGCAGTAGCAGTAGTATTCGTAGTAGTAGTAGTTGCAGTGGTTGTAGTAGTAGTTGTAGTAGTAGTAGTAGTAGTAGTAGTAGAGGTGGTGGTAGTAGTAGTAGTAGTGGTGGTGGTAGTAGTAGTAGTAGTTGTTGTATAATAATAATAATAATAACAATAAAAATGATAATGTATTTATTCCAGCTTGATCGGATTATTAGTGCAAAACCCGATTCCCATTTCGAAATTATTAACCTTATTTCGAAATCAACACTAAAGCTAAATTCTATTCACACATCGATTATACCCTCGACAATAGTAATAACATAAATATATATAATAATTGGTGATGAAAACTCTATATAGAAGATAGAAAGAGTAGTGCTGAATTAAGCAATCAAATCATTTAACAGATAAAGGAACAATATAAATAATGTGAGGGGTCAGAGTTGTAATAACAGTGCCGATATGCAAGTAGTGCATATTGGAGAATTACATTATTGCTTTGTGTATTCCTTTGTGAATCCCGGTAGCAACAAAAATACTTTTTTTATAAATTGATTTTAAACGTATATCTTTTTAATTTGCACATTTAATTTATATTAATGTATTTTATTTATATTTAATCATAATGAATGGTTGTACACGAGGAAAACACTTTGCCCACCTCGATACACTCTTGGATCTAGTGAGGTGGATAAGGATCCGAAGTAAATCGACTGTAATAATGAATAATAAATAAATATTATACATTTTACCAAAACAAGATATTACTTTTAAAATTGGCAATATTAACTTTGTGGTTAAAATTAATATTTTTTATTTATTATCTTTGTTTTATTAACCACTAAATTCAGTTTAAATACATCTACTGGTTTCTAAAATTCTTAAAAATTTTCCTAAAAATTATTCGACTAAATTTGTAAGCAACAATTTGAGTTAGGTACTTAATTTATTTTTAAAATAATTGTTTTTTTTTAAATAGATTCCGGTGAAGAAACAATGATATATGTTTTTACTTAGTTATGACATCCTGAAGAAGAAGATGGTATTTTTTAAAACCGCTAGATGTATTTAAACTCAATTCAGTGGTTAATAAAACAAAGATAATAAATAAAAAATATTGATTTTAACTACAAAGTTAATATTGCTAATTTTAAAAGTAGTTTTCGTATTAATTATTAATTCTATCTTACGAGTTTTCGTTCAAAATCTAGTATTAGGTTTCCATTGTTAACAGATATTTATAAAGAACGTGTCTTTTTTCCCGTCACAGTTATCTCAATCCAATCATTTTGTGTCGGAGTAGTGTATCTTGTCATGTTTCTATTTCTGCACATTGTTCTGAAAATCATTCTGAATTCATTCAGCCCTGATCGAGGGTTTATATCCATTGCAAGTGAATATAAGAACAACCGCACCAACAGGGACGTTTTATGTTGTGCAGTATACAGTTCTCTAACAAGGCAGCGAAAAACGATTTCTCAGATCACCCTCATAATGAATAGCTTTCAGCAAGATGGCGTCTACCATGGTTTACGTAGTTTTTTAAAACAGATTTTGCATTGTTTGAAAATAAACTTTCGTTATTTATCCACTATTTAAAATTGTTATACAGAGAATGCTTTAAAAGATTTGACGTTGAGATACGGATGTGTCACAGACACAAAGCTATTATTTTTTAATTACATGAGAAGTGTGGAAGTCTTGGACATTACAGGGCTTACAACCTGTCATCGGCTGGCTTATTTGATCACTTTACACAATGTAACGTTCACCTATTTACCCGTGCTACCACATCTATCAAATTTTTTTGGAAGTTGTATAAATGTCGCCGAAGCTGAGACTCTTTTTACTGAAATAATAGTTCTGTCTCTGTGGGACATCTATTATATCTTGTTGACAATCCTTCAGGGGATAAATTCCAGTAATTGGTTCCTATAAAGGAACAATATGTTATAAACATGATTGGCCTTAAATTAGATCATTTATAAAAGAAAGAAATAATCAAAGCATGTAAAAATATCCAAAAAATCATAAATATATTTTTTTTGTCGTCAGTGTTCTATTTTTATAAAAATTTCATTTTGGAAACAATTGATGCATTTTTGGTCATTATTATTTAGTAATAAAGGAAAAATATATTTTCTAAATCGACTGGATTTTTTTATAAAATCAACGTGGTTCAATATAATTTTTACTGTAAAATTTTATTTAAATGGTCAACCACAATGTTTTTTGGCGAATAAAATACAAACACAATTACTTAAATTTAAAATTTAAAACTTTCTCTAGCATTGTGGTAAGAAATAAAGGTAGTTAATACTTTAAATAGTAACTCACACCTTTAAAATATATTTTTCTTTATATAAAACACATAAATTTATATTATGGAGTCATTTTGAAGACACGAGGAGCTTCACAAATAATATCTTTCAACCTCGAGATTTCTCGAGAAAAGTGTCTCTTACCGCTGTATTTTTAGAGTTTGTCGAGAAAATATTATTATTCACAGACGCAACAGGTTTTTCAAGGCTTTTAAGATTATAAAGTGTTTGTATAATATTATATTATGTTATAAACACATGTGTGAATTAATTACCCAAATAACCTTTTATTGGAACAAAATTATTATCTCTTTAAGTTTTGTAAAAAAGAAGATCTCAACCTTAGATTACGAATGAGAATAGTTAAATGCTCTGTGTTCTCGATATACGAAATGATAAAATGACTTGAAACATTTGAGGTGTGGATCTACAGAAGAATGTTCAAAATAAGCTGGATGTATAGAATTAGTAACGAAATATTATGGTTCTGATGAATAAAGAAAATTAAGTATATAAAAATCCGAAAATTTCAGGATTTCAGGATCATTTCGGATTTCGGTTCATGTTCATGCAGGGAAATATTGCTAGATATCGGGGCTCTGAAAGAAGGAGAACATCATGGCTACGAGGACAGACCCACCGCTTACCGAGGACCGTTTATAAGCAAAAGCTATATGGTCCTGCTCATTCGCCGCCAGGTTGGCATATATGCAATACTACTATGACAACTGTGCGAGTTAAAAATAATAAAAATGAAGTATTAAATCACACTAAATCATTTTAATGAATTTTATAATGCTAATGTATAGAAATAAAGCGGTGTAGTGATGCTTATTCAAATATGAGCATTCCACCCCAATACTGGATAAATGCTAATCCATTACCAGCCGCGTTGAAAATACCATAATCCCTTCGTTATTAATTATTTGCATTAGGCTTTGCGTATATATTGGCATAAAGTCCTGATTTAATTTCGCAATCACTGGAATACATTTTACGCACGAAAATGTTAATTAAAACTTGAGAAATCTCAGTTAAAAAGTGTTCATTGTATTATCCATTACGACTTAATAGAATTAATATGTAACTTACTTCCATTACCGGTGAATTAATTTGCATTTTTTAATTAATTTATCATTCAGTTTATGATACAATGAAGCGCTACGGTATTTGAGCATTTCGCTTACTTGAAAATGTATAAAATTTCATACAAATTAAAAAAAAAAAAAAACTTTTTTTATTAATATTAAAAATATAATACAATTTTAATAATCAGTGGATATAAATATATATTAACATTTGTTTCTTCTCTATGAAATAAAAGACTAGTATATTCGAGTTAATTTACGTTTCAGTTAGTCTGTGTACATATTTTTTTTACTTCAGTTACAAATTTATGATAGTTCGTAATTTTTCTAATTGTGATGGGGAGATTGTTTGATACCTTGATAAATATATTGATTTTGAATTGTGGTATATTTTAGTTTTGGGATATCAATTTGATCTTTATATCTTGTAGATCGGAATTCGCTTCTAAAATTTAATTGATTTTTAAATTTGAAAATTTGAATTATTGAATTTTTTTGTATATGTCTACTATTTTTGGTACTTTAAAATCTGTGAAAAATTGTATACTTGGATATCCTTTTTTTTTAGAATAATTTTTACTATCATTTTTTGAGTGATTTCTAATTGTGACATTGAAGTTTTATATGCACCTCCCCATCCAATAATACCGTATTGCAAATGTGACTGTACAAACGAGTAATATATTATATGTATCATTTACGAAGATATACACATAAAATCAATTTATCGAAAAAATATTTTTAGTGCTACCGATTACACTACACCAACATAGTAAGTTGACGATAAATTTTCGAACTTATATATTGCATGTTCGAATCCCGGTAGTGTGTACCAACGTATCGATTTTGACAAAATAAAGAATTGGTCCGTAGACTGGATAAAAACCTAAAAAGTCAGGTGTAGATGGATCGAAATCTACACAAAAGATGCTACTGAATCGAAAATCAGTCAGGTAAGCCAAAAAAATCAATTGTTCGAGTGGAAAGTACCTACACAGCTAATTTTCAAAATTACTAACTTTACTTAATATTGTTTTTATTTATTTCCATAAAAAAAAAAAACATAAGATATATAATAAAAAAGAACTGGCTGAACTTGACACTGGCTACAAGAATAACATCGATTTATTCTGTATGGAAGTGTGTTCTTTAACTTTTTCTCTAGGCCCGAAATTACCGATTATATTATATATTAAAAGATTACACTAACATTAGATTAGGTTAATAATCTTAACGGGGATATGATCTGCCAGATAAATTTTTCAGAAAAGTGATGAAAATCTAACTAACTCACTTACTATCACGCCGTTTCCCCGCGAGAGTCGAAGGTGGGTGAACCCGCCGCTTACCTAGGACCTATAAATAAAAGCTCCTATATGGTCGTACTCATTCGCCACCAGGTTGACATTTTTTTTAATGCTAATAGGCAGCTGTGCGATTTCTTCTCGCACATAGTAACAAGACGGAACCGCACATCTGGCATCTTTTATTTATTTATTGATAGTTTACAAATATTTTCACAGTTAGACGTAGTAGATGAAAAAATTAATTAATTAAAATGTATCTTTGATCAGGGAGACGAGGGAAGAAAATAACACGCCCCTGAAAAAGGGAAAACGACAATTCAAAATGCGAGGGTAGGAAGAGAAGATAGAGCGCCGCACTCTTCTGTCCTGACACACAATTCTCGCCTCATACACATTCATATATCTTCTCATACAAGCTCGCCGATTACTGAGGCTTCTAACAGGACCATTCTTCAGTATCAGGTTGACCTGGTCATGCCAAGTCTTTAGCGGACGTCCTCTATTTCTGGTTCCATCAACACTTGTATCATAATTTTTCCATTGTATCCTCATTCATCCGTTTCATATGACCAAACCACCCTACTAATCCTTTTTTAATCTTACTCACTACACTAAGATCAGCTTTACATTATTTTCTTGTTTCTTTATTCTTTACTCTATCATAAATAAATCTGACACATGTACGCCTAAACGATCCCATTTCATGTTCACAAAATCATTATATCTCATATAAATATAACACTTATATAACTATATACTCTTTATAAAACGGTAGTTGCATACCAGGAGGTCATGACTGATAGAAGTGCATTGATATTTTTCAGAGGTTATGTCGCGAGACGTTCTATAATATACAGTATTTCTGTCTAATAGTACCTAGTCTAATAGTAGTAATTAAAAAGATGTACAGAAAAAATCTATAGAAAGAATATTTTGTTACACCCGGGATACAAACCCAAATAAGGATTTGTATCCCGGGTGTAACAAAATACTTTTTTCGATAGATTTTTTATACTTATATCTTTCTAATTATAATATTTCATCTGATTCGTTTTAAATATCATAAAACTATGTTATAAAACGTGTTTTCGTTAAAATGATACAATTACGTCACAATATTCGTAATCCCATAAGTATAATTAAGCCCAGAAATGTGCGTCAGCTTAAACCAAATTGTTCCCAAAGTTTAACGGATTTCATAAATTTAAGAAAATAATACTTTTTTAATTTAAAAAAATATATATAGTTACGTAAACGGAATATGTGCCACGTTAATATTCATATTTTTTTACTGTTTCTGAGCTAGGTTTGTAAAACTCAATTTATGGAGTTAATAAAATACTTGTTTATTGATTATTTTCGTTTAATTTACTTGAGACGCGTTTTGCCTTGTAATCAATCTAATAATAATGCTGATGATGCTCTTACAAGGTGAAACGCGTCTCAACTAAATTAAATGTGTAGAATCAAAAAACAAGTGTTTTCTTTTCACATATGGAAGAATTCATACTATTTTCAAAGTAAGCTAGACGCTTGAACTATGAAAATAGAATTAACTTGCTGGTTTCTTAGAATGAAACTGGAATGATTACTAGAGTATCTAAACTAGATCAACAAGTGGGTATGCCAAAAATAAGTCTTATATAAATAAATTAGTTTTTTATTCATAAATACCATATTTTCTCGATTATAATAAAAAATAAAAACATATTATTAACTTTATTATAACAAACAAAATCATAAAAACACAATAAAAAGGATTTAAAAATAGGCATAGTATTTATGTACTATCAAAATCGGAGTCTGAAATTTCTTCAAATTCAGTGTCTGATTTTTCTGAATCACTTTTTGACTCAGTTATGCTAGTAATAAGTAATTATTCATCACAACTGCAAAATTTTACAGCGATTTTAAGACGCCATCGAATATAAGATGCACCCCAAATTCAGAGATACCAAAATAAGAAAAAACACGCGTCTTATAATCGTGGAAATACGTAATATAATTAATTGAGATAAATAAATTGTAATTTTTAATGTTAATATTTTTTGATGTTGTCTTTCTTACGCAGTAACATGTAGTTTTTTAGTATTATTAACATTTACAGAGATATCTTAATTAAGTTATATACGGCGACGCTGTGTGGGTTCGAGGTACGTCACCTCGCTCTCGGCAGGATTAAAGCGGAACCTCATCTGACGCGCCTTCCTTCGGTGTTTCCGCTCGCCGAGATTTTCATGCAATTATCCATCTAACGAATAGGTAAATTAATAAGGATACTCGGAGTAAGGCGTCGGCGTCGCCGTCGGCGCGGGGTCCACCGCCGCGCTGCTGAGAGGCGCTGGGGCACGATTAATGTGCACACACCTAATCTGCCATCTCTAATAATAGTACCTTAATGGTGTTTGCTCGATTTTATCATACCTTTAAGGCCTTTTACATGATCAATAATACTGTATTTTAGGTCGTATTTTAAATTGTATCTTGAAAGGTGAGATAAAATCGACCGAACATCACAATGTTCAGTTGATTTTATCACAACTTTAGGGCCCCTTACACGATCAATAATACTGTAAATACTTTAATGGTGTTCGGTGGTTTTATCACATCTTTAGGGGCCCTTACACGATCAATAATACTGTACTTTTATGGAATTCTGTCGATTTATCACGTCTCTAGGAGCCCTTACACAATCAATAATTCTATACTTTAATGGTGTTCGTTCAACTTTATCACGCCTCATGGGACCCATACACGTATTATACAATAATGGTGTTCGCTCGATTTTATCATGCCTTTAGACTCGTACATGAGAAATAATACTGTCATTATTTATAAATAAATTAGATATTGATAGAATGACGTCTAATATTGATGCAATATTGACACGTATCTGGATATTCTGATATCGGAACATCAGTATTGGCGAATGAAGAGGATTCTGTTAATAATAATGATAATGTGACGGCGCGTGCATCATTACTCCACCATTACTAAATTCAAATTGGGAAACCACTACGAAAAATTATGCCTTTATTGAAGTCCCAGAATCAACCAGCCCAAAAATAAAATTATTTGCAACATCATTGAAACATATCAAGGTATTCCTGAACTGTTGAATATTTCACACTCTTTAAGTAACAAATAAAACGAGAGAAAACATAGTTTTAGATAAACTGTTAAATATATATATTAAAATAAAATCAGGTGCTACGGATTTAATGGATTTATCTCGAAGATTCGAGAATCGAGTGCGCATAAAAGACAATACAGACTAGAATTCAAATTGATTTATGAATTAGCATCCCATATATTTTGCGCACGTATTAGAATGACGCATTTAGTATGCTCGTACTCTAAGAGATCAAAGTCTCATTGAGAGTTCATCGTAGAAATGGGCCATTAGGATAAACTACTCTATATAACAGTGTGCTTAAAAACGGTTAAATATTTATATATCTTATTAAATGACTCATTATTCACTCTGAAATAATTCTTATAATCCATCTACACTTCTTTTATCTTATCTATTCTTATCATGTTTATTTAAGCATTTCTTCATCTAACAGCGGCCTCTAAGATAATATTTCATTTTACATGATGAAGACAAAATCAGTGCACTCTCTCAGACGACTCTACCGGTACCGAATCAAAATAATGAGCGCGTAAGGTGTATAAAATAATGATGGAGTAAAAGTGGAGCAATGATGGAGTAATTATGAAATGACACACAATGGCAACATGTCCACGATTTAGTTAAAATTGTCGCCCATCTTTCAGAGGCGTATCTCGGATTTGTTTGATTTTATAGCAGATGATTGTGTACAATTTTTCACTGTTGAAAACTGATAGTTAATAAATTCAGAATTGATTTCTACAAATATTTTTTGATTTAAAGACAGTGTTTGGTGTATTTATTTCATAAATATTACGTATTTCTGTCGTTTGTAAAAATGATACATCGAAACAAGCGTGGTTTCGTAAAAATGTTTTTATGTGATATTACTTCATTGGAATATAATTCAGATTTGCCTGTTGGAATAGATTATGGGCATCTATTTAGGCAATGTATCTCGTTATGACTCAATTTTAATAACAACAAAAAAAATACTTCGTTTTGAAAGACGGACTATGTGTTTTCCATTTGTCTCTGTTTTTTTGTTATTCACTGCCACGTATTTCCAAAGAATTTGATTATTTAATCAGCTAAACGGATTTTATAATGGCCTATCGATCTCGTAATTCCCCTCGGGCAACAAGGGATGACTGCATTTACGCATGTTACGTTGCGCGCTGACACCGGTAGATAGAATGCCAGCGCACCGCGCCACCACCTAGACTCAGTCTGTGGGTTGGTAAAGTGTGGTATCGTAATGCCCGTCTCAGATGGGTGGGAGTGGTCTGAATAATGCAAAAATATTTTATAACACTAAGAACAATTTAATTACATAGTATAAACAAATTCAGACATTGTAAGCACAATAACCGTCTTTGACATCTTCTTTCTTCATGTTAAACTCTCCTCCTAGTGAGGACACACAATGATACACACAATTTAGCACACCTAGATTTCTACCCAGTTTACCAGAGTTGCCGCGGCCTCGGTCAGAAGTGATCTCTTCCTCCAGAAGGTTACCCCGATGCCATCTTGTCACTGTGGAGTCCGTCGAGCCCATCCGTCTGCCATCGCTTACAGGCAGTCTCCCCGATAGTCCCAGCAAAGAGATTATTCTCACACCCGGGTAGATAATGGCTTCGACTCGCTTGGATCCACCACGCCTCATTCAGTCTTATATTTTCGATTTCTTTTCGCCATTCTGCCTGCGCCCGGCGCTCCAACTCCGCCATGCGCTCGCACCGAAGTCCCCCCCTTCTCCTCGAATCTACTCCACCACCGGCCGCGCCTACTGGGATCGGTAGATGGCGTTCTGTGTCTTCGCGCATTTATTCGAAATGTCAGAATATATAAAAATATACTGTGTATAGCCAAAATTTCGTTTTTATGTATAGTCTCTGAGATTTAAGTCTAATGGTTAAAATATTTAACTATGCTTATGATTTATTAGTCGGGGGATTAATTCTCACTCAAAGAGACTAGCAAGTTGATCACAATTGTTTAGTTTAGTTTGAAAATAATAAAAAAAAAATATTGATATGATACTCCGTGAATGTATTTTTATTTTTTTAAATTAATAACGAAGTATAAAAATAAACTATTGCAACCATAACAATAATCCCTTAAAAGATTAGATATTTTTACTTATCACCATAATATATACAGGGTGTAACAAACTTAGTCCACAATATTTTAATTAAATTACGGGTCGAAAATTTTTAAGGAATATTACCAAATTCTGCACCGTCACGGAAAATACTTAAGCTTTAATACTACATACGTCAAAATGAATATTTTCGAAATTTATCCATTATTAAACTACATCTTCGCTTCACGCCCTAAATCATGTAATAAAAAATAATCTTGTCACTCGAAATTCGATGACCATTATTTTTTTGTATTCAATATATAATATAAAATCAAAAGAATATTCACATTAATCGAAATAATCGCATAATTACGATTTTTTTAAATGCTTATATCTCTGACATGGTTGAGATTAGGCACAGTATAAGTCAGGTATCCATCCATAAAATATTGTGATCTATGTCTGTTGCATCCTGTAAAGTTGATATTTAAAATCCCCCCCTTTATGTCTCAAATCTCGCTGTCTAACAATAATTTTAAACATCAACAAAAAAAGTTGTTTTCTTCAAATAAGCAGTTCTACACTGGTGAGATATTATATGTATAAGACAACGAGACGTGTAATTTCTGCATCACGTATACTTGTCGTGCACCTCCTCGCATTCGGCAGCGCTCGTGAAGCCTGCCGCGGTAGAGCACTACCGAACCCATTATCCTAAACTTTGAAAGCTTCACAAAGATAGCACAGTCTCTCTGAAGACTATTTTTCCACTTGTTCCGCGACGTTACGAAAGCCACCACTCTCTAAAAGCTTAAGTAAAACATGGTGTTTTTTTAGTTGTAACTGTAATTTGAATAAATTTAAAAGTAAACCCAAGGATGGATATCGCAATACCAGAATCAGAGGTTGCGTAGAATATTATCTATTTTATAAAGCTCAAATTTCTAATAATAATACTTGTGTTTTTGTGAATAGAAAGGAACCCTCCTGCAGGGAATAAAGTGAAGGGCGCAATGAATGGAATTATATCTAACGGAAATTTGTCAACCGAGGCAAGACTAGTGGTACACAATGGAGTCCCGGTACCGACACTGATGTATGGAAGTGAGGCCAGGAGCTGGCTGAAGAGGAACTAAAATAAACTGAATGCAGTGGAAATGAGATCATATAGACCTATTTATGGTAGAGTAAAGAATGAAGAAATAAGAAAAGAATATAAAGCTGATGTTATTATAATTATTGCGATTAAGAAACGATCACTTGGGTGATTTGGTTATGATAAGAAAGATATATGACGCAAGTGTCGATGGCACCAAAAATAAAGGACGTCCGCGGAAGACATGGCACGACCAGGTAAACCAGATATTAGAAGATGATCATGTTAGAAGCCTCAACAATCGGCGACTTTTGTATGAGAAGATGTATGAATGAGGATGAGGCGAGAATTGTGTGTCAGGACAAAAGAGTGTGGCGCTATATCCTATCTGCCTACCCCCGTGGGGAAACGGCGTGATGGTAAATTGGTTAGTTAGTTAGTGTTTATACTAAGGTTTCCATTTCAAAAATAATTTTATAAATATTTCACGTTTTTCACAAAAATGTGTATTTTACTATTCATTTATATCACAAGTTATAAAATAGATATATCTTTTTTAAAACTATTAATTAGATAAAATATTTACACTAATGTAAAACCAATAAACTGAATTGCCTCAATAAGAAAATACAAGCATTATAAGAAAGACCGCGACCATTGAATTTATCTTACGCGTGCCACAAAATCACTTTAATATATAAAATTCTTACATATACGAAATATATTTTCTTATAATCTTGAAGCCAAAATTACAGAAACAAATTTGCATTGAACCAAATAAGCAAAATATTAATAATTAATAGAGTTATGAACCATTCAGTACATTTGATCAATTTTCCATGTTTTAAAAATTTGTCGTGTTAGTGAATACAAATTATTTTAAATAATATGTTATATTTACATGCATGCTTTGAGGCTTAAGCTACTATTTAAAATCAAGTTTTATATCAAAAATATAATAGTTTCTTTCTAAATAATATTTATATCGATCCTATTAATGTGTGTATTTTATTGTTAAATCGTTAAATAGTGTTAAATCGGCGATTTGAAATGAAAAAAATCCAAATCCTGTGTAGGCATCTCTATTTAAAAAAAAAACTATAATGGAATATTAAACGATTAACATGTCATAGGTACTGAAAATTATTTCTTTATGAAATTTTTTGATAGCTCTGGATATGTTTTGTATGCACTGTCTGCCTATCAGGATCTATGATAGCTTTATTGCAAGATTTTTCATTTTATTTGTGAACGCCATTTCTCTATAATCTTGGGTTTTGTAAATTTCACCATTCAAAACGTATTACATCCTTATTTGTTTATATTTCTACTCTAGAGATTATAAATGTTATAATTATATCGAATATTTCGTTTAAACTGTTTTATTAACATTTATTAAAAGTGGATATGTAATATGATGATGACATTCCTGGGGTCCAAAGATCAAAGATCAGACTCCCATATCAGATTTTGTGGTAATCATGTACCATTATATAAAGTGCCAATATGATTTGATGATAATATATATATATATGTTTCGCGATCACATTAGCCGCCCGCAGGTCCTAGCAGCAAAAAGCGATTGGCGAAAATGGCGTTTTTACGTCATAACTTTGAAATATATGTATCAACTTAAAAACATTAATATTATCGTAATTTGGTTGTTCTATCATAAATAAGAAACTGACCATAGAGTGCGACGCGATATGACCATGAGACATAGATGAGATGACAGAATTACAGATGCTAAATATATTTGCTAGCCGTAATACGATTTAACGGATATATTTTTACGTACTGATATTAAATATATAAAAGAGCGAACATTTAACTTATCTTAACCTTATTTAAAAATACGTTTTTTTTTACCCAGCTGGTATCTCATAAGCTTGGCCGTTTAATCAAGCATTATATAGCCATGTGGATTGATGACAAATTTTCGAACCCATATATAATATTACACTTTTCAAATGAATACATTTATCGTTCCATTATTTGAAAGCAATCTACTTCGTTATTACTAATTTTCTAATTAATGCATTTAAAAGAATATAATAATCAGTTTTTATATAAATCACAGATGAAACATAATGATAATAATGATAATTGGCGTAGGATTTTATACATAAATAACTTTTCGAAACAAATATCTAAACACCTACCACGAGATATTAGACCAGCATTTTACATAAATAATAGTATAGGAAATTTACTCATAAATTCTAAGGACAAGGATGATAAATTTAACAATTCTGGTGTCTATAAACTTAGTTGTAAGGATTGTGCTGCATTTTATGTTGATAAAACGGATAAAAATTTTAATATAAGAGTAAAGGAGCATTTGAGATGTTTGAACAATAGTGGGTTTTCAGAATTTGCTAATCATTTGATAGAAAATAGTCATGGTTTTGATAAAAAATTGGGATTGTCAATTTTGCATATAAACGGTGTAGGTCACAAATTAAATAATTTGGAATCGTTGGAGATAAATAAAGCATGTAAAAGTAATCAGGAAATTCTAAACAGCCAACTAAATTTAACTACGAGTCTAAATTCGACTAAATTTGTATTGAGCAGCAATTTGAGTTAGGTACTAAATTTATTTTTTAAATAATTGTTGTTTTTTTTTTTTTTTTTAAAATTTAAAAATAGATTCTGGATAAATAGAAAAACAATGCTATATTTTTAGTTAGTTTTGACATATCCTGAAGAAGGAAAAGGTGTTTTCCGAAACCGGTAGATGTTTTTTAAACTCAATTGTGGTTATTAAATTAAGATAATAAATAAAAAACATTTAATTAGTATTTAAAATATCATAGACCTATGTTCTGAATAATTACAACTTCACAATAAGAATGTGTTTTCTTTAATGATTATTTATTTTACTAAATAAATGTACATTCCATGTTTTTTACAGATCAAGGCATGAAATTATATTTATTTAAATAATGCTATCAACTTATAGAGATTTATAAATATAAATACATGGTGAATGAGTCTTTATTATTCAGATGAATTGAAAAATATCTTTGAAAGCGTTTTGAATTATATTTCTTCGTGATTTAATTAAATATTAACTAAGTGAGAACAAAGCCTTAAAGTTCCCTTTAAGCTTTGAATCCTTCGGAGAAATGTTTTCAACGAGAAAGCTTTTCATATCATAAAACACGCTGTGGGTTCAGATTTCAAAGCTCGGCTAACTCCCGTCATCTTACTTCGAAATGCATTTCTACCGAGTAATGTGAACAAGAGCTTTTCATAGCATAGCTTTCAAAGCACGTGCACGGTTAACATTACACATTACATAGCTATTCATTTGAATTCCATTAACATATCACTTTGTAAATTACCAATATATACAAATTAAATGTATTAATTAGAAATATATACATATAAAATCAATTTTATGGAAAAATATTGTTGTTGCTACCGGGATTCGAACCTTGATCTCATCCAATCCGGGGAACGTACACTATCCGATTATACTATACTAACACAGTGAATTGACGACAAATTATCGAACCTATATGTTACACTTTTTAAATTAATACTCTATCGTTCCATTATTTGAAAGCCACATGCTCTGTGTCTCAATCTCAAATACCACAGACCTATGTTCTGAATAATTACATCTTCATAATAATAATGTGTCCTCCTTAATAATATATAAGTTGTATCAATATATCCAAACTTTAATAAAAATAAATTATTCATTCGGGCGTCTCCTATCGGTTGACTGAAAGGTATTTAGGATTCCGTAAAAACAAAGTAAATAAAGCAATATTAATAATAATTAAAATAAATAATAATCAGAAATAATTAATACTAGATAATTTAATATTGTTAATTGACGTGGCAGTTACTTTGCAGTGCAGCATAATTATTTTAAATAAACTAAATATTAAACAACTCAAAATTTTGAGTCATATTTTCGTCTTGGTTATTGTTACTTACTATCTACTAAACAACACCTTACAAATCTACAAAAATTAGAATATATATTTTTTAAGTAATTTTTTACAGAAGCAACAGGAGAATAACACATTTTAAATGTCAACTGACAAATCAACATATTAGTGTTTTTTTATGAATATTTTTTTCCCATTGTGGCATCATCAGACGTATTTAACAAACAAAAAAATGAGATCCAAATCACGAAATAAAAGTATCCAAATATTTTCAAATTCAGAAAATTATTAATATTTACATTATTTTTATATAAACGAGAGTTGACAGAGAGTTATAATTTGCTCTACAATATTTACCCTTGCTTCAGAGTTCCTCACAATTAAATTACCTTTCTTCCAGAAATTAATTCGCAATATTTGCGAACAGAAACATTACACAAAAGATTACTCCTCTTAAAGGGATATAATTAACTTTTCTTTATTATTTGCACATATTTTCATTGATTAAATATGTATGTGAATTTTTTCCCCTCTATTCTTTATTTATTTATTATACATTAAATTTATATTTATTAGGAGGTAATTTTTAAATCTGGTCAAATCCACTTTTTGTTTGACAAAGTGAGAAAATCGGATATTTAATGATTTTAAGAAAACTTCACTACTTTGTGGTAGAGAAAAACGAATACGCGGTCTCTCCGATCACTTTCAAAATGTATGGATTTCAACTAGAGTGCATTTGAAATGGATTTAATACTATTTGAAAAATAAGCCTGTCTAGATTTATCCATTATTGCAAAATAGTCCTATATTAAGAAAGTACTTTGAACCATTTGACGTTGAAATTGGATAGATTTTAAAATCACATAATGTCAAGCACTCTCAAGAGAGGTCCCACAATGCTAGTAAATAAATCATGTTTTTAGTTGTTGTTGTTGTTGTTGAAAAATATCGCCTAATGTACAAGATGCTCTAGATAATAATAGGAATTTTTTTTAATGAAAGCACATTTTTGTTGTAAAGTTGCAAATTCAAAATATAGATCTGTGGTATTTTTAACACAAATTAAATAAATCTAGTAAAAAGATGTACATAAAAAATCAATCGAAAATTTGTATTTTTCTCTATATCTTTCTAATTGATACATTTAATTTGTTTTACTATACCACAGAACTATGTTCTGAAAACACTGCAACATCGCAATAAAAATGTGATTATATTAGTTATTATCAAAGTTTACCCAAAATTTAAAAAAAGTAATTAATTTAATTTCTGGTATCTCCTAGCGAATATTACTCAAAGGTATTTGACACTTTCGTAATAAAAGGTGATTGTCACTTCATCTCACCTTTCACCTTCCCGAGTCTTGTATTCAGTTTATGATTACGGTGATTATTGTTTGGTCATTCTCACCACATAGCCTAATCACCGAGATTGTATATCATATATCATTTAGATATATAGCAGAACCTCGCTTAACGAACACCTCCCATAAAAAGTGATTCACGTAACGAGCAAAAAAAATTGTAAAAAATGACTCGCTAAACGAACAATGTTTCGCATGATAAGTAACGAGGAGACAACAGGTTCCTTGTCTTTCACCTTCCCGAGTCTTGTATTCAGTTTATGATTACGGTGATTATTGTTTGGTCATTCTCACCACATAGCCTAATCACCGAGATTTTATATCATATATCATTTAGATATATAGCAGAACCTCGCTTAACGAACACCTCCCATAAAAAGTGATTCACGTAACGAGCAAAAAAAATTGTAAAAAATGACTCGCTAAACGAACAATGTTTCGCATGATAAGTAACGAGGAGACAACAGGTTCCTTGTGCAAGATGATCGACGAGGCATGTGAGAGGGTCACCAAGAGAACCCTTATAAGCTTTGGCCTTAGAGCGTTGTCGAATACGACTTTGAGGAATTCGTTGAGATGTTGACGAGATTATATCTTTGATAAAGATCATGAGGCTGAAGGTGGAGTATACCCAGAAACTGACCACCGAAAAACTTACGGAGCTGCATTCTGTTCCACAGTAAGATGTTGTGGAGAAAAGTTTGTCAAGGAAAGTAGAGATAACAACCTCACCAGAGTAATAATCATCCAGCACAATAAGGAAGATGCTTAAAGCTTGAGAAACCTGTGCATCGTACATTGAGAAACAACATCCTAATAAAACAGTTGCTATGGGCACTGCGAATGTGTTCAATGATAATGCTGTGTCGCATTTTCGCCAAATTTTAAAACATTGCTGTGAATAAAAACAAATATCTCTAGACTATTTTGAAAAAGGATTATTATTCTATATAATAAAATAATTATAATTTATTTTTTTTGGCATGGAACGCATTATTGTATTTTATATTTTAAATTCCTACGGGGAAATTGTCTCGCTTGACGAGTATTTCGTATTACGAGTGTTTCGCATTACGAATCAGGTTCTGAACGAATTATGTTCTTTAAGCCGGGTTCCAAAATACAAACTTTTTAATGGAGAGTAATTTCAAGGTCTCCTGGTCAATATAATAAAAAACGCCTTAAAATTTTGTATTTTTTTACATTTATTATGGAAGAAATATTTATTAAGATTTTTCTGACTCATTATTTAAATATTAATCGAAAACATAACAACGATAATCCATTTCATAAATGAATAATGTCGTATGGCGTGTTGCGAAGTAATGAAATCTCCTACGTTATATCACCCAATGAGATTTCCTCGACTTACCCGGTACAGGGCGCTCTCATAACATCAGCATGAGAAGAAGATAAAATATTGAATCATTTTTCTCCCCAGCTTGGTTTTTCACAAGCTTTTTCCATTATCGCGTGTTATGGATAACACTTTACCGGCATGTCGCCCTAAAAGACGCGAGCAATCTTCGTAATTAAACAGCGAGCAATCTCGCTAGCAACACGTCCGACAATTATAGCAATAAAAGAGATATTGGCAAATGTTATAGACAGGCATTTTATTAAGTGGTATTAAACGGCTAAAAAGGGTTAAGTCATGCTTGAGAAAGATATCGAAACGAAAATGACTGTGGGAAATACACTTGTGGTGGGTTAGTTTTTTGCATATGGGTATTTTATTTGAAAAACAAACAGTCAATCAAACAAATAATATATATCTCATAGAGACGAAGTTATTTTTTATCATATTTAATGGAAATATATGGAAGTATGGGTCTGTCCTGTCTTCGGCTAGCTTAAGTGATCACTTTATATAAATATAACGTTCACCATTTTCACCCATCAATCAATCTCCATATCTATAAAAAATTTGAAAATTGTACACGTGTATATATATATTTTATTAATATGCGAAAACACTTCGAGTACTTCTACACTATCGCCATCTATGGACTAACTTTAATAATTAATTTCCCTGAAACAGCATATATGTCAGTGGGAATCTAATTATTTTTGAAATTATTTAAAGCAATTTTCTTTATATGTAATATGTGTTTAACACATTATACTTGAATATGTCTGAAAAATCTATATTTTTCAATTTTATGTATTTTCTTATTTTGACCAGTATATTATTAGCAATATTTGAATATGTCCAAGAACACGCAATTACTGGATTTTCACCTACAAAGGTACTGTTATTAACCAAATAATAGATATCAATAGGTTGTAAACTTCGTCCTGCTTTTAAAAAATATTGAAGCAGAATATTTAGTTTGGTTGGGTGGAATGGTAAACGTTTCATTGTGTAAAATGATTACGTATGCCGGTCGAAGACAGGTCGTAAGCCCTGGCCATACTTCCATATATTTCCATTAAATATATATTTTTTTAAATAGCTTCGTCTATTGGATATATTCGTATATTGCAAACATGTGGATGAGGCGAGAATTGTGTGTCAGGACAGAAGAGTGTGGCGCTCTATCCTCTCTGCCTACCCCTGCGGGAAAACGGCGTGATGATAAGTAAGTAAATAAGTAAGTAAGTAAGTAAGTAAGTAAGTAAGTAAGTAAGTAAGTAAGTAAGTAAGTAAGCAAACAGTTAATCGATGTAAAAAAAAAACATAATAAAAGTGTAACAAAAATTAAACCAGTTACATGTTTGTAATATGTTATTATGTGTGTCGCCAGATACGGAGTCATCAGATTTACCTAGTTGTTTTAATTGCGTTGTGGTGAAATAAAATGTGGATTATGTCGCGCTGCATGGGTGTTGATTATAAGGTTGTAAGCATCGAAACTCCCACTTCTCCACTGTTTTTGAGTGATCGCGGACTGTGAGAAATATGTATGATAGTGGACTAGAATAAGAGAAACTAGTTACTGTTGATGCTAGATTTATTCAACACTGTTCTACATTAATGCGTGCGTGTAGCAACTGAAGGCTGAATGGTCGGGAAGACAGCAGGCAGGCGAGTGACGCTCACCCGTCGCTGTTTCCGATGGTTGGCGCTTGATATTATTGTCAGTACCAGGAGTGTTTACAGCTGTTGAGAACCTGGTTTAACACCCAGGCGCGTTCAGGGCCTCCACACACCGATGATTCGTTTGCGTTCTAGATACGTTCCGGTAAAATTATTATTTTTTTTTTTTGTTTCGTTTAAAAATAACTTTTACATATGTATGACTTAATAATATCAAAAACGTTTATATAAAGCCTGGAGGCCAGGAGCTGGCAGAAGAGGAACGAAAATAGACTGAATGCAGTGGAAATGACATCACTTAGGCGTGTATGTGGTAAATCCATTTATGACAGAGTAAAGAATGAAGAAATAAGGTAAGAATGTAAAGCTGATTTTATTATAGTGAGTAAGATTAAGAAAAGATAACTTAAGTGGTTTTGTCATATGGAACAGATGAATGAGAAGAGAATGATAAAAAAGGTATATAACGCAAGTATGATGGCATGAGAAGTAGAGGACGTCCGCCAAAGACTCGGGATGACCAGGTAAACCAGATACTGGAGGATGGTCCTGTTAGAAACTTCAATAATCGTCGATCTTGTATGAGAAGATGTATAAATGTGTATGAGGTAAGAATTATGTATCAGGACAGAATAGTGTAGCGCTCTATCCTCTCTGCCTACCCCCGGGGGGGAAACGGCATGGTGGTAAGTAAGTAATATCAAAAAATATTTTTCAGTTTTGTATTTTTCGTATCTCGGAGAATTTCGACGATTACACTCACAGTCACTTCGTCGGATAATTATGCGATCGGCGTGAATGATAAACCGTGAAGCACTGTTCCGTGGATGCAGTGTGCACTGTAAAGCGTGACTGTTCGTCCTAGGATTTTTTAGATTAAAAATAACATTGAAATTAGTTTCTCAAATAACTAGGATAAATTCCAAAACAATTTTAATAATCTCGTATTTCATTAGAGAGCTTAAAACCTTTAGGTAAGCCCAATAGTGAGAATGCCTCCAATAAAATATATATCTTTACACATAGGTATTGTTTCATAAGTCTTACGATTTGCGTCGTTCTGGACGTCATCGCATTTTGGTTTGAGTGCATTCCTTAAGTGCAGAGACAATTTCTGGAGACCTATCATAAAAATATTTTATAGATTTATATTTATATATAAAATTATACTACAGGAGTAAAAGGTGGCTGAACCCACGGAATATGTTGGCTTTTTGGCATTTTATTGCATAACTATATTAACCTTTTTTACGATCAGCGGTCCCTCGAGGGACCAGTATCGTCCAGTACAGCTCATTCAAGATCGGGTGCACTAATTTTCAATAATATTAAATTTTATATATAAAACAAAAAACTATAAAATAAATCATAAAATTCACAGCGTTTATTTTGTCTAGAATTTATAGATCAGCGCGATTATTTTCAGCTCGCAACGTCATTTCCTTTATCAGATATGATGCTTTAACATTTTTGTTTACCTGTCAAAAAATAATACAAGATGCCGTACTGTTTATTTTCAATAAGAAAAAAGATTTAAAAGAGGAGCGTTGAAATCTAGAAAAAAAAGATTTCGAAAAAATAATATTTATTTACGAAACACGTGGAGAAAATTAATTGTGAGAAAAATACGTAAATATCAAAAATTATTTTTCATAGTTTTAGTTTTTATTCGATGATTTGAATTGAATCAAGAACACGCTAATGCATGTTGTGACGTGGTCGCCTATACGTGACGGGTAATCGTCAGGATAGGACGCCATGCTTTCACACCACCGACATGCTTAGAGGTTCATATGATGATAAGTCTTTGGTTATAGAATTTACCATACTATCTTGCCTGTCAGACGGCCATTGTACTCAGGAAAAATAAAAAGATTATTAAAAATTCTCTGTTCCCGTCCATTCGGTCAGTCCATGGTACACGTTCAAGACTTGTCACTCCTAGTGCCGTACATCAGAGAAACTGGATTCTGACATTTGGTTTTCCTTGAGTCGCTCGTATCGCCTTCGGTTGGAGAAATTCACTCTGTTGAGTAGCCCATGTCAGATTAACACGTTGCCCTCATCCTCTGTACGGGAGAAATCCTTCCCGTTTGCATCCAGTGTGTTGTGGCATGACTCCTTGATTGTCATGTCCACGACATGAGTTGTGACAAAAAGGCAACAACACTTCCATTTTGTAAGATTTTAGAGTGAAAGTCACAGGGCAATGTGAATCACTGATGAACAATACTTTAACGTAGTTGACATTTTGATAGCAGTAAAAGGAAGATCAAGAAAGTTATATGTAATAATTTACGTTGAAAAATAAACTAACGTAGAAATAAACTATTTGGATAAAAAATTTGCATGGAGAAAGACTGCATGGAGGAAAGGCTACACGGAGGAAAGGGATGCGTATCCTGAAATTTCACATAATATTAGTCAAAAAGTCAGTTTAAATATGATGTCCGACAACAAAGATGTTAATATATTGTATTGTTCTTACCCTTTCCTCGTGTAAAAGTTACATCTTGCTTATTTAAAACAATCGGATTTGTTCCATCCGTCGCAATCGACAGCTGTCAGACGATCAACCGTCGCCCGCTATCGTGACCCCGCTTAAGCTGTGTTGCCAACCTGAGAATGTTAATCCTTACTTGTTATGCGCGTGGTAGGTACCAGATTTAATGTTATAATGTTTATATTGATGAGCCAAATCAACAAAGCGTAAAAATTGTATGTTTGCAATCAATCTTAAATCAACGCGAAATGTCTAAATGCGTCACGAGCCGAGCAATTGGAAGAGGAAAGATCACAAATGCGTGACGCGAACAAAACTCAACAAGCTGGTTGACGAAGCAAGAGAAATCAGAGGCGCGACTATCTGAACAATGATTGAGAACTGATAAAAGAAACTGCCTAAGAGACGAACGAGCCAAGTATCAAAGTTCAAAATTCGAGAGCTACTGGATAAATTTAAAGGACGGAGCATTCAATGCAATTGGCAAAAAAAACATTCCTAAGGTAATAAATGGTCGTCCCTTTAGATATTCATCAGATCTTATATTTAAAGACTACAATGCCTTAGACATAAAACAAATCTTTATGATGAGACTCGTCCAATTTTACCATGCTAACAACAACTCACCCCAAGTGATAATTCATGGACACAACACAAGACAAACAACAAACACCTACTCGCCAGTTCCGAGAACAACAACGACATATTATCAAAGATTCTACATGTTCTTAACTCCGAAACTATACAACACACTCAGTACCAACTGGTAATCGTTCAACTCTTATAAGATTACCCAGTATATGATCCAATCGGGTAGAGATCAATCAAAAACATGACTCCAAAATTCTAACATAATCATTATACAGTGCCTACACTAATAATTCACTAGTTCTGCAACATTACCACTACATTTTTTTTTGAAGATGTATGAATGTGGATGGGGCGATAATTGTGCGTCAGGACAGAGGAGTATCGCGCTCTATCTTCTCTGCCTAACCCCGCGGAGAAACGGCGTGATGGTAAGTAAGTAAGTAAGTAAGGCGTTGATTGCTTTTCAGTTATTTATCAAACTTAAAGGCATTATGAAAATACTCAATTTTCAACCTTTAATTACGAGGAATGACAAAACGGGCGGTGGAAAAGAAATACATTGAAAATCGGTGATAAAATAAAACATCTATACAAATTGGGAGATTTATCAGTACACAATCTGACAACCTTCCTTACAATGCCTCGGGTTAGGTTGGCTAAGGGTACGTGTGGCTAAGGATATCCATTAAAAAGACATTCCTTTTCTGTTGTGTCCCTGCTACAATCGACCTTTACATCTGTCCTAAAATTCAAGTTTCTAGATAGTAATAATATTATCGCTTTGTTGGAGGATGTAATTGGTTTTCGAGCAGTGGCAGAAATCTAAATAGATTAAACATAGCATTTATCTCAAAAGCGCGTTAAGCCGTGTATAATTCAAGGTCATTTCTTCATGCGATGTGTGCGCAGAGTAGAATAACGTAACTAATACACACTAATCATTATCGGTAAGTCTCTGAGACGAGAGATCAAACCGATCACCGTTCGTGGAAAAACACTATTACAACATATAATATTCCAATGTTTTTCTGTATGACACGCCTTGGGAAATTTGAAAGGAAACTAATACTGAATGAAGATGTTATGGTTCTGATGAATAAAGAAAAATAAGTAACTAAAACAATAAAAATCCGAAAACTGAAATATCTCGGACATGTAATGAGACACCCGGAGAAGTATGAAATCTTGCACCTCTTAATACAGGGAAAGATTGCTGGAAGTCGGGCCCCTGGAAGAAGGAGAACACTTCATGGCTGAAAAACCTGAGACTATGGTTTGGCCAGTCTAACGTAAAGATTTTCCGGGCCAGGTCTTTCTATCTTTCTATTTTCTCTAATTTCCTTTCAGCAATATTAATCGGCTGTGTTGTTTACTAATGAGCATATATTTATATTATTTTTTGATGGTCGATACTAGCTTTTGTAATGGCTTTTCTCTGCAGTCAGATTATATCATAGATATTTACGTTACACAAATGCTAAGTTTCGTTATAAAAATGATAATACTATTGTTGCAATGTTCATTCCATTGACGATGTACTTAAGTAAGTAAGTAATTAAATGATACCTCAACTATATATAATTTTTATAATGAATAAAAGTTAAATACTTTTTTCATTACGATGTTAATGAAACGATAACCGCTTGTTATAATTTTGCAAGTATAATATTGTACCTACAAGAAACTAAATATATAGGCTTTCTTAGAGGCAAACTGCCGTAACAATATGTTATTTGAAACCCTTTTAAGTCACCCTTTTCATTCAGCCTACTATAAAACTAATTGTATCTAATGTTCCATGTGAAGGCGTACGTGAATATTGCCGCTTGTATTGTCTCGGTGTTATATTTTGCATGTGCTGTAATACTTTAATATATTAATATTCTTAATATTAATATATTAAAATCTTGATGAATATTCTTGATATTACAACAATGTGATCTTTAAAGATTATTTATTTATAGGAGAGAAATTTATATATTGTGTTAGTATTGAATAATTTGTACAACTCATATAAATATAAATTAACGTACATATGTATGTAATTAAGTTTTAGAAAATAAAATAATCTTGCTCAAACTACCTACAAAATTTTTTGAACATCTGTTATTTGTAGTTTATTTTAGTATTGGGCTACTATTGTTATGTAAAACGTACATTTAAAATATATATTATGATACCAGATTTACGTGCCGAGGTATGGGTAACCTACTTTGCCGACTTATGATAATTGTCTGTCTAAATTAACGAATCGGAGACGAGAATCCGACGCTAGCGGGCAGCGGAGAGAGACGTCACTTTTGGTGAGAATGCTCGAAAAGAGGGTAGCGCATCGGTGGAACCGCCCTCCGGAGGAATATGGCGGCGAGAGATGGTGCAGATTAAGAGTGGAATCACCGCGGTGGAGCCAGAGATGCATTCGCTTGGTCCACCCGCGGGTTGAGGAGAGACCCCGCTGCAACAAGCGAGCAATTTAAAAAGTTTATTTTTAAAATTTATTTTCAATTTTTGAATCGTTCGTATTTTTTACAAATTATTTTTAATATTGTCTTTATAACATACATATGATTCTCGCCTTATGTAAGTCACGTTTTTAATTGTAATCTGCGAAAGTAAGTCTGGAACGTCACCAGAATGTGAATGTGAAAAATTTTTATTCTCTCGGTGTTTTTTTTTAAAGAATTAACCAAACTTTGCATATCCAACCCAACTAGGTATATACATACTTTATTCTACAAAAAGATAGGCAATTATCAATTATTAATTAGTGTAAATTCGATATATTGCTCATCAACAATGACAGTCAGTGTGTAAGGATCAATGGATCATTCGCACCATGATTTGACATTATAAAGGGTGTCAAGCGGGATTGTGTAATGTCTTCATGGCTCTTTAACTTGTATATGGATAATTGTGTAAAAGAACTGAAATATATGAATATAGGAGCGAAAATGGGCGATTTGATTGTATGCTGTTTATTGTACGCCAATGATGCAGTATTAATGGCGAATAATGAACAAGAATTATAGAGGCCAGTGAGTAGAATGTACGATGGACGATGTCCAAAATACTTGTAGGTAATGAATGTTTGGAACGAGTAGATGAGTTTGTGTATTTAGGAAGTATGTTCGATAGAAACGAAAAGATAGAGATATTGAAAGGAGGATGACTGCAGAGAATAACGTGAATGGCGCTTTGAATCGAATTATAACTAATGTAAACTTGTCAAGTGAGGCAAAACTAGTGGTTCACAATGGAGTCCTGATACCAACACTGATATATGGAAGTGAGGCCTGGAGCTGGCAGAAGAGGAACTAAAGTTGACTGAATGCAGTGGAAATGAGATCACTTAGGCGTATATATGGCAGATCCATTTATGACAGAGTAAAGAATGAAGAAATAAGTAAAGAATGTAAAGCTGACGTTAGTATAGTGAGTAAGATTAAAAAAGGATCACTTAGGTAGTTTGATCATATGGAACGGATGAATGAGGAGAGAATGGTAAGAAAGATATATGACACAAGTGTTTATGGCACCAGATATAGAAGATGCCCGCTGAAGATTTGACACAAATATATGATATACCAGATGCTGGAAGATGGTCCTGTTAGAAGCTTCAATAATCTGAGAAGATGTACGAATGTGGATGAGGCAAGAATTGTGAGTCAGCACATGTTGAATATCAATAAATCTTTTTTAAAACTGCCATTCCATACTCCAAATATACGTGGCACACTTGTAACTTTGAATATATTTTGGAAGTATGAAAACTTTCCAAACTATCAATAAACTCTGGATGGAAATTAAGATCTTCCAGATGGTGACCAGGATAAACCTTTTTACATGATAGCTCTTCTAATACTTAGTACGTGGTCTTCAGAATAGCAGAGTTTTAGAACTCAAGTATTATGTTGAAAGAGATTAAATATATATGTCGTGTATGTTTAAGATCTCGCATTCTAGTTTCAGTTTACATATTTTGTCAATAAATAATAAATTTTAATAATTAACAATCAATATATATAAAAATTTGTGTTTTTATTTTTAATAATTATATATTTTTTAAATGCAAATAAAATAACAAGATTTACAATATATATTTCTAATAAAATATGTCAGGACATGAATTGTTATTTACATTTACATTTTTTACATTCTTACATATTATACATTATAAACAATTCTTAAAGTATATAAAAAAGGTGAACAATCTTCATAATGTAAGTGATGTTCACTGTCTCCTTAAGTAGACCGAAATCTGTACTAAAGGAGTAGACCAAATAAACCAAAATTTTGTCTCCTTATTCTCCTGACTTATTGTGTGTTTTAATTTTATTATTATTTATTTTTGTACGTATTGCTTATTTTTATTTTGTATCTATGCTTTTTATTAAAAAATATTTTTTTGTTTCTTGCAATTACTTAAAATGACCATATTTAATTTATTGCTTTTACTATTTTTTTTGTCTGTGTAACGCATTATTTTTTATTATGTTTAATAATATTTTATGATTTAAATATTATTTTAACAATATATTAACGATTATTTAAACTATGTTTTTCTGAAATTATATTTTAATACGAATTAAATGAATCAGCTAGAAAGACATACACAAAAAAATATATCTATCGAAAAAATATTTAGTTGCTATCGGAATTCGAACCTGGATCTCTTCCTATCGGTGGAAGCGCGTTCTTCATGTTTGCCATAGCAATCGACACATTTTCGACAAATTTTGAACTTATATTCTGTATTATTTCAAAATGATACATTTACAGGGTGAATATTATGTTCCAGGCTGATTTTGTTTCACCGCCATTTTATTTTTTGTAAATATTTTTCAATTTAAATTAAATAAACGTAAATAATTATTAATTACAATTTATTATAAAGTACCTAACGTCTCAACAATGTGCAATAGCACATGTTTTGCAGCTCAATATTGTTGATTCTGACTTTTGGAAAAAATCAAATCGAGCTCATTTCAACTTTGCATATTTCGTTAATAAACAAAATAACTAGTACCTCAAGTATTGAAAATCTTCAATTAATATACTAATGACCTTTAGATTTACTTATAGTGACTTCATGGTGCGCCATGTTGCGTATATGTCTATTTCTTTCAGGATGCAAGAGGCAATGAAGTAACCAATAAAAGTGATCGCCATCGTTATATGTTGGAAAACTTCTTAGTGACCGAATCGGGTCAATTGGATCTGCAACATGTATGCTTTCAACAAAACAGTGCCACCTTATACATAGCTCGGGCTTTGCTTAAAATTTTGTGAGATATTTTTCCTGGCTGCATAATGTCAAAAAGTTGTGATATCGACTCGCCTCCTCGATTACCTGATTTGACGGCTCTCAACTATTTTCTGTGAAAGTACTTAAAAGGAAATATTTACACCAATAAATCGTCAACAATTTTGATGCTACAGGATAATATTCGAAATGATATTGCTAAAATAATACCCGAAGTATTAGAAAATATTATATAAAATATATTTAAAAGAGCATATGTTTGTGCCGCTGCCAGAAGTAATTATATAAATCGTAATTATAAATGGACTATATAAAAAAAGATAATGCTAATATTTATTTTATCCATCCCATGGACAACTTTTTTTTTTAGTACATTATAACAGTAATAACGGGTAATAATAGAAGTAATAATTATAACAGGTAATCATTATAAACGGAAATAATAAAAGTGATAATTATGACAGGTAATCATTATAAAAGATATTTAACAGATAATTATAATTTGATTATATAACGTATTAATCCTTGAAAAGCTCAAAACAGATACACGCCTCTTCTTTTTCTTCTTTTAAATTAGCAATCCACTCTTTAAAAGCGATTTGTGCCATTAATCAAGTTAAAAATGTATTTTATAGAAACAAGTACAATAAAATTATAAAATAGGCAATATTATATTATAAGTCAATACCATTGTCGTTCAAAAAATTTGCTATTATATATATTAAATGTGGCGAGTTAAAGAAAAGAAGATGACACAAGTTAACCGGGAGTTGAAAATTAGCATTGACGAGATTACCGTAAAGAAACCTGTGATCCGCAATGCACAACCAAAAAAGATATAGTCAAGAGTTTCCTCCTCGGCACAGCACTCACACATTGGAGAATCTATTAAATTCAATCTGAATAAATGTGAGGCTACCTGGCAATGCCCAATTCTTAATCTAGAGATATTTGATATTTTTATTTTGGAGAATCAGGGAATGCGGGGAATAGATCTTTGAATTATTTTAAGTCGATTAATTACCCTTATAATTATTTGGATCCATCCATTGTGCAGTCCAAATAGAATTCGTACGTTTTTTTACCATATAAGTCTGTCATACATCGGGATATGGAATTGATGAGGGAAAAGATGACGTGTGGTTCAAGAAATAGTAATAGCATAATATTTGTTTGGCTATTCGCCTTCACAGAATATATGAAACGAAGAAATAAATGCTTCGACAAGAGCAAAGCGAAAAAAAAGAATTAAAATATGGCATGATCATTTTTAATCGAATGGAGGGTTTATTTTGTCGATGGTATATAAATATGATGGAAGATAATAAATCAAAATAAATAGTTAAATGAAAAAAAATATTCCGTTTGACTTACACACCCCCTCATCCCTAAACTCCTTCCCAACACTCGCGCGTTCGGACTTCCTGCTCACGTTCCGTTAGAGTTAAACCCGATACGTTACAGTCTTGTCCAATACAGGAAATTAACAGAATACATTACCTAATAAAATGTTGTTTATGCTTTAGTCACCCAAGGGAACTTTTATTTATTTTATAATACGCTATTCGCCGTCCTTCTCTTTCAGAATCATTAACAAGTTACACTAAAAATTCATTTATTTTATTTTATGTTAACTTTACCATTATGTAGGCGTTCGCTTATAAAAATCTGTATTTATATTTGTTTTAAAACGACAATAGATTTTTTTTTATGTTATACATAATCGAGAACTAAAGATAAAACTTTAAAAATTAGATAATATCTGTATTTTTCTCATGAATAACAGAAAACAAAGTTTTATAAATTGTTTAAAAATATTTAGATAGATTGACAACAGGCATCCAGCCTACACTTACAATCTATAATATATATAAATCATAAATTAACCAAAATTATATACGCGTTAATAAAAAATAAAATTTTAAATATTTTTGCATTTTAATTCATATTCAATTATAGTTTATTGCATATTATAAATAAAAGTATAAAGATACAATGTATTAAACACGATATAATCTCTCTCAATTTGAACAACCAATAAAAGAATGTAATATGCAGACCGAATATAATAGTTTAATTTAAAATTAACAAAACAAAATAACATTATTTAATAACTGATTAAATTGAAAAAAATGCAGTTGTCTTTTAGAAGAAAGGAAATATTATTATTGTTTGCTTTTATTGATTAAATAAAATATCGGATAATAAATATTTTTTCAGTATCAAGTTATAATGAACTGAATTTACGCCGAATTTTGTGTTTAAGAGTTATAATTTTTCATTTCTCTCACTTAATGAATCTCTTCTTACAGAGTCGTAGATCTCAGATATAATTATGTACTTTATTATGTACTGGTACTTACGAGAAGCTGGTTTTAATTAGGTAGGTACCTATATTTATTGATGTATAATATTCACATTTTAATTCCATTATATTTAAACCCTACACTTTACAAATAATAATAATAATAATAAAATCAATGTTAAAAAATACAATTTAACAAATCAAATAAAGTAAACTAGAAAAATTTAGTTGTAGGCCATTAATATAAAATATCTCTACGCAGATACGGCTGGCAACAGTTTTTGACCGATATGTAGGTACATTATGTTTATTAGAATTATGATGAACTTACATATCACCTCATCATGTACCTGTTATTAATTATTTTTAAAAGTTTTTGGTACATCACCATATTAATTACTTTTAAGAGTTGGTAAATCAAGAACGTTATTAATTATATCATACTTAAAAGTTCAAACAATCACTATTTATATCACTCATTTTAATAATACTTCTTTTTCTTTCTTCTTTCAAGTCATTGACATAATAAAGTGGCCTCAATCAGATGAAACATGGCGTGTAATCCAGGTCCACTAGTCTCGATCCTGGGTTGTTCTTATACAAGGAAAAATCTTTTTTATAATAAAAGTTCTGTAATAAAATAATGGATCAATTCAATAAAAAATTGTTTCTTTTGCATTTAAGTACTGTCCCTGTTAATTTATTTCTTAAAAATTATGTTTTCTAAATGTGATCCGTTATTTCGCTGGCGCTCTTCTAAACGGGAGGCAACATTTTTGAGAACTACTCAGCACATATTTTCCGTGATCGCTGGCATTTCTTCTAGGATATTTTCTTTTAATTGGTCCAGAGAGGGAGGATTAGATGATTTGAAGTAGCCCCATAGGAAAAAGTCTATTTGTGCCTTTGGTGTAATGTCGGGGCTACGTGGAGGCCAGCTTTTGTCACCTCGTCGGGATATAAATTTTCCAGCGAAAATTTCACAAACAACTGGTAAAAATACGCTCCATAACGACTGAATTCCCAAGGACGCGGCTAGCGATTTGCGTATCCCCGCCTCTCTCCCGCTCGTTACGTTGCTACTTGACTCCAGGGTTTCTCAAGTTAGATTCAACCGCTGTGGCACTCTTCCAGGTCACCCAGAGTTGTAGCCAGGATGATAACAGGCTTACTGTGGTTGGATTTATTATAGACATTTGTGCGCCATGCATCGTGCGTTCGGCATGTTCTTGGAACACATATCGTCCGTCTCCAGCAATATATTTCGAAGGCATCTATTTTACACTTGTCGCTATTGCGGACTGTCCAAGTCTCTACTCTGTATATAGAGATTGAAAAGGTAAGTATGTGAATGAACATTATTTTAATTGCTCGTTTGATGTCAGTCTTTCCATATTCTCGTAATTTAGTTCATAACAACTTTAGCTCGTTATATGCATTTTCGAATTTCCTACAGACTGTCACCAGTGTTCGTGATTAGGGCGCCTAAATTAATTATCTCTTGAACTACGGAAATTTTGAAAAGTTTATTGTGATGCATTAGTACGATCCACGAGTATTTTCGTTTTATACGTAAAAGATTATGTTCGGTATTTATGATGTATGGATCGTCGATTGCCATCTCGCGCGCACGTGAACGCGTAAATATAATTCCTATCCAGTACATACCCAATACCCCTCCCCCTCTCCTATGCCAGAACATGACCCATTTTTATGGTGTGTTCTTTATGATTTTTAAATCAGTTGAAGTTGTTCCTTTGAACTATCAAGTAAGCATTTACCATTGGGTGCGTTGACTGCTGTAAAATATCGTCCTGTTGTGTGGGGCTAATATTTTATTGTGTTTGTTTTGGCTCCTCGCTACCGTGCGTGCCGAAACCTGTACATTGTGCGTTTGTGCAAGGTCGCGCTATCACTGAAAATGTATGTCCAAGTGTATTACGTACTGAACAGCGTTGTACGTGTCCTGGAGCCGGAACATCCAGTGGAAGAAGATACCGGAAGAAGCATTTCACAAGTGAGTCGTATTTTATGGTTCTGGTGGTTCTTTGGCAAGCCCCTGTCCCTGATTCCTGTCCCTCTTCCAAATTCCTATCACTCTTCCTGCACTCCTTATTTATTATTTATCCCACGGTATAAACATGTAGTATATCGTCAAGTTTATCAATTATAATTCAGTTATAATCAATTATAATGTAATTCAATGTAAATTGGAGTGATAAAATTTTATTTAATGTATATTTTTATGTGGAAATTTGTAGTAGTGGTAAATATTCACTGAAATTATGATAAATAAATGGTCTATCACTAGGTATCATCTCACCATTGGCTCGACAACCTACAGTGACCATGTCACTACAGTTTTAGATGTATCTTTGAGAACATTATAACTTCATCCTTAGCTTAGGCCTTTCCATGTTCCAGCTCTTATTGGTTAGCTGTTCAGCAGTGCCTTCGGAGTTTGCTGTTTGGACATTCCCTTTACATGACTCAACTACCGAAGTACTTATATTTTTATAAATGTTGAGATGCTTAACTCATTAAATATATTTTAGAGTTCATTCAATCTTTTAAAACCGCCCCAAAATGCAGAAAAAATGCTTTCAAGACATTTCGTTTTTTATATTAACAAATATCTCCGATCCACTATTTTATGATTGGTGATTTTCAGTACTAATTATTTTCTTTCAAAAAAATTTGCCAATTTGAGTAAAAATGCAATAAAACAAAAAGCAGCACACAGTTTTCTTTTATTTTCATCGAATATATGTATCGCTAATGAATAATAAAAAGATTGACCTAGAATTGAATATATAAAATATTATTGAACTTAAAAATGTAAATATTGTTAATGTTTGTAGCGCTGACTTTGCGGTTAGACCTTATATAAAATCGTATTTATATTTTAAATACTAATTTAATATATTAATTATAAATATATACATATAAAATCAATTTTGTTGAAAAATATTGTTTTTGCGCTACTGGGATTCGAACCTGGATTTCTATTTCCAATCCAGGGAAGTACACTACCAATTGTGTTATAGCGCCAGTATTTTTCATGACAAATTTTCGAACCTATATGTTACACTTTTTTAAATTAATACATCTGTCGTTCCATTATTTGAATGGAAATAATGTAGATGGCTTTCAAATAATGACGCTATAACACAATTGGTAGTGTACTAAAAATACTGGCGCTATAACACAATTGATATTGTACTTCCCGGATTAGAAATAGAGATCCACGTTCGAATCCCAATATTTTTCGAAAAAATTGCATAGATTGCAAAATTGCGCAAAAACAATATTTTTCGACAAAATTGATTTTATATGTATACGAGTATATTTATAATTAATACATTAAATTAGTATTTAAAACATCACAGATCGTCTGTTCTCAATAATTACAACTTCACAGTAAGAATGTATTTTCCTTAATAGTATTTATATTTAACTTTATTTAAACTACTGTATTGTTATACGTTGTACGACGTAAAAACAACACAATGGTTTAAACAAAGTTAAATAAAAATACAAATTTAAAAATGTAGTGTTTAAAACCATTTGGAGCAAATTGCCTGTATACCAAATTTTTTTAAATTAGTTTTATAAAATTAAAATTTAGACTAGATGCATATACACGTACGATGGACTGACGTGATGAGATGAGAGGAAGATCGCATTATTCATAAAACAATGAGTAGACCAGCAGAAAAAAAAACGATAAGACGATGATTTAGTCAGTCGCAATCTTAAAGATTTGTATTTAGCCAAGATTCAAAATTAAACAAACTGATAAAAGTAGCTGATCCTAGATGAACGAGATGTGGAGGTAGGTGGTAGATGGTGAAATAAAACGAGCGTTTTTGTGTAATTGTATATTAATAGCGGGGCGGATTAGCAGTGCTCGATCCGACTCCAGCCAAGATATATAGCCCGAGTATAGATGTCGACCGCGTCGTTGGTCAGCTAGGAGCTTCAGAATGTTGTGATATCAGAACTACTCGTATTTTCATAAGTGTAATATTTTAAGTACTAATTTTTAATATGTTACTTATGCATAATTGTTTTCCATCACGTGATCGGACATCCGAATAGATCGATATCACATTGAATGAAACAATATTGAATGCAACTAACTCTGTATTTACAGACCATAATGGTTTTGCACCGCAGTTCCATTATTTGTTTATGCGAATCAGTGGTTTGTCGCTTAATTCGACTATTGTTTTTGCGTGTCCCATACATAAAATCAATTGTCCCCATTGTGTATGCATCGTTAAATGTAAGTGAGTGAAACGGTGCGTAAAAATTGGTTAAAATGCATCAGTTCGCAATCGCTAGAGCGAAAATCGTATCCGAGCTGGCTTAGCATCAGCTGGCTAAAATGTGCGTCCATATAATGCCTTGATATTTGAAAACGAAATAAATTTATATTATTAAATTTAAAAAATATAATGAAAATTTCAATTGGATATAATTTGTAGTCGTACTAACTTAACATAGGTCGGTACCCGTTATGGTTGTCGGTGAAACATATTTTTTTTGCTGATTGAGGTTGGACCCTAACGTGTCTACAAATATTAAAATTCTCAAGAATCGAAGATAAAAAAAAAGACAAAGACTTTCAAATAATACAATCGGGCACCAAATTGATTAATTAATTAATACCTACAATTTAGACAAACCTAAATAAAATTAATTATAAAAAAACAAAAATTAACCCAGATATGCTCATCGTCCTACATGTAGGACGGTTGAATTAGGTTCATATTTTCTTAAATTACACGAATTTGCGATGTTTGTTTTTGCATTATCGATGGTACTATTACATCATCCGACAATCGTAGGTAAAAACTGACGTGACAGATTATTTAGTTGTCACTTCTACGTTCTTCGTCCTGTAAAGTTGGTGCAATTTTCGGTTCCCGAAATATTCCCCACGAGTGATTCTAGGTAATAAGTTATTTATTCAAATAATATGTTTCCAAGTCAACATTAGTGTCATCCATTTATTTAGGAATTATTATGTTCAATTATATTTGTTACTTTGGCGCAAAATGTTCTCAAACATTGCTATACTATGTATAGGTCAATGGGAAGCCGCCTTTTTCATGTGTTTTTTTTTTTTTTTAATTTTTTAGACTAATTAAATTGCACGAAATAATAGAATATTTGGAGGACGAGTCTAACGAAGAAATTCAGATCAATATTTTTCCTCTGTTGCCAGTAGAGATGTTATTACGGATAAATAAGATGGGAATGAAAATGGAATGAATAGTGATGTGAATAATTTACTTGCTAATATGCCATAATGCTCAGAAGCGGAAAACACGATTCTGACAGTGACGTTCCCCTGTCATTCATTGCCGATCAACTACATTCCTTCAGAAGAAATAAAACATCCATTAGAAAAAAAATAGATTATTAATTCATCATTTGAAAGAGACACAAAAGAGGTTTAAGAGCCACAGACACCATTAGAGAAAACAGGATTCCAAACTCATGTTTACAATAAAAAAAGCTGAAAACTCCTAAAGGTTATTATGAGTCTACATAAAACAGTGAATGCCATAAGCTGGAATGATAATAGTGCAGTCACATTAGTAAGTAATAATTTGAACGCTCAACCTGAAAATTTGATTCGTCGATATTCTCAGAAAGAAAAAAACATTTGTAATAATTAAACAACCAAACCCTTTCCACCATTACAATGAGTTTATGGGTGGTGTAGATCGTTCAGATCAAAATATCAGTCTATATAATATTTCCATCAGGGGGAAAAATTGTATTTTCCCATTATTAGTCACCTCGTCGACTCAGCCGAGCAAAATGCATGACAGTATTACAGCACTAATAGCACCAGCTATATTACAAAGGGACGCTTGGCCGAAAAAGCTACTATTGACGTTCTGTTCGATAGGCTAGATCATTCAGCAGTAGTTCAATAAAAACAAACTCGATGTGCATACTGTCTAAATAAGTGCACAATAAGGTGTAAAAAATGTGATTTAGGTTTGATTTGCATTAGATTTGTTTTCAAATTAAAATTGGATAAAAATTATTTAATGAACATGTGAAAAACAAGCAAATAGGTGGATTTATAATATTTTTCCGACATTTAGTTCGCAAAAAGATTATATTTAAGTCAAATAATAATCAAAGAAATTGTTTAGAAATAAATATAGTTTCAAATGGGATGTACCTAATATAATTCATTCTCCAAAACAAATATTTAGTTACTACCCCTTTGTTATTTGAGCAAATACCCAACCCACCTCCTCAACTGATAAGCGCTCTTTATAGTCGAGTTTCATAAAATAGCACTCGAGGGGATGATATTAAATTTAAACAGTTCACCGTAATATCGCCCCGCAACTTGTACAAAAAAATGCTTTAAAACTTTTCCAGACAGACACAATACCCATACTCTTCCTCGAGGTAACTTTTTAAAATGTATGAAACCTTATCACTTCACACTTTTGTAAGAAGGATACATTGTATAACTTTTGATGAAATCCAAAAATAATAATATTAAAAATTGAAATTTTTCAACACACGACAGCATAGTACTGAATTAAATTGTTTTTTTTTTTAAATTAGGCAGAATGAAAATGCATAGATTTTTTGTTATTATTATTCGATTGCTATCCATTGGTTCATTACGATAATGTTGACTATTCAGACTCTGCTTACAGCTGCCCAGAAAATAGATTCAGATGTCTAGCTGAATCACTTCTTCTTCTATCGACACCTCCTTATACATTAAGGTGTCTTATAACTAGGGGCGTGCAGTGTATATAAACAAAAAAACTGTGCATTACTCAAAATTTTGGGATACAAATATTAATTAAATAATATGTATGTTACAAACGGATGATTTTTAATAATTATGCTAGCGCCATTTGTACATCCCTAGAATCTTTAATGGCTCAGTTCTAAAAACTACCGCGACTATCCCGCCTCCTAGTATCGTCTTATACTTCATTTATTCCTACGAAAAATTACTATCCTCTGTTTTTAAGCTACCGTTAAGCCATACAATTGGCTATTAACTGAATTAAAAACTCCTTTCGACTGGTCTGTTTTGCACGGAGTCCTGACCAAAGCGGTTTCTTAACAGAATAACTCTTGAAAAGTTGTCAGCTTGGCTTACACCTGCGTGTAAATTATTGAAGTATTTACTTCCTCTTTTACTAATTCGTGAATTTTACTATCTTACTGTTGTTTCCATGATTGTCCTTTGCATTTGAGGTGCATGATGGATTTATTTTTGATTTGGGAAAAACAAAAAGTAAACAGACAACTATTTAATAACCTTTAATAATAACGTTAACTTTTATTAAAAATAATAATTAACTTAAGTTACTACGTGATGGATTTTCAAACAGTAAAAGAATCATGTTAAACTATAAAAAGCGTTAATAAAAATATGTATAATTTTTTTATATTGAATTTTATATAGCTAAGAAGATTTTACGTTAAAACTAAGTAGTAAATAGTACTCAAAAATTACAAATAAATAAATGGTAGGGTTGCATAAACGACGGATTCATTTTGCCTAAAGACGTTGGCTAAACAAAAATTCATAATCCTATGTACAGTATATAGTAGGTATATATATTATACAGGGTCTTTCAATAAGGACGCTCGATTTTAAAATGTAAATAAAACAAGTTATGTGTAAGATATTCACTCAATTTTTTTTTCATTTGAAAGTATATTTTATGGTACTAAGTGTGAAATATGAATCGTTCAAATATCTCTTGCGGCTTTGCTTGGTGGCACGTATACGGGAGGTTCAATTTTCAATGACTTTGTCGCATAAATCTGTCTGAATTTGTTGGATGAAGTTTGTAATGGGGGTCAATTGTTTGCGGTTTATTTGCAAAGACTTGCAATTTAAGATAGCCTCAAAGAAAAAAGTCTAAAGGCGTTAAATCGCACAATCTCGGTGGCCAGTTCACATCACCGCCGCCCGAGATAACCTTGCCTTCAAATCGCTCGTGCTGAATGTCCAATGTGGCATGTGCTGTGTGGCACGTAGCGCTGTCCCATTGGAACTACATATTATCCGTATTTATATCATCCAGTTTAGGCTACAGGAAATTGCTTACCTTCCATCTGTAGCGCTCGCCGTTGACGGTTATGGCAATACCAGTTTCATTTTAGAAGAAGTACGGACCGATGATTCCGCCAGACCAAAATCCGCACCAAACAGTGACTTTCTCGGGATGCATTTGGTCCTAGTGTATCTCGTATGGATTGGTATCGCCCCAAATCCGACAATTTTTCTTGTTCACATTCACGTTTACATTCATCCAAAAATGGGCCTCGTCGCTAAAGATGATTTTTTTGGCGAAATTTGGGTCAACTTCCAACTGCTTCATAGCCCAATCAGCGAATATGCGGCGTTTTTATGGTCGTTTACCTTAAGTTCCTGGGTTAGTTGTATTTTATACAGGTACAGCCCCAAGTGCCGACGCAAAATTTGCCAAGTTAAAGTCATAGAAAGGCTAAGTTCTTGCGAACGACGAAAAATTGACTGCCTTGAGTTTTCCCGTACTTTCTCCCGCACAGCAGCGAAGTTTTCAGCAGATCTTACGTTTCAATAACGTACTGGTGTTGACCGATTATTTACCAAACCGG
Organism: Eubasilissa regina; assembly: GCA_022840565.1. Classification (NCBI taxonomy): domain Eukaryota; kingdom Metazoa; phylum Arthropoda; class Insecta; order Trichoptera; family Phryganeidae; genus Eubasilissa; species Eubasilissa regina. The sequence continues at coordinate 6,895,593 of JAINEB010000003.1, forward strand.
TTGACTCGAATTTGGCCACCAAATGTCAAATAGTCGACTTGGCAGGGGGTTTGTAGCAAGGGCGTATTGCGCAGAACATTTCTCGAACGGAGCAGTGACTTTGATAATAAAATTTGATGATTTGCACACATTTTTCATAGTGATTTACCGCACACTATTAAATAATCGACAATAAATTTGACAGATGTCACTTTAAAAACGTGGCTGCTATAACTTTCGAGCAACAAATTTCGAGCGTCCCTATTGAAAAACCCTTTATAATATCATTAGTAACAGCATAACCTAAATCTATATCTACTTCACGCCACTACTTGTAACATGTCCAAAGAATGTCAGTTTCCTTATATTTACGGTGCGAGTGATTTAATTGTCTTTAATTATAAAATGGCCCGTGTCCAGGGTGATCTCTCAATGATGTATGTATTGTATGTCATTTCAACCCGCGTTCATAACATATGCGCTGATTATTCATAAATCTCTATTTTGCTCTTGGATTAGAATTATGTATTCGGTACACACGTACCTTTAGTACTTATTACTTACTCTATCAGTCCAGCTTATTTTTATCATTCATTTGTAGATCCACATTGCGAACGCTACTAGTGTTTTCAACATTTCAGGGAGGGTATTACAATCATACTAAAATACACCAAATACAAAGATGAAAGTCATGACTTCAAAAAACGTTTTTCATATTAATGAAAATATCCCGTCTTTTTCTACTCTACATTTAATCTTCTCTAAATGGTTCCAGCTCTTATATAATTTTCATGCCAGATAAGTCATCTGTTCCATTCGTTTTATTTGATGTTCTTTTGTTACCGTTCTTTTTGTTACCAATTTAAAAGTAAACCAAGCTATTGTGCAATTAAGGTAGGAAAGAATTAGATGGCTAATATCTAAAGTAAGATCGATTCTGGTTCCTAATCACTCAACTACATAAACAATACAATGTACAATCATTTAGGCAGGGTTGCGTTAAATGTCGGGAAATAATGTGATTAAGATAGAAGGAAGTATGACGATATCTAAAGATAATAAGATAGCTGTAAAAAAGATTATTGCGATTTTGTACACCATTATAAAAAAAATATTAAATCAAGGTAAGCACAAATGCATTTTAATCTTGATATCTTAATATATATAAAAATAATGAAGAAATATTGAACACGGTTAAGTTCGCAATGACAGTTTATAGAGCAAAAATAAAAACCAAAACTATTAAAAAATATGTAGTTTTTTATTAAATATAAATAAATAAAAATATGTTATATCATTTTAATACAACTATTTTAGGACATTCAATATGTAGGTTTGTTATATGTATATGGTGCCGGAGATATACTTCGCCCACAATTTTTCGCCAACAATTCTTCGGGGCCACAATTTTTCGCCTAGAAAATTCTTCACCTCACAGAAGAGAAGCGGTGGGTATAGCGATCGCTAGCCGAGTCCTTGAAAATCCAGTCCCTATGGAACGTATTCTTACCAGTTGTTTAGAAAACATAATTTTTGAGAAATAAGTTCTCAGGAACTGTGCCTAAATGTAAAACAAACATTTTTTTATTAAACCTATCCATTATTTTATTAGAGAATTTTTATATTGAAAAGGTCTTTTGGGACACCTTGTATTTTACTAATAATTAATAAAATATTTGTAAAATATGATAAGTCACAAATAACACTATAAATGAGATTTTGTTGAGTGTTCTGAAAACATCAAGGTACGTGGATTTAATGTGTCTTTAATGTGCGCTAAACAGCATTGAAAACAATTTAAAATATAATAATGTCCTTATATAATCACACAAATCAAAATAAATAATTTTAATATATTTACCTGAGCGGCGAAAAATTTTCCAATTATGAATTAATCGGCTGGGAAGAATTGTTGATGAAAATTTGTGCGCGAAAAATTATGGACGAAGAGTGATTGTAAAAACATTATTCATCATTAAATTAATGTTTGATTCGTTTCATTTCATATTTAATTTCATTTACAGTCGTTTAATATCGTTACTCGAATATACTCAAACTAAAAAATGTATACATAAGAAGGCTTTCGTTAGCGCGTTATTAATATAATAAGCTATTTTTTACGAAAATGATTTAGTCTTTACCTGTATATAGTATCTAATATAAATATATATGTTTTTTTGTAATGAATTAATTAGGCTTCCTATTAAAATCAAATTTATAAGCCCTCGGGGGGGAAGCTTTCACTCTTGACAAAAAATATTGAAGATTGAGATTAATTTGATTTTCATTAAGCCAATACTTAATTAAATTACACCAGAACTTTGAAATCGCGCGACGTCAACATTGTCCTCTTTTGTCCTCTTGTGGCCAAAATTTGTTCTCAGGCGGCCAAATAATATTGTTGGAATGGGGTCACGACAGGTTTCACTGCGGAGAAAAGTCGGTGAAGTATTTTCTTGCTGGACGAGACGAAAATTGAATAAGACGTCTCACCATTATGCACACGTGTTGTGTATTAAGATTTTACCGAAAAAACGGATTATGCAGTAAAATATTTTTGGTAGAGAAATCTCGAATGTAATAAACTCGTGATTTATTCTTTGTTTTGTACCAGACAGAATAATTAATATCACAATTTAAAAGAAAAAATATCCTGTTCATGCTCGCGTCATTAATTATTATTATACATTAACGTGGAAGACTTATGAACGTGCAGATAAAATTTCGACCTCTGTGGTTCGTTTATTGTTCATTCGCTGATTTGTAAACATTAAAAGATATAATTAAAAATGTATTATTTCGGGGCATCAAAAATTAACCTTTCTGTGATACTTGTTATTACATTTAAATGAATTAAGTAGTAAATATCGATATCGAAAATAATAAAAGTCCAGTTTTGTGTCTAATGCTTTCTGTTGGCTGTAAGGTAAATTTTTATGCAAATTTGAAAGGAAACATTGCGTTGAAGTGTCAATTTCCTTAATATATTAAGAATATTAATTAAACCTACGTGTACTAAATATAGAGTAGGATTGATTTTTATAAACAAAATATTGTTCGAGTGCATGTTTTATTACTGCAATCAATCGTAGAGGTTCAAAATATGTAAAATCAAACTAACACAACTTTAATTGTAGCAAAAAGATCAAAAAATCTAGACAAAATGAAAGCACAACAAGAACAGGTTCTGTGAGACGTGCGTAAATTTAAACTGAGTGTCATTCAATGAGATATTGAAATGTATAATTAATGTTATAGAATTACAAATCAATTTGATTCTAAAACATAAATACTAAGTATTCGGATGATTTAACCGTTAGTTCTGTAATATATTAATGATATGACATGTATTGATAAACCTCTCAAATAAGGTGTTTATGTCTCCGGTATTGCTTTCTTGAGTGATATAATATCATATTACACCTATTATAAAACATATACTATACATACGATACATAACTCTTGAATTATCAAATACGATAACAGTAACAAACTTAAGTTGTTAAATTAAGATGTTTGTCATATTATATCGTTTTATGTTTTAGGAAAATAACATAGCCCTTATTTTGAAATTTTTATTAACTAAACCTATTAAATTCAGAATTTTCATGCATTATGTAATAATTAATAAATCTCGATATATCTCGCAAAGACGAAGTTTTTTTTAATTAATGGAAAAATATGAAAGTATAGGTAATTACAGGGCTTACGACCTGTCTTCGGCTGACTTAAGTGATCACTTTACACAATGTGACATTCATCATTTCACCCAATCAACCTCCATATCTACCAAATTTTTAAAAGTTGTATATATGTTAATATGTGGAAACACTTCGAATGCCACTACACTATCGCCATCTATGGGCTAAATTTGATATTCATTTCCCTGAAACAGTCCCGTAATTACCCATATTTCTATATTAAATCAAAAAATAGCTTCATCATTGTGAGATATCTATTATTTGTTTAATAACAGTGTCTTTGTAGGTGAAAATCCGGTCATTGTGTGTTCTTGGACATGATCAAATATTGGTAATTAATAAATCTATTACGATATACAAATTTTACTTAATTTCTTTATTAGCCTCTTATTTTAAAAAGTGTGGTGATTACTTTATTGATTTTTATTTAATTTGCACTAAGTTACGGAGCATCGAAAGCTACTACGAAATGATTCTTACCTGAGATGGTCCTGGTAGGCGAAATTTTTGTATCGAGAAAAATACTGTCTACTGTAATACACTAAGGAACTAATATAGCAGAGAGAGGAATGAAGTTTTTAGGGCCGGTCGTATAATCAGCAGTAACTTTTTACTATGGTAACTTTTTACTATAGTAGTTTTTTACTAACGCCCGTAGTAAACATCTTTTTTAACTAAAGTAAAAAGTTAACACTGACCACATGATTAGTGTGCTGCCAAAATTCTAAGCAACATGTATTTTATTAACCTAATATTTTAATGTAAACCCTAATTGCGTTAAAAAATAAGTTAAATAAACAATTAATCGTTCATCAGAAACTAAAATATTTTTTTATTTATTTATTTTTTATTTATTTATTTTAAAAGTAAAACATTATTTTTTCTTTAAATTTATTTTTGTTGGCCGTCCAAAATTCTCCTCTAAGAAATTGAATTTACGAGTACAACAATTTTTGAACGCACCTCACATTTACCGGTGCATAAAACATATAGGTGCATAGCCGCAAAAACACGCCCGGTACCAACGTCACAATTAACATGCGATAACAATAACATGTGCCTGTAACCAATGAAAATTCTGATGTAAATCTCTTTACTCCTCTCGCTGCCGTCTTTCAGACAAGAGCTTCAGAAAAGTATGTAGACTTCTCTGTGTAAATTTTTCATTGTACGAATATCGTATATATCTAAATTGTAAGTGTAGCTCAACAATAAACATATGTCAACCGTAAGATATTAAAATTCTCTATTCTCCAACCAACGACAGGTGATTTATATTTATACGCTTCTGAGACATCGAGTCGCTGGCGTAAAGCTGCGGCTGGAGCTCAGCACCAACTCTCTGGCGCAAACGGCGCTCTCATGGAAAGCTGGTTTCCTGATGAGAGAATGGCAGCGCCTACAAAATAACTACATATACAATGGCCGTGACTGAAATAGTTATATATGTAATATTAATATTTTATGTGTATATATGTGTGAACTTTTTACTTTTTATTAACTTCTTTTTTTTTTTTTGATATTTTCCTTGGTTTTCTTTTTCATAGCATTATATTTATTTCATAACCTTAATGTATAACATAATATTTATTATCTCTAAGGCGAATCGGGTTAAAAAAAACCTGATCACGCTGGAATAAACACATTATTATTATTATTATTATGTGGGTCACCCACTTCTCACACAAAAGTAGATCTTCCTGATTAACAATTATCCACATACCTACACAATAATTATTCATAATAACATAATTACATTTAAAAATTAATAAATTGCTAAAGTACCCGGTGTTTCCCGGGCTTTACGCAAAGTTACTTCATTTAAAGGGATGAGGGTAGTTTTTTTTTCAAAATCAGATGTGAAAAGATGAGGAAATTTTCGTCGTATTTTGAATGTCAAGGATACAAAATTTCATCATGAAGTACCAAATTTTGCTTCAAGGAGAATGGGGGTAGTTTTTCGAAATCTTGTGTAAATAGTGACCTTCCACTTGTTTTTAAGGTAAAGTGTGCAAAATTCCATCAAAATCAGAATAAAACTGTAGATTTGTATAAAAAAACAAGCACACCCACCCACAGACACTCTTATTTATATATATAGATTTTCTTGCACGCTCTACACTATCTCTAATCAATTGTTTTCTGACACAATTCTTGTATTTAACATCAAAAAACATATGTATTCTAGAATATTCAGTGTTCATCGTTTCACATCCTGATTACCTACCATTTAATCCCTAAGATAATGCTGACAGCGATCTAATAAGACTAAGAGCTAAGATTAGTATCTAGTGGACCAAAAAACAAGTAAAAATAGAGGTAATTGTTGATCTACATCTGTTGATTTTTTCTTTTCTACCTGCTATGAAAATAAATGACTCAGTACACACGAACTGATCTTTACCTACCGGAGCTTGTATGTCACTCACTCTCTGCAAGTTTTACACATTCTATTTATGAGCATTATCAAAATAGCAAACACATTTAATTAATATTTTTGTAAGTGCTACTTAGTTTGATACTTTATAGTCACAAAATCTTAAGTGTTTGATTGTAATACAGGTAAACAGGGTTTAACAGATAAAAAATTGGCAGTTAAGTTTTATTTTGCTGAAAAATTTTTAACATATTTTGGCTATCCCCAGATTCTCTTACATGATAGATACCCAACCTCATACGTATATTATAATTTTGTATATTATAATTTTTTTTATATTTTTCATAAAATATTAAGTTAAAGTTACCTAATTGGGTTACTCCATTCTCTTTGACATTTCTCTTATCACGTTCTATGAGTTACTCATCTAATGTGAGGAGTCTGGAATATATGTTTATGTATATAGTTGATTAAAACATCAGCTCTACGGAAGCGAGAAATTTAATATGGTGGATACAAACTAAACGGTGCGGCCGGAGCGTGGGATTGGGCCTTTGAATATTGCTTTGATGTCAAAGAACATTATTTTGTTATTAAATGAATATTTTATTTTTATTTTTCATAGATATTACGTTCGATAAATTGTATTCAATGTACGACGATTGCGCGAAAAAAAATATAGTTTTTTTTAATTATTATCGGCAAGTATAACATATTATTTAAATAATATTATCAACATATTAATTAGATTTCGATAGAAATAACACCGAAGATCTCAGGATGCAACTTCCAAAAAATTTCGACCAACAGTTGAATATTATGTTCCAGGCCGATGTTGTTTTTAAATAACTAAGAAATAAAACAAATAAATTTTTTTAACTTAGTTTTTATTCATCGATTATTTTGTTTATTACAATTATGTATAGAATATAACATTGACCACGTGACCGTTTTTAGCAGCGACACAAAGCGTGCTTTTTTAACCATATTTTTCATAACATTCTCGCACACTTCTCGTGTTATTTCAACAATTTCATTTTGAATATCGTCCCGTAGTATCGGAATTATTGTTGGCTTATTGGCGTGGACCTTTTCTTTCACCCTCACAAAAACTAGTCGGGAGCCGTCAAATCAGGTGATCGTGGAGGCCAATCGATATCACCATTTTTTGTGTAGCTCGGGCTGTGTGTGAGGTAGCACCATCCTGTTGAAACCATAATATGTGTTGCAGGCCCAATCACGTGTATTCCAACATGTGACGATAGCGATCACCATTAATGATTATAGCATTGCCATTATTATTAAGATAAAATGTTTTAATGACATCAACACATTGTTGAGGCGTTAGATATTCCATAATAAATTGTAATCAACTACTCTCTACGATTACTAAATGTGGCTGATCAAAATTGGTCTGGAACATAATATTCACTCTGTACTTTATTCGACCATGACCAGGAGTATCTAAATTATTTTGCGTTAAAAAATTTATCTGTATACGTGTAATAACTATATATAATATATTTGGAATATTTTGTGGTCACGATAATCCCGATCCAAATTTCCGGTTAAATTGACATTGTAAATATATTTATATTTATAAGTTGGTTAGCCAGGCTGATCGCCGTCTTGTTTTAAAAACTTTTTAAATTCGAAAAACTCCATTAATATTGGTCCCAAAGAAAAAAGTTTAAAAAATTATTCTTTCCTTTCGCACACACGAAATCTAACTGATTATTGTAGTTAGTGCCAGAAGGGAATTTTCAGTATTTAATTAATAATTTCGTTTGGGAGATTTGGTTGTTTAAGTGTTTGTGTGATTGAAAATACACCCCCCAATTTCGGTTTTTCATTTGTGTTCGTGTAATGGTATTCACTATGATTTTCTGTGTAGGAAAAGGTAAATATTCATGACAATTACAGAGCAATTGAAATACTTACTTATGCCCTAAGTTTATTATCTTAAGTTTACAATGATTACTTCACAAGTAGAATGCAGAGCTTAGGATGTACAAGTTAATGAGTCCGGTGGCAGTAGAAATGCAAAGGCCTTGGCGCACGTGGACGACCAATGTGAGTTGTTGACATCCCACAGTGGTGGATGATTACTTCTTCAGCAGGTGCGTTCAGCACTTCCTGAACATCATATATCTATTAGAACACAATAAACTTTTCACTATCTAAAGTTTATATAGGGTTTTTACAGATTAATATATTTTAAGGTTTTTGTCTTCTGTTACTATTAGTGACGATGGTATAGTGTTTGTAATAGACTATTTTTATATTTGTTATGTAAAATATTATAACAATTATTTTACATTTTGTACTTGTATCAGATAGCTATAGTAGATATCGAATATTTATTTACTTATGATTTATATAGTATTTATAATCAATACAATTTATTTCTTTCTTTGTAGAAGAATTGGCTTAATTTGAAAAAACATTTTATTATATTATAAAATTAACAATTCAATACAAATAATTTTAATAAAATAAAATAATATCAATGCACAACTGTGGTTGTCAAACAAAGTTATGTTAGTTAGAGAGCGTTGAAGTGGCTGACTCGATACTCTGCCGTCTATAATTTGATTGGTTCAATTAGTGGTGTACGAGAGAGTTGAGAACTGGTTTATATGTGCCTCCCCAGTGAACTATTCCCTCTCGCATTCAGCAATCGTATGTCGCAGCGGGAGCGAACCTTCTCATATAAGTAGGTCAAAATATAAGACCAATTTTTAAGAAAAATGTTCCGTTTAAAGTATATCTTACTTTGAATACGTACGTATGCAGATAATGTAAAAAAAAAATTCAATAATCTTTATTAATTAAATACATTTTCAATCTCTTGATTCAATATTAATCATATATTTTGGTAAAGATACACAGGTATAAATTGAATAATTAGATATGTTATGATATCTATTCAACGAGGTATTGACACAATAGGAAGTGTACTGTACTAAGCACAAATATATTTTGCATAAAAAATGATCCGCGTGTCATAGGTTCACCATCTCTGGTAAATAGTATTCTATAAATCTATCAGGAAGTATGAATATGTATGTGCAATAAATAAATCTATTCGGTTTAATATTGTGCAACCTTACATTACTGTTATTTTTTTAATTACGATAGTGATAACAAACATTTTTATACAAACAATGCTATGCTGTTGATCTAATGCATACTCGTAAGCTGTCTAAAAAATCAATTATAAGTATTGTGTTGTTTGTCCTCATACGGTCGCGGATCGCACTGCCTTTTACATGTTACAACTGCTGGGCAGGGAAGCGACGAATCTTCATAATTTTCCTCTTATTCTCAGTTATTGTGACAACCTTATTATATTATGAAGGTTATCCAAACTCAACCGTTATGTGAATAATCTTTTTCATAATAGCAGCTCCATAATAACCTTAAACGCTTGGATCATTTCTTGAGTATTTGAGTAGACTTTATTTTACACATGACTCTAAAGAAAAAAATCCCAATTGAAGTTTCAAAAAATAAAATTACGCGTTCATGAAATTTCTTATATAATTACTCGATTGCTTTCCAGATTGTGTGGCACAAAGCCCCAGCCTGCTCACATCACCAAAATTTTATTTTGTTTCCGCAAAATTTTACAATTTTTGTAGTGTTTTTTCAGTTTCAGTATGCTGCACAGTCATACATCAACTTATTTTCGTTAATAGAATAGGTTTTATTTACCAGATAAACCCTGAAAGATAAAAAATAAGCTATATTTAAAGTAATTTGAGTTTGGATTGCCCTTTTTTTATTATAAGAACCAAGCGATCATTTTCGCCGGTTTTGCGACTAGATTTAGACGAACTTTAGCCGTTTTGGTATCATAATTAGAATTCAAAATTACTCTTTCATCCCTTTATTCACCCCTTTCTTCAAATAATTACATATACTTATCCTATTCTGTATATATCGTAGACTTCCGAAGAATATAAATATTTGTGTTTTTCATTTTTGTTTTAAATGTAATAATTTTTAAATAAAATAAAATAAATAATTAAGGAGAACACATTATTAATGTGAAGTTGTAATTATTCAGAACATAGATCTGTGATATTTTAAATACTCATTAGAAAAATATACATATAACTTAAATTTTATCGAAAAATATTGTTGTTGCTACAGGGATTCGAACCTGGATCCCTTCCAATTCGGGGAACGTGTATTATTCGATTATGCAATACAAACACAGTAGATTGACGTCAAATTTTCGAACCTATTCGTTACACTTTTCAAATTAATATCGTTCTATCGTTCCATTATTTGAAATCCATCTATTTGTTAAATTTGTCATCAATCCACTGCGTTGGTATAATCAGATAATGCACCTTCCCCGGATCGGAAGAGATTGAGGTTCGAATCCCGGTAGTAACAACTATTTTTTTGATAAAATTGATTTCATATGTATGTTTTTATAATTAATACATTTAATTTGTATTTAAATATTATTATTAAATACATTATGCTCGGCTAATGAAAAGGCGCTGGTTTCAAAATAAAATCTCTGTTTTTTCTTCTCATATGAAACAAAAATAAATACATTCAATGGATTATCTCTGTACGCATTCCAGAAAAAATGTGAATATTTGTGGCAGGCTTATTTGGTACACAGTGGATTTGAAAGTATTTTTTGTACACCTAATGGTACGACGTTAATTAAATTTCAGTCAATAGTGCTCATAGTTGATTTTCCTTGTGAACCCAGGATTCATAACATATATACTGTATTTAGTTCCAATATCGTTGAAATATTATCATACTACAGCATATATTTAAAAAAAAACGTAACATGTTTCGGAAACATGTACTATACCACCCCTGCATATAATTTTTTTCTGATTCGAAAAAAATATTCATAAATTCAATTAAATAAAAAAATACATATCTTTCTGGCGGAAAAACAAATCCAAGTCACCCGCGTGACAGAATATTAAAATAGCAATTTATAAATATATTAAGCTCTATTAGCATAACACTTGATCAAACCATTGCAAAAATAGCACTTAAAATAATTGTCACTAAAAGTAATTGTGAATACTCGATTGCAAGTGTATTTTAAGTGAAATAAAACCTTAAAATGGTTGTTCTAATGCATTATTTTGCCTTACTTCCAGAAATGTTAAATCTTCTTTTGTGTAACGTAAAATTGCTTTTCCAGCCTAGATTCGAATGTTAACTGTTCGTATAATGGAAGTAATAAATACATAATTGAAGCCATGAACGGACACATCAATAGTTTATTGTCCTCCGTGGCGAAGAATCCTCACGGCAATAAAACGTTGTCTCTAGTGCCTACTCATTTTTTGACAGATTTTAATCTGGTAAAATGAAACCGGTATTTTATAAATAGTCGGTCATTATAAAAGATTACCCAATTTTATAACGTTAATCATATTTTTTAATATAAAAAAATTACTGTACAAAAGGATAACTTTTTTTAAGAAATTGTTATATAATTATGTAATCAAAACATTAAGTATTTCAAATTTGTACAAATTACAATAAATAATTTCTATATTTTTATTCCAGAAATGATTCGTAAGCGATTATTTAATATTAAGGAGAACACATTCTTATTGCGAAGTTGTAATTATCTGTGATATTTTAAATACTAATTAAATCTATTAATTAGAAAGATATACATATAAAACCAATTTTTATCTTAATTAAAATTCAAACTCAAATAATTTCAACATCAAATACCTTTGAGATTCCGTAAAAATAAATAAGATGGCTTTCAAATAATGGAACGATAGATACATCAATTTGAAAAGTATAACATATAAGTTTGAAAATTTGTCGTCAATGCGCTGTGTTGGTATAATATAATCAGTTAATTCACGTTCCACGGATAGGAAAAGATCCAGGTTCGAATCCCAACAACAATATTTTTTGACGAAATTGATTTTATATGTATATCTTTCTTATTAATACATTTAATTTGTGCTTAAAGGATTATTTATTTGATATATTTGGAGGGCTAAAAATGATACGTTATAAATAAATATACAACCAAAAAATCCCTTCCGACAATAGCCCCAAGAATCGGAGAGATTTTTTTCTCTAGGACAAACAGAGTTAATTTATTAACGCTTTTAGACAACTGCATTTTTAGCCGAGATACCAGATCAATTTTTCAGAAATATTTTATTAAATTCAAAATCCGTTACATCCAAATTCACTAATTTCTCTCCTGTAAAAAGTTATAACCCTTTAATATTTATTTTTTAATCAATTTAACTTAGTTTTAAATCGGAACAAATTATTTAAATATTTTTGACATTAAAATATTTAAAATAAAAAATTTCTGGTTGGAGTTAGAATCTTCTCACTATCTATGGCACATCTTTTTCCCGCAAGCACTGTCAAAATAAATAAAATATGATTTATATCTACTCGGGCGTACGATATGCGTCAGGAATGGCAAACAGATAGCACGCTTGCCAAGATCTGGAAAAATACTACCCCTGGCCACCCCACCCTCATCTTGAGGTGTAAATGTGTATTATATTGAATATTATTCGTTTAAAATTTTGCTCAGTTGCATTCTAGGACCCACATGAGCCATGGTGTATTGATTCTGTGCTCCGCGTCAAGGTATATTGTGTGTGCCAATAGTATGGAGCCCAGGTATTTGAATATAGAGCTAGTCCAGAAGCACAGATGTACTTTGCAATAAAAATGGTATCATACAAAATTACACAAATTTTAATACAAATTAAATGAATCAACTAGAAAGATATGTAGAATAAATGCATTTATCGAAAAAATATTTAGCTGCTACTGGAATTCGAACCTGAACCTCTTCCTATCCGGAAAAACGTGAAAATCTATTACGCTACAGAAACCGATTATGGTTATGACAAATTTAGAACTTTATATCTGTATATTTTTAGGTTATATTTATTTATTATTTCGATTTAAGTCTTGTAGATATATTCCGATTTTCAAAGTTTAAATATAAGAGTGATGTTTGTGATGCTGTTCTGAGTCAAAGATACAGCTGATTTTGATACTTTTTTATTATTTTTTCTGTCTTGACCCTTTATATTTTGTAGTTTTTTTTGCTTATTTTTTAATTTCTTATTTATCTATTCTATTTTTATTCATATATTCCATGCTACTTGTATAGCTGCTCATGTGTTTTTTATTATGTTTTATACCAAACCTATTTCGTAAAAGCCCATAAGGGTGTTAGTAAACAGATAACAGAAATAATAGATAACAGTCAACCTTACAAATTGCGTTGAATCACAAATACCTTTGATTAAATTACGCTAGATGATGTCAAAATTAATTAATTAATCAATTTTATAAAATTTGAGTAATCCTTGATATAACTTATATATTTTTCAGAACAGATTTTTTGTTGTGAAGACGCGTTTGCAGAACAGTTCTGTGATACTATATAAATTATGTTATTTTAATTAAATAATGATAATATAACATTGTTTTGGATACTCCAAGCTGGTGATTGTACTTGGGCTGACAATCTCTCCCCAGAAAAAATTAACAACGTTATTAAACCTCAAGAATCGCAAAAAAAACCCTACTACTAAATCGTTAACACATCGTGACAAACTAAAAGTGGACAACGATCTGAAGATCTTTATATGAAATATATTTACTCTCTGTTAACCATTGCTAATAGTTGCTCTGATTAACTACATAGGGGAAGAACAGGCTTTCTAGTACATTAAACTATCAAACATATTTATGCTCCATAATAAAGTAGAAGAATAGGTACCAAAAAAAAATATAATCCATTTGTGACCAACGTAAATCGCAGATCACACTGGTGGATGATGGAATCGGAAAGGATTGGTGGATGGAAAATAGGGAATCAGAAATGAGAGAATGATGAAGGTAAGGGAATCTTTCAATAGTGGACCAGTATGGACTCATGGAACCAAAAGGACAACTTGACTCTCCTGGTTGATGACGGTGTCTCTATAATCTTCCGGAAGTTCACCCGGTGTACGAAACTGCCACGATACAAAAAACACTAATGAGTTTCAACGTCCACAGCACACCAAAATCACAGCGGTATATGAACTAATGATTTAATAAATAATTACATGAGAACACTTCCTCTCCAAATCTCGACGAATTTTATTAATTCAAATCAAACCAGTCTAGCCAACTAGTGACAATAATACTTAATTTCACAAAAAAATTTGTTTTTAATTGTGGAAGTATAAGCGTTCATATATATATTAAAAATAATTACGGATACCATTCTTGACGTTAGCAATAATATATTAGCGGGAAGCGGCTCAATACAGAGACTGGTGGAGGATGCCAGGGTCCATATCAGGTTTCTGAGCCAGGACTGGTGACGATAAATGATTTATGAAAACCTGACTTAATATTTTGGGGTTGACAAAAATGAAGACCTTTTACTACTTCTTGAAATGTTTACATTTTATTAGTAAAATAACATAGTTAAATTTCATTTAACTTAATAAATAAATAAACTTTATAAATGAATAACTCAAAAAAACATACTTAATAAATAAATACAAAAACAACACTTGATAAATAAATAAACTTAATAATTTAAAAAAATAAACTTAATAAATTAATAACTCAAAAAAACATAACTACCTTTTATTACGAATTACTTTAAATAATTATTAAAAGAACATGCACCAGCTGCATTCTCTTCTTGTTGTTCCGGCACAAAAGCGGATTATTTTATTTTACAAAGTTTGTTTTCTGCGTCTATAAGCTCATCATTTCCTTGGGAAATTGCACACTTCTCGCGAACAAAATATTTCTTTATTCGATAATTAACTGCACCGGAATTTTATCATTAGGAGAACACATTCTTATTACGAAGTTGTAATTATTCAGAACATAAGGTCTGTGATATTTTAAATTTTTTATATTTTTTTATTAATATTAAAAATATAATACAATTTCAATAATCAGTGGATATATATATTTTAACATTTGTTTCTCCTCTATGAGAGTAAGACTCGTGTATAGAGAAGGAGTATATACGAGTTAATTAATGTTTCAGTTAGTCTGTGTACATATTTTTTTTACTTCAGTTACAAATTTATGATAGTCCGTAATTTTTATAATTGTGATGGGGAGATTGTTGAAAAATTTGATGCCATGATAAATATATTAATTTTGAGTTGTGGTATATTTTAGTTTTGGTATATAAATTGGATCTCTATATCTTGTAGATCAGAATTCGCTTCTAAAATTTCATTGATTTTTAATTTTGAAAATTTGAATTATTGATTTTTTTTTGTGTATGTCTACTATTTTTAGTACTTTAAAATCTGTGAACAGTTGTATACTTGGATAGTCTTTTTTTTTTAAATAATGTTTATTATCATTTTTTGAGTGATTTCTAATTGTGATATTGAAGTTTTATATGCTCCTCCCCATCCAATAATACCGTATTGCAAATGTGAATGCACAAATGCGTAATATATTATTTTCAGATATGTTGGCGATAAGATGTTTCCGAGTCTAAAAAATATGTAGGTAGTTTTCTTTATTTTGTTTGTGAAATTAGTAATATGTTCATTCCATTTGAGATTGTTATATATTATGATTCCAGGGTACTTGATACAGTATTTTTCTTCAATTGATGAACATTGGTCAGAAGAGTTTTCTCGAGTGCAGTCTTTGGTGTGAATTTTAATATGAATTTCGGTGTTTTGTTTCTGTTGTATAGAAAAACGTAGAAAGTATATTTTATCGGTATTAATTGATAATAAGTTATCATCCGTCCACTTTTTTATGGAATTAACATCTTCATTTGCTGATATATTAGCGCCAGTCCAAGTTTTTTCGTTAATTATTAGTATTGTATCGTCTGCAAAAGATATTATTTTACCATGTAATTTGAGTTTAAATATATCATTAGAGTATATAATAAATAACAGTGGTCCAAGTACTGTACCTTGTAGTATGCTAAAGTCAGTTGTTTCAGGTGTACTATTATGTCTCTTTATTTTTACATTTTGTTATCGGTGTGTTAGTTAACTTCTTAGCCATGATAAAACATTGCCATCAAGGTCAATTTTTTTATGTTTATTATGTAGTTTCTTGTGTGATATGCTATCAAAGGCTTTCCTAAGGTTTATAAATATGCCAATGCATTTGTCACTGACATCTACGTGTTCGTTAATTATTGAAATTATTTTTGCGATAGCATCTTATGTGCTAATTTTTTCAATGAATCTAAATTGGTTCTCATTTATGATGTTATTATTGCGGATATATTCTATGAGTTATTTTTTAACAATTTTTTCGTATATTTTGGCTATGTTGGAGATTATTGATATGGGGCGGTAATTTTTTATTTCCTGTTTTAAATATTGGTGTTATAAAACTTTGTTTATAGTTAGATGGGAATACTCCATTTTGAAGCCTAGTATTTATAATATGGTTATGGGTTTGGTAAGAGTTAATATATTTTCTTTAAGTATTTTTGTTGTGATTTGGTCGTAGCCAGGAGTTGTATCATTTTTTAAGTTATTTATGATTTTTTTAATATCATTTTCAGTTATAGTTTGGAATTGAGAGAGATATTCATGGGTGCATTTTTGTGGTACGGTTAGTGTTTCGGCATCATAATATGGTGATATATTTTTTGCTAGATTTTTTCCCACATTTAAAAAGTAATTATTAAAGATATTAGCACATTTAGTGTCTTCTAAATCAGCGTTGATAATAGTATTTTCATAGTTAATTTCTTTTACATTTATTTTGTGTTTTATCGTTTGCCAAATATTTTTACTTCTTTTTGCGTGTTCAATTTGTTTCTTAAAATATTCATCTTTTTTTTTTCTGATGAGAGATAGTAAATTGTTTCTGTATCTTTTCCAGTACGTTTTTAGATATTCGGATATTTCTTTATTTGTAAGAATATTTGTTGTTTTTTCTAATGGTAATATCAGACCATGTGTAATCCATGATTTTATTTTAAGGTATTTTGAGGGTTGTTTTTTTGAAAATTTATATTAAAGTATCATTCATATGTTTTGCAAGTGTTTTTTCGAAAATTTTTGCACATAATTCAGCCTCGTTCGCTTCAAGCGTTTCGTTCCACGTTTCTCTGGATAATTTGTATTTCAATTTTTCTGTGACATTATTTGCGGTTATGTTATATATTAGTATACATATATAGTGGTCAGTTATATTTGTTTTCCAAATTATTGCTGTCAGTTTTTTTTATGTTGTTTATTCGTCAAGGCAAGTTGGACGTTGACCTTCCATGCATGAATTAAAGATATACATATAAAATCAGTTTTATCCAAAAATATTGTTGTTGCGCCACCAGGATTCGAACGTAGATGTCTTTCCAAACCGGGAAAGGTGCATTATCCAACTATGCTACAGCGACGATATTTTTAGCGACAAATTTTCGAAGCTATATGTTACCTTTTTGATATTAATACATTTAATCGTTCCATTATTTGAAAGAGCCATCTACCTTATTTTTACGGAATCTCAAATACCTTTGAGTAATCTGATAGCAGCCGCCAGAATTATTAATTCATTTTTATTAAAATTTGGACACATTAATACAACATAAATCGTAGCGCTAGACGCAAGAATTAGGTATTTTTTATTTTTTTTTATTTTAATATTAGAAGAATAATATTACACTCTCATTCAAATATATATTTTTAAAATAATCAGTAGGATATATACATATTTCAATTAACATTTATTTTTCGTGTATAGAGAAGGAGAATATACGAGAGTGTATAATTTGTGTGTTAGTTAATCTGTGTACATATTTTTTGACTTAAGATACAAATTTATAGTAGTCAATAATTTTTCTAATTGTGATGGGGAGGGAGATTATTAAAAAATTTGATTTCGGGTTGCGGAATACTTTATTTTTATAATATCAATTTGCAATATCAAATCTTGTAGATCGGAATTCGCTTCTAATATTTAATTTTTTAAATTTGGATTTTCGAATTTTTTGTATGTCTATTATTTCTGGTAATTTGAAATCTTTGAAGAGTTGGAAACTTGGATAGTATATTTAGTTATAATTATATTTATCATAATTTTTGAGTGATTTCTGATTGTGATATTGTAGTTTTATAAGCTCCTCCCCATCCAATAATACCACATTGTAAATGTAATTATACAAACGCGTAATATATTATTTTCAGATTTGTAAATGATAAGATCTTCCCGAGTCTCAAAAATATATTGGCAGTTTTCCTTATTTTGTTTTTAAGATTACTAGTATGTTATTTCCATTTGCGTTTGTTATTATTATTTAGTGTATTAGGTGTATTTATTACATTCCGTCATTCATAACAACAAGGTGGCCGATAAGGTTGGTTAACGAACATAGCCGGAATATCTAACAGGTCAATTTTTAGAAAAATCAGATCGTAATGTTATACGTATACAATTATACTGTAACCAATGTTCGGGTGTGCGCGCGCACACAATTTGGCATCATGGCGCGTCTTCATCTGCCGCCTTATATCAAAGGTTGGCGACCATGTTGCAGTATTTTGATTTTTCCTGTATAATATTTTAAACATTGAACCATTTTCTGAAGTTACATAGTAATTTCTTTCTGGCTACACTATTCTGCTGTCCCTGTATAATGACTTGATAAATATCATATTTTTCATTGCGGAAAATGTATACGAAGCCTTGATAGTTATTGTTAGTTCTCTTGATTTATTTATGCGTCTTAATATATCCTCCCAGCAGCCTTATACAGGTATGGTAATATTTTTCTTTTTTTCTCTCCCAACGCACAAATAATAGCATTGGTCACAACATATTTTTATGCGCACACCGTGATCCAAAATTAGAGGCAATATTGGCTGTTACTACGTATATACTTAAAACTGGCAATTACGAGAATCTTATGTTTTAATACTGAGCTTTCTTCCAACAACTACCTCAGCAATATTGAAATCGTGAAGGCTGGGACGGGTTTTTGTCAGATTTGACGACCCCTCCGTAAGGTCTATGAAGGAACGAGGCAAAGAATTCATTTTCATTCATGTATAATAATAATTTCAATTTTTAAAATTTTAATTAAGGAAAATAATTTTTTTAACAAATTTCTTTTTTTCTGTTTTTAGGTATACGTCTCTAGACCATGTAGTGCTACGAAAAATACATAAAAATCTATCAAACGCATAATTTTCTCTATTTATTTTTACATTTTACATAAAAATATCACAATTCAATTATTTAATATATTAATGACAGGCATATTAACGCGTGCCCCATTTAGTAGAGAAATTGATTAATGGAGGGTATTAAGTAATATATTTATTAATAAATATAACAAGCAACTCTCTGGATATGAGAAATAAATCCATAGGTACCGATTATTATACCGTATACCTATTAATTGTTTATTAAGATCCCTAATTGTATTGTGCTGAGATTCCATCAATACACAATCAATTAATTTGCTAATTATCTATTGTAACAGATAATTAGCAAATTAAAGCAATACTAAGATTATCAACTTTGCTGCGGTAATTACAGCTTCAGACATTGGCTAAATGTTGAATTTCCTTCGCAGACATTCCCTCTAAAATGGAAACTAAAATGAAACTATCAAGTTTCACATAAAGTTTCATGGCACAAACGAGCCCTCGGAAATTGTCTGTACCTGTATTTAATAACCAAGGAAATTTACTGCGGATCAACGTTCTTTAACTACATGTGCAATTGGGAATTTTCAATTTGAATTTTTGTTAAGCCAATCGCCTATTATTAATATCATCCGGCAACGATCATAATCCAATGACTAAAATTAATCACCCAATGTTAGTAAATTATTATATTAGAATTACAAACCTCTTCAGGCACAGGCCGCAGGAATCAGGTAGAACAAGGTTAATTTTACAGAAATTTTGATCGAAGTCTGACGAGAGCTACTGAATAATAACGAAACTATCCTTCGTTGAAAAGTGGATTTTGTGTATTTTTTTCAATATTTGTGAAAAATTGTCTATGTCTCGGTTAAATTCGTTAATCGCTCTGATAATAAAATTGTTTAAAAATGGTGACAGAAGTTAAATAAATATAAATTTAAAAAACACATTTTCACACAAGTGAAATCTTTCCAATTGTATTAAAATTTTAAATACTAAATTAATGTATTAATTATAAATATATACATATAAAATCAATTTTGTCAAAAAATATTGTTTTTGCGTCACCGGGATACGAACCTGGATCTCTATTTAAAACAATATTTTTCGACAAAATTGATTTTATATGTATATATTTATAATTAATACATTAATTTGGTATTTAAAATATCACAGACCTATATTCTGAATAATTACAACTTCACAATAAGAATGTGTTTTCCTTAATAATGTATTAAAATTGTTGAAATTTTTAATTTTTGATTATTGTATATATTTATTACATATTTCTGTCATTCCACCATCATGACGATAAGGTATTTATATAGTTTAGTGGCTGTTACTTTTCAAATATGTTTAATGCCATATTTTTATTATTTAAATCAGGTAAATTGGATATGGAAAGATTATTAAATCCAGCTTGAAATAATTAAAAATAAATGTTTTAAAATATATGTGTACAGATTACCTGTTGTGCTATGCCATTTATGGGAGTGGCGATTTAAATCCACCACTATCATCTTAGCTTACCGACAACACAGGTGACATCTGCACTCGGGGACAACGCTCGTGCCAAGAGGAGCCGCGCCCATTCTCGCCCGGTCGCTCGCTCCGAACTCTTCATACCCCACTACCTTTTGTACTCTTCTTTCTAATACCTTACATGATTATACGATAAACCAGCGTTTCATTCTACCCCTAATCTCTAAAAATTTTACCAAATCTTTATATTTTTATCGTACAAATATGTTAAGTTTACTCCATTTAACAGAATAGCAAACGCCGCTCTGTGATAGAGATTCGCCAAGAAATCTTTTGGTCGGAAGCCAAGTGAGAATTTGGTAGTCGTTCATAGAATATTCCACGGCCGATTTGGGAGCAGTTACCTCACACGTAATCTAAGAAAATGGATTCCCAACAGACCAACAAGACGGCATCATTGAGGTGCTTCGTACTGACCACTATCATATTTATGAGTATTTCGACGGTAAGGGTTCAATCGTTCTTTATAGACTTTAAATTCACTAAAATAGTCACTATGATTCATATAATAAAAAATTGAAGAACGATTTTTCATTAAACAATATATTAAGTTTTGAGAATATTAATTACTAATTTATATAATATAAAATTCTAATGGAAAACTGATACATTTCATTGAAATGTCAAATTTTTTTAAATAAATTGTGTTTTTTTTAGAGGTACAGAACTTTAATATTAAATAAAACACATAAAAATCGTAGTAATAGCGATGATTTTAGCTTTATTGGAAAGATAATTTTATACCATTAGTGTTTAAATATGATTTTGCGCACATGGGTGCCGCGATTGGCTCGAATAAAGCGCAATCCGATTTTCGACCACTTTTTTAGCAGCTGGGGATGTACATCGACAATAATGCGATGAATGTTGGCTTTCAAGTCGTCTATCGTATCTGGTTTATCGGCGTAGACTAGCGACTTCAAGCGCCTCCAAAGAAAATAATCCAAAGATTTGGAAGCCATTTCACATGTCTATTACGCGAAATAATGCGCTAATCGAATGTTTCAATTAGGGGACGAAAAAGTCAGTAATCATGGATCTATAGCACTTTCCATTGACTATATCGTTATGGCCTGCAGCATTTTGAAGAAACAACAGCTTCTTTAGTATATACTGTACGACGTCTCTGCGGATGCATATTATAAATTAGAGTATTCGTGGTGCGAAGATGACCCATGGTTATTCGAATTACTTGCTCGGATGGACGATGATGTCGATCGTAAAATGGACGTAGCGCACGGCAATTTTCGCGAACAGAACCACGATTTTCGAAATAAATTTGCACAATTTGCAAGCGTTGTTCTGGCGTAAGTTTATTCATAGTAAAATGGCAAACCAAACTGAATACAAATCAGCTGTCAGCTGTCAAATTTGCTGTCGCTGAAAAATATGTGAGTGAAAACACCTTTTATGAACGTGATCTTTCGCTCTTCAGATACATTTTTCCAAAATACTCAACAAAGAAGTGTATTGTTATATTTTAAAAATTTGGAATATTTCAATATTACTGTACTGAGGTTATTTGTATTAATAATAGTATTCTTCTGTTGGTAGGTAAAAATTTATTTCATAAAACTGTTTTTCTTAACATTTCATTAGTTTTATTAGACATCAGTTATTAAAAAGTGTTTATATTCATTAATATAGAAGACGATTCAGTTCAGAGAAAACGAAGCTCAGAAAGAAAAAGACAGGTCTAATGATGAGCTCAACAAAATAACGATATTTAAATAAAACTACTTATGGGGAAATGTAAACAGAATGATCACGCGCAATAAAATACAAAACTTTAAAAACCGTCTTTAGTTTTTAAAAAGAGTTTTTGGTAGTGATGGTAAACCGTTACGTGATTGGTAACTGCGATTTGATTACGTGATTGGTAACTGACGTGTGTCGATCATTGGTAACTGAGATTTAACGATGATTGGTAACTAAGATTTAACTGTCGTAGGCTTACTTTCCAGTGTACCAGTCATTGCTTGAAGAATTACGTTCAGATATCAATTATCGTTACAATCGAACACAATCACAGTCACAATAGCAGTTTAAATAACAATTTTACCATTACTAGTCTTTGGTAATTGTAGTGTGATGTGATGTGATATTTAATCAACGCAGAAAAAAATCATAGAATAATAAAGTGATGCTTAGATGATGTCCTATTTACTATTAATACATTTAATCGTTCTATTATTTGAAAGGTAACATATAGGTTCGAAAATTTGTCGCTAAAAATATTGTCGCTGTAGCATAGTTGTATAATGCAAGGTGCATTAGGAAAGATTAGGAAACAGATCCGTTTAGGAAACAGATCCAGGTTCGAATCCCGGTGGACAATATTTTTCGATAAAATTGATTTTTTTATATACACCTTTATAATAAATATATTTAATTAATATTTAAAATATCACAGACCTATGTTCTGAATAATAACAACTTCATAATAAAAATGTGTTCTCCTAATAATTTGTAATTATTAAGTTTAATTTATACTTTTATTTATTATTTAATAAAAATAAATCAATCTATTCTTTTGATCATAAATAACTAACCGGCAACTTTAATCCAACAATAAAATATATGTTTAATCCCGTGTTATCGAAAAAATGGTTCAGTTTCAGTAGAAAGATTTATTGACGGTAGTTTATTTGTCTGAGTAAGCAGAGACTTAGCTGCTGAATTGAACTTCAGTCTACCGTTATTGGAAGGGGGGAGGGTGGAGGGGTCATGGGAATATAAAACACCAGAGATTTGATACTCTTGCGTGGTAAAAATCCGGTAGATAAAATATATATTTTAAAATATTTTATTCTTATCTTTTATTCATCGTATATAAAACGCTTATGTTATACAGAGTAAATATTATGTTCCAAGCCGATTTTGTTTGGCCGCCATTGTGGTTTGGTGGACATTTTTCAGTTCGCATTTGGAAGACGTAGAGAGTAGTTGATTACAATTTATAATGGAACATCTAACGCCTCAACAACGTATTGAAGTCATTAAAACATTTTATCTAAATAGTAATGCAACCATTGATGGTGACCGCTATCGTCACATGTTGGTAAACTTATTTGTGACCGAATTGGGTTGATTGGGCTTATAACACGCGTGGTTTCAACAGGACGGTGCTATCTCACGCACAAACCGTGCTACGCTTAAAATTTCGCCTCCTCCTGATTTGATGGGTCCCGACTATTTTCTGTGGGGGTACATGAAAGGAAAGGTCTACGCCAATAACCCAACATGCTACAGGACAATATTCGAAATGAAATTGCTGAAATAACACGAGAAGTGTACGAGATTGTTATTAAAAATATGGTTAAATGAGTACGCATTTGTGCCGATGCCAGAGGCGGCCACTTGGTCATTATCATATTCTATACGTAATTGTAATAAACCAAATAATCTGTAAATAATAAGAACCTTTTATTTTTCATTTCCTAGTTATTCAAAATAGACATCAGCCTAGAACATAATATTCACTCTGTATAATTGTTATCCGCTCAACTGCATTTATGATATTTCGACAATATATGACAATGATTCAATTATGACCAAATTTCTGCAGATCCTAGTTGTGATAGTCGGTTTGTAGGTTGAATTCATACAGTAAAATAACATGAAACTTTACAGTTTAATAGTCCGCTAGTGTGGTCCGTTTTCTACATTTCTAAGTGACACGTGTACATGACATATATATTTATTTATTATATTTATATATTATAATGATAATTGTAAGGATTCGTTTTCAACAAGTTTAAATAATACAGTACAATTTAATTTAACACACACACATGCATGCACAGGCTGCTCACTCAGTGCTGTTGGGTCTGAAGTCTTGACTCTGAATTCAGCAAAAACCGGCAATCATTACCCCTATCCCTTACAGTCAAGATTTTTTTTAACATAAAAGACAATTTTTATTTGTTGGGTATTCGATACTCTGCCCGTTGGGTACCACCCAATAAATCGAGTCAGTCAAGGCAATCATTCCCCATCGGTTTAATATGTAAACGTTGCTTGGTAATTGAAATGCACGCTGCGCGGTGTGCTGCGAAGGACATTGTGGTAATGGAAAATGTATTACCACGCCCAAGAGATCGCCAATATTACATATAAAATAATCATGGTGTGTCAATTTAGTGGAGCTATCGAATAAAAAATATAAATAATATTCTAATTCTACAGACATCATTTAACACTGTCTTCTTTGTACGTAAATTTAAATGGAAACTGATGTGCAGTGGCGTAACTAGTACAATGCAACTAATACCAGGGTTCCAAAAGTTCTGAGCCCTGTAATACATTTAGTATCGATACTTTTCCCAGCACTGATATTAATTTAAAAAAAATAATAATTCACCACAGCAAGAAGATTAAAATCGCACGTGAATTATAAAAACATTATAAATTATACAGTCCACATTTTGGAGATGTCTGCAGAATTCGGATTATGGTGAGTGCCTATTCTTTCCGTATCCTGAATTCTTCCAGCATCTATGCTTATACGTAACATTATGTATAGAAGACAAGAGATAATTTTTATCTTACTATTTAATGGATAAAACCGCCTAGTACTTAATATTCTTATATCTTATAAGCATTTTTTCATTATGCATTGGGAGGCATTTTTCTTAAATACTCCACTGCTAATACGTTGCATTGTTAATTTTATATTATAAATAGGGGATGAGGACTGATAATTAAATTTGTAGAAAAATAATCCTATTGTAGACTGATAATTAAATTATCAGTCTACATGAGGACTGATAATTAAATTTGTAGAAAAAAAATATTACAAATACACAACACGCTTAATTATTCGTTATCAGGTAATGAAAAAGTATTCTGTAATATATTTTTTTATTAGTCAGTCTATAACATTTTCGACATCAGCTTCAACACGGGTGTCACATATTTTACATTTCTAATATAAAGTTTTTGGCAACATACTAATACAAAAAGGTAGGTATAAAAATTTTAAGCAAAAAATATACGCCTAAAATTTCGACCAGAAGGAAACCAGTAAAAAGTAATGCCGACAAATTTACCGCTGAGAAGCCTCAGAAAACCAAACTCTCAGGGGTGGAGTCATTAGTCTCTTGTTTATTTTTTGTACTGGTGAATGTGTAGTCAGTGTCTACTTTATTTGTTATAAGAAGTATCAAGATAGAGGCTGTGATTCTGGAAGCGCTATAAATTATAATAATTTAGATAATTTTTTTGGTCATTTTACAGTTTAAAAAAAAGAATTTAAGAAATAAATTTGTATATGAGTCTTGAGTTACTCACTGTGTAAAAATATGGCTATACCATAATTGTTTTAGGCAGTGACAATGGCACGTGTTACCGTGCCGATATGTTGGCCTAAGTTACCCCGAGGAAACCACATACAAAGAACACAATCTAACCCAGAAGAGATACACCAGTGCTGGCGGAAACCTTAAATTGAACATATATGTATATATTGTAAGACTGGTTCCAGTTTCCTAGTGAGGCTGATCGCCCTCCACCGGCTAGTTCAGTGGCAAACATTAGATGTGGACGCCTAATGAACACCGGATCGGATACCTATCAGAATTCCTTACCTTACCAAATATCTCCCAAATCTACATTTGTCCCTCGAGGCAAAAAAAATTAATTAAAATAACAAAATGATAAAGATGTTTTTTTTTATAATAAATAAAAACTTGATTGTTAAATGAACAAAATTGAATACATTAAAATGTATTTTTGCAACAACCGTGAAATTGTGAACAATTTCATATCACACCTTACGTCTGCGGTAGTTTAGATAAAAAAAACGTGGGCAACAATATTTATAGACCAAATTCTCTACCGTTCTATCTTGCACTATTTCTTCATCATCCGAGGCCGCACCGAGTTACAGAACTCAGTGCGCCACACTCAGATCACAGCTGTGACGTCAGGGTACAGCATACATAGTGTGATTCCGCCCCAAATAGGGCTTAATGGGGCCAAATCCTTCACCATTCAGAAGGACCAAAACTCTCTGCCCGGCCAGACAATAATTCAATTTGGGTCATGTGCCTATCCCAATGTGAAGAAGACCCTGGCAGGAATTAATCTTCTGCCAGGATCGATGGTAGATAAACCCATCGTATCACCATATAGTATTGGCTCCGCTTACCGGCTTGATAACAATTCTAACCCCGTGTAATGGACTCTTTCAAATGTAAAGTATTTTCGGTACGATCGAGTGGCAGACATGACTGCTGCCTTACTCGGCCGAACCCCGGTAGACGTCTTACGGAAACGTTCTACCTCCCCGCCGCCCGGACGAACAAGCATAGATTTTTAATTTTATAAATTGGTTATTGCCATTGTAGAATAAATATTTCCTACATAAATTTAGTTATCAGGGCGAGTGTTATATATTATTACAGAGAGTAAAGAATGTAGAAAAAAGGAAAGAATGTAAAGCTAATCTTAGTATAATGAGTAAGATTAAAAAATAATCATTTAGGTGGTTAGGTCATATAGAACGGATGAATTATGAGAGAATGGTAAGAAAGATGTATGATGCAAGTATCGATGGCACCAAAAAGAGATTTGGCACGGCCAGGCAGACCAGATACTGGAGGATGTTCCTGTTAGAAACCTCAATAATCGGCGAGCTTGTTTGAGAAAATGTATGAATGTGTATGAGGCAAGACAAAAGAGTGTGGCGCTCTATTCTATCCGCACATCCCACGATGAAACGACGTGATGGTAAGTTAGTTAATTAATAATAATTAATAGGTAGTCCTAGAATCATATTAAGTTACTATGTAAGAATATTTCAAGACAATTAGGGTAACGATGTTATAGAAAATACATTAGACTACTATTTATGTATTAAAAAAACAAAAATAAACGTGACGTTACAAAATGACGATTGAGAAGTGTAAACGAGATTTTTAAAACTACCGCACAAGTACAGAAGTGCGTGGGTTCCTAAATCAGCGAGGTATAATTACACACCGATCCTCGGTGTTCCAAAGTGAACAGTGCAAATTTAGCGATAGCCACCGTAAATTAAACATCTATGATTTGTTGGAATGACTATTTAACCATGTGTAATACAATTTTCCTTTTAAACTGAGCCTGTGTCATTGAGAAAATATCCAGGTCAGTGTTAATGTTTAATATTTCGCTGTAGTAATTAATAGTGATGAGAAATACTACTATTGACTCACTGGTGTGATAGTGATTGATATTTGATAATATCAGTGATTGAAAACTGTGACTGTGATCACAGTTTCATTACTAATACGCATACGCCGCTCGATATCACAATACATGAAATAAATTTAAAAAACATAATTTTGAACATATATACTTTTTTATTCAACCTTCTCTTGCGTAAAAAATATATTCTAGCATATATATGTATAATTTAATATCATCACAAAGATAATGAAAACCCTTAAAGAAATGTGAGTTTATTTTTCTGGTCAATTTCTCTGCATTTCGCTTGGCGATGGCGCTTATCACGAATTATAACGTCATTCCTTCATGAATATTTTTGTTTCGTATTCATATGCGACATAATATTAAAAAAAAATCACGCTATTCTCAGATATTCAATCACTAATAGTAAGTGTGACTCAAAATATCGGTGATTGACTAACGGTTCGTAATTTTGAACTCATCACTTTAATTAGGCATTTCAGTCTTCTAGGGGCTGTGATTGTAGACTCGTAAGGATTTTAATTGTATGATTGTGACTCGTAAGGATTTTAATTGTATGATCGTATCAGAAGGTTTTGTGGATGGTAAGAAGCCACTAACTCTCTTCTAGTCACATGCGTGTTGGTGTATGTCGCAGAGTATATGAATGTGCGTGTGAGTATTTATGCTGTGTCTAGAGTAAGGTATAAAAATGAAACAGGACATACAAAACTTGGCGATTATTGCGGAATGATTTACAATGACAAGTGCGACGAGTATAAAAGTAATTGCGCGAACGGTCTGTGGAGAAGTGGTTGGCTAACTCCTAGGACTCGTCCGATACGATGTTTTGACATCCACGATTGGTCGATGCGTTTCAGTACTATATGGCTGTCAGATGATTCCTAACAATTTCTTAGATTGAACAGGAATTTAGGAACACCAAAATATTATATTAATACCGAAAGTTTAAGAATCATAAATACTGTAAGCTAGATCGGTATCTCTAGTCCCTATTATTAATTTCTATAACATATCTAGTCCCTATTATTAGATTCTATAACAATGATGGATCATCCAGAGCTATGGATTTCTTTAAAATCTACCGACTCTAACTCTAGCGTGGGTAAATAGATGAACGTTACATTGTGTAAAGTGATCACTTGGCCAGCCGATGATAGGTCGTAAGCCCTGTAAAGCCCAAGATTTCCATACTTCCCATGTAAAAATAATAGCTTCGTCTCTGTGAGACATCTATATCTTGAAGCCATGACACATACATTATAGATTAATTAAAATGAACTCAGACTACGCATAAAATACTATAAACTGACGTCTACTACACTGACTTCATTGCCCTGATATTATAACTATAATGCACTTCTGCTGAAAGTGAAGAAGGAAGAGAGCCTCGGAGCTATAAAAAGCTCTGTGAATAGGAAGTTCAGCGGAAATCGAATGAAACTGTAATAATTGAATATTTGCTTCTCCTCTACTTCAGCATGCATGCGGTGTAGGTTACCCTGGGCTGCGCGATAAATCAATCAAGTTTGTGATTCTTACAAATTACGCCGTTATTTGATAAGCGTTTTAACGATTTAAACCCACTGTGCTAATTTCGCAAGTAGATTGTTATTAATATATCAATTATATTTAGTGTTCAGCGCTCGGCGAAATATTGTACATTATATGAAATGAAACACAGACCATTAGTTGTCTTTGTCATACAGTCCATTTTAGCGCGACCATTTGATATGATCACTTTAGTTTTAGCACGACTATTTTGAAGCGGTTATTTGCGAGTTTTGGCCTTCCTCGTGTAACTTTTGAAGACACTTGGTCGCGAGTTATTTAGGCTAGGTAATATCTAAAAATGATTGGTATCTTTAAAATGCTATATGTTAGCCAAAAAAGTAATAAAAGTACGATAAATTCAAAACATTAATGTCACGAAGGTTAATTTTTTCTAAATTATCTATTGCATTTATGAAGATAACAAAGCCTCCAGAATTGTCAAGCCTCGGATAAAACGCAACAATGTAAATGAATCAGCATCTTGTGCTTATCTCCAAGGCGGCCTGTGTAATTCGGTCCTTGCGGGAGTTGCGTAAGAGGCTGTGTGTCGGCGATACCGCCCACAGAATCCGCTTAACATTTTAGCCCCGGCGCCCACCCACCTGGGGGGGATATTGATTAAATCTTACAATTCATCACCTGCCGGCTCACGGTCGAGACACTTGGGACGAAAGCCTTCTGCGACGCTATCCCGAGAGACAGGAAGTATCTAACATAGGTCAGACTACGATTACAATGCACATTTGAGTATTAGATATCAAATCCGATTAGAAATTAAATAATTAACACGGGTGTAGTCGCAATAAACGAGACAGGGATAATCCGACATTACATTTTAAATAATTATTTATTAAGAAAAACTCATTTATTTATTTTCAGAACATAGTTTTGTGATATTTTAATACAAATTAAATTAATTAGAAAGACATGCACAAAAAATCTATCCATAGAAAAAATGTTTCTTGCTTCCGAATATAGAGAACGCGCTACCTCGGATAAGAAGAGGTCCAGGTTCGAATCCCGGTAGCAACAATTTTTTCTTTTTTGTGTGTAATTTGTATTTAAATAATTATAGTCATATTTATAATTAAATGATAATCTTCAAATTATTTTACAGGCTGACGTAGATATACGAACAATATCAAGCCATTCGCAATACAATTACAAATTTTATTTATAAATAATGTATTTAACCCCTTTTTACGATTATATGGAAATGTAAAAATTACAGTTAAGATATTTTAAAAATTTTAATTCAATTTATGCATAAAATATATTTAAATTTCTACAAAATGTTTCGAGTGAATTACCTGAATTATAAGACTATTAATTTATTATTTAAATAGTTTTCACAAGATTAACTATATTATAAATAATAAAAACTATTCTAAACAATTAAAAGCAGATTATTAATGCTTCTTAAATGAATTACTACCCTTATAAGATAATTATACACGAAAGGCAAAAAGATCAAAACCTTCATCTAAAGCTTAGCATTACACTAGAGAGAAACCTAGATGAATAGCCAGAAAGAAATTGGTTTGAAACATTCAAGATATGGAACCGTAGAAGAATGGAAGAATTAGATGGGTCGAGAAATATGGAATTATTACTTTTGAGTACCTATATTTATGTGTGGTAAAAATTCAACAAAGGTCAGCGTATAAATTAATCTTACATCTAGAACATTACATTCTCTAAAAAGATGATCTCTAAAAATTGATCATTAATGACCCTAAAAATTACCTTTTGAACTCTTTTAACTAACCGTAGAAATATGTTGGCTGTTTCTTTGCAAACTAACATCGCAAAGAGTTTGTTTAAAATTTCAAAACATTCTCGTTCAAGAAATCCCTGAAGGGTGGATTACAAACTTTTCAGCCTGTCCACGTTTGATATTTAAAACCATTTATGAGAAGTACAAATTCATAATTTCAGAATAATATTGTCATTCTGTTTTAGGAGCTTTATGGCAGTTATGTGTCACCGTTGCGACAAGAGTTTACGTCGTTTTTATTTTTTAGCCAAGTGTCATTCGTTGTTTAATTTATTTTAAACGAAGATTGGAATGATCAATTGATGTGTACCGATTTTTAACCGTTAAATCTCCGAGGCTTATCGCCGCCGACGATCCTGAATTCACCTTGCATATACCGGTGCGTAAAACAGAGCTGCTAGCAGCCATAAACACACTCGATACCGATATATTTATTATTCGTCAGGCAACAATAATCGTGCGACCAGCAGCCGTTTGGAAAACCGTCTCGCGAGCTTCACTCTCCTCGCCGCTGCCTTCCCTATTACAACTCCGAGTACCACCTCTGTAACAGTTCATGTGTAGAGGTTTGATTGTATTGTTTAAACACTTCTCTGAATCAGTAAACTGCGCCTGTCAATGTAAGTGGTTTTTATTTTTTAACATGCTCTGGCCATACACATACGCACTACATTCCGCGATTATCAAACGAGAACGTGAGCGATGGGTGATTATTGGGACATCCATCACTCACACAGGTAAATTCATCACTCACACAACATGCCAAATCCTTCGGATTCATATAAAATGCGCCCATACAGACATCAACCATAACTCCAAACGTCATAATAACCGACCGATAATAACGAGTACAAAACGGCCAATTTCTTACCGTTACGTAGCTGTTCCATGTTTTTTTTTTTCAGAATATTTAAATAATATGAATAAATCTATTGTTAAAACTAGCTAATATTCCAAGACCATAAATGTGCGTACGTCCAAAAATGTGTTTCTTGGGCCTGCTGTATATTTCTATACACATATGAATGTTTAAATGTATTTTTATACGGGTTATGACTTTACGTATACGTTAATATACGTCATATAGTTAATACGTAATAAAGCTTATTGTTTTAGAGTTAATTTTTTGTCGTTTTGGTAGACTAAATAAACATAAAATAATATATTTAATATCACATCACTTGGTGAAAACAATAATCAAAATATTAAAAATAAGATAGTAAAATATAATATAAATGCAACGTGGAGTAAGAGGTAATAATATTAGCTCTTTAAAACTAGTCTGAACTATTCCTGTTTTAATAAAAAATGTTAAGGTTTTGGTAGACGACATATACAAAAAATAATATATTTAATATCAC
Source organism: Eubasilissa regina (assembly GCA_022840565.1). Classification (NCBI taxonomy): domain Eukaryota; kingdom Metazoa; phylum Arthropoda; class Insecta; order Trichoptera; family Phryganeidae; genus Eubasilissa; species Eubasilissa regina. Next base: position 6,928,235 of record JAINEB010000003.1, read on the forward strand.
ATCAAAAGTAGCTTGAAGTAAGCAAATATTCAAAAAAATAAAATAGAAAATAGTAATAAAAAATGCAACGTGACATGAAAGATAATAATATTAGTTCTTCAAAGTGTATTGTTAAAACATATAAAAGTAAAATAATAATAGAAATGAGATTGTGGCGAATCTATTTCTACGTAAATTAAGAGAAAACAAATAAGGTAATATATAAATAATATTTAGAAAAGAGGTAACAATATATATCTATTCGGATCTGATCATAAAAGTACCTTCCTTACAGGGGACAGCGAAAAGGTTTCTATGGGTAGTCGCAATAGACCCGAATTCACTATCGTGAAATGGTAAAAGTATTAAATGAAGTTGAAACGAAATTAATCGGCATTGTTACATTGGTCTCTGTAGCTTGAGCAATTATTATTTTGAAAAAAAATAAAATTAAAACACTTAAAAATGTTTCTCTCTTTTTATTTTTATTTTCTGCCTCCATCCGAATCTATCCTCTTCAAGCCTGGAGATTATATGTTGTGATTGAGATATGTATGTTTTTCTTCACTCAGAGACCAGTCTCTGGGGTCAATTCTTGACGTTCTTCTAAACACAATAAACCTCTCCGGTATTTCACCCTATTGCGAGATGCACAACCAATCAAGTCAACGTTAAATCATGATATTCTAAATTATCTTAAAACTGAAACTCTTAGCCATCAAATTCCTTTAGAGTAGCCTGGATAGTGTTGAGCGGTGATCTAGGAATTCTGCAGTTTCAGAACAAGATTTATTTATTTATCGGTAACTATATAATATGTTTTGGCTGTGCCCGTCCCACTTGAATATTCTGTTTTAAGACAATTATTACAAACGATTGTAAAAATAAATTAGTTTTCAAGTATCAGACCGAAATTAAGATTTACCTCTTATATTGTACGTATACCTTATATATCATACATAATGTGTATGTATAAAAAACAAACAAATTTATGACAACAATTATTATAGGTTTGATCAATGTGTTTGATATTACGAATCCAAGTTTTTATTTTCAGTTTCATGTTACCGAGACAATTTAATTGAGATAAATCTTTCAGCATCCTATTAAACACCTGAATGAGACTTTTCCAAATAGATGGGTTGATCATGGGACTGCATTTTATTAACCAGCTAGACTTTCCGATATCACACTGTGTGATTTCTTTCACAGGTGCGTCATCAATGACCTCATTGATGATTTAAAAAATTACAGCTGTTGTTGAATGAATTTATGTAGATAATATGCTAAAAATACCTATGAAGCACAATCACACATGACGCTAGAAGCCAACAACCAGTAAAACTACGATAAAAACCAGATCAGTAATTTCAAATCAAGTTTTTGATGCAAGAAATATTAGATTGATGCATAATTATCCATGATTTTATTCATTAGAAAGATATTCATATAAAATCAATTTTATCGAAAAATATTGTTGCTACTACCGAAATTCGAAACTGGATTTCTTTCAATCCGAAGTACGTGCATTATTCGATTATGCTATAGCACCACAGTCCCTAATTAATACATTTAATTAGTATTTAAAATATCACAGATCCATGATCTGAATAATTACAACTTCGCAATAAGAATGTTTTCTCCTTAATAATATATAAGTTGCATCAATGTGTCCAAAATTTAATAAAAATGAATTTTTAATTTCTGACGTCTGCTATCGGTTTATACCTATTTGATATTCCGTAAAAACAAAGTAGATGGCTTTTAAATAATGAAACGATAGACGTATTAATTTGAAAGGTGTAATATATGAGTTCGAAAATTTATCGTCAATGTACTGTAGTGCTATAATCGATTAATGCACGTTCTCCAGATTTTAAGATACCCAGGTTCGAATCTCAACAACAGCGACAACAATATTTTTCTATTAAATTGATTTTAAATGCATGTCTTTCTAATAAATATATTTAATTTGAATTAAAAACATCACAAACCTATGTTCTGAATAAGTACGACTTCACAATAAAAATGTGTTCTTAAATGTATGTATTTTCATATTTTTTTAAATTTATTTACACCTTATTAAATAGTTAACGTCCAAAATTGAAAAATGTGTCGAGATTTACGTCAGAAATTTGTCTATTTTTGTTAGGTTCAAATAGTCTATGGTTAAAATAAGTAATTTACTAAATAAATCTATGTTCCAAGATATGCTCGTTCATTAGGATGCCATCCATCCTTGTCATAGGTAAAATAAAATAACGATAATTAATTATTGACCCAAAGATTTACATAAACGACGTAAAGATTTTCATATGCCGCGTGCATCGCCTCTTTTCTCCGCACATTCACTTAATAAGCTTAAAGTGGCAATCCCCTTTCAACCGGTAGGGACCGACCGGGCATACAAATTGAAAATAAACAAGGCTTTGGGTTTTTTGCCAGCAATCTGGCGACCCACCAACCCTCTTGCAATCACGTAAACGTTTTTGTCCGTGCCAAATGTCTACTCTATTTTCGGTACATAATGTAAGTTACGTTATCCCAACACTGGATACAGAGATTTTTCCCGTTACACCTATATAAAAATTGCCAGAAATTCAATAACAGAGAGTGACCAATAATCGTTATGCTTGTACAAATTATCGTAAAAATATTAAATCTATAGTCCGTTCACTCACTATTCAAGATATTTTTAAATTATCAAAGTACAATTAGTACTCTATAGAGAGAAGCGAAGGAAGAAATAAAAAAAATGTTTTTATTACAAATTAAATGTATCAATTAGAAAGATATACAAAAAAATTCAATTTATCGAAAAAATATTTTTGTTGTTACCGGGATTCGAACCTGAATCCTTTCCTATCGGGGTAAATGCGCTAACAAATTAAATCATACCGATAGAGTAAGTTGATGACAAATTTTCGAACTTATGTGCTACAATTCTTTGCATTTTCTCCGATGAAAAAGGATCCAGGTTCGAATCCCGATAGCAACAAAAAAAACTTTTCGATATATTGAATTTTCTTGTATATCTTTCTAATAGATACATTTAATTAGTATTAAAATAGCTCAAAATTAGGTTCTGAAAAACTTCACAATTATAATGTGTTTTCCTTAATTAACTTTTATTTTTGACGTTTATATTGTGTATTTAGGTACTAGGTACCTAAGTATATTTTTAATTCAAATTTTTAGATAGGTACTGTACAGGTGCTGAATTCACAAATAAGTACCAATCGGAAGGACAAACTTATTTTATTTTCGATCATGTAAATATTGTAGCTTTTCAAACACATGAATTTCTAAAAGTGTCAAGACTTAAGTCTGACGTTTGTGGGTACTGAATAAAATATGTAGTCACAATGGTGAGGAGCATGACGTATTTATTTTAAAGAAAAGTTCTTCTAAAGGTAGGTTTTAACTTTGTGGTTAATATAATTAATGAATTAAAGTCAAATAACTTTGTTTACATAACTTTATTAGATATTCTATCTACATGTTTCGAGAACAATGATCTCATCAAAAAGGAAACATCGTCCTGAGGAAGAGAACATTGTTCTGGAAACATGTATAAACAAAGTTATTTGATTTTAATTCTGTATTTATTTGCTCACTTTTTTATATTTCTGAGGTAACTCTAGTATGAATTTTTTTTTTGAGTATTAATGAAATTAATTCTGTTCCTATCGTGAATTCATGTATCAGTGGTAATTACTCTACAAAGTTATTCATCTACAAACCTTGAAATTTTTTTACAAAAAGTCAATTTTGATAAAACTTGTAAATGCATATATTTTTATATAATATTAGTCAAATACATTTTTCTAAACATTACAAAATCATGTGCTACCTCATCAACTGGGCTTGGGTCATTTTTTTACAAGATAAAGCACTTATCGTGTCGCACGAGAATTATGTAATCAATATGCAGTCATAAAACGTTCAGAAGTCACCTCAGAGGTCCTGAACATTTCATAAATGATGTCTCACAATTTATACGGGGGTAGAAATAAAGTGGCTGCTGCTGTTACATCTTAGAGGTCACGAAGACCAGCGAGGTCAGAAGGTTCGCAAAGCGCGGCTTTAGAGAATGTGTACAAGCACAGACTACCAAATATATAATATATTCTTTGTTTAAATATTTTTATTTTTGTACCACTTACGAAATCAAATAGCTCCGCAATTTTTTTTAAATATATGACTCGATTGAAACGAAAATTTAAACGCTGACAATATAATATGCATTAATATAAAAAATACGTGTTGTCTATACAAATATTTAGTTTTCGAAGAGTAAGTACTTTTACTGTTGCATAAATGTGTCATCTTTCCGGAGTGTTCCCTCGTCAAATCCATATCCCGATGTATGACAGACTTAATATGGTAAATAAACGTACAAATTCTATTTGGACTGCACATTGGATGGATCCAAATAATTATAAGGGCTTCAAATGATTAAAAGATCTATTTCCCGCATTCTCCTTGGTTCACCAAAAGAAAAGTCTCCAAAAGAACAATATCAAATATCTCTAGATTAAGAATTGGGCATTACCAGGTAACCTCACATTTATTCAGATTGAACTTAATAGATCTCCAAATGTGTGAGTGCAGTGTCGAGGAGGAAACCCTTGACCAAAACTTTTTTGCCTGTGCATTTCGAATCACAGGTTTTTTTTACAATAATCTCATCAATGGTAATTTTTAACTCCCGGTTAACTTGAGTCATTTTCTTTCCCTGAACTCGCCACATTTAATTTATATAATAGCCATTTTTTTGAACGACAATGGTATTGACTTGTAATATTATATAATATTTCCTATTCTATAATATTACTGTACTTTTTATCTTTTTACTTTTTACGGGTTACATATTTAAAAGAAGAAGAATAAATGCGTCATAAACTATCGGATTTATGTTTTCATCGAGAATATGTATAGAATGCCCTTGGTCCCGCAACTAATGTTCCAAACCTATTTCCTATATATACACTTTATTTCATGTCCATTTATTTACTGGTCTATGTGTACAAGGCTAAAACATTTAATCATTTTTTGTTTATTGTATGCAGAGTAGAACGACCAACTGATGTATAACGACTTTTACTGCCAAATCTCTGATATTCAAGAGCAAATATTCAGATAAAAAAAGGTAAGTTGTTGACACTCGTTTTAGTGAACCACAATAATAAGATTATAATATAATAAAATCACACATTTTGTTTCAGTAGGTATCATCTCTGAGCGAGGTAACATTTGTTGTCTATTGTGAGCCATAAAGCCGGGTGCTCCACATCTTCAACGGTTAGTTCAGTGGCGAACATGAGATGTGGATCCTATGAGCCAAACACTTACCATAATTCCTTACCTTACCAACGATCTCCCAAATCTGCGTTCGTCCCTCGACGCAAAATATTTATAATACATTGATATTAAATAATATGAAGATAGGTTGTACTAGTGAAAGAAGTTATGTTAAATTAACAAATTTAATGTAAGAAAAATACAACCTAAAATCACCACTATATGGGTAATGATCAAAAACAGGATCCTGCGAAGATGACAAATCCATGCAGAATAAATATTCCAACAACTATAATAATAAGATCATCATGGTTGCTCGGCGACGACGTGGCGCGCGAGTATCCCCATTATGTTGACTACCACTACCACAGTGATAAAAATAATTATCGGTTGTTCAATAACAACAATAATTAGGACAATAGTATGATTGAGACAACATGACCTTGGACGCGGGATACTCTTGTTCCACATTGAACTCTTTTTCGTAGCTTTCTGGTCAAAGTGTGATGGGTTATGTTGAACTAACTTGCAGGCCTAGATCATCCGCTTGCGACATCGTCCAACATGGATATGAATCTTTCATCCCGAGTCCAACAGGGAAATAAAATATTTCTACAGAAAAGATGAACACAATACAAATTAGGATTTATCACGAGATCGTAAGAAAATCAATGCACTAGTAATTATAATTATTTTTTCCCCCATTTATTAAACTATAAATTTCATATTTAAATCGCTGTGCGATTTGTAAAGTAGGCCATCTTTGCGACGATCAAAGCTGCACGCAAAATGCGTGGCATTTTGCGTGCAGCTTTGATGCGTCCTGCTCGCCTTCTGGTGGATGCCCGATAGCGCTCTGCACGTCAGTAAATCGGTCCCTGACATCGACCACCGATCACGCATGCGCAAGTATTGCTATTATTATAAAAATTATTTTAATTTTTAAATAATATTAAGTACTAAATAATTCAAATACTGTAACGTAATTTATAATGTTGCACTATATTAAATGACCAACTAATATCAAAGTTTACCATCAAATCTCCGAGATACGAGAGCAATATTTCATTATTATGCTTTTAATCCATAAAAGCTAATAATCAGCGTACAGTCATACTCCATTTCAAGTATCGGTTTAAATTCAACTTTGCGTAGGTGCTCTTTTGATTCCTATGCAAGACAAAGGCGCTACCCTTCCCTTTCCTTCTCCTCCTTCCTGTCCGTCACCGTCACTCTCCCCACCTCATCCCTTCAACTTCCCTCCACCCTCCAACTCTTCGCTGAATTCCGATCATCGACCGCTGGTATAATATCATATTTTATTTTATAATATTATCGAATAAAATTACTACGTATAATTATTTTATTTTTTTTGAGGTACATATTACCACCGAGAGTATATTTTATTTATTTTATCAATATAAGATAAATTATAAAACTGACATTGAATTACCCGTCTCACTAGAATAATCTATGTTGAGACAAACAAATTATACAGGCAATTTGTTCATATCATTGCGACTAAAAAAATATTGTTTTATATAAGTTCCTTTGACCTTTTAAAAATGATTATTATTCTTAAAAATAAAATATCCAAATAAATATATTTATATTAATCAGTCAACATTGATTTTACAAATAAGTTTTAATAATTTAGTATATCTACAAAACTCTGTGTGAGGTTTCGGATACCATTACAAGGTCCATCATCAGGAATGGTGTCACTGTCACTTAGCCCTGATGATGGTTGCCGTATAAAAAACTAGGAGGGATAATGGTTCTAAAAAATAACAAAATTACCAATAAGACATAAATATATCTAATGATTATTTTTTTGTTTAAAGAACGAAACAATTTTGACATTTAAAAAGCATGTATTTTATTTAGATTACGTAATGAATCAGTCACAACTCTCAAAAATATCTCAACAGCATTAATTAATCTAAATTGTCTCCTCAACTTTCACGTTTCTTCATAAAATAAAAAGTCAACCGCGAAAACCCCGAGGCGTTTTCTTTTATCATTTTTTTTGTAAATATTTTTTGGTACAACAATGACACTTGTATATTTACCACAAAGTCAAATGCTCAGCAAAGAAAGAGAGAAGCAATCAGTAAAAATTGTATTTTTATTCTGATTTTATGTTATTCAATTACGACTTTTTTTTTAATTCAAATTAATTTAAATTTGATAAATGTTTTAGTTTTGAAAAAGATATTTATGATTTATTTCGATACAAAAATCTAATCAATGTGTAACATATTTCAAACGATTTATTTATTGAATGCCTTGTTATATAATTTTTAACAATTCGCCGAAATTTTTGAAAAGATCCGTAATTGGATGTTCACTCTTGTTATATATCAAAAGTTATGCCTACATAATAGTTCAATCTAGAAAACGAGCGACCCATCTTGTTCAGAAAAATATTCGAAAATACAAGTACAATGTTATTCAAGTATTCAAGAAAGATCGTCCCATTCCTTATATATATTTATATATATATAAATCAAGTTCATCAATAAATTAATATTAATAGCTGGTCGAAAAAATCACTCGATACGTTAAACTCTTTGTTATTTACTTCTTCTTTGCAATACTTGACACGCTTCTGTCCTGGACTTGTCCAGAAGTTGTTTATGCGTGTCTGCATTTACTTTACTCGTTATTAGGTGAATTTATTTTTGTCTGGGATTTAGTCATGCAGTTGATGCATAATGTCATAGCGTTTTTATTTTCTAAAACAAGAATGCATTTAATGCATTAAAATGAATTTTTAAATTATACAAAGATTGTGTAATTGTTGGCTAAAGAAAATATCATATCATATGACATATTCTTTTATTTGAGTTTAACCGAGAAGTTAAGGCATGAATTAAGTACTACGACTAATACTACTTAGAGTTGCTTTCGGGGAATGTAACCATACATCTAATATTTTTTGCCGACAACACCGTTACCGACCGGGAAGACGGTATCAATTAATTTTTCAGCACGATAAAACCCGTCCGCATAATGCGAACATTACAAAAGCATATTTTCCAAATTCGCCACTTTCTGCATATCAATCATACAATATATATATATATATATATATATATATATATATATATATATATATATATATATATATATATATATATATATATATTTATATATATATCCCTCTCCAAGCACAAGAGCTGGTCTCTTTTTTGGAAAGGTAAGCGAAAGAAACACCAAGTATGTGTATAACCTTATGTATGTTTGTAACCATGTATTTTAAAAATTGAATTTATTTTGCCCATGTATTTTTTTTTCGCTAAATTAAATAAATAAATAAATATATATATATATATATATATATATATATATATATATCCAATACCTCCATTCGTTGTTATACTCTCTTAGAACTTTATCATTTGTAATTCTCTCATTACATATTCTTATCATCTTTCTCGAATGTTCTCAACCCATATTGCGTTAAATTTATAAAAAATATTAAACGTTTCGTTGTTTCTCAAACTATTTAGGTTACCAGGCGAGTTTCACTCAACGTCCCCATTTAGAAGAGAACCTTAATGATTTAGCCATGTTATCAAATTAAACCCTTACTCGCCCAAATGAAGTTTTCGCTCGGTTGTGCCGTGTCTAGAGTGAATAAGCGGGGAGGCTCCGCTCAGTTTCGACTAACAAATTCACAACGAAAACCCAGTCACTAATTTGAGCAAATGCAATTATTTCAATTTCCAAACAGCACCAGCCTGACCACCTAACTAAGTGAATAGTGACAGAGATTGTCCATAATAATTATTATTGTTTGTGCAATCAGTGATTTTAATTAAAATACTCGGTACACAAAAAAAATCATTGAAGTAATTTCTAAATTAATGATTATATTTTCGTCAATTTCTATTTATTGATGTATAATTATTTTTATGTTATTAATATTTATTAGGTTATAACGTTAAAATGCAACATAATAAAAATAATTTAAAATAAAATATTATGAATATCAAACAAGTCGAAAGTGATGGTATTCGAGGAGGAAAGCAAGATAATGTGCAAAATGTTTGCAGGTAATGAATGTTTGGAACAAGTAGATGAGTTTGTGTATTTTGTAAGTATTTTCGATAGAAACGGAAAGACAGAGAAATATATTGAAAGGAGGGTGACTGCTGGGAATAATTTTTTTTGTTTCTTTTTCTTGTTTTTTGTATTTTTTTCTTTTAAATTGCATTTCAAAATAGTTCCATTTAACATCCGCATCCATTTATAGTGTAAAAAGTTTTCCTTGGCACGGATGAAACCCAGTATGGCCGGTATTAAAAATACTGTCATGTATTTAAAAAAAATATAAATTCATTATTTAACCATTACTAACCTTTTTTTATATTTTAGATTTGGAACCAACCGATTGTATTTTTTTTCTTTAAATATATATAATAATATTGTATTTACATACGTACTGGATGACCCAAAAGTAAGTATTTTTATTTACAAATGTGGTGAATGATGGCAGCAAACTTGAGTCAAGAACAAGTGGATTCTAAAACAGTACTGGCTGCTTGTAAAAATGATATAGGACCAGTTTACTTCGATAGATACAACTGCGGTTAATAAAAATTAACTAATCATGTTACACGATGACTCAGAACCATGGCGTACTTCGCCAAACTCGCGACAAAATTATCATTTTTCAGTAAGGTACTATCTAGCAATGGATCGAACGACGTGACAGCATTGAATAGCCGCCACGTTCACCAAATTTATTACAAAAAAATAGGAAAATTTGGTTTTAATAAAAAATAACATTTTTGAGAGAAAGCTCGAGACGGTGGATCATGTAAAAGAGTTAATTTCTGTAGTATCATAGATGCGGACCAAAATTTGTAACTTACTGTCTAACACAGTATTTTGGAAACGTTCAAAGAGTATTGCAAAGTTGATTAAGATTTCGAACACTTACGAGATTAAACAGAAATAAACAATGTAATAAAATCAAAATGAACTATACTGTATAACTACTTTTAGGCCACTCTGTATATAAATAATAAATAGTTTTTAATCTATTTGTCTTGTACGCTAGTTGGGTCTTGTCCTGTATATAAAATTACAACACCAACACGTAAATGAATCAATTTAATAAATACACCTATTTGAAGTGAAAAATCTTTTGGTGGCGTTTTAATTTTTTTATGGATTGAAATAAATTGAAATAACGAAAATGTGAAACAGAAATGCTTACAACTAGTCCTCTTAAGTCTTTAGTTCCAAGTTCTACTCTAACCAACCTTAAACTGGGTTATCTACCACCGCTCTATCTCAATTCATCTACCTGTCACTAAAGTCCGAGTAAGAATTATTTTTTAATGTATATTTTATTTTGTTATTCGTATATTTATTTGACGGATAAATATAAATATACAATTTTTTTTTTAAATAGAGATGCGTACACGGAATACATGTCACATCAATATTCTTACTATTTTCAAAATAAGCTAAACGCTTGTGCTATGAAAGTAGGACTAACTTGCTGGTCTCCTGGAACGAGGCGCGAACCACCGACCTTTAGATCACTAGGCCAACGAAGCTACTCTATTGCACTGTATATTTTTATGTATTTATATGAGATTATTAAATATTTATACGGCTTAATTTTTTTTTTAATCTGCTATTAAACTGCTAAAACGTTTTATATCCTATTAGTGTTTCGACGATACCTAAAACACTATTTGAGTGAAATTGAGCATATTGCGAATAATTGAGAATAAAAGATTTATAGCTAGAAAAATAAAAAGACCGTTATTGAACTTTAAATTTATTTGAATTATATTCATTCCTAAAATTTCGCCTAAGCCTAGGACGTATAATATTAAAATATGATTTAAATATATTAATTCAATTTTATATATTATATATATATATATATATATATTAATTTTAATATATTTAATTCATTTTTAAAATATCACAGACCTATGTTCTGAATAATTACAACTTCACAATAAGAATGTGTTCTCCTAACAACAAAGTTGTATCAATGTGTCCAAAATTTAATAAAAATGAATTGATAATTCTGGCGTCTGCTATCAGATTACTCAAAGGTATTTGAGATTCCGTAAAAATAAGGTAGATGGCTCTTTCAAATAATAGAACGATTAAATGTGTTAATATCAAAAAGGTAACATATAGGTTCGAAAATTTGTCGCTAAAAATATCGTCGCTGTAGCATAGTTGGATACTGCACCTTTCCCGGTTTGGAAAAAGATCCAGGTTCGAATTCTGGTGGAGCAACAACAATATTTTTCGATAAAATTGATTTTTTATGTATATCTTTCTAATTAATATATTTAATTCATATTTAAAATATAACAGACCTTTGTTGTGAATAATTACAACTTCACAATAAGAATGTGTTCTCCTAATGTATAACATTAATATATCTAAAATAAAATATACCAAGGGTCGTACTACACAACAAACAATAATTCTAAAAATCAAACCTTCAACCTTTCAGTCACTTACCGGTCTTGTTACCGCTAGACGTATTTCACAATATTGTTAATTAATTTAATGAACCTGGGTACCGACATAAAGTATTTCTTATCTTTAACAAGATGCTAAATAAAAATATGTAAAAAGCGAGACTTGAATACATTTTTATTATACCTAATTAAAGTCAACAACATTCAAAAGGCTTAGAGGTATAAGCAAATATTTTTATTTTCTAAATTATAATAAAAATGGTTGTATTTCATTAAAACTGAATAAAACGATTTAAGGACGATATCTTAAGGAATATACTCGTATATTTTAATAATATTTTTTAAGGTATATAGTTCACTCGTGGTGAAATAGTTATAAATATTTCTGTAATAATTGCAATCATTTGTTTGCGTTTACTTGTTAACTCTATGAATTAAAAATTATTAACTCTTAGAATGTCAATGCTGATTTCCACTCTTAAAGCTCATGTCCAAGGAAGGAGACACGATGAGGTAATATCATACATATGTCTCATCATACTCGAAACACATCTCAATACTATGTACATATATGTATACATGTTGATCAACTTATAGGTTAACTTGAGATGAGTAGAAATAGATAAAAACTATAATCAATGTACACGATGCGAGATTCGACACATGCACACAAACGTTATCTAAAATCACCATAGATCCTTACAACTATCTCTTCTAAAAGTCAAACATAATTTATTACACATTAATATTAATTCTTTTTTGTACTTACATCCCTGCTTGTTTCTTTTCTTTAACTTCATACATGTCTTTAGACTGTATCAAAATTTTTACTTTGTTAAAATTACTTATTCTCTACTTGTCTTTTTATTGATTTTTGTTTTTTCTGATTTATACCATTTAATTTAATTTGTTACCTTACTTCCAACTTATAATCTAGCTAATATAACTTAATGGCTACCTACCTCAGAACAAGTACTCAATTGTACCTAGCGAGGTAGGTAGCGGCCAACAGTCTTGCATGTAAATGGAATGTAGTATTAATACTTGTACTTTCTGGTGCATTGGTCACTTTAAGGATTTTATATTGATGCAAGGTTATTTTTTTCAAAATAAACGCCGATTTATCAGCACTGAAAATGAAACATTAAAACTGTTGCTGAGGAGATTCAAAATTACCCAACTGACATTTGAACCACGATGACATTTGATGTATCTACGTGACATGACGTGATGAATCTCTGTGACATGGTGTGTACACAGGGACTACGAACGCTGAGAGTTGTCTACAAAAAATCTCTCATGTAAGCAAAACCATCTCAGATATTGTCGTCTAGAGTCTAAAACCTCTTCAAAAATCTTGTTAAAAGAATACATTTGAACTAATTTCATGGTTATTCTTTCTTTTATTATTATTTTATATTTACTAATGATTCATTAACTGAGTAACATATATAAATATATATATTTGGCAACTATGTAAAATATTTACCTCAGCGCGGCCAGTGAGGCAGATAACATAAATTCAAAAAATTAAATCTGACTGAAAATTATGGGCATGTTTGCAAAATGTACAAACGAAGAATTATATAATACGATATGATGGGGGGGGGAAGCACCAGAGACCAACATTACATTACCAAGTAATTACAAGGTTTACAACCTGTCTTCGGCTGGCTTAAGTAATCATTTTATATATAACTAAATTTGATAATTTATTTTTCGTTTTTTTTTAACAGCATATATGTCATCACTGTGAGGTCAGATTTTTTAAAAATTATTTTATAGCAATATTCTTTATCTGTATAGTTTCCTGTAATTACCCCATACTTCCATATATTTTCCATTAAATATAATAAAAAAATAGCTTTGTCTCTATGAGATATCTGATATTTGTTTAATAACAGTGCCTTTGTAGGTAAAAATCCAGTAATTGTGTGTTCTTGGACATATTCAAATATTGCGAATACTTTTTGTTTAAATAAAACTAAGTGCAATGCTTTTAGTCTAGTGAAAAGTAAATTATTTTCCGCATTGCCGCATTCAATATTCTTTTTAATTCCATATACTGCTTGTTGAACCGTGTAGTTGGAGCCTCTCCAAACAAATTCTGCGCCAAAGCGCGGTCATTGCTTCAAACGTGGACAGACACAAAATGCACTTTAAAATTCTGCAATCATACAGATCCAATCAAATTACAATCATTTAATTAAGATTTCAACTAATGAAACATTTTTAGCAATGACAGATGAAGAAATACATATATTTACTAATGGTTGTATTTTTAAGCTGATCATATTGGAATGTACCTATGGAAGGTTAATTTTTCAATGTTTTACCACAATCAAATAAGTATTATGAATTACGATTATTTAATGTGTCTACTTCATTTGAAAAACTTAGCCTGGAGAAGAGATGTGAGCCATATAGTATCTATTATTAAGGAAAAAACGGATTGGAAATAGAGATCCAGGTTCGAATCCCGGTGACGCAAAAACAATATTATTCGACAAAATTGATTTTATATGTATATATTTATAATTAATACATTAATTTGATATAGTATCTATATATAAACTTATCAATAGCATGTTGGACTGCCCTGATTTGATACAAATGGTTTTGTAAAAAATACCAACTCAAACGAGACAAAGAAGTGTTTTTTGTAGGTACGCATAGAAATAATTATGCTATTAACTCGCCAATATCGCGGATGCATCGGCTTGGTAACAAGTTAAATTTTGTTGATATTTTTCATTGCAGGAGCATACCTGAACTGAAGAAATATCTGTACGTAAATTATACTTATTTAAAAATGTACTATTATATTAAAAATTTTATTCTTATGTTAAATCCCACAACGGCGTTGTTGGAAATAAAATAAAATAATATTTGTGTAGCCAGATATGGTGTCATCCGACTTAGGTCTTTACCAGCATGTCGCCCTAAAAAGCGCAAGCAATCTTCGTAATTAAGCAGCGATCAATCTCGCTAGGAGCATGTTTAAATTATACCAATAAAAGAAATATTTGCGAATGTTGTAGACAGGCATTTTATTAAGTGGTATTAAATGGCTAAAAAGAGTTAAGTAAAGCTTAAGAAAGATATCGAAAGGACGATGACTGTGGGAAATACATCTATAGAGGGTTACTTTTTTGCATATTTAACCACGATCAAATAAGTATTTTATTTGGAAAACGAACAATTAATTGATGTAAAAAAATCATAATAAAAGTGCAACAAAAATTAAACCAGTTACATATCTGTAATATGTATTATGTGTGTCGCCAGATATGGAGTCATCAAATTTAGGTGTTTTAATTGCATTATGGTGAAAGAAAATGTGGATTTTGTCGCGGCGTATGCGTGTTGATCAGAAGGTTATAAGCGCGGGAACTGGGACCCTCTTTGTATATATAAAAGCATAACGTATCTTATAAATAATTCAGAATAATAATATTTATTAAATAATGACGTTTCGGTTGTAAGTTTGAGTAATTACGATGTTCTTCTTTGGGTTCTATATTTAAAAGTATAGCTTCTTCTATATTTATTCCGTTTTGTACAGTAAAGGCTTTAACTTGTTATTTTAAGACACAATTTGATTTTTAAATCTTGTTTGCATATTTACTATACAAGACGCCCACCTTGGCAAAAAAGTACGGATGTTCCAATCCCGCTAACGGTCATTCAACTTGTGTTCCATTAAATGTTTGATAATGATGTGAAAATCGGTGTCCACCTTTACGTACGTTTTTAATGTGTTATATTTAAATAAGGATACAGGTATTATTTCTGTTACATATAATTGTCAATAATGCAGGCGTGAGGCTTTGATATATTATATTATACATCTCTTCTGTCGCACCCTCATTGAGTCACAAGTCACCGAACTCTGAAGCCTGCTCGCCCCACCAGACTGGGTTGGAGGCTAGGGGGTGACACTGTACGAGTATACTATAGTACACCTACTGGTCACAGATCTACCCTGTAAGTAGGACAGTTGGCACCGAAACCTGACTAAATTTATACACATTGTGAACTATTTTATGTCTTCTTCGGGGTATTTGGTAGATATTTAAATCTCGTCTATTTTTCAATATCAACAGTTAAATATATTCACCAATACGAAATTTTTATCTATATTCAAAATCACTTCTGGTTGAAACTAAAATTAAACACTAAGATATGCATGAATTAACCACAGACCAGTAAATAAATAGACATTAAATAAAGAGTGCATATAGGAGAGGGGTGTGGAACATTATTTGAGGAACGAGGAGAATTCTACACAAATTTTTGGTGGAAACATAAATCCGATAGTTTATGACACATTTATGCAACAGTAAAAGTATTTACTCTTCGATAATTATATCTTTGTGTAAACAAGACGTATTTTTTCCATTAATGCATATTATATTGTCAACGTTTAAATTTTTATTCCAATCGAGTTATATTTTTTAAAAATCGTGGAGCTATTTAATTACGTAAGTGGTACCAATCACCTGGGAGATTGGTACCACTCACGTAAAAATATTGGGACAAGAAATTTGCGTTAGTTCATATATATATTTGGTGGTCTGTGTAAATTAACACATTTTTAACAAACTTAACTCGCCTGTTATGGTTCGTGTCCGAAAATCTCAGAAATTTAGTTGAGATAATGTACGAGTAGCTTGTTGGTGTAGTGGTCAAGACGTTGGCCTAGTGATCTAGTGGTCGGGGGTTCGCGCCTCGTTCCAGGACACCAGCAAGTTAGTCCTATTTTCATAGCACAAGCATTTAGTTTGAAAATAGTAAGAATATTGATGTGACATGTATTCCGTGTACGCATCTCTATTTAAAAAAAAAAAAAAAAATGAACTTGAAATTGTAAAAATAGACAAATACTCAAATCCAATTACTCAATTTTCGATTTAACAGCGAGACTTGACACGTGCATACAAACATCAAACCTACAATAATATATTCTGAAAAGATAAACAAGAACAATTTACTATTTAATTCATTCAGTATCATAATTATGATGTAAATATCAGGAATAGAAGAAGTTCGCAAATGACTTGGCACAGTTGTATAATTCAAAATGAGCTATTTAGAGGTTGAACTTATTTTAATTAATGAACGTGCATTATATCTTCTCTAAAATGCGTGATACAAGTAGTAGAAATAAAATTAAAACATTTGACGTTAAATTTTCCGCTTATTTAAAAATAAATTCTACGTGTGATAATGAGGCTTCCAAAGTTGATTTAAATGTCACGATCTTGTCATCGCGAAGGAAAATCACCGGATCTATCGTATTGACATATCGTTAATGGTGGAAAAGTTTTCCTGAAGTGGAAAGGGTCCTTTGAACACCTGAACGAAGGCTTCCGCCCCACAGAAGGGCCGGACCGCGAGAGGTGGATTTTTTATAACCTTTTCATCGGTTCCATCCGTTCCGGTAATTTTCACATATCTTTTCATTTCATTGAGACAAAATAAAGAAACAAAATTCGCTTTATTGCCAAAAAAACATAACGAGTGCGACACATCCTTTGTTCTTGTAAAATAATCAAAAATACATTGACGGCTACGAAAATCTTTAAATAAATTTTTCTTTTAGTTTATTTTGAACATCAATATTTTGAAGACGAAAAATATTTTTTTAAGGTTTGTTAACCCCCAGCGCTAGGTTTGTTAATTATGTTTATCGACGGTTTTTTTTTTTTTATTATAACAAAAATAGCCCGTCAGTAATTACAGGAAAATATTAGAAAATTTTGTTTTTTATATCCATGGAGGTGTTAGTTGTTAGTGATAAGATATGTATGAATGACGACATATCATAAGGATTGTAAGACAATGATAATCCGCCTCTAAGTCTAATGGCGATAGTTATTGTTAGTGATGAGAAAAAATGCTACTCTTGACTCACTGGTGTGATTGTGATTGATATTCGATAATATCAGTGATTGTAAACTGTGACTGTGATCTTTATTTATTTATTTATTTATATATATTTTGACATCCATATTTTTGTAGTTACAGAGGTGGATACATAACATACATAATACATATTTTAATGTATGGGATGGAGTAGACTTCACCTCTGATATATACAGCGTTGTCCTGGCTACTTTGCTAGACTAAAGTCTGTGTTAAAGTAGCCAGTTTTTTTTTTTTTTTTTTTTCGTGCTGTTGTGATGTTATTTGGAATAAAAAAAATAAATCACTTATTACTAATACGCGTACGCCGCACGATATAACATACATAAAATAAATTTAAAAAAATATAATTTTGAGCGTATTTACTTATATTATTCAAACTTCATTTAGGTAAAAAACATATTCTAGCATGTATAATTAATCTTAAATTATTTAATATCGTCACAAAGAGAATAAATGAACCCTTAAAAAATGTGAGTTTATTTTTCGGGTCAAATTCTCAGCATTTCGTGTCAATTATGGAAAATGGGTTTGCAGAACCTTATCACGAATTACAACGTCATTCCTTCATGAATATTTTAATTTTATTTGCACATGCGCCGAATAATAAATCAATAAATAAAATAAAATAAAGAATCACAACTCACAATATTCCCAGATATTCAATCACTGATAGCGAGTGTGATTCAAAGATAACAGTGATTGATTCACGGTTCGCAATTTTGAGCTCATAACTAGTTATTGTATAAGACGATCGATGGCAAGCAGCAAAGGTGAATGGAGATGCGTAACTACTATTATATACTGATTTATTTCAAAGTTAAATTACAAATATTGTTGCAAGCTACCGTTAGAACTTACCGATCTGTATCGATAATATGAATACAAATGATTGGGTGCTCGTAAAGAAAGTGAAGAACTTGAGGAGCTCGCAGCCAGTGCATTACCGTTAACTCAGTAATGTGCGTCTCGGCTATTTCGCGCTGTGCTTGGCAATCCATAGATGGCAGCAGGCGTCTCCCACATAGCCTTAATTTATTTAGAAATAACTAAAATACAATAGAAAATAAGTTAACTTTATTTGATTAGATAATCATACGTAGTAGTTTTATTAAATTTTTGCATGTTATCGGTAAATTTTTTTTAAATACTTCCGAAATTTCGAAAACTTAATGCATATTCATATCCATATAGTAACTGTTATACATTTTTTTTCCGTGAACCTGTTTTAGTCTTTGTTCTTAGTAAATGTTTATCACTTGAAAAAGATAAAATATGCCTACTTGCTTACCGTACTTTTTATAGTGATTTGTTATCTCAACAGTGTTATCTTAATATACTCGTATAAATTATATAAGTCAAGGGCGGTTAAAAAAAATGTAGGATTATTGCTGATAATATAAGATTTTTTTAATGCTGTCGTGTTTTAGAAAACATCATCTCTCTTTTTAGAAAAAAAAAATACATTTTTGAATTTATTAATTCAGTCAATCAAATTTTTCGACTTAGGTAAACTTGACTCACATCAATCATGATATTAAAGAGCTTTTTAAAAACATTCATGTCCAACATTAAGTTTATTTAAATATTATATTTAAATTAAATTAAACCAATTGGCGTATCGGTTGGTTCATTCGTAAATCTCTTCATATAAAACAAAACAGACTACATCTAAAGAACAATAGACAACTCTAAATAAATTATTCGACAGTGAATGTATTCCATTCCGGTAGTAGTCCATACTCACTGTGATTAAACAATTCGTTACGTTGGCCGGTTAAGTCCCAATTCATTTCTCTCCACTCTAAATGTATTAGATAACATCTAAATGAATTACTGTCACTTGTATGCACTTTTTCTTCAACTCTTGACATTTTTCGCCGTGGATATGCACACTCAGAGTTTCTCCTCTACTCCATCACAGATGTCAAAATCAGCCGACGAATTCAATATTACAAATCTATTTTGACTTACATTTTTGGTCAAGTGGTAAAACGCTCCCTGGTGACCAAGAAGTCAAAGGTTTGAGCTTCGTTCAGAACACCACCAACATATTTCTTGTTTTTATAACACAATCACTTAACTGTCTTTGAAAAATAATCAGAATATGCACATGTATATCTGGCGTGCACTTTTTTTTTTTTAAATATTTCTTAAAATCTCCACCGATAATCATTTGAACAGGATTTTTTTTTAATGTTTTCAGATTAAAATTAAAACTAAATATTTTCCGCTCCCTTACCCGTATTATCATGAACCTTTATAATTTACCATCCTCTAGTTACTTGGGGGATCTTTGCGACGGGGCCACAAATTTTCACAATTAAGGTACATGTGGTCAGCCATGCACGAAAGCCTTTGTGAAAATTCCAATAAAGACGAGCGCACAAGTTTTAAAAAAAGAAAACAAAAGCCTCAAAAATTCTATCAAAATTATTGAACCTTGAAGTTACTTTTATTATGTTCCTTATACTTTTATTGCGGAGAAGACTACAAACACGATTATTATTTTTGAAGTTCTTTATAAACTGACACATTCATTTCATAAGTATTATCATAATAACATTGACGAACTTTCTCGAATATCAATTTTAAAAAAAACAGACGTCATCACGTCATTCATTCCAAAAAATTAATACAAAATTACAACTGATATAATTAACGTATCAGGTAATATTAATAAATAGTTCAACTACATTAATACCGTGTAATAAATATTAAAGCCGTAAATTTATTGTCGAAAAAACAGGAATGAGTGTACTCGATCTTCTGAGAACATATGCATCGCACTAGAGTACCTCTAAACAGTTAACGGCATGCGTTGTAACTTTTATGATATTTAAATTTGTTTATGGGACGTGACCACCTGAAAACGAAGATGAATACATAAAAAATTTTATTTTGTCCTGACTAATGAGCGAAAAATGACTTATGGTTTATATTTTTAAAAAATGTACCACACTTTTTTGTTAAATTATTTGTAAAGAGATTTTGTTTCCTACCTATTTATACTTGTTTTTTTTTAATATTAAGATAAATATTATTTTATGTTTATCTTCTTTAAGTGTTTTTTGGGTCTTTGTGGTCCTGTCTGCTAGGCGGTCGCCCACTTCTTGCGGATCTATATTGACATTATCCGTCCATCTACATCATGGTCATCTTCTTGGTCTCAATCCTGTTGACTTGTGTATAATTGTATATATAATAAAAACTTGTTTTGTGATCCACTATACGTTAAAATATAATGCCGTAAATTCTTCTAATGACTTGGACATTTTCAATGGTAAATTGGTTCCCTTTAAAATTTAACTACGCCAACTTTTTAATAACTATTAACATAAATTATATATATTGCATCCATTTCCCTCCTCTCTTTACCCTTTCCACTTTGTATGTTCAGTTTAAAAACAACCTTTTGTTTCTTTTTTTAGTTTTTATTTTATTTATACTATTTTTTAGTTTACTGTGTTTATTTGTTAATCTTTTTGTTTATCAGTTTGTTTGAGTATACTATTTTTTAGTTTATTATGTACTAGTTATTTAATTCTGAAGTAACTTTACTGGTGTTATTTTTACATATTATATTATTATTAATTATTATTGTTACATAGTTTCTCTAAAAATAAAATATAATAAGGGTCCGTATCCACGGAAAGAGACAATCTCAGAGATATAATTGAGATACATTTCAATACCGATCTCAATGAGATTCTGTTACTACACACATGAGCTCGGAGATCAGCTTGAAATTGTTAAAAAAATAAAAACTCAAACGTAAGGCGCGAAACGACAAATCTTTGAGATATGGTGTATCCATGGTGAAAACAAAAGCCGAGAGCTGTCTCCAATCTACTGGTAGCAAAATCCGTACCTTAAAAATTGTCTCCAGTCGAAAATCTCCTAAAAATCTCTTCCGTGGACACGAACCATAAAGGCTTTAACGAGACTCATATCCGCTTGCTTTATATGCCGCCCACTGCACCCATGCTTTTGCAGTTCTCAGAATATCTGGGGTGGTAATCCATTCCCGAAAATCTAGCTTCTTTAATCTCCTTCATTCTCCGGTTAGGTTATTATGTGTTGGGCAGTAAATCTTGCGCAAAACTTTATCTTCGAAGATTGCAACCTACTTTATAGCACAAACAAATATCAGGTATCTCATAGACACAAAGCTATTTGTTATTGTATTTAATGGAAGATATATGGAAGTATATATATATTGTTTAATAACAGTGTCTTCGTAGGTAAAAATCCAGTAATTATGTGTTCTTGGACGTATTCAAATATCACTAATATTTTATTGCGTTATAGTGAGAGACCAAACATTACACCCGTATAGACCGATAGGTTTTTTCAATACCGTATATAGTTCATAAAATTAAGTAACAAGTGTTTCCTGATTTTATTCTGGCATTTATTTCTTGTCGAATACCTTTATTTTAATTAAAAATAAGAAACACTTTGTTAATTGATAAATCAACATGTTTCAAGACCAACCGTCCCTTCTTCGGGATACAATATATACTAACATTAAAAATAAAAAGCATAGACAAAAAAAAACATAGATATGGTGAAACATTGATAAAATAAAAATATTTTGTTATTATCAATATAATATGTTGCCACAAAGTAACTTTACAATTATTGAAGAAGATATCATTATTTCTTGTCGCATTTATTTGTTTAATCAAATCAAAACGCGGTCTCTTACGATGAATTGTGATAATGGTGATGACATCAATCCTCTGCTCATTTTGAGGTGCTTTGGTTTGGCATTCTATATTGTGTTTAAGAGATTATCCGAACGTATTTCGAAAGTCACTGGTTTACTACTACTAAAACAATCAAAATACAATAATTAATCTTCGGTTATATTTTTAAATAGTGAAGATGATGTAATATCACGTCCGCTTACTATGTTCATTTACTAATTAATACACACAAAAAAACATATTACATCCATTGTTATAAATTTCCATGAAGAACAAGAATACTTTGTTTTATTATATATATATTTTTTTAATAAATGCACATTAATGGCATCGTTTGATAAAAGTAAATTATTTATAAAAAAACGTGAAAAAAATCAGATAAATTGTTTTACCTCTGTCGCACAGATGGCACTATTTTTGAAAATTTCCTGAAAACACCAATCTAACTTATTTTCGAAATTTATATTTTTTATTTGCGATGTTTTAAGTGACAATTAAGAAAAATATAGTTTTATCTGTACTTTTTTTTAATAAATATATTTAAAAATTTAATATAACATATTAGTTACGTAGAATGCCATCTATGTTTTGTTGAACGAATCCTCGGAAGAGTTTTTCATTACTTTTCTTATTATTGGTTGATGCATAAGATTTTTTTAACAATAAAATACTTTTACTACGGCATCCATACTTTCCGGATTTGGCATCAAGTAATCACCATTTAATCCTATCTCTGCAAAAAAATTTCAATCGTAAAAAATTTTGTTGGTGAGTTTTTTGCCCCAAATTCCGAAAAAAATTATCGAATGAATTAAATAAATTCACTAATAGTCATATCTAACAATGAATGTCCATAAATTTAATTAAATAAATGTAGTTTTTATAAAAATAAAAAAAATCTTTTATTGTTTAAAAACGCATCAGCTATTATTTTTCGTTCAACATAATATTATTTCGTTACATTACTTTGGCTAATTACATCCAATGCCAAATAAACTCAAAGCAATAACCGATGCAGAATTGAGAACAGATAGGTGAACTTTGCTTCCGGAATACGAAGATAGTATTTAATTTTAAACACGTTCAGGTTTTTCCAGTTTCCCGTTAAAAGCACGGAAAACGGTGCTTTCAAGACGACAATTTCTACAGTTATCGATAATTCACTTTTGTTTCCCGCACAATTAAGAAAATAGGTTGTTTCCTCATTTCCTTTTATAATCTATATTTTTAAGTACCAACCTTTAATAGCGTATTTAATTTATTAGTCCTGTAAAATACTGATAAGACGTTGATTTACGACATCGCAAATCACAAGTTTTTATTTTTATGTTTTTAGTTAGGATTAGGATGTGTATAAATTAGTCGCAAATTTTTTAATATGTACTATACTATTATTATTTTAAATAAATACGTAATTTTGTATTGACCATTGTTTTTAGAATGGATACACACTAACTGATCCATAAGCTCATTATATATTTTTCATTTTGATGGAATTAAAAATATTTGTTAATACACAAATTCAAAGGAGTACAAATTATACAATTACAGTTTTATGTAAATATTGCATGCGTGTTATGTGTTCAGTTTATTAGGAAGGAAAGAAGGAATTAATTATTTTACGTTTAATTTTGTCAATTAAAAATTTTATTTGTAAGAAATCAGAAGCTTGGTATTTTACTGTGTGTGGGTATGTGTTATATTTTAATTCAAGTTTTTTGTAAGTAACCGTGTAGGTAAGCTGAATTTAGAGAAAAATTTCTTTCTTATCTATCGGAGTGTGAAAGTACGTAATTTAATTTACGAACATGTGTGTGTTGCGGCTTTTTCAAACATGTGAATTTTGAGTGACAAAATTTAAGTTTGACATCATGGGTACTGAATAAAATATGTACTCACCATTACGAGTAACATTTGTTCGGTCACTTTTTCGTCACATATTTTTCTAGTATAAAGATTTTTCGGAAAATACTAGTTTAGGTCTGTGTTTTGGTGTCTCATTTAAAATTTAAGCATATTAAAAAACTATTTTCCGACAATATTGTACATACATATCATTTTTCTGTGTTATTATGTTAATTAAATTAATTCATTAAGTTAATTGTGTTAAAAGATTGCGCAAATTTTATAATTAAGCTTTTTTTTGTGGGGGGGGTCCTCGTCAGTGATCTGACAATTACGCAGACCTACACTAGTCAAGATTTTTCCAAATCAAAAAAAATCGTATGCGTAATAAAAATATTCATAAATAGAATATAACGAATATGGCCTGGTAAAAGACCTTCGCAAGATACATACCTATATTTTCTACATAGTTTGTCACTCAAAAAACGTTCGTGGATTATACCAACGTAGTACGAATTTATTCATATATTAAACGATCATTTGTGTGGATTAAGAACAAGTGCATAATTTAAATTGTACTTACTTCAATGTAAATAACATCGTAATCATTATATATAATTGACACGATTTACATTATCTTGGTTTATTATAAATCATGTCAAGTAAGTACTTGTTAACTTACAAACATTTCGTTTATCTTCACTTCACATATTTATAATTCATTGAATATTCGCAGAAAGTAATTGGCGCGTATTTTTTAAGGAAACTAATACTTGTATTCCGTGATAATAATGTACACAAACGATAAAACTTATGATACCTGTAATAACACCATTCCAATTTGACCAAATGAGGTCTGAGTATCGCTTGTAAAGACAATGGTTCTTACGTTTTATTGTCTGTTTGACATGTATAATAATTAGGTTGATACCAGATTCTTTCAAATATATTATTTCTTCAATATTATCAAAATTACTTTGTGGCCTTATTTTATATAAATAATTAAACAAAATACTTTGTTTAAACCACTATTTATTGATTATTCTATGTTTCGATACCTTTTTTAAATAAATTTTTGTATTTTTTATATGTATAAACTATTTTACTCATTTATTGATAAACTATTTTATGTATGGTTTGTCTATTTAATTAGTTTACTTTAACAAAAGTAAATAGTTATACAAAATACTTTGTTTAAACCACTATTTATTGATTATTCTACATGTTTCAATACCTACGGTATCTTCTTCAGGAAATAATGTGTACTGAAATTAAAAATACAAACATAGATAAAAACAAAACTATAAAATGGTGAATAAGTAAGAACTAATATGAAAACAAATTTAAAAAGTGACTATTTGCAAAGAGGATTTGGTTATTTATAATATTTTGGTTGCTGTTAACACTTTCTTATTTCTAAAATTTCAAATTTATCTGACTTTAAACCTTTTTTAATTTGTTTTCATATTAATTCTTTTTTATTCACCATTTTATAGTTTTGTTTTTATCTACGCTTGTATTTTTAATTTCAGTATACATTGTTTCCTGAGGAAGATACCATAGGTATCGAAACATGCAGAATAATCAATAAATGGTGGTTTAAACAAAGTATTTTGTATAACTATTTACTTTTGTTAGAATAAACTAATTAAATAGATAAACCGTACATAAAATAGTAAAATAGTTTTTACATATAAAAAATACAAAAATTTTTATGTTAATGTGCAAATGAGTAATATTCTCAAATAAAAAGATTAGAAAAAACGATTTCATTTTTATTATATACAAATTATTTTGTAATTTTTTCGGGACAAGGTTGGAAGATAC
This sequence comes from Eubasilissa regina, assembly GCA_022840565.1. NCBI lineage: Eukaryota > Metazoa > Arthropoda > Insecta > Trichoptera > Phryganeidae > Eubasilissa > Eubasilissa regina. The sequence goes on from JAINEB010000003.1 coordinate 6,954,300, forward strand.
GACATATATGTTGTACATATTTTGTAATACTAGATCTTGCGAATTCACAAAGAAAATTCTGACTGGTCGCGCGGATAGCCTAAAATAGATAGAAAATATTCGAAAACCAGAATTTGTATTTTGTTAAAACATGAACCTCATAAATAAAAACAAACATTCTCGACCCTTTCGAGATGTGGTATTAGCGTCGTATACAACTTACGCCATGGACTGCCAGACTAACGAATGATTCTGAATTCTTCAGAAACTCTGTACTGAATACAGCTCTCTACAATATGCGGTAAAATCACTTTGAGCATGTTGCTAGAATGTAAGAAGCAGTTTGCACTATGAAAGTAGCTTAAAAGACTGAGAGATCAAGACAAAAAATTAGTATTCTCATGGTGGACATAAATTATTTTTACGTACAGATGTTCATATACAAGGTGCGTTTTTTAAGTAAGGACCGTTGCCGGATATTCCCGGTGTAGTTTCCATCATCTGTTGACTCACCACATGCAACGTTAGAGACATTCACATAGTGTGGCCATCTTGTAGTGAGTGGTTGAAATGTTCAAGACAATAGATCAGCCCGCCGACTGTGAAATACGATCCGTAATTCATTTATTGAACGCACGAAACATGACACCAGCTGACAATCATCACCAAGTGTATCCTGATTTGGCGCCAAGTGATATTCATATTTTCATTCGTTCGATTTCTTGGTGGCAAGTGTTTTGATGGTGACGTGTTGACGGAATATAGACGTGGTTTTCATCCCAGGCAGCGTCGTTCTATGATAAAAGTATACAAAAATTGATTTCTCGTTATGACAAGTGCCTTGACTATCTTGAGAAATAATTTAAGTTGTGTAGCGTCCGAAGAAAGCAAAGTGTTGTAAAAATGGTGCGTTTCTTTAAAAAAAAATCCGGTGCTTAAAAAACGCGCCTCGTAAGCACATAAATGTTATACGTTTTATAGCAGCATTACTCACGTCCACTTTAATTCAAATTCTCAAATAAATTTTGATTTTATTCATACTTAAATAAAGGTTTGATATGTGGTGCTTGAGCCACATGTTGAGCATACCATGGACGGCTAAATGCACGAATGTCTTCATTTTGCAAGAGCTGAATATCAAAGACAGACTCTTAACCATTTGCTTGAGATGAATCTTAAAATTTGTTGGTTTCTTCATCTTAAAAAAAGAGACGGTGACTCGGAGAAGCTTGTTGTAGTGGGTCACGTCCAAGCACTACGAGGAACAGAATGATCCCCCACCCGATGGATTTACCAAGTGGAAAAAGGCAACAGGCTCTTACTTCTCTGGTGAAAGCCTTATGATCTGCAGAACATCGAGAAAAGTATAGTGCCTTGTGTAGTGCGAGTGTTCATAGAGATAATAGAGATCTAAGTTACCGACGTGGATAACGGAAGTAAAGGTATAATTGCAATCTGACATCAGTGCGAAAATTTAACAATATCTGAATGTCCAAATTTTTGTAAAAACACACAATTACTGGATTTTTACCTCCAAAGGCATCGTTGTTACACAAATTATAGATATCTCATAGAGACGAAGCTACTTATATTATATTATATGGAAAATATGGAAGTATGGGTATTGCAAGGCGTACCACCTTGAGTTATTTTATAACATTTTAAGTATTTTCTTTCTCGCGTAATCAGGATAAAATACATTTGATGTTGGTCAATTATATTAGAAAATAAATAAATTACATTAACAATATTTGAACACGTCCAAGAACACACAATTACTGGATTTTCACCTACAAAGGCACTGTTATCAAACAAATAATAGATATCTCATAGAGATGAAACCATTTATATTATATTATATGGGAAGTAGGGAAAGTATGAGTATTACAGGGCTTAAGACCTATCTTCGGCTGCCTTAAATGATCACTTTACATAACGTAACGTTCACCATTCCGCCCACAATCAACCTCCACATCTATGGTTTGAAATTTGATATTTATTTCCCTGAAACAGAATCTTATTTTTTTTAACCTTAAAGTATTGCCAGACCTAGTTAATATTATCACACCCATAATAAATGCCATAGTGAATATAGCGCTATATTCTACTATCCTGATGCACAACTCTCACCTTATCCATATTCATACATCTTATGAAGCATGCTTTTTTATTGACGATTCGAGACCATGTTCTACTATCCGATTAATCCAGTAATGCAAAGACTTCACTATCCTCATTCCACATAAGCGATCCTTTTCTAAATCAATTATCGGGCAACATGCATGTATTTACAAAGTTGTAAATAATGCATATTTAAAGATTGATATTTTTGCGTGTAAGTTTTGTATGAAAAGTGTCAACCGATACCAAATATTTATTTATTTCTTACACGTGTCTCTCGTTATTCCGAGGAAAAAACATATTTTTCGATTTTATTGTGTCGGTATTATGTGTTGCTTTGATATAAAACATAATCCTTTGTGATCCACAACCACAGCACGCTTTCCATATATGAGTTCACAGAAAAATCTTATTGTGTCTGTCTGTGTAAATTGTTTAGCGACTTCATTATTCTCTTCATCGAAACATTATACAAAAATATTTTTATACTCCCATTAAACATTCGGCACGTGTATAATTTAGTTTTGGGGTGATATAAACTCCAAACTATTTTTGTACAAAGTTATGATGTGAAAACATCTTAAATTTTCAAGATTTCATAATTTTCGAAATAGAGAAATGGCCGCACGTTGGGTGCCGCGTTTGCTCACTCCGAACCAAAAACGTGTTCGAATGAACATTTCCAACGCTCTATTAGCGCAATAAATTAGAGTTTTGGCGCCGATTAATTACTGTAGATGACACTTGAATACACCATTATATTCCAGAAACAAAAACATAGTCAAAACGAGAATCGGCTCCAAAAAAGGCAAAAACTGTTCCTTCAGCTGGGAAAGTGATGGCGACTGTTTTCTGGGATAGCCATGGAGTTGTTTTAATAGATTATCTTGAAAAAGGAAAATCTATTTCAGGAGCATACTTTGCATTATTAGTTGGCAGGCTGAAGGAAGAAATTGCGGAAAAACGGCCACATTTGTAAAAAAAAAAATTTTTCACCAAGACAATTCGCCGTCCACCTCAGCAGCTTCTCAGGTAAAAATCTACGAATTACGGTTTGAATTCCGTAACCAGATCTAGCCCCAAGCAACTTTTTTTTGTTCCCTAAGCTAAAAGTTGCGCATGGAAGACAGAGATTTTCGTCAAATGAGGAGATAATCACCTTCGTAAATAACTATTTTACAGAGAAAGACTCCAAGTACTATTTGGATGCGTTAAAGAGACGGGAGCATCGCTAGGAAAAGTATATAGACTTACAAGGAGAGTATGTAGAAAAATAAAAATAAATATGAAGAAAAAATATCTCGTTTCTTTGTTAGGTCAGAAACTTTTCAGACAGTATTTGAACTTTTCTATATCTACCAATCCCAGGCTGATCTCTGAGTTTATATATCTACAGATTTTACAATGAGTAGAAATCAAACTTAAGTAATATACATGTCTTGTTGATTCATACTAAATATTAATTCTTGTATTTAGATACGATACATTGCTCGTCTTTGGCATACGAAAAGGGTCAAAATTTTAGTTTTTGTAGAACGCTAAGAGAATCTAACAGAATCAATCTTATATTGCGAATGGGTAGATTTTTCATAATATATTTTAATGTCTCGAGAATGACCCCAGCAGTAAATACAGTGGTTTCTTTTAGTAATCGATATTTCTGTTACAGATTTTTTGAATCACAAAATGTTGCAGCCCTAGTGTAACTAATTAAATCTAATTTGGAATCGTCCATAAAGAAAGTTTAGTTCTGATTATTCTGAGATTATTCTAGCTTCCGAATGACAGTAATATTTTGGAGGTATATGGGTTTAAAATTTCAACACATATAAATGGTACTAAGATTTATGTATCTCAACAAAATCTCTTTTATTTTTATTATATTCATTTTATTACTCGTGTATTTATTTAACATAGGTTTTAAAAACCGATGTTTTTAAAAAATTATATTGTAATATAACTGAAAACGAAAACAAACTCAAAACATATTATGTACAATTATCATTCGGGGGCGTAGTCATCGTAATCATGGATGTTGAAGTTCTCAGCCAGTATCCTAGTAGTGCATCTTTCGTCCTCTTCCACAGCGCCAGAAGGACCTGGTCATCAAAATCTAAAGATCAACCCTTTCTTGTTGTCTTAGCTGGTATCAGCACCTTTGAAGCGTACAAACCGCTTTCGGCATGCCCTTTCACTAATCGTTCCTTCGCCAAAAAGATCACGAAATGACTCAGCGGCTTCCCATTCTTTCTCCAAGTGGTACAGCATAATGTGGCGTATATGTGGATGCTTTTCTAATTTCCTAATCCTATTAAATAATTAATTTAAAAAACGGCAGATAATTTCCTCAATAATATTAGAAAACAATAACCGCCACTGGTTTCCCCAATCGATTATCCGCACATGTCTGACTTAAAAATAATCCGTATTTGATCTCTGCTATATTTTATTACGTTTCATCTAACCACGTTTTGCTCGGGACCTTTATAAGAGTGAACTGTAAAATATATGTTTCGCACTGATATCGCAATGAAAGTATATTTTTATATTCAGCGAGCTAACTAGTTCCGAGTCTAATTCTGTCATAAATTATTGGGGAAAACAACTTCAGTGACACATTACAAGTCTTCTATTTTGAGAAAAAGAAAATTCTACGGTGATTACGAAATCATTAAAAAGATTTACGATCATCTAAAACATTCGTAATATCTATTTATAGACGATTCAATCAGACTGCTTTGAAGGACACAATTTATACTATTAGAGATATATTCTTCATCAACTTCACCGTGTTTGTACACACCTCTTTCTTCTTCCTCCATTGCAGATATCCACTGTCTGCTCGCAACTATGCGTATGTCTTCCGAAGTCTCCATTTCGTCTTCTTTTTAGCCAATCTGTTTTCTTCTTGTCTCATCACGTGATTGGTCCACTGTCATTTCAGGTCCAACATCTTCGAGTTCAATTATGCTAAGCATCCACTAATATTGTTTATCGTTCACCTAGCGAAATCCTTAATTTGAATCTTTTCGTGGCTCTTTGCACTGCGTAGAGCATTATCATCGTAGCATTAATGGTCGTCTTTTACACCCTTATATCAAGGCAAGTAGCGTAGTAGTTTTAAACTTACCCGTATATATAAATAAATATTGTATTTTTGGTTAAATATTGAAACGTTAAGTATTTGTCTTTAAAACAAATCAAACTTTACTAAAACTATTTGTAAATACTGGAAAGAGGATACTAAATAATAATTATTTCGTATTTATTTTATCTAATTCTCCAAATAATCAAAAAAATGAATGAGTTTAAAATGATTAAAAACAGAAAAAGAGCGGGTAAAAACAGTATAATACAGACTAATATTATTACGAGTGATGTGATTTTAGTTTAGATATACATAATTCATATTAATTTATTTAAAGACTACAGTTTTAATTTCACAAAACTGTTCGAATTAATTTTAAAAAAAAATTCAAAGTAATTTTACTAATGAGAAGATGCAAAAACACATGCTCTATAAATTGTAAATCAACTATGCAGAGTACGAGCAAGCAAATTAGTTTTTATTATAATTAATCTGTCTATCTGCATTTTAACGTCTAAGATATCAGTTTCTTTACATGAGATAGCAACTCTTTTTTTTTTGTGTTCTTAATCCGTTTTTCCGTGTTTTATTTTTCCCTGTAAAAAAAATATTTTTATCTTAGTTCAAGCAAGTATCTGCTTACAGTAGGTATTACATATATAATATCATAGAAATATCCTTCTGTATATTACGTGCAGGAAATTGATTACATTAGAATAAAGTTTTCATTTTCTTAAGAATTAGGCGAATATGTTTATACTATTAGAGATATATTCTTTTTGCTGGTTTTTATTGTCGATAAAAACCAGCATGTCCATTTCTACTGATAATAATTTGAAACTTTGAAAACGGTAATGCTGCTGTACTGAGATTAGATAATTATTTAAATTATGTCCTCTGTAAGTCTTTTACGCTCATCTTAGAACGATTTTAAAATACTATTGTTTATAGATTTTTTAAATTATAATGTACCTACTTAGTTTGAATTTTTGTAATGCGATCCAATTAAAAGAATTAAATTGAATACTAAAACAACAACAAAAATCTCAATTTGATTTGAATGTGCAAATGAATCAAAATTAATGAAGATCACTTTATATCATGATAAGGTCTTCGTGTTGTTCACTTCCTTCCGTATCCAGTTAGCAGACCGCGCTCACCAGATCGCCAGTCGGCGAGACGATCGATCACCCTTCTGCAAACAGCTATCCCAACATTGTAGCCCTTGACGAGTCCACAGCGGAGGCTACACCGCCAATATCCGGCCGTAATGGCAGCAATTACTAGATTGAATCTGACCCAACCGATCCTGCACTATTTTTAAAGTTTCATAAATTCAGCGCCATTAGTGGCCACAGTGGCGGTCCAGTTTAATCATCCTTAATGGAGGGATCTGCACGCTTTACTCTGCGTCACTTCTCATTCTCACTTTACCTGATGTCTTTATTTAGAAAATAATACATTTGCAAAGTTTGTATAATTCTAAGACGAGTGACTTTATGATTGATGATAATAGCGGCATTTGAAAACTAGAGGGTGAAATAACAAATGTTCTCAACAAGAGGAAATTAAAACATTTATGGGATGTTTTTGTGATTTGCAGTTTTAAATATAAAGTATAAGTTTAAATATAAAATCAGAACACTGTAAATAAAATCAAATACATTTTTTTCGTCTTCCATTGCTTTTTCGGCAAATGATTGTTGAAGATTTTAGTAGATAGTCTTCGCTTATTTACATTTTATGTTAACATGACCGCAATGAATACCAGCTGAAAGCTACCCCAAGATCAACCGTTACCCATGTGCTTAGTATTTTGCGAGGCCTATGCATACAACTGGTGTTATATAATGAATGAATACGAATTAAATGTATCAATTAGAAAAATATGCATAAAAAATCTATTTTATTGAAAAATATTATTATTGGTACCGGGATTCGAGTGCTTCTAAATTGTTCAACCGAAGGCCAAACCCGTTTTTATAGAGGATATGTATATGTAAGTGCACTTTTTTGTATTTATGATTAGTTTTAAATACGTCCTGATGAAGCTTGAGTTGAGCGAAACCGCTTCGCGTATAATAAATTTCATGGTTTATACAAAGTGATTGTTATTTTATTTAATCTAATTGTCAAACCACAAAGCGATGGCTTTCTACGAAAAATATAAATTTATATGGTTTTGTTATTTTATTGGTTGCTTCTTCTAATTTGACAGAAAAACTTAGCTTTTATTTTTTTTACCGTTCTTTTCGCAACTTTTTTTGCAGTTGTATATTTTGTTAATCGGCTATTTTATATTGACCTTTAACTAATTTTAACTCATTTTATTTTATTGAGGGATTTTGACAGTGCAAACTTAATATAACTAACATAACAAATATTTAACATGTGATACTATTTATGAAAATCCACAGAAATGTTTAGGTACATAAGTATGTTTAGGTGCAGAAGATAAATAGACAGAAAACTAGATGGAGAAAGGTTGGGGAGGTTGCAACTATTGTTGCGGTAAAGAGAGAGCAAGATGTGTTTATAGGTAGAATGATTGGCAAAAAATTGAGATTGTGGTGTTTCATAAAAAGAACCCTTTGAGCGAAGTAACGCTAAAAGGGCTAGTAGGCTATGTTGAAAAAGTCAATTTCTGTAAATTTCTCATTATGGTATTTGCATGACCAGTGAATGAATGGATTTTTTATGTAAGATGTTCTACTTCTAGGAATATGCCGGGTTGATCTAGATGGTACGTGGAAAGATATTAATTCTAATTTGCTGGGACAGTCAGTATGGCCTCGAAGTAGTCTGAAGAGAAGTATTTGGTCAGCACGTGTTCTTCGATGTTCTAGGGTTTTCATATTGTGGAAGTTTGCTGCATCTAAATAGGAGTTGAATGATAGATTAGATCTAAGATATCTAATAAACCTATTTTGTATTCGTTCTAATCTCGCAATATATTTAATATGCCATGGGTTCCAGATTTGAAATGCGTACGAACGAATGCGTAATACAGTATTTTGAGGCAATATGGATTTTGGAAGTGTCTGCAGGTTCGAAGTATGAATCCTATCATTCTGTAGACCTTGGAGGTAATTTGGTCAATGTGATTTTCAAAAAGAAGTTTGCTATAAAAGATTATTCCTAGGTTTTTAACATCGCTTTTATTTTCTAGCTGAGTGCTGTCTATTGTGTAAGTAAAATTAATGTTGTTAAATTTTCTTGAGAATGTTTTTTAAAACATTTTTTAGCATTCACCTTACAGTAGGCTGCAACGCGGGTGATATCATTTTGGATTTTATGGCTGTCATCTAGGGAGCTCACTTTGGTAAAGATTTTTATGTCATCCGCGTAAAGAAGAAAGTTGGCACATTAAAAGCATGTGTGTTTATCATTAATATAGATTATAAATAGTAATGGACCTAGCAAACTCCCTTGAGGAACTCCGGAAGAGATGCGCGCCCAATCTCATTTAAATCCGCCGATGATCACTGCTGGTTTCTGTTACTGATGTAGGAGATAAGCCATCTTAGTAGGTCTCCATGGACTCCTATTTTTATCAACTTGTCAATTAATATTTGATGGTCGACCTTATCAAAGGTTTTACGGTAATCTGTGTAAACTTCATCGGTTTGCACCCGTTGATCCATTGTGGAGAGCACATAATGCGTAATGGTGGACTAATTAGTAACGGTAGAACGCCCTGCAAAGAATCCATGTTGTTGCGGGCTTAATGGCACTGAAAACTTGGCTATAAACAATTTTTTCAAATAGTTTGCTGAATATTGACCGTTTTGATATAGGTCTGCAGTTAGTCATATTATTTTTTTGACAAGATTTGAAGATATGAGTAATGAATGCAATTTTCCACTGGTCTGGAACAATACCTTCATCGAGAGATTTAGTGAATAGTAAGCAGAGCGAAATAACAATACTAGAGCAGCACGTTTATACAAATAAGGGAGAGATTCCATTAAATCCTGCGCTTTTATTCAAGTCTAGATTGTTAATATGGCTTTACAGAATGATTGGGTTTACCGTTATGTGTCGAATGTCAGTCGGACCAATGTCAGCTTCGCTATGTAGATGCATCCACAATCTACTTTCAGTGAATACTGATTTAAAATACTGAGAATAAATTACAAATCTGTTGATATTCTCAGATGTTTGATCAAGATATAACATTTTATTTGCAATGATTGGTGATATATTCTTAGATTTAGCATATGCATATTTATTTTGATTCAACTATTTTATCAGAATTATTTTATCAGAACTATTTTATCAACTATTTTAGATTTCAGTTTGCCTTTAGATGTTCTTATATTTTGTTTAATTTCTCAAATACATTTATAATACCTTCATCTGTTTTCTCGTTTATTTCAACGTCTGCCTTAAATCTTAAGTTTTTACAATGCACTACGCCTTCCTTTTCTTGAATTTTATACAACTACATGCTGGGCAGATGTTTTCGCTATTTTTAATATTGGCATCAATTCTGCTACACGCAATCAGAACAATTTGAATGTTATGTATTCATTTCTAGAAAAAAATTGTACAATTAATTAAAAAAAAATCTGATTGATTAAACTTCTCAAGAAGCGATAGCGAATATGAGTGTTTTCACACACTTTGTTTCCAAAGAGAAGTGTTTACTAGGTCAGATGAATTAAAAATGAATTGAAGTTCATTTATATCTTTGGCCCATTTATTAGAATTTTTGCGTGGTTATCTGCAATGTTCTGATATATATATATATATATATTATTATTATTAATATAATATACATAAGATCCGTCCAAAACATTTTGAACTTCGTCTGAATTGAAAAAAAATCTGCAAAATCTGTCTATTGTCGATAATAATTTTGGTATTTCCAGATTATAATCATTAAAGAATTCTCATTAATGAAATGAGATGTGTGCTGTAATAATTAAATTATACGATTAAAATCATTTATTTTTATTCACCTACGCCCTGATGTAGTATAGAATAAATAAATCCCAGCCCAGATTTCAGTATTTATGAATTCCGGGACTAGCACGAATAATCCCGGAACTTTGAGGATTAATATTTTAAATTCATTTCGAAATAACAACACTCGATGCTTTACTATTGCTTCGGAAAATATATTAATTTCAATTAAATTGTTTCACCTTCAAATTGTTATTAGTCAATCTTATTATTTAACTTTGTATTAACCATGTAAATTTCTCATTTTCATCAATCTCTTCATTAGGGTGCTAAAAATCTAACACCGAACGTAAAAATAATTTTGTTAATAACAAGGTTAATATTGCTAATTTTAAAAGTATAAATAATTTTGTATGATGATGATGAAGGACGTGGAAATTATTAGAATTTTTTTTAGGAAAGGAATGGTTTCATTTAGTTGGTTATTTATGTCATATTTTATTAATTTTACACACTTCATTTATATCTAATTAATCTAAACTATCCATTTAAGACCAACACAGATATTTAATAGATGAAAATACCACATTTTTATCAAAAGTATGATCATTTTCTAATAAATTATTTGAAAATTCTAAAAATCCATGATTATTTAAACATCTCAAATGCTTAATACATTGAAGGAACATAAAATATCATTACATTAACATTTTCTAATCCTGGGAACGTCAAAATTGAAATTTTTGTTCGAAATTGGATTGATGAAGATTATAAAATGTATTTAAAATCTGAAACCTTGTATGCGTGGGTTAATCGTCATGTTAAAAATATTAATTTATAAGGATCCTTACACGATACAAATACATGTATTTAATTTAAAAGCGTTCTTAATAAAATTCTCCAAATACACCTAGAAGACGTAAAAAAATTATTAATCACTGGCCAAGTATATTTAGTTTTTTTTTTTAGATTTTAAAATACTTGACATTGAGTGAGTTATTTGCGGAATAAATTAATATCTTTGAATGTGATAGATTTTTTTTTATGAAATGCTGAGATGTTCTTATTCATATTAAAATATGATGTATCGTACATCACATGGAAAAGTATCGCAAGTCAAAAAAGAGGCATTACATCAGAACTAAAACAAAAATAAATAATTTTAAAATTTTTATAACGAAACTTGTTATTTGTTATAGGACCTTATTTTTCTTAATTCATCTAATTTGATATACTTTTAAACGGAATCGACACGTGTTACTACTAGGAGTCACTAATGTTATTGTTTACATTGAGGAATGATGAACAAGCGGTCCCATCGAAAAGAAGCTATAGCGGACGAACTAACTTTAATGCGGTTTTCACTGGGCATAAAGAACAATGTTTACTTCTTTATTCCGAATGAAACCCAACTGAGCAAAATTTAACATACAGAACTTTTCTATGTAATGTTCTATATGGATTTTATTTACTATTAGTATGGAATTCATCAAAAATTAATCTATTATATTTCAATCGATAAATGAGCATTGAAAATTGCATTCTACGTAAAAATTTAATAGGAAAACTGAAAAAAGTATAACCCAGGACAAAGAAAGAGTTTTCAAGGTGGTGAAAAAGAAAAGTTTGTATAATATAATATATACAAAAAGTATTTGTGCATTATCAGACACACAGTACAATAACAATGAGTGTGTTTGTGAGCGGTAAGAGACAGGAGACAGACCACGTGGCAGCCGGGGAAGACCGCCAAGTGGGGCCCGGAGCAGAAGAAAAGTAAATATTGCGCCCCGAACATTTTCAAATTTTTTTAAGAAAAAAAAAATTGTTTTCATGATAACTGCACATAATACAAGTGCACACATGGCAACTGTACACAGGGCAGATGCACACAAAGACATGTGCACACATAGATAAGTGAACGCATACGACAGGTACACACAAGACGACTGCACATGTAAACAATTGTAGTCAGCTTATTTGTAGGTTTTCTATTAAATAACCTAACTTAACTTAAGCTTATCTATAACCTGGCCTAATTAACACTCATCTAATTTAACCTAACCTAGGTTAATTTAACTTAACATAGTCTATCTTAGGGATATAAAATAATGTAATCTATCATGAGGTAACTTACATTAATCTTAATAATTAATGTTCTATTACTTTGTGTGTAATAGTCTGTGGGCGGGGTTGTATGTATGCATCTGTCTTGTGTACAATTGCCGTGTGTGCAGTTGTCATGTGTTCAATTTTCTGGCCACTTTTAACATTGCATGATATTACAAGGAGCTTTACTTACCATTCCATCTACATCTTAACGGTAATTTGCTAATTTCCTTTAACCAACAAGTTCCCTAGACAAAGGCAACATTCTTAGTTAAAAAAATTCAATTTTTTCTATCTGAATCAAATGAGATACGATTAGATAAATTTAAGGGATTTTTTGGGGATGAATCTCAATAACATATACTCAATACCATTGAGATAATATCAAAGATCAGTTTAAGATTGGACGAAAGAGACAAAAAATTCAATCTCTGTACACGACGTTCGACTTAACAACAAGACTCAATACGTGCGCACTAACGTTGATATGTGCGCTGCTGAGAAAATTCAAATTTACTCAACTGACGAATGGAACGCCAATGGTCAATGTACTGACATTTGGCGTTTGACGTACAACAAGTGTGAAATGAGGCGCGTGATGGCGAATCTCTGAAACTTAATGTGTAAACGAAAACTGAGAGTTGTTTTCAAATAATCTCACGGAAGTATAATCCCTATCTCAAAGATTATCTGGGGTCGAAATTTTCATAAAAATCTCATCCGTGGACAAAGATAAAGTTAGAATTTTATCTTAAATATACATAAATTACTTTATTAGTACATACTTTATTCTCATGTAACTTATTTTACGTAATTTTATTATCTACGGAATTTCGGTTGGGTCGGGTTTGGTTTGGTTAGGTTTGGTTACACTAATGAGGGATAAGGGATGCCGAAAAACGGATGAACATACGCGGGTGGCTAATGGTTTTTCGGACATATATTCTACCCGTTAATGTGATCATTAGCTAGTATAAATGAAAATATTATTTTTTTGTTTTCAGTCACTATTAACAGTGATTAGGAAATGTTAACAACGACAACAATGAAAGATTAGTGTTAACATATATACATAACAATGTCACGTTTACTGTATATAGTTCTGGAAAAATTATTAATAGTTGAAGGCTTGTCATTGACGAAATCAAAATGTCTTTAAACTAACTAATCTAAGTAAATAGTTATGAATTGTAATTTGGAAATTCAATGAAAGCTGTATTGTATATTTCAGGTACAAATAATTTAATTTGTAATCACGCCATTAAGAGCTACCTTATAACATGTATTTGGCAAATATTACATAACTGAAGAAGTAATAAAAAAAAATGGTTGCTTGATCCAAAAACATGTTTTCAATCAATTAATAAAATAATTTAGCATTCTGTAATATATATTGGTTAAGTTCTTAAGGGTTAGCCCAATTATTAAATTGTGTTCGTCTCAACAGTATTAAATATCTCATAAGTGTATTTTAATAATAATTATCATCTTGTCTTTGACCGCTTGTTTTTTACTATGAATATTTAAATATATATCTACATATTTTGTTAATACACATAGGGCATACATTCTTCTTCTGCTTGAATTCAAGAATAGAATCCAAGTCAGTATTTTAAACTGTCCAAACTGACAAAAGTTTATCTGTTCCCGGAATCTTGGACCAGCTTCTTGACTCTGAGACCGGTCCACTTCTAGATGATTTGAATTCAAGATAGTTTTTCCTCCAAACCAGCATTTTCCTTCTATAATTATTTGTATGGAAGCAATATTTCAGTCTGCAAATTATTAGCCTAAATTATTCAATTTTACATCGATATATATTATTTATCGTTCTAGGTGGAATATTTCTAGTAATGGAATTTAGTATAAACCTTAACAATAATTTAGAATGTTGAATAAATAAATAATAGGGAATAAACACATAAGTTGTTTTACATAAAACCGAGACAAACCTGAGAGGAGAAGACAACTTGTGGAAAATAGATCTCGCGGTGGACTGTATCTCTGCTAGTTATTGTTTGTTTGATCCAACCCGATTTGAATGAGATCGCTAAAAAGACGCTGGACCGATGATACACGGGTATTAGTGGGCAGACAGTGGACCCATCATATGTCCTGTACTGGACGCAAAGATGCTGAAGTTCATGATAGGAGTTGATACATAAATCAGTACACTTTGTAATTGTTTAAAAGATCACCAGATTCCTTGTTTACTCTCAAGATGTGCAATTTTTAATTTGTTAGAAGTAATAGAAGACGATGAAACATCACATCTGTGTAAAGTAAATTGAACGATCAGCTGTATCCAGCAATTTTTAAAGCGTTATCACTCTTAGTGTGCCCATATGGAATTGGATATCTTTGTCCAATGACATCAAATGAAAAATTTAGTAAAAAAATTCAATATGGTAAATATATATTTACACATTTTTAAAGTATTCATATGTCAAATATGTTTTAAAAATACAGACTATTGAATACAAGCCATCCATGACTATTAAACAGGGGTCTCACTTACTCATCCACATTAGACCCGCATTTTACACTAGTAATAATATTGGAAAAATTCTTCTAAATTCTAAAACAAAAATATATATCTTAGAAAAAAGAAGGATATATCAAATAACTTGTTGAGATTGTAACAAGGCACAAACTGAAAGAAATAATTATAATTTCTCCAAATTTTCTAACCACATCATTGATACCAACCATTCTTTAGATAGCCACTATCTAAAATTACTCCATTCGGTACCATATAGGGGAATAATAATAAATTACTTTGAAATGATAGAAATCCAGAAAAAATTAAATTCGGAAAAAATATTAATAAACAATATCACATTTTTAAATTCTTCGCCGCTATTATCAATGTTTTCTAGAAGCAATAAAGCCACTCCCACCATTACGTGCCCTACCGCCCCAATAACCACTTCATTTAATTTTAGTTCAATTTACACCTGTAGATGGGAAGGACTCCTCTTCCCGAAACTAGTCGTGATACGACTCAAAGAAAATTGTATCTGTAGTACAAAGTTTTAAAGAATTTAAAAATAATTCATAATATGAGTTTTTATTATTAATTTATATCAGAAGTTATACTATAGACTTTTTTTTAACTATTACTTAGATAAAACTTTTACTCAAATGTAAAATTAATAAACTGAACGATATTTGACGTAATTAAGAAAATACAAATATTATAAGAAAGACCGTAACCATTAAATTTCTTTTCCGCGTGCCACAAAATTGCCTTAATATAAAAAATTCTTGCATATACGAAATATATTTTCTTATAATATTGAATCCAAGATTATGGAGACAAATCTACATTGAACCAAATTAGCAAAATGTTTAAAATTAATAGAGTTGTAAACCATTCAATTTGCAGTACATATGATCAATATTCGACGTTTTTAAAACACTTTGTGTTAGTGAATCCAAATTATTTTTAATAATATATTATATTTTTTTACATGCTTTGAGGCTTCAATTACTATATAAAATCAAGTTTTATATCAAAAATATAATTATTTCTTACTAAATATTATTTAAATTGGTCCTATTAATGTGTGTTTTTATTGGGTTTTATTATTTCAAATCGCCAATAAAATAATAATAGCATAAATAAAAATTATATATTTTTTTAAAAATCAAACAGGGGTTTTATATAAAATTTATTCTGGCTGGAGAAGAGGATCAAATGACAGAATAAATTCAGATAAAACTATGGACCCAAAAGATAAAGCAATATTATAGCCTCGTATGTACCATACAAATCTTATTAAACTTACACGTATCTAAGAAAGGGCCTAAAAAATTATCACGTAGATACCCATTGAAGTGAATTGAGGCTTCCTTTTAAAATTGAGTCCCACCCTGCCGCGGCAAACGTGTAGCTGCGCAGAAATTGCAAATATATACCCAAAGGTTTTGCCCGTGACCCAACGAAAGGCGCGCCAAAAGCAGTCGGCGACAATTGCTCGCTAACACATCCACCTCAGTAGCGACTGAACGGGGTGGTCGCCGTCCGCTCCGCCATATTGGATTCGGAAAATCGCGGGAACTATCGAAAACCCATCCCGCGAATTTAACGATCACGGGTCACGCGGGAATTCGTTAGTTATTTTTAAATCATCACCGGGTCCAAAGTGTTTTAACAAGATTCTGACTTCATTATTATAATTGTGGAACGAGACTTAATATATTAATATCAGAATGTGATTATTAATTACCGTCAAGAAAAGTAAAAAGAAGTTCAATCATTCAAATGTATTCAGAAATGTTTTCGCATCATGGCAACACTCGACTTCAAATGTCACATTTGAATCGGGAACGAGTGTGAAAGTCGTTCGAAGTGGTGTGACAATGTATAATGTTGTTTTTCGCGCCTTTTAGACTAATGTTTTTTGTGTCCCTCGGGAATGACAACGAAGGCTTGCTGTCGCCCGGGCGAGTAACGCCGTGCCTTAAAAACAGTGGATGTGGTTAAGTGCTACACCGTACCGATATGGCTTGCGAACGCTCCGTTATTATGAGGATCTTCAGCTTAGTGGGATTAATAACACTGGCTATCACGAGGTTTGATAAAAGTTCTTGCAAACAATACAAAAAATATGTAAATACCAATAAATCTCCGGAAATAACTGAAAATAAAATTACCTATCGTATTTTCACTTTCAAAAAATATTTAAAATCACCTCAACATTACTAGTTTATTTCTATTAAGTATGTCGGTAATCCTGAAATGAAGAGTTCATCGTTAGTTCAGCAAAGGTCCTTGAATTCCAAAATAAACTGAAAACGAGTTTTACAGCAGTCTCACACGTTAAAAAATACTTTCGTTTTCATACGGTTAAAGAATTTCAGTAGTAACGATAAAAATATATATATACATATCTATACATTAGTAATTGTTTTTTTTAAAAAAGACTATTATAAATATTCCGTCTTAATATCCAAAAATATATAAAATATTTATTACTAAAAATAGGATAACGAGCATTGTAGTGTGAGACCCGTCCAAACTTTGTAATGTTATAATGATATAATATAATATTTAAAATATATACTTTTCACCGCTTTACATATATTGTGACTCAATACTATGCCTACTCGCACTGAGACCGTTCATTTGAATTACAACACTTGAAACAAAACGCCTATTCTCTTTTTAAATGTACATGTGATAATTTAGTTTGACGGTTCGGTTGTCATATCTCTTTGATATGAATATTCCTGGCTCAGTTTTTGCAACATTTGATTTCGTCATCAAAAACAAATCAATAAATTAGAATTATTAATTACTCAGTCAAAGTGCGCGCCGTGGATTGCGAGCTCGTCGCCCAGATGTGTGCTCGGCCCAGTGTTGGACCACGAGACTGTTTTTATTGCCAATTCGACTGCTATTGTCGCCCGATGCACCATAGGAAAAATTTCCCGCCGAGACGACAAGGTCACGAGGGAAATCAAGGCTAGCCAACCGAAATAAGTCGACACCCAGCGAACATCCGGCACTCGCGTCTGCAATAGGAACTGGCGAACTGACTGATACGGTTGTCACATTTGTTTGAGTTTGAAAATCTAAATAGAGAGTTGATTTTTTAATAATCTACAGATTAAATTTACAAATTTAATAATCTTAGAAGAACACATTGTAATACACATTGTAAATAATAAAGAACATAAGTCTGTGATATTTTAAATATGAATTAAATATATTAATTAGAAAGATATAAAATAAATTTTATCGAAAACTATTGTTGTTACGCCACCGGGATTCGAACCTGAATCTCTTTCCAAACCGGGGAAGGTGCATTATCCAACTTTGCTACAGCGACAAATTTTCGAACCTATATGTTACCTTTTTGATATTAATACATTTAATCGTTCCATTATTTGAAAGAACCATCTGCCTTATTTTATATGTATATCTTTCTAATTAATATATTTAATTCATATTTTAATAATCTTAATTGAAAGTAGATTCTTTCATATTTGAATGGATTTAAAAATAGAGACAAGACGTTGAATTTTAATACAAATTTTACTATATAGAATCATTTGACTTATCGTTGCGCCTATACTCAACACAGTATGTTAATTATAAATACATTGTATAGTATATATTTGACATATTCCTAATTACTTACTTACTTACCATCACGCCATTTCCCGCGAGGGTAGGCAGAGAGGATAGAGCGCCACACTCCTCTGTCCTGACACACAATTCTCGCCTCATCCACATTCATACATCTTCTCATACAAGCTCGCCAATTGTTGAGGTTTCTAATAAATCCATCCTCCTTTATCTGGTTTACCTGGTCGTGCCAAGTCTTCTGCAGACGTCCTCTATTTCTGGTGCCATCAACACTTGCATCATATATCTTTCTTACCATTCTCTCCTCATTCATCCGTTCCATATGACCAAACCTACTAAGTGATCCTTTTTTTAATCTTACTCACAATACTAACATCAGCCTTAAATTCTCTCATTATTTCTTTATTCTTTACTCTGTCATAAATAGATTTGCCACATACACGTCCAAGTGATCTCATTACCACTGTATTCAGTCTACTTTCGTTCCTCTTCTGCCAGCTTCAAGCTTCAATTCCATACATCAGTGTCGGTACCGGGACTCCATTGTGCACCGCTAGTCTTGCCTCGGTTGACAAATTCCCGTTAGATATAATTCCATTCAAAGCGCCGTTCACTTTATTTCCTGCTGTCACCCTCCTTTCGATATCATTCTCAGCATTTTCGTTTCTATCAAACGTACTTCCCAAATACACAAACTCATCTACTTGTTCCAAGCATTCATTACCTTTACAAGTATTTTGCACGGTGTCTTGCTTTCCTCCTTCTCGAATACTATCACTTTCGACTTGTTAACACACATCGTGAGGTCGCTTTCCTTGCATACATCGTACATTATACTCACTAGACTCTGTAGTTATTGTTTATTATTAGCCATCAGTACTGCATCATCGGCGTACAATAAACAGCAATTAATATTATTTAGAAAAATATATACCAATAAAATAATGAACATTCATCTCATCTAAGAAATATTATTTCGCAGGGACATGCCCTCAACACAATCAAGAAGTCTGTGTATGACTTAAATATCTGAAAATTTAAATTTAATTGAAATATTTATTTAATATATTATATATATTTTAAATTAAGTATGCGCATTTAAATTCTCACTATAATAATTTTAAGTTCGTATATTAATTAATGTGCTTACTAAAACTATCTAGAAACAATTTAGAAATATCAAATATAGCTTTACATGTGTTTCGCGTAATTTTTCGGAAAATCTATCCCAAACATATACGAATTAAACGCAATAATTGTTAATATTCACTTGTACTGAACGTGTTATAAAATGTTTTTAACTACACATTGCAAATCTATACCATAGCTGGACTTGAATGTCTTACGATTTTCATTATATTTATAATATTAAAAATGACATGATAATATAACAATATTTTAACCCTTCACTTTAAGAATTTACGTAAAATGATAGAATATTTTTTGAGAACAGAAAATTATTCCCGACTAAATGTTTCTGAAAGATTGTATTTCTTCTCAGTTAAAGTGTAGTTCACTTGAATACAAACTCAAGTGCAATACCTCCCATCGTATTATTGCAACATTCCACCAAATTCCTATACATGCCACTGCTAGCTTGATGGTCTCCTTAGGGAGGATTAAACCCCTTTAGCACTAGTCAGTAGTCAGTAGTCGTGTGTCTTACCCCTATCTCAAGCCAAGCAATCGTGTTAACTTGAGAGAAATTATTCGATATTTTATATTTTATTTTAATGCAATTCTCATTAGAAAATTTATTTGTGAAATTTTTCAGAAACTTTCCACAAAATTATTCAAAAACATTTTTCATTTTAAAATCAAATGTCGCGTTGTCTCGTCTAAAACAGGTGCTCCATTCTCGTGAGTTATGATGGACTGTTAGAGATACTGCGAAGTCTACCACGGGCGTTTTCACAGCTAAGTTTGATTCACTAATTAATATTTGAAATTTAGTTTTGAAAATAAATTCAGGTTCATAATAAATTTTGATGAAATCATATTTTTATTAGTTCTATGAATACTAAAACAAATATATTTTTGATAGATAGATATTTTTAATAAAACTACTTTTATTTACACAAACTATTATTATGATATTACGTTATATTTTAATTTAATGTTCATACATATGTATACGTTTTGATGTAAAAATAGATTTATAATATAGCTACGATTTATAGTAAGCATTCCCTAAAATCCAGATTAAGTTATAATTTAAAATACTATTATAATAAAAATAAAATATTTTAATGTAATGATATATGCAAAATTTGACCCTGGTAAAGAGAGGATGTGAAGTCAGGAGGGGAGAGTATATTTTCATTGAGTGTAACTTAGCTAAATTTGCTACAAATTGCATTCAATATAATACACATTTATTTCGAGTATGTACGGAAGAGTATGTTTTGGGCAGAATCTTAAAGAGTGACCATGCAAAAATCGGTTTTGATCGGTCAAAGAATTATAGGATAGTGTATAGAACAAACAAACAGATATATTAATTAGAAAGATATACATATAAAATCAATTTTATCGAAAAATATCGTTGTTGCGTTTTTATTTTTCTGTATTTGATATTTTATTTGCAGAATTTTAACTTAAACTAAAAAATGTTTTTGCTTCGTAGGCCGATTTCTGTCGCCAAATCTGTGATTGAAATACTGATAAAAGGCGAAAATGGATCTATTTGGATTGTGTCCGGTGGAAGTTCACCCATGGAAATTAAGGAGCCTAATATCAAGGAAATGTTGATGAAAAAATAAGTCATGATCTAATTCAAAATATGCAGCGTCTTAATTTAGGTTATTTACAGAAATAATAAACTATTGAAATTATTATATTACTATATGATGTTACTGAGTATAGCTCCTGGAAAAAAATTACACTTACCAAACTTCTTTTAATGTAAAACGTAATTTTAAATACGAATTAAATGTATTAATTAGAAAGATATACATATAAAATAAATTTTATCGAAAAATATTGTTGTTGCGCCACCGGAATTCAAACCTGGATCTCTTTTCAAACCTGGGAAGGTGCATTATTCAACTATGCTACAGCGACAATATTTTTAGCGATAAATTTTCGAACCTATATGTTACCTTTTTGATATTAATACATTTAATCGTTCCATTATTAGAAAGAGCCATCTACCTTATTTTTACGGAACCTCAAATATCTTTGAGTAATCTGTTAGCAGACGCCAGAATTATCAATTAATTTTTATTAAATTTTGGACACATTGATACAACTTTATTATTAGGAGAACAGATATATGTATCTTCATCTCGTATATGATTTGAGAATAATAATTATTATTTGATCATGAGTCGTACTTAAGCTATCGTAGGCAGAATTACTAATATTTAGACGATCATGTCAAATATTATTAAATAAGATTGATGAGATATTAAACTAGATAACTCGGCCTACCTCGTGACATTAGAATATTTATCGAATAATTCATCACCCCGCATTCCCTAGTGACGCGTAATTCCAACACCTTTCACTATTTGTTATTAAATTTGATAACCTACAGTGTCAGTCAGGTGTTAATTTTATATCCCCGAACTACTAACGCTGTAAAACAATGAAGCATCATATTTTATTTTTCTCGCAAAGTTTGTTAAAATTTGGTATTATTTTTGCTACTATTTTGTAATTTTGTTTACAGTTGTATGGCACATATCCACGATGATCTCTCGATGATACTTTGATCACTGAGAGTTGTTAAATGTATGCAAGTATGCACTGGATGCGTCATTCTAATCCGCGATTAAAACACATGATTGATGATTCATAAATCGCTTCGCACTAAGCTCTGTACTGCTCTTTACCCGCACTCGAGTTGAATCTCTGAATAAAATCTCATCCACGGTCATGGGCCCTTAATCAGTATATTAACTCTGGCGTTTGACTGCCTGAAATAGCCATTATCATCATCGTAGGCAGCGATCCAACCCTGGTGAGTATTGGTTGTCTGTCTTCATTTCCTCTATCTTGCTCAAACAAAACATTATTTACAGATTCTTGTTTTTCCATACTTCGTAAATGCCACAGGCATTATTATCTTCCAGTACTACACTGGACATATCCGTATAATAATAATAACGTTAGATATTTTATATGGCGCCATTTTCGTAAAAAATATCACTTCAAGAGCGCTTTACATATAAACTGTTTATAGTCTTACGCTATATTTGTATATAAAATAAAAAATTGTTATTTGATCTTATGGAATTTTTTTTTACTTTTACCATACCATGCTAAAAATACTCTACACAGCCATGTTGTCAACTCGTGTTACTGCAAGAATTTGAGTTTTTTAAGCACTTTAAATGGGAACAAAAAGCTTTTACAAGCTTAAATGACTTTACAATAGTTAATGTCATAATTACAATAAATATAATAAGAAATGTTAAATATAATACTTGAATACGTTCATTTTATTCTTAAACGTTATTCTTATAACGCATTCATCAAAAGAGCTATCTAATTTAATTAATGTGTGATCTTTTTCACGTGGTGGTATCAATTTTATATAACATTGAATTGAAAAATGATTATTTTTATTATGATATGCGTTACATAATTGGTTTTACACTAGTCATTACTAAGCGCGAATGATTTTTTTAGGACTAGGTAAAATGTAAGTTTAGCATTATAGAAATTCGATTTAATTGTCTCAGTAGACCTATGTTTCTTAGCTAGGGAAAGGTTAAATGTGTGTTTACAGTATCTGAACGCAGTTTCTTATGACGGAGGGCAAAGAGTTCCACGCTTTTGAGCCTGTCACGTCAAATGCTCGTTCACTAACCTTAGATTCTAGCAACGGCTGGTCGGTTCTGCAACCCTTCATGCGACTGAAGTAGCAGCTGACCTGATAGTTTGACGTTTACTGTTCAAATTGTCTGGGATACAAAGCTCGTGAGGCGCCATGTTATGTGTCGCCTTGTGCAACCAGCACTATTTTAAGTTCAACTCTTTAAGAGAAACGGAGCCAATGTAGCTCATGCAAAATATATATTCTATATATTCATATATACAGGGTGTTTCAAATAAATATATACACGATTTTAATGTTTATAACTTCAGTTTTTATTCACATATAATTAATATTTATATTCCGGTAGCGCAAAAACAATATTTTTCGACAAAATTGATTTTATATGTATATATTTATAATTAATACATTAAAGTATCCCCACAAGAAAAAGTCGAGTGGCGTCAGATCTGGGAATTGGACAGGGTATTCTATGGGACCTCTTCGTATAATCCATGTGTTTGGAAGACTCTCATTAGACATGCTCTTACATCACGATAATGTGTGGAGGTGCTCCGTCCTGTCCGGATCATCTTCATTGATAACATGTACCTTTATTGGAATGTAACTTTTCCATTTACAACGTCTTAAAATACGATGGACACTTTATTTTCTGATGCCAATTTCACGACTTGTTTGTCTTACCGATTTTTTTAATGTTTCGTAATAACTTTCCAGTATTTTTCTAGTCTGGTGAAGCTCGTTAATGTTCTTGGTCCTCCGGAACGTTGTCTATGAACATCCTGAACAGTTTCATTTTAAACATATCTTTTATCGGATTACTTGTAAATCGCGTAGATGGATCTGCCTGAACCCCTGCGATATTGTATTTGTACTTCTGCTACATTTTCAAACTTTCAATAGCATTTTAAAATCTTTTTTCAAAAGTTAATCTCGATCCACTAACTATTTTCAATTAATTACACCTTGAGAAGAAAGAAAAATAAGAAAGTTATGACCCTTTAAATAGTATATACAATTTTTTGGGATACATATACGTTTTTTTATAAAAATTGAATAGAAAAATAGAAATTTTATAATAAATAAAACAAACTATAAAATGTTTCAAGGCAGAAAAAACTTGAGTTTGACACAGAATGGCTGAGTATCAAAATCAGTTGTATCTTTGACTCAGAACAGCATCACAAACATCACTCTTATATTACACATTGAATATCGGAATATATCTACAAGACCAAAATCGCAAAATGTGTGGATGCATTCCTATAAAAATTAACATATGATGAATTTTCATGGAACAGTACTGACGATCTGGTACTCCGCGCAGGAACGTGGTATACAATCAGTTCAGTTAAATTAGGGGCGTCCAGCATGCCATTTACTATTTTTAATAAAAATAATAAATCACTTAAAGTTCTTCTACACGAGTTAGTATGTTGATGGTAGGATATTGTTAGTAGATCATTATGATCCGCGGACTTCGATCCGATTAATTAAATCTATGGAAACCTTATTTTATATATTTTCATTTTCTTTAGATTATGTACCATCTTAATGTCTCTCTTTTTCATTTCCAAACACTTGTGCGCACGACTTTACTCAAGGACTGACAAGAATGGAATGGAGGACCTTGTAGTAATTGGAATCTCGCGTGACAAACTTTATGTTAACAGGGCATTTGAGCCATTTCATAAATGATCAGATTTTTTTTTTAAATTATCAACTAAAAGTTACATAGTGACTTAAAAAAACTTTCGCCTCTTTACATAATATTCTTTTTTTTAGATATTTTTATAGTTGTTGAATCAAAAAACATCCATTAAGATTAATTTAAAGAGTTCGAAGAGCTCAATAATTTTAAGTTTAAATAATTCTAAGAATTTAAAAACTTATTAAGTCAGAAGAATTGAAAAATATTTAGGAATTTAAATAATTTAAAGAATATATATATTTTAATGTTGATAAATACTCTTGAAAAATGTGAAACTAAAATGTCATTTTTTATGTTCAACATAAATATACATGTGAATCTCTTCATGCGCGTATGATCTTAATTTGAAAAATTAATCCTTACGAAAATTGGTTTTATAAATATTTATTTTAAATATTAGAAATTATATATTATTAAAAAGAGTGTCTTATTTTTAATTTTTTTTTAAAACTGTTTCGGCTTTTCAATCCCTTCATATCTGACGGCTTGTGAAACCTTTTCTACGGGTATTAAAGAAAAATTGATGTAAATGATGATTAGATATTCTAATGATGTTTAATACGTGTTTTTATTAAGTCTAGTAACATGTTTCAGTAATTAAGGTAAGTTAGCTGACAAAATGAATAATCACTTTTATAGCTGATAAATTTTTTACCCTTAGTTTATTATACGATGTTTAAAATTTATTCAAAAAATTTGCATGAAAACGTAACCGCGAGTTGTAATAAAAGCTGATCGGAATTTAATGTTTATATCTCAACTAATGGAGAAACATTTATTTTTCGTACTATCAAGAAATTCTGCGGCAGAATGCAAATGAGGAAAGAACTTGTTTTAAAAGTATATCATCATTTATTTTTCAATTGCAATTGGGAATTTAATAACTTATATTTCACGTGGCCATTCTCCATCCAGATTTAATCTTTAGTAGCTATGTGTAATATTATAAGAGTAGGTACCTTAAGTAACCTTACCGTAACTCCTCTGAAATCTCTCAATACAATGATATTACAGTAACGTCTCTCCCATCTCTGATATATTTTAATATCATAATATCTCTGAATATCATGTGTGTGCACAAGAGGGTGGGGAAATGAGGGATGCAGGAAGGGTGAAAGTAATTCGAGAGAGGGACATAAATAAGGAACAGGGGGCGACTGAAGGACCACCCAGAACCAGAATACACGACCCACCTGTGAAACGCTCCTTCCGGTATCTGGATCTTATCCACTGAACACATACAACGTTGTTAAGAGCGAAATATACTTGGACATACACTTTCGGTGATCGCGCAATAGTGTTAAACAACACCTCACATAATAGCAAGATGTACAGCACTTAATCGGTTTGCACGGCAACACATAAATAAATAACATCCCCATAGAGCAGGACGATAATTCACAGCAGTCAACACACTCAAATGGTAAACGCTATCCTAATAGTTTGAAGATTCAACTTCAACTGTAGAAACATAAAGAACACACCAGAAAAGATCACGTTCTGGTTATAATTAGAGGGGGATAGTGGATAGGTAATAGACAAGAATTATATATACGCGTTCACGTGCGCACAAGACGGCGATCGGCGATCCATACATTAAAAATATCGAATACCGTGATTTCGCCATGATATCACTAAGCCTCTTCTAGTCCGTCTCCAACTCAGGTTTGGTTGCAGGTGCATACATAGACATATATAGAAGAGCCCCAACTAATCAACTTGAGCAAAGCTTCAAATAAAAACAATGTAATATTACGGGACATTATCCCCAAATGCCGAGAACCAATCTTCTTCGGCAGTCCTTCGTTGCGAGGATATCGTCTGGCATGGTTTATTTGTTATGTGTCTTCATGTGACTGAGGAGCCCTATTCTTGAACTTGTTATTGCACTTGATCATAGACCACTATGTCCCAGTTATCAATGTCTAAGCCATTTACCTTCAGATTCACTCAATGAGTGTCTTTAAATCTTTTTCTTGGTCCATTCTATGGCTAGAAGAACCAACAGGTCCGAGATCACGGGAGCCCCTTGTTAATATAATATATTGGAAACCCGCCGCTGAGTTTAAGTATCAAAGCTTCAACGACGCCAAAATACCTTTCAGAATATTAGGTGTATCAACTTTTCAAAAACTGTCAGGAAATTAACCTTTAATGGTTCAAAATAGATCTCATTTGCTGACACTGTACAAATAAGGTGTGCCCGATATAAAGCTCGGTCAGTCACCTTCATATTGAAACTCATAGGGATGTATGTACCTTATTGCGAAACCTAGTGAACTCTATTAAATAAATAGATTTAACATTATTAGTTTCCAAATTTCAAAATATTTTTCTAAATTATTAATTAATTTAGAAGTAGTTTTAACAAGAAAATCTTTTCACATTGTATCTGCTTAATGCGAGAATACTAATATATAAAAATATGTATTTTATTTTAAGTGTTTTTGAACGTAATATTCTTTGCTAACACCTGCATAAAATTCTCACATCATTAAATCTCATTCACGGAGACAAAAAATATTTTCCCGGGCGACAGCTACTGGAGTGCGTTACGTTATTTCATATCCAATGTTTTATCTTAAGTTCTAGTCAACTGATTTTTAATCTTTTTTTTTTCATAGAACTGAATAAGAAAAATATATCATAAATCAATTATATATTAAATAAATCATGTGATTAGATTTATTACTTTGTCTCGTTTGATTAGGTCGGATTGCTATACAACAATTCACTGTTTAATACAATAATAAAAGGTACACAGATAAATACAACAATTATACTTAAAGGTAATATTAACTAGAAGAAGACCCGAGGATAAAGAGATCACTTCTCTCATCTGCACGGCTTTTAACCTTTCGAAGCTCCCCTCACCGCGCACCTCACGCACGGCACTCGGCCAGCATTCACACACGTATCCATCCTCTGTCAAAGTCTGGCGCACCGCGCACACATACACAAATTCACAGAGTAATGGACATCACAATTTTCAAGGAATCTGAAAATTTTTATTGTTAAAAAATTCAATACTGTCATCCAATCATTCATTTATTTTCATTCAATCAAAATATAATAAAATACAAAACAAGAAGATTTCACTCGAAAAGTTCGTGCACGGCACACACCCCACTTTTTTTTTACTCAAGTAAATGAAAAAAAAATTCGAATATCGATAACAAACGGTGACAGAAACCAAAACTACTTCAAATGAGTCGGGCGCATGATCCCACTCGTGAAATAAAATTGTCCACAGTCGCGTAGGTAGACAAACATGCATACACAATTCCCAGCGGACTTGTGCGTCGACATTCTCCCACATTACATCGCTATCACACGCTGACACTTTATTAATAGACTGTAAGTAATGTTTAGGTACGAAGGTACTCCCACATATTTGTAAAAAAATTGGTATTCGGAATAAGATAAAAATGAAGATCGGATAATTGCCAAACATTTTATACGTCATTGCTATTATTTTGTACCGTTTTTATTGAAAATTGTGTTATAATATATTTAAGTATATAACATTTAATAATAACTGTTCGATTTTTATTAGATATTCTACATCACACTGACTGGGTACAGATAAATAATTCAGTTATTAGAGGAGAAGATTTAAAAATTTAAAATTAAAAGTAAAATAATGGTTTTTAAATATTTTAACCGCATTTTTTTGCAACATTTCTTTTTGTATTCAACGTTATTTTTGCACACCAATGTTACTACATAACACATGCAATTATATCACTTAACCATGTTAACAAATACCAATCATATTTTAAAAATAAATACTAACATTATTTATCGTGACAAAACCACCGCTTGCTTGGTGATAATTATTTAAAAGCAGGTTTTTTAATATAATGATAGTAAGTTCTAAGTGGGCTTGTAGCGCCCACTTAGAACTTACTATATTATATTCGTTTTTGAAATAATTATGAGTAAGTAAATAAATTAACAGTACACGATAAAAAATAGTAGACAAGTTTAATTCTATTGGAAAAATGCAGGTTTCAAAAAAATTATATAAAATCTAATTTAAATACAGTGTAAACATTAGTGTTTTATATTTATAAAGAATTAATCAAAGTTACACTTTATGTCCTTCATCAGCCTGCGTCCCGTTACAGATAAAGGCTTCTCTTTATAACCAGGATTACTCTTTATCTTTTGTATCGAACTGCTTCTTGCGATCTTACTTATGTCATCGGCTCAGCGAGCTGAAGAACGACCAGTAAATTCTTGTACGGTGACTGATTTAAGTTTTGTTATTTGACGAATTCCATCTTCTACTACGTTTTACTGCCTTATTTCTTTTTCTATCTCTCGAGGATACTCCGAATATTTTCTGTCTTTCTTTTTTGTTTCTGCACTGTACTGGTCAGGGCAGAGAGAACATATTGATTGAAGACATGTTTTAAAGCTTTATTGAATTTTAGCTTTGAGTATATACTGTACATGTTTTTCTTTTCCAAATACTGTCCATTATAATTAAATATGCCTATCAATTTTTCGTGGGATTATTGTGAGATTTAAATCCAGATTTTGAATGTAATTATTTTAATTACATAATATAAATATAGTTATATAAATGCCCAGTAATTGAATGTATCCTAAGGTAAATTTTCGGAGTTGTCAAAGAAAATGAGAAAATGCAGACGACATATTTGGGAATTTTACAGGCTGTATGATGAACCGTTAGTCTCAAAATTTATAAAAATAGGGAGGCTCAATGATTAAGGCATGTAGATCGTATGAATGATGTGCAACCTTCGATATGCTACTCAATAATAAGCCTGAAGAAAAGTTCGATCAAAAATGAGGTTGTAGAACAGAATAAATATAATCCAATTTATACTTGGCGTCAGGAGCTGGTGGGAACCAACCCGGTTCAGAGAGCGATGGAGGTTTATTCTTGAGAAAGCGAGGACCCATATTAGGTTATTGAGTCAAGGATGATGATGATAATTCGTATATTAACCTTTTAACTCCCAACCGTATTTGAAATGGAAGATACCACATAGGGTAAAAGTAAGCTTTAAGAGTCTTGACTTAAAAGTTGGGAACTGTTATCCACAGATGAAAAAATGATTTTCAAAATATGACTTTAATCCCTGCAAAGAAGTTTTGTGTCTCTGTTAAAAGTTAAGTTTATTGTTGTATTTAGATATTTTAGTATTAATATCTGAATTTTTATATTAATTTACAGAATTATTATGAACATGCAGCAATAATAATTAAAGAAAAATTTGATTTATTCGAATTGCTGAAAGATCTTAAACAGAAAATGTATTATGGTGATTATTTATAAAATACTTAATATCGGAAGAATATATAAGAAAAATTGAGGCAAATCAACACGACCACGCACATCATACAAGGGGAAGAGATAGAATGAGACTGGCATTCAGGAGGAAGGTTAAATCACAGAAATCAAAGATGTACAGTGCAATGAAGATTTTCAATTAAACACCAGAAAGGAGGAGAAATTACATAAATTAAAAATTAAAATTAAATAAATATGTGCAATATTGTGACTGACGCAAGTCGCCGGAATCGCAAGGAATCGCAAGGGATGGGTGGATGTAAAATAAGGATTTAGAAATGAGAGAACGATGAGGGTAATACCTCAATAGCGGACCAGGGTGGACTCACGGAACCAAAAGTACAGCTTGAATCTGATGATATGATCTTCCGGAAGTTCACCTAATGTACGAAACTGCCATGAGTTTCAACGTCCACAACACACCAAAATCACAGCGGTATATGAGCCAGTGATCCGACAAATAATCGCATGAGAACACTTCCTCCCCTCGAAATTTACGAATTCAAATCAAACCAATCGAGCCAAAGGAACAATGTGTACTAATTGGAAGTGGGTTAAGGGGTAGGAACAAAACTAAAACTGGTGATAATGACATTTGTCTCAAGTTATGGAAGTATATGAGTTCACCCATTAAAAAAAAATACGAATACGGAACAGGTGTTATTTATATTAGAGTATGTATTGTATGCACTTATAAACGCACTATATTAAGAATAAATAAAATATTAGTTTTATTTAAATCGATTTAGCATTATGAGTTCAAATTCGTAAGCGATCCAAGTAAACAAATTTATCAATAGTTTGTAAGATAGATTCTTACGGTCGGCGAAAAATCGTTAGATGATCTTTCATTTATTTTAGTCCTTTATTAAATCTGCTCTAGCTGCGTAGTCATGACGTCAACAATGTTACGTAAATTTTAATGTACCCACATCAATTCCAATCACAAATGACGGGAAAGTGTGCTTTGTGTGGTTAATAATGTTTCAATTTATTAGAATGTTAACTACAATAATTTTTATGATATTTTTGTTTTAGTTTATTTATTTTTAATACTCTTTTGAAAGATTTTTATAGCAGTTTGAAAAAAATATTATGGTAATGGCGTTTTGCTTGTCGGTATTGTGTTTATTTATTTATTTAGACTTTATTGACATACATATTTTTGTTGTATCTATTGTTGTTTTGTTGAGGTGAATATTTTACAATATAACATGATAAATATAAGATACAATTATATTGTAATTAAATACTGGTAATTTATTGTATGGGATGAAGAAGGCCCCATCTCTGATATATACAGCGTTGTCCTGGCTACTTTACTAGACTGAAGTCTGTGTTCAAAGTATTTGACCAATTTATCAGATCTAATTTTTACTAAAAATTGAACAATATTTATTTAACCAGTTTTGTGATAATTATGTATGCATAAAACGGTTTCGTGAAATAAAATCTAACGAAGTATTTTACAAAGTATTGTTTTAATAAATTATGTAAGTAAATAAATAAAATAAATAAGTAAGTAAATAAATAATAAAAAAAATATATATTATCTACCTATAGTTCAACACCATTACAATATTAAAATTTTCAATTTTTTTAATTTTATTTGAAAAAAGTACTTTACTCCAGAAAAAGATGATCACGTATCCATTTAATTTTCCTATTTCAAAGAAAATTGATAATTCTTCCTAACGAAATGTATCAGATTCCTTTCAAATTTCTATACCACATAAAAGTGCATTAAGATAATATTTATAAGATATAAAAATTTATTCAGGTTTTACATCTATAGAAAGTTCATTTTTACGTTAAATTTGCCTCTGTATCCAGAAAATAATTAATATAATCATTAGAAAAAATTCATTCAAATCAGTTTGATAGCACAAATATAAATTAAAACTATCGTATTCCACATGTGAGTTGACAAATCTCGTTAGTTCTCATGTTCCTGCGACATCTGGCATGACACACAATGGCAGACGAAGTCTGTTCTATTTGTGATATTGTGTGGCATTAAGTAAGGTTATAAACTGATAGCGCGAAAGCTAAATAAGTTCATCTGTGCTAAATACCTTTGCGCTCATTTTGATCGGGAAAAGAACAAATCTTTAATCCAATTGACGTCAATCTGATTGTGAAATTGACTGCCGAATTGTTCTCGGCCAACTGCACCGTCATTTGTCGGCCTCGATCTACAGTCTAGTGGTGCATGTAGCCTTGTATGCGTTGGTCTATTTTTTGACTGAAAAATATTAGGGTAGGTGCTCTTTAAAAAACTATTTAGAGAACCCTGAAATTTTCATTTCTTATATATATATTATTGATCAAATGTCCGGAACTAATGTGTTGATGATTACGAAAAGGTCAGCGATTTTACCTTCCTGAGACGTCTAGTCTCAAGAAATAGAGAGTGCGAAGTTGAAGCCTAAATATAACTAAAAAATCTGTTTTATTCCATTTTTTTAAAGGTACAAAATAAAAATCCATCACAACTATCAGATTCGGAGCAAAACTAATGAAAATTTTATTTTAAAAATTTACAAATTAGGAATAGGACAGAGACATGCATCGTACAGTGCTGACTGACTGCTTACCAACTTCCATATAACCAACTTCCAAAAACAATAACCAACTTCCAAAACAAATTAAATTAGCAGCGCAAATATAAATATGTACAAAAAAGAAGTTCTAAAATGGCTTAAACGCCTTCAAAATAATGAAATAATTATATATGTTTTAAATACTAATTTAATGTATTAATTGTAAAAATTTACATATAAAATCAATTTTATCGAAAAATATTGTTACTGCGCTACCGGGAAGGTGTGGATTGTAAATAAAGATCCAGGTTCGAATCCCGTTAGGGCAATAACAATATTTTCGATAAAATTGGTTTTATATGTATATCTCGACGCAGAATTTCTCTAGTGAGACGGGCACAGTCTAAACAGATTTTTACATAGTATTATATAGTTACTAATAGAATAAATAAATAATAAATAAAAATTAATCTTGATAATTAATACGTTTAGTTAGTATTTAAAACATCACAGACTGTCTGTTCTGAATAATTACAACTTCACAATAAGAATGTGTTCTCCTTAATAATTATATATGTACTTGATATCTTTCTAATCCGATCAAAACGAACAAAAATGACGTAAAAGAATCGTGAATAGACAATTTCAATACTAAGATTTTCTCTTACCATAGACATAAGAAAAGATGACAGATGTCAATATACAATTTCGCTTAAATATTAACCTAGGGATATCAAAAACATGTTCGTTTTTCACTATACAGCTATAATGGCACCACTGAATCCGCCATCCGAACGGTCACAGACGGATAAGCGTAATATTATAATGGATTGTATATGTGTGTGAATCGTAGTTATACAATTTCGGTTTATTAGAATCAAAATCTTAAAGCACCAATATGCTCACAGAAACCGGCGCTTACTGTACACACAACCATTGTCTGTCTTCGCTTCGTATGTCCTTACTATTTATAAATAATAAATTAAATATTTTTTCACGGGTGATTTGTTGTATTTTATTTAAAAAAATAGCATTTAATCTGTACATAGTGCGATTCGATGCTACATTCCAAGTGAGGAGTACTATGCCAGTATTTAACGAACAAAATTTAAGCTAATCGAGTAAAATTATAAAACAGTTGTCTAAGAAGAAAATAATTAAAGTTTCAAGAACATCTTTGGCACATTGTCAACTGTGCAGCATTGTCAACAGCTCTAGATGTCCAGATGTAACTTTGTCTTACACCAACTCTCATTTTTATTGTCTTTTCATTTAGAAAGCGTCACTACTAACACGAATTGTTCTTTTGAGTTTTTGGGATAACAATAAAATTCATTACACAGTCGCGTATTCTAGAACGAACGAAATTTATTCTAAAACCTCGTTTGTTATAGCATATGTTCACATCGCGGGATAATCCGCTCAAAGAATATAGCACATAGCCCAGAGCGAGGTTACTTACTATTCAACACAACCATTTTAACAGGAGAAAAGGGGATTAAAAAAGTCTAAAATATCTTCTGAAATTTAATTTTTTGTAAAATAAACAGTCCTTACATGACCAACATTCGCTTAGTGGTCAGAGTTGCAAGCCTCATTCCATAAATAATACTAGCAAGTTAGTTCACAGTACAAACGTTTGGCTAGTTTTAGCGCTATCTTAAAAAAATCTTTCCTTAGTGAAAGTAAAAACGAATTATATGTAATGAAAATTACATAGAGCGGGAAGAGTTATCCGGGTAGTCCCCGATACGTCGACACTAGAACTTGCAATATACACTCAAATTACAATTACCGATACTTACTTACTTACTTACTTACCATCACGCCGTTTCCCCGTGGGGGAAGGCAGAGAGGATAGAGCGCCATACTCTTCTGTCCTGACGCACAATTCTCGCCTCATCCACATTCATACATCTTGTCATACAAGCTTGCCGATTGTTGAGGCTTCTAACAGAACCATCCTCCATTATCTGGTTTACCTGATCGTGCCAAGTCTTCCGCGGACGTCCTCTATTTCTGGTTCCATCAACACTTGCGTCATATATCTTTCTTACCATTCTTTCCTCATTCATCCTTTCCATATGACCAAACCACCTAAGTGATCCTTTCTTAATCTTACTCACTATACTAACAGCTTTACATTCTTTCCTTATTTCTTCATTCTTTACTCTGTCATAAATAGATTTGCCACAAATACGTCTGAGTGATCTCATTTCCACTGCATTCAGTCTACTTTCGTTCCTTTTCTGCCAGCTCCAGGCCTCACTTCCATACATCAGTGTCGGTACCAGCACTCCATTGTGCACCGCTAGTCTTGCCTCGGTTGACAAATTCCCGTTAGATATAATGGGTTATCCAATTCAAGCTTGATAAAGTAAACTTAAAAAAAACACACAAAATATTCGGAATGTATTGTAATTTTTATTTCATTTTACAGATTGATCCTTGCCATTTTTAGTTAAACAAGATATCATTCAAATGTCCTCCACGGGTCTTCTTACAGGCCTTGATTCTTTTGAGGTAATTTTCAATGACTTTTCGGCACATTTCGGGCGGTATCTCGGCCATTACATTACCAATATTAGTTTTCAATTCGTCAAGAGTTTTAGGATTGTTTGCGTAAACACGATCTTTCGCGTAGCCCCACAAAAAGAAATCCAAAGGCGTTAAATCACAGGATCTTGGAGGCCAATTGACATCAGCCAATCGCGAAATCAAACGTCCAGGAAATTTCTCTTGCAAAAGATCTCGATTTGCTCGTGTTACGTGACTGGTTGCTCCATCCTGCTGGAACCACATATCGTCAAGATCATAATCTTCGATTTTCGTAAAAAAATAATCGGTTAACATGGGGCCATAGCGCTCAGAATTGACGGTAACGGTTCGTCCATGGTTGTTCTCAAAAAAATACGGCCCAATCACACCACCAGACCACAATGCGCACCAAACAGTGACTTTTTCCGGGTGTAATGGCTTCTCTACAATCAATTGTGGATTTACTGAGCCCCAAATTCTATAGTTTTGCTTATTAACGTATCCACCAAGCGAAAAATTAGCTTCATCACTGAAGAAAATTTTGTTCGAAAAATCAGCATCGACGGCCTGTTTTTCCAACACCCAATTTGCGTATGTTCTTCGTTGTCCATGGTCAGCAGGCTTTAGCTCTTGTGTCAAATGGACTTTATACGGATGAAGATGCAAATCCAGATGCAAAATGCGCCATAATGAGCCATAAGATAGGCCTAAATGTTGAGCTCGACGAGGAATTGACAAATTTGGATCTTCTTCCACACTTTCAGCTACAGAAGCGATATTTTCAGCATTGCGAATGTTTCGATGATGCACAGACCTTACAATATCAGTAACAGATCCAGTTTGTTCAAATTTATTCACTGTATTCAATATGGTTTGCTTTGTAGGACGATTATGACGACCATAATCTGCTCGTAAAGCGCGAAATGTGGATACGGCAGAATCACTATTTTTATAATAAGATTTAATAATTTTAACGCGTTGGTCGATTGTTAAATGCTCCATATTCTTAAATGGCAGAATGTCAACTAAATAAATGACAGCGTACTTGACGTTTATCTTTGACAGATGTCGGTATACAGATTTCTACTTTATCAACCTCGAATTGGATAGCCCATTAATTCCATTCAAAGCGCCGTTTACTTTATTTCCTGCAGTCACCCTCCTTTCGATATCATTCTCAGCCTTTCCGTTTCTATCAAACATACTTCCCAAATATACAAACTCATTTACTTGTTCCAAACATTCATTACCTACAAGTATTTTGCATGGTGTCTTGCTTTCCTCCTTCTCGAATACCATCACTTTCGACTTGTTAACATTCATCATGAGATCGCTTTCCTTGCATACATCGTACATTCTACTCACCAAATTCTGTAAACGGTAAATAATTCTTTTCCATTACCGGTTTACCGGTTATTTACCGGTAAATGAAAAAAAAATAGATTTCGATTAAATGATTAGAGTATAACTGTGTGTGGCTATCTTTACTAAAAATGGTATCCTAGATTAAATCTTAAATAATTCCAAATACGCTTCAAGTGAAAAATGTCAAATAAATACATACATATGTTAATGGTGTCCTTTTTGTTTTTACTGAGATGTGGTAATGGGAGATCAGATAATCACTTACGTATACGCCACATCGAGCCTGGTTAATTTGAATTACGATTGTATAATATTTGGTTTACCTGTCTGAGGAGTTAATATTATTAACTTATTAGTTTATCCATTAACTTATTGATGTATGTACAACATACATTAGGTGTATGAATGCATACTTTGTATACACCTAATATGAATAAAAATAAAAATAAAATAAAATAATATTGCAACTGAATGTTTTTATTGATATGGATATATCGCACACCTACATCAAAACTAAAACAACTCAAAAAAACATTTTTTAGAAGACAAAAAAATAAAATCATTTTTCTCAATTTTTTGTTACTAAAGTTATGAAATTAAATAACATTTTAGGTCATAAATGTATCCTAAAATGACACTATTCGAGAATTGGGGCTAAGTTAGTTGCATATATGACAGAGTATCCGAATACAATAATGGGTGTGCGATGTACATATATATTGTATGTATATTTATTTATTTTATTTTGTTTTTATATGGTGTATATGTATATATACTGGAATAAATTATTTTTTTTAATATTTACAATAAACATTCGTTATGATATACCTGTATTTATCCTTGATTCGCGGTAAAATAATTTTAGATAATTATCTATGGTGCATTTTAGTTAATTTACCGGTTTACCAGTAAACCGGTAACGCAAGCCCTAGTCGACACGTCATTTACAAGCGCGTACTACATTGTCCAATGGTATTTACCCACGCAGTTCGTTGTAGCTTAAAATGGATAAAATCTGTTTGTTGTAATGTACTCCACTGCACTTACTTAAACTTTAGATTAATCTCTGATATAAGACGTATCAAATGATGTCCATTTACAGTCTAGCTAGAATACGACGCTGGCATTATGCATGCATAAGAATACCTTATTTCTCCAGAAAACTCCATTTCTCCAGAAACTTCATTTATGGGCTATTAATAGAATACTCTATAGACCATTAGAAGAGAGCTATAAATCTATCAAAGCGGTGATAAGGAATGAGAGTGGTGGTAGGTGGGGGGAGATTAGGAAGGTAGTATTTAATAATTGAAAGTCTTTGTTTCACTAAAATTTATGAGTATTTCAAATTTGACTGGGGGGCTATTTATAATTTATTGCGTATCAAACATTACGTAACCACCCTTCGAGCCATGGGCCCGAAACAATGAAAGCTCCCACCCTTACAGAAATAACCT
Source organism: Eubasilissa regina (assembly GCA_022840565.1). Lineage (NCBI taxonomy): Eukaryota > Metazoa > Arthropoda > Insecta > Trichoptera > Phryganeidae > Eubasilissa > Eubasilissa regina. The sequence goes on from JAINEB010000003.1 coordinate 6,992,325, forward strand.
TCTTCGACATTTTGCACTGTCTCGCAGTGCGGCAATCGTTTGCTAACCGCAAGACGGCGATGTGTCGGAAATGTCATGTTTAAAAACATCAAGAAACAGTTCAATTTATTTCGTTATTTTTTTGCCGTGACTTGCAAAATATATACAGGGTAGGCCGACATTGGCTTACGAGAGGCTTTGGACTGTTTACAGTAATTTACTTGAAAGATTGGATCTTCCGTTCCCTCACGCAATATCCGTACACCACAACCCCTGCACAGTAAGCTTATCGGTTCAACCTCGCAAGGTTTCTTTACAACGATTCGCTTTTGTAATAACGCTCCACCTTTCGCACATTGTAATACATGCTATTGGTATAATGAACACTTATAATAGTTTAATCTTCATTTGGCATCATATTTTTTTTCTTACAGGTATAGTAAATAATCCGGTTATGACTATTGCAAAATTACAGGCCCTACACTCTTGAAAACAAATACTTGGAATAGGCACTTCATTTCAAACTTAAATTGATTTTCACACGATCACTAATCAAAATCGAAATTGAGGAATTCTACATATTATTTTTTAATGTATATTTATTTTGAATGTATTAATTAGAAAAATATATGAATTAAATATATTAATTAGAAAGATATACATATAAAATCAATTTTATCGAAAAATATTGTTGTTGCGCCACCGGGATTCGAACCTGGATCTCTTTCCTAACCGGGGAAGGTGCATTATCCAACTATGCTACAGTGACAATATTTTTAGCGACAAATTTTCGAACCTATATGTTACCTTTTTTTGATATTAATACATTTAATTTTCACAGACTTATGTTCTGAATAATTACAAATTCACAATAAGAATGTGTTCTTCTAATAAGACAAATATACATATAAAACCAATCGTATCGAAAAATATTGTTGTTGCTATCGGGATTCGAATCTGGATCTCTTCCAATCCGGGGAACATACCAACACTATACCAATACAGTGGATTGACGACAATCTTTCAAACTTATGGTACATGTTAAACTTTTCAAATGAATACTTCTATCATTCCATTATTTTAAATATTAAAATATCACAGACCTATGTTCTGTTGATTTTATTTTTACCTATTTTTTTTGTAATGTATTAAGATATCAATATAGAGACAGTAGGAAACGTTAAGAAGCAGGAGTACGAAAAAAAGCTTTTCCAATTTGATGACTATGCGTATTAATGTAAATAATTAAGCAATTTGTCGGTCGTGCAGCAGATATAATTTCAGAATATAATATATCTGTAACCAAACTTATACAAACGTAAAAATGAATGAATTGCATGATTTTCACAATGCATACAATTAAACTGAATATGGAAGATTGTAGATTGATGAAATTTTATTTTAAAAATTGACTTTAGACTAAAATATAATCATACTCCCTTAGATAAAATAGTAATATATTGTCGGTCATAAGAGATAAGATTTAGTACTGACTCAAAAGTTATCTTATTTATCAAATTGCATCAATATTCTTTCATGATTAATACGTTGTTAAATGTTGCTATCTACAATGAACGGATGTCCATTATTTATTCAAAACCGTTTTGTTAGCGGAATACCTCCATATCGGTAAGTTAACATTATTAATAGCCAAAACAATTCAAAACGAAAAAATAACAATAACATATACAGAAAAGATGATAAATGATAAAGTGAACGACGCGAACTTGTCAACCAAGGCAAGACTAGCGGTTCACAATGGAGTCCTGGTACAGACACAGATATATGAAAGTGAGGTCTGGAGCTAGCAAAAGAGGAACGAAAGTAGACTGAATGCATTAAAAATAAAATCACTTAGGCGTATACGTGGCAAATCCGTTTATGACAGCATAGAAAATGAAGAAATAAATAAAGAATGTGAAGCTGATCTTAGTATAGCGAGTAAAATCAAAAAAGGATCATTTAGAAACAAATGATTGAGGAGAGACTGGTAACAAATAAGTGTTAATGGCACCAGAAATAGAGGACGTCCGCGAAAATCTTGGAATGACCAGGTAAACCAGATACTGGAAGATGGTCCTGTTAGAAGCCACAATAACCAACAAACTTGTATGAGAAGACGTATGAATTTGGATGAGGCGAGAATTGTGTGTCAAGGTTTAAATATTCTTTGAAATTCTATAAAAAAATTATCAACGGATTAAATTGTGTTTATACTATTTATTTCCGGCCGATAGTTAACAACTAATGTTTATGTTGTACCATAATATTCTCACACGTCGTGTTATGTGCGCATTGTGGTTGCGCCTTATGTACACACGCTGGGTTCAGCATCACCCCAACACCACAATGCCCCGCTTTGGTAGCGCGCCAGATTAAACCAGACGTAAACACACGACAACTTGCCCGCCAAGTACTTCGCAGCTACTGGGTATCCGACTAATAAATTATTACCAGTATTGCAATAGGATTATGTTTGTGTAATACAACTATTTTTATTTTAAAAAACAACACGACAAAACTAATTGCGATTTTCCTGTCATTACCTCATCATATGCCAATTTTCCCAGCTTTTCTGTGACTATCTATTATTTTTTAGATATGTTTTTATACTACAAATACATGTGTAGAAAGCCATCGCCATCATTCCCGTCATTTAGAAACCGCGTAGCCAACAAGGCGATACTTGAAACGTTACTCCCACCAGCCATAAAGGTGTTGTGTACCGACGGTATGTAACAGCGGCACTCAGACGAGTCGATTCACGAGAACCACTCTATCTATCGACGTCTTCCAAGCAACAGCTCCAAAAATCACCTCCAATTTCAATTTCTGCACCTATATTTGTACATTACAACTTAAATAAAGTCAGTGTATCGCTAATTAGTTCTGTTGTTGTAACTTTCCGTCTATCATACATTTATATATTTCAGCACTACACAACACACTACGCTGCACAAATCGGCACGAGAGAATTTACTATATTTTATATCGTTATAAATACCACACAAATTCCTTGAAAGTTAAAACCAACACACAAAAAAAACTTAAAATAATACGGGGTTAAAAAAAAATTGTGTAGACTTACAATCCAGTTTGCTTATAATATAAAAAAACTGAATTTTTTAATCAATAGTCGAAGTCTTGAAAATTATATATTTTTATCTCTTTTTCGACATAATTATTTTTAAATTACCAATTTACGACAGGAAACCCCTAAACTCTGTATTTCTGGTACATGGCTTTGATATTTTTGTATCGTTTTATAGCACGTTATTCTCCACTATAAGTTCTTTACAACCCTTATTGAAAGTCGATACACCTAACATTCTACTTACTCAAAGAAAATGTTACAGAAATAGTTGTAAGGTGATCGTGACCTTTTCCTAGGCTACCTTTAATATTTATCTTGAATAATTTAGGTAAGCCTTTGTAACTTAACGCATAATGAATCTAACAATACAATTAAACAATTTTATCTGTTGTTTATAAATAGTTTTTCGAGTCGTTAGATTAATTTCTAAAAAGAAATAACTGATGTTACTCTTTTTGTTTTTTAATAAAAAAATTTTTAAATTTAAAAATTTTAATAAAAAATTTTTTAAAAGAAATAACTGATGTTTCTATAAAAATTGTAAAAGTATTTTTAAAGTATGTTCTAGTGGGTACACACATTCTTGGTGGGAACATAAATCCAATAGTTTATGACACATTTAACCAACAGTAAAAGTATTTACTCTTCGAAAATTAAATCTTTGTGTAAACAAGACGTATTTTTTACATTAATGCACATTATATTGTCAGCATTTAATTTTTCGTTTCAATTGAGTCATATTTTTAAATAAAGTTGCGGAGCTATTTGATTACGTAAGTGGTACCAATCACCTGAGTGATTGGAATCACTAACGTAAAAATATTGGGACAAGAAATTTGCGTTAGTTCAAGTCTATATATTTGGTCATGTGTGAGTGGGTACTACTCCTACGCAGATAATGCTATCTTTTGGGTTTTTAATATTCTTTTATATGAGAAGACACATTTGTACTGGGATTGTTTTTTTAACACTAACTAATATAAAATCTTTGTACTGTTATAACACCAATAAACTACACCAAATTTGTAATAATGAAAACAAAATCTGGATTTTAAGAAACACCGTTTAATCAGTTTAAAAAAACTTTATAAACTTACTATCCAAAAGTAAAACTGAGTAAAAGTAATTTGATAAATATTCAATAGAGTTGTAAACTGCTAAATTTTGTAGACATTATTTCAAGCTAATTCTTTTAAAATACTTCGTAAAAACACGATTTTTTATTAATACATTATATTTACTCATTTGCTTTAGAATTTCAAGTACAATTTTATTTAGAACAACGCCCTTGAAATATTTTTTCACACATACAGTGTCATTGTCGTCTTGAAATAATATAAAATATCATGTACGTCCATAGAATCCTTTAAATTTCAATCTGAAAATCCCTTTAAAGTGTATTATTTCTCTAAATTGTTATTTATCAGAATTAAGAAATAGAGAATAAAGCAAGAAATATATTTTTTTATTTATTTAGTGTAGTTTCTTTATTTATGATTAAATGTGGAAACTCATTGCAGATTTTTTTTTATGTTGTGAAGTATTTCTCTATACTTACAATGTAATGTTTTAATTAAATCGATGTTTTTATTAAAATACAATAGTTTTTTTTTGTTAACAAGTAATTCGTTTTAAAATTGTAAAATTTTTTGAAATGTTTTTTTTTATTCATAAGTACATCTTAATATATTAGATTTTATATAATTGTAAGATTTGTAGGGAGTTGCTACATTTCCGTCATATTGTGAACATAATTTCAAATAAAAATTACATTTAAATATTCATACAATTATTAAGAGTACGATAATAAGAAAAGATTTTTTAAATTCGAGAAACAGTCGTTAATTTAAATATAAAATGTGAATTAAATATATTAATTAGAAAGATATACATATAAAATCAATTTTATCGAAAAATATTGTTGTTGCGTCACCGGAATTCGAACCAGGATCTCTTTCCTAACCGGGGAAGGTGCATTATCCAACTATGCTACAGCGACAATATTTTTAGCGACAAATTTTCGAACCTATATGTTACTTTTTGATATTAATACATTTAATCGTTCCATTATTTGAAAGAGCCATCTGCCTTATTTTTACAGAATCTCAAATACCTTTGGCGCAACAACAATATTTTTCGATAAAATTTATTTTATATGTATATCTTTCTAATTAATATATTTAATTCATATTTAAAATATCACAGACCGTCTGTTCTGAATAATTTCAACTTCACAATAAGAATGTTTTCTCCTAATAGTCATTTTAATTTTAAAAACATAGTAATTGTTGGCTTATAAAGGCCTGAGCACATAAATTTCCATTTGTATAAATATTGACTTGAAAATTTCCTTAGAATAAATGTTAAGGTACTAAATTTCAAAGATCGCGATATATTGGTTATATTTTAACGACAAATGGAGCAATTAATAGTTTCAATTAAATTAAATTCTTCAAAAGGTACATATTACACATTACTAGTCGATCCGACAAATAAATTAATAAATATAATTCCAAATTATGTAATGAAATTCAGGTAGCATATAATAGATATATAATTTATAATATTTCAGTGGGTGCATGCTTTTATCAATTGAGACAGATTAAAAACATTCAGAGACATCTTCCCCCTAGCTAGCCCGTCTACTTATAAATGCATTTGTGGTATCACATGTGGACGTATAAAAGCATTTATGCTGGCTTGCCAATGTTTCAGCTGGATAGATTACAGTCTACTCTAAATGCGGTAGTACGGATAATATATGAAGCTTCTATTGTTTCCCTGAAATAATTTTTTTTAAACTTTAATTTTATTGTGACAATAAATTAGTGCTTTTAGTAGTAAATTATATTGTAACATAACCAAAATCGAAAACAAACTCAAAACATATTATATACAATTATCATTCGGGGGCGTAGTCACCATCAACGTCAATTACTGTTGACGAACAATTGTGGACTGATCGATGTTGAGGTTCTCAGCCAGTGTCCTAGTTGTACAACTTTCGTCCTCTTCCAAAACCGCCAGAAGGGTCTGGTTATCAAAATCCGAAAATCGACCCTTCACCCCGACACAAAGCGTACAAACCACTCTCGGCATGCCCTTTCGCTAATCGTTCCTTCACCGAAAAGATCGTTGAGATCGCGAAATTACACAGCAGCTTTTCATCCTTTCTCCAAGCGGTACAGCATAGTGTAGCATACATCTGCATGTTTTTCTAATTTTCTAACCTTATTAACCGAATATGTTATGACAAATGTCAATTAAACGTCAAATACAAAAAACAAAACGTCGCAAAACAAACGGCGGATAATTATGCATCCTTTATCAAAGATTACCACTAAGCCCGCATTTTTTGTCTGGACGGACTAGGTAGCATTTATTCTGCTGTCTGTAAAGTCGTAAGAGTCACGATGACGCGCTCCTATCGACCCCCGCGACCAGCCCCTGCGTATGAAGAGAAAGAAACCCAATCGGAAGAGGTGACGTGCGAACGAATCGTGCACGTAATTCGCAGCAATTAACAGCGCTGCGACCCAACCAGGTACTAGGTCACCGAGGCTCACTTCGCATCGCTCGGCTCTACAAACTGCCGGCCCGGCTTCTAAGCTCGTCTAATGGTTCACGGAATACTAAAAATTATATTTTTGAGTACGATATTAAAAAACGATCATTTTCTGTAATTAAGTTTTTACGTTGGGTTGATTGATTATTTTTTATATCAAGAAGCTTGATACGTATGTTCAGTTAATGTAATATCGTAAAAAAAATTAAAACGAATAAACTATTCAAACATTATATATTTTTCCATGGAATACCTTTTATTTTTACGCACTAAATAATGTATGGCTGGCGTTTTAATTGCCAACTTGTTTCATTAAGTTTTCTTAGACTGAAGAAAACTTTTAGAGGTATATTTTAGTATTACATAATTATTTATGAATAATTGTAATTTTACAAAATAAGTCTGGCTCAGAGCAAGAGATCAAAACGCCCGCCTTTGACAGCAAAGATCGGGGATTTTAATTATCTTATATTGATGGGCGATTTTATCACTATTACGTTATTTACAATATAAAATTATATAATGTTCAAATGACGCAACTAGTTATCTTTTAACTTTAAACATTAAATGTTAAAATTCCCTTCAAGAGGAATAATAAATTGTATTCTCAATAAAATATATGTATTCATTCCAAATATGTCAATATTGTATTCTCAAGAACATTCTTGATCAAATCCCATTTATTCATATGTACCAAATCAATGGCATATGTTTTATTATGGATAAAAAAAGACTTTGGTGTAGTTTTCTATTTTAGTCTCATATTATGTGAATATAAAATTTATGTAAAGTATCAGAAATAGCGGAAAATTTTTTCGCTTCCAACAAAAAATACAATAATTCTTTCCTTTATCAAAAATCGCAGATCTGTTTCCATACACGCAATATTCATTCAAGGGCTAAAATCGAATAAATTACTATTAAAAAGCGTTAAATCGCTCCAATATTTTTTTTATACGTTTAATGAAGGTCCGTTTTTACTCATAAACATTAACTAATATTTCGTGATGAAAAAAATCTACCCGCACCTAAAATCTATCACGAATATAACAGTCATTATTAGTCTATCTCTTAAAGTTTTAGGCAGCTCTTCAGAAATATAAATATTTAATATTTTTAAGGAAAACACATTCTCATTGTGAAATTACAATTTTACAAAACATAGGTATGTGATATTTATAATACAAATTAAATGTATTAATTAGAAAGATATGCATATAAAAACAATTTATCGTAAAAATATTATTATTGCTACCGGGATTCGAACCTGGATCTCGTCCTATCTGGAGAAATGCATTAACCGATTATGCTACACCAATACAGTGAGTTGACAACAAATTTTTGAACTTGTATGTCGCACTTTCAAATTGTTTGAAAGCCATCTTCTTTATATTTATAGAATCTCATATAAGTTGGCGTCTTTTATCGGATTACTCAGGTACTTAGGTAAATCAAAAATTGAAATCTATTAGACTTTAACATGTCTTTCTGTGTCACATAAAAGAAAATTCACACATCATATCTTTTTTAAATTGCAATATTTCATTAGAGGGAAAAGTCAATTTTCTTTGAAATGGTTTTTCTGCTCTGATGGTACCAACATTTTTCAAACAGATAACAGAAAAAAATATTTATATTATCAAAAATTTTAACAGAAATATTTCTTATTATGTAATTATTTTCTAATACTAACGAGCTTTTAAGAATACATGATACATTTTAGGCTTTTTTTTTGTAATATCCTGTTCATTACAATCATTTTTCAATGTTAAAATATCACACAATTAGTTCAGTGTTTCAGGATTCAGGATAAAAATGATTGTGATATTTTATTAATATGTAAGAAGATCTAGTTAAAAAAAGTTACGCTTAAACGACGACCTATGTAGATTTTTAAACACTAATAATATTACATTTTTATATTATATTAGAAACACATTAAGTATTATAATTCCATAAAGTCCTCAAATTACTCGTTAAATAAAATTCGTCGATTACCTACTATCAATCTTTTGATACAAAATGCGAAATTATAAAAATATTATAATCAAAAATGAACATACTTATTATACACATTCTTAACTATCTTAACTTGTTTTTTCTGCGAATTCTTATAAATGTTATTGGCATAACTGAGCTATTTTAAAATTCTAAATATTTTCCATTTTCCGTACAACTTACTACAACAACAACTACAAAAAAACGTAAAACGTACAACGTAAATTAATAAATGTGAATTATGTATGCTTAGTAAGTCAAACGGTATAATTTACTCGTGTTTATTTTATTTAGATTAAAACACATATGCAATGCGTCAGAATAAATGAGGCAATGAGAACAAATGTTAGAATATGGTAAAAGTATACCTACTTACTTACTAAATGGTGACTATATTTTATTAAGTACTCATAAACGTCAAGCGCGAGCTAAAATGTATTTTGGTAAATTAATAAATAAAATTTTAATGATTAAAGTACTTTTTCTATTCTGACAGTATTAAAAAATTTGACAAAAGCAAACATGCAAACAGTATATTATTATTTGTATATCTTATATAGCATTCTGTAAAAAAATATAATTTAAGGAAATTGATTTAATGTTTGAGAGTTATACGTGAGGTTAATGTGATAAAGATAGTTATGTCAAATAAATTTTTGAGAATACAGTCAAATGTGCATGTCTAGTAGAAAACAATAAATGTGGTATTTTTAAACGAAAAAAAACTGTCACCAATCAAAGTCATTTATCAAGTTGGGGCACTTGTCATTTTTGTCTCAAACTCAAGCGCATGCCAAAAAGGCACTTAACTCATTTTTGTTTTGTAATTACTCTTCCAGCATCCCAGAATCTCGACATCAAATCTAAATATTTCAATTTCAAACGCAGCATGTAAATAATTCGTAAAAACGATTTTATGTTTTCTTATCATTTTTCAATGTTGAAAATAAAATATCGTGTAACAGTAGAGTGATTGCGCTTACGATGGATATCGTTGAGAACTTGTGAATTAAAATATATAAAGTGAGCATGTTTTTATTATGTTGAATAAAATACTGATAAAACGCTACGTCATTCTTGACACATCGCGTACAATCAAATATATTATATTCTGCATATCTGTTAGGTTCCTAAAATATTATTGTGTTGCTATTCTTTTACAAATTTCCTAAATTTTAATACATTTAAACTCGGCATTTTAAATTATTTATCTGAATTTATGATTTTGATATATCCGATCCGATTTAAAGAATTTATTTCCTACAAACCTTATGTACACTTGTTTCAAATCAATTGAATTAAATCTCTGTATACTAAGTATATCTCTCACAATACAAGTTTTTTAATTTTTAAAGTTTATTAAAAAAATTTAATCTCATTATAACATATATTACCTCATTATAACATTACATACTTAAAGATGCATGTCGATGTGTGTATATATATACATATATATATTGTAATATATAATATGTTTATAACTACCTTATTATAATACATACCTATTTTCTTCATCATCAAGTGAATAGAAATATAGGTCGATCTGTATCTGTTGGTTCAATATTATCTCCACACGAAATACACAAGCAACGTTTTAAATAATGACGCAGATGCATTAATGTAAACGTTGTTCGTACATACCTACAGGGTTCTTTATCACAATAATTTGTTCTTATATCATCTCTTGTTACGTCAGGTTAATTTCAACGGTTTTTTTTTTATTTCAGCTGCCAGTGTTCACCCAATGTCTCTGATAGCCGAGGGTTCGAATTGGAACCAGACTACAATAAGAATCTTCCCCCTGGTAAGTTTCTTGAGAAATGATTTTTTAATAATCGTGTAGATAAGGTTTTTGTTTATTATTCTTTTTTTGGTTAGGGCGTAACGGATTTGGTCTATAGTAATTCATATGTGAATACCCAAATGAATTCCAAGTACATTAGTTTAAGTTATGTGTTAAATTTCGAAATATTGGACTATTAAGAGTGGTATATTTTGTATTACTTTCACTGCCTGTTTGATCACTGTTAGATCTGGTCTGAATCCGGAATTGAAAAAAATGTTTCTACTGTCAAGACGTTATTTTGCTTCTAATTAAAATAATATATTTCCATATGGCGACAATACTTGGGGCGATACTCGTAAAAACAATATATTTTAAGTTCGATGACATTGATAAAATGCTTGTGTATACGAAACGATTGAAAATTTTCACATGTATTTAGTACATACTCATACTTTAAAACCCCATATTGACGACTGAATTTTTTACTATGTGTAAAACAAAATAACGTATAATATATATTCCATACTTACTCGTAGACATACACGACACATTCATTAGCGTGTTAAATAAAGCTTAATTTTATTATTTTTAACCATTATAAAATTACGAGAATTTTCTAGCATTTCACATTTGAATCTGTTTTCTGATTTGTGTTGTATTATGGTTAGGCTAGTGACCTTTATATTTAAACAGGAAATGGTAATTTATATTATGTTATAAACAGGACATATTTGCCCTTCGTATCTGTGCCAAACGGTGCGTGCGCCTAATGTGTCCTACACCCGCAAGCCGCATAACTTTGCATTAGAGGCGTTAGAGGTTAGGCAGGCGCTCTTGTTTCAATGGTCGTCGAAAGTACTACGTTGTTGATTTATTAGTTTAAGTTTTATTTTTGTTATAATATATTACACAAACGAATTAATGACTTAATAATACTATCTACAAACTTGTAAGTTTTCAGAAGACAAAAAGACATGGTTTTTTTTCAAGATTGAGGATTAATTTGTTTCTAAATCTAAATTAATGTAAAAAGCAAACCAATTTCTATAGGCATATAGTTGGAATTTTATCTTTTAAATAGACGATAAAATTAAATACTAAATTATCAAATGATACATCGTTGTTTTGATATGTTTTGTAATAGTTTACTTTGTTCTTGGGAAGACATGTATTTGTGTTGCGGACAGAACCGTTAAGTCTTAATAATCTGCATACTTTACTCAAAAACACATTATGTAGACAGCTTTTTGTTTTAACCGTTAAATAATGTTTTCATTTGTATTATTTTCTTTGACTATTAATTAATTTAGACGAACTGAATTAATAAATAATCTCAGAAAACCTGCGAATCACTGAGAAAGGGGAAGTACAACTTAAAACATCAGAGAAAGTGAAAAAAGGAAGGAATTAAAAAATAAGATCAAAAAATACTGTTTTATCTTCAAAACAACTGGCATATTCGAATGTGCTCGCCTCCTGTCGGGTACTCATGACTTCGTGTATATTCGGTCGACTTGGGAGCTCTAGGCTTCAAGTCTATTATTATTGATAGTATAACCTAATATATATTCTCTCTTAATATATTGCTGTCTTTCACTTACGTTGAGTTGTGATATTATCATTTCGTCTTGAGAAAAGAGGTCCCAAAAATAACCAGTGAGATACAATAAATCCGCTTTTAGACCTTAATATAACAAGAAACAAGACTTTCAACACAACTTCTCATAAAAATTAAGTTATAATATTTACCATTTTTAATAATCAAAGTATATTTTTTCAATCTAATATGCAAAGTTATTCGCAAAAACTTTTTTATTGGACATCTACTAAATATAAAAATTCTGACTATAAAGCCTTCAATGTTAATCTACAGAACATTCTAATGAGCATCTACTTAGAATATCAGCACCCTCTATTTAATTTTTTTACATAAATTGAACACTTTTTTTAACAATGGGCTATGAGGAAAATGAAGCCTTTCTTGCACATTGGTAGTCAATAAGATTTTCAAATACTAATTAAATTGTTACAAAGTAAATTAACTTCCTAAAGATGACTTCTAAACTCGATTCTGGATATATTTCATACTGTATAGCAGCTTATTTGACGGCCCTTTTACCTTGGCTTTAATTCATCACTTGTACATAATTATTAATACGTTGGTATTTTATAGTGTCATTGTTTTAGGGAATATTACTGTTAAATGGCACTAGGTCAAGTAATTATTGCACGTGACCCTAAATAACTTAATTCAACACGCTAAAATTTAAAAATTATACAGTAGTATTATTTTTGAGAGGATTAAAATATGTTAATGGCGCGCTTGTCGGTCCAGTGGTTAAGTCCTGTGGTCGCAAATTTGAGCCTCATTCCAGGAGACCAGTAAATGAATCATATTTTTATAGCACAAGCGTGTATCTTAGTTTTAAAATAGTAAAAATATTGATATAACACGTATCTCGTGATCGGATTTATTATTAAAAAAGAATGAATTTTATATTCAATATTTCAAATATTATAATCCAAAAAGGATGTATTATCGATCTTAGTTTTTATTTACGCCTGCCTTGTGTGAGTGACACTAAGCTAAAAAACTAAATATAATTTCTCTTGGTAATTTTATTAAAAAAATAATTCAAAATTCTGTGTCAACATATCAAAACTTAATTTATAGACATGGATTTAATAACATATAAAGCTAATCCAAAGGGGTTGGCATGTATGTTAAAAAATGTCCACCGCAAAAATCTAGTTTTCAATATGTTTCCATCTATAGATTGGCTACCCGCATTACAAGTCATTATCACCTTTATGTTTTTAGTTTCATCCCTTGAAAATACTATAAATCAAAATAATGTAAAAAAATTTATTCGATCGCATTTCTAGAAATTCCATGGGCGCACACTGTATACACTCTAAAAATATGTACATAAATATAGTTTATGCAATATCAATTTAAATTTAAAAAATATTTGATGTATGAAGTATGTTAGTGTACCGGCGAATAACAAATAATTCGAAGTCGCTGTGTGTTTTTTCACAGAATATGCCCCAAACGTACACGAACTTAACGCGCGGTGTTTCGAATACACGTCTTTACTTGAAGAGACGTGGTATTACTTTAAATTATAAAATATTTAAATAAAATAAAAATTCTTGATTTTTCATAAATATAAACTCATATAATAACGGAAATACACTCACACGGGTATATTTTCAAAAAAATATGATTCTGAAAGAGTAAGTGTATGATAACCATACCCTCTAGTGACAATACCCAAATGTTTTAGATGAAGTCTTTAGTCACAATCCTCATCGCTTCTACGGCATATTTATTACCAGCATAACCCAAGTCCATGCCTAGTGTACGCTTCTGATAAATACTACCAATGGCAGAAGATCTCATGACGCAACTTTCGGAAAATGTCAATGCATTTTTTTGATCATGATCAAGTAATTTTTAAATTATCCACCGTTGAAAATGTATGCACATATACAAAATCGATTAAACCGTGTATTTAACTGATGTTGTGGATACAATAACTGCCGTAATCCTTTTCAAATTTCAATTAAACTTTTCTGAAAAGGTGACTTTGTAAATATCGCAGCTAAGTTTGTCAGCCAGCTTAATCCGCTCTGTCTGAAAAAAAAAAATTCTGAGACATCATAAAAAACTAGTACATTCCAGAATATATAGGGTCTTTCAACGAGGACGCTCGATTTTAAAATGTAAGTTGTGTGTGAGATATTCACTCAATTTTTCTTTCACTTAAAAGTATATTTTATGGCATTAAGTGTGGAATATAACGTTGTTCGAATATCCGCTGCGGTTTTGTTCGGTGGCAGGTTTGGGAGGTCCAATTTTCTATGACTTTATCGCATAAATCTGGCTAAATTTGCTGGATGGCGTTTGTTATGTTGACTTTGAGGGGGTCAATTGTTTGCGGCTTATTCGTAAAGACTTGCGATTTAAGACAGCCTCAAAGAAAGAAGTCTAAAGGCGTTAAATCGCACGATCTCTGTGGCCAGTTCACGTCACCGCCGCGTGAGATAACCGTGCCCTCAAAACGCTCGTGACTTTGATAATAAAATTTGATGATTTACACACGTTGTTCAACCTTCCGTGGTAATTTGTCGTATACTACTTAACAATTGACAATAAATTTGACAGATTTCACTTTAACAACATGGCTGCTATAACCTAACAAATTTTGAGCGTCCCTATTAATAGACCCTATACTTTCGATTTCTTCGGTACGGTATTCATTCCTTTTTGCTATTATTTTCGCCAACAATTATTATTTCTACAAATGTATTCGTGCGGACGTAATCTAATGTTAGAAATAATAAAAATAAATATTTGCAAAAAAAAAAAATTTTAATGAAAAAATTTTGCAGATGAATTAAACATTTTTATCTGCTCATTATTCATACGGGTTCTCCGGTGGAAGGGTCGTTAAATGGACGACGGCACGTGAAGTTGTCGTAACATGAAGACCCGTGAAAAATGGCGAGATTCGGCTATGATTTGCGTGCCCACAAAAGCCAGGAGGACGTACTTCCGGCATGGAACTAATTTCACACCTCTCAAATAACACAGTTAAAATGCTAATTTTTAACGTTAAACGAAATTCTTATGTATGCCGTGAGAACGTTGAAGGTTTTCTGAGACCTAATGAGCCAAAAAGTTTAACTATAGTGGACAACCAAAAATTCTTTAAGATAATCTTATTGGCATCTTTTTTTTTTCATCAAAGGTGAATATACAATATTATTACACGTTTATTACAAATAAATTGCTATTAAGTTTACATATTTATTGCGTAGCATCCCAAAAGTTTTCCACTTCTTGTCCTGGCTACTTTGCTAGACTTTTGTCCGTGTTAAAGTAGCCAAAATATAATTTTTTTAATATATTTTAAACAATTATTAAAATTTATTTTTCTTCTAACGGATGTTTGCTATCATATTGGTAATTCAGAATTTATTTACAGCTGCTCGAAAAATAATAAGATGACTGGGTGAACTATTCTCCGAAGCTTTTATTAGTTATGATATTATTTGCATTTTTAAAAACAAATGGCAATGTTTATAAAACAGCGGTTAGGTTAACTATGCTCTGTGGAGATAAATATGATTGGAAAACCGACTCAGATGGAATCATATGGAAGGATAATCACATTATTCATAAAGCAACAAATATCGAGAATACCACGAGTAACATAGGATAGTTTGTCAATAGCATTTTTAAAGTTTTGAACGTGACAAAGGACACAACTAAGTGGAGCAGAATTATAAGAATACCCGACCTCAGATGAACGGTATTAGACTAGGACAAAGAAGAAGAATAGTTTCATCATGATTCAAAATTCTTCAGATTTCAGTTCCTTAATATTTTCTCCATCTATCTGAAAATAGATCTGTATAAAAAAAAATTCTAGCGCACTCTACAAAACTATTGCGATTTTTTTATATTTCAATGTAACAATTTGTATGAACTCTGTAATCGTGTAATTTTTCTGCCCATTGAATGGTGCATAGTGAGTCAAAACAGACACCAAACGGTAGATCTCGGGAGCCACCCGGCGCCTGGCACGGCCAACCAATACAAACAATACAGAATTCGCTGAACATTATCAATTATTTTTTCGTATCGGGCCAAATTGCGTGACATTGTGCTAATGATGATAAGGTTAAGATAATTTCCGAATGGTGCATTTCAGAAGACCGCAAAACTGAATAATTTTTTTAATTTTATAGAAATTTGTAAAGATACATAGATATCTTTACAAATTCTCCCAATCAATGCTGGTTTTAAAGTAAATATTTGAATGTGCATCTACAATAAAAATATATTTACCAAATGGCACTGAGTTCAGAAATAATAACTAAAGCTGTTTTCCATAATTTTTCACAAAAACTATAGTGAACGCAATTCCTATCTCGCTATGTTCTGAATACACGTCTTAGCTTGAAAGGACGTGATAGTTTAAAAGTACAAAGCAAAAAATCAGTATTTCAAGCGGACTTGAACGTATGCATTCCATTACATTAAAAACATGGTATTATTTTGCATTATAAATTTTTTAACTCTTCACTTAATAAGTTTATCGCTTAAGACTTTAACTTTATTTATTTAATTAATGCTATTAATAATTTTTTAGAACAGAAAATCACTGCTATACTTATACAATAATTCATATGAACACAACCTCTAGTAGCAATATAATACATGAGCGTAGTGCACACCACTGGATGAGACAATACAATATATTGTATTATATATGAATAATATAGCATTTAATTGATGATTTTACTAAAGAACATTATTTCGTTAAAATAAATTCATTTTTATTATAATTTTTGAATATATCGAGATAACGCTAAAATATAATTTGTTATAAATCATCACAATCATCACGCAAGTGACATCAATTGTTTTAGTTGTCCAGCGGAAAATTTTCAAGTTTATTATTAAATTAAATAAAAAACTACAATGATATTATTAAATTAAATAAAATTATTATTAAATTAAATAAAAAACTACAATGATATTTTATTTATACAAAATGGAGTTTAACGATGCTAATTAACATTTTATAAATAATATCGTCTAAATATTGTCAATTTCTCTCAAGACGCTCTTGCAATCGGACTCTTAAATAAAATCTAGCGTTTGTTCAATGGCAGCAACTTCACGTCGGATATTTTCTTGTAGGACCTTAATTGTTCGAAGATTGTCACTGTAAACTCTAAACTTAATGTATCACTACAAAAAAAGTTACACGGTGTAAGATCTGGCGACCGAAATACCCAGGGTATGTCTCCGTACTTGCTGATTAATTTATTGGGAAAAATTCCCCTCAGCTTCTCCATTGAAATTCTAGGTGTGTGTGGAGTGGCCCCGTCTTGCTGAAATTATGTTCTGTTATTGAATTTGGGAAACAGCTGCGGTTACGGTACCAAACATTTGGCAAACACGTCAGCAGTGACCGTCTCTCGCTGGTTAAAAAAATAAGGGCCAATTATCACTCGGGCAGAAATCGCACTCCACACTGTCGTTTTTGGACAATACAAACGTTTTTCCGCTGAACACCCTATATGTTATTTATATAATGTTTACATTTATTTGGAAGTAAACACGAAAAAAATCAGGTTTACCTACAACAATAATTTCAAATTATAACTACTACAATATACAATTTATAATCATAGCTAATTAGCGAAATCTTTTTTGACCATCATAAACGCCTAACGAGACTACGTTTTTTTAAATTACTGTTATAATGTACGATATTTATAGAGTTTAGTATAAAATAATTTCCCTTAAGCACACGTTATTTTTTAGAATTCTGATTGTACCCGTATAAAAATAATGATGTAATTTACTTCGAATTCCCACACACGTAATCTATCACTTTGTCGTAAGTCGGATATTCAAAAGCCAAAAGTGTAAAAATGACGTCTATTTTTGCATACGTACTTTGATGAATTTGTCGCACTGCGTGGAAAATCACTTTCTTGGACATTTTAACCCTTCCCAAACCATGCAGTAACACCTGTCTACCGCTCTAATTAACCCTGTAATACATCGGTAAATACACACAACATGCAATTCATTTCAACTAAATTGAAGAAACATATTACGCTTAGAAATGACTAGTGAAAAATCAAGTATGTAAGGCGAATCTTACAAAAATAATTATCTTTCAATACAATCGGTTGTAAAATTAATACATTGACAATAATATCATTTGTGTCAAGACAGAAAGAAATCACACATTAATCAGTAAAAAGAATAACAAACATACGAATATAATGGTGTCTCTTTCTCACTAATTAAAGAAAGATAAAAATGAAGGTTGTATTATATAATGCAACCTACTATACAGGACTTGATGAATGCTCCGAATTATAATATTATGTGGCGTTAACCATTTTTTCTAAAGCATTTTTCACATTTCAAAGGCTAATAGAAGTCTAATTTTTTACGGTAACACGAGTTGACGGTATGGCTGCATACGAGTATTTTATATCACGGTATGGTAAAGGTTAAAGAGTTGTTCTTGCGTTCAATAATAATTCTAATGGACTTCACTTGTAAATTTAATTCCAACATCAAGTATTTTGCATATCATTGTACTTACATATTTAAATCGTTAATGTAAGGTTATTTAATAAAATATAATTTAAAGTTTTTTTTCTTTTGCGTGTTAGGGGAGACCGGGAACATTGGTACACTTTAATGGCTCACGTTCACGTATTAGTAACGGATAAACCGTTATTATTACTGTGATTGTGTTCGATTGTAACGATGATTAGTAACTTATTATATTCGTTATAATTCAAGCAATGACTGGTACACTATAAAGTGAATCTCCAACAGTTAAATTCTAATTAAATAATATAAAATTTAGTTTTAAACCACTTTATTATGTACATACACTGAAGTCAACTAGTTTCAGTTGGACCTAACCTTCTTCAGGACTATATAGTATAGTATAGACTAACCTAAGTACAGATATTTAAATATAAGGTTAAGAAGACAAAGCAACAGTATATCAGAGCGGGACAGAGTATCAGGTGGGGGGTGGTAGAAAGGTAAGGATTACGTGGAAACTTAGGTTAGTCTATACTTTATTGTCTTGAAGAAGATTGGGTCCAACCGAAACTAGTTGACTTCAGTGTACATACATAATAAAGTGGTTTAAAACTAAACATTATATTATTTAATTATAATGTCAAGGCACAACGTGTTTGCTTTCTTTGAAAAAAAGTAAAATTTTTGTAATCGGTCATCGTTAAATCTCAGCTACCAATCATAGTCACATGAGTCACCATCACTATGAGATTTTCAACTTGAAACAATCTCTGATGTGCAGATTTTGATCCCGTGAAATATTTTGGTGACAACTCTCGACATCCATGTACACACCACACTCATAGATTCGTCGTTTTACTTTACGCTTGTTGTACGCACAACGTCGGTCTACTGACCATTCATGTTCATTTTGTCAGTTAAATGAAATTGAATCATTCCACCAGCAGTTAAAATGGAATCAATGTTTGTGTAACTATTCAGAATGGATTGTTGTATGTATCAGTGGTTATAAGAAACATTTGGGGGGTGTCAAATCGGACACTGCATTTTTTTTAAATATCTTAAGTGTTTTATTGCCCAAATTCTTAACATCTTCCCAATTTTAGTCTCAGGAACGTGATCATCATTAATGAGTTTTTAACAATACCGAGTACCGTGCAGCTTCACATCACATCACATCACGCCATCTCGTTCCTTATAAATGTTTAAATTTCTCTTAATTTAGTGTTCTTCAAGTGGTTTTATTTTATCGTCAAACTGGGTGGCAATGTAACCATGTGAACGTAAAAACACTTTACTGAAGGGATTATCTTGAATCTCCATTAGCGAGAGTGGACCCGCGACCTTTGTCAAAAGCATCCTAAGTACTCAACCGCGAGGCAAGGAATTTTTTCATTTGATTCATTAAATATAGAAAAGTAGATGACAGTCTAAATGAAATTTTCAATTAAGAATATTGTCAAATCACAAAAATTATAATATTTAAACAGCCTTTTTGATTACAAAAATATTTTATAGAAATTTGGTTCTATTCACATTTTTAAAAATAAATACGATAAAGCTATATCTTCGGAGCGGAAATCAAATAAAGCGATATGAATATATTGTATAATAATTGATCGTGAAAGTCATAATAATTTGGTCTTCGCGGATGATTATTTTTAAAATCTATCATATGACGGGCAATCTTAGATACAGGTGAATATTATAATGCAGGCCGAGGTTGTTTTTAAATAACAAAGAACTTAAATACAATGTTTAAATTTGATTTTTATTTATTGATTATTTTGTGTATTACAATTATGTATAAAATATGATATTGGTCAAGTGGGCGCTTCTGGCAGCGGCACAAATGAGTGCTGTTTTAATCATATTTTTCATAATATTCTCGCGCACTTCGCGTGTTTTTTCAGCAATTTTATTTCAAATATTGTTCTATAGCATCGAAATTGTGTGTGAGGTGGCACTGTCCAGTTAAAACCACATGTGTTGCAGACCCAATCGACTTAATTCAGTCACCAAGAAGTTTTCCAACGTGTTACGATAGCGATCACCATTAATGGTTACAGCGTTGCCATTATTATTTAAATAAAATGTTTTGATGACTTCAACACGTTGTTGAAGCATCAGAATATAGTGTAACCAACTACTTTTTACGACTACCAAATTCAAACTGACAAATATTTCCCAAACCAAAATGGCGGCCAAACAAAATCGGCCCAGTACATAATATTCACCCTGAATATTATTTATCTATCCGTGCATTTTGCATGGCAACATAAAACAAACAAGATCTGCTGTGACTTGTAACACGTGAATGTGTGTAACCATCGCGTCAAATTAAATCATGTATTTCGTTTCAAAATATTTTAATATTTCGGTACCCAATAAGGTCGATTTATTTTATTGATAATTAATCACGTTGTTAATGTCACAATTTCACGGTTCACCTTGTTGCCTTTCGAGATCACACCGCGTTATCTAAAATGAGGTGTAATAAAACGACCACAACGCAAAACACCGTTCAATTTTTCATTTTATTAAAGCGTTTGACGTGTACCTTATCGCAATGTCCTTCAGTTAACAAATGATCATCGGCCTCGTTGGAAATTTGAAAACCGCGCCAATCGTTTCGACTTTGGAATACTGAGAAAATTCCGAATCAAACCCTTCAATTCTTCTAGCCTCCCGGGTAAAAGGAACGGAAAGCGTACTTCGGCCACGGAACACGCGGAAATAACCGGTTATACTTTTTTTACATTTTTTCGCAAGAAAACGGCTCCTTTTTTAGGTTTAATCCTATCGCAGGCCATTGTTTCGCCGGCCTTGAAGGAAATCACGCGACATTCTGCCTCGTGCACGGAACCTGGCGTGCCACGAACGGTTATGAAAATGGCTGAACGCGCGCAACGACGGTTTCCTTGGAACAAAGATGTCTGCCTACCAGGATTCAATAAAGACTTTTCACTTCAAGATTTTCATTGTACTCGAGCATGGGGGAGGGGGGAACGTATTTTGATTAAATACGCGTGCCTTCCACGAACTTGGAACCTTAATATTTACTGGCGTTTTAATTTCATAATTTAATAACTCATTTTTATCGCTCTTTTCTTTGTATTAATATTTATTGCGGTAAATTGGAATCTTAATGGCGTACGTGTATTAAGTTTTATTCTTTTTGATATTTGCATAGAATGAAAGCATGCTAAAAATAATGGAAAGCCATTAAAAGCTATCGTAAAGGATAATTTGCTGAAAGATTTTATGCAATCTTATGGTCAGTGTCCACGAATGAGATTTTCGACTCGAGACAATCTCTTGAGATACGGATTTAACTCTCATCTTACATCGCATGTCAAATTGGGTGATTTCTAATATTCCCGGTAGCAGTTAAAACAGAATAAACGTTTGTAATTTAATTTAACTAAGTTTAACTGGTCTAACTTTCTAGAATACACAAGAATCTATTATGATTTTAGGTAAAGTTTGTGTGCACGTGTTAAATCTCCCTGTTTAGATCAAACGTCCTGTACACTAGTTTTCTTTATTGTTTCTTTCTACCAATCTCTGAGGTTATCCTCAGATTAAAACTTCAACATGTGTACATGGTTTTGAGATCTAACTCCACTAAATCTCTGAGACTATCTCATCGTGTTGACTTTCGTGAACACGTACCTTTAAGGTATATGTCAATGACGGTAGATTTATATCTACCGTTCTCTTATATTCTCTTCTCTATATATTATGAAATAGTGAAGGCTATGTGCTAACTTTTATCGATGCTCCCGATATATCTCATTCGCCTAATACAACCTCAAGTAAAAAAATATAGTTTGATGAATAAATGCTCAGGCAAGATCAGTTTAAGGCCCATGTCTACGATGAGACTGCTTTAAAGACACTTACGTATGTACTGCATCTATTATTCTAATCGGCTAAAATTTATGGAGTGATGAATCATAAATCGCACTCACGTTGATTTCTATGCAGTCCAGTTTGCAAACTCGAGTCGAATCTCCGAGAGAAGTCTCATCCGTTGACAAGGGCCACTAAATAGGTACAGAGAAAAAAAAACTAAGATGATTCAGTCATACGGGACAAGGTATGATCAAAACAAAAGGATAGTCACACCGATATTCGGATAAAAAATTCTAAAGATGGGTATGGATCGGACAGAGGGCGACATCTATATTGTACATTGACAGACTATTTCATTATATAATATTATTGTCTATGTCCTATTATTATTATGTAATGGGCCTATGTAATATTATTGCCTATGTTCACGGAAGGAATTCGACTCTAATACGCGTAAAAAACCGTACAAATCTATGAATCATTACCATTCATGTTTTTTCTGCGGTTTAGAATGATGTATCGAGAATTTACTCACCTTACCAAAACTCGGAGATCAACGTCTTGTTGAAAAATTATCGTGGACGCTGACCATTATTATAGGACACCCCTCACGTAAAAGTTTTAAAATAATCTTTTATTATTTCAAACACATTGTGAGATTGCAATTGTAATATTTTTAAAACAAATTAAATTAATCAATTAGAAGTACGTAGAGAAAAAAATCTATCTATCAAAAAATATTAAATGGATGTAAAGTCTACAGAATATAAGTTTCAAATTAGTCGAAAACATCTCGGTGTAAACCAAATATTTTTTTCTGTTTATCTTTCTAATTAATTCATTTAATTTGTTTTAAAAATTAACTTCTATTTTTATATTAAATAAAATAACAATAACTTTGTACGAAACCATGAAATTTATTATACGTCAACTCGTTTGGCTTATCTCAAGCTTCATCAGGACGTATTTAAAACTGATCATAAATACGAAAAGAGTACACTTATATATACATAAAAAGGGAGATAGTATATAAAATTTATGTAAATCAATTTGCAATAATTGTCGCTCATTCTATATAGGCAAAACTGCTCATAATATCAATATTCGTGTCAAAAAACATCTTAAATGTTTAAACAGTAATGGTTTCTCAGAATTTTCCATCCGTATTATTGAAAAAGATCATTATTTTAATAATACCATAGGGGTCAATATCCTCCATAAAAACGGGTTTGGCCTCTGGTTGGACAATTTAGAAGCCCTTGAAATAAAAAAAGGCCAATAAATAGTGGAACGCCAATTCTTAATAACCGAATTAATTTATCCATTAGCTCCATATTAGGTATGTTTCCTTTAAAATCAATTTAATATCCATCAACACTGTTTTTTCCCATCCCTTAATGTTCCGTTAATCTGTATATGTATTCTGTCTCTCTTTTTCGCATATAATTTTATATTCTGTCTCCCTTAATGTTCTATTTAACTATATATGTATTCTGTTTTTCTCTTTTACGTGTAATTTTATATTCTATCTCTTTTTTTATGTATATATAAGTGCACACATTTTGTATTTACGATCAGTTTTAAATACGTCCTGATGAAGCTTGAGGTTGACGTATAATAAATTTCGTGCTTTCATCCAAAGTTATTATTATTTTATTCAATACTAGCGGCATGCGTTGCAATGCCACTCAAAGAAAGAAAATGTTTGTATTTTAATTCTGATTATTGAAGTGCTTTTGGATGCACAATATTTTTTTGTTTTTCCGTCTGATGCGTATACAAATAAATCAGAAAGTTTTCCAACGCCTGAGCAGGTCACATATAGCTGTCCATGTGAGAAACATGGATTTTTCAAATTTAGTCCACCCACTTGCGCCAATTGTCCCTGTGCTTTGTTGATAATCATTGCAAATGCGAGTCGCACCGGAAACTCCAGATAAATTTGAATGGCATATCTGTCGAAATCATTGGGATGCGTGGCATTAATACATCTTCTCATTTAAATTTTCCATTTTAAATTGTAGCTTCGATCATAATATTAATTATTTTCTCATTGTAAAATGATTGTACTAATTCAGAAACCTTCACGGGCGTGCGCACAGCAACTCACCAAAGTTTCATGACAATAAACTATATTAAATACACACATTTGTTGAAACGACTCGCGCGCCACCTATTGTAAAATAGTTTTACTAATTCAAAAACCTTTGCGGGCGTGTGCACAATAATTCACCAAAGTTTCATCGCAATCGGATGAACGGTATAGGAACGCATATGGGACAAACAAACAAACAAACATTCATTTTTATATATAAAGATAATATGTCAAACCACAAAGTGATTGCGTTTTACGAAAATATTTTATTTTTATATTTCATCTAATCTTATTTCATTTTATTTATGCCTTAGAAACACAACACTCTCATTTCCTTGTTCATTTATCGATCTAGTACTATACATTATTCAATCAACATACACAATTTACTTAAAATGAAACAGGCGGAAAAATAATATTTTTCCTTACAATGTGAAAAAAAAATGGGTATTTCAATTTGTGTGGCTCATGTTTCTGGCTCTGCTGGTGGTGTGCATGTTTGATGACAGTAAAATTTATATGTATTATTTTTATATGATTTCAGTTTCCATAACAAATTTTACGTTCAAAACAATGCTTGTATCATGAGCACAATAAAATACAAAAATTATCGAGAAAGTAGGCGTCTAGCGTCTTTCTATATTCAAAACCTTTCAAATATGGAAATTTATGGATTTATTTCAAATATTCCCCTGCAGAATATTCTTATATTCTTATCGAAAATGGTATCGAGTCCATGTCTTCTATTTGTACACGTCAAAAACCTGATCAAACAACCAAAGATCGCATAGCCAAACGCAATAGATTAAATAACAAATTAAAAATGAGTGAATCCAAGTTATGGGATCGATGCGTAGGCTGTCTTTTAGGATGATTACAATTATTGACAGTCCGTGTTACAAACCAGTATCACTTTTTTTTTTAATTTCATCTTTTTTACATATATATTCATTTTAATTTTATTTTTTGCCAAACTGCATGCCAGCTTTACGACAAGGATTGCCTTTTACATAGTTACACATTTTATTTTTATAAATAAAATATAACAAAGGGGAAAAAATTAGATAAGCAGATGTAAGATGAATTACTTAGAAAGATGTAAATAATAAAATATATATAAATATAATAAATGTACATGAAGAAAAAAATCAATCTTTTGAAAAGATAAACAATTTTTACAGGGTGTAATAGATCAAGTCCGCAGTATTTTATAGGTGGATACCTGAATATAATATAATGTAACAAAGAAATAAAAAAATTGATAAGAATATATTTTTTTACTTTGTATTGTAAGTTGGCCACTGGGGTCTCATCATTTTCTTTAAATATTTATTTAAAAGGTCTTTATTGATTTTTTAAATTATTCTTGGCGTAACACATTCTCTCGTTCTCACACCATGCACATTGTTCGCGATCGGTACCCTTATGGTTCGACCCGACGATCTGGTTGAATAGCTATAGTGAGGATCAGTATTTATATTTACATTATTTATCGACTCTTCATATGTTACTTTTTTGTCAACTGGTAAGATTTTGCATATTGTAAACAATTTATTATAATCATCTTTATACAAACACTTCGTTCTGCTATCTACTATAAGTTTTAAAAATCTTAATTGTAACTGTTTACAGTGAGTACAGTGTAGCCCGACGGGTGCATAACCTTAACATATAAAATGCATTAGTTGAAAGTCCGTCAAGAATGGCAGGGAAAAATCATGTTTAACACAACAGTTGGTAGGTACCTACCAACCTTGTTGGGCACAAAGATATATAATTCTTTTATATGATAAAATACTTACTTTTTCAGTGAAGAGAAGAAAAATGGTAGAGTTGGAAATAAAATTTAAGCGTGTCATCATCATCATCATCAATTGTCAGTCCGCCGCTGGACGATATTACCGTGACTGCTACTCTCTTCGGTCCTCCGTCAGCATTTTTCATGTCACACACTGCTTCAGTAATTTCGTCGATCCATTATTTTATTTATTTATATATATATTGACATACATATTTTTGTTTTAATAAAGGTAAATACATAATAAACATACATATTAAACATAAGACATAATTATACTCATAGTTTATCGTGTGAGATGGAGTAGACTTCACCTCTGATATATACAGCGTTGTCCTGGCTACTTTGCTAGACAGAAATCTGTGTTAAAGTAGCCAATTTTTTTTTCGTACTGTTGTGGTGTTATTTAAGTCATCGACAGGAATAAAAAGAGAATTACAAATATGCATAAAAATGTAAAAATAAAATAAAAATATAATAGAAATGTAATAGAAATATATGTAGTGGGAATGTTGTAGGCCTAGTGAATTATTAGTGAAGCGATGGCAATCTACCACAGACCAGCTTCATACATTATCCGTAATATCCTTAATACATAATAATTAAACTAACATATAAGTACACAAATAAAAATTGTCTCAGAGACTCCTTTTGACAATGTAGAAGTGAGCGCGAATCGATTTTCGATTCATTACCCGAATATTTTTTACGCAGAGCAGGATGACGCATCTGATATATCCTGAAGAGATTAAAGTCTCATCCGTGCACACGCACCGTAAAAGCCGTCAGTAGCGGCAAATAAATTCATAACTAATTTTATGCTATATTACATAACTTTATATGCGCCTCTTAAAAATAATTTAACTTAATACATTAGTTTAAATTTTGACGGTATTGTATTTTAAAATAACAAATAAAAATCACCTCTTACAAAAAAATATAAAATATTTGATAAAAGCACATACGACTAACTTAGATTTGATCAATCCAGAAGCACTTTGTAACTTCCGTTTTTCTTTTTAACAAAATGGCTGCTTTGCACATCAATCACCGAGTCATAGAATAATAAAGATCCTCATGGTCAATGTCCACCGCTTCCGGTGACGGCCATAACGCTTTTCCTCCCTCTAGAAATACATCCGGTAACGACCTTCTCACACATTTGTATGTCGAAGTTAAAAAGTAAAAGTGATTTAAGTCCGTATGATATATTTATTACGATCGTCATGTTTTTCTATAGATTTGTACGTCTTGCAAATGCACATGTGAAAAATGCTATAATTCTAACATAAAATCTTTCTATGAATTACCAAAAACTCGATTAAATTATTTAATTAGCACTAAAAAATTTATGAAATTTACATTCGTAAGTCATAGAATGACTTTCAATCGCTTAAGGGTTGTGATTTTTTGACCTCATTGATTTGATAGAGAGGTTTAGCATATTGGAAAAAAATGAAGGCACACGATGAGTCCACCCCCATGATACTGGATGGACGTAATCAAGTACCGATAATGAAGAAAGGGACAAAGTCATAAAGTAGCTTTCACTAACAGTGAATTAACAATGACTGATGACGATGACAAAATATGTCTTTGTTAACCAGGAAACTTTTTCAAATTAGAATACATACAATTGTAAAGTAATACAGTTTAAAAATATTACTTGTTAAAATAAAATAAAATATATATTTGATAGATGGAATGACTATTTGTAATAATAATAGTGGTATTGTATAGAAAGAAGCTATCGTATATTTAACACAATACTGAACCAGTTATTTTATCTTTTTGCCCACGTAATCCGTAGACTCTTAATTTCGTTGGTATTTTTTTAATAATACTTTCAGCGTGTCTGCCATCGACACACCTCGCTTCTGTCCCTCCCCTTCTCTTCTGCCGCCTGCAACCCTCCAGAACCACCCCTAATCTGTACACGCAACCTTCGCGTTCTCAACCAGCTATGTAACGAGCCGTCACGTGTGACGTGAGTCACTACACGATATTACTAAAGTTGAAAAAACACCTTCCTAATGTGTGAGACGCGATCTGTGGTGCCATTCTTCTAAAGGTGGTGCGGTGCCATTCTTCCAAAGCAGCAGATGATTGATGTTCTTTTAATATTTTCGTCTTACATTGTAAATCTCCTAGGTGAATTTTTTCTTCAGCTCGTCAAATGTTCAAAGATACAAAAAAAAAATGTAAAACTGCTGTCTGTCTACGTCGTCCGATGTACATTTAACTTGTAAATTGGGTTACTCCTCTAAAATCAAAATTATATTTTTATACGAATTAATCATATATTTGTATGCACCTCCTCTGTAAAGTCCGTTTTTTTAATTAATTTTAGAAATATGTAAAAAATGCGCTTTCAAGTAATCTTTCCAACTCCAATCTACACATCTAAACCATGTACTCATAACTCCGCCAAATACATTGAACATTTTATAATATAATGTGACAGATACGTCATATCAATAATAACTACATCATTACAATTACATAATACGAAGGAATATAATTTATTTTCTCACGTGGTATTTATATAGTGTAAAAGAAAAGAAGGAAAAAAGTAAATAAATAAATAAACATATAATATTATTTATACACAATTAGAAACAAATGGATTTTTAAAAATGGAATTAACGGTTTACATGTAATTAATGTAAATAATATATTCCATAATTTCAGTTTTTTAAAACAATTGTCAACTCGTTATTATCAAACTTTTAACTTAATATTTTATTTATATATACATAATTAAAATTTATTTATATATATATATATATTGACATACATATTTTTGTTTTAATGGAGGTGAATACATAATAAACATAAGACATAATTATACTCAGTTTACTGTGTGGGATGGAGTAGACTTCACCTCTGATATATACAGCGTTGTCCTGGCTACTTTGCTAAACTGAAGTCTGTGTTAAAGTAGCCAATTTTTTTTTTCGTGCTGATGTGATGTTATTTATCGACAGGAATAAAAAGAGAATTACAAATATGCATAAAAAAGTAAAAATAACATAAAAATATAATAGAAATATATGTAGTGGGAATGTTGTAGGTCTAGTGAATGTTGGATATCCATGCTTCTGATTCATCTCTACCTGATTGAATCATATATTATATAAAATCAATGTACACTTTTTACTCACTGCTCACTGTAGGAAAGTATTGGCGGGGTGCCAAATTATAATTTACAATGAACATTTGTAAGAGGTTTGATGAACATGTAGAGACATGGCCGTTTAACCAAACACTTTACAGCCATTCCTCGCCACCTAGTACCAACCGAAAATCTAGACGACAATACATCGCAACGCAACCGGTTCGAGAAGCCAGCTGAAGCGGTCACTTTTTCCCTTCTCGAAGCCACCTCCAGTGAGCATCGCTAATCACTAATTTTAACTTGCAATTTAACTTTCAAACTATAAATTCAATTATACATCATCCCACAATAAACGCCAACCGATTGTAAGTTCTGTTTCATTTATCAACTTGCTCTAGCCGCGAACGGCAATACCTATACTCGCACGCACGCTCCGCAATATTTATATACACAGCGACATTCACATGAACGCGTGAGATCTGAGGAGCATTAGGGCTCTCAGACTCACCTTAAACAAACCCCTCTGATAAAAAATAACCTACAAACATCAGTCGCTTCATCCGAGAAACTCTCACAAAGCAAATAGAAACTAGACCTAACACATTATCAATCAATTCGATCCCTAATAAACATATTTATATTGTAACATATGTTTTGATAACAAATCGTTAACGTTTTGCATTATTAATAACAAATACATTAGAATTATTCCTACATAAATATAATATGATATTGTTTTATGATTACTAATTCGAGGGTTCTATTTTTAGAATACCGATTAAATAGAAATAAGTTTTAATGGACAAAATTAAATTTTTGAATATGAACTTTATAAATTAGAATGGCCATGTTAGCGGGGTCATAAAAATGCGACTATCCTAATTAATTTTCTGTTTACCGAAACACATTATGTTTATATAATAATTTTATGTTAAATTGTCGTCTTTTTTTGTTATTATTAAAAAATGTATTCACGTGTTTATAGTGTTTTAAAACCATTTATGAAATCTGATCTGAAGTAGATTTTCGATATGAAGAATTAATTATTGCAAGAAGCAAGTCGACTGTATACACACATGCAATAACTATCAGATTCGTATTTAAATAACGTATGTACTATTTATTTTATGCTTGATTATTTTTCTAATAATTTTCTAGATTTACAGATTAATTTCAAATTCGCGAATCTAACAAGTTTATCGACCGCTGTACATCTTTAAAATATTGTTTTACTTAAGAAGATAAATTTGTAAACATTACACAAATATTGTCTTCAGCCATCAGCGATCTAACTGCTGGGTGGAAGCCTCTACATGACCCTTCAGTCTCTTTGCTCCAACTATGGATTAATTGGCTTTGGACTATTGCTCCGATTTGGACGCCCTCTGGAAGTTATATCTGCATCTTAAAATATGGCCAGTGTGTTGCCATTTGCACTTTTTAATTGTGACAGTAACGTCCTCCACAATGGTCTGCTGTGTACCTTAGGTGTTACTTTTTCCGTCTCTTTAAGTGATTTCCAGCATACTTCTTTCCATATTACGCTGTATTTTATGGAGCACCTGAGTTAGGTTAGGCTAGATAAAGTAAATTAGGAAAAAACGTATTTTCTATCCATTGGGAAAGACCAGGGCCGGTTGGCAAATTTTCTGTTTCCGTAAATAACAAAATAGTATATCATATTAAAAATTTTCAACGCGGAAATACAATGTTGTGTAAATATAAGGAAGAAAGGATAGCACTCACTTTTCATCTGCTGGATGCTGGTTCAATCAAAGATTCCTCTCCACCACAAGTACTAGCGTCGCGGCGTGTATAGTAACACTCGCGAAAAATGATTATTATGTATAAGCGGAATTAGTGTTAGTGTGTTTATCCATATAAAGTTCCAAGCGCACAGAACTTTCTGCAGTTGGAAAACTATAAACACTGCGACATCTTCTCTCTTTCTTGTGCTGAGGGTATAGGGATGGGTAAAAAAGTATGGATATACGCTGACTAAAAATTAGGTAAATAGCGAATTGAATGTATGAGGCAACAAATCAAACATCAAAACTTAATAGAAAGTAATTAATTTTAAACGGCGCTAACACAATGAGTATTATGTTTTAGAATATTTATATTGTTTAATCAGTTGTTAGTT
Organism: Eubasilissa regina; assembly: GCA_022840565.1. Lineage (NCBI taxonomy): Eukaryota > Metazoa > Arthropoda > Insecta > Trichoptera > Phryganeidae > Eubasilissa > Eubasilissa regina. Next base: position 7,023,860 of record JAINEB010000003.1, read on the forward strand.
AAAAGTGGTCATATATTTTATATTATCATTATACAAATCTTAAACCTGTAACATTTTCAAATAAATAATTAAATATTAGAATACAAAGATAACGGACGAATGATGATTAATTAATAAAATTAATAAAAATTATTAAACTTCCTTTCGATGATTCTTTATTTCTTCTTTCGCATATTTTTATAATCGGGGATCTCCACTTCGTAAGCCGGATTTCCGCTGTCCACAACCCAAACAGATCCATTTTCACCCTTTTGCAATACGTCGATCAAGGCTTTTGCAGTAGTAGCTGCCCTAAAACAATAGGAGAATAAAAGTGTACAATATTTTACTGATATAATACTGTGATATTTTTAATTCCATCTTTACTAGCTCGAGCTACCCGATGATATTGTTTCTGTTTATATTAACAATTTAATTTTTGCCTAATCATACCTTTATTCGATCTCCCGCAAGAGGGGTCACTCGGTCCATTAATACTGTTTTGGTTGGTTTGATCAGAAGTGATGTTGAATAAGACACGCAGCAAAAAGTTATTCAACTCAAAAATCAATAATTACCCTACTACCTACATTTTTTTTTACTTTAAATCATTTTAATACCCAAGTTTCTATTAAATTTCCTGCAGATTTAATTAATTATTATGTATTATCTAGAAGCATAGTTTGTAGTTGCGTATTTGAATAACATCGTCATCGGCCACTGTTGGTTGAAGGTCTCCCCATGTGTCTCCCATTTTTCTCAATCCATTGTTTTTTACTACCAGGAATTCCCACAGATTTAGTCAATAAATAGTCAGCTTCTTGGTACCCCTCGTATACAAAATCAATAAAAATGATAAACACAATTAATTTGAAAACAATTGTTTTCCATTATATATTCCTATGGTTTCAAAATGAAGACGTCAGACAAAAAATTGAAATAAGAGATAAGATAAAATCGTAAAATTCCTGTGAAGACATCTCCTATGTTGGAGAGAATTTCTCAATTGTTGGCATCATGACAATCTAAACTGTTGCTCAGTAGGGTCCACAACTAGATAGAGCTAATGATTATTTTTGAACCTCGACAGCAAAGCGTGGCCATTAATGGATGAACAGATTACTTCAATACAAACAGAGATAAATTATTTATTTATTTTTATTAAATCTATTTGAAACGTATTGTATAAGTTAATTTTGTTAGTTTTATTAATCTTAACATTACTTGTAAACAATTAATTCTGATATATTACCGCGCCTCACAGACATGGCCTTGTAGAGACTCACCTGACAGTCATATAAGACCGAAGTGAACTGGCCAATAAGCACATGCCAATACTTCGTGACGGACGTATTTGAAGAGCTAGCCGACCACTTCTCCGCAGACCGTTTTTTCGTCGACATCTCAAGCGAGCCACCCCAGTATTCAACTTCTTTGTGCCTCCCATTGTTAATTATCCCGCAATAAACGCCAACTTTTGTAAGTTGTATTTAATAGAAATACCTTGCTCTAGGACATAGCATAAATAATCACACACGCACAGTCCTATACACTGTGACATGCACCAACACGCGTGAAACTAGAAGATAGTTAGGGGCCTTCTGATACGATCACACAATTAAGATCCTCACGACTCAATAATAAGTACAACCACAACTCCTACATATGTATTAGTTTATATTATGTGAGATGAAGTCCTTGGGTAAGATTTTATAGAATATTTATCATCATTAAAAACCGTAATATATTATGAAAGTACGTTTCATATTGAAGATTAAAATAACATTCTTCAATTAATGCCGGTAAAACATTTTTATTTTATTTCGTAGAACATTATTCTGTCTACACACATCTAGATCAAAGTAAATTTGGACGATCCCTAACATACCAAATATTTTCTTTTTTTCATAAACTCATAATCATGGAATTAAACCACGTCACGGTCGTCATAGTTGAACTTTCATCAAAGCTTTGTGATGGATAATCATCTCATGGGAGCGATATTTCCACTGGTCGGTCAACGTTCCAGGGAAGTATGGAATTGAATACGTAAACTAATTAAATTTCCTTTACGTATAAAAAGAGGTTCATTCAAAATTAGTTCGACAAAATCAAGTCCTATAATAAATACATATATCAAGTATCCTGATCACACTACTGGTGCACTATTTTTCAACCTGAAATCGCTTAAAACTTTACAATCAATACTAAATTTAGTATTTTTAAAACAAATTAAATTATTTAATTAGAAAGATGTGCAGAAAAATTAATAGAAAAATGATTGATTCATTGAGCTACAGAATCAACGAAAATTGCAAGTTAATAACAAAAAAATATTTTCATTAAAAAAGATTCAGTATTCTTCATAATATCCTTAATGACTAGATAATCTTTCTAGAATTTTGTAATAAAGTTTCAAATCTTTCGACTATCTTTTTTCTGAACGCATTTCTACAGCAGTTAGTCACAATTCTACAGACACACATTATTGATTATAAATATCAATAATATGTGTCACATATTTTTTTATAATAATGCAGATTAAGTTTTGAAAAAATTAATACAGTCAAAATATAATCAAAGAATTGTTAAGAATATATATATTAACTATTTGTCAAAAACGTACGTAAATCGTACGATGTTGTACATAGCCACGATACAAACCCGTCGATTATTTAAAAGCAGGTTTTTAAATGATCGCCACCAGGCCTGCGAGATAAGAAATATAATTTGTCCCCAAGCGGCAAATCGCCGGAACGGTAAATAATGTTATTATTTTTACAATTTAAACAATACATTTATGCGCATTAATTGGTTAAGTTAGGGTATGCTTATTATTCTATCAAAAGAATGGCCACTACTTATCAAAAATAGCTTCGCCGATTGTTTTGTGCTCGTATTTTCAAAAATATTGTATTATAATTAATAATAATAAACTGGCAATGCGCAATAAACAAAAGTAAGTCTTTGTATTGCATAATAATTCACTTAATATTTGTCCACGTAGATTTTTCTACAATATTTCTTTCTAGATTTTCATGATCCGCGTACACCAGTGTATACGTGTGAAGATAATTAATCAACTTCATTCGGAAAGAGATTGTGTGATTTTAGCCAAGATAAAAATTTGTTCTCTAAAAGCGAACCATTTATTTTGCCAATAATATTCTCAATATATTTAAGACACCGACCACTGTGACGTATCCATCAAGTACAGAATGAATATTATGTTCCAGGCAGAATTTGTTAGACCGTCATTTTGGTTTCGTAAAGATTTGTCAGTTCGCACTTGGTAGTCATAAAAAGTAGTTGATTACAAGTTATTATGAAGCATCTAATGCCTCAACAATGTCATTGAAACATTTTATCTCAATAATAATGGTAATCGAAAGCGATCACCAGTAATGCTGTAACCATTAATGGTGATCGCTATCGTTATATATTGGAAAACTTCTTGGGGCCCAAATTTGGTTAATTAAGCCTGCAACACATGTAATTTCAACAGGACGGTACCACCTCATACACAACCCGTGCTATGTTTATAATTTTGCGAGAAATTTTAAATAATTTAAGTGGTAATATCGACTGGCCTCTTCGATCACTTGATTTGACGGCTCTCAACTATTTTCTGTAGAAGTACATGAAAGCATAAGATTTACGCCAATAAGTCGACAAAAATTTCGATACTACAGGGCAATCTTCGAAATGAAATTGTTGAAAAACACGCGAAGTGTGCGAGAATGTTGTGAAAAATATGGTTCAAAGAACACGCCTTTGTGCCACTGCCAGAGACGATCACATTGCCAATTTCATTTTTTATACATAATTGTAATAAAGCAATCAATGAAGGAATAAAAACCAAATTAAGGAATTGTATTTAATTTCTTAGTTATTCAAAAACAACATCGCCCTAGAACATAATATTCATACTGTAGATACAAATTTAAGTAGGCGTCTTCTAAAAAATCTCACTCTGCAACGCGTATGTTATAAGTATTATGAACAAATCTATTAATTTTGACACGAGCTATTAGCTTTTCAGATCGCAAAATAGAATAAAACTGGCATGATTTCTATATTTAATAAAAATATATAATATTAATGGATTTGTGAGTTTTTCACAGTCTTCAGCTAATGTAACTGATGGGGCCGTCTTAGGTAGATTTCTATAGAGCTATAATGCTAACTACTGCAGCAGGTCGTGATGCATCTTCCGCAAAATTTCAAAGCACTTTCTTCGATCATGACCTTGAAACTATCCTTTAAAAATCTTTACTATGTTTATAAAAAAATTAAAAATTCATAGCGATTTTGTGTTATTCATAGTTAATACTCGTTCGAAAGTAAACCTACATACTTATCGAAAGCCAAATTCGCATTATTCATTTTGAAACGCCAAGGAAACGCGTGTCACGTGATGTCGCGTCACTTCTTGACCTTAGAACTCGCACACTTCTACAATAATGCCATAGTTTTTCATCTCATTTACCATTCCCGACTGTCAATTTGTAACTTAACTTAAATTTGTTCAGTTTTTCTTATTTTACAACCATAAAAAAGTGTGTTCTGAAACATATTATTTATTTAATTGTCTTATTATGTATATTAATGTTTACACGTTGTAGCTTAATGTTACAATATATGTCAGGGTCATTAACAACCTGTTGATAATCTGTGGGTATATTAAAAATATGTGTGTATATATATATATATGGAATATAATGGATTTTATCGACAGAATAACTCTTGAATTTTTTTCCAGATATGGTTCAAAATTTTCCGATCAATTGACCTGATAGATATCTCAGTTAAGATCGTTAGCAAGGCTGTTTCACAATTTTGTTTAAAAATGGCGGCTCTTTAAAAAACTTTAAAATTCAAAACTCGATTAAAAATGTAAAGTATCTATTTATAGGGTATCACATCAATCCGATACCGGCCAGGATTTTTTTAAATACTTATGTGAATCGTACAGTGATCACGCGCTCTCTTGCCTATCTTTTTTGAATTGTCGTCACTGTTTAAAATACACTGTAATTTCAGAAAAAAACATGTAACTGGTTAAATTAATGTTTCACTTTTTTTGTAATTTTTTTTTACACATAAACTGTATGCGTTCCTAATAGAAAATAAAATAAAATCATGACAACTACTTACTCTTGTGGCTTTCCGTGGTCCCCTATCATCTCTGACATCCCAGACTTCAGGTCAGCTGCCACGCTTTGGGTTCCGGCTCTCAGCAAGTCGGTGAGTGTTGGACCAGGGCACAAAACCATTATTTTGACTCCACTTTGCATCAGGTGCACGGGTGACTGCAAAACACTTTCACATTAAAACTGTTATCAATTCTATCTACCTTCTTCTTCTTCGTTAATCTCGTAATTATTCAATATTATTATTATTAAGGAGAACACATTTTTATTGTGAAGTTGTAATTATTCAGAACATAGCTCTGTGATATTTTAAATACTAATTAAATGTTTTAATTAGAAAGATATACATATAAAATCAATTTCATCGAAAAATGTTGTCGTTGCGCTACCGGTATTCGAACTTGGATCTCTTTCCAAACCGGGGAAGGTGCATTATCCAACTATGCTACAGCGACAGTACTTTTGATGATAATTTTAATAAATTTAATAAAAATGAATTGTTAATTCTAGCGTTTGATATCGGTTTACTCAAAGATATTTGAGATTCCGTAAAAACAAAGTAGATGGCTATCAAATAATGGAACGATAGATGTATTAATTCAAAAAATGTAACATATGGGTTCGAAAATTTGTCGTCAAAGGTACTGTCGCTGTAGCATAGTTGGATAATGTACCTTCCCCGGTTTGGAAAGAGATCCAAGTTCGAATCTCGGTAGCGCAACAACAATATTTTTCAATAAAATTAATTTTATATTTGTCTTTCTAATTAATACATTTAATTAGTATTTAATATTATTATTATTAAAAACATTTTTGTTATTTTCTGCAAATGGGTGGCGTATCGGTAATAACTCTTAGATACCCTTATACCTATATGAACTTCTATGGTGTACGTTTTAGCCAAGACACAAACCGCTTTACTGTATTATCATAATCTGTCGCCAGGCATAGTTACGAGCGTTCGAATACACCGGCCGTGGCCGCGCAGCGGGGACTACTTTCGGCCGATTTGGTGATAACCGATTGCTTTCTGCACGTTTATTTGTAAAATAACATATATTAAAGATTCTTCCCAACTTCCCCACACATTTTTTTCAGCTGTGCAAAGATAGATTTTCAACTGACGCGTGACGCAGTGAATTTCTCTCAGCTATTCGTCGGTGAAATATCTGTTGCTATAAATTATATTTACTTATTTATTTATTACGTCAATAGGAAACAACATTCGGTACTAAATACATGAGGCGTAAATGTAAATGGAGATGACACTGTGTAGCATCTGATTATTTCACTGCAGTGTAATGTTAACCCTACTGTTTATAAAAAAAAACGATTTTCAAATTGCGAGTTTATTTATCATATTCAATTCATCCTCACATACGACTATAAATATAAAATAGCAAAATACACCTCAGCTAAATGACTAAACCTACACAGAAAGAACCTGATATCGACTCCTGCCTGATTTTATTTTCGTAAACGTATGTAAAACATTTACATGTCCGATGCGATGTAGTTCAATAATTAAATTTTTCTTACAGTAGGCATAACCTAATAAAAGTTAATTCAGCGTATTAAAAAAAAATTACCTTTGTTTCAGATGTCTTAGAATTATCAGAAATCTATAAAATAGCAATATCTGTTTTGAATGCAGTCATATCCAAAAGAGTTGGGTACATTAAATATAAAACAAATTATAACATAGAATAAGTTCTATCTATCGAAAAATTATTTATATTGTCAGTAGACCAACTAATCTATAATGATATTATACAATGGCGTCAGAATCCATCTACATATATTACCTTATTTATGAGATATCTATTTCTTCCCGTTGGATGTTTTGTTCTAAAAAGAAGAGGTAACTTGTGATTTCATTAAAATTAATGGACTAAATATAACTACTTCTTTCATCTCTTCAATCTATTTCTTTCCAAAATTTCAATTTTTTTTATTTCATTATTAAAAAATTAAGATATCGATAAACCGTCGCATTACTTATATGTTAATCGTCAAACCATAAAAGTTATTGCCATGATAAAATTACAGCCCTTGTGTACTATCAAATTCAAGAGCAGGGTGTTTTGCTTCAGTAACCGATTTCGTAACGTTCGTTCCTTCGTTGACTGACAGAAAAAAGATTTTAACCTTTTAAATGCCATAAGCGCGTTAACACGCCAAACTTTGTATGTTACTTCAAGCTATAAGCGTATTAACACACACTTTAGGACTTTGCAAACTTGTAGCAATTAAAGTCAAATTTTTAAATCATTTTACCATCTGTGGACGACGGGTTCCAGCTTTTAATACATAAGTCAAGACCTTTAAACCCTAGTTTTATGGAATGTTTTCCATTTCAAATAGACTTGGCAGTTAAAAGGATAAATGGCTTTGACTTTTAATTTTAATTGTATGCTTTAAAACGATATATTCGGATTATTGTCCGAACCGTAATCTAGGAGGTTCTCTTTTTTGTTCATCCATTTATCAGATTCTGATACAAAAAATGTTAAAAGACAAAACACTCGTGATTTAATAAAAAGTTTATTCTACTTTAAGAGTTAAAATATCTAACCACAAACTTATCGTAATGCTTCAAAAATTTGAATTAGACCAATAACTAAATATCATAAACAATCAACTAAATTTACTACCCACATCACAATGTTTCTAATTATTTCAGATAATTGGGGTCATTTTCCCACATCTTTCATCATTATACTAACTTCAAAATGTTATTCAGTTATGTATGTACTAAAATTATTAACTTATTTAAAGATAATATTGAAAATATTTTTTTTAAACAATAGACAATTATTTGTTGTTAAGATTTAGTTTTTATTTACCCTGATGACGAAAAAAAAACTCACGTTGATAAATTCAAAGTAATACTATAATTTTATATTATCACTTATTAGTTATTCAAAAAAAAATTTTTTTTTAAAGGCAAGCTTTTAAATAATTGCCGAAAGGGTGGCGGGAGAATATAATTTATCGCTAGGTGGTTCGTGTACGCGACGTCGCCGGAACGGTAAATTATATATTTGTTTGCGTTGGTTAAATTGACTTGTACTGTGGTATTCCAGTTTTTTTTTTTTTTGATAGTGTTAAAATTTATTTTCAACATTGAAAAATAGGTTTTACGGAAACGCCTTCTGCTAATCTATATAATTATACTTGCCCCTAAACTTCTTGTGTAGCCAATGATGCCGTGCTTGGTAGCGCTGTACACGGGCCAGCATGCAGCGGGAACTAACCCGAGGATAGAAGCCACATTGATCACAGTACCTCCACGACCTCCATAGTCCTTTCCCATATACTTGATGGCTAGCATACAACCTATAATTACACCATTCTGAAAAGAAATCGCGTAGATGGATTAGCTTCCATTTAATAAAATAATATTTTTTTATTATGTCACATATTTAGGGCAAGCTTTTAACTTCTGGGTCTAATATTGAACCCCCTGATCTCTGATTATGTAGTTTTCCAACTGATCAATTTCTAATCAAATAATTTCTAATCAAATAATTTCTAATCAAATAATTTCCAATCAACCAATGAACTCTAGATAAGATATTACATTTCAATAAAAGGAATCTAAAAATAGTATTTCTGAATCATTAAATCCTAAAACTATATCAACGATTACATAATAGCGTGAATATGTATACGTATAGATAAATTTTAAATGTTTTTATAAATAGATATATAAAAATTTGACGACATTTTTATAAGGCTAATAGTTGAATGACAAATTAAAATGTTCAACTATGTTAAACGGGAAAAAATTGAATTTGATTCCTAATACAGTGTGAAATAACACGTTGGATTAGTTAACCAGTGACTTTTATTTCTCTTCAATTATGGTACAGTCTATGAAGATCTATCGCCTCCACAACCAGCAACTCCGTCGTCAGGCCTTTAACTTGTATCCCTAGGTGTAAACGAAAAGCTCGTATCAACCTAGTACCAACTCACAAACCGACGACAATACATTGCGGCGGAGCCAGCCATAACCACTCACTGAACAGACCACCAACCAGCAAACGTTCCACGCCCTTACTGTTCTTATTTACCTGTTATTATGCAACTATCTTCAATAAACGCCATCAACTGTAAGTTATTATCTTTTTTCATATGCCTATTCTAGCCATACACACAAACTCATATCTGCGCACACGCGTACACACACTCCGCGATATCATCCACCACGAACACAGTGAACGCTGAAAGAATTGGGTCCCCAGTCTCACACTTAAACAAATCCTTCTGATTCATCTGCCAAACACGCATAAACAACAACACTTATACCAGTCACCACCATAACTGGTGATCCTAACATTTAATTTAATATCTTTAAAACAGTATGTTTCAACGGCGCTTGATCCCCATAAGTGTATTAATATCGAACCTTGATCTTCTATGACGGAAGTATGAAAGAATGAGTCTTAATCTGAAGAATTTGGGCACCAAAAGCATTCAAATGATAGAGCTTTTACCGAATTTCATTGGAACTCCTTCACATACGTTGATATCAATTAAATATCATATAATTACCTTCATATTCACACAATTTAATTTCTTACCAGATTAGTCTGCACGGCCATGTCCCAGTGTTCAGCTTCATTAACCATACCAGCATTGTTCACAAAAATATCCAGTGAACCGAACGCAGTTTTGACTGCTTTCACGGCATCTTCAAAGATGTCCTTACTCGTGACGTCACACTTGGCGAACATGATTCGATCTTTTCCGTATTCTGCCGCAATATCGTTTTCGGCCTTTTCTCCAAGTGAAGAATTGAAATCCAAAATAGCACATTTCTAGAAAATAACATACAAAAAAAAATGGTTTAGTTTCAATCTTGCAACTCTCTTTATAGGATCCTGGCCATGAATAAAATAGTCATTTAATGTTTAATTTGACGCAATATCATATATGTCAGATATGCACTAATATTATCAATTGCTTTTAAGGCAAATGTATTTTACTCTGCATTAAAATTCATTATATTATATGTATGTAATATATATGTACACATACTTTAAGGTAACTAAGATAATAAGTAATCAGTACAAAAAATTACCTTTAAATTATATATTTTTTTAAAAACTAGTTACGTCGATTTATTTATTGAAGATCTGAGGAAACCTGGGCCAACGTTTCGACACGGTAACACATAGCATTGTCAAGGTTCGACCACCACGACCACTCGACTTTGGGAGATTTATATCTCTTGCGAAAAATAAACTTATATTTTTTATTTATTATATTAGTTTTATTAACCACAACTGAGTTTAAAAAACATCTACCGGTTTCGGAAAACACTTTTTCTTCTTCAGGATGTCATAACTATATAGTTAGTTATGACATCCTGAAGATGAAAAAGTGTTTTCCGAAACCGGTAGATGTTTTTTAAACTCAATTGTGGTTAATAAAACTAAGATAATAAATAAAAAATATGAATCTTAACCACCAAGTTAATATTGCTAATTTTAAAAGTAATAAACTTATACGTTCCCCGAGTAAACCATCTACAAAAAACGCGATCTAACTTAGAAGAGACGCCAGTTCCATATATATTATATATTATTTAAATATAGTACTTCATATTTCTATTTTACCATTATACCTTTGTATTTTTTTAACAAATAAACACACAATTAAGAAGAATCTGTATTTATTTATTGAAACTCACCGAGGCTCCTGCTCTTAGTAATTCTTTTACACATTGCAATCCGATGCCCGAAGCACCGCCGGTCACTAAGGCATTTTTACAATTTAGTTCCATTTTTATTTTCACTACATTCGCTAAATAGTAGCTTGACATTCCAGTAGACAATTTGATTTTTCTTTAAAAACTTACTGAAACTTTATTTATTGATACTTCATCACTTGACAATTTAGCTTGACCGATAACTCAATCTCCATTGGATTATCGTTTTATCAGTTTGACAGTTTGATAATTTGTGTCGTAATTGTATTGATATGTCAAATACGTCATAGTTATCATCGCTGTTCGAATTACAAAACAAGAAACAAATACTCTCCGATCATACCCGCCGATATTATCGTTGTTTAAAAAATAATATCATTAAAAAATGAAAAATTTACAGGTATATTTGACCTAAATATACTCTTCTATACACTTAATGTTATTGGTCCTCTGTTATTTTGTAGCTCATATTTTAATATCATCTTTTATTATCATATTTTAATAAAAATCAGCGTACATAAGTCTAAATTTTTACGCACATTGTTTGCAAGGGAATATTTTTTAAAAATACGTAAGATCTTTTAATATTCATCGGGAAGTTTTTTGTGAACCATACACCTTTTAAAACCTGTACTCCCAAAATATTCATTTGCAATTTTTTGTACTCTTAAAAACATAAAAATTGTAACGATTATCGCATGCAACTTTTTATGCGTCCGTGTGCATAAAGTTGTCTATGATACGTATCAGTGCGTCCGTGTGCATAAAGTTGTCTATGATACGTATCAGTGCGTTCATGTGCATAAAGTTGTCTATGATACGTATCAGTGCGTTCATGTACATAAAGTTGTCTTTGATACGTATCAATGCGTTCATGTGCATAAAGTTGTCTATGACACGTATCAGTGCGTTCATGTGCTTAAAGTTGTCTATGATACGTATCAGTGCGTTCATGTGCATAAAGTTGTCTATGATACGTATCAATGCGCTCATGTGCATAAAGTTGTCTATGATACGTATCAGTGCGTTCATGTGCTTAAAGTTGTCTATGATACGTATCAATGCGCTCATGTGCATAAAGTTGTCTATGATACGTATCAGTGCGTACAACTGTGTGCACACTTTGAAGTCAAACGGTTAGCACTAGAGGTCACTACTAGCGATGAGCTAAACCGATACTCTGACTGTGATTGTATAATAGGTATTCAATATTGTAACAACGACTGATAAATGAGATTTAGTTGTTGAAGGTTTAGTTTCTAGTGTACCAGTGATTGCTCAACGAATTACGAGTAATAAATTACTAATCATCATTATAATCGAACACAAATATTCCAATCACAGTCACAATCACTGTTAAAATAACGGTTTAGCTCATCACTAGTCACTACAGTATTTCTTGTTGGGTCTGCGCATGCCCAATATACGAGCAAACAACAGTGTTTCGAAATAATATTAATTATAATTATTAAATGAAATAAGTTTTTTGTGTTTCTTTTAATTTTAAATCAATATTACTCCTTCGAACATACTTGACATTTATTAATTTAATTTTAATCTTTTATTAACTAATATTAATACACACGAAACTAAAATATGTATTCAAGATAAATATTTTGGTAATTTGTTGCAATGCGCACATTTTATCAAATGCTATTAATGCAGCGCCTAGTTCCATGTACTTCTGTTCTCTTTTCACTACAGTACTTTCGTACTTCTTTTGTACCAAAAATAATTGGTCACCTTAATTTATATTATTATTATTTAGCGAACATAGCGTAATCAAATCTCACCTTGGGCCATATGGTATTGTACCTGGGCCACATAAAGTAATTGTTCAATCAAACTATTTCGGATATATTAAATGAATCATTTTAAAAAATAACATGTATGTGAAAGAGAAGCACATATTCTATGTAAAAGTGCATGAAAATATAATTAACAATATCCAAATTTATAAAATTTTCAACATAAATATTAAATTAAGATCAAAATAGTATCAACTTAAATGAATACAACATACCAGGGTACCTACTAAAATAAACAAAAAGGAACATATCTAATATTAAAAATACACAATACGAACTTGGTAAACCATATTGTATTATAATGGCCAAGGTTAACACTAAACAATAAAAACTGACGTTGTTAGATTTTCAAGGCCGTTCAGAATCTTTTTTGTAAGTAGGTACCTACAGTTTTCTGGGCTAATCTGCCGTACATATCTGACCTTTCTGACCCATTTCGGAACACATCAGCCCTGATGATGAACCCTGCAGTGGGATACAATGACAACAGTTTTAACGCAATGTTATTATTGGATAATAAGATGTTTTCAAGAGCCAATATAATCAGTAAACAGAAGTACAAATATAAATTACGATAAATCGCTTACCTTAAATTCCAAAATGTTGTGAAAAATGTTACTTTTCAATCACACAAATCGATTTTCATTTTAAACAAAAATATTTCTTGTCTTTCGGCGTAATGAAGACAAAGCACTGACTGGAAGACATTTATTACGCCTTATTTATAAAAAAATCTTGCGAATTTTTCGATAGATGGCCGCCGGGAACCGATTGACCAAGGTACGAGACTGTTCAAGGTTTGGTCCTCTCCCCTACTACATATTTCTATTTTATCATTATATGTACATATTTTGTTAACAAATAAACATACTAATTAAGTGAAATCTGGATTTATTTATTAGAACTCACCGAGGCTCCTGCTCTTAGTAATTCTCTTACACATTGCAATCCGATGCCCGAAGCGCCGCCGGTCACTAACGCATTTTTACCTTTTAATTCCATTCTCGTTTAATTTAAATACGTTTTAAACTATCACTATCTTTTATCGTATAACAAAATGATTTGGTGAAATAGACAACGTCGTATCTTTATGGAATTACAAATTATCTGGACTAATATTGGGACCGCTCAAACCAAGATTCTAACCGCGTCTATACAAAATTCAATCCGTTCAATAATTAACGACGGTGTTATCAGAAAAATATATTATATTTGTGTACATTTCATACAAGTTAACTATAACAAACCGAGATATCAAATAATATCAAAAGTATAGATTACACTATGCAATGTAAGTATCAGATAAATATGAGTGAGTGACAGATCTCTATTGGCGATAATGTTATATCAGTTATATCAATGGTGTAACCAAAATATTGGGCCGCGATGCAAAATGAAAAAAGGCAAAATGCAAAATGGAAAGCTCCCCTGAATATGTTGTGGGACCTCGCGGTATTCCGAGCTTATAATCGGAATATCATTTCCTCTCCTCAGGATGTGCATCCCGGAGATTGCGCATCTTGTCTCCTGTGGCTTTCACACTTAAATAAAAACTAAAATTTTCGCTTTGTAATCTATAACACGACACATTAACGGAGATAATGTTTTCACGTTATTTCCTAATAAACGTGAAAAATATTTTTTTTTAATTTTGTTATACCACTTCTTGCTGTGGTAGAAATTAAAAATTATTTTTACGTGTTATCGCTGAGAAAAGTTTCGGGCCTTTTGGACCTATATCTAATGTGGGCTCTAATGTGCCACATTAGCATAGTAACGCCACTGGATAGTATCCAATACAGCAATAGTGGTTAAGGTCAGGTCAATAAAAATTATTACGATCAATGAAGATAAATTCCGACACCAATCAGGCTTGAGCCAGTCGCGTTTAACATTTTTTTTTAAACCTACCATCGTAAAAATAAATTATTTCCTAAACCTGTTTTAATCGATTTCATTGGTGGCGTTAGATATCAGCAAACGTGCTCTCTAACACAAACTGTTTAAATCTATGTGTCAGGAGTTTTGACTTGGTGAGGTTTTCAAGGACAAACCAACAGTGATTTCTACTATGAACCCTTAAATTAGAGCAAGTAAAATTACCGAGAAATGGCATTACCGGTAAATTGGTAAAATACTGGTTTACCGATAGTTTATTGGTTATTATGGAGGTAGTAACATTACGGTATAAAACAACAAATTTTTAATGGAAAAAAAATATTACATAGGTTATTTATTAAACAGAAATTATTTAAATATTTTTATTCAGAAGGGAAATAATGTGAGTCCTTAAAAATTACATGTTTAACCAGTCATTTAAGCTGGATCTAATTTTAGTGCAAATCGCTTTTGTTGAAGAGAAAACTCTCTCCGATTTTCCATTAGCTTAATATGATCTAAAATAATTAAATGCTAATTGTTAATACTTCTCTAGATTTTTTCTTCGTTTAGGTATACCATTTCGCTTCTTACTGCCTTTACTAAACTCTCTCTCTCTCTCTCTCTCAATCATTTGGTATCCTCCTTTTTCAACACTACTGCAGTCGTGTGTTGCCAACAAATATTTAAGTCCAGGCAGGAATAACTCTTCCTTTCTCCTGTTCTTTTTGGACTAGAAGAGTACTTCCCTGTGCGTTGTCTCTGTATTGTGCGTGGTCTCTGTTTAAGTGGATATAATGGCATTCAATTAAACTCCGAATGATTATGCGAAGCAATAACTTTTAATAATTCCGTTTTTAAACGCAATTTAAATTCATTTTTCAATATTTAAATATGAGTTCTTAAATATTTTGAGTAATAGACGACAATAAAAAATTTTAAAATGAAAGTCGTAACTTAAGCTTATTTAAGTACAAAAATTAAACAAAGAAATATCAAAGAAAAATATTATAATTCAAGAAAGAAAAATAATATTTAAATTAGCCAATTCAAAGCAAGTTAAGATTTTAAATAAATTTAATCAAGTAAACTTATTTAGTTAATTTTATTTATTTTACGAAACTGAACAATATTAACAAATATCAACAAATGAAAATTCATTAACTTCTAATCCTACAACTGTATTTATTATTTAAGTGCAATTGAAGATATCCCTCATTATGGTGCAAAAACTCGGGTCTCGTAGATTTGGCGGTAGAGGTCAGTAAAAGTCATTTGATCGTTCTGTTCCGTGTAAAAACAATGAATCAGTTGAAAGTCTATTGTGTTTTGTGATATTTAATCACCAACCATTCAAATCAAATCAATCCTATATACATGCTTTTTCCTATATTTTGCAAACTGTTTATAACATAGAATCGAAGAATAATTATACTCTAAAAAGTTTTTAGTTTTGCGTACCTGACGTTAGATGTCAGACAAAAAAGACCAAAACACCATTCTAAAAAAACACAAAGTTCTTTTAAAACATTTATAAAAAACTAATTTGAATAATCCTCGTGTAACATCTTTGCTTGTTAGTTAAAACTGTAAAAAATGTTACCTTGGGACAACAGGTTTAAATTTCAACATGTTGTGTCGATGATATTTTCTTTTCATTTCGTTCTTTAGATATTAAAGTTTGTTTTCTTGCAACACACAAATTTGCCTCTACTTTAATACTAGCACAGCAAAATACCATAGACCGATAGTAAACTATCACCATGTACGGGCATCCGTATTATAACTACTCGATATGTTTGAAAATTTATATACGAAATTATTGGGCAGATCAGCACTATCATCGTCATCATCTTCTTATCTCCAGTATCTCTTCACTGCGGGATATAAGCCTCCCCCAATTCTCTCTGTCTCTCTGTTCAACTTTTCTCAGCCATCTTCCGCCACTACTCTGATATTATCCGCTCATCACTTTTGGGGACGATCAACACTTCTACCAGTGCAAGGCTTTCTATCCATTCAAGGATTTTTCTTCTCTACAGTCCATCAACGTTTCGGAAAATACGTCCAGCTCCTTGCCAGCTTTTTTGGACAATACCTGTTACCTTGATGCTCGGGCGAATTTGTACCTTAGATACCTACTTGAAATATTTTCAGAGATATTCTGACCATCCATGGCTTTTCTTAATTAGCGTTTTCGTCCCTCATCATCGATGTCAGTTAGGGTCCACGTATCGGCTTTATAGAACTGGTATTTCAATTAATTTTGTTTTAAAATACGCACATTGTTTGCAAGGCAACGATCTTTTAATATGTAGCGTAATAATATAATTGTAATATATATGTACATGTAGCGAGTTCCCGAGCTTGTCACAAAAACTGCGTTCAAAATAGTGTGATAGAAAATTTTGTAACATTTTGAAAGCGCCATGAACCGCTCCTGGTACCCATCTCCTGTTATCTGGCATCCTCCTTTTAATCATTAATTAAATAACCAAATGTATGTTTGAGTTATTTATTAAATTCATTTTTTAACCGTTGCTATTTTAGTTATTTGCATGTCTAGAAGACACTCCATACTTTGTATAAGATAGTAACAAATTTCATTTTAAACAACAGACCAACGTTTGCCATACAGTACCAGACGTGTAATTTAGTTCACTAATTAACTATTTTTTCTTCACCATTTTCTTAAGATTAGGTTTTTCCATTTTCATGGCTGAACTTCCACCGATCACAGTCCAAATAGATTTATTTTTACCTTTTATAAGAACGTCATTCATGGATTTTGTAATATAAAACGTCCTACAAAGCAATAACATGAGTAAATAATCGTGAAAAATATACAGAACAGTCAATTATCCTTGCTAACATTAATCGGATTACCCGAGGCAGTAAAAATATTTCGATTTTTTTTTAATACCTATCATATATATAACATATTAATATAATTTACATTGTTATTTAAGGAGGCTATTTTCAATAATAATTCCTTTTAAAATTAGCAATATTAACTTTGTGGTTAAAATTCATCTTTTTTATTTATTATCTTTGTTTTATTAACCACTGAATTGAGTTTAAATACATCTACCGGTTTCGAAAAATACCATTTTCTTTTTCAGGATGTTATAACTAACTAAAAATATATATTATTGTTTCTTTACCAGAATTTATTGTTAAAAAAACAATTATTTTAAAAAAAATTAGTACCTAACTCAAATTGTTGTTTAATACAAATTTAGTCGAATAATTTTAAGGAAAAAATAGTTGTGACATCCTGAAGAAGAAAATAGTATTTTTCGAAACCGGTAGATGTATTTAAACTCAATTCAGTGATTAATAAAACAAAGATAATAAATAAAAATAAAATAATAATAATTCCAATTTTCGCGTTTTTTACGAAAATGTGAGTTTTTATTATTCATCTATATCAGAAGTTATACAACAGATTAAACTTTTTTTAAAACTATTAATTAGATAGGACCTATGTACTTATTTAAAACTAATAAACTGAATGTCATTTTCCATAATTAAGACATGCAAGCATTTTAAGAAAGACTGCGACCATTAGATGCATGTTCCGCTTGCAACAAGATTGTGTTAATTTAAGTAAATTATTGCATATTTTTTATATGAAATATATTTTCTTATAATCTTGAATCCAAGATTACTGAGATAAATTAACAAAATGTCAAAAATTAATAGTGTTATAAACCATTCAATTTGCAGGATATTATACCAATTTTCGACGTTTTTAAAATACTTTGTTTTAGTGAAAACATACGTTTTTAAATTATGTATTATATTTACTCACATGCTTTGAGGCTTCAGCTACTATTTAAAACTAAATTCTATGTAAAAAACACAATAATCAGATTTTAAATAATATTTTTTTAGTCTTATAAAATACGATAATTGTAATTTTCCAACGGGACTTCAATACGCTGCTCGATCCGGCCGTGACGATCGTGGAATCCGCGTGGTCATAAATTTTATTAAAAAATACCGAAAAATATATGTTTTCAAGCATATTTTACTCACAGTATGAATTCATATTGAACTTATTCATAACATTAGTTACAAATTTTATAAATTAGATCTCTTTTTACTGATTTTAAGAGAAAACAACGTTTTCTTGAACAAAGTAAACATTTTATGTAAGTCGGAATTAAATATTTCGTTTATATATAACACTGTTGCATTCTAAACAAAGCTGTCTGTTTCATAAATAGTATATAAACATGAAACAGATATATCACCAAAACGGCAACGTGGCGTTTTAAATCGATAAAATTAAACAAAATAATAAATTAAACCTGTCATAATAATTTTAAATTTAGAACATTGATTTAAGCGATCATTTAAATATATATAGATACTTTGTCTGATTTAAACTGAAACTGAAAATTAAACTGGTGAAGTATATAATATTATTTAAGTTTCAGAATAATTAAACTCGCCAACACGTCATCGAAAAGGATTACCGGTCGATGACGTCAAACGGTGATCTATCGACAACTATTTTTTGTGCCCGCTTGGGTTCAGCGTTTACTTTTGATCAAACTTTTTTGGGTCAAATTGTACATTCCTATTACGTCTGCACAGCGATAATTGATTATTTGAAGCAACAAGAAGATATTGCTGGTGTTGTGAAATTAACGCTGTCAATATATCTTTCTCACCTCCCAAGTTAATCAAGAGTCAACTAACTAGTATTACTAAAATAGAGAAAAACAGATTATTAGTTTTTAGGTTAGTGTAAACTATTAATTTTGAAAAATGATGCAATTTTTATGTAATTTATCCCACTTGGTGTTTATTTGTGTGGGCATATTATTCTTACTGAAAATTCGTAAGTTTCTTAAGGTGCGGTCTAGCTTGGGCGGCTATATATATGGGGCGCATGAGTCACTCGTTATGATTGATAGTTATTACGAAAAAATTAATATAATATATGAAGTTTGATCTCGTACATCTAGCAAGTTGCAAGAGACCTTGGCGATATATATATATATATATATCAATATAAGAGTGAAAATGATTAATATATTGATATATCTATATTAATACTTATAATGAAATAGTTAAATATTATAGATAAATACCCAGTTAAACAATGATATATGACCGATGCAAAGATATGGACTTGAAATACGCAACGTTGAATGTCATAAGTCTATATAAACATTGAGTATTTAACTGCCTAATAAAATATACAAATAATATAATCTAGACACGATAGCGATACATGAAATGACTATAGATTGGTGAAAGCGTCTGTAAACTATACCATAATGTTTGAAACAACACTCATAATTATCTGTTTTCACTCTAATCATCCCTAATGGCCCGTGTCCACGATTAAGGATTTTTTTTAACAAATTTTAACTCTACAATAGACCACGAGGCTCAATTAGTAATAATAAAACACGTCACAAAAATACCCTGGCTTGAGAAATTGACATCGATGTATTGTGTCCTCACCGGATATCGAACCCGGAGCCCCCAGTATGAGAAGACAGTGTCATGCCCATTGGATTACGAGGACCACCTGTTCAACAGTTGTAGGAATCTTTACATCGTATTGAAATATATCTTACCTGTATCTCTAGGATTATTCCATCGGGTCTCCTTCCGTGGACACAGGCCTTATGGTTACGGAAAGATGTTATAAAAACACATAAATAAATAGTCATGCTCCAACAAGGTGATGAAACAAAAGATCGATTTTATGACCAACAGAGGATATTTTTTTTAAAATACCAGCCCTTTACATTAAAATCATACTGTAAGATACAAACGCCAAAATAGTCCTCTTCTAAATTATATCATATTAAATAAAACGTTATTTTCTGTTATTGTTTACACTTACTCTTGAAATTCCGTAAGATCTAACCGCTCTTTCAAATCGGCCTTCAGATCGTCCTGCACATCTTCGATTCATTGTATCATCAGCTTGGTGTTGATGGGATCAGGACACAAAGCCATTATTATTCTTCTTCTTATTCTCTTCTTCAGAAACACGAAAGACTGGAAAGTATTTTCAAATCAGCTCTTTTATAAATATACATAAACCCTGTAATTGCTTAAACTCAATGCAGAGGTGTATATTAATCGATTTAATATTGTCTCTTAGATTTAGTAATTATTCTAACGTGAATATTACAGGGACTTTGTACTTTTAAAACTGTAGGGAATGTCGTTATTTATACTTTATGTAATTATTATAATACAAATAAAATGAATCAATTAGAAAGATTTATAAAATAAATTCATCTATGGATAAAATATTTGGTTGCTACCGGGATGGACCTTTCTTTTCCTTTCCTGGGAAATTCTGTATCAGTCGAACTTATTTTAGACCAAAATTTTGAACTTAGTCTATCCAAATATCTTTATTCCATAAAAATTTTGTTATGTACAGAACAAAGACTGTATTTCCATGTTATCGTTATATTTTCAGGTGTTGCTTTTTTCCATCTTCATGTGTAATTTTAATTGATTTTAATTTGTTTATTAATTTTGTTTATTAATTTGTTTATAAAGAGATGCATGAAGGTGTTATGTATTAAGATTTCAGTCAGATTTATTTCAGAGAACTGCTCCTAAAACCGTCTCCTTATATAGGCCGATCCGTGGCACACATGCTATTTACTCTTGTGGTGGACGTGACATAAACAGGCCGATATACAGTACCTAAGAATACGTGTTTTTAGGTATGGTATAACGAGGGAATTCGCTCGCGAGTACATAGCACCATGTAGTAAATCTAATGTAAGAAAATACACCATGCACATGAATTTTCGGATAATTGTTATTCGCGTTCGTAAATATCATTTTTCGTAATTAAAATAATTATAATTAAACAAGTACATAAAATTTATCGTGCATATGAAAATAATACAATTGTTTTTTTTTTATTTTAATCGGTTAATATATTTGAGGCACGTTTCGCCTCGTATGCAAATTTAGTTTTAACATTTAAAAACACCTGTTTAAGCATTTTTTTTACACATTCTAATATAATCCCCGTTGCGGCTGAAGTCAGCAGCGCATTTTTCATTTTAATTTCATTATTCACCTTAAATTAAAAATGTTATTAGGTAAAATAATAATAACACATTTATCTTATTATTTTGGTGCTGTAATCATACTATTTTCTTAAATACGTCCATCCGTGTCGCATAACAATTTAAAACAAGAGCTTGGTAAAACAAAGATATTTTTTAATATTTAACGCAAACACGTTGTGATTATTCATTTTAATAATAAATAATTCATTAACTTTGTTTTTAGCCACGGCTTATTAATTATATTCACCGAACGGCTTCGTAAAATACGTTTCAAAATTCAATTTTTTTAATTAAATAAAAAATAATTTTAAAAATAAATCTAATGCCTGGCAAAATTGTTATGATGGTGAAAATGTGCAAATTGATTTAAGTATCCAAAATTATTGGAATTTTCTTTTAAGATTCCTAAATCAACCCAAAAATAATTATATATATGAATATTATATTTAAAATAAAAACACTGTTTATTTTAACTAATTTGTCATTTATTGTAATGTTTTCAATGCTGAAGCATCATCTTCGGTAATGTTACTAATACTAAACATAAGACTAAAGAACTACGCGCTACTTAGGGTTGAGGAGTGGAGGGGGGAATTAGAGTTGGGTGGGTATAGGGGCGTAGTCAACAAGCACAAGATAGGGGACGTAATAGAAGATGTTTGAATATCGATGACAGTTTTTTAAAATATCTAGTTTATTTCCTACGCTATCAGTGTCAAAGCGAAGACCTTCGGTTCTTGCGTGGTCCGCCATTTTCAAATTGATGTTGAATTTATTAACATGTGACAAAACGAATCGATCATTTAGTTTGTCTCGCTCTCTCAATAAGCGGTCTAGAATATATAAATACTAAACAAATGCCAAATTCAATCTCTTTAAATTCCCAAAAAGATAATTAATTGACAAAGATACTTAACATTTTTAATTTTAACAGGCTCATTAGCAATGATCAAAAATATGTGTACTTCTTTTGATTTTTCTTACATAACAAACTTTATCAAAGATCTTACGATGAATATAAATTCTAAGATTTTATTCGACGTACCAAGAACATGTTACTCAGTAATATAAAAATGTTGCTTGTTTTAGGCTAAATTATAATATATTTTTTAAATAATACAGTTCAAGAAATAAATTTTATTTTTTAATTCAAATTTTTAGGTGGGTAACTATGTGTTATAGATACACATCTATAAATTTCTTACCTGCCTACCGAAACGTGAAAAAGTATAACAAAAACACGAGTGGGCTATTCAAACAAGTGAATGGTTAAAGAATATTAAAACGTAAGTTTGACGTTTATAAATATTTAATTAAATATACATTCACCATGGTAATAAATCAAAAACAACAAAAGTCAATCAGGATAGCTAAAAGATAAGAACTATAAACAAGTTAATTCGAAATATGTTCTCAGATTCGGTTAAGTTTGATTCAGTTCAACTTTCAGAATAAAAAAGTATTATTTTTGTTTAACATGCTATATTCGGTATGTCGTAAATTAAGTTTTTTTTACTATGTGATAATTTGATACTTTTATTTTGATACTTTTGTTAGATACTTTTGTTTTTATAAATATTTTGCACTTCAAGAGTTCGCTGCATATTTTAAATTAGATCCGATTTGATTTTGAAAAATGATCCAATGTTTTCATTTTACAACAAAACGCCAAAATGTTTCAAATCTTTTGATACTTTTTAACTTATTTTTTCTTCAGCATGTTCATGAGATTGGGCTCCTCAATTTCCATGGCTAAACTTCCACCTAACACAGTCCAAATAGATCCATTTTCGCCTTTAATTAATACTTCTATCATGGACTTTGCAACAGAATTTGGCCTACAAAGAAATAATATAGGTAAATAAAACAAACTTACATACAATTAAAATATAGGTAAATAACAAGAAATATTTTATTATTACATTATTTATTTATTTTATTTAATATCGTGTCATTTTAAAAAATGAAAACTATTATTGAAAATTTTGTATTATTTTGCGTAGCGGTGTTTATTAGTACGTACATAATATTCGTACTGAAAATTAAATAAGCTATAAATAGCACCTTAAAAGGTGCGGTTCTAGCATGGGTGGCTGTACGACGCACTCGCAGGTCCTACGGTATTATGACGAGTGTCATGAAAGAAAAAAATTTAATATAATATATGTCTAACAAGTAAGACCGCACCTTGACGATCTTTTGCGTTGCCGAATCAATCACTAACAGTTTATTTGCGCAAAAAAGTAAAAGGCCAATACGGTGTACTTATATTAATATTTTACTTGATTCGACTTGTCCTTTTTTTATATATCCTTAGGCCATGCTGTGTTTAGATATTTTTGCATATTTTATTCGAAGTTAGTGTTAATTCAAATTCTGTATTCTTGGCATTTTGCTTAGCTTAAAAATTATACGAATATTAATGTATTATTACTTATTCACGTGTTTCTTACATTTTATAATCATTATAAAAATTAAGAGCCTAAAATTGATATCTTTTGAATAATGCATCTTACTGATCGCTGTTCAAGCATCAAAATTTCCAAGAAGAATTTGGTAGGACCAGTAGTTTACTCAAAACCCTTCAAAACTCGGCAACTCTTGGTCGCAGCGAATATCGACAACTCCATATGTGTGCACATGGCAAACTGATCTATTTGTTGATTTATGGGAGGTGCGGTCGATGTGTGTTTAGTGTTCTCGTTGAGAGAGGCTTCGAGTGTACGTGGAGGGTAGCAAACTCGACGGTTGGCTTTTCATGTTTATCAATTATACTTATCATTGACCAGATCGCAAACTATCAGATTAGATACCTGGATCATCTCTACTAATTAAATACAATTTACAACTTTAAAACGTGTTCTAGAATGAATTTATCTATATTAGTCCTTCAATATTTTTATATAATTAATAGCTGCATGGTTAATGTTTATTTTATGGCTTTAAATTTATTTGTTTAACACTTAAATATTAATAAATTCGCAAACCAGTTTCGGAAACAACCATTTCTTTCTTCTAGATATGAAATTATCTAACCAAAAATATAATTATTACATTAAAATGTTTTTAAATAAAATTTATTTAAAAACAAATAATAATATAATAAATACTTTTAAAATTAGAAATATTAACTTTATGGTTAAAATTCATATTTTTATTTGTTATCTTTGTTTTAAAACTAATCAAAAATTAATTAATTAATCGTGTAAAACTAATCAAAAAATTATCAACAACCAACTGAATTTTACTACGAGTTCCATTCTAAAAAATTTTCCTAAAAATTATTCGAGTAAATTTGTATTAAGTAACAATTTGAGTTAGGTACTAAATTTATTTTTAATTAATTGTTGTTTTTTTTTAATAGATTCTGGTAAATAAACAATCATTTATGTTTTTAGTTAGTAATGACATCCTGAAGAAAAAAATGGTATTTTTCGAAACCAGTAGATGCATTTTAACTCAATTAATTGGTTAATAAAACAAAGATAACAAATAAAGATGTAATACAATATAATAATTATTTAAAAATAAATCTAGTGCCCAACTTAAAATTGGCATTGATAAAAAATTATTAGAAATTTTTTTTAGGAAAATTAAGATTTGTGGTTAAATTTACATGCTTTATTTATTTCTAATGATCTTAAATTATTCTATTTAAGACCGACATTGTTTATATGTAAAACAGATAATCCATATTAAAAGTATACTCATTTTCTAATAAGTGATTGGAAAATTAAACATCTTAAACTATTACGGAAATTGGCGGAAAGAAAAATCATGACTTTGCATCTATTTTGAATGACTAATTTATATAACAATGAGCTGATTGTTAATAAATAAACACAATACGTAAAAAAAAGATTTAGCCACTATTATCTATCCTCGTGTAAAGCATTAAAATTTTGAAAGAATCAATAAATATAATCATTTTCATTTTAAAAATTCTGTAAATTCATTGAATCACACAATTTTGTTCATACACTTATTATAAAAACAAATGATGCCATTTTTGAAAAAATATGTGACAATTGTAGTCTTGATATGTTAAATGATAATGTAAAATAGGCATAAACTCATTTTGCCATAAAACGTACGTCTGCATCAATTTTACGTTTTGCGTTTCAAAAAATGTAATAAAAATTATCGTAAGCATTCTCTGTCTATCTTGAATCAAAATCATACTATTCAATCTATACTTACTTGGAACTATTATGAGCTGTCCGGTTTTAAAGCCTCTAAATACATGATAATAGAATTAATTCTGGGTTATTCCGCCGTGGGTTGGCTATATAACAAAACCAACCCTTGGCAGAAATACTGTTCGAACGAATGTGACATTCCTAAATATAGCGTGTTTAACTTCTAGATTCATATATTTAGTTTCTCGGAATTATCTAACATACTTGTACAGGCCATCCCTACCTTTGATGCGGTAATCGATAGACGGTTTAAATTTATGTTGATATAATTTTAAAATATTCATTATTACTGTTACAACCAAATGGCTTGTACAGTCGGTCGCTAGTGCATTCTGTATCGTATGGAATCATGGACCATGAAGGCAAGGGATGTATAACAGATTAATGCCTTTGAAATGTGGTGCTGGAGACACATGAGACAATCCTTGATACAATACTGTATATCGATGTTGGACAAATCCGTGTTACAAAGGCTACAACATTGTACTTATATCTTCTTGCGCATCGAATGGTGTATTAAACAACCATATAGAATAAATAAAAATACTAATATAAACACAATTTCTAAGTGACTTCCCTGCATTAACACTGTATACCATCCAAGATGGCCAACGAAACTCCAAGATGCAAAAACCGATATACAACTTTGCTGCATGGGGGGGTTACCATCTGTAATCCGCCCAGTCTAAACATACACCAGCCTCATCTAGGCTAAAAACCTTAAAATACTAGTCACGTTTCAAAACAAAATACTCAGATATGTACTCCACGCCCCGTGGTGTGTAAAAAACACCACCATTCACCGGGACACTAATACACCTCAGTTAGACAAACAGATCCTAGATTTGGCTACAAGGTTTTTCAATAACCTATCCTCCAACCCTACTTTCTCTACCTTCTCTCTAGGCGTCAAAAACACCGACACAGATCCCGATAAAATCCTCCCTATCTCTTTCCTTTACAGTCCTTCTCCAGTCCCCTGAAGAATGACTAGCTCACCTAACTTCAAATTTGATTCAATTTAATGAAAAATAATAATAATAAAACAGCTAAACAGTGCCTAGCAAGCACCTCATTCTTCGAAGACAATTCCCTCTAACTCGCCATTTCCCAGATTACGAAGACCGGGAGGCTCGGCCTCCATCATTTCAAAAGTCATAGTCAAGTAAACAGTTTCACACGTTACGCATACCGTAGATGCGAGACGCACGAATGTCTCCATTCTGCAGGAGTTAATCATCAAGGACAGACTCACAAGCATTTACCTAACATGAGTCCTTCTATTTTCGGGCGTCATGCGGAAAGGCAAGATAGCTTGCAAAAGATTGTCATAGTGGGCTACGTTGAAGGTCGGAGACAAAGAATAAAATCACCTCATCCGTTGGACCGATCAAGTGGAAAAGCCACCAGGCGTTTCTCTGACAACCCTAAGATCTGCGCGATGCCGAGAAAGTGGAGAGACCGACGTGGATGATGACCAAAATGATTATAAATGTAGTCCTAAAATAAAATACCTGTTGACGCAAACCGAGTACTTACTCCCTGTGCATTTGTCCTTTCAATATACACCTGTCCCGCTCTGACCAACAAATGACAGGGATTTCGCCGACGGGGGGACAGATTGCCCTCTGATACCGAACTGTCAAGATCTGTGTTCTTTATTTTGCCATCCGAAATTAGCGCCGTGCCTAACACTCGGACCACGAAGAAGCTGTGTTCTCAACAGTTCCGGAAGTGTAGTGATATTTCGGTTCTTCATAAAAAACGTGCTAGGTAGCTGAAAGTGAAAATGACGTCCAACCCAGGACTTTAGAACAAGGTAGGCCAGATCCATCTGCCATTATTTTCATTCTTGAATCCACTTTAGGTTGAGTCAACTAATCATTATTATAATCAATACAGTCCACGGAATCTTATTCCACCAATACCTACATCATTTTCAAACAAAGAAAATTACTTTATTCAAAAAATTTTTTAAAAAAAGAGGGGTATTAGTTGCGGATTGAATAATGTAAATAAGACGTCTTTTTTACATTAATGTATATTATATTGTCAGCGTTGAAATTCTCATTCCAATCGAGTCATATATTTAAAAAAAGTCACGGAGTTATTTAATTGCGTGAGTGGTAGCAAAGTGATCACGCGGGCAACACTTAAATGCAAATATTGAAACATTTAGTAGTCTGTTTTGGTACCCACCTGGTTGCAGTTAGACACTTTTTGTTACGCAGACCAATATTTTGACATTTTGAGATGCACAAATCCTTCTTTTTTTACATTTGCACAAATTGTTTCCAAGCCCCTTTTTTTCATTGTTATCGAACCTTTCAATTATTATTATTTAAAATTTGATGAATAATAAAATTGCTGACGCTCATGAAGACTTATTTCTAACGGATTGAATAATTCGTATAGCGCCATTTTAATAAAACCTTTCACCTTGATACGAGGGTATCAAGAGGGCTCAGTGAAAGATAGTGGAATATGGCAGAAAATTTTATTTAACAAATATCCTCGATGAAAATCTTATACACAGCTGGTAGTAGAGCAATGTAGAACAAAGCGGTGATGCGGCGATAGCCGCGCTCGACGCCGTGAACGGCGGAGACTTGCGGGCGACATAGAGCGGGTGTGATGAAAGCAGCGGCTAACGTAGCCCTGAAAATGGCCTCTTCAGTGGCGCAGTGCGTCCGGCGGGAAAGGTAGCCTAGGTGAGCCGCAGCGGTCAACAGTTTCCGGTGGCAAACTCCTTGATCGGCGATGACAACAACGGGGCAATGATTCGGCTGGATAGAATACCAAATGGTCCGATGTGGGCGGCGGCAGTCTCGTCTATCTAGGCAGAGGTCAGCGGCACGAAGATCCCGGGGTGGTGACAATGGCAGCTAGCGGCACGTTCGGGCAGAGTCGCTGGATTCATTGTCCAGAACCAACTCGTGCCGTCCTCGTCGCCTGCAAAACTGGGATCCTTTGTGTAGCGCCAGCGATCTTATTTATACCTGCCGCGCGCGGTCCGATAGCCCGCCTGGCGGCGGTGTAGTGAGAGAAGACGCGCACCGGCAATGGTCGTTTTTGAAATGAACTTAAAGCAGCGGTCATGGCGGTGATTCTTAGCGTGATATTCCACACGTATCAATCTCAACGACGCTTTACACACAAAACGTTTATATTCCTACAAACTAGTGTTTAAAACCCGTTCCGATACATATAATAAATTTTGTGAAAAATGTAATAATAATTTATTACCTACCAATGACATAGCAGCAATACAATATTCAAATCAAATTTCTGTCAATGTTTACAAAGAAAGGAACATGCATGAACGACTTGTTTGTTTACTATTTTGAAAAAATACACCTTCACATTTCAAAGTAAATTGACAGTTCACTCAAATAAATCAATTTCCCTACGTGTGACACCTGATATGACACACAGATAGACATTGGGATTTATTATTATACAAATACACGTAAAATATGATATTGTTATTAGGAACTTACTCCTGTAAACCAATATTATCTATTTGAGTTTTCAAAATGGCCTTCATATCGTCCTGCACATCCTCGAATGCTTGCATCATCAGCTCGGTGTTAGTGGGACCAGGACAGAGGGCCATTATTCTTACTCCGCTCCTCTTCAGAAACACGGGACACTGGAAAATATTTTATGAGTGCTTTAATAATTACTTACACAATAACGCCTACTTACTAAGTGTCTAAACTATGTGAATTATATTCATTTTATTATAATTATTGAACATTTGGGAATGTCTCTATTTATAATTATAACGTGATACAATAACACTTCGACTTACGTTACCTCGATTTACGTCAATTCATACATACGTTGGTGTGTTACAAATAAATTTTATGAGAGAAAGAAAAGCGTCGTCTCAGCTTTTTAATATAATCCTTATATAACTAAAAATTGTACCTTTATTTTATTTTATTCATATTCAGCAGCGTACACTAGACATGGACTTAGGTTATGGTGCTAATATTGATGTGTAAAAGCGATGAGTTGAGATTGATAGAGGTTGTATTTATCATTCACTCTTTCAGAAGCATGTTTTTGTACCCGTGTGAGTGTGTTTTATTACTGTTATTTTTAGGAATTTTTTTAAAATTATAAATTAAAAGAGCTAAAATATGCTACCAAATAAAACAATACTACGTTTAAAGTGTATTGTAATGCATACAGTCAAGTCCGTTACGTCTGTTAAAGCGAAGACGTGTATTCGAAACACCGCGCGGTGCGAAAGTTGCATTCAATTCGTATCGTGTGGGACAAAATTTGTGAAAAAACACATGCGCAGCTTTATTTGTCAATTCTAAATCCTTCCGCTAGTTATACGGTTTTATTTAACACGTTAGCATGAGAACTGAATTATTTTCGGGTTGATCTACGTACTGGATACGTAATATGTCAAATAAATATTTAATTTACATTTATTTAGCAAAGATAACAGTTATGCTCAGCTTTTTTGATTGTATAAATTCCATGCCCCTGCTTATAATACATACTCACAATTGCTACATTTTTATTATTTGACTATCAGTTAACTGTCAAGAATCAGTGTTATTGCAAAATTTCAGTGTCGTTCAAACAAGAACACGGGTTACTCATACCAATGTGAACAATTGACACGAGTTAAAATTATTCGACATCTGGCAGTATTGATCGATGATCATCTTAACTGAAAAGAACATATATCGAACCTAGCTAAACGCATAAATAAACTAATTTGCTTTTTTAAAGGAATACGATGTATAATTGACTGTAAACTCTTAAGATCGGTGTACTTTACACTCTGCTACTTCTTAATTAAATATGCGATTTTAGTTTGGGGAGGAGCAGCAAAAACAATATTAGAGCCGGCTAAAAGAGCACATAAGACAATTCTTAGGATAATAAATGGATGTCCCTTTAGATATCCATCAGATCTTATATTTAAAGAGTACAATATCCTAGACATAAGACAAATCTATATGTTGAGATTCGTCCAATATTTCCATACTAACAACAACTCATTCCAAGGAATACATCATGGTCACAACACAAGACAATGAACGAACGTTTACACATCAGTTCCGAGAGCAACAACTACATTTTATCAACGATTCTACATGTTCTTAGCTCTGAAACTGTACAACACCAACTGGAAATCGTTCACTTCCAATTAGATTACACAAATATGGACCCAATATATGATCCAATTAGAGCAGAAAAATTAGGTAGAGCAGAAAAATCAGAAGCATCGCTTTCCAACATTTCAACATAATCATAATACAATACCTACACTAATAATTCACTAGTTTTACAACACTCTCACTACATATTTTTTATTCCTGTAGAATCTATTTCTTTCTTGAATTAAATAACACCACAACAGCATGAAAAAACCTGGCTACTTTAACATAGACGGCAGTCTAGCAAAGAAGCCAAGACAATATTGTACATATCAAAGGTGGAGTCTACTCCATCCCACACAGTAAACTCCGAGTACATATTATACTAAATAGCAATATAATTGTATCTTATGATTATCATGTTATATTATTATATTTTATATTCACCTCCATTACAACAAAAACATGCATGTCAATAAAGTCTAATAAATAAATAAATAAAAATAATTTATCTTTAAAATATATTCGACCTCGGAACGATTCATCCGTCCGGTCGAGTTCTTGGACTTCGAAACATTACATAATGAATCAATCTTATCGATTCCTCGTCACACACATAATTTAAAACAATTCCTAAGTATTCCTGAGTAGATACCTATATAGAAATAGCGATTTAAATTCACCACCATCGTCGCCATCAAACACGCAAGCGATATTTCTTCCGCTACGCCACGGCGAGAACAAGACCGAACGCCACCGACTCGCTCCTCTAACTCTTTATATTTCACGCTCTGCTATCTACTGTATTCTTTATTCACTATCCCTGATTAAATAAGCGTCTCGGAACAAGCCCCGCGTTTCATTTCCATCATCACCAAACGCTTGCACATGTATATGATATAAAAATATGCATATTTACCCCCATACTTCTAGTGTACCCGACGATTCCATGCTTGGTGGCTGTGTATACCGGACTGATCGAACTACCTTCAACTAATCCTAAAATGGATGCCATATTGAGCACTGTACCACCTTGTCCACCGTTATCAGTCCCCATATACTGAATAGCCAACCTTGTACCAATTATAACACCATACTGAAAATATAACATAAAAACTATAAATATTTTTAATTCTGTAATGTAGGTAGGCCTATTTATTTCGGTACGTAAAAATATAAAAATAGACATATGTTATATCGTATAATCGGTTTATTTTTATAAAATAACAATAACGTTTTGATCGATAATGTTATTTACGGAATCTCACTTTTTCCGCAATGTAAATAAATCGAATTATTAAACAATTATATTATGTTGACACTTTCCTAATTTAGAATGAAGCACTAGAAATCTATGATTTATAATGTATGTATTATTTATAACCTTTATTTAAATATTAAATTAATGTATTAATTATAAATATATACATATAAAATCAATTTTGTCGAAAAATATTGTTTTTGCGTCACCGGGATTCGAACCTGGATCTCTATTTCCAATTTTATTTTCTACCTTTATTTATTTTCTACAACGTACGATGTTATATAATAACTTTTAATGATTCTTTGAAAAGCACCCACGGAAATACGCGAAAACGCCGTGAACACTTCGCGATCAATATCGGCATCTGCGCAGCCACCGTTTCCGGTGAAGCTAGCAAATACATTGTATTAAATCTAAAATTAAAATGAAATATGTTATTATCATTACGTCTTCTTACCAAATTAATCTGTACCATCCTTTCCCAGTTCACATCGTCGAGCACTCCCGCATTGTTTACAATAATATCCAGTGAGCCAAATTCACCTTTTATCGTCTTCACAGCATCTTCAAAATTGTCCTTACTGGTGACGTCACACTTAATGAATATGACGCGACCTAATCCGTACTCTGCTTCAATCTCATGCCTGGCCTTTTCTATCGATGTTGGGTTGAAATCCAGGATAGCGCATTTCTTAAATATTCAAATCAAAAAATTGTTTTTATTTATTGTGGTTTTACTGTCTCATATTTCAACAATCTAAAATATGTTCAACACTTAACTACTCGGCGCTAAATTGTCTAAAAACATGCTAGACATTTAACTATTTAGCGCTAAATAGTCGAAAAATATGCTGGACACTTATCTACTTAGCGCTAAATAATCTATAAATACGCTCAACGATGAAAAAATATGTTGGACACCCTACTTAAATATTAAATGAAAGACTCCCATTTACAGATGATACTTCTATGAATTTTATTTATTCTTGTAACAGTTAAATGGTAGTTTTATTTTACCATTGGTATTTAATTTCATTAGTTCGCGTTTTATTTCATTTTTTTAAAAACGAAATTTTCACATGAAATTAAAAATTGAATTGGAAGTTACTTCTTGAAGTTAGTTTAATGTAAATTCTCTGAAATGATAAATAACTCTTATTTCTAAAAGAATATCATGAAGTATTTTCTGTGGGTATCTGAGTGGGTTGTAATTTAATAATAATAATGTCGTACTGTTCTTTTGATATTTTGAATACATCACACTTTATCATCTTTGTTTATATGTTTATTATTTATATATATTCATTAAATTTAATAAAAAAAATTTTAATTATTAGAAAACAATTTGACCTTAAAAATTGCAATCAATAAAACGTGAATTTATTGTTTAATTTTTAAAAATTCGATTTCAAAATTTACGTATAATTCTCGTTCTAATATAATATTACTCGCAAAAAATATTTGTATTAATTATTATTAAAATTCTGTGTAATAAAAAAAAACTATATATTATTTTTTTAAATGTGATAAATTATATACCGCGCAGATAAGAAATGGAATAAAAGTTAATTTGTTATCTTAAGATCCAGGTCGTTGTCGGACCACATATATAAAATTGTATTTTTTTATGATTTTACGTCAATATTTATATTGAGCAGAATGGTCCATACCCGTGGTCGCACATGCGTCGCGACGCCAAAAAAGTAAGACTATAATTCTAGTTTGCTAGATTTGTACGGCTGAAAAGAGGCCTAACCCATCTAACTACAAATATGATTCAATTTAATTTTTAAAAATATATATTTATAAAAAATAAAATTCATGGATACGCAGGTGCCAAAACTGTAACTAACATATGTCACATTTTTTATTTAAATATATGCATGGGTACACGGAATACATGTCACATTATTATTCTTACCATTTTCAAACTGAGCTAAACGCTTGTGCTATGAAAATAAGACTAACTTAATGGCCTCCAGGAACGAGGTTCGAACCCCCGGCCACTAGATCACTAGGCGAGTATCGTAACCATTAAACCACAAGCAAGTCAATCAACCAATGGGTATCAATTAGTTAATAGTTTAGATTGCATTAAATTCAATCGCAGTGTACAGACTGCACTGTACTAATGTTTCACTGAATCCGGAATTTTACATTAATATAAAGATGTTGTCATTTTTTATGAATAAAATAAATAAATAATAAATCGTTCAATATCGAATTTTATTTATAACATGAACCCCAATAAAAATACATCTGTTTTGTTTTCTGCAGCATGGTAGCAATTTTTTAGTGAGGTCTGCATATTAATATTCAGTGTACTTAATTATATCTATCTTTGCATCCGTACGTAAATATGATTAGACATTTAATAAATAAATATTGTTAGTAAAAAAATATTTTAACTTACCGAAACACCAGCTTTGAGTAATTCTCTTACACATTCTAACCCAATCCCCGATGCGGCTCCAGTCAACAGCGCGTTTCTGCCTTTTAATTCCATTTCTAACTTTAGTTTAGAATTTTTATTTAGTATTTATAATTTATTTGGTGTTATACAATTCTTATAATATAAGTCCTTGTCTGTTCATCCGTGTCACATAACTATATAAATAAATAAAACACTTTGAATAACACGACAATACAAAATAAAGATCTACATGAAACAGACAATCGTTTACCATCTTAAAAAGATAGTCTCGGTAGCAACTAAAATATATTTTTTTTTAATTGATATTTTCTGTATCTTTCTAGTTGATATAGTTAGTTTGTAAAAAAATAAGATAATACTAGTGTATTGTTATGTTTATCACGGGAATGTTAAAGATACGATTTCGATAATAAAAATGGAGTTTAAAACAAAGGTCACACTAAGTTATTTTATATAGGCACCCCCAAATAAGATATAATCTAATAAAATAAATATCCCAAATTGTTGGTGTAGATTCAACATTGATTCAAAACATAAAAAATAACTCAATGAACATTATAAGGAAAGAAAAAAATTTCAACTTTAAAACAAAAAAACTCTTTTTAATAATGTAATTTTTTTTTTAAATTTTTATTTCTTATTATTTTCAAATTATAATACACTGGATTTATTAAACTGCTAAATAACTTGACAGTTAATGATAATAATTGTAAGAAAAATCTAGTTGAAATTTGTTAAAATGATTAGTGTGCGGTTATTGCGTCAAAATTTTATTTTTCAAATAAATTTAAGCCATAATAACTCAAAAAATTCTAGTTATTTTTATTGCGTGTAATACTAATATAAGAATACAAGTTTTATCGGCCAAGTAATGTACATACTATTCAAATATTGTATTTTGTCGATTAATTTATAAATCATTTTAACTTGTGTTTGGCTGATTTTTCTACCACCAAGTTAGTGTATGTTTTATAATAAAAAATGTAATAACTCTTGACAAATCTAATATACAATCTAAAAGGCTAAATTAAAATTTGGCAAAACGATTCGATTTTTTGTTTTTCTCGCGTAAAACGTAAACGGTCTAGAATTCAAAAATCAGTTTAAAAAACTAAATTAAGTCAGTAAAAATAATTAAGACTAAAAAAAATAATTAATTAATGGCAGATAGTTAACACTCTTAATTTTAACAAGGCGCACTAGTAGTAATTTTAAAAATTTCAATTTTAAAATATAATTAATAAATTACATGACATAAAATCAAAATTCTTACGATTATTATAAATGATTCTAGGACTGTTTTCGTCAGACCAGAGACGCGCAACTCGCAGCGAGTACCTTGCCTGACTGATAATTAAAAATTTTCCGTGTATGCATATAGCGATGATTATGTAAAATGATTACAGGTACCTAAAAGACGCAGAGTGGTCGGCATCGATTTTGTTCGAAAATATTTGGGGAAATTTATTTGGGAAAAAATAAAATAAAAATGCAAACATTAATATCGAGGATGTATAATAGCTTTATCGCAGACAATAAAAAAATTGTTTTTTTTTTTTTTTCAAATTATACATTGAACAGCTTTACATTAAAAATAATATTCTTAAATTTTGTGTGCTTATTCAATTTATGTTTTTAATTCAAAATTAAAATTACGCACACATTACATATAGACGATCTCTCTCGTCTTGAAACAAAAGATTTTTTTCTTATTAAGAGTATGTTAAAAATCTTTATATTGTATTAAGGTCAGCATGGATACGCGACAGTCAATGTTGCCGCTCGGGCTCACTCCATGTCATGGATAGAATGCCAGACCCTGAGCTCCACGTCACCGGCTGGCTACAATTGACACTTACAAATTTCAAGTTCTTACCGGGTATCGTCCATGTCCCGCATCATAAGA
The DNA here is from genome assembly GCA_022840565.1 of Eubasilissa regina. Taxonomy (NCBI): domain Eukaryota; kingdom Metazoa; phylum Arthropoda; class Insecta; order Trichoptera; family Phryganeidae; genus Eubasilissa; species Eubasilissa regina. The sequence continues at coordinate 7,060,402 of JAINEB010000003.1, forward strand.
GTTTGTTTTATCTGTAGTGGAAAATGAATACACAATGATAACAAATTTGCTCACTCAATTATACACTATAATTTAACAATAACATATTTTACAACCATCAACGCTTCACTTAACATACTCAGTTTTCGTCCTTGTTCTCACGGACATTCTTCACTTCATTTCTGTTCTTCAATCGCCATTTATTTTTTGATGAATTTTGCACACCAGAGACCCTGTATATCCGAACTGGCAGTGGCTAGCGCGGAGCGGCTCCCGGAACTCGGTAGCGCTCTCCATCACAGAACTCGTAAGCAAAGAACGCCTCTAACACCCGAACCAAATAGCAAAAACACGCTGCCATCTCATCAAAAATATGGTCAAAGATGCCTAGCTTCTAGTTATAACTCTTACGAGCCTCACCTACTCATTTTTTGCCTTATCTTTTTCATCTTGGCCAGCTCTTTTCCTTTGACCCCACCAGTCTCGATCCGCTCTCTAGAAAAAGTGACGGCTACTATCTTGCATCGCGCCTTAAATCATTTGCCGAGCAGCGGGCTTCTCATTGGCTGACCGGACTGCGACCGGTTCCACAGGTAGTACGACACGTGGGTCATAACATCACAATACATGAGTCATTTATTTATTATATTATTATTTACATATACTTTGGAGTGAATACTGAACCATCCGATTAGAATCAACTTTTATCTCTACTCGCATGTATCGAGACTTTGTGGTACCCATTTTAAAGATAACATCGAAATTCATTGATTCTAGAGGTCATTCAGATTTTTTTCAAAAATAATATCGTATTGTTTTTACGAACTTGAATAAAAATGGGTTGTTAATTCTGGCGTCACCTATCGGTTTACTCAAAGATATTTAAGATTCTGTAAAAACAAAGAAGATGGCTTTCAAATAATGGAACGATATATGTATTCATTTGAAAAGTGTAACATATAGGTTGGAAAATTTGTTGTCAATTCACTGTGTTGGTATAGCATGATCAGATAATACACGTTTCCCGGATTGGAAGAGATCCAGGTTCGAATCCCGGTAGCAACAACAGTATTTTTCGATAAAATTGATTTTATATGTATATATTTCTAATTAATACATTTAATTAGTATTTAAAATATCACAGACCTATGTTCTGAATAATTACAACTTCACAATAAGAATGTGTTTTCCTTAATAAAAACTTATTTATTCCAAGTTAAATCTTTTTCAATTTTCATATTATCTTGAAGTTGTAGTACTTAATTTCCAGATATGTACGTTCTGTCGTACAATTTAATTAAACTCTCATGTTTCAAAATTTATATTTTTCTGTTTGTGCTTTATAATTCAATTCAATTTATTTCCACGAATACGACACTATTACATATTTAACTATTAGAGTAACATATTAGTATTTAGTTGTTTCTTAGAGAAGGTCGCCTGGCAGCATAACTTTATTCGTAAATCACCTTTTCTTGATATCTCCGATACAATTCTAATTAATAATTAATGTAATGTAATTTTTAAGAACACATTATTATCGTGAGGTTGCAATTTTTTCAGAACATAGTTCTGTGATATTTTAATACAAATTAAATGTAATATGTAAGTTATATTAATGTTTTTAAAATTGAATAAAAATTAACTAATTAATTCATTTTAGGGTCTCCTATCGGATTTTACTCAAAATGTGTTTGAGATTCTGTAAATATAAAGTACAGAGTGAACCAACATGGACTGACCGATGTAAAATGCATATAACTTTACTTTTAAAATTAGCAATATTAACATTGTGGTTAAAATTCATATTTTTTATTTATTATCTTAGTTTTATTAACCACGGTAGATGTTTTTTAAACTCAATTAGTGGTTAATAAAACTAAGATAATAAATAAAAAGCATATAACTTTTGTAATTTTAATATTTATTAAAAATTTGTATTATTATATGAAAGTGTTAACTTTTTTAATATATGTGTAGTTAACTTTTTTTATATATGTATGGAAAATAACACCATTTAAATGACTTCCATTTTCTTGTTGACAAATATTATAATTGCTCTTTCTGAATTACTTTGCATTACATTACGCAACGTTTCTGTCTCCAAATTTGTTATTTCTGCACGAATAGTTGATATAAGCTCCTGAATTATTGCTGGTTTGTTCATGTAAACTCGGCCTTTTAAGTAACTCCACAAAAATAAATCAGGCGCCGTCAAATTTGGGGAACGGGGAGGCCAAGCAAACTCTGCATTTTTGTAAATTAGCCGATCACCAAAAATAGATCGTCGCGAAACATAATAAAATTCAATAATTTTAACGAGCTCTTGCACTGGCCATGGCATAAGCATTATTTAATTTATATTTATTTCCCAGTTTTTGCATGTATGCATTGCACGCCCCTGTTAATTTATACGAATGGTGTGCCAGCCGGCTGGTATGAAAGTTGTTTGAAACAGATGTGCTTTGGAATTTTATTTTACATTAAAAGAGGTTCGGCAAGTATTATTTTTATTAAATCATAAATATCATAATAAGCCATACTTAATAACATCATAATTTAAGTAATCTTACAAACATATAAGTTCTTTATGTTATTGCATATTTCAAACGTTGTGCTTTCTATACTTTTGTATTTCTATAAATAACCTTCAACAAAGAAGATGCTACGTATTTTGATTAAAATTATCAATGTCAGACAACTTTTTGGTCTATTTTTTCTTCAGCATTTCATTAATGTTAGGCTCATCAATTTCCATGGCTAAACTTCCACCGAACACAGTCCAAATAGATCCATTTTCACCATTGATTAGTACCTCGATCATGGATTTTGCGACACAAATTGTCCTACGAAGCAAAAATAAAAATATTAATAAATAAATATAAATAATAATAAATAAATAAAATAAAAACAAATACAGAAAATATATTTTTCTTTTTTACAAAATAGATTAAAAATTTGCAAAAATATGCTTTTAAGTATATTGACTGAAGACGGCGCAATACGCAGTAAGAATGTACGTCGTCGGGACCGTATCTAATTAATAAAAACTTTGAATCACCTACCTATAATTTTATATTTATTAAAATAACATAGAGGTCTGTTTTGAAAAATTACGTAATAGCTTAAACTCATTTTGCCTATACAAAAATTGCATAAACTTATTTTACCAACTTAACTCATTTAATCAGTTTCAAAATACAAAATACATTATCCAAAACATTATTTGTCCATCTTGGTAAAGTGTTTGAATAATCATAATCGAATTATTTAATACGTTCCCAGAACTACAGGATTATCCAAAAACCGTTATAGAATTTTAAAATGATTTTTTTTATTTTAAATATTATTCGGCGTCATTAACAATGGAATATAATTTCATTCAAATGTGCACCGCGACTAAATTGATACAATGCATTCTTCGGATCCAATTTTCAGCCAATCTTTCACATAAATCAGGTGCAATTACACCGATAACACGAGTAACGAGTATGTTGTTTTTTAATTGTTCCATTATTGTTGGTCTCGCACTAGCTGGATCTTGTAGAACTGTAGGCTCAGATCTTTATGCAAAATACGCCATGTGAAAAGCCTAAATGTTGTGAACGTCGAGGAATCGATAGATTTCGGATCATCCCTTACACGTTCATTTACAAAATCAATATTGGCTTCACTCTGGACACTTTTTTGTCTTACCAGTGTCCTCACATCATGTAAAGAATAATCGTTCACAATTAGACGAATAGCTTGCTCAGATTGATGATTATGTCAACCGTAAAATTCATGAAGTGCACGTAAGGTTTGCCGAGTCGAAGACTGATTTTGATAATAAGTTTTAATAACTTATAAACGTTGTTTCAATGTGAAACGCTCCTAGGTAAAATGGCAGACTATACAGAATAAAAATAACAATGACAGCTATCAAAATATTAATAAACGCGGCTATTATTCATATTTGAAATTCTATTACACTTATTAGATAACCCTGTACATCCAGTTTAGTTAACTGATAAATAAAAAATCGTTATCCCATACAGTAAAGTCTCCAGTATTTTCAAATTGTTTTTTTTTTTTAAATGTACATTACGAGTATGTTTAACTTTTACATATCAGTAAGAATGTGTACTTCGGAGCCCTTAGTATATCTCTATATTTTATGTTGTTACGCACGCAATAGACTTGTTGATATAATTTTAAAACATCGTTTTAAAATTGAATGAATGTATTGTATCTTATGAATGCCCATATATTTTGTATTGTATGAAACATCCATTCTATATTGCGCTAAAATGTATATGCACGTATGTTAATACTTTTCAACTTCCACGTACCATATCGAAATTAACAATCAAATCACTAACGCGAGTGTTTTACAGATAACAAATACGAATAACAATAAGTGTAGGTTATTTACAGGTCATAAACTACCAACTTTGTATGTAATTCTTACACTAATTTTGTATTTAAAAAAATGAAACGAAAATTGAAAGAATTATCCTTGAATTTCTTCTTGAATTTATTGTTTACTTTTAAAATATATATATATATATATATATATATATATATATATATATATATATGACACCACCCCTGCAACAATACTGTATATCGGTTTTGGGCAGGTCTTCGTTATTAATGCCGTAATATATCATCTTGGGTATCGAAAGTTATATTAAACAACTATATAAAATAAAATAAACTAAAATATTACTGAACACAATTTCCAAGTGAGCTTCCTTGCAACAACACTATATTTCGTCCAAGATCAATTGATAAACAGATGCGCCGTCCATTTATCAACATGAAGAAAAACTAATATACAGCGTGTTGTTGAACAATTTTTATTGTTTATGGAGACAACTTTCAAAACAAATAAATTTATGAACAAACGAGTCCACAGGTTAGCTCGTATAAAATATTACATTATTTATTTCAAGTATAGTTTATAGTTACTCTTGAGATCCAAAATGATCTATCTGCTCTTTTAAATCGACTTTTAGATTGTCGTCCACATCATCGATTCCTTGCATCAGCAGGTTGGTATTCGTAAAACCAGGACAAAGGGCCATTACTTTTACTCCGCTCCTCTTCAAGTACACGGGAGACTAGAAGGATAATTGTATACATTTTTATTAAAGCATAGTAACTCGCCTAATCTCGGTGCGGTATTCGATCACCGCATCAATGTGAACATTATTAAGCTAATAGAGAGGGTTGAAAAAACTTCCAACGTTATTTAACCTTAAAATATATTAAACTTCGGAATTATACATAATTCATTAGCCTTGACACACAAACGATTTAAGAGTATTATTACATACAAGTAATAAGAGCTGCAACTGCAGGGATGATTCACCGATAAAAATAAAGCAAATATTAAGACGCCTGTAGTTCTGAGATTGAAACGAAAGTGGAAACGATCGACAAACCCAACTACCATATATAGGGTGATCCAAACTTAACCGTTATTTCATTATCGTTCTATTAAGCCGTTTTCCCTCTGCTTTTGGGGGTGCATGACTTCTATAGCTTCTCTCTGGCTGCCTTTTGAATTTAATGTGGTAACGCGTCTCACGTCAAATTGATACAAATGGTACAGGTATGGCTCTGGTACAATGATACCGGAGCCAACCTATATCAGTTAATGACTGAATGTAATAATTGTGCTGTATAATAAAGGGAAATAAAAAAGTTAACTATCAAGGAAAGCCACGAGAATTTAGTAACTAACTATTCTATTTTAAAATATATTCCAAAAATCTATGAAGATTTTGTAAAATATTGCATGCGTTGCTTGTTGAGTGGAATCGAAGCGAAACAACTCTCAAAATGATTCCGGGATAGGCTGGGACCCTTTGGGGTTTACTTCATATATCGTTATATTATATTTTTTATTAAGGAAAACACATTCTTATTGTGAAGTTGTAATTATTCAGAACATAGGTCTGTGATATTTTAAATAATTTAATTCTGGCGTCTGCAGTCGGTTTACTCAGAGGTATTTGAGATTCTGTAAAATTAATGTAGATGGCTTTCAAATAATGGAACGACAGGTGTATTAATTTGAAAAATTTAACATATAGGTTCGAAAATTTGTCAAGAAAAATACTGGCGTTATAGCACAAAGGTAGTGCACTTCCCTGGATTGGAAATAGAGATCCAGGTTCGAATCCCGGTGACGCAAAAACAATATTTTTCGACAAAATTGATTTTATATGTATATATTTATAATTAATACATTAATTTAGTATTTATATTTTTTCTTTCATGTGACATTTAAAAATGTGTTAAACATAATTGAAATTGCAAAAAGCACTAAATTTTAGTACAGAGCGTATATTAACCAATTGGTGCACAGCATACAGTCATACATAAATCATCCGCGTACACAAACACTCCGATAACACAACCGATACAAAAATTGTGCATCTAAGTTTATAATATTTTATTGTGCATATTTACCCCCATACTTCTAGTATAGCCGACGACTCCATGCTTGGAGGCTGTATATACCGGACTATATGTTCCTGGGATTAATCCTAAAATGGATGCCATATTGACCACTATACCACCATGGCCACCGTTGTCAGTTCCCATGTGCTGAATGGCCAAGTTAGTACCAATTATTACACCTCGCTGAAAATAAATCATACACGTGATTAATATAAAAGTAATGAATCCGACCATTAAATCCAGATCTATAGGATCTAGGGTCGCGCGTCCCGCGGAATAGAAAACGACGATTCAGATTGTAAATCGGAATCACCGCAAGGTAGGGGAGACAAGTAGAGAAACATGGTACAGGATGAGGTCGGTGAAGGGATAAGGGTTCTAGTCGAAGGACCAGTGATCTCGGGAACTGGGATTCGAAAGGACTGCTCGCCTCACCTTGTATATGACGCCTCCGTAATCCCTGCTGTCGCCGCCAAGATCACACAAAATGAATTGAAGACGGTGATGTCACAAGTTCACCCACGGCGCACGCACAACAAACAATACGTGATCAAAACACAAAATACAGTGCTAGTGCACTGGAGCTGAAAGCTCCACATCGCGAATGCTATCGCGATGCCGAGATCGAACAAATACTAGTCAAGTTGACGTCTGCTGGCATCAAGGTCACATTTCACACTGACAAAACGAGTATGCGGAAATGTATGGATGGGAATTTGGACGCGGAAATGTGTCAATAACAAGGGTCGCGGTTGGTTCGAAAAGTCGTGCCAAAAGTGTGTTAACGAATTCGGAACAAGTCATTTTATATTAAAAGAGACGTATTGGACTAATTTGGTGATCTCCTAGGACGAAACTCGAACCCCTAACTACGTGATCATTAGGCAAGCTAACAAGTATACCATTTATAATAGTATTTAAGATATATAAAATATACCTTCATGGGAAAATATATTAATACTTTGAAAACACTACATCTTTAAACCTCTTAAAAAGGTATATTAATAATCGCGCTTTGATTGCTGTAATGTTGTAATTGAATGTTATGATTTAATAGTGTTACAACCACATCATAACGGTATAAATATTTGACAAATGATGGTTTATTTCATAATATTCAAATCTAATATTACATGATTTTCAAAGAATTTTTTTAATATACCGAATGTGTATTTCGTTTACATGTATATAACATTATTACCAGTTTATCGTAGTGACGAGTGTAACGTGTATTTTATTAACTTTGATTTTCGAGCTGTCCCACGTAAATTTAGACCAAATTTTTTCTAACGTCATTGCGTTGTTCGCTGTGAAATTACCTGATTTAATCTAAGATAACTTGTTTTTCAATTTTAGATACGTACTTCTTACGTTACGGTGTTTTCTAAGAGTTTTAACATGTTTTCTGTCACAAGCTCCTTTACGAACTCTATCCTTCTCCTTCACTTTGTTTTCACGAATTTAATTTCTAATTTCTTTGGTTTAGTACCAGCAATTTCACATAATTTGAACTGAGAAGAAAAAATTTATGACATTTTAAATCATGAAAATATATCAAATTTTGGCCAAATATACATGATATCATAAAGCAAAAAAATGATTGATAGCAGACGACATATTTACTTTTAATATGAAACTCTCCAACGAAAAGGAATAAAAAAAATCTACTTCATTTTTTGTGTAATAGCAAAATGGATACTTATTTTAAATCCAATACATCAATACAATGTTACCAGTGCGAAAACTTTTTATGAGTATCGTCAGAATATGTCGGAAAAGTAAAAGAAAAAAAATAATATCATGAATAATTTACAAATAAACCGACTTATGATATAAACCGACTCGGAAATATATGATTTTTGTAATAAATATATTTTATATAAATAATATGGTAAGGGACTTTATGCTAGGCACCGAACTGTTCACGTTAACGATCTGCTTCGCCGAAGCGAATCCCGCTATAAGCCCGCAGATAGCATCTTCAGAATTCGCATGCTCTTCATATTCTTATATCCCTTATAGCTTAAGCGAGAATGCGGACAAATTACACTACTCTAACTTCAAAACAATTAACAAATATATAAATATCACAGACTATCATATTTGTTACCAAATTAATCTGCAACATCCGCTCCCAGTTCTCGTTGTCTAATAATCCAGCATTGTTCACAAAAATATCCAGTGAGCCAAATTCATATTTGACTCTCTTTACGGCATCTTCAAAACCGGCTTTGCTGGTGACGTCACACTTAACGAATACGACACGGCCTCTTCCGTACTGTGCTTCAATCTCAACCTTGGCCTTTTCTCCCGATGTTGGGTTGATGTCCAGGATAGCGCATTTCTAGTTAAACAAGTAAAACAATTCCTTTTTACTTTTTACACAGATGTCTCAAACGTTACTATCTATTTCAGTGATTGGTTTTTGATGATTTTTTTCTAAAATCTATACTGGCATAAGATAATATGCAAGTATAGGTGCAAATGTTCGTAGTTAAAAAATAGTTAATTCGTATTTCGAATTTTGTGTAATTTATACATTTTCTCCTTATATCTATTAAGGATATCATTTTTAAATAAATTTTATATATAATTTTAAATATTTATAAAGTAAATTAATATTAGATTGAGATATTTGATTAATAAATAATGTTAGAAAAAATAATAATTTTAACTTACAGAAACACCTGCTTTGAGCAATTCTTTTATGCATTCTAATCCAATCCCCGATGCGGCTCCGGTCATCAGCGCGTTTTTTCCTTTTAATTCCATTTTTTCCTTTAGTTAAACAAATATTAAATAAAATAAATTTCTAATTTGATTAATTTAAAAATTATGTGATACATATCTATATAATGGATTTAAATACCCCCAAATAAGGTGATCTTGGGAAGAATGAAACTGTTTTAATATATACTTATTATAAAACAACATCTAATTAATAGTATAAAGTAGAAAAAAAAGAGTAGTATGTTCTTTTTTTATACTAAGTATATACATTTTATTTTCTTAACGATAAGGTTTATTTGGTATTATTTACATTTTTTTATTACTAACATTAATTTCAATTTTATTGTTTATAAATTCAGCATTTCCCAAACTGCAAATCATTTATACTATTGGTGATAATGCTTGTAAGAGATACCTAGTTGAGAATGTTTACAATGATAAGTTAGCAGTTATTGCGTAGAGATGGTGCATACAGTGCAAAATTAATTATTATGCTAAATATTATTTTTAAATAATTATGGTTTAAAAAATTGCTAATTTCGGTAATTATCAGTAAAATAACAAGCAAAAAATAATTTTAATATTTATGGAAGTAATAATTAATATAATTTGTGTCCATCTGATCTTTCGAATATCAAAAAAATTCATGCACAGTATTTCAATAGTCAATTTATGTTTTGCAATAAAAAAAAAATTATATACTTACTATGAAAATGTATCATTTTAAAATAATGTATATAATATATAAATTACGTAACGGATAAAATCAACAAACTTACGATGAGTATAAATTATATTCGTCAAACTAGAAACGTGCAACGCGGTGCAAGAACCTTGGTCAACTGATAAGACACTAGCCAAGATTATTTAAAATTATAGTCTCCTAACGTACGGTACGCAGAATAAGGTGGCGACGATTTTGTTCGAAAAAATTTATTCCCAGTAATTTAAAATATTTGCGGAAATTTTGGTGGAAAAATGAAATAAAAATGTGACATAAATAATAAAATCGAGGGTGCAGCTTTCTCGGGTACAATACAAAATTGTTATTTTCAGTTTTAATTAAAGATTAATATTTCTATTAAAAATAATACAAGCTTATTTAATTTATGTTTTTATTAGAAAATTAACATTATACCCATAAATATTATAATATAGACGACCTCTTATAGAAAGCACGACAAAAAATCTTTGTATTGTATGAAGTTCAGCATAGATACTTAAAAAATGAAAAAATCTCTCAATCTGCATTCGTATGTGAACAATTGTCAATTAACGTTACGAGACAATCCTTTTATCGAAAAAATATTTTATTTGCCATCGGGATACGAACCTGGACCTATGAAATTTGTTAACCAATTCCGTTGCATCAACCAATTACATGTATGACAAATTATTGAACTATTATTCCATATATTTTTCTAGTTGATTAATTTAATTTATCTTAAAAATTCCACAGAACCATGTTCTGAAATTACAACTTCACAACAAAAATGTGTTCTCCTTAAAATTGATCTATATTGACATTAACTATTAATTCGAATATGAGTCCATATATATGGAGTGAGTACTGAACCAATTTATTGGAATCGACTTTTATGTTGTCTATCCTAAAGATAGCATCGAGATTCACAAATTCTACTATTCATACAGATTTTGTTATTCATTTCTCGACTTGTTAGTTAAGATCAAAGAGAAGCATCTGTTCTTATTTATTTAAGTTGTTTTTATAAATAATATCGTAATGTGATTCCACCTCAATAGACAAATAAAAGAATGGTCACTGCTATTGCCATTTTAGCGGTGACCATAGTCTTCACAATACCAATTAGGTTGCCATCTTAATTTCACTATGAAAATTAACAAACCTTACCTTTTTCATCCTCGTCTATCTTTTAAATTTAGGGAAAATTGAACCAATCGATGTGTACTAATCTTTTACCTGAGAGATTGTCATGGATACGGGCCATTACAAGTAAAATTGTAGATTTAAATAGTTTAGTCAAATTATTAAATTGATAATTCCCTTACAAGGCGAAACGCATCTCAAGTAAATTAAACGAATAGAATCAAAAAACAAGTATTTTATTTTCACATATATGATTATGGAGTTCTGCAAACTTACCTTGGAAACAGTAAATTTGAGTTTTAAACTATACAACACACCCATTGCCAACTGGAAGTCGTTCACTTCCAATAATATTACATAAATATGGACCCAATATATGATCCAATTAGGTTGAGATCAATCAAAGCCATCGCTATCCAATATTCTAACAATCGTTATACAGTGCCAACACTAATAATTCACTAGTTCTACAACACTCCTCTACATTTTTTTTTCTCTATTTTAATTTTTATTCCTGTCGTATCTTTATCTTTTTTGAATTAAATAACATCACAACAGAACGAAAAAAACTGGCTACTTTTTTTTTCCAGGAGCTATACTCAGTGACATCATATAGTAATATAGTAATTCCAATAGTTTATTATTTCTGTAAATAACCTAAATTAAGACGCTACATATTTTGAATTAGATCATGACTTATTTTTTCATGAACATTTCCTTGATATTAGGCTCCTTAATTTCCATGGCTGAACTTCCACCGGACACAGTCCAAATAGATCCATTTTCGCCTTTTATCATTATTTCAATCCCAGATTTGGCGACAGAAATCGGCCTACGAAGCAAAAACATTTTTTAGTTTGAGTTAAAATTCTGCAAATAAAATATCAAATACAGAAAAATAAAAATATTTTACTAAAATAAAAAAGATAACTTTTAAGACAATTTAATTTCAAGTATAGTATATAGTTACTCTTGAAATCCAAAAAAATCTATTTGCTCTTTCAAATCGCCTTTCAGCTCATCCTCCACGTTTTCGATTCTTTGCATCATCAGGTTGGTATTGGTGGGACCAGGACACAGGGCCATTACTTTTACTCCACTCCTCTTCAGGTACACGGGAGACTAGAAGGATATGCAAACGATTTTTTATTAATGCATAGTAATTCTCCAAATGCCTAATCTCGGTATAACTGTTCACGTAAACATGGTGACCGAATGCTCAACTTGAACATTATAAAATTAGTAGATAAAGGGTTAAAAACTTCCAGAGTTATTTAACCCTTTAACATATTTGACTTTGAAACAATACATAATTCATCTGTCTTTACTCATAAATGATTTAAAAGTATTGTTACATGCAATGTAACAAGAACTGTAACAGCAGAAACGATTCGCCGGTTTCCGCTTCCGATGGTGGGTAAATTCTCGATCTTAGTTCAAGAAAGCGATCTGTAATCGTGTCCGTGTGGAGCAAGAAGGTCAGAAAGGTTCAGTATGTAGATGAAACATGATAAGGTGAAGGTGAAGAAATAATAAGACGCTTGCAGTTCGGAAACTGAAGCAAGAGTGCCAACGATCGGCAAATCCACCAATGTGATCGTTATTTTAAATATCACTCTATTTTTTTATCTTTCACGACTAGAAACGTCATATGTGACATCCGTCAAATAAAAACTATAACTTATTTTTATTTGTTAACTTTGTTTTATTAACCACTTATTGAGTTTAAATACATCTACCGGTTTCTAAATATATCATTTTCTTCATCAGGATGTCAATACTAATCAAAAACAAATGTTAAATATATTAATTAGAAAGATATACATATAAAATCAATTTTATCGAAAAATAATTAATGTATTAATATCAAAAAACTAACATATAGGTTCGAAAATTTGTCGCTAAAAATATTGTCGCTGTAGCATAGTTGGACAATGCACCTTCTCCGGTTAGGAAAGAGAACCAAGTTCGAATTCCGGTGGCGCAACAACAATATTTTACGATAAAATTGATTTTATAGGATATCTTTCTAATTAAAATATTTAATTCATATTTAAAATATCACAGACCTATGTACTGAATAATTATAACTTCACAATAAGAATGTGTTCTAATAAAAACATATTTTATTTGTTTTTTAAGAGAATTTTAACCACAAAGTTAATATTGCCAATTTTAAAAGTATAAAAACTATAACATTAACGAAAATGATTCGATACATGATAAGCAGCTAATTGAAATTGTGAAAATTTTGCGGAAACAGTATAGTTCGAAGTACCTTCTGAAGCGCCTTCTGATGCGCCTTCTGAAGCGCCTTCTGAAGCGCCTTCTCTGATCTTGATTTAATCAAAAAATTTAAAATTCCTGTTGTGTTGTGTTGTTGTATTGCTGATGTGAAACATTTCTCGCCCAACCAGATCAAATAAATCAACCAAAAGTCCAGATATGTCAATAAGAAGACGTGCACAGTAATTAGGCACTTCTTACGGCACTTTGCATCGTAGTTTATATAAGATCTTGTCTTGAAGACTTATAAAGTTCAATTGGTGCAAGAATTAAAGCCTGCAGTCCTTTGAAGCTATGCAGTTCAATTGGTGCAAGAATTAAAGCCTGCAGTCCTTTGAAGCTATGCAGTTTGGACAACCCGTTATCTATTTGGCGTTTACCGTAACGTGTTACATCTCAACCTGACGCGGTAACCAGTCAATACACTCGAACAACGCCGTACAAAGCCAATTTTCCACGCGCCATTTATAGAACTACTTACATTGGTTGATGAGAATTGAGACGGCGCGCGACAATCTTTTATGATGACTAATGATACAAAAATATACAATTATGGTGATATTGTGAAATAATATTGTGCAATAATCATGTTCGGTACAAGTAGTATTATATTAACCGGCTAACAGTCCAAAAAAGTATATACACGTTTAAAAAAATGTTTTGTGTATCTGCTATGTATTATGTTAGCGTGATCATATTTTTTAAATTTTATATTTAAATAAATAATAGATCTCTCATACAGACGAAGCTATTTTTATTATATTTAATATATTATATTGGTCTTCGGCTGACTTAAGTGATCACTTTATATAAATATAACGTTCACCAGTATCGCCCATTAATCAATCTCCATATCCATAAAATTTTTGGAAGTTGAATATATGTTATTGTGTGGAAACACTTCAAGTACAACTACACTATCGCCATCTATGGACTAAATTTGATGTTCATTTCACTGAAACAGCATAGATGTTACAATAAAAATCAAATTTTATTTTTTTATTATTTAAACCAATAGTCTTTATCTTTAAAATCTTCCTTAACACATTATACTAGAATACATCTGAAAAATCCATTTTTATATTTTTTTCTTATTTTGATTTATTATTAGCAATATTATTTTTGGACATATTCAAATATTGTTTATATTTAAAGTTCGTCTCTATGGATTTATCGAAGAGAATTTTTTATGGGCTGTCTTGTAATTTATTCACGTATGTTATTATATCTCAGATTCGAATGAATGGTTACCCCAGGAAAGCAAAACATAGCAAATATAGTAGGATCAGGATTTCAGGCTCAAGATAACGTATATACTGATGAAATTTTTCTCTCAAAACTAAACACATATCGTAAATGACAGTATAAAATCAGCGCAAAGCGTGCAAGAGTTTCACTGTCAATCTTTGCTGTACACAACTCTCACAGACCATTACAAAAGTATTGTCTCGATTTATAATATAAAATTGTGCATTTTTACCACCATACTTCTAGTATAGCCGACGACTCCATGTTTTGAGGCTGCGTATACCGGAATATATGTAGCCGGAATTAATCCTAAAACGGACGCCATATTGACCACTACACCACCATGGCCACCGTTGTCGGTTCCCATGTGCAGGATAGCCAAGGCAGTACCGATTATTACACCATGCTAAAAATACACTATAGCGGATGGTCTGTATAAATGTAAAGTGATTTAATGTAATAAGAAATATATAGAACAATTTGATTAAAAGTTTTTATGTTTTTTACTGTTACGTACTTTTTTTTTTAAATACAGGAACGTGCACGGAACACGAGCCACATTAATATTCTCGCTTACTTCAAACTATGCCATGCGCTTGTGCTATGTATATAAGACTAATTCGGTAGTCTCCTGGGACAAAATTGAAATATCCGACCGCTTGATTACTTGGCAAGCGAATAGCCAAGAAACACGTCAAAAATAAGAATAGTGTTTAAGAAATACTAGCAGAAATCAAGCATATTACATATCACAGAGCACAACAATTATTGATAATTGACGACATATTATATATACTTCTATTATGAGACTTCCAATAAATATTATAAATATTCCAACAAAAGGAAATCGTAAAATTCACTTCATTGTTTTATCACACACGCTATCGCTAAACGGTTACCTCAAATCCAATATATCAATGCAATTTTACCAATGCGAAAACTTTTTATCA
Source organism: Eubasilissa regina (assembly GCA_022840565.1). Classification (NCBI taxonomy): domain Eukaryota; kingdom Metazoa; phylum Arthropoda; class Insecta; order Trichoptera; family Phryganeidae; genus Eubasilissa; species Eubasilissa regina. The sequence goes on from JAINEB010000003.1 coordinate 7,075,897, forward strand.
GTATTTCCAGAATAATAAATGTAAAATAAAAATATAATAACATGAACAATTTTAAAATATACCGAGTTTTTCAAAATTATATGATATTTTATAGTGCGTCAAGGCTACACAAAGCAAAGGGCTGTAGGCTAGGCACTCGAACTGATCGCGTTAATGATCTGCATCGCTGAAGCGAATCCCGAAATAAGCCCGCAGATAGCATATTGAACAGGTGCCCTGTTTTACCAATAGGTTCCGGAGCGCAAATACCGAATTGAGCCAAAAAATCACACATCTCTACATTATTTCAAAACAATTAACAAATGTATCGCTTATATTTTATTTAAGTCTGTTTATTGCCATCACTTTTTTTACCAAATTAATCTGCAACATACTCTCCCAGTTCTCGTTGTCAGAAAATCCCACATTGTTCACAAAAATATCCAGTGAGCCAAATTCATTTTGACTCTCTTTACGGCATCTTCAAAACTGGCCTTGCTGCTGACCTCACACTTGACGAATACGACGCGGCTTCGTCCGTACTCTGCTTCAATCTCATTTCTGGCCTTTTGTACCAATGTTGGGTTGCAGTCCAAGATAGCGCATTTCTGGTTAAACATGTTGGTTTTACACAGATGTCTCAATCTATTTATTAAATGTTATGTTGACATAAAGGTTATATAATTGCAAAATGGCGTAATTGTTAAAAAGTTATTCGATAAAGGTATTATAATTTTTTTAAATAAAATAAATTAATATTACATTAATAAATAAATATTTTCAGTGTCCCAAGTATTTATTTATTGATAAATAAATATATCAATTTTAATTAGATGAAATGTTCTCCTTCATGTGCATCAGTCAAGTGCAATCGGAATAGACCATGTCCAATCAATGATCAGTTAACAAAAAATACTTACCGAAACACCTACTTTTAGCAGTTCTTTTACACATTCTAATCCAATTCCCGATGCGGCTCCTGTCAGCAGCGCGTTTTTTCCTTTTAATTCCATTTTTCACCTTTACTTTAAAAAATACATTAAATAAAACAAATTTCAAATTAAAATTTATTTGATAATACACAATACATATCTACATAATGGCCATAAATACCCCTAAATAAGGTGATCTTTGGATGAATTAATGAAGAAAACTAATTAAATTAAACTTTTCGAACAAAAGTAATAATTCGAAAAGTAGTTGATACTTTTTTTTACTATGTACGTGTACACATTTTATTTTCTTAATGAAAACCTCTCAGGCATTTATTGGCCTTTATTAAGAAAGTTTAATCTGCATTTTTTATTCTTCATTTTTATATCAATTTTATTTTATACCACACAACTATGTTCTGAAAATAGAACTGCAGAACAAAAAATATTTATAAATTCATTTGCCGTTAAAACAATTTATGATTGGTGATAAAAGTTGTACTAGAGACCTGGCTGACAAAGGTTAAATAGATAAGCGGGCAGTATTTGCGTAGTGATAATGCATTTAATGCAAAGTAAATTACTATGCTATTGTATTTTTAATGATTTTTTAAAAATAGTTATGGCTATAAAATTATGAATTTCTTAGGTTAATTCTAGTATTTATAATATTAATGTAAGACTATAAGTTATCCGTGAAAGAACAAGCAAAATATAAAAATAATACATAGGTAAATAATATTAAATAATGTTGTTGTACAACAATTTAATTCGTGTTATTCTGATCATTCGTCAAAAAAACATTTACCAACAATTTTTCAGCAGTTTTCTGATCGATTAATAAAAAATGTAATTATACTATACTATAAAAATGTATCATATTAAAATATATAATACATTAATTACGTAACAGACAAAATCAAAGAACTTACGATGAATATAAATTTTTCTAGAATTATACTCGTCAGATCAGAAACGTGCAACTCCCCGCAAGCACCTTAACTAACTGACAACAAACACTTTATTAATAATATAATGATCCGAGCACGCATCCACATAGCGAAGAGTAAAATTATTCCAGACTCCTAAAGTACACGATCGACGGGGACGATTTTGTTTTTAATTTAAGAAAATGTAAATATGAAAATATTCTTATTTATCTGGAATTATATCTAATTTCGTATGACAGAAATATTTTTATAAATTTACTCCTACCCTATTTAAATATAATAATATATATTTATAACGTTCACGGATGCTAGTATTTACTAATATAAATACTTGAAGAAACTTTGGGGAATCAATGTGTAAGGGATCAACTGGCAGAGGGATCAACTGTCCGGGGAATTAATTGTTGGGGGATCAATTGTCGGGGGATCAATTGTCGGGGATCAATTGTCGGGGGATCAATTGTCGAGGGAACTATTGTCGGGGGATCAATTGTCGGGGATCAATTGTCGGGGATCAATCGTCAGGGAACCGTTAGCAGTACAGAGTATAAATATGTTACGGGTGGATATCTAACTACATTACCTCGGAAACAATAAAGTCTTTTTAACATTTAAAAATGTAATTTTGTGTTACTTTATATTAAACGTTTCAACAATTGTGCATAAGTTTGTAATACATCTAAGATATTAGAACACATTCTTATTTTGAAGTACTTCACAATAAGAATGTGTTCTCTTAATAATAAAGTTGTATCAATGTGTCCAAAAATTTTATAAAAATGAATTGATAATTCTGGCGTCTGCTATCAGATTACTCGAAGGTATTTGAGATTCCGTAAAAATAAGGTAGATGGCTCTTTCAAATAATGGAACGATTAAATGTATTAATATCAAAAAGGTAACATATAGGTTAGCATGGTTGGATAATACACCTTCCCCGGTTAGGAAAAAGGTTCGAATCCCGGTTGCGCAACAACACAATTTTTTTGATAAAATTGATTTTATATGTATATCTTTCTAATTAATATATTTAAATCATTTAAATTCATACTATTTTTCATATATTATACATCCAATTACACACACGTATATACATTTTACAATATCTGTTAACAAGAGAAAACCGAGCAAACAGTAGTTGAACGTTCACTTTAGTAGAAGTTATATAGATTAACTAAAACAAATTTATTCATAATATATATATATATATATATATATATATATATATATATATATATATATATATATATATATATGCAGCGTGTGTTAAACTGCAAACCTCTGAGAGCTAAAAACTAGCATTAGTTTAAATCATATTTCGGTGGGTGGTAATGCACAACTTTTTTGCATACATCCAGTGCACGCCCTAATTAATTTATAAGGATAAAACGCCAACTGCCAACTTGGGAGTAGTTTGAAACATGTTTTAATTTGTTTTGTTTATATTAGCAGTTGTATCGTAAAATTTAGTTTTACAATGAAAAAAGTTTTGTTAAGCATTAATTTTATTCCACAACCTATATTTGGTAGCACACAAGTAAAGTAAACTAAATTTTTGAAATTTTTTTAGTATTTGCAAATTTTAACTATTATAATTATGACACTTTGTACTTCTATAAATAATCTTCTCCTAAAAACAATGCCGCATATTTTGATTTAGATCAGATTTCATTTTAAAATAGATCAACGTTTATTGTCCAATGACAACTGACAACTTTGTGATTATATTTTCTTCAGCATTTCCTTGAGATTGGGCTCTTCAATTTCCATGGCTGAACTTCCGTTGAACACCGTCCAAATAGATCCATTTTCGCCTTTTATTAGTACTTCGATTATAGATTTTGCAACAAAAATTGTCCTGTAAAACAAATATATGAGTAAAAAAACAAGAAAATACTACTTTATATAAGGAAAAATTAACAAAAATAGAGAAAAAATACTATCAGTTCTCAGTTTTAAAAATTTATCTTAAAAATATTGTCTGAAAACGTTGCAATTTTAATTCAAACATGTATACAGTCAATTTAAAACAAGTGAAGAAAAGTAAATCATCATCCTTTTTAAGATTTAAAAAAAACGTGTTACTGATATAGGGCGATATTTTTTTAAGAATCTATATATAGGTACCTACTATCGGGACTGTATCCATTTAATAAAAATCATAAAAAAGCACTGGATCACATAATATCATTTATTTATGTATTATTAAAACTACAGATGTCTATTTTGAAAAAAATTCATTAAATTCATCTTGCCTACACGAAAACACCGTATTTTACCCAATAAATCAATTCCTACATCAATTTTTCTACCACCATTTTATAAAATACAATATTCTCTTTCCGTCTTGACAAAATGTTTAAATAATTAAAATAACCAATAATTAAAAACATATTCCAGAGCCCCTAAATACTCATATTTGATATAAGAATTTTTCTGCCGTGGGTCGGCTGCAATAAAACCCATCTACGACAGAATAACTAAGAAAACGTGATGTCCTCATCTGACGGGTCGACTGAGTATAAAGTATCTTAAAATCCTACGCCCATTTAACTACAAAAATTATACCGCAATGCAAAATGGAATTTACATCGAATTTACATATTCTTTATTATATTTACAATACTCGTATTGATTACCTACCCAAATAAGTAAACTTTTTTAGTGATTTTTGTTTTTTTCAAGCATAAATGTCACTTATACTCGTATGAACATTTTTGCTTTGCGGCGATGGTATGTTTATTAAACTTACCTAACCCTATGTATTAGCAGAGAACTGTATAGGTTCATTGATAATGTTTTAACTTGTTTTTTTAATACAGATGAGAATAATTATATACATTTTTAGTTCCATTTCTTGCTAAAGTGGATTTAAAAAATTCCATATAGAAAAGTATCAGTGCCAAGAGTTTTATAGAGCGCAAACCTTATAAGCCCCTATCTAATGTGGGCCCCAATGCACCGCATTGGCTGCATTGGCGTGGTTACGCCGCTGAGCAAGAGCGTTCCTATATTTTATACAGTTACTTGAGCAATAGACTTGATAAAAAAAAACAATAAAAATAATACCACTGGCGTGCTTTAGACACGAACCTAGGTTATGCTGCTGTTAATATCGATGCTATAAAAAAATGATATGCTTGTCACTAGAACACTTGTTCATCTAAAAGAAATTCATTCTTTTAAAATCATGTTTTTGTAAAAAAGTATTATTATTATCTAGTTTAGTTTACGCTTACTCTTGAAATCCCATAAGATCTAACTGATCTTTCAAATCGGCCTTCAGATCATCCTGCACACCTTTGATTCCTTGTAACATCAGGTTGGTATTGGTGGGACCAGGACACAGGGCCATTACTTTTACTCCGCTCCTCTTCAGATACACGAGAGACTAGAAACATATATTATTTTATTTTATTAACGAATAAAAAATAATAACGCTATAAATACCTAGGCTCAGTAATCAAGTCGTAACATAACCATGTTAAGGAAGGAAACGTAGTTATTTACTTTCGAAAATCTGTTCAGGCAACTAGAGTGGGAGGAAAAATATATTTATATAATTATTTTTACGTATGATATTGTGATTTTCTCAGACGATTCAGATGACCATTTGAACAAAGTACGGAAACTACTAATGTCGATGATAGAGCAGGATTGAGGATAACCGTCTCAAAAACTAAATGCCCGTGTACAGAAGGAGACACGATAAGATTCTAGAGATTTAAATAAGATACATCTCTATACCAAAATGCGTATTGAAATTTTGATCTAGAGATAAACTTAGAAATCAACTTGAGATTAGTAGAAAGAGACAAAAAAAATCTGTGAACGACACGAGATTTGACATATGCACACAAACGTCACCTAAAATCACCGTAGATTCCAATAACTATATTTTCTGGAAAGTTAATAATAAGTCAATAACCATTAACATTATTTAACTGCTGATGGGGAGGTTCAAAATCACTCAACTGACGAACGATAATGACATTTAATGTTTGATGGACGAGTTTAAAGTAAGGTGAGAGGGGGAGCAAAATCTGTATTTTAGAAATTGTCTCATAACAAAAATCTCTTTGAAATTTCCAAAACCTTCCAAGAGCTTGCCAGAAAATGGTGAATATTAAATAATCTAGAACTTGGGAAACGATTTAACGGTTTAAGGGGAAAGCAATAAAGTTGCAATGGATGGGACATATAGTGAAAGTTGATGAGTCCCGTAATACGCACATAGCTTTCGCACATAAGCTCGAGGATCGGATCGAGTCCGATGGGAATACCAAGACGCAGATGAGCGGATAATGTCAAGGCAGACCTGCAGGAGATGCAGGCCCATCTAACTAGACCACAAAAGAGATGTCAAGGGATAGTTGGCGCTCTATAACCCTTTCTTCCCCGTATTAAATTTTAAAGCCTAGCGATTGTATATATTTGGTAGTATTCTTCAAATATAAAATAAGCAAATTATAATGTAAAATTAAAAATATATATACATATTATTAATTATAATTTATGGTACTTCTAAGTACATTCAGACCTTACATGATGTACACAAAAAATATTACTATGCTATATTAATACATAGGAAAAAAATATTTTAAAACATTAAAAGAATAGTTGAAAAATTTAAGAAAAAAAATGTTGGTTAAAATAACTATTAATAACCAAAAGGAATACAAGCACGTCAAACCAACTTTGTAACAATCCGCAACCGACATTTTACCTTCCGCTGTATTGACATAACAAAAAAATAACTTATGTTAGTAATGTACATAAATCGAGTAGAATATTATTTAAGTAGACTTGACGTAGAATTGATTGACACCACAGTAAGATATATGACTAGATAAAGCTGATCGTACTTTAAAGTACCGTCAAGGTAAAAATGGTTAAGACTGCGGTCGTGGATGTTCGAGTCCTATGTGGACACTAAAAATAGTAGGAGAAGTATATTTTTTAGATTATAAATTGATGGTTCATCCTTATAGATTATTTTATCGAGCAAAAATTTTTTAAGATTTTTTTGTGATTGATGTATCTGTAATACTTATCTGAGATTCGAAGGAAAGGCATACGGCGCAAATCAGATAAGCATAGTACAAGAAATTAAAAAATATTTAGAGTATCAAGTTTAGATGCAGGACAACACGTATGCCGATAAAATTTTGCATTCAAACTCGCGTATAAACAGTGCAACATAGGTTCGGAGCGTGCAAGTCATTCATTCGCTGTTAATTTTTTTTGTACACCGCCTTCACAAACCACTGCAGAAATAACATCTATAGGAGCTAACGCACACCGACGACTTTTTATCGTACCACAATTCTGTCGCGATGATGAGGGCTATGGGAATGTATGGCAATGCTCACACCGACGACTAAATTTTCAAATGACAGGCACATTTATTCGAAAATATTTAAAAACTTTCCAGGGTGATCCCGAAGGCTTCATAGAGTGTATGAAATTAGTATTTTATTAATCTCTCGCTGTATATACGATGCACCCAACATAGCCTTCTTCTATTCTTTCTTGACCGCATGATCAGAACACATGCTGCAATCTCTATGAAATCCACTTTCAGACTGATACCAAATTACTGTCGAACTGTCGCCAGTATGCGCGGGCGTTACGACTAAACTATTATGTCGTTCAACTGTCGCACCACCCAGTCCGTCAGCGTCCTAAATGTCGTACGACTCTTCTATCCTCAGTGTGCACCAGCATTGTAGGTCGATATTTTGGTCATGGCACATCAAGAATGTGTTGTGTACCGATTCGTCAATGTGTGAGAAAGAGACAAAGTTATATGACTGCTTCACGCTAGACAGTAATGCAACAATACGCTTCACGTCAGTTGACGCATGGTATCGGTTGTGTACACCGTGCGCAGTGTGTTGTTGTTTTACGTCGTTCACTTTTAACCAAAATTTATTTTTTCACCTACTAGTTTCAGCTGATGAAGGGCATCAACAGTCATTATTATTATTAAGATGTGATTAAACATTAAACAAATTTATGTACTATATATTATATTGTAATAATAATAATATATATATACTAGCAACAGATTCGTCAGTGGCCGACTGTACAATGCCATAATTAAAAAATCAAACTGTATAATAATAATATGAAAATGTGCATATTTACCCCTACACTTCTAGTGTAGCCGACGATTCCATGCTTAGAGGCTGTGTATACCGGACTAATTGAACTTGGAATCAATCCTAAAACGGATGCCATATTAACTACTACACCACCATGTCCACCATTGTCAGTTCCCATATACTGGATGGCCAATGTAGTACCGATTATTGTACCATGCTGAAAATGTACCATAACACGTAGTTAGTAGGTATTATATGTATAAAAATGATTTTATGAAAAAATCAAATAATGTAATTATGTTAGTCTTATTATAATAATTATTATTATTTTTAATACAGATACTACTTGTCACGTTAATAGTCTTACTAGTTTCAAACTCAGCTATACGCTTGTACTATGAATATAGAACTAACTTGGTTGCCTCCTGACTTAAACCCCTAATCACTTAATCACTCGGCGAGTGTTTTATCAATAAATTATCAAGTACTTAAAGAATATGAATATTTAAGAAATATAAAATAAACATAAATTAATTATTTTAATTGTCCGTTTACATGTTTATATTAATAATCATGATTTAATTGCAATTATATAATATAGAACATTCCGACATTGTCATGGTTTCCGACATACTCCGATTTTAAAGTATTAGAACCTAGAATGATATAAATATTTGACAGATGATTAATAATACTTCTGCTAGCTTGCTATTGTAAGCCTCACGATATTAGCAAAGCTCCGACCCATTGATCCAACCATGTATATTTCATCGACAGATGACATGACACTTGTCAGTCACATAAGAACATTTAATACTATAATATCTTCTACAGTTTTAACAACTGTAGAGTTAGGCTGAAAAACAAGACAAAAAACCATATATTATTAAGAAGACCACATTCTTATTGTGAAGTTATAATTATTCATAACATTTATACTTCTGACGTCTCCTGTCGGATTACTCAAATGTATTTGAGATTCCGTAAAAATAGAGAAGATGGCTTTCAAACAATGGAACGATAGATGTATTAATTTGAAAAATGTAACATATAGGTTCGAAAATTTGTCGTTGAAGCACTGCGTTAGTATAGCATAATCAGTTAATGCACGTTCCCCGGATTGAAAGAGATTGAGAGATTTTTCGATAAATTTGATTTTATATGTATTTCTTTCTAATTAATACATTTAATTTGTATTATCAATCTATTTAATTAAATTAAAAGGTATTTATATTTTGGATCTTTTTTTAAAGAAATGTAAATTTACAATATTCTTATGTCAATTATGCTGACTGGCGTGGTCTTTCAATAATAAAAATACTTAAGAGAATTTTTATTTTTAGTATTTTTATTGAAAAATAGACAAACGTCTAACGTGACCGGTATAATCATCGTGTACTGAACAGGATATGAGCTGACGCGCTTGTGATCCCGTGGTTACGATACTCGCCTAATGATCGGGGGTTCGAGCCGCCACATTCCAGGAGGCCATCATGTTAGTCCTCTATTCGAAAGCGTTTAGCATAGATTGAAAATAGTAAGACCAATTTTTCCGGCGAAAGCTGAGTCGCGGGATTTGTAAATAGGATCCAATAAAATCCACATAACAAATATCAAAAAAAATATATATTATCACAATTCTCACCAAATTTGTCTGCACCATCCTTTCCCAGTTCGTGTCATCGTGCACTCTCGCATTGTTCACAAAAATATCCAGTGAGCCAAATTCATCTTTGGCTATCTTTACGGCGTCTTCAAAGCTGGCCTTGCTGGTGACGTCACACTTGACGAATATGACACGGCCTCTTCCGTACTCTGCTTCAGTCTCGTCTCTGGCCTTTTCTCCTGTTGTCGGGTTGAAGTCCAGTATAGCGCATTTCTGGTTAAAAAAGTCAATCAATTACTTTTTATTTGTCCGTCTCTGACCTTTTCTCCTGATGTCGGGTTGTAGTCCAGTATAGCGCATTTCTGGTTAAAAAAGTCAATCAATTACTTTTTATATGTCCGTCTCTGACCTTTTCTCCTGATGTCGGGTGGAAGTCCAGTATAGCGCATTTCTGGTTAAACAAGTCAATCAAATACTTGTTATTTCTATAATATTATTAAGCTTTCCTATTATATATCTATGATTTTTATTGGATATGCAAGTGTCAGTTGCCAGTAAGAAAAAAATCGCCAAATTCACGAATATGTCGAACATGTTTTTAATAACTCTAGATTAAGATTACTTAAAAATTGTATCATTATATATTCAATAACAGTACATAAATATATATTCAATTTGAAATGAAGTGTACACTGTCTTTATTACGAGTAAGAAAAAACATATATTAGAGAAAATGTATGAATTTTTACGACTGGCAAGTATATTAAGCATCTCTCATCTCCATTGCGTCGTACATTATTTTATTATCTACAGTCGCACTATCAAGTTCGTAATGTTTACGTTTGTTCAACAATCATTTATGTAAACATGATCTTAATTTTTTCAAGAATATCTAAGTGGATATATTTATATATTTCAAAGTTGATACGTATGAACACCGTTTGTACAATTCCAAGGAGAGCATTACAGAATCAGTGATAGCCGATTGCTTTCCTGCTAGTCTATTATTATTGTATTTGTAATCAAGGTCAGTTCTTAGCGCTCGACAAACTAAAAACATGTTGTACTATTAAATGTTATACTTTAATATATTAAATGGTAATTGAAGAGCTTAAACGGCTCTGAGCTTTGTTATTATTTTATTAAATATCACAATTTGTATAAACCGCTTTGATCATCTTTACGTCGTCCGATTTTGATACGACTGCATCTTCGTCAGGACGGGGATACAGTGATATCGAAACCGATCGATGTTAAATTAATTAAAGTAGTTTATGCAACGCTATATTTTTTTAAATTTATACCGTGAAATCTTTTTACGCTTTTCTTATTCATTTTTAAACATGACGTGTACATCATTGAATCATTTCACAACGATATTCATCTGACTTCACGTTAGGCAACTTTGTTTTTATTTCTTCTCCTGATGTCTAGAGTACCTCTTCGAATTCTTTATAATTTAATAAATACAGCAATAAAATTCAATTTTTAATATAAATTTAAGCTAAATAAAATACTTTGTTCATGCCAATTTTGAAGTAACTGCCGTTTACATAAGCAGAACAGAATAGGAAGCAGATGACACCTTCATCCATGTAAAAAAATGTTGCGCATTGTCCAGGAATAGTGCACTGCTATACAAACCATGTCAATAAAAATAACTTGTTTTATATTAGTCGATGTAATAATAAATTTGTGGTACAATACCAATCTTTCACAGACATCTACATACTTGTACACTATATATAATATTTAATTTTCTACATATCCCTACTACATCTGTAAAGATGGTATCATTTTTTGTGAATAAAATTTTAATGAAAATTAGATATGTAATAAACAAACGTTGTTAGTAAAATCCTTAGTTTATCTTACCGAAACACCTGCTTTGAGCAATTCTTTTACGCATTCTAATCCAATCCCAGATGCACCTCCGGTCAGTAGCGCGTTTTTTCCTTGTAATTCCATTTTCTATATTTGTTTAAGGATTTCTATTAGATACAATAAAAACACAATTTAACTTATTTAAAATGAATTGTGTGCAATGTAACTGTAGCATAATATCAATGTAATAATAATAATGTTAATATATTTTTTAAATAATTTATGTTCATCTGATCCTGTGTGTTTTTAACATGAAAAAATTATGTTTAAAGTCTTTCGGCAGTCAGTATGGATATGATATTTTTAATAAAAAAATATGATATTACTTTACAAAATTAAAATTCAATCAAACCAACAAAAAAACAGTAAAAAATCTAATCAAATATTTTGTTTTTCTCGCTCCCCCCAGCAAAAATCACAAAGGTAACAGAAAAAAAAATAAGTAAAAATACATTACACTTATCCGGTTAGATGGTTAACACTTATAATATAACTTATATTTAGTAATAAAAAAAATACTATTAACATAAAACTTATTTAAAAAACGGATAAACTCAAAGATTAATATAAATTTCAAGATTGTTTTAGATGCACCAAGACGCGTTGCTAACTCCAAGCTCCGAGCTAACTGACTGTCCGGTTTAACATTCATCAATGCTGACCTCTAAAACGTTAATTATAAAAAAAACAGCAAAAAAAATGCGACCATTACTGACATTACTTGCCGGTAGGCTCCGCAGGCAGCTGTAGTGGCCGTTGTGCATTTTTACTTTTGCTTTCGGCCGGCGTTTCCGTGAAACATTTTTTTCGATTTTGAATGTAAAATTTTATATTATCTATCAAAAAGAGAGAAGTGGTCTACAACTGTAACCACAACTAAATTTAACCAATTAAAGCAACAAATACCCAAATCAAACATTCTTATAATGGTATAAATAATATACTATTTCCGCGGGACACGTGACACCTAGTGACAGATTATAATTCCGGGTCCGAATGGTTTGTGTCTTGGATAAATGTCAACTTAACCTAATTATTTTCAATTAATATATTCAAATACTTGCCAGTAAGAAGATTTGGAAGTATTATTTATAAAACTGTAGATGTTGGATTTTTCTCATTAAATACCTCCTTTTTGATATTGCTATTGGATAAGCTAATATAAGAGTAAATAATATTTTTTTGGCATACCTAATAATTAACACATAAAATAATACAACTCTATTATTTTTAATAACATCGCTACTTTGATGTTTTTTTCTTATTGGCAATCGAGACTGTACGGCATAGTGATGATGAGACGTATTTTTGCGTTCGTAGTGTGTTCAAGTATATAGAATATGATAATAAACACACACCTTACAGTCTTGGATCGTAGCAAACAGATTATACTTTTTTTTTAAATCCCATCTTACCACAAAATTTCACACAACGCAGGCAACGTGACCTCATTTATTGAGCGATATCATTTTTATGTGTGTGCAAAATATGTGAAGGATGTACGCACTGTACCTAATCATGCATGAAGAAAAAAACACGTTAATCGGCTATCCAATCCATAGCCAAGTTATCGAATAACCAGCTGAATCACAACATGGAATCGCAACTCTCGATTAATCAAACAAGTTTTTTAATACTTGAAAACTGATATTTTATTATAAAATCTTCTTGGTGCATATATTGAAGTCTTGCAGAGGCCTAAAGTGTAATGTCGAATTGGCAAAAAAAATCTAGGAAGGTAGAGACTGTTCGAGTATAATTCTAGAATGTTGTTTTATTTTACATTTTCCAAATTACGCTTTCAACACCTATATTAAAAGTAAGTATAATAATTTCCGACAAAATTCCAAAAAATTTTAATTATTGTACAGATTTCAATTAATTTTAAACATCATTAAAGTTGTTTATTTATATATTTTAAAATTACAGTATTTTCATAAGAATGTTCAACAACATCTCAAATTATAACAGATAAAAAAATATATATATAGCATGAGCATTCATAGCTTCTTTTTAAATTATACAAGAGTTATAAATCGATGAAATTTAATTGTTCGATCTTTATAACTATCCAACGATCATCGGTTGCCGTGTGCGCGCAATATGAACGCGACATATTTAATGATTTCTGTTCATTACCCCCTCCCCCTATACCAGAACACGATTATTTTCTGTGGCTGTGTTCTTTATGGTTTTGAACCAGTTAAAGATGAAACATTGAACTGGCAATAATCGTTTACCAGTGGTGCGGTAGGCTGTGAATTATCGGCAACGATGCCGTGTGGGAATGATAAACTGACTGAGAGTGTACTGTGTGTGTTCGGTTTTCTCGCTACCATGCGTGTCGAATCCTGTATATTTTGCTATTGTACATAGCGTTTGTTGCATGACACTTCGCGCCATCATCTAAGTGTATGAATGGAGTATGTGCTCTGAACCCAGAAGACTTATAACTCCAGTGAAGAAAATCCAGATACTGAAAAGAACATTTCACAGATGGATTATGTTTTTTGGTTCTGGATGGTCCTTCAGCCCCCCTGTTTCTTATTCCCGTTCCTTTCAAATTCCTTCTACCTTTCCTGCATCCCGTATTTCTCCAATCTTTCGTTCAGACAATAATGTTATGAAATAAATGACGCGGTAACAGGGGTTGATAATTAATTTAATCCAACTAGTGGTTTACATTTGGATGGTCGTGAACCCAGGGATGACACAGGAGTCCAGCCAGAGTACAAAAGTACGACCTGCGGAATAATTGTAGAGCCTGAAATGATGGCCGGAAGTGTTCGTTAAAATCCGTCGACTTAAAACTTAAGAAAGGCACCATTCTAGGGGACAATCTGAGCTATTTCCAGCATCGTTGATATCTTCAAACGATGCCCCTATAGTCTCGAGATGGATTAAACTATTTTATATTATGTAAATGGCCATAGTAACTGGCATTATTTCCTTTAGACCAGCTGTAAACCTTGAATATTAATTTTTTTTTTTCAAGTATGTACAGCCAGTCATAATTTATTATTTCTTTGTTTAAGTAAATTCAAATGGTGTAACCGCACCTAGGTCAGCACTTATAACAATTAAATAAAGAAAAATATAAACCGACCATTTACATAATCGGAATATAAATCTTGTTATTTAGGTATTTTTAAATAATGCTTTTTAAATTAAATTAATTTTAACGACCTAAATAAATGGTAGTCCGAAGGAACCAGATCTGTTCCCAACCAAGGCTGTTGATTTTTCCCGTCAATTTCGCAATATTCGAGATTCAGCCTTTTTATTCCTGCGATGTATTAAATGTCCTATTCCACATATCACTCTTGAAGGGTGAATTGCCTATTTTTTTAAAAATGTCCTGTTTTCCAATACATTAGATTAATGCAGAATATTATTGTTAAAGTAATAATTTATTTAACGTGATTAAATATGTTGCAAACAAAAAAAATATCGTGCAAATTTATTATGAGGAAATTGGTTTCACCGATATTGTTTTTATTATCGTGATTTATTAAATTAAAGTTGGATAATTCAAAACAGAAAGTTTATTATTGTCTCTTTTTTAATTCAATGGTAAAACAAGTTGTTTCTTGCGTATTGTAAATAAAAACGTCGTTTTCATTCAGTCAGTTACAGTTCATTCGTCTACAGAACGTATAAAATAATATTCTGTCAGGCAGAATAGTTCATAATCCATCTATATTACAATTTTGGTGCCAATAATTTGTGACCTTTAAAATTATTGATATTTTCACGTTGTAAAGAGGTTCTCCCCCTTCGCAAACCCAAACATATAAATTCTTCCTTTTTCATTTCAAACATCGTTAAATACAATATTTATTAGCGTGAATTCTTTTAGTCGTATGATATTTTATTATGGCCAACCCCAAATGTTATTAATTTATTCAATATTTAGGTTTTTACCATTTATTAAATGATTTTATTAACTTAATTTATTTTTTTTAATAAAAATACCGACTTTACCCCTTACTTACCAGTAGGTTTGCTATACTTTTTGCAGCGTTGTTTTTACCGGCTTTTTTATTTATTACCTCATATTTAATAATCGTGGAGGACTTTTTTGTTTTGTATAGGAATTAGGTAAAGTAAATACAAAAGTATTTCATTATAATTCAGTGAGTTACGTATTAATGTATAAAAAAAAAAATTCTTTTATAATAAAAAATATATATATTTGACGTCAGAATATTTCACCAGAAATAATATATTTTTTAGATTTGAGTAAGATTAATGATTTAACCTCAAAAAAAAAAACCTTAAAACATAATAATCTACAATATTTAATGAATTAATAAAATTTGGGAATGACCACAGCAGATTGTCATTTGACTGTGCATTAGAAAACCACATTCATGAATTATTAATTATTATGTGTTAGCGCCGTTTAACGTACTCACTTACATGCACGCTCACAAGCATATATTCTATACTCTTCTTCTTCTTCTTCTTTTAAATAGGCAATTCGGCCTTCAAGAGTGATTTGTGTCAATAATCAAGTTAAAAACTTTGTTTTATAGAAAAAAGTACAATAATATTACATTAGGAAAACACATACTTATTGTGAAGTTGTAATTATTCAGAACATAGGTGTGTGATATTTTAAATACGAAATAAATATATTAATTAGAAAGATATACATATAAAATAATTTTATCGAAAAATATTGTTGTATCAATGTGTCCAAAATTTAATAAAAATGAATTGATAATTCTGGCGTCTGCTATCAGATTACTCAAAGGAATTTGAGATTCTATAAAAATAAGGTAAATGGTTCTTTCAAATAATGGAACGATTAAATGTATTAATGTCAAAAAGGTAACATGTATAAGTTCGAAAATTTGTCGCTAAAAATATTGTCGCTGTAGCATAGTTGGATAATGCACCTTCTCCGGTTAGGAAAGAGATCCAGGTTCGAATCCCGGTGGTGCAATAACAATATTTTTCGATAAAATTGATTTTATATGTATATCTTTCTAATTAATATATTTAATTCATATTTAATAATATTATAGAATAGGAAATACTATATTACAAGTCAATACTATTGTCGTTCAAAAAACTTACTATTATATAGATTAAACGTTGAGAGATAAAGGAAAGAAGATGACACTAGTTAACCGGGAGCTGAAAATTACCATTGACGGGACCACTGTAAAAAAAAACCTGTGATCCGCAATGGACAGGCAAAAAATACATGGTCAAGGGTTTCCTTCTCGGCACCATACTCATACATTGGGGAATCTAACAAGTTCAATCTGAACAAATTAGAAGCCACCTGGCATATTCTATATTCGCGATTATCAAAATTTAACCTGCGTATCTCCTTCCCTTTTTTTTCTCTAATCTGTCCTTAAGCACGAGGAAGAAAGAAGAGTTCGCCTCAATCAACACTCTCAAACTGCAATAAGTTTAGTGTACGTTTGGAACCCTACAGATTAACTGTCGTCCTATAATAATTAACCGCTAACGTTTAAAATCTATGTTAACATTAATTCCCGCTAATACATAAAAACAATCCTTTACGCGAGTGTTAGCAGTACTTGTTTACATATTCTACGTTGCAAGTCCTTCTGGTGGAAAGTGAAGAAACAATTGAATCTGCATTCAAACCGGCAGACCGAAAATTTGGCTTCCTATCTTCCAATATTTCCACCATTATATAATTACTTTGTTTTATTACCATCACCTAAGTGATAATATGTAAAATCGAGACATTGTTGCAATTTTCAATTAATTTTACAAAATCATTTCAACGTGTATTCACAGAGAGCACTGAAATCAGTATAAAAATCTCGGAAAATGCTGGTATTGAAAATAAGGTATAGCATATTAGTGTGTTGCCATGAACTTCCAATCAATATAATATCATGGGATCGCATTTTCGGAAGATTACAGGTTTTTATCATTTGCAATCAAACTGAGTATGATAACGATATCGTACATATAGTTATACAAACGATCTATTCAAAATCTTTTAAGTAATTTTTTTTTTTGACAATTTGTTTTTCATTTTTTTAAGAAACTTGCATTGTGCTATTACAGCATGTCGGCACGTTTCTTAATCTATTCTTTCATCACGTGTATCAATATTACATCACGAGTTTAACAATAAGTAATCATTATAAAAGGTAATAAAAAAAAGTAATAATTATATTAGTTGGCTTATAAATTTGTCATTATAAATTTAAAGAATGATAATTATCGTTTTTTAAAAGAAATAATTTAAGATCCGTGATGACGTATTTATTAGTCTCATTCGGTATGTTAATATATTACCATAAAAGCTTCTAGTTTACTGTCAGTAATAATATTTATTTCAGTACTTATCAATCCATTTTTTTCCATTCCAACATAGTTATTGTTCTCTGAAGTTATAATACTATATCTTTTTTTTTAAATGTTTTTTTAAGATACAGTAAAAGCTAGTGGATATTCGGATCTTTTTTAAATTATCGATTAGTTTATAATGCTTATTAATATTAAATTTTATAAAATAAAAACAAAAATCGAAACCAACCACCCCTGATTACTTGTTGTTCTACTGTTACAGGCAACGTATTTCAATTATCTTTTATATTATATACACACGCTTACTTATCGAAACTAATTAGTATAACTGCGCACTGCACACTGCATACATGTTGATCCAACACTTTATTAAATTAATTTTTAATTGTACTAAAAGGTGTGAGAAATTCGCACCCTCTTTCTTTTACTACACTGAAATTAATCCGATATATACTGAGACTAATCTTGTCTCGTGTGATGTATAAATCAACCGGGTAATGTATTTATCATTTTGAATAATTTCTATAATTTTGTCGTCATTGCACAATCGTATTAGATTTAATTTTGATAAAACGGATTATCACCAGATCGTTTATGACACTAACAGTACCCGCAGACTACAGACTTTTGATCGGCCGATAGTTTAATCGATTGCTTCATAAGCATTAAAGACATACGTGAGTGCGTACATCCAATGATTTAAAATCAGTCAATAAAATAATTTGATGGGCCCGATTCCCTTTCAATTATAAGTATGGTAACTATCGGCCGACCGATTTTTCAGCACGATCGATCGAACGTCCAATCGACGATGCTCTCTGCAGTTTTCAGTTTTGAACTATATGTATATATACGAGTGTATCAGTATATATCAGTTTTGATATCTTTCAACATATTTATTGTTTCGGAGATAATTTTGTAGAACTCCATAATCACACACATGAAACTATCGGCCGATCAAAAGTCTGTGGTTTACGGGGACCCTAAAAGATAGTACTACAAAGATATTTAAAAGTACAATATAAAGATAGCATTGATAAAAATAAAATATAAAGGTGGAGTCAATGACGTAAAAGAAAAGATAATATGAAACATTTAAAAAAAAACAGTTTATAAAGTGAAATGTTACAATAAATCTTTCTTTGTAAGGTTTCTTTCTCAGAGTAATATTAAAGACATTTCCTGATATCCAAATAATGTAGTCTTAGCTTAAAGCGGTGAACGCAGAACATGCTCTATTGGGCGAATTTGTATGAATTCAAAAACTTCAAAAACCCTTAAATATATATTTTTTTTATTACGTTACAATTAAAAGTTACAAGTCTTAAAAACTGATCAATCAAGCCAATAAGTCAAAATTATTTATAACAGAAATTAGCATTTTAATAACATAATGTCATATTTTACGATGTTGTACGTATGACGTATGCAAGGTTCAAAGTCTTCATCGTTTCACCGATTACGCAGGTTTACGATGTAAAAACCTTTTTATATAATTTTTTAGTCTACTTTTGATATTCTGGCTATGCATATTCTTGCTATCAAGTATATCAAGACACGTATCCCCATGCCCCTCTCTCTTATCTAACCTACCATGCTGTGCGTTTAGTCACTGCTGGACTAGCTGAAATTCATTCGATTACAGCCAGTGACGTATTAATCCGTCGCAACGTAATTAATTTATCTGACATATCTTGAATTTTATATTTGTATTAAATAGCGACACCCATTGGAGACCTACTTCAACCTCAAATTCAATAACAGATGGTCAATATACTTGCCAGTCGGAAAAATTCGTATGATTTCGCTACTTTGTGTTTTTTCTTACTCGTAATAAAAACGATACTCACTTCATTTCGAATTGAATAAGTACATACATATTTGCGTACTGTAGTGTAAATATTATTGAGTATATAAAAGAGAAAATATTTAAGTAATTTTAACCTAGAGATATTAAAAACACGTTCGACCTACTCGCTAACTTTTATTATTATTATATATTTTATAGGTATTTTTTTCTTACTGGCAATGACACTAACATAGGATGCAGTGGATGCATACGTTAGTGCAGTATTATAATAATAATGGATTATGACTGGATGATTTGTGGAGATCAGAAGGTGTTATTATTCTTGGTCAGCAAGCAGCTTTTTGTTATTTCCTGTGTCGGTGAGGTAGTAAAGCAAGAAATCAATACTAGAAGCAAAAACAATGGCCACCAATGAGATAATAATATTTTAAATCAAAATCTTGCCAAAAACTGGAAACTACTTTAGTTATCTCTGCAAGAAATTTCCTCACCTCAAAATCGAAAGCCAAGATAAAAAAGTATTTAAATTACGCTGTCAAAATGATACATAATGGCGAAAAACTAAGCGAAATTTTGAATTGAGCTCTCCAAACCACAAAAAATTCAGTATAATTATTTATATTTTTAATATATCACGCAAACACGTTGTGGTTATTCATTTTAATAATCAATTATTTATTAACTTTTTAATAACACATTATTATTGTGTTGCAGTTTTTTAGAGCATAGTTCTGTGATATTTTTAATACAAATTAATTAGAAAGATATACAGATAAAATCAATCAAACCAGGAACTTTTCAGGTTCCCGGATACGAAAAGTTTCTGGTTTGAATTCCGCTGGCAACAAAATATTTTTTCGATTAATTGATTTTATCTGTAGGTCTTTCCAATTGATATATTTAATTTGTACTTATTTATTAACTTTGTTTTTAAACCACTATGAATTAATTATATTCACCAACCGGCTTCAGAAGATACATTTTCCTATATCAGGTTGACAAAAACTATAATAAAACCATATGTTAAATTAAATTAAAATTGATTGGTGAAAATAATTAAGTTAATAAATAATAAATAATAATTATTCAATTCATTGTATCATTTATTTCGGAAATAATAAGTATTAGCAGTATTTAAAATAGTAATTA
Organism: Eubasilissa regina; assembly: GCA_022840565.1. NCBI lineage: Eukaryota > Metazoa > Arthropoda > Insecta > Trichoptera > Phryganeidae > Eubasilissa > Eubasilissa regina. Next base: position 7,096,623 of record JAINEB010000003.1, read on the forward strand.
GCGATTAACATAATGTAATGGAGTACCTGTTATGGAACTGAACGATTCAATTTAAATATGATAGTTTTTGTCGATAGATGTAAATAAAGCCTATAAAACCTTTATATTTATTTTCAAAAACCATGAGTTTAAATAAAAATAGATTTGCATTGACACGTACAATGCTCAAAAATGAACCTTAACAGCAGATATTTTCTTGTAAAAAGAGACCCCTTCGCGCGACGTGATGTTTGCAACAATGGGGTTGAATGGGTCCCACCCCTGCTTTGACAGCTGATACTTCCGTGCATGCTCGGCCACCAAGAGGAAAAAATATTCCGCTATCCGTACTGTACCTAGTCTTATTTTGGGACTCAATACTCAGAAATAGATAGCCAGTCATTTCTGGGAATCTAACCGATAATCACGAGGCATTTACGTAATGGACGACGGTGAAGTTGTACCTAAGTTAAATTAAATTAACTACCCGCTTATCGAAGGGTAAATTTTATTCTATAAGGGATTTCGCGAGGTCAAAAGGTATTTGTTAATTATATGAATGGCCCGTGACTTGAACTAAAATATGCTATATCATCAATCCATTGACACTAATACCAAATTCGTTAATAGTAAATAATAGTAATTCCATTAATGAAATCTTACGTCTCTACTAAGTTATCTTACAATGCAGAGTTACATATTGAAGCTATGTAATTGCTGCGTATCAAATTAGTTTAGTTTAAATCTTCAGTTTGTTAAATAAAGACCATGTCAAGTGATATCTTAACGCTGTAAACGCTGAAAGAAATATATTTTTCAAAATAGATAAATAAATATATTCATATAATTTACTACGTGTTAAACTTTTTCAACTCTCTTCGACATATGCAAATAAAATACACGTGTTGTAATAAATTTTATTTAATATAATATACATCATTAAGTATTCTAATTAAGATGATAAAAAAGTATATTTGTTAGTACTCGTAGATAATATTTTTCTTATTACAAATTTCTCATCCCCAACGATACAGAAGTGTCCACCTGGTAGATCATTTTTCCACCCTCGCTGATCCAAATACTGCCATTGTCACCATAAAGCAGCATGTGGATGACGCCTTTTGCCACATTCTCTGGTCTACGCGACAAAAATTCAAGAATTACAATTATACCTAATGTTAATGCTTTAATGAAAAATTACATATCAAAAATTATACGAATATTTGTTAAATTAATAGTATAATATTTCCCTTCTTCAATATTTGCAAAATTACTTTGTTGCCTCATTTTATATTAATAATTATACAAAATACTTTGTTTAAACCACTGTTTATTAATTATTCTACATATTTCGATACCCATCTTCAGGATATATTATTATTCACCATTTTATTGTTTTGTTTTTATGCTTATATTTTTAATTTTAGTATACATTGTTTCCTGAAAATGATACCACAGGTATCGAAACATATAGAATAATTAATAAATAGTGACTATTATAAACTATTTTGTATAATAGAATAATATTTATGTAATTATCTTAATATTTCTGTATGATATAAGAAATTTTCTATTCGTGGACGAAGATGTTCACTTGTCGGGTTGAAATATCGTGTATTCAGAATATCGTTCAATTAGTATATACAGAATTTAATCACCATACCGTGGAGTGCATTTTAATGGTGCCCACGTACGCTAGCTTAAGTGCTCAATGATAAACGAGAAATCTGCCTGGGGAAGTTCTGTGCACCAGTGTAAAAAAACATTAAAATTGTAAATTTGTTTAAAAATTTCACTGGATCCGCTCATTTCATAAGGTACAATAAACGATAATCTCGCGCGATTCTACCTTATTGCTCAGATATCATGCTGCTATTATTTATAATACTGTGAAAGATTAGGCCCGATAAAGATATCGGCCCTAATCTTAATCGGCTCTTGCCCAAACACATTGATTTTCCCCGGATTTCCAATGCTGTTGACGCACAGAACTACAGCGAGTGTTCCGAAGTTTGGTCCGAGTCTTCGCAGAAACATAAGGAGAAAACTAAGTTGAATCGATAATTAATGAAATAACTGCAAAGAACATATACCAAACCTAGCTAAACGCGTAAGAAAACTAATTTATTTTTTTAAAGGAATACGATGTATAATTGACTATAAACTCTTAAGATCAGTGTACGTTGCACTCTACTACTCTTTAATCAATTATGCTATTTTAGTTTGGGGAGGAGCAGCAACGACAGTATTAGAGTCGGCTAAAAGAGCACAAAAGACAATTCTTAAGGTAATAAATGGTCGTACCTTTAGATATCCATCAGATCTTATATTTAAAGAGTACAATGCCCTAGACATAAAACAAATCTATACCTTGAGACTCGTCCAATATTTTCATGCTAACAACAACTCACCCCGAGCAATTAATCATGGACACAACACAAGACAAACAATGAACATCTACACTCCAGTTCCGAGAGCAACAACGATATTTTATCAAAGATTCTTCATTTTGTTAACTCCGAAACTATACAACACACTCATCACCAACTGGAAATCCTTCACTTCCAATAAGATTATACAAATTTGAACCCAATATATGATCCAATTGGGTAGAGATCAATCAGAAGCATCGCTATCCAACATTCTAACATAATCATTATACAGTTCATACAATAATAATTCACTAGTTCTACAACGCTCCCACTACATATTTTCTTTTCTTTTTTTTCAACTACATTTTATCAACGATTCTACATGTTCTTAGCTCCGAAACTGTACAACACCAACTGTAAATCGTTCACTTCCAATTAGATTACACAAATATGGACCCAATATATGATCCAATTGGGTAGAGCAGAAAAATCAGAAGCATCGCTTTCCAACATTTCAACATAATCATAATACAATACCTACACTAAAAATTCACTAGTTTTACAACACTCTCACTACATATTTTATATTCCTGTAGAATCTATTTCTTTCTTGAATTAAATAACACCACAACAGTATGAAAAAAACTGTCTACTTTAACACAGACTACAGTCTAGAAAAGTAGCCAGGACAATGCCGTATATATCAGAGGTGGAATCTACTCCATCTCACATAATAAACCACGAATATTTAATTGTAATATAATTGTATCTTATGTTTATCATGTTATGTATGTCAATAAAGTCTAATAAATAAATAAATCTTTGAAACCTGGTGTTTAATTTTCCATTGAGTACATGCACAGATAAATGAGTAATATACATAATCCATATAAAAAAATATATTGTAGGTACCACCCCAGATGTTATTGCATTAAAACAACGCGAGTTAATTTAAACAGAAATTTCAATACAGACGTCTTACTTTTGTGTAGATGTAGTGGATAATTCCTTAAGCCACTCGTTGCCGATTTCGAGAGTCAGCATCTTTCTGCTGGCTCCAGAGATGATCTTAGTATACGTAATCCCGGGGCATATGGTCATCATCCGGACTCCTGTCCTGGAGAAGTGGAACGGCATCTAGAAGCCAAGATTAATTATTTTCGTAGTTTCCATAAAAACAATGTAATGTAACAAATAATAGATATCTCATAGAGCTTCATCTATTTTTATATATCAATAGCTTCGTCTATTTTTTATTATATTTAATTAAAAATATATGAAAGTATGGTTAATTACGGGGCTTACGACCAGTCTTCGGATGGCTTAAATGATCGCTTTATATAAATATAACGTTCACCAATTCTCACGCATCGATCTCCATATCTATCACTTTTTTTTTTAAGTTGTTTATATATTAATTTGTGGACTCACTTCGAGTATAACTACAATATCGCCATCTATGGACTAAATTTGATCATTAATTTTCTGAAACACCATATGTCACAATGAGAATCAAATTTCTTTTTTAAATAATTTATAGCAATATTCTTTATATGTAAAATGTTTTTAACACATACTAGAATACGCCTGAATAATCAATATTTTTCTTATTTTGTCCAGTATATTTATAATTAGCAATATTTAAATATGTCCAAGAAAACACAATTACTGGATTTTCACCTTCAAAGGCACTGTTATTAAACATAATAGATATCTCATAGAGGCGAAGCTATTTTTTATTATATTTAATGGAAAATATATGGAAGTATGGGTAATTACAGGGCTTACGGCTGTTTTCGGCTGACTTAAGTGATTAAGTGGTGTACATTGATAGGTGAGAATTGGTGAACGTTACATTGTGTAAAGTGATCACTTAAGCCAGCCGAAGACAGGGCGTAAGCCCTGTAATATTCATACTTTCCCTACTTCCCATATAATATAATAAAAAATAGCTTCGTCTCTATGAGATTTCTATAATTTGTTTAATAACAGTGTCTTTGTAGGTGAAAATCTAATAATTGTGTTTTCTTGGATATATTCAAATATTGCTAATGTAATTTATTTATTTTTTAATATAATTGACCAACATCAAATATATTTTAGCCTGATTACGTGAGAAAGAAAGAACTTAAAATATTATTAAATAACTCATTTAAAATAGTGGAAAAAAATTAGTAAATCTTTTAATATACTAACAGAAAATGCTGTGGTCAAACAAATAATGCCGTTAGAAACTGCGGAGTAAACAGGGCATCCAGCGGAAGGTTGCAGACCGGATATAGATGACACATTTATTATCGTTCCTCCGGACCTACCCTCCAATTTACTCATGTACTTAAATCCCAGCAGCGTACCCCGTACGGTACCGTTCTAGAAAAAAATATATCAAAAATATCACACTTATAATATGGTTAGTAAATTAGCAACTTATTACTAAGGTAAAAAAAGTACTAAAGTTAAAAAAATTGCGAAAACGGGTTGTTTGATTGTTAGTAAAAAAATATTATCTTAATGTACTTGAATTGATGATACCTAGTGTCTTACCAAATTGATTGATACTTCCTTCTCCCACAGCGAATCGTTCAAAATCCCAGCATTATTGATGACGATATCAAGTCCGTTAAATTGTTCAAAGACGACCTTGAAGCAGTTTTCCATCTCGGCCTGAATGGACACGTCACACCTGACGAAGATGAGGCGACTCTTCCCGAACTCGGCCACGAGTCGTCTACAAGAGTCCTGTGCCACCATTTTGTCGACAATAGCCAATTTCTAAAACAATAATAATAATAATAATAATATTTATGGAGAATTTATAATTAAGAAGGCATTAGACGGATGCAGAACATCATATTTATTTATTTTTATTCTCTTTTTATTTAAATTTACATTTGTTTCTATTTTTTTATGTTGGCAGTTATATGTATTATCTAGGAACAATGTATGATACATGTCTTTGTCCTATTCTTATTTTATATCCTTTTAAAAAATACATACTCATTCATTTTACTCTTAGTCTAGTAATTGTGGTGAATTTTAATTTTATTTTCTTTAAAAAAATGTAATACTACTGTTTTTCTATATAGGGAAAATATTTTAAAACAGAAAAATCTTTTAAAACTAAACCGATTGGGTAATCTCTAACCTTTTTTAATTTTATTTTTTGAGTTAATATAGTTTTGAAACGTGTAAAATACGTTCCACCCCAATCTATTAAGCCGTATTGTAATATAGATTTATTATATTGATTTCTTTACCTGTATTCCTTTTTTGAGTAATTCTCTAGCGATGTAGTGCCCTATGCCGTTTGCACCCCCCGTCAGCAGGGCATACTTCCCCTCGAACTCGTCAGTAATTTCTTCAGTGAAATTCATCGACATTTTGTGGGAATCCCGTCACTGACTCAGTGAAACAGCAACACGCAACGACTGACTGCCGGCTGTCTAACGGTGCATGTATTTAAACCAGTTTACATTTTTCTTAATTAAAATTACCATTATGCATACGTGAATTACATTGATTTAAAATTTCATCGTGGTTGTGATAGCGAACTTTGTGACAGGGAGTTCTAGTAATTTAACAACTGTATTCTTACTGAAAAATGTTGTAAGGGATACTTAAATATAGGTACATATTAAATATAATTATTATGCATGATATTTATACTCTCTCTAGGTGAAAAGGTTTTTATTATCTGGTGCCATCAACTACCTTAGTAAATATAATATGTATTATTTATATTATCAAATAGCAATATTAGAATATTTTAAAGAACACACAATTACTGGATTTTTACCTATAAATGCACTGTTATTAAATAAATATCAGATATCTCATAGAGACGAAGCTATTATTATTATATTTTAAATAGAAATGATATATAAAAAATATGGGAGGTAATTACAGGGCTAGGCACATTATATTCATCAGAAATTCAAAGTGGTGAAATTATTAGATTCAGTATTTATTAGTCTTGACGCAAGAGGCATTGCGTAAAATTGTAAATTTAAATCACGCATGCACACCGGTTGTTTTTTTTTTATTACTATACCCTTATTTTATACCCTTAATTTTGTATTTTTGGATCCCATAGCTGTGCGTGTTAGTACGCGAGATAATTTTTAGATTTGTTTGAATTTGTAGCGATTTTTTTGGCGATAATCAGTATCCGAATATATCAAGGGTGTTTTTAATCTAAAATGAAACTTGAAATTTGAAAACTTTGTGTTCAAAATATCATATTATACTTCAGTTGTTAACAGAATAAATACAAAGGTCATAATTCCAAGGTACCAGACACGTTCGCAGACATACACTGTGCACCATTCACATTGCATTTATTATAGTCAATTTTTATATAATTATGAATGTGTAATGTAATGTACACTGCTATTGTCAAAATGATTTTTAAACCTCTTGCCGTTACAATAGAAATATTGTACCTGTGATGAACCCTGTAGACTAGTGATAAAAGTATTGAGTTGGCACAGGACCATAGAATACGAGTATGTTTTGAAGATTGACCAATTTTTCTGTAGGAATGCGAATACGAGAGGATTAAGATAAATCTGTGAAAGCTGCCGTTATTTTTTCAAGAAACACCAGTGAGGAAACGGGAAGGAAAAAATATATGTTATAGAAAAATCGATACAAAGGTTATCTTCCAATCTCAATTTGCCAAGAAATCTAAAGGTCATTACCAAAGAAGAGACGTTGAAAAGGACGTGTCTTCAACTAGGTGCAGACTGATACCGCCGATCTTAGAAATGCAATTTGATACAATAAATCTTTACAGTCCATCATAACATAATCATAGTCACTATAACAGTTTAAATAACTGGTTAAGTAACTGTTAAATATCTGTTTAATTAACTGACTAAATAATTAAACAACGGTTCAACCATCATTAGAACAAAAAGTGTCGAAGTGCTTCGAACGTCTGGATATAATTTTCAAAAGTAACTTCCGCTTTGCCTTGAACGGAACGTGTTCAACCAATGCAAACTTCCAGTTCCAATGTATGGCAGCAAAACAGAGACACTCAACGAAAAAGAGGTTCAAAAACAAGAGTACCTAGTATATATAATAGAATTCGCCATGAAAATGAAATGATAATAAACAATTATTGAACAAACGGTCATCCAATGATGCCTGAGAAGAATAAAGAGACCGAAAGGCCGTCCTAAATTCCGCTAGACTGACTATAAATCATCAAACTCTGCGTAAATAGATGGTAACGAATAACAATCGACAAAGAAAAGTGAGATCATCCCGCAATACTGAAAACAGCTGATGATATATTTTTAAATTATTGACATTTCACGGCGGAATTCTTTCTAACTGTGGTTGTTCCAGATTCGTAAAACACATTTTTGGCGCGTCTTACGAATCGGTCGCGACCCATGTTATTGACATCTTTTCCCCGTCCAAATTCCCCAACCATATCTTCTTAATACTCGTCTTTAGTGTGAAATATGACCTTGACGTCAGCAGACGTCAGAGGGACCGAAACTTATTCGATCGCGACATCGCGATAGCATTCGCGGTGTGGATTTGTCAGCTCCAGTACACCAGTACTGTAATTTGTGAGATTATCCTTGATCACGTAGTGTTTGTTGTTGTGTGTGTGCCGCGGATGAAGTTATGATATCGCCATCTTCAATTGCAAGCGGAGATCTGCCCATCCGCGTACCGTTTGTGTGATCTCGGCGGTGACTGCAGGGGTGACAGAAGCATCATACACAAGGTAAGACGAGCAGTCTTTCAGAATTCCGGTTATCCCAAGATCGCTGGTCTTTCGACTGGAACCCCTATCCCATCATCGACCATTATCCCTTATATCCAGGTTCCCTTATTTCCTTCCTTTACCCCCCTGCGGCGATTTCGACTTACGACCGAAATCGTCGTAATGCAATCCGCGGGATGCGAGACCCGGAAATTACGCAATTCGTTTATTAGATACTATCGACATAGGATTTCGTCTTCTTTACAGTGGTATTATTATATATTTTCAATAAAAATATATCGATATTTTTTATTCAATGTAAATTATACGTAAGTAAAGTGTTACCCATCTTAACACGGACCTTGATCTGATAACGTGGCCATATGTAATCTTTCATTTTACCCATTCTACATCTTTCCTGACACTCTTCACGTCTCCCACTCTTGTTCATCGCCTTATAAAACTTCAAGTTGGAATATTAATTTTGAATTTACAATATCAATTTAATTTTTTTTAATTAATATTCCATTATATATGTAATTTCAGCTGTGCTACTATAAAAAGTTGTAGAATTATTTTGATTACATGCACGCGCGCCACTGCGTTAGTTGACGATTTTATTCGTCGCGAGTAAATTATATTCGACGTTCATTCAATTCACTTGCATTTTAAATTATATGTTAAAATAATACAATGAAAGTATTATATATTTTAAAATGCAAAATATTAAATTCAGTATTTCCCATGTGACTATTTATAGACCAGAATTTAACTAAGACTATAAAATAAATTAATAATCATGTCGTATTTATATAAAATGTAACATTAAGTAAACATATTATTTTATAATTATTAAGGAGAACACATTATTATTGTTAAGTTGTAATTATTCAGAACATGTGTCTGTGATATATATTTTAAATACAAATTAAATGTATTCATTAGAAAGATATACATATAAAATCAATTTTATCGAAAAATATTGTTGTTGCTACCGGGATCAACATAGCAACGGTATCTTTCTAACTAAATTTGTATTTATTATTTTATTGATCAAATAAAAAAATTAAAACAAATAGATTTAACTATAATAATTCTCTGATTTTGGCCCACCCAGTCGCTAAGTGCAGCATTGCCAGTGCAATGTAAGGCGGGCGATCAAAACTGGATGGAATTATTTATCAGAAAATTTACATTACGCTTTACATATTGCATATCGTGATGTAAATATTACTGGAAGTATGCTGGAAAAGCAATATTATATTTTAATCAATCCTGAAGAGGGTAATTAAAATATAATTAGCAGATAAGTAATCGGTAAACTAACTGCTTTAACAATAGTGACGAAGCCCTGTCCACGCAGCGGTCACCATGGGCCGCATTGCGGCCACTGTCAGCTGCTTCGCGGCCACGATGCCGCCCGCAGGTCCTAACTCGGCTGTCGCCAACTACTTTATCCTGCTTTCGCCGATTAATTTTCTCTTAGCGCATTCTGTATTGTTCTCCCTGGAATTGTGCAAACGTGAAAAATACGAACAAGACATTCATGTCACATTTGACAGCGGCATAAATAAGGTAAACAATCATAGAGTGCGACGTGATACGACCATAAGACATAGATGAGATGACAGGAGTCTCGCAGACCTGACAGTTTAAGCGAGTACTTTACAGCCAACCGAAGCAAATGACACTAATGAAATCGCCACTGACACCGCACCCAGAAAGTTATAGGTATAGACAAAGGAGCGTAATATTATTATCGATAGTTCAGATCTTTTTCTTCCTCCTCATTTAGAAGTTTGAGATTTTAGTACATTTCTTAGTGATGCTAGTGGTAAAAGGTCGTACTATTATGTCGTTGCCCTCGGTCCTAACGAAAATGGCAGTCGCTAAATGAGAATTAATTACTAAAACTTGTCCACAAATTGTGCTGATATTTTGGTTTCTTACTCAACCGAGTGAATTGTCAGGCTCAATTAACCTTTTAATAGCGCCAGACCTTTCCGCATTTCATTTAATTCGGTAGATTAATATACATTGCCTGTTTGTTGGTTCAACCAATCAAAACGTATGTCTCAAATGCTCGGTTAATTCGCGAAGAACCCAACCGATTACGTAATTATTGAACAAACAGAGAAGATAAAACATTGTAAAATATTAATAATAATATTAAATAATGTTTAATCATAATGTTGAAATATTCGTCACGAGCTACACATATTTAGAGATACATAAATTACTGCAGTTTTTCAACTATAAATAATTTGTATTTATAGTTGAATATACTTGTTACAGAATGACATTAATCAATTGTTACTTAACGCAGTGTGGTGCCACTCTTATTATATTTTTATCCACAATCCACAATCATCCACAATCAACAATCAACATAACACCAATGATGAGGTGAAAATCTTTAAATAAAATTCAGTGAATACATTTGTATTCTCATGGCCACGTTCGAACATCACGTGTGTATGTGCATTTTGTGTACAGTTCACTGGGATGAAAAAAAATCAATAAAAATTTGCCACTATTTTTAACATTTTAAAATTTATTAAAACACGATTGCTTAGCATTGTACCTTGACTAGACAGGTATTGGTTATGTATTATTTTTAAATTAAAATATTTAGATAGATTCTGAATTCACAAATAAGTCCTATACATACTTACCGGGATGTGAAAGAACATAATATAATTTAGTTTTTGAACATGTGAGTATTCAGACTTTTCGAATGTGTGATTTTTTTTAAATATCAAAATGTGAGTTTGACATTTTCGAATGCTGAATTAAATATTTGTTCACCGCGGTAACGAGTGTGACGTATTTGTTTTATCACCTTTTCGTCGCGTTCTAAGATTATTCAAGTACTAATTTTTTTGAAATTTCTATATCTATTAGAATTCAATCTTTTTTGGAAATTTACATCGTATATGATATTTGTACCGTACAAAAAATAATTGTTTCAATGCAGTCGAAAGTCAAATAAATAACGTAATCGTAGATGTATATATTTTATTTGACAGTAGAGACTTGGAATCTTTTAATATTTAAGAAAATTTAAAAAAAAACTTTTTCTTAAAAAATCATTAGTGATTTCCAAAAAATATATGGTAAAATCACTAATACTAAATAACAATTTATTTAAAAAAGCCATGCGCTTTACTGTGAATCCACCACTCAATGGATGACGATGATTTGTTTATTTTTAATCCGACACAGTAAATTTTTAATAATATATTTTCAAAATGATTCAAATAGTTCATGATAATAAAACAACAATAAAAGTAAAATTGTATATATAATGTTTACATATTAATATAAATAAAAGCGAATTTATGGAATATCTTATACATGAATACATTTACAAAGATATGTGTCAATTATTTATTTTCAATGACTAAATAAAAAATAAAATAATTGATTTCAGTAGGGAGGTATAATACATTTGTCATCAATTTTGAGCAACTTCGCGTATAATAATAATTAATTAGAAGTAAGTTTTAATGAATAAACTTAACATTAATGTTGTTTATTTTAGTACTATTAATTTCAGTTCTTCTTCATGGCAATCCTTTCAGGAATTTGAACTTCGTAAACTGGGTTGCCACCCTCGCTCACCCACACTGAACCATTGGCTCCATTCCTCAAGATATGCATCATCCCCTGGGCCACGTTATCGGTGCTGTTGAAATAATACGTATTTAATTATGTATATATTTTTTTGTAAACTGTAATTTAACGTTTTGTTAATTTAAATGAACATTTAAATAAAAACATTTTAGTGACTTTTGATATGAACATGCCATTGTTACAAATATAACTGCTGTAGAAAACAAAACAACGAATTAACTCACGGCTGGGCGGGGAGTGAGCTGAGTTCCCTGTGGCACTCGGAGCTGACATCTTCAGCCAGCTGTCTCTTTCCAGCCCCTGAGATGAGATCTGTGCTGGTCACTCCTGGGCACATCACCAGCATTCTGATGCCTGTCTTGTTGAAGTGGTACGGCAACTAAAACAGAGTAAAAAAAATAACGAAAATTAGCATTTATATTCGTTCATATTTAAAGCGCCAATTTTATAAATCTATCCGCGTTAAAAATATAACTAACTTTATATATTACCAGAGACGTCCCGTAGGCGTAGGCGGGTAAGGGTGTGCCAAATTTGGCGGCAGAAAGTAAATATTAAAATTACTGTCTCGTCCAAAAAAAACTCAAAAAGTAATTTAAAGGACACTTTAAAAGTCTATTTCTCAGGATTGTGCGAAAACAAGTACACCCAACATCAATGGGGCCAAAGACTTAGAAAATATCAATGGGCCAAAGATTTTGAACATATCAATGGGCTAAAGGTCATAAAAGTATGCTGTAAAAAATCGGCAAAGTGCGGCAGCATTGCTGTTATTTTACCACGAAAGAAAATTTCCCGGGTCATAAAATAATTCAATTTTAAAAGACAGCATGCATTTAAAGAAGAGTGACCGAAGAAATGTTAAATGTGCTTTCAAAATCTTTCATTGAATCTGAAAGGTGTATTATTTAGATTTCAAAAAAATCGTTAGTGATTTTGCGTCAAAAAGGCATTATTATATAGTTTTATGCAGTGGCTTTTGGTGTGGATCTTTAAGCTAAAAAATATTCTAAGAATATTTGAAAAAAAGTATAATATAATGTACAACATTTAAAAACTGATGGTGATAAATTACCTATGGCAATAAATAATACATGTGATAAATAGATAAGTACATTATACACCAAAATTGCTAAAACTCGATGATTGTGGGTGAGTTTTTTTTTGTAAAAAATTATAGAGGATCTATATCACAATTTTAATAATAGTAGGGACGACATTCTGAATTTCGCCTAAGGTCGGCACTTTACCTAGGGACGTCACTGTATATTACGCTAAGCAAATTTATATTTGAAGAATCGTTTATAAACTATATTTTATTCGTTTCTTTCTTTCATTCTCACAAATTAATTGTATTATAGTTAGTACATGAAATACTTGTAAAATAAAATCAAGAAGACACGTATAAACACTCATTATCTAATTGTTTATATGCGAATAGATATATATATATATATATATATATAATATGTAACTGTTGATTTTGTGCCAAAAAATCTCTATTGAAAATACTGTATCATGAACACGTAATGAAAGTTCTGCCAAATTTTATAATGCATGAAAAAATCCGTTAAAATTTACAAGCATTAAAATTTCAAGTTCATTTCCAACCTGTGAAGATTTAACAATACTGACGGAAAGTAGATAATACGTAAAGAAATAAAAATATTACATATCGACAACTTAAAAAATTATTTAGTATTTTTTTTAAATAGTAAATACCGCAATTAGGTTAGGTTAGATTTTTTGTGCACGTGTCTAAATTTGGCATCCGATTTTTTGTCAACAAGAATGACTTTCTTCGACAAACTCCGTGTGCCAGCCGCATTCTTATAAGTATGTGTGTGTGTGTGTTTTGCCACATCTAAAACGGTCCTTACGTTGGAAGAGTGAACACATGTATACAGTATAATGTAATGATCAGTTGATGACTTAGTGCCATTTTGTAATATAAATTTAAATGAAATTGACTCGCAGGGTCATGAGAGTCATTTTAAATTTGATTTGGACCTGCATACCCCTTGTTAAATTTAGAAAAATTCAACCATTTTGTCTGCTGGTATTTTTAAAGTATCACGTGATTTGTTGCGGGTACACGTATCCAATAAAAGAACCTTAACCATTTGTCTAGAGGATAATATAATAACGCTGAAAAGGGCCGATGTTTGACATATAATATTACTTCCAGATATTTGAAAGGTGATAAAAATGTAGCCCCTCCTTCTAACCCTCGACGATGAGAAACCCTTGTTAAACTATATGTATAAAGATGTGTATGTGAAAACCACCACCATCCCCGTTGTCCACCTCTTAAAGCAGAATTTTGATACATCTTGATGAAATTTTGCATACTTGACTTGTTCAAAATAAGAGGAAAATTACTGTCTACATCTAATTTCTAAAAAAAAATACCCCCATCCACCTCGAAGCCTCGTGAAGCCCTGACAACGCCGGGTACTTCAGCTTGTATTATATATTAGCAGCCCGCCCGTGTATATTCAGCGTCATAAATCGCTACATGTATCAATGTAATTCTTCTATGTTGAAATATTAACTTTTCCATTTAATGTTTATTATTTTTATTTGTTAACTTTGTTTCATTAGTCACTTATTGAGTTTAAATACATCTACCGGTTTTGAAAAATACCATTTTCATCTTCAAGATACTAATCAATACAAATCAAAAACATATGTTGTTGTTTCTTTACCAAAGTCTATTTTTAAAAAACCATAATTATATTAAAAATATATTAGTATCTAATTCAAATTGTTACTTAATACAAATTTACTCGAATAATTTTTAGGAAAAAATTTTAGAATGAGACTCGTAGTTAAATTTAGTTGGTTGTTTATAATTTTTTGATTTTGGTATTTAAAATCAATAAGTGATTAATGCAACAAAGTTAACGAATAAAAATAATGACAACCACAAAGTTAATTTTGCTAATTTTAAAAGTATGTAATGTTTAAATAGTTTAATTTTACAAAATGGTTCTTTCGATTTTATTAGATCCGACGGAACATCAATTACTTATTTTTATTTGTTGTGAATGTACTAAGTCACTACATCACATTCAAGTATAGCTGATCAACTGAGTGTATAAACACTGTGAACGTTTCTTAATTGCGTTCATGGAAAAATATGAGATGATGTAATGGCTAACTACTCTGTGTTCTTGAATTAATCACAATGTCAGCTCTGTGCAGCAAGAAAAATTAATTTATGATATGGCTAATATGAGCGAATTTGCTACTCAAATAATTTATATGTTTCAAGAAACAATTTTTGAGTCACGAAAAATGTGACCATGGCTAGATTCTATCGTAATAATACAAAAAGAAATAACAATGCGAATGCATATACAATGAATAATGCAGATTCAGAAAGAAATATCTAAAATGTGAAATCATTTTAGCGTGTAAAGTATTTCTTATTGTTAATCAGTGAACTGTTTTTGAACTTACCCCCCATGATCTGGTGAGTCCAATAACAGCGTGTTTCGTACCGACGTACACCGGACATCCGGCCAGGGGCGCTAATCCCAGGATGGAAGCAATGTTCACTATAGTTCCTCCACGACCTCCCTTCTCCTTGCTCATGATGTCCATCGCCATCATACTTCCGAGGACCACGGCATTCTAGATTTAAAAAAATAGTATTCTTATTTCGTTTAGGTATAGATAATGGAGGAAACTAAGATTTAATTAACAGCTTAATCTAATAGGGTCAACGTACAGCTTCCACTTACAAAATTGATTAAGATCTCCTTTTCCCAAAGCCCGTCGTTCATGATACCCGCATTGTTGATGAAGATGTCCAGATTCTTGAACTCAGCCATGACGGTCCTCAGGGCACCCTCGAACTCGGTTTTGTTGGTGACATCACATTTGACGAACTTTATGCGATCCTTACCAAACTCTGCTCCAAGTTTGGCCACTGTCTCCTCTCCGGCAGCTTGGCTCACATCTAAGATGGCGCATTTCTGAAATGACCATAAGTTCGTATAATTCTAATTATAAATATTTCATGAAAAACTTTATTTCAAATCTAAACGCAAGTTTTTACCTAAAGAGCGGGAGAATAAAACAAGAAAAAGATTAAAAGGAGAAAGTTTTACAAATATATGCGTATATTTTCTTTTTAATGTATCTTCATTGCTCCCTAGACCTGAGTAATATATTCATAAAAATATATATATTAAATGTACAAGTATAATAAAGCTATTAATTAAAATAATATAATACATATATCTTCATTTAAGGTTATTTTAGCTAGACCGCACGAAAGCAGAAGGTCAAATGAAGGTCCATAATTTTTGTTAGGTACAGATTTATTAAAAAAACTTTTTCACAAACCTAAACATCTCAGAAATATCACTATAAAATAAAAATATTAAATTTTTTGCAAGTACCTACACGAAATAAAAATAAATCTGTTTTATTAATTATGAATTTTGAATTGTGAAAGGCGCATGTACTTAAACAAAATAATCTTAACAATATTAAAATGACTCTCGACCTTTTTACTTCGACCTCACATTTAATAGCGTAAGTATGCATGCATATTTCCAATAAAATAATTCTAGAATCGCCTGGCAATTCTTCATTTGACTGAATATTAAAAAATAATGTCATGTGGATGTTATTTTTTTAAATAAACAAATCAACTGAGCATTGCGTAAATACCTAACCTAGGCAGGAACCTACTTCGTTGGGTTAGGGTTACCTACCAACAATTCCGTGTAATTTTAAAAAAAAATGATTTTTCAAGCTTTCACATAATATTATATTTTATTTTTATTTTATTTTATTCAGAAAACATACAATTTATCAGTAAATACGAAAATCTTAATAAAAGGTAAACAATAATTAAACCAGTTACACGTTTTCTCAGAAGATACAAAATACTTTATACAGTAAGTAAAATTTAAAATTTAAGAAGGACTATAAAGCAGAAAAATGTCAACATAGAGAAAAAGTTATAAATAAGAAAGTAAGAAAATATTCGAGGAAAAGAAAAATGGTATAGGTAATAAAATCGGAGTGATAAAAATAAAAATAAAGGCCTTTAAAGTTTATGTGATGGATTTAGATTTAATTAAGGTAACTGAAGTATTGAAAATATCTAGTTCGTTTAGGTGTGAATTGAAATAAAGGGGTACTCGGTAGAAAAATGAGTTTTGTTTGGCATTGGTGTCGCAATGTGGAAGATCAAATATAGGATTAGTTCTGGTTGACCAAGCTGGCACTCGAATGGATATGCGTCTGAGTAAATCAGGACAGTCTACTTTAGAGTTGGCTATTTTGTATAGGAAAATAACATCGGCCATATCTCTTTGTGTTTATAGTGATGGAATTTTTAAAATGATAGATATGATAGGTATATAGTAACATTAAATCGATATATATATAATGTTTTATGTTATATTGCTGGTTTATTTACAATACTCTGCTAACCTCTGTTTACTAAAGTTATCTTTATTGCAAACAAATTCATTTATAACAAAAAATGTGCACACGAAGTCAGCCGGTTATAGTGATAATAGTAAATCATCACAATAAAGCTGTTTAGCGATAACACAAAATGTAATCGTCACATCACTTGTCCTGTGATGTTGCGTTCAACATCTAATTTTACAAACTTCTGGAGTATTCCAATCCCGTTTTTAAATTCACTTATGCACATACTCGTAACACGTAACTTATATCAGAATAGACGCGAGTAGAAAAATTCCAACACATTTTGGTTTATCTTTAATCTGTGAACAATTTCTATTCATAATATTAAACATTTTATATCAAATATACGTTCATTTCTGTTTTTAACTTAGTATTTTCAAAAATTTTCTCCAGGGAAAACAAAACAAGCATTAAGTACTAGTAATTAAGAAGTAGATGATAAACATTCTTGCAATGCAAGTCAAATTACGAGTCGTGAAAAAAGAATTATTAGGACGAATTAAAAATATTTCGCATTAAATATGGGATATAATAGAAAATATAAATCATTATTATTATGGTACAATATAAATAAAAGTTAATTCTGTCCTTCGGTACAGTTTTATATAGTTTTCTTTTAATTTGAATATGCAGAGGGTACCTATATATGTCATTAATATTTAAGAGGTAAAATATGTACCATATTTATTAAAAATTGTAGCACTGAATTCCATCATATTATGATTTATAAGCAATATAAACATTGTTAATATAAGTTCGTTACAAAGTTAAAGAATGTAAGAAAAGAGACGTTTTATGTTAATTTTATTTCTAAATTTTAAAACATGTGAAGTGCATTAAAATACCAATAAATTAGGTGCTACGGATACATATTAATTAGTATATTGTTTGTTTACAAACCGCAACGCCGGCTTTCAGCAGTTCACGGGTGTAACTAACGCCGATACCGTTGGCAGCCCCTGTGATAATCACGCGCTTTCCATTTAGATCCATGTTATAAAGTTAAAATTTAAATAAAATTAAATAAATATAAAGAAAACAATTTGTTTTCTAGCCGGGAGATGCGTCTGTCGGCCCGCGAACTGTTAATGACAGCTCTGCCGGTCTCAGCGGAACTTTTATACCGGCGGATGGATACTAATCTGTAAATATGGCACCACGAGACACACCACTAAAATAATAAAGTCGGTACACGCAAATATGTTGACGGCGTTCTGTTGGAAGGGGCGCCATGTTTATAAATATTTATGTTAATATAATTAATTCAAACATGGGTATTTTTATAAAATACTATTCGTTGGAAAATTTAATTCCTTGGCAACAAGCGGGGCGGGAAAATATTTCAAAGTGTGTTTTAGTTTATTCTAGATGAAATGTATGCATTGTATACGGTCCGCGTAAGAGTTTTTTATGAGATTTTCGGCTCGATCTCTGAGATACGAATTTTGCTCCCATGAGATGCCTCAGAGACATCTCTCGGCTTTCATATTCCCCATGTCTCACTGTGTATTCACTGTGTCTCTTAGACTCTCCGCCTCACGCCTTATTTCACACTCGTAAGTTAAACTTTTAATGTCAGTGTCGTCATGCTTGTCATTTGGGTAATTTTGAATCTCCCCAATAGCAGTTAAAACGCAATAAATATTTGTAATATAACGCCTTATGTTAATATTTAATGACTTACATCTGACATTCAGAATAGATAGTTATAGGGGTCTATGGTAGCTTTAGGTAACGTTTAAGTACACGTATCAAATCAGAACGTACGCCATGTACAATGGTTTGAGTTTTCGTCTGTTTCTAATAATCTCAAATTGATCTCTGAGTATATCTGCAGAATAAAATCTCATCACGTGTAAACGGTATTGAGATGTATCTCAACTAAATCACTTAGATTCTCTCCTTCCATAAACATGGACAGACTAAAGTCTAAAGGGTATTATTTTGTTAATTATTCTAAGGATCACGGGTTACCGCCAGATATAATGTTAAGTACAAAGGTTTTTTAATAAATACTTGATTCCATTTGATGGCACTGAGTGTCCATGTTAAGTTTAAAAAAAGTTCCACAAATATTTACAAATCGCTGTAATCCTAAAAACATAAATTAATGTGAAAGCATGCTGAACATACTATTGAAATAATTATATTTTAATATGGAATAAATTATTATAAATTGTATGAATGTATATTGTATTATCACGTATATTATGGGCTTTAAAAGCAAAGCTGCCGAATGGAGAGTGACGTGTTTGAAATTGATTAATTGGCAATAAAGCTTGTTTCACAATTGATAACTGCTCTTGGAAACTTGTTTGTATGTTTTAGAAGTATTTTTTCAAAATTATTTCAGTTTTAAAACCTTTTTGATTATAAAATCAGTTACAAGTAGGTTAACCTCAATTTCGTCTATTGGATGGAAGCGGTTATGCTCGTGAACCCTTCATACATAATTATTCCATGTTTTTTGTACTAAAAACGTAATATTGGTTAATCAAATGTGATAACACTTTTTGAGGAGTCGTGTACCCTGGAGGCAAGGGAAAAAAAGGAAAATTAATGCCTTTGAGATGTGGTGCTGGAGACGTGTTGCGCATACCATGGACGGTGAGACGCGCCAATATCTCCATTCTACAGGAGCTGAATGTCAAGGACAGACTCTCAACCTTACAACTCAATTTTTGGTAATCTTACAAGCAGGAAAGAGAGCCTGGAGAAGCTTGTTGTGGTGGGCCACGTCGAAGGACAAAGAGGAAGAGGAAGATCCCCGCCTGTTGGATAGACCAAGTTGAAAACGCAACAGGAACTTCTCTGATGACAGCCCCAAGATATGCAGGATGCCCAGAAAAGTAGACGTAGATGATGAATATTGTAGAAAATCATAATTCCATCCAGGGCCGAATTTATGCTTGGATGGTCCTGGACTAATTCATATTGACGGTCTTTGCCAAAAAATATTTAAAATGTTGGGGTGACACGTACCCTTCCTAAAAAATTATACAAGAAGAACATACTGCCTACATTTATGTAACTGGACCACTGAGTCCACTTCACAAAAACTAAAAAGGAATCTCTTGGACAATGGAATTTGCGAAGAAACCTACCCTCTATAATTTTAAGCGAGTCGAAGGGAGATTATAATATGGCAATTTCAAACAAAATTCAAGTAGTAAGTAATAAGCTCATAGACTCGTTATTACGTACAACACGGTAGGCTATGTGAATAAATACGTGAACAGATAACTGTACAAGGACAACTGCATACATGATAACTACACACAAAATAATATAGATAACGTTAAGTTAGATTAAGTCAGGTGAACTGAGTTTTAGCATTTGTCTTGTGTGTAGTTGTCGTGTGGGCACTTGTCTTATGCAAACCTATCTTGTGTGCACTCGTCATAGCATTGAATAAATAAACCAGTTAAGAGATCATATCCAACATTTCGTAGAGTTTTTAGGATGTGCTGAAGAGGAATCGGTATTATGAGAATATTATAAATTAGTATTATTTTTAATTTCTCTTAAAAACCGGCACAGCATCCCTTTAACGCGGCATAATTTTTTTTTTTTTAATTTAGATGAAGATACATCTAGCCAGGCAGGTAAGGTCACCCTGCCTAACAAATGTTTACAATCATCAAACGGTCCACGATATGATTATGTTTTCGTTTAATAATAACATTGAACTTAAGATTAACGACTTTTTTAATAACCTTTCAGAGGTTATCGACATTATCGTGCAGTCATACATAAAACATTTACAACAAAATCAGTCGTAGTTAATCATTGAGTTTGTCACTAATTGATCATTGAGTTTGTCACTAATTAACTCACCCACATTCGCATGTGACTGTCCAAAAACCGTAATGGTTGTTAAGTTTTGATCGTCAAAATCAGTTGTAATTGAGTCGCCCACTTTCACGCAGCCCTTTACTTTAAAACTACGCAATCTAACGGGCAAAGACCTTTATGAATCAATTAATTTACAAGCACAAATCACTTTGTTCTCCTAATTGTTTATAAGGGAAGAACATTAATGATGAAAAACATTGAAGTCTTATATTATTTGGTATTGGAAAAAAATATACTCGCCACAGACCAGTAAATAAATAGACATGAAATAAAATATACATGTAGGAGAGCGGTTTGGAACATTACTTGCGGGACGACGGGCATTCTACACACATTCATTTTGGAAACATAATTCCGATAGTTTATGACATATTTATGCAACTGTAAAAGTATTTAATGTTTTTATGTAAACAAGAAATATTATTTACATTAATGTATATGGTGGCCAAAAAAAAGTGATATAATTATATCAAAATTAGTTTAACTATATCAACAATAGCTTAAATAGTTTATTAATTTACTTACCTATTTACCTATATTACGTTTTATTTCGACAATTTCCGATCGCCATCTTTAATTATTAATTTCCCCAATGTTTATATTTGTTTTTTTAAATTGTTGCCCAGAATGACAAAAATCAAAAATTTGCGAATTGAAATACGTTGGGGTGCTAGGAAAATGATCAAAGAGTTTCAAAACAAAGCTTGAAGTATAGCTAGACATTACAGCGTAACTGGACATTACAGCAGGACGGAGCTCCATCTCACACAGCCAGAAATACAATCAACTTTCTTCATCGTAAGTATGTAAATTTCATCGAGTCAGGTATGTGGCCACCAAACAGCTCAGATTTAAACCCAGTAGATTATGCAATATGGGATGTCTTAATGATTTCTGAAATTACATTAAAAATTATAATTAATTATATTATGTTTTAAAATAACTCATGTGTTACGAGATGTTCTCTTTTTTTTGGGCCACCCTGTATATTATATTGTCAGCGTTTAAATTTTCGTTCCAATCGAATTATAATTTTTAAAAAGTTGCGGAACTATTTGACAGCATAAGTGATACCATAAACAATATACAGGTAAGGTCCCAAAATTGAACCTTGTGGTACATCATTTTTAACACTTTTTTTTTCTACTAAGTTTCCCGTTGACTTTTATAATTGATTACATTTATAACGAAATCAGGCTTTATTTTTATAATTTTGGAAAATAAACTAATTAGCGTTAAAAATAATTAATTATTATTTTTTAATCACTGAACTTTATTCATTGTCAATCATGTTATCTGCCAAATAATTGAACTGTGTTCTTACGTCAGTGAAAATCGCAATTATATTTCGCAAGTTATATTTAAGATTATTGTGTTTGTAAATATTGCAATTACGTACATACTTACTTATACAAATAAATTTATTGTTTTTGTATCTCTGGATAGCATAACGTGCCCGCACATCCGTAATTGTTACACATGCACACATGCACACATGTACACATGCATCGATCGGTGATTTAAATGTGACACTTCCATAATTTATAAAATATTATTTAAATAGTTTTATGTATTTATGCCATCCTATGTCATGTTGAGATTTCATTCATTATCGTTAAAAATAGAAGAATATAGAAGAGATGCACATTTAGTACCATTATTATTGGTGAAGAAGAAGAAAAAGAAGTAAGATGAGGAAAAATTGTTGCAGTTCTTATATACAGCAAAGTTAATTGAAAATAAATTATACTTTGTTATTGTGGTACTACAGTACCTATGAAGGCTACAAGTTCATATTTTATTTTTTTTGTCAATTCTAGGTTCATGTTTTTTAAATCTGTATTGTAGAAAATATTTTTAAACGCGAGACGGTTTCCCTACATCGGGCGTCGGAAATCGTCCTTCTATAAAAAATTGTAAACAAATAAAATAATTAAAAATATATAAATTAATGTGTGTATGAAACAGATCGCTTAATTAATTTAATACTTCATTACTATTTCCGACTTTTATTCATTTTATTAAGTAGCGTTGCCATGTAACGAAAATAATTAAGGATTTAGAAAAACAAAACAATCAACGGCTTCGAATACTTCTAGAATTGTGATTTGCAAGAACATGAATCGAAAGTGCCGACGTGCGCAAACCCTCGTTTTCTCAATTCAAGAAATGGGCGCTTATAAATACACACACTTTACACGTACGATCTTTATTTTGAGGGATAAAAGAAAATGTATTAGAATAGCCTTCCAGAATAGATGCTGCTATATTTCTTCTATTTATATTAACATAGTACAATTACGCGGACGTAAAGGAAACAATACTGTCGTTAGTCTAGGATGTCTTCAAGGACACTACAGGCAGTCTAATGTTGCTGAAATAAATATTTATAATTATTAGGAGAACGCATTTTCATTGTGAAGTGTGTGTGTCACATGGTGTGCGATTTAAAATTCCGTAAAAATAAGGTAGACGGCTCTTTCAAATAATGGAACGATTAAATGTATTAATATCAAAAAGGTAACATATAGGTTCGAAAATTTGTCGCTAAAATATTGTCGCTGTAATATAGTTGGATAATACATCTTCCCCAGTTTGTAAATAGATCCAGGTTCGAATCCCGGTGGCGCAACAACAATATTTTTCGATAAAATTGATTTTATATGTATATCTTTCTAATTAATACGTTTAATTCATATTTAAAATATTTATGTGGAAAGGGAACATGGTTGTTCAGATCTGGTCACCTAGCATAGCCAATATTAATATTATTCTCCATGGGATAACTTTCTTACTGTTCTTCTCCTTCATTCCCTTATTATAATCGGGTCGGGGGCCTGACGCTCGGACAGTACTCTTCCACCCCTCTGTCCTGCGCTCTCGATTACTCGGGGCCGCTGATAGTTCCACCTTTCTTCGTTCGTGTGTCTTTCCATTTGCCTTTTCCATGAACACCTGGGTCGTCTTACAGGTCTTCTACCCTTTAGCACTGATGAGAAAATTTATTTAGGCAGTCTTCTTACTCATTTTTTATTTCTCTTATTAGTTTATTCATTTAATTTAATATAATTTTCCGAGAAAGACTATATTTTACGATCGTTGGTCCCCAGGTAGCTAAAGAGTCCTATACTGGATCCACAAGTTCTGGGGCATCTTGAGCATGGGACTAACTTCCACGCCATACTTTTTCATTTCTATCTTTGCATCTTCTCCTTCTGTTTACACCTTTGCTCTCAAAATGTGTCTGTCTCCTGCAGCTAGTTCCAAGTATCGCTCTTTATGATGGCCTTTTGAATGCTCGCTTTCAGAGAGTCTTTGAAGCGTTTTTTTGACCCCCGTATAACCATTTGCCCTAAGATACCTGAATTCTGACATCACGGCCAACCAATAGGAGTTATTATTGAACGATATGGTTTCACACTATAATATGTATATTTATCTTACCATTTTATTTTTAACATCCTACTAAAACATCGTTGGTGGTGCCTTTCCAGAGCCTTCTAAAGGGTATCTACATTTTGTTTCGAAGCATACTATACAGAGAATATCCATAGTACTTGAATTAATAAACAACATGTATTTTCGTCAATTTGGCAACCTGACAAATGTAAAAGGCAAGAATATAATGCTCTTTTACTAATCTTCCAATAAGTATCAACTTTATATTTAAATTAGAATTTCATTTTGGTTAACAAACAATAGAAGATTAACATATTCACAAACACCTAGATAAGAAAATATTTATTCTTATCGTATGAATAAGTACCACGCGAACTAGTGAGATTACGTACGAAAAAATCAATCTCTAAAATTCTTAGACTTAACACAATGGAAATTAAAATTATTACGGTCAAATGACAGAACTTTTCTTTTTTTTAAATATAATATTTAAAAAACAACACCGAAACCAATATATTTAGTACAACCTAACGCAACATAATCTATGTATATATATATATATATATATATAAAGAAGAGTGTCTGTGAGTGGGTGGGTGTGTTCGATATTTATACAAATCTACAGTTTTATTCCGAGTTTGATGAAATTATGCACACTTGATCTTAAAATCAAGAGAAAGGTCACTGTCTATATGAGATTTCTAAAAATCACCCTCATCCCCCTTAAACAAGAATTTTGGAGTACCATCCAGGTATCTTGATGATTAAGAAGTATCTTGATGAAATTTTGCATACTTGACGTTTAAAATAAGAAAAAAATTAATGTCCATCTGATTTCTGATTTCGAAAAAAACTACCCCCTAAATGAAGCCTCTTTGCTCTACGCGAAGCCCGAGCAACGTCGAATCATTCAGCTAGTTATATATAATAATCGGAACATTATTGAGGAATTAAAATAAAAAAAAATTAAAATTTAAAAACAATATGCATTTTTATTTTATATTTTCATATCTTACACAAGACAAGTTCTGAAACATGGCCACCAAATTTCGATAGAAGACGACGTACGAAAAAGAAGTAGAAAATATTTCAGTACGATTCTTATGCAATCAGAATTATATGAAAAAATACTATGTACTAAGTAGTTACCTGTGAAAATACTAAGCAAATATATTTATAATAAATAATGTAGGTACATATGTGCATATATAAAATATGTATTGAAAGTATAAGATGTATAATAAAAGATATCGAAGATACTTAATATTCTATTTGATTTCAACATGAAAATTAAAAGAAAGATTGCATGCTTAAGTTAAAAATAATTATGGCACCAACCCATTCTATTATTCCATACACCAATACAGACTCGAAAAATTTAAAATACAGAAGTGTGCTATATTTCTTTCATGCTTAACTTAACGTTTTTTTTTTTAAATGTAATCCGCTTCATTTTATATAAAGATAAAATTGAACCAATGATGTGCATAGAAAAAAATAGAGATACAAACAATACCTATAAGTCATATTATCACTAACTTATTTAAATGCTTGTGCTATGAAAATACGACTAACTTGTTGATTTCTCTCGACGAGTCTCGAACCCCGACCACTTGATCATTATGCGAGAGTCTTACCACCAGACCAACAAGCACATCTTTACTGTGGAGACGCACCCTTAGATCCAATAAGTTCTTAGAGAGAAACTTCGGTAGCAGATTTTAAAAAATTTTAAATAAATATATGCATTTCAGTTAGTATATTTGGTTCACTGCCGTACCAACTCAATATATTATACGTGCACAACATGTCATTGTTTAGACACACAAGAGCAGCAACGTTTCGTGTTTGTTTCATTAAATGAGTTAAACCGTGGATTATCATTGCACTAAATAAGCATTTCAAACATGACGGCTTCCAGTAAAAATACGGTATATGGTTTGAACATCTGTTCGGATCAATGGGATTTACATTTCCATTTTTACGGTAGATTACGCCAATTCATTACGTATGGACAAACATTCGCACCTAAAAAAATATGACAAGTCAAAAAAGGAATTATAATTCTGGAATACAATTTATTTTTCTAAATTTAATGAAAGCACATTTTTTTATACAGTTGCTATTTGATATTAAAACAAATAAAATGAATCAATTAGAAAGATAAATTCTATCAATCGAAAAAATCGTTTCGGGTTCGTATTCCGGTGGTAACCAAAAAAAATTTTTATTGATTCATTTAATTTGTTTAATTTTTTTTAATATTGATCTTTTCTGACACATGGCCTTAAAATTAAAATTGACTTCATCAGTTGTAGAAAGTTATTGAATCATTCCAGGGGTTAAGAATCTTTTTACGCCCATGTAATAAATAAAATTATATTTTTTTAAATAACTATGGTATCATACTATACAGGAAGCAAACATTATTTTTACAGACGTAAAATAAACATTAAAATAATTTTATTTATCAGAAACTATATAATACATATATACAATATATTTAGACTGTGCCCGTCTCACTAGAAAATTCTGTGTTGAGACGCGCATAGTTTACAGTTTGTATAAAAAAATTAGTTCATAAATATCAGATTGAAATTAATATTTACCTCTTATACGTATGTATGTATAAAAATTAATTACAAATTGTACTTTTAATGTATTGTTTTTAGGTAATTTATGACAATAAACAAATTAACAATTTATTTCTAGGTGTTTAATTTTTTATAAATAAATTTATCAATAAAGATTTATGAATTCATCCAAAATAATCCTACTTCCAATAATAAGGAGGTCACTTTTTCCGGAGTTTTCTATCATCAATTCCATATCCCGATGTGTGACAAACTTAATATGATAAAAAAATGTACGAATTCTATTTGGACTGCATAATGGTGGATCCAAATAATCATAAGCGTAATCGACTTGAAATAATTCAGAGATTTATTCTCCGCACTCTCTGATTCTCCAAAAGGAAAGCCTCCAAAAGAACAATATCAAATATCTCTAGAATAAGAATTGGGCATTGCCAGGTAGCCTCACATTTATTCAGATTGAACTTAATAGATTCTTCAAGCGTAAGTGTGGTGCCGAGGAAGAAACCCTTGACCATATCTTTTTTGCCTATGCATTGCGGATCACAGGTATTTTTTACAGTAATCTCGTCAATGGTAATTTTCAACTCCCGGTTAACTTGTGGCATCATCTATATAATAGCAAAAAACGGCAATGGTATTGACTTGTAATATAATTTTTTCTATTCTATAATATTATTGTATTTTTTTCAATAAAATAAAGTTTTAACTTTATTAATGGCACAAATCACTCTCAAAGGGTGGATTT
Source organism: Eubasilissa regina (assembly GCA_022840565.1). Classification (NCBI taxonomy): domain Eukaryota; kingdom Metazoa; phylum Arthropoda; class Insecta; order Trichoptera; family Phryganeidae; genus Eubasilissa; species Eubasilissa regina. The sequence continues at coordinate 7,124,391 of JAINEB010000003.1, forward strand.
AGAATGGGACTCGTAAAATTTTCCGAAAAATTATTCGACTAAATTTATATTAAGTAACAATTTGAGTTAGGTACTAAATTTATTTTTAAATAATTGTTTCTTTAAAAATAGATTCTGGTAAAGAAACAATAATATACGTTTTTAGCTAGCGAAAAAGAAAATGGTATTTTTCAAAACCGGTAGATGTATTTAAACTCAATTCAGTGGTTAATAAAACAAAGATAATAAATAAAAAATATGAATTTTAACCACAAAGTTAATATTGCTAATTTTTAAAAGTATTACATTTTATTGATTTGTACGATATTTCATACAATCGTTATTTCACCCTTATATATCTACTAGCTAAAGTACACTTGGCGATATCATCTATGATGTTGGATTTTATTCTACTATTCCACATGAAACATCTAAATGTAACGGCACATTTATCTTAAAATGTAAAGCGTGCACGTGAGCCAGCCACCAAATATATTTAATGTTAAAAATATCATCAATAGCTGCTCACCGCTAGGTGTTCTTTCTGTCGTGTAATGTTTATAATCAAAAAAGTAAACAAACCTATTTTGCTTCTTCAATATTTACAAAATCACTTTGTGGCCTCCATAAATAATAAAATTTTCTTTGCAAATAGTCACCTTTTAAATTTGTTTTCATATCAGTTCTTATTTATACACCATTTTATAGTTTTGTTTTTATCTATGCTTGTATTTTTAATTTCAGTGTACATACATTGTTTCCTGAAGATGAATAGATAACAAGACATGTAGAATAATTAATAAATAGTGGTTTAAACAAAGTATTTTGTATAATTATTAAACCTATTTTGTACTGTATTTAGGTGCAATGTCATTAATAATTACCCTGAATTCATGAACCAGGCATACAATAATTGCTTTAAAAATGTAAGGTTGTTCGATAAGTTCTGACGTATTTCTATTACTGGTATGTGAAATGCGATATTTAATATCGATTCATACAATAGTTCTGATTTCCGTATCCATAGTACGCAATTTTTTATTCGTAATATCTAGTATGTATCTAATGTCACAAACAATAAATTATTCTTCTTTGAGGATATGTGAGAGGATTCAGTTTGTATATATGTGTGAGCATCTGGTACCCCTATAAATTACACCAGCGCTCACGTGTTCTTTTTAATATAATTGCGGAGTATGTGTGTGTGTACGTATGTGTGGCCAAAGCAAATTTAATAAGAAATACTATTTACAGGTGACACGTTTATTAATGATCGTTGTAGAGTTACAGTTAAAAGTACATGCAGTAAAAAATCAGCAAGGAGCGTTTTCTAGTGATCTTGTCGGAAAGATGGAAGTGGCGCCCGGGAAGCCAACGCATGTTATATTATTGTTGTTGATTCCGGGCATGTTTTTGACCCTGTTGAGAGCATAGTTTTACACCTAAGTATCTGCAAGGTGCGTTCGGGGCCGTCGGTGGTGTTTCTGATTGTAGAGGCGATAGACCTACACAGCTCTAATTTCTCCCCTTCCCGCCTCACATGCTCGCTTTATGCCCATTTCAATTTGGTGAGCCCGTTGACTTCTCACGTTTGTTTGATGTATTCTTGACTGCCAAATAGACTATACCGTGGACTATTCGTGGTTGATCAATCTTTTTATAATAGGATTGATATATATATACATTAGAAATTGAAAACGAAAATCTTACGGAGAAACAAGAAAAGTCTACCAAAAGAATAAGATTAAAATCTATATATCCGATAGTGTATTCTGTATACGCATTGGCTTTATCCAGAGATCTTCAGACAGTCCAAAATAGCGTTGTATATTTCTCTCCAAAATGTCTTCAAGAGAATTCCGGCTGTAACTTGATTATGAATGAGATAAAATAGAAAAAAACGGAGAAGAAAGATATAGGTTCGAAGGATGTATGGATGCTTGGACGCCTAGAGAACATTTGTCAAGTTGACTTTGGACCTGAATGTCCTTGGTTCACCATTCCTGACAAATAGCTTATTACAAGGATGTTTACATTTCAGAATACAGGCATTATCCTTATTAATTAAATCATTCACAGTGTTACTGTTTACTAGATTAGATAAGAATGATTATAATTAGGATCGACTGTCACTAACCAGCTATATCCAAGTATGCATAATACAAATGATAACTACCGAGTCACCTAGCTTATATTTATTTAACTTTTATCAACGTTAATGAAAATTGTAAATATTGTCATGTTGATGATATAGATATTGATTATTTATTAATAAGTAATTATATTCAAATATAAATAACCATAATAGTATAAATAGGCGGTAGCAATGTATGAAATGCATTTACTTAAACGTTTTCAAAAAATAAGAGAATTGCAAAGAATGTGACGCAAAAATTTAATTTAAAGAAATTAGGGTTAACTAGATCTCTAGATATCCCTAATCACGTGTCTAGACAAATAAAAAATAAAGGTTGCCAATATTTTATATTTTTATAGGAAAGAAATTTTAATGTAACCATTCCAAGAATCTTCAACAATTTTTCGGTAAATTACATCGATCTCGGTGAAAAAACTCATAGACTATTAAATTATTTAGAGGATTTTTAGATTTTAAAAAAATATTTTTATAAAAATAAAATTATAGATATTGCCATACTACTACAGTCATACATTCCTATTAGGATTTTATTTTAATATTATTTATAATTTTAGTCATAATAATAGCATTAGATTAGATATTATTAAAATTTAAAAACATTCCATCAAAGAATTTTTTCTATAAATAGATTTTTTTTGTATATCTTTCTGGTTGATTCATTTAATTTGTATTTATTTATATTATATTTAAATGTATTTTAAGGAGATACCAATAAAAATATTAAAATATATCTTTCAAGTGCAAAATTAAAAGAAAATTCCTTTTGTTCCAGGAAAGAACACCAATGTTTCCATCTCGCTCTTCATCAACAGGGTGTCCGCCGTGGACGAGAGTAAGGAGGTAATAATGTGGTCCAATCATAAATTACATCTAAATTAAATGACGTTTTAAAATGATTTATTAAATTATTTATTATCTATATATCGACGCTGGAAATTTCAATAGATAGAGATATATATTGTAATATACTGTTAACTTTTTAGTGGTTTTGAACTATGTTTTTTTCATTTATTAAAAAATGACCCTTGTATCAATTCTAAGTGGATAATTTCTAAATTTAAAATTGATAAAGATACATACAAGTGTATAACCAAAGTAAAATAGACCACTAGATTATATAATGTCTTTAATATAAGAAAAAAAGAACCTAACGTATGCATGGTTTTTCTCACGAGAATATTAGAATAAATAATTAGATAAAGAGAAGCTCGCTCCGTAAACTTACCTACATAAAAATTGTAAACATTAACTAATTCAAAAGATTTTTTTTTCATTTAATTCTCTATAGCAATTGAAATTTCCACTAAATAACAAAATGATTACAAAATATATACCTTTAAAAAATAGTAGTTAAATATTTACTTTCTTTTTAAATATTTGATTCTAAAAATCTTTTCAAAACGTTATATTAATCTTTTCAACATTAATTTATTAACTATAAGTGTTAAAATGTTTATATTAAAATCATTATTAGAAGATACCCAATTTCTTCTAAAAATACTAATGTTCATGGTTCTACAAAACATTTTGAGTCGAAAATGTTAAATGATTTTATTAATTATTGTATTAATATTGTGTATGTTAAAACTTCACTATAAAATGAATACATTGTTATCTCTTATTTTGTGGTTTCATAACAAAGTTATCTGAAAAACTTTTTTCTTACTAATAGGTACATTTAAAGGAACAACTTTGGTCATTGACCCAAGCAGACAAAAATAAACGGTATTTAAGTTTCCAACAGCAGATAGGAGCTTCAACCATCATTCCATTCATACCAGTACCGGTATCTGCGTCTAAAAGTAAAAACTGTAATAGACTTACTTAATCGTATTTCCGTCTTCAAACGTAATATGGATCGAAATTTTATTCAAAAGATGTTTGAATGATGCGAATAATAAATATTATAAATAATAAATAATATTACCACTTATTTAACTTCCACACAAGATACAATGATATTCTTCTGCCAGATATAGGCTCTATATAAGAATGGGGATTTAATAAAATACATTTTTAAAGACCCAGGTTTCAAGGTGAATATATTTTTAATGATTCCTTAATTTAAATGCTTAATGTACTATTTCCAAATTTCTAAAGTTCCAAATAAAAAATGACGTATAACATTTTCGACTTCAAAAGTATTGTAAATACTCACCTATTTGTATAATGTAACAAATAATTCACTTAACTGTGACAATATGTTATCAAAAATAATTATTCTACTGAAAATCAATTGCTTATTTTACTGCTTTAAATAATAGTTTATAAATTCAACTGACATTTTTCACTACTTCATAACAGGTTAAGTTAAATTTTATCTTCTGGACTATTTCTTAACACGGGAAAATCCCAGTAGGGCTGCAATTAAAAATAACTAGCGAAATAATAAATAAATCAATTTAAACATGAAACTGTATGAAAAGAAAAGCAACCCCTTCCGACCAGAGACATTTTAATTTAAGGAAATTAATAAGACTCTTTGTACAAGCGAATGAGTGTCTTTCCAGTGAATATATTTTCTTATTCATTTCCACATTATATAACATCGACCTCGTGAGTATTAGATAGGGGTGAACTTTTGGCATTTACCCTTGAACGTTTTACAAAAGTCACGAATCGACTTTGCAAAATTGAACAGCCCAAAAACGTGATATTTCAAAGTGCTTCCGAAATCTGTTTGACGGCCAATTCGATTCAAGGGTGAAATCAGAGCCGCTTTCGTAACAAGTGCTTTTACATTCAAATACATTAAAATCTTGTTTTTATTGCCGATATACTCATATTATATATAATAATATAAAAGTTGCAGAATCTTTATTCATATTCGACTGATAAAAATCTTTTCTACCCAAATATATTATCTTAAATTTTTTTGCAGTCATATCAAAATATATATTTTATATCAAAATTATAGTTTTTTGCGAAAAAAGATTTTTCATGAAAATTAATATTTTTTCCGAACCCTAATTAATTAGGTATAATGTGTGTAATACGCAAAATATAATATGACTGAAAAAATTATATATAACGATACATATACGTGTTCATACATCAGCGTAGTTTTAGTCGTCAAAGTTACGTACTTAATAAAAAATATAAATTATCACATTCATCATTTTTCTCGCTTGGGCTTCATTTATTGTCATGTGCCTTTAAAGTTTTATATAGATCATCGCTTATAAATTTATATTTATAATTTTCCTACTCTCCAAATCACTTCAGAGATATTCATAAATTCCCTACTCGTCCATTTACTCTAGAGATATTTATAAATTACCTCCAATTCATTCCAGTGACATGTCAAATTATTTTTCATAATATATTAGTTTCCATTTAAATATAAAAAATAAAATTACGTAGTAGATAATTTACTAAAGATACTATAACTTTTGACAGCGAAACTTCGGAGATGAAGAGTGAAAGGAGTGCAAAGGTATACGTTGGAAGACCGTCAAGGATCTAGAAACCTGGTATGTGTGAAGTACATGACTAGTGAAGAAAGGGAAAGTTAGACAGATATTAGTATTAAACGAGTGTGCAGTTGAGAACTATCACTTAAGACCTGATTTGACCAAACAAAACAACTTATAAGGATAATGACATCTATGTGTAAAAGAAATTGATTTTGAAAAACGTGTGTGGCGTTCTATTTTCTCTGGATACTCCTGCGTGAGTATTGCATGATGCTGTGTATGAATGTACGTATTCATAAATTTATTTTCGAGACACCTTGTTATATTCAAATGTTATTAAATAACGTGTTTGTTGGGCGAGGGTAGCGTCCCGGCCTCTGGATCCGGAGGCCCGGGTTTGATCCCGTCCGAGGGCAAGCTCAAATCGACTACAGAACGCAGTCCCTAAAGCATGGCCCGGAGGTTAGTAACAAGGCAGTACTTTAACATTCATCATTCAAATTGGTCATTTTTTTCTTTCTTTTAGTTCGCATAAATAGGTTCCCATCCCATCCGTTCGACAGTGTCTTGCGATCTATTAGTCATGTTCTTGATTAATTATCAATCGTCAAATGCTTTGTTCACTTCTTCGCCTCCCATCCAGTCCTCGTGGACTAGGCATCGTGCACTCATCCCGTCAAATACAAATTATCTTCTCTTTAGGATTATCTCAAAACGTATAGTGCCGTTCAATTTACAAATCGTTTGGTCAGCGAATGCATCAATAAAATAATTTAATTAATTTCAGAATATTGTTTTTTTAAATATCTGATTTTGAAACACTAAAACTCTTAAACGTTCAAAAATATCTATTTTTTGTTGTGGAGTTGCATTTTTAAAACATAGTTCTGTGGTACTTAATACAAATTAAATAAATCAATTAGAAAGATATACAGAAAAATCAATCTATCGAAAAAATATTTGGTTGCTACCGGATAATATTTTTTCAACAGGTAGATTTTTTGTTTATATATCTGTCTAGTTGATTAATTTAATTTGTATTTTTTTATCATTTCAAAATTATAAATATGTGTTTTTAGAACAATGTCGTTAAATAAGTATAAGAATTTAACTTTATATATGACATAATGACGTGCATTTATTTATACATATTTTATATGGCCCTCAAAGTTGGGTTTAAAAATATACTGTTTAGATATGTATAATTCCTGTATTTATTGTAAATAAAACCCATATATTTTAGAAAGATACATTATGCCTTTTGATTTTTATCATATTTTTGGTGTTGCAAAAAAAGTTTGCTTTTGAATCCTTGAAAATCGATTTTATAAATATATTTTTTAAAAGTATGCATTTAAATAAAGTAGTTAGGTATCGGCATAATATATTAACATTAATACTTGCTAGTACGCTTTGCTTTAAAATGTTGCTTGATTTGTAAAAAATGGTAACTACACTATTCTAAATTACTTGAAAACTTACTCGTATTTTTCCCTGGCCGGTGTTTCCGAGAATTTAGATTTAGTTGTAATTTAAAATAAATATGTGGAATTCTTGTTTTTAAATTCATAGTTTCTGAATTTGAATACGGAGACATACCCTGTGTACCTCGGTTACAGTACTTTACACCGTGCGACTTTTTTTGTGGGGGTACCTTAAGTCGAGAGTTTACAGCAACAATCTTCGAACTATTCAGGCCCTACAAGAAAATATCCGCCGTGAAGTTGCTGCCATTGAACCAACGCTTTGCTCTCAAGGTGTGGTAGAACATTTAGATCGGTCAGTAGGCGTAGGATTGTATAGAAAACAGACAGATAAATATCCAATTTTATATTTATATCATTAAAAATACGCTCAATCATAGCGATCTTTAAAACGAAAATGATTTAATACATATATTTATTTTTCATACACCACTATGTGATTCGCGCATCGATTTGACCCAGAAATGTTGAAGACCCTCGTGAGCGAGTGAGTAACAAAAATTGCACTGTATAGGTCAAATATATACGCGTAATGAACACGAAGTTAGCTATAGATTGTAATAATATTTGCGTTTGTATAATGAATGCATCAGGGCGTCATAATGCCTGCATCAAGACCTGGATTACACCACTTCCCGCCGGGCAGACGCGCTGGTGCTGACGGCAGGCAGATTAAGAACGAAGCCCTATAAATAACTGCATACATCGCCCCGCTAGTTTCCTTTTAGATGGGTGTTCTCAAAATAAGAAGGTCTCAAACTTTCTTTTTAATATCGAGCCAATTTGAATATCCTTAGAGTTAGAATTTGTGCTGCTTTTGAGCTTCTCTTGGAGACAAATTTCGATAATCTAATCAGTATGAATAATACTATAACAGTCAGTTTGTTTCCATATAATATATTTAATAATAATAATAATATATTTAAACACTTAAATAAAATATAATGAAGAGGAATAATTTATATAAAAATTCAAATACTGAAGGATATCTTCTATATTTATAGTAATAAGTCTAAGAGTAAAAGTAGTATATGAAACCGTTTATCTGCAGTACAAAACCAATGCACATCAAAATATAAAAAATATAATCGCATAAAAAACATATCAGAATGAACAGATTTATTTATTTTACCTAAGTAAAAATAATTATTCAGATGATTCAATGTCTCTTAATCAGTCAGTGTCTCTTAATACTCATACATATAAAGTTTGGGGAAGACAAATAAAACTAAATACATTATTAAAACAAAATGGCATTGATGAAAGAAAAGAAGAGAAAAGTGATAAAATAAAGAAATTAATTCTTAGGTCGCAGATTACGTGAAAATTTGAACACTTTCATGGTATTAAATGTCATAAATATTATAAATATTTAACTGCGTACATACACTATAAAAAGCTATATATTAAAAATAAATATTCCTAAGAGCATTATACGATCCAATAAACCATTTTTTCTCTTCTTAACCCTATTTTTATCACATATTCACGGCGTCGGAAAACAAAAAATATATAATATATCGTAAAAAAACAGTGTATATGAAAATTAGAGCCTGTATATGATGTGTGTTCTATTTCCCACGAGTTTTTCGGCACCCTGTATTTATTTTTAAAAAATATTTTTTAAGTATTACATGTTTTTGAAACGGGTTGTTACAAATACTAATACAATTGTTCTTTCTAAACGAAAAGTTGTTTACGTATGTCGACGCTAGACATTTAGGTTTTAGAATATTATAAATTACTATAAAAGTTTTATATAAAACTTATAGAGCTTTTAAGGGTTAAAGTATCATTTCATTTCATTTATGACGTGAATAGAGCTACTGAACGATTATCGAAATGCGATTCGATGAAAATTTCTTTGGTTTCTAACAAAATGTCAATCCTTTCGTCAGAAATCATACAATGCTTCACAAAAGGAATTTTGACGGGAAAATTGCTGAAAATCTTTAAAATGGCATCAATAAATCGACATTTTCGATTATCCTACGTAAAACTAAGAAATCAGTCACGTAATATAAACATTTTAAAGTAATAGGTATTTAATCATAATATCAAATTCATTCCATTTCACGTCATGGATGTATTAAAATACTATTTTACTTGGCCCATTTCAATCTTTTTAATAATAATAACAGTTTGCATAAATTATTAAATACTTACTTTTATAGTAATTGCTGTTTTTAATCATGTATGTATGGCAACACGTCGTAGATAATTATTTCTTAACATATGTACGATGTACTCGCGTTTATTTAGTGGGTACTTTAAGAAAATGTGTCTAAATAGGGTGTTAGAAAATATATCAATTTTATATATTCGAGATTTTAGAGATACTGAGAATCGATGCCGGTACCTCCCACACGCTAAGCAAGTGCGCTTTTATCTCGTTATTCCCCTAATCAACTGTGTTATCATTTTTTTATATAAGCATATATGCTTTTTTGTGTTAGAATTTAATACAATGATTTATATTTTTGATGCACATTTTCATAGATATTTAACATAAAATTTTGATACTAGATAATACATAAATTTATTTTTAAAAAATATGTAGGCACCCCTCCTAAACTTCGTAAGATATTTGTGAACTTCTATTTTTACATCTCATTGACTTTTCGGCAGCGTAATGGTTAAGTATCCCTCGCGTATACCTGTCACGCGAGAGACCGGGGTTCAATTCTCAGCCAGAAATATATATATTTTTTAATTTAGTAATATTTTTTCGAACCAGAAAAACATATTATTTATATGCAGAAACATATAACGCGTTTTTTTTATTATCGAAATGATATTACTTAATATTTTTATTTCATTTATAATTTTCTAAAATTTCTCGGCATAATAATGAATTCAGTAATTGGCGATATTTACTTACCTGCATCATAATATATTGAATTTTATTTATTATTTGATAGGTTGTATGTACGTATGTATCTAATAATTGTGAAATAATTTTTGGAAAATTAACAATAAGAGTGTCTCGGAAAACACAATCTCTGGTTTGGCTCCAATCCAGAGGACGAATCTGCGATTAATTTTTTCATCTCTTCACAAGCGTTCGTTGTGTACCCAAAATCAAATCAAATACAAACACCTTTATAAACACGAATGTGTAGGCAAAATAAAAATGATTCCACAAATACAACCATTTTTTTTTGTTCGCTAACAATACATTTATCAAAAAGTTCGTACATATTTCTTACATTACATTAGATTAGATTAATTTTATCATCTCGGCCTGTCGTCTTGGCCGAATGTCCTTATTCAGAAGATATCCCCGGCAAATACAGTAGTTGCAAATTGTATCTATGTACTTTTATTGTCCATAAAAAAGTATGTATAAAAATAATATGTTATAAACAATAAACAATTAAGCGAACAGTATTTTTATCTGGATTAATTTAAATGATATTAGTTATTAAAACTATATCACTTAGAAAGATCCGCAGATATAATCTAGGTACGTTTTTTTGTGTCTCTTTCTAATTTATTAATTATATTCTTTGTAAATCGTTACTGAATACTAAATACGTTAATATAATTAATTACATTAAATGTTTTTTATTAATAAAATGAACCTGGTGCCACCCAGCAGGTTCTTCCGGAAAAAAAATGAGAAATATTGTAATTTAAAAGATTGTCCCTACTAACGGGATAAAAATACGTGTCACTAATAAAATAACAAAAATTTAGATGAAATCTGACAACATTGTATACTGTCTCTATAGCAACAATAAATAGAGCTGTTTACCAGTAATACGAAGTTCTGAGTGCGAGTCCCAGCAGCAGACTTTATTTTTTTGATTTTTTCTATGATTCATCCAAGTTGTTTTACTTATTATTTAACTAAGAATTAAACCAGTCAACTATCATCATCTTGCATTAAAAACTTGATATCATTGACTCATACTCATTTATTAAGAAAAACAACAATTCAAATTTTATAAAAAATTTTACCGCAAATATAATATAAAATAAATATAAATATCGGAAACTCTGGCAGAAAATGACCACCCAATAGAACCCTAATAATTTACAAAATAAATATATAATAACATAATTTTCAAACCAAATTCGATGCTCGTTCTGTAAAAATGTGACATCTTAGATGGATGCTGGCGGAATTCGAACTTCCGCCTTCTGTCAAAGACGAAGATACGCTACACTTATAAAAGCTACAACACATTCATTGTCAAAAAAAAAAAATTTTTTTTTAATACTTATTAAATGTATTAATTATAAAGATATACATATAAAATCAATTTCATCGAAAAATATTGTTTTGCGCTACCGGGATTCAAACCTGAATCTCTTTTTCCAATCCGGGGAAGGTGGATTACCAAATATGCTACAACGCCAGTATCTTTGACGACAAATTTTCGAACCTATATATTACACTTTTTTCAAATTAATACATCTGTCGTTCAATTATTTGAAATTACGTTATTTTTACGTAATCTCAAATACCTTTGAGTAAACCGATAGCAAACGCCAGAATTATCAATTAATTTTTATTAAATCTTGGACACATTGATACAACTTATATACTATTAAGGAGAACACATTCTTAAAAACATCACAGACCTATGTTCTGAATTATTACAACTTCACCATAAGAATATGATCTCCTTAATAATTATTTTTGTGTTGCTTCATAAAAAAATACGTTTACGATATTTCTGTGGAGTTTATATAAATATTTAATTTTATATTATTACATAACTGACTCAGAGAAGAAACAATTCCGTATTTTAAACAGGACGTGCTTACTCCATAGTTAAGGAATACCAATACTATAAAATTTCTACATTCATCTTCTCATATCGATTCTCTCATATGTTCGGTTAGTCTATGTATAATTGTCTTCAAATAAAATTATTATAATATCTTATCACTGGGACTCATTTGTCCTACTCGGCTCTGATGACTTCCGATCGGGATCTTCACACAATAACGATGACGTCGAATGTTTTAATTGATTTATTACCGAATATTAAAATAATATTTTTATGAACAAATCGTTTTATCCATTTATTTCAAAATATTTAACGTATTAAGTGTTATCCTCTACAACGTGATAATGTTGTGAAATTATTCTAGTTATTATTATTTTATTTAAGCGTTTGATAAATCTTGATGATATATATAAATGTTTAAATACACTGTTACCAAGAACATTATCAGTAACTTATTTATCGTATAAATGTTATAAGACATTTTAAATAATTCACAGAAGAACCGTTCAAAAATTCAGATAAATCACATCTAATTTTTGTTTGTTTAACATATTCTTATTTATCGAATAATCCGTGGTCCATCGCTATTTCTTCCAACTCTATTAACGTCTGTTTTAAATATCTTTTAGTATACAATTTATAAGTGCCCACCAAATTCACTGAGAGCCATAAAACTATAAAACAAATCAAATATTCATTTTCTCTCAGCCAAAAATTTGTCATCTAAAATTTCCAACGATCATGACCCACTGAAAACATACTAGCTACACGTAAAAAACAAGTGTTAATTCTCGGTCTCTGGCAGGAGATATCGCTGGACGTGTTCATGCAGGTGTACTGGGAGGACCACAGGATGAAGGCCGTATCGGACCTGCCGTTCATAGAGCTCACGTGGGAGCAGCGCCACCAGTTCTGGATGCCGGACCTCTATATCAGGCAGCTCAGAGAGATGAAGGTTCTATCTGTCTTCCAAGAGATGACATCGCTAAGGCTGTACAAGAACAGCACCCTCGCAGTTAGCATTGGGTAAGAATTTTTGTTTTCCTTTCCCTAAATATTTCATCGAATTTTTTATGTGTAAATGTCTTAGCTCGCACCCTCCCTAAATATTTAGTCTCTCTTAAAAATGTGTGACTCGTTACCATGGTGAATATATATTTAATTCAATACTCATCATTTTAATTTTCAACGGACGAATTAAATTTAACTGTTTCAACTATTGTTAAAATATGAATAATTGGCATTAAAATAGATAATTACTTAATTTCTTAATTGTACCATATTTTAATCCTGGCAGAATGAAAGCACGGAAATTAAGTAATAACAAAAAGAGAAGCAAAATATGTATAACTTTATGAAAATAAAATACATAATACTTTATAAATACGATTTATTTTAGAAATGAATATGTAAAAAAGAGAGGCCAACACTACGGCACAAAATTTGGACAGATTTACAATCTTCGCTAATGTGTTGTTGATTACCTGATTTACAAGGGCCGGCAACACCTTGGCTGACGGAAAATTTAGGCCCGCGGAAAAGGCGGCAAACATGCGTGACGGAGAGTTGCCAAAGTCTATCGCAAAATGCCCACAAATAACAAACGCCCATCGCCTTTGTACTATTTATAGTTAAATATATATTCCTTTTATAGATGACCTCATTCTGAATTTAATGCGGTGCGGCCTTGCGGGAAACGCCCTGTACACGTAAAATGGCTAAGATGATTGATGAACTTTTATCAATATCTTTTATTTTTTGCAGAGGTGCGAACACGGGATACATGTCCAAATTGTTTCTTCCAAATTGTTTCTTTCAAATTGTTTCTTCCAAATTGTGCGCTAGTGCGCGCGCAAATGATTTTGAATTTTAACAACACTCTTAACATCTTATTTATTGAATTATTATTCATCACTATAACTGTATTTCATCTCATCCCTACTCACGTCACTATATCGAGATTCATGTTTTCTCTTGTATCATTTACAATAAATAAAAAGTATAAAATACATAGAAATAAACAAGAAATGTTGAATTATAGTACAAATTATCGTACGTAGTAGAAAAATAATGTTATTTTTTTCCAAGTCTCATAATTATATTTAAGTATAAGTGCGACGTTTTTCGCCACTGCTACTGGTGGAACGACAATTATGAGCGCCAGGAGTGGCGAATCCCAGACAGAAATGGCCAAAGGCAGTACAACATCAACAGCGACGTGTACCTGTCCCAGCTTGATCGCCTTTATATTGCCATTCAACTAAAAAGACCGCGCAAAAAAAACCAAACCGTTTTCCACCACGACAACGCTCGCCCTCATGTCGAACGCCGTGTGATCGAATCCATCGCTAGCAAGAGATAGAATTTACTCCCCCATTCGTCCTACTCTCTCACGAGGCCCCCACGGACTACCAAATCAACCGTTCTCTGAAAAATTGGCAGGATAGCAAAGTCTATAACAATTTGGAGGATGTCAAATAGTGAATTGCCTCAAAAAACCAGTGAATTGACCCGACAGTCTTCCAACCAAATGGGAAGCAATAATTAACATTAATGGTGACTACACCCCCGAATGATAATTGTATATAATATGCTTTGAGTTTGTTTTCGTTTTTTGTTATGTTACAATATAATATTTAAAAAACGGCGAATAATTATACATCAACCTAATACTTTGTGAACGCTCGTGCCGTAAAAAATCAGCAAGTATACGTATTCACAAAATATATTTTATTTTATTTAAAAACATCCTTGGCTTGCGTGAGGAGTTTTACAAATGAAAATAATATATTTTATATTTATACACGTAATTACGAGTAGATATGGCACTTTATGGCGCGACGAAAAGAAAAATAAACTATTAAGAAAGTTATAAGCGATGTATCATTTTGTTCTCAAACCCTCTACATTCTCTGTCAAATTAAAATTAACTTAAATGCGAAATGCGAGGCTGAGCGGTAGAAAACGTGTCAGTTCAAAATTAGAGAAGATTTTGGGGTAACCCACGTTTTTCCGTTTCGCATTTTGGTCACCAATCGATTTTATTTCAATCTGAAAATTTTAATAACTACCACTGAGGACATTTTCACAGACTATTTAGTGGACGGACTCCTGGGGCGAGTAGCAAACTCCTGAACTATGATCACCAGGCTAGAATCCTACCGCAAGTTATTTTATTTGCATATTATTGTAGCAATTCATGTTATCCATTTTATGATTTAGCTGAGTCTCGGGAGACTCCACATCATTTAAAGGGTATCATGTAAAGGGTAGGTTAAAAACGTTCCCGTTAACCCCACTCGTTAGTTCTTAAGGCTTTCGAAATTACCCTCCTTTACAGTTTGCTCTACTTCCGTGGTAGCCCCGACCTTCCTTATTCGGCGGCCCCGATTTCTAGTATCATCCACACTAACTTATGTTATATCTTTGACTACCCTTTAATATCTTATTTTCTCCGAACACCGAATGCCCCGACCTTGTGGATTCGCGTGATTATTAATGGATTCGAATTCCGCTAATAACACCCGTACAAGTTAGCGTTATTTTAATATCACAATATTAGTTTTATAGCTGGAAAATGTTAAGGTAATTTTCATGTTTACATTATTTTTTTGTTTATCGTGTATTCTCTTTGTTACTGAAATCTTATTTGTTACTGGATCTAGGCTTCCCACGCCTTCTTACTGCTCTTTTTCCTTTGATTAAACTTACTATAAGCACTCCAGTCATCCTGCTTTAATTATTTTTCACCCACTACAACATTCGCTAATTACTACGCTAACATACTTAAATGACGGTACGTTATAGAGAGCTACACGCGATTTTCTTGTGAAGTTAATATTCCCGGTAACAGAATACCAAACACAATTTGCCTCATTTCTAAGTTGTTTCTTTCTCGGTATATTTCTAGATACACAATTAATCATATATGCATACGTTTACTAGCGATTTGACTCGCAATAAAATAAGTGTTGTCGTAAAACGCAGAAACAAAGAAATTTCAAAATGAATAGTGAAAATTTTATTGTTTTTGACCGACGATTTCATGTTCCACAGAACGGTTCGTTCCAATTACAGAAATGACTAATTGCCCCTAGCGCCAGTTAAGCGCAGAATAGTTTAATTCGCTTGGTGGTCGAGTGATTGTAAATTTGTCTACAAATCCACGAGTCGAATGTTGGCGTCCACAAAATAAATCTTACGACCATAGATACTAGACTATTAAATTTTAACATATTCAGGAAATTGCTGGCCGAGTCGATATCATAATATGGAATAATAGGTTGGGGTGGAACTTATCCTTACTTTATACTATAAAATTCAAAAAATAATAATATTTTTTAAATACTAGAGATTACTAGATAAGATTATTAGATCAAATTTTTAATGATTTCGGTGTTTTAAATTTACATATATTTAAAGAGGACAAAATTAAAATCCACCACCTAATCCGCACGTTATTCTAAAAAGATCCGAAATAAAAATAGGACAGGAATGCTTCATATATTACTTCTAGACTGCACAACCTACTGCCATTTTTATTTACAATTGGAAACAAACAATAAATCTCTATATATAATAGATCGTAAGTCTTCAAAAAAATTAATGTATTGCACATCTTTTTTATTCGTATGTTCTAATTTAATATTAAATTTTATTTTGTACTGTTATAGATTTTGATCATATTTTTACATATCTTAAGCCACTCCCATACTTCATGATCATTCTTATTTGGGAATGCATAACACTAATGTTGCTTAAAACATTTATTATTAATATTGTATTGTATATAGGGAAATAAATATATATAATATCTTATCTATATGTAAGCACAGGACCGGCCTACCAAATTTAGAGCCCGATCAGGGGCAAATTTATGGTGCAGGGGTCTCACTAGACATTTTGCGGGGCTCTTGTCTCGGCTCAAGGGACCTCCAAAATGTTAATATTTATATTGAGATGATAGATTAAACTATCAATTATATTAATTTTGTTATATAATATTATCGGTGTGGTGGTCTAGTGATCTAGTGGTAGGAGATTCGCGCCTCGTTCCGGGACACCAGCAAGTTAGTCCTATTTTCATAGCACAAGCATTTAAATTAGTTTGAAGAAAGTAAGAATATTGATGTGACATATATTCCGTGTACGCATCTCTATTTTTAAAAAATGGGTTTTCTAGTGATTTTAGGCATTTACAAATAAAAATCCTGTTGCTCCTTGTTTTACTTCTGCCCTCTGGAAATCGTGGCCACTCGCAATTGCGGCAGCGTGACTACAAATTTGCCATACTGGAGCATGGAGTGCAAAATCGTTTGCATTAATTAATTCATAAAATCTTGAATGACACTTTCAGCTGTACCTGGTACGACCTTAATGATAATTAATAGTTTTCTTCACTCACTACAAAAATAAAAGTACCAGGACGGTATCGCCATCTTCACCCTCTTTACTGCAGTGTTGCAACGGACCCCATGTTTTAAATATTTTATAATCAAATCGAGAATAAAATTAAAAATCAATTTCATTTTTCACTTTTTTTTACATGTTTTCTTTCTTTTCCGCGGGGCTCGATTAATCGCAAACGGTCTATGGCTGAGCCTGGATAGATTTATCACTTTTCATCCTTAGAAAAGTACATTTCTCTTGCAATTTTAAATAAGTGTTATTCAAATATTTGTTATCTGTTTCAGGGCAACGGTGATAATAAGATGTGATATGGATTTCGTGCTTTATCCCTTGGATGTCCAAATCTGTCCTGTAGACTTTAGTAGTTGTAAGTATATTTAAAAAATTTATTAAATGTTGAATTGTCTTTTTTTAATATTTTCACGATATAAAAAAAAGCTTAAAATAAAATCAAAATTGCAATGAAAATTTGAGTGTATTAAAAAAATTATTTTAAATTATTAGCGTGGACGACTTCATATAAAAGACACAAAAATGAAATCGTCTGATCAGAAAAATTAACAGAAAAACAGTTAATTCTCATACATTCAAAAAGTGTAATAATATTAAGTATTATATATATATTTTTTAATATTATTTAGCTTTACGCGTTTTAATTTCAATTTGGAATTATTATTTACAAGTACCTAGATAGATATATAACGTTATTAAATATATTGACGTGTAAGTAAATTATTCAAATTGCTAGCGTGCAAGCCACAACGAACGACGCCAGGGCAGGTTCAGCCGCAATACTCGGCAACTTTTACCCGAAGGCTAGAGTGATTCAAGTATCAAGAAATCATAGATTCTATTATTTTGATACAACCGGGCCACGACGTGTGCGCCAGTCGGTTCGAGTCGGGGTTCGTCTAGGAGTCATGATTCATACCACGCTCTCGATCGCTCATCAGAACGATACCCCGCACTCTAATGGAATATTCGCTTCGCGAACCATCCAATTAGATATCACGCTTTCATTATTACCATGGTTATAGATAAGGATACAGGTGAATATGAACGAGCGAAGATGCACATTATACATTTATTAAGTACATGTTTACATTTACGGACAGGTAGAAATACTTATAACTAACTTAATCTAAAGCTTATTCTACCTCGGGTTGCTCGGCGACATTCCTCCGGAATCTTGTTTCCGGTTGGCGGAGGGGTGTCGCTGGCATTCGGCATGGGCGGCTACCCGCTGTCTGCTCTGCGAACCGGTCTGGGCGGCTGCTCTTGGGTGGGTTGCGATGAATCGTGGCTGCTTCCTCCGTCGATTTCGGTCCCAACTGTGGTTGTCTTGACGTCTCTTTGACGATTCACTCCTCCGGACCTTGTTTTATAACTGCGTGCTTTCAACTTCCTTTCGGCTGGCCTTCAACTTCCTTTCTACAATCCCTTCCGGACCTCGTTCACTCGTCCTCCTGGACCTCATGTCCGACTCACTACTCTGGGTTTACGACTTCCTTCCGAACCTCGTTCCACTCGTCCTCCTGGACCTCATGTCCGCCTCACTCTTTCTACTCCGGGTTCGCAACTTCAACTCCCTTTTACAACTCTATCCCTCCGACTCTCCACTCCCGGGTCCACAACTTCAACTCCTCTCTTCGACTGTCCGACTTCAACTGTCTTCTCAAAATGCCGTTCTGGCCCTTTTAAAGTAACCGTGGTGAGGGCGTATTTTCCGCTCGGGGTCGGTCCGTCCTCACAGGATTGACGACGCCTCATTGCTCTATCCGTTGACATCTCCGCTACACCCTCGCTTGCCGGCCTAATTTCGGCTCCGCCTACTTTCTTCGTAATTAATTATAGTCCTGCCTTATCACATAAAATCTAATAATACACTGTTCATTTAAATTGTCCACAAACATATATAAACTATTACTAACTTATATTCTATACATTCTTCACATTAAGCTTATCAGAATTATCACTTTCTCTAATTACCTCTAAGCACATCAATCAGTATAAAATACAATCAGTATAAAAACATTTCACATTCAAAATCCTAATTAAGAGCTAATCATTTTATTCTTTTGCTGCCTCTGAGACTTTTATAATTAGGTACATATGGGATTTCTTTATTTCAGCTTCATTACATCGTTTTGTGAGTGGTTTTCGCATTACATACAGTTACAATTACATTATTATTATATTTATTTACATTGCAGTCTCTCTGCCTGCCTTCATTCTTATTTGTATTAGTCGACTCAATTATAGCTAGTAGATTCAAGAACGAACGGCGACTGAATACTGCGGAAGTGCTACTACACCGGCACACTTTGATTAAATCGAATCGCGATCGATCTGAGACTTGCTCACACGGTTTGTCCATATTAAACGAATAATTGATGACGGAATAGTCCGATCTACGCACCACATAAGGTGCATGAATATGGAAGATGTGAATCCGCGTACACAAACTTATTCGTACGCGTCCTATTTTCTCTACCTACCCCTACGGAGAAAAGACGCGATAGTCAGTTGTCGCTCACGGTGGCCCTTCCGCACGTGGGTGCTGGCCCGCATGCAACAAAAGATGCTTTATCACCCCGGAGTCAATTATCCTCGGGCAGAAAAACGCACCCGCTTCTTAATGGTTGCCTTTTTTTTCTGTGCGGTCATTGTCTTATTGTCGACCCCCTAATTTACGGACGGTACATTGTTACTAGGCTGCTCCCGAGCGCGATATTTTTCGGAACGATTTCTCCTCGGACAAAAGACAACCGATTGACTCCATAACATATTGCGTCACACGTGTGGTCATCCCTCGCAATTGCGGAAGAGATAAATATTCCCGATGAATGGCCTAGGAAACAAAGGACAGCTTTTCAATGATAGAAGAAAAGGTCCTCGTGTGACGTGGGTTCTTGCGAAATGCACTTCCAAGAAAACAGAGTATCCGCAGATGACAAATATGATAGGTCGGTCCGAATCAAAATTGGCTCGCGACACAGATTACCGTTCAGGCATATCAATTTCATGATTATCGTCAATTCCCTAGCTTTTGTTAAAAGTCGCCAAGCGTTGTGGGTGAACGTGCCCCTGGAATGCGTTCAGCCAAATGTTCAGCGTAACTTTTTCATCGCTCTAGTACAGGAACCGAAAAATCGCGGCTCCAGAGAAACACGCGTATGGATACTCTCTTGAAATTTCGAGCGCCGATTACACCTAACAACCGAAGAGAATAATTATGATTGTGATCTGTGTATCGCCTACTTAAATATACTTGTGTACATACTCATATAATATGATATTTGTGTATTTTATTACGAAGACTTTTTCACTTAATAATAAAATAATTAAAAGCCGTCCTTAGTCTAAGATAATTTTCATATCAATTCATTGTAAAAATATATTAGGGGGCCGGAAAGAAATCCATTAATTTTCGTGTCATCAAAATACTTTATCACAATAATTGTTAAAAATGCATTACATTTTATTCCAAAATATAATCTAAGTCGTTGTTTAGGACAGTTTTCCATCTAGAAACTAATTTTTCAAATCCACTTCTATAAAACTTGCAGGTTTTGAATCAAAAAGTTCTGTGAGGTGGTGGTTTTGTACCTCTGTTGAATTTCAAAATGTTTTATTACAAATAAAATATTCCATTGACCTGAAAAGATAGTAGTCAATAGGTTCTAGGTCAAATGAATTAGGAGGGTGACTAAAATCTTTTCAGTTTAACCCTTTCACCTGAATTATTAAATTTAAATGTCTAGCAACTATATATTTTTTGTAGTATTCTTCAAACATAAAATAAGCAAATTGTGATGGAAAATTAACAACAAAATAAATCTAGGTATATAAATATTTTAAATTATAATTTGTGGTACTTGTGGTTGTGGTACTATAAGTACAGTCAGACCTTACATGACATAAACTTACATGACCTTACAAAAATTAAAATATATAGCATAATACAAAAAATATGAAATGAATATTCTAAAATATTAAAAGATCAGTTGAAAATTTAAGAAAAAAAAATTAGGACAAAATAGCTATTAATAATCACAAGGAATACAAGCGCGTCAATTCTAACTTTGTAACAAAGCGCAACTGACCAATTTCACCTGCCGCAGTGTTAACATAACAAAAAATAACTAATGTTAGTAGTCTAAACAAATCTGTGTAATTGAGAAGAGAAAAAAAAATCCACTAGAATACTTTTTATTGAAATGAATATTTTTATTAAACTTCACATACTTACATTATATGTTTATACATAATATGTATAAACATAAAATGCCTATAAAATAGGCCTATAAAAAGTATTATTTGATATAAAAATGTATTAGGTATCATTAATCAGTGTTTAAAAATTAAAACTAAAAAATTATAATCATTATTTAATGTTTATTTAATTTCAGATAAATACATGATGCAAGATATGACCTTTAGGTGGAAAGGAGATGATCCTGTCAGTTTTCCGAGTGATTTTGGTGACGGCTATCGACTTCCAAAATATGTGGTTTCGTTCAAAATCGACCACGAGCTGCATAATATTTACTATGGAGAAGGTTTGTAAAAATAATTCCGATATGATATTTCATCGATGTTTGTTGATGATATATGTTTCATACATGTGCAAAAGAGAAATGGGACTAGGATCACTGCTAAAACAAATTACTTAAGAATGTCACTGAAGATAGACCCCATCACCATATTCATAAGAGATCAAGAATTCAATAAGTTGAACAGTTTAAATATCTGGGAACAAATGTGATGAGGAATATTGATATAGCAGGATAAAATTAAGAAATGTGCCAACAATGCTGTCGTAGAATTTGTTAAAATCTAAAAATTAAACCGTGTATATTGATGATACAAGCGATTACACTACATTTATCATGCTGCAGGGGATAATGTGAATTTTTATCAAAAGATACAGTAGAGAATGGATCACAGTAAATGGAACGCACCAAAAATATGATAATTAATATATTTATGTATTTATATGGTACAGTGTACCATTAACAAGAATATTATAAAAACAATAATATCCTTACAAATAGGTTTTTGAACTAGCATGCGAAAGATTATTTATAAAAATTACATAAAGATATTAAAAACATAAATAAGTAAAAAACATGGCATATTTGCATGAAAAGATTATTATAAAAGATAAATAATTTAGGGAGTCATGTATGCTAAGTGAATAATTCTCTTTTTTTATTTGATTTTGATTTTTTTGAACATATTAATAAGTGGGGATAAAACAATAAAATCAAGAGAAAAAATAATCAATCACAATGTAGTAATCTCGGTAGATAAAATAAATAAAGGCAGAAACACCTGGAACATTTATATAATGCTTTACGCAAACTAGCAGAACTCGATAATAATATTTATTAAAATAAATATGAATAATTGATAAAAATCATTTGATTATTATTTATAACCCATTATTACACATAACATCTGGCATCATCAAACTGTAAAAAAAGTGCACATATATATACAGTAAAACCGCGATATAACGATATCCAAGGGACCAAAAAATAAAAATTCGTAATAACGAATTCCCACATATAACGAAAAAAATAAAAAACTTACTATATGTTACGCGCCGTCGCAAAAAAATGTTGCGCGGCTTCAAAAAAGATCGCAAATTCTGCAAACAAAGGAGGAAAAAGGCCATAGGGAACTGAATACCTACATATTTTCAGTAGTTTTGTTATTAAAACAGATAAGCAAATGGATAATCAAAGGAATTAAATTAAGAACAGAATCTATTCAACACCAATTGGAAGATATTTTTGTAAATTCCAGAATATTGCAAACACAAAACAATATTGTAATTGTGTTTAAATGTAGAGCCGCTTCAAACATAGTTTTGGGCATGAAACATACAAAATAATTCAAAAATAACAATCTTACAGTTGAATCGCGGCATTTTTATAAAATGAGTCGTATATAAATTACGAAGGTATTTACCGGTAACGGCGGCAACCACTTCAAAATATATTTATAATCGTTAAAATTGTTCACTTAAAAATTATCGTTAACATTGTACACTTAAAATACACGAAAACAATAGTTAATAGAAATACAAAATACCGTACAAAAATAGTTCATAAAATATTTTAACGAATTATTTATATTATTGACGAGTTCACACGAAAACAATTGTCAAACGAAAATGAATTTATGTAAATATTCAGTTCGGTCATGCAATAATCGCGTTAAAAGCTGAACAAACTTAACTCTGCAGACGTTACACTGAGACTGACATTTCCAATAAGTACATTCTGCAACTTTCGGGAGTTTCCTGTTAATTTTTGTATTTTACAGCTGTTCGGGTCTGGGTTGCAATCATATTAGAGGCGTATGCGTACGTAAAACGTGTCAGAGAACGCCGCAAGAATTATGTCAAATGGTTTTATGGGCCTGCTATTAACCCAAGAAGAAGTTTGAATTGTTTTACTACCTTGTCGGCCGACCGCCGCGCACCGCCGAAAAGGCCATAAAACCGTTCGCATACGGCAGATGCATCGGCGCGGCTTTGTAAGTGCGAAATAATATTTTCATCTTTTAACATTTTTTTATTTCGTTATAAATTTACGTAAATGTATTGACATTTTTTCGTACGGGACAAAAATGATTTTGTTATAAATATTAACGGGATTTCGTTATATAAATGCATTTTTGTATGAAAAATTGGTTTTAGGGACTAAATTTCGATTTTTTTTTTCGATATACGTAATTTTTCGCTATATCGGGTTTCGTTATATCGCGGTTCTACTGTATATATATTTACAAGCCTATGTTAAAATGCGGAAAAAAATATAGATCTGTATCAGGACATGAACATGCGATATTATATTTTTGTTTTCATTTTAGGAAACCACTCGACAGCTCGCCTGCTAATCACAATGTCTCGGGAGCTCCGAAGTTATCTTCTGGAGTGCTACCTGCCTTCTACACTATTTGTAGTCATGTCCTGGGGAGGCTTCTGTGTTATCCCAGAAATAGTTCCCGGGCGAATGGTGCTCCTTGTCACCACATTGCTCTCCTTAGTAACGATGATTGACACGGTCAGGTAAGAACTTTGTGTAGTTACAAATTTATTTCGTCATTCATAATTAAAATGGGAGTATAATCACTGCCAGGATCCAAAAAACATTCATAGCAACAGTGTTGTGGTTATGCCTCCTGTAGAAATCGCAGTGTCGTAATATGTATCTTGTGATGTAAAAACAATTAAAGATTATAAAATTTAAAAAACTAAACAAACAGGATTTTACACATACATGATAAAAAGTGGCAAAAAAAGAAATATAACTGTGCGTTGTAGAAACAAACCTGACTTGTTTGAAAATGATTATCTAACATTAGTGACAGATTTTACAATTGATAACTGCTCTTGTAAACATGTCTGAATGTTTTAGAAGCATTTTATTAAATGCATATCAATTTTAAAATCTCCTCTTTGGCTATAAAATCAATTATAAACATGTTTATATCAATTTTGTTAACTAGATTGGATTGGATAACTCAATTCTCAGTTTTATAACATTTTATCAACATAATCTGCCATGCACTGCTAAATAGCATGTTATCTAAGCAGTGCGGTTGTGAAACTTATGAAATGTTGCCGTGCACCATACAAAATTCTCCACGCATCATTCTGCCAAAATTAATAATCTCCCTAAATTTCTGCAAATGGTTTACGACACTTCACAAAACATAAACAAATTGTTTCCAAAAAATTTCAGTATGAGTATCTTGACCCTAGACAATAATAATTTATACTTACACCACCACATGGCATCATTTCAAAATTTTATAGAGATTCAGTACATACCTAACAAATAAAATAAAATAAAACTAAAAAACATTTATTTTATACTTGCAGCAGAAAAAAAATACTGCTTTATTCCATATAAAATTGCTGCTAAATGCAAGTCTCCCCATGATTCTGCCACTCTCTTCGGTCCCCTTGCCATCTTTACCAAATCATTTCCGCTACTTTGATTATTTTATCAATCTATTGAAACAATACCATCATGCAGAAAGTTTTTTCTCTTGAATATTTTTTGTCCATCAGTTGTCTCTATCTTGAAATGATATCCTTAAGCTTGGATGTGCTCTAACCCACATTCTTTTTCTGTCTCTTGTCTCATTATTAATTCACAGCAGCCTTCTTTCCATACTCCGTTGTCGCATGGAGTTTCTAAATTAATTTAGTATATAGAATCCAGGTTTTTCTACCATATGTAAGAATTGGAGGAATGCATCAGTAAAGACTATTCTCTTAAAACACAGTCCATAGTTAATTAAAACGATTATTTAATTCATATTTAAAATATCACAGACCTACGTTCTGAATAATTACAACTTCACAATAAGAATGTGTTCACCTAATAATTTTTATGTTAGATTGCAAAAATATTTTATAGCATTGTCGTATTGGATTTTTGTTTAATAATTATTTAATACTTAGGAATATGCAATGAAATGTCGAAAGATAACAAATAATACTGACGAAAAAAAACAAAAATAAATATAGTTTTTATTCAGTTTTGCATAAAATTTCAATTCTTGTTTACAGAAATAACTCCCCCAGAGCTCTTGAATTAAAATGCATCGAAGTATGGCTCATATCTTGCACTTTGTTTGTGTTCCTGGCCTTGATCGAGTACTTTATTGTCTTGTTCGGTATCCGCTATGACAAACACTGGCGGCATAAAAAAAAAGAACTTGAAAAATCAAATGAGCCACCACCGCTACCCTCTCCGCCTCCGCAACCAACAGTATTGGTCAACCATACGCAGGTAATACTTATAAGAAAATAGTCTGAACCATAAGATAAGTAGGTATGCACACATAAAATCTCAGGTTTTCACGGCTGTTCAGAATCTTCTGTGTAGTTTTCCGGGTTATCTATGTTTCTGGTAGTCTGACCTCAATTGCTGAGGTCTAAGGCTAATATTGCTGATCATCAGTGATATTAATGATACCCTAATTATGGAATGGTTTATAAAATATCAACAAACAAGATCAGACAGCATATTAACCAAGAAAACTCACGCTGTTCACAAAATAATAAAACACAAATGATTAATAATACTTTTATTTTAAATTCTTTTCTGCTTGGTAGTTTCTGAACCATTTTTGTTAGATCTTAACATTCAAATATAGAGAATTGCTGGCATTCACTTTTAAGATATCACATGTTTTTAATAATGTTGGATCTCACAAAACCAGCAAAAATGCTAAACAACATCTGGTCTCATAAATTCAACACACCATTTAATACAGCCTTAACATTTTAAATGCCTTGTTTTGAGTATCATCACTGCTTCGTAGACTTATTCCACTACATTCCAGCAATTTTTATTTGAAATCTAAACAAGCCTGTCAACGGTTTCTATGAAACTTTCTACTGGAACTGATAAAACCATGCCCATTGGTCAAACTATTAACACAGGATCACCTACTAATTGGAGTAGGTGCAACCGCGGTGTTGATGAGTGACAGATGTGTACATGAGTTATGTATAACTTGACAGGCTTTGATGCAAGGGACCACCGAGTTGCCCCCCCTGGTACATCGTGGTCAGAATGGAAACAGAATAGAGCATCTAAGATTTGGTCACAGGAAGATCGGTCCTGAAGATTCACTGCACAAAGATACCACAGCATTACCGCTACCTCTGCACACAGTATGTATTCATCTAACAACGCCTATTTTAAGATTGAATTCAAGATTTAATTTCAGAACAGAAATAGTTATTCTATGGAATCGCTTTCAGATATTTTATTGCTACAGTAGCGTAACTAAAAAAATTAGGCCCCGATATAAAATGGAAGAGCTTCCTGAATATGTATTTATTGTATATAATAATATTAAATACTATACAGGTTTTATCCATTAAACATTAAGAAAAAAAATTGTCTCGTCTCCTATAATATTCACACTTTTTTTATAAAAACAAAAGTATGCTTTTAGGCATTTATATGCACTCGCCACTGAAAACAAAATCCTTTCTCGGCTTTATGGCGATTTTCGCTTTGCAACGATAGCCTGGTCATTAATACTTATTAGCAGACAATGTTCCCTTTAAGGTGTGCGGATGTGCGCACGCAATTTTTAACAAGTCTTCTTCATGTGCCGCCTTCCATCGCCTTGCCGTCAACCATGTTGCCGTATGTTTTATAAATATAACCAAAATTTCGGACCTTGAACCACTTTCTGAGGTTACACAGCCAAGATAATCTTTTTCTATCTGTCTCGGCTGCCTTCTATCTTCCCCTGCATAATGATTTGTAAGTGCGACACACCAACAAATTTCTGTCATACGGACATTTGTCGTGATGGCGAGGGCTATGAGAATGTATGGCAGTGTGCACACTGATGACTAAATTTTCTAACGATAGACCAGTTGGTGGCGAACTGTTGTACGACTGTTTTGTCCTCAGCTCGTGCGCTCGCTCTTAAAGATCATATTTTTCATTATGGAGAATGTGAACGGAGTATGCAGCTTTCCTTGACTGTTGTTATTATTTATTACTCTTGGCTTATGTATGCGTCTTAATACATCTTCATTAGTAATGTGGTCAATCCAGACCCAGACCTTATACTGGTATGGTAATATTTTTCATATTTTTTCCCCCAACGCACAGATAATAGCATTGGTCCTTAAAATTGCACAAAAAGTGTTTTATGCACACACCATAATCTATAATTAGAGGGAACATTGTTGTTAGCGGGGTACTATTATAAAATCATAAATGTTTTCACGTGTTTTCATAATATACGTGAGAAATTATTTTTTTAAATTTATAATTGCGTTGGATTTTAAAAATTGTTAGTCCAATTACTAGTGTTGGCAAAAGTATCTATACCAAATGTGTTATAGGGTGTGTACTATTTCGGTCCCTATCTAACATGGGCCTCAATGCACCGCATTGGTTATATTAGCGTATCGCCACTGATCGGATGTGTAATATGTATGTATATTATATTTAACAAAACTTTTAATAAACCAGTCATTAATTTTAAAAGTGCATCAGAAAAAAGGAGTATTATATGTTGCTCTATCATATAATACTGCCTGGCATGCTCATTTTTCTCACATTATTTATATAACAGCATATCAAAAGCTTATACACATTTTTTTGCACTTTACCTGCCTGAATTTAAGTTAAGGAACAAATGTTTAATATTTATAATTATTACTAAACAATATTTTGTAGATATGTAAACGACTTAAACTTTTATATACATTAAATATTTTTATTGTTTCAAAGGGCTGCAATCACTCAAATCTACTTAAATCATTGGATACAAAACAAGGTGTTGAACAAATTAAATTACTCTTGAATATGAATACGTATTAATATTTTTTACATGAATATGCAGCAGGAAGCTAACCTGGACTCCACGGAAGCTGGTAGGGAGGCGGCCCGTGAAGCAGTACGGGGGGCGAGGTTCCGCGCCGTGGCGCAGCAGGCAGTGCTGTACTGCGGTTCCCAAAGAGGCATGATGGACCAGGTCTCACTCGTCATCTTTCCAATCTGCTTCATGCTTTTCGCGACCGTCTATTGGATCATTTACTTGAACGCTTCACATCAGCAAATGAAGCAATGACCCAATGATAGCAACAGGGAAGACGGATTCTTTCTGCGCTAATATTGTAAATTTCTAAAAATCTGTGAGGGTAAATCTTAATGCACATAAATCATGAAATGTGACAATTTATGCTCTGAGACCACTCCATTTTACTTTTCCTTTACAAATTTTACCATTTATACAAATGACAATATGTGCCTTGAGTGGACAGTGATAATCGATTTTAATCTTAGCAAATTATTCAAAAAAACTTTTGAACAATTATCTTTTTTCGAACACTGCTTTAAGTGCTATAATATTATATTTGTGATTTTGAAACAGTGATAAGAAGGGCGATTGCAAAAATGTAAATATTACCTTAAATATAACGAAATTGTTCTGGAGAAAGGTTGTGATCACAGTGGTATTTCAACAAGTGAAAAGAACTAAGAAAACTTTTTGAAGTGCCAAAAAGTAAAAATTGTTGAAACAAAGCTGTTAGGAGTAAACATAGTATAGTTTATTCATTATTCACGCAAGTGCTTTAACACTTTAAACAAATGTCCATTATGTTTATTAAGTACATCATATCAATCACCAAAATACCTTTATATACTATTTTAGACATAGCACAAAATATATGTACTATTTGAACGACCATCGACCATTTTGCCCAATGTTCAGAAGACATCAATAATTTTCAAATAAATTTATCCATATCGCAAGTGCAATTCTATTTAATCTTTAATAAATATTAAATTAACACAAAAATAAACTTTTAATCCTCTCCTTAACAAAATATTTTTTATAAAAGAGATGTTTCCAAAGAATGCATTACAAATACCAAACACATATACATATTAGCAGCAAGCAATTGGCTATCGTCGATTGCTTGCTGCTAGGCCCTGTGACTATTATGGCTGCTTTGCGGCCAATAGTGGCGGTCAATATATTTCAGTGCGGAAATCCCTAATTATATAGCTTTAACAATGCACCATGTAGTGTACATTGTCTTTATTTCCAGTAAGAAAAACAAAATATTAGTAAAATTATACATGCTATATACATTTGTACACCTAGAGCTATCTTAAATTGATATGATTATCATCAGAATATTAGTAAGAGCAAAAATGTGAAGAATATAGATACAAGAAATTAAATACAGGTAAAAAAAAATTACTTAAAATCTGAAGTGAATATGATATTTTGTATAAAATCATCATGAACTGCAATGCTAAAATGATTGAGTAATCATATCCAAGAATTATTCACAGTTGACAAAATTTTTAGACTGCGGACTGCAATGTTGAATATGTAAAAAAGAAAACAACCCTCTACGGCTCAGCGCCGAATAAATCAGTAACAAAAAACTTTCTACCACAGCCAACGACGTATTAATCCATTGCGACATAATTTATTTATTTATTTTGAACAGCGACACTTACCGGAGACCTTCATCAGTGCCATCAATGTAGAAAGATTGTAAATGAATAATAATATTCATTATTATTTTCTGCTAATCTGTACTGCCATCTAGCAGATTTCTACAAAAAATTGATCCATGGATGCATACATTAGTGCAATTTTATAATATATATATTTTTTAATATATTATATAAATATGTACATCTATATTTTTTTCAAACTAAGTAAACTGCTTGTACTATACATGAATAATAATAATAATAATAATAGGAATATTTTGGTGCCATTTCGGGTCGAGAATGAATCCCTGCATCCAATACACAAACATCTTACCACTGGACCAAACAAGCACGCTAGTTGACCTTCTCTAAAAATTACCATATTTTTCAGGCCATAATATGTATTTTTACTTAGAAAAATCCAATTAAAATTGGGTAATATGATCTGAAAGTAGATGATGTGTGATAACAGATCCCTGGAGAAAACAATTTAAACTATCAACAGAAATATAGGCATTTATTTATATACCTACGCATGTATTTAATTTTAATACCTAATAATGTTTTTTATTTTTTTCACTTGTTTTACTTCATTTTACTACTATATTTAATATATTTTTTAATCTCACCATATTAATTTGACAGTTTACTTAGCACGGAAAACAAACGTCTGATACCAAAATTGTCTCATAAATTTAGGATGCGTCTTATGGTCCGGTGCATCTTATTATCTAAAAAATATGGTATTCTCTACAAAATTATTGAAAATTATGTTGTGTATTTTTTTAGTATTGTAAAGGTTATTTTTTCCAAATCAGAAATAAAACAAAACAAAAAACTTATATATAAACAAGTAAAGGAATTTATTTAACAGGTAATGTATAATATCTAAAATTCACTAATAACACTATAATTATAAAAATGTGATTCATAAATCGTATCCATACATAGGTCCTTCCATGTATGCCTTTTGCATATCTCTCGAACTTCTTCTGATCCTCCGTCCAATCGGTTCAAGATCAGCGTAACATTTGGGAAAAACTTTTTCCACTACGGCTCGAGCTTCGTCTAGTGTTATTTTTCTTACTGCCAGCACTGAATAAATAGCCTTGGTTTTAACGCAATCCTGAAACAAAATTGAAAGAACATCTTATAAAGCCAGTCTACAGTAACTCAATGACATTGTAAGTACATTACGAGAATTGAAACACTAGTTGTCTAACATAAACATCTTGCAAATATGTGATATTTAAATGTACATACATATTATGTCGTATGTATTATATTTTTAAATCCTTACAAATCAAAGAATATTGCAACCGCTTCACTTTCTCACATCCTTTCCTGAAAAATTGACATATATCTTTGTACACAAGTATTGCAATTATGCAGACAAGCTTTATCTATCTATTCTGTACTCCATTTAGAGTACATACGAGATATTTATGCGAGGCCTTAAAAATTGATAAACGTGTAAAAAGAACAAAAGATATAAATTGAGACAAGAATGTGTATCTATCTATCATCTCTGCCTACTTTTGTGGAAAATAGTAGATATGTGAAATAAATAATAATATAATTCAATTACAATCACAATCTTATGCATACTTTTCTTAAAACATATTATATTATGCACAAAGATGGAACAATAAAATAAATTTTTTAAAAAGTAATTAAACGATGTAATTATGTACTGTATGTAGGTACATTAAGAAATACTTAGTTTCATAACATTTAAAAATGTGCATTGCAGTGATTACCTTTGATTAAGTTTGATGAATACCCTTAAATTTCAACAATACTGAATACGAAAAATTGTTTTTTTTAAGTAAACTAATGCTAATAATGATCACTACATACAGAGTGTAAATCATCAAAATTACATCTTATAAAAAAAAACTTTGTGAGCTTATCGTTTGATAATAATGAAAGTCTGTTAATAATGACAGGAAAACAATTGGAAAGTAGGATATGCAAAACTCAATGTATTCACTTGAAATATACACTAATATGACCAATGCACACATGGCGAGAATTATTTTAATGTTGATTAGTTGAGTACAATGTTATACAAGTCTCAAAGAATGGTTTTGACCAGGTGGAAATGGCCATGTCACAAATTGGATAACTGTTTCTACTGAAATGAAAAAATTATGGATGTACAACAAATTATTATAAAGGTAAGAAATTCAAGGTGTCTGTCCACTGTACAAGCGAAGTCATCTTACATAAAAATGTTACCTACTTCATGTGTTAGCAGGTTGTAAGAGAAAAGAGGAAATAGGAACATGCAAGAACGCGGAATATAACCTGTTCATTATACATATAAAGACATTATCAAGTATTTTTGATACTAAATTATAATGAACGAGGGATTTACAGTATGCCACTACATATATAATAATGCCACAGATTTGGTATTAAAACACACCTGATGTGCCTTTTTCACTTTAACAAAGGATGCGTCTCTCTGCGACCAGGCACTCAAGAAGGAACAATGGGTGAGATTGGCCGCCCTTATCTCCGTGCAGGCCAAGTGCTCGACATTCTTAAAGTCCAACTCATTTCTGCAGAAATCAAACATGTGGATCATCTCGTGGGAGAGGACTGCCTGAATCATCCCTTCATTTTTACACATGTTTTGACACACAACTATCTGTAAAAAGATTTGATACGTCACAAATATAGAAAGTACAAAAAAATTTGACATGGAGAACATGTACATATATATTGTTAAAAAGGAATTTTCTTAGTTATCCTGCATCTGTTGGTCCTGAGAAAGATCATTGTTGTCCCAACGTTTTGGGTAAATCTCATTACCGCATTGCTCTGAAAGGATCATGGAATGCATCTTTTCAGGCTGGCAGTTCAGCACTAAAGTGAAATCTTTAATGTTAATGGGTTTTAAATAGTGTATGTAATTTACCTATTTTCTAATACACATATATTAAGTCAGGTTTAGGAAGTCTGACACTGTAGTTTCTATTATTTAAATAATTGAGACAACAATGTTCCTTCTCAGGACCAACAGGCGCAGGATAACTAAGAAAATTTATTTCTAACATTATACATATTCAACCCATGAAAACATATATACAGTGGGATAATCGATGGTCCAATATTTATTGATTAAAAAACACTATAAATAATGTATGTTTGAGTTACTGTAAGCGGTTAGCAAAATGCTCAAAAAATTTTAAGCACTGAAATTACAATAATTATGCATACGCATGTTCCAGCAACTTGAATGACAAATTAAATTAACAACTTTTTTCTATAATTGTACATTTTAGGCTATCGAGAAATAATAAAAAATGCAATACAATTGGTTATATGTTGGTAATTAATGATAATAATTATAGAACCTAACCACAAAACGGTTTGAATTTGTAATTTCGATAATTCATAATTACTGTCTTAGTTCAATTTCAAACAAATAAAAAGATTTTGACAGGTAAGTCTAATTGACAATTTTAAAAAGGACTTAGGCGGCTCATTTAGTTAAAGGCCACCGACTGGCCACGGACTGCCGATCACTCAACTGCAGTACAGTTTTTGACATACATACACAGTCTATCAACAGATCTGATACTGCAGTTGATTCGTAAACGCTGAAAACTGTGTGTGCATGGGGGGTGGATTGCAGACTTGATCATGAGATTGAATTTTCTATTAAGTTGAAAATTTTTGAATAGTTATGGCTGATAAAACAGTTACTTTTGTTACGGAGTTTATATAAATTTGTTGCCGTATCCGGCATTATGGAAAGTAAAGGGAAAAAGTTACTCGGACAAATAATTAATGGAAAAGGGGTATTTAAGATTACAACAACTCTGTAAAACAATTGACCCAGAAGCAACTATAGACACTATGAAGAAAAGAATATACAATTTGAGAAGCTCCTTCAAAAAAGAATTTTAAATACATAAGAAGCCACAAATCTCGAATGGGAACAGGCAACATCTGTGAGATAGATATCTACATGTGAATATTGAATGGTCAATCGACCGGCAGTCCGATGCCTGTCAATCCATATCTTAAGACGAGTACTAAACACTTCAAATAATGCCACGAAATTGGTATGTAAATAAGACAACCAACATTGGAAGTAAAATTATTCCAGAACATTCTAATAAAGGCAATATGATGCCCAATATGACGTCATGGAAATTTGTATATTTTTAAAAAAGACATTAAATTAATAAAATTAAAACAAATATGTAGAATACAATAAACTTAACTAACTTGGTTTAATTCTGGATCATACCCTCCGCTGACAGAGACGTCACAAACTTCACAAGAAATGTGCCGCCTTATGTCAATTGGGCTGTAAATATAAGAATATTATAAGATTTATAGCGTTGTGTCATGTGATTACTTGTATGTGCCGTGTGAAAGAATTGTATAAATTTAGAAGTAAAATTTGGAAGTGCAAGTCCATCCTTGGGGGATTGAATGTCAGCATCAACTTGATATGGGATTAAATTTTGTAAGAGTTTATTTTATTGTGAATAATTTTAAATCTGTATGGATTCATGTATTATGTAGAGACAAAATAATAAAATGGCAAAGTACTTTATACTCACATTACGCCATATTATTTAGGTTTCTTAGTGTTATGTACAGAACAAAGAATGTTATCGTAATCTTTTTCCGGTGCTGTTTTTTTCAATATTTATATGATTTTAATTGAGTGATAATAATTGTATGTAAAGAGATACTAGAAGGTTATGTATTAAAAGATTCATGATGTACTAAGCCAATAAAAACTCAGATTGTTACATATTAGATTTATTCCAGAGAACAGGTCCTAAAATATTCACCGTGTCCTTTTATAGGCAGATCCATGTCCTACATGCCGTTTAC
This sequence comes from Eubasilissa regina, assembly GCA_022840565.1. Lineage (NCBI taxonomy): Eukaryota > Metazoa > Arthropoda > Insecta > Trichoptera > Phryganeidae > Eubasilissa > Eubasilissa regina. The sequence goes on from JAINEB010000003.1 coordinate 7,159,467, forward strand.
TCTTGACATAAATATGACGTTATACCCTACCTAAAAACAGGTGTTCTCAGGTACGGTACAATGTGAGAATTCACATGCGAGTACATAGCATTACAGCATACACATGTTCTTTTAGCCATTTAAATGTGTCACATAATAAATAATCTGTACATGGTGCACCACGCAGTAGTTAATTTATAGGTAAATGCACTATATACATGAATTCTCAGATAGTTGTTATACACATTTGTAACACTTAGGTTTCTAATAATAAAAAATATATATTTTTAATTTGAATATTGTAGATATTACACAAATGGCATATAACTGAAGAAAACTAAAGAGAACTACTTACAAATTAATAAAAGGCAAAGAAAACCCTAGCGTATTATATATATATATGTATATGCGCCTAGATGGCAATAATAACGTTATAAAAATACCCAATTCTCTCATAAAATTTTATGCATATATGTACTATCAATAATATTGATAATTATTGTAAAATTATGAACAGCAACTAATATACATACATTTTGACACTCAAAAATATTTAAGATCATGAAATATTTACCAGTTTGATTAAAATTTAGAAGGGCAGTATTGTGATGAATTTCTTTATAAATTAGATTATTGATGTGTGAATAATCTTATTTAACAAAGAGTTAAAGAATTACATAACGTACTTGTGGTCTAGTGGTTAACAATACTTGCCTAGTGATCTAGTGGTCGAGGATTCGAACCTTGTTCCAGAAGGTCATCAAATTAGTCCTATTTTCATAGCACAAGCGTTTAGTTGAAAACAGTAAGAATATTGATGCGACACGTATTTCATGTATGCATCTCTATTTAAAATAAAATTCTAATATCAATTATATAAAGCAATATGAACAACATAAACGGTGTTTTAATCATTACTAAAAAATACTAACCAACCAGAGCTTTTCAACCCAGCCATCATCAATTTCACCATTGGACCTGAAATTTAAAAAATATTTGTTAACAGCTAGACAATTAACCAAGGGTATCAGAGTTTAAGCACAATTAAAACAAATTACAGAGTTCCGAAGAAATCTAGGTATATATTATATAGTTTTTCACTTAGTACAACTAATGTTAGAAGCAATGAATACATTTTTATGTAGCTTCAAAAGCACAGATCATGATAAAGTACATGATCATATATATATATATATAATAAGAAAGTTCGTTTGCATATGAGCAATATTGGCATCTATACTCAAGTCAGATTTCAATATTTTTATAGAAAAATCTGTAATCTTCTGAAGGTTGTCCCCTAAATTATTATTCTGAGAGGAAATTTGTATTATGATTATAAATACAAAACCACAACTTTCAATATTAATTGATTCAAGATTTTTTTGTAGACAAGCTATTTGCATGCGTAGATCGACACAATGATAACTATCATCATTACATGCATTGCATATTGGCTATAACTAGGCTTATCATAATTATGAAGCTCTAAACCGAGACATTAGTATCTATACCGAGACAATAATCGCTTCGCATTTGGTTCTCGCAGTACTAAATTTTGGTCTAAAGAATTTTGAGATCAATTTGGATGTACAGTCAGAAGTTTTGAAGCTCATATCATGCATCACTGTGTGAAAGGCAATTGTGGCCTGATTGGCCACAATAACTAAATCATATTGAATAGAATCATCATTTTAAAAATATATTTTAACAGATGAAGAGCTTGCAACAGCCGTTACACGATCTTTAATGTTCACTAGCCCACCATATGCAATAGAAAATTCTGAAAAACATTACTAGCACTTTACTATCCTCACCACAGCATTTTTTTACAAATGAGTAGTCTTTGCAGTTCATTCGTAAATTTGCAATTTCTTTTCAGCATTTTAAAAATAGTTTTAAAAAGATTAGGTTAAAATCTGAACTAAATTAGGTAGATGAATTACGCGCTGTTGCATCCCCTTATTAAAACGTAATCACACCGCAAGTGATCAGCGTAAACTGTCGCCCACAAAAATACAGAGAACTACGCAGTGCGGAGGTTGGCTATGCTGCTCGCACAATGCACCCGCAACGGCCGGGACAAAATGCCACACCGGCAGGGACCAATATATGAAAGCGGGACGTATGGTAAACCTACCTATAACCAACCATCAAGAAAAAAGATGCGACATTGGAAAAAAAATATATTTTTAATAATTGAGTTTTTATATAGATATTTTACTCTTCAATAAACACTACCCGTGATGAGGCAAGAAGATATGAGTGCACAATATTCCAATAATTTTAATGAGAATAATAATTCAATGAGAATGACAAATTGAGTATAAACATTTCTGCTTTAATTATAGGAACATTTGAATTTTTCTGGAAGGCCATTGAATAAGTTAATGCTTGTTACATATATAAGTTAAAATCTTATCAAATTAGTTTGTTCTGGCATTCATATTTCATGTGTTTACGTGTAATATTAGTATGAATGAGTGTCTCTTATGAAAAGACACACCATCATTTTAGACAGTCAACTAAGGACACTACACTGGGGGTGACTCTTTATTATTACAAAACTTTATTAACTTCCCGGCTGGTTTTCCCATCATAGAGGGATCAAAATAATATGTTTTAAATCCAAAAATGATAACATAATATTTGTATCAAAAATAATACTGTTTTGAAATTCAAATTATAAAATATAAGACTTTAGAAATACCCCTTTAAAAATAGAACACATCCACGTAATTTGAATTCATAGGAGATTGTCACTTCAATCCAATGTAATAAAGTTCCTTTCAAATATTGTTACACACCGAATGACATATTTAGTATTTTATATTGAAAATAAAAATTATTAGATATTTTTAAAGATATATGTGCCTTCTACTGATAGACATTAACGACTGTTATTATATTATTGTCATACGAGTCAATTGTTAAATTCACTCGTTCCAGCATTAAGTAGAAGAAATTAAAATTAATATGTCGAATACGTTTTAAAGAAAGATTCGTACTTTTAAAATTGTTCATGAAATGCAGATCAGAGAATGAGTAGCCTTTGAATAATTACGGAAATATGGTAAGCCTATCTATGAAAATAATAAAAACGTTAGTAGTTTTTATGCAAATTAAATGAAGTATCATACTTCAAAATAAATAAAGGTAGAGTATCATTAATCATTACATTAGCAAGTAAAATATTCTTACTACTATTGATGGTGGCGAAAACATTTTGTTCACACTTCTGTTTGTCCAAACTTTCGCGACCTTCTAAACCAAAAATAACATTTCTCCAAGACGGTTTATAGGTTCCCTTCCTTTCAGGATAAAGATCATATCCCCATGCTTTACCACTAGACTTATCTTTTACAGGAATTGTCTCCTTTGCTGGTGCGGCATTATTATTATCATTTTCGGCCATATTTATTTTTCTATTTAAATATTAAATAAAAATCCAACCCTCATTATTTCAACACAATAAAACTAAAGGATACTATCAAATATCATATTATATCGCAAAAGTTACATGACAATTAAAACCGATGACATTTTATTTGTAGGTTAGATCATAGACAAATGATTTTATTTTTTAGTTCCTACCCCAGGACAAAAGATTCAGAATAGATTAAGGACGAACTTTGCACAAATCACTCTTGAAGGGTGGATTGCCTGTTTAAAAGAAGAAGAAGGACGAACTTTTATTTTTTCCGTTTGAAATTCGAGAAATTCTACCGAATTACAAATGCTTTCAAGATGAAACTAATTGTCAAATTCCTATAAGTATCAGAGTGATATAATGTTGACACTCTGGTCATTGCGCAATCAACATTAGTGGTGGTCACGAGGAGATGGTGGGAGGATAAATTAATTGAAGTCTTTCTTTACATATTTACACATTTATTTACAACACAAAAAAATGAAAATTCTTATCGCTACTTATATGTAACCTTATTTAAGCTCGGACGCACTGATTGTTATTATAGCTCTTCCCAATCACTTTTTTGTCCACTTTCACACTTGTGGCCAAATGCATAGCTACGTGCGGCCTACTGCGGGCGCATCTGACAAGCTGCGTTTAGAGCCCGCCCCTAGTCCTGTTCATGGGCGCGGGCTCTACGGCTTCGCTTGGATCACGCGCCTTCGCCACGAGGTCTACACAGCCGAGTCTGGTCATCTCCCGATGGAACAGCTTCCGATCCTTTTATGTGAGCGGCGGGAATGTCCACCGCTTGCCTTGTGTTCAAGACGGGGTCCTCGAGTGCCTTCCGGGAAGCACGTCACAGCTTCCTGACGGCTTCGCCTCTGGGCAAAATGGCAGTCGATAAGGAGCTGCTCGGAGGCCGGCCGCAAACCGGTGGCACCCCTGAGTAGATCCGGAGCATTGGACGTTCGGGAAGCGAGAGAGCGTTCTCAGCCTGGGCAGCGGCCCATCTCGGTCAATGCGCGGGGGAGGGGGGTAGCCACCCTTTGTCCGGCCGCTAACGCCTGTTAAAGAGAGGTTAGCATCGCCAGGTGCGCGATCAATGCACAACAATATTCAAATATTTTAAAGTTTCGCGCCGAAAATAACAAATACAATACGTGAACATAACACATGAGATGCGGCCATAACAAAAGAAATAATTAATGATGTTATTTACAATGAGGTTGTAGTAATTATAGGCTATAGTTATAGGTTATGGATAAATACTCTTTGCATTATTTGTTACATAAATCATGCGAGAGAGAAAAGTTTGAATAAAAGAGATCACAATAAAAATATTGATTTTCCCGCATTAAATAATTTATTGAGTACCTAATTCATATATATATATAAATATGTTTTGAAATCAAAGTACCTAGTTAGATGCTCTCAAATATCAATGTAAAATGCCACGTTGGCGTTTTGGTGATATGTCTGTTTCATAATTACATATTATTTATGAAACAGACAGCTAGTGTTTAAAATACAATAGTGTTATATATAAACGAAATGTTTAATTGTAACATTTATTTATTTATTAGTAACTATATAATACATATAAAAATTTGTTTGGACTGTGCCCGTCTCACTAGAGAAATTCTGTGTCGAGACGGGCAGGCGTCGCACTAGAGAAATTCTGTGTCGAGACATACATAAAATGTTTACTTTGTTCAATTATGTTGTTTTCCCTTAAAATCATTAAAATAAACATCTAATTTATGAAATTTTATACTAATGTTTTGAATAAGTTCAATATTAATTCACACCATAGGTAAAATATGTGTGAAAACATATATTTTTGGCATTTTTAACGAAAATTACTGGAGCACAAACTAAAGGTCATTACGGCCGCTGACGATCGGTGATCTGACGCTAATAAAGAATATAAACAATACACATTATTAAGATCGATATAAATATTATTTAGCAAGAAATTATTGCTTTTTGATATCAAACTTGATTTTAAATAGTAGCTGAAGCCTGAAAGCACGTGAGTAAATACAATATATTATTAAAAAACGTACGTTTTCACTAAAACAAAGTATTTTAAAAACGTCGAAAATTGGTAATATGTCCTGCAAATTGAATGGTTATAACTCTATTCATTTTTAACTTTTTGTCAATTTGTCTCCATAATCGTGGCTTCAAGATTATAAGAAAATATATTTCGTTTATGCAATAATTTTCCATATTAAAACAATATTGTGGTACGTGGAAAATGTATCCAATAGTCGTGGTCTTTCTTATAATAGTTGTATTTTCTTAATTATGGCAAATAATATTCAGTTTATTAGTTTTAAATGAGTAAAAGTTCTGATATAAATGAATAATTTTCACAAAAAACGCGAAAATTTGAATTATTGTTGCCTTAACGACCAAATTAATTAAATATGCTGATGAGAGGATGGGGTTATTTGATTAATTGTTTTGATTATTTATTAGGATTATTACTTTGCTCCTAATCGTTCGCAAGAGCTACACCCTGTACTCTGATAAAATGGTTCGCTTCACAACCCATCCACCAGGATCACACTTTTGCATATACATATACTATGATTATAAGCATATTGGACAGATGGAATTAGAGAAAAAAACATGGAACATGCGCAAATTAGATATTTATTTAACTACTATGAATAGACAGATGTACAATATTATATATTATTTTTATTGAAAATTCATGATACAATGAAAAATACAAATTAAAACCTTTAATGTTGATTGAAGATTTTGAATTGAGACATGCTATTCGCAAAAGTGTGGCAACAATGTTGGAAGGAATCCGCTCCATGTAATGTAATATAAGCAGCTAAAAGGAACCATAAAATGTAATAAATTCAAATGGTCAAAGGTCACAGATACATGGTTTTTTTAATGAAAATGGATAATCAAAAATATATCTTATAATGTTTGATAGTAAAACTGTTTTCATTTAAAATTTACAATATAAGCGATGACTCAATGATCTTGATGACTTAAGCATTCAATGCCTTCAACACATCAATTGCCATTGTAACATTTCAAACCTGTGCCTGTGCATGCGGAAGAGCTTTCATAGAGATCGTTTTACGTTTTTGTAAACAATTTTTCCATCCGCAACGAGGCGAGCAGATATTTGAATGCATAATACCAGTCATTTTGACTCTCTGAGAATACAACTGACTAAACACAAAAAATATTGAGATAAGATAATGATTATATTATATTACAGATTACAACCAATGTTCCCACAAAGGTGTTAGGGTGTGTGCTAAAACATAGAATACATGAAAAAATACAGCATATACACCATTTTTAACATCTTCATCGTAATTCTTCATGTGCCACCTTCTATCGACGGATGGCGACCATGTTGCAGTATGTTGATTTATCCTGTGTAAGATCACCAACATTTTAGACATTTAATAATTTTAGACAATCTATACCTCTGCTGCCATCTATCTTTGCCTGAGTTGTAAAAGATCATATTTTTCATAGCGGAGAATGTGTCAGATGTATTCAACGTTCCTTGATAGTTGTTACTAGTTCTATGGGATAAAAGAATATGCGATTATGGAAAGACTGTTATTACAAATTATGTATGATTATGTGGGTATGTTGATGATTATGAATCAGGATCTTCTATTATGTGAGAGACGGGTGCCCCATATAAATGTGGTTGATGTGTGTTTAATCGCGGAGATATATGCGAGTGTGACTAGAACAGGTTGGAGAAAAGAAACTACTTACAGTTGGCACAAGTTTATAGTTGAGCACAGTTACAATTAGGAAATATACAATATCCGTATAAAAAAATTACTATGAGGAGGAGCGTTTCCTGGAATTAGTATCTAGAAGATGGCAGCGAGAGGAGTGAAGCTCACGAGTGAGTCTTCCAGATGGTTGTAGGCATATGTTATTGGCACCCGATGTCAGTACTGGGCGTGTTTTGCGGCTATTGGGAGCTCTGCTTTTACACACTGGTAAATGTGAGATGTGTTCAGGGATCGTTGGTGGTAATGATGGCTGCAGAGGCGATAGACTTACACAGTTCTCCTAACTTATTTATGTATTTTAATACATTTCCATTAGTAATGTAGTTAACCTAGGAGATCTCAAGCATATATTGATAGAGCTACAAAACATTAACGTTACCCTACCAGTAGCCTTATACTGGTAAGATAGTCTTTTTCTTATTTTCTTCCCTAGCGCACTAATAATACAATTGGTTCTTAAAAATGCACAAAAGATTTTATTTACGCGCACCATGATCCAAAATTAAAAGGAACATTGGTTAAAACATAACTGCCAACAATGCCTGACAACATAAATTGGCGAAACTCTCTTTTTGCTAGTGTTATAAAATAATTGATACTTTAATGTATTTCAAAGGCAAAAATTAAAACAATGTTAATCTCTGCTGCCAACACTCCTTTAAATGTCTTTCTTAGTTTATCCGATTTTAACACACAAACTTCCCAAGTCTACAAACTCTTTGAGAAATTCCTCAAGAAGAATTCAAGTGTGATTTCAATTTAATGAAATATACATGTATGTAGTTCTAATTTCTTGATGTTAAATACCGAATAATTTGAAAAATATAGGTCTTGTTTAATATAAAAATATGTAAGCAATAGCACATATAAAATATTATTGAGTAGGCAGAATTAAAATGCTCACTCTTTTTAAATAAATTTAATTCAATTTAAATTCTTTTACACATTATTAATGCTTGTATTTTGAGAATAAAATTTGCCTCAATGATAATACACTTGTACTTATTAATTATGATTTAAGAATAGGGTTTGAGGTATAACAGAAATAAAAGAAGAAAAAATGACAACAGTGTTGTAAAACTTATAATTCTTTATTAATCTTGTAATATTAAGAAATACCTAAATGTGGGTATAAAATGTAATAATTTCTGAAGTAAAAAAAACAAAGTACCCAACTAAAGATGCATCACAAAATAAATAATATGTATTTGTTTTACGGAAGATGTTACATAATTTACAACCTTCATAATTTATACTTCATTTTCAACAATAATTGTTGAATTGGGGACGTCACTATGCCACTTATCTATGGTTTCATTTTTGAGAGCTGCATTCCTCTCGGCTGTATACTTTATAGCCATCTCTCTTCTTGTTTTTACTAATATTCGATGGCCCGTGCAGTCCAAATCCTCATGGAAGCATTTGTTTCTACAGCATGATTTGCACAATTTAAACAAGCACTTTGATCCCTATGACAAAAAAAAAAATTTAATAAATTGGACAAATGCAAAAAATATTAAAGGAATATTAGGTTATGTTAGTTAATGTTTATTTTGTTTCATACCAGTTTCATATTACTAAATAAAGATCTCTGACTATATTCTAGTATTTTTTTCAGAACAATCGAATACATAGCAACTCTGTGAATAAACTTAATATAAGTGCATATGGTTATATTCAAAGTTTCAACCTAATAATAAATTGAATGGTTGAAGTAAAATAGGCACTAAGTACCAATATTTCATTTTTCAAACTAAGTATGCAACTTGATTCTACATATATATATCATCGCCAATAACCCTAATAATGCATTAAGTCCCTGCAATGCTATGTCCAGCCTTTATGCTTGTTTGAATATCACGTATTCGCTAAGTGCCACGGTTTGTTAATTTAAAAACGACACTATATGCCATTGCCTACTAACGTCAGTTTGTATGAAAATGACCGAGAAAGTGGCAAGCGCGTCAGGTAAGCTCCCCATACAAACGACAAGAAAGAAGTGTTTAAAAGAATATAATGCAAATAAAAGAAGAAAAACACGAGCCTTGGAATATATATCAACAGTTAAGAAGATCATCCCAGCAAAAATCAACCAATAAACGAGCTATAATTTATTTTATGTTTTTGGATCAACGTTCATCCCAGTGCCATGTCACAGGCTAGCGATGTGCAATACGGTGCACGTTTAGCGATATTATTAACTGATATCTACATTTTCGCTTGGGTTAAGTTTAATTAGTTACTATTTGTAATGGATGAATCGGTAATGTAGGTAACAATAAATAAATTCATATTTTAATGGGTTTTTTTTGCTTGAAGATATTTTTTATTTATTTCGCTACATTCGAAGGACACAGCAGGAAAGCTAGTAAGATAATATTAGTTAGAAGGATGAATGTATTTTATCGTTGACCAGTATTTTAATTTGTTCAAATGCAAAGAAATAGGTGAAGACCAAAAACAGATATTATTTTGTGAATTCTGCAAGCTTCAGAATAATGAAAAACAAGCTTCATATCTGATGAGCTTAATAAATATAGTATGGATTAAACGAAGGCGAAATGGTACATACAGTGACCTTAAAGAAAGTAAACAACGGTGTACAGAAAGTTACTGTTTGCCAAACGGTTCAGGAAATATACTCCCAGTCTGCAAAAAAATTTTTAAGATTTTGCTCGTATAGAAAAAAGAAAATGGGTGTGCAGCTCTATGGTGCCTGAAGATTTGATAAAAATGATTGAAGAAACTAGGCAAACACCTTTTCATGTTATTGACATAAAACATACTGATTTCTTGAACTTTTAAGAAGCAGTAGATAGTATAATCAATACTGACAAGATGGGTATCTCGAGAGCCCAGTGGATAAAAATATGCAGTGACGATATCCATCAAGTTCTCATCAGAACTACTCTCCACAACGTGGAGCCATGGAGAGTAATAACTGTATTGAAACAAAATAAAACTCCAGCAGATTTAAGAAGGCTTGTAGTTATTCAACTTCACTGCTCTTCCAAGATCTTGCTGATCTTGAAGATGCTCTTCAAGTGCAAAGAAAAAGGATTTACTTTAAATGGTGTTCTACAGGCAACTCTGCCAATAAACCTTAGATTTAGGTGGATGTTACTTAACTAACGTCATCTTCATACAAAGTGTAAATCTTAATGCAAGGCATTATTATGCGTGTTTTAATAAAAACTTTTAACTTTATTGACGCCAATAACTGTTACTTTTCTTACTATTTTTTAATACAGATTATACTTTGTATGTAGATGACGTCAGTAGCATTTACCTTATGTTATAAAATGAACAAAATTTATGAAAATTAAATTTTTAAAATATGCCTGAAAAACTAAACACAATAACATGTTTTATAACATTTTAATTTTATTTAACTAGTTATTTTTATGTCTCAGTAAGACAAAATTTAATAGTAAACAATAAAAATAATGAACGCAGAAAGGAACTAGTACCTCAGTGGCACATCACTGGGCCAGTTTACCGATTGAAGATGTTCAGGGTAGTTAGCTAATGTAAAACTACAGAGACGATGGACGTACACGGAATACATGTCACATCAATATTCTTACTATTTTCAAACTAAACTAAATGCTTGTGCTATGAAAATAGGACTAACTTGCTGGTGTCCTGGAACGAGGCGCGAACCCCCGACTACTAGATCACTAGGCCAACATCTTGACCACTACACCAACAAGCTAAATATGACTTTTCTTGTTTTTCTCAGATAGTCAATCATGGTACATAGTGCATTATTTGATTCTACCATTCAATGGAAGATGTCTTATAGAGACGAAGCTCTTATTTTTATACGGGAAGTATGGAAGTCATGGGTATTACACGGCTTACAACCTGTCGTCAACTGGCTTGAATGATCACTTTACACAATGTAACATTCACCATTTCTACCAATGTTCGACTGCCACACCAATCAAATTTTTGGAAGTTGTAAATATGTTTTTACCGTGTAGAAACCTTTCAAGTATTTTCTTACAACTACGCTGTCACCATCTATGGTTTGAAATTTGATATACATTCCCCTGAAGTAGCATAGATGCCTCTAATGAGAATCTTTTTAATAGAAGTATTAGAGCTGTATTCAGTCAGTCAAGTAATCACTCAAGCCAGCCGAGGACAGGTCGTAAGTCCTGTAATACTCATGACTTCCACACTTCCCATGCAAAAATAATAGCTTTGTCTCTATAAAACATCTATAATATGTCTTGATAACAATGCCTTTGGGATTAAATCCATTAATTGTGTTTTTACAAAAATTTGGATACTCAAAATATTGTGAATAATAATAAATAAAAGAAGGTCTAAATATCTGAATCTCAGAAGCCTAAAATTGTATGTAAGACTAACCAATGGATTGGGACAATTGATGCATATATCTCCTGATCTTTTAACTTGAGTATCTGTTTTTGGAGGTCTCCTCTGTATCCTGCGAAGTTTTTTCATTCTTTTCCTTGTTATAGCATTGCCCTCAGAATCTTCGTAGTGACGTTTCAGCTCTTCACAACTATTCTGAAAAAATGCACTCAACCATTACTATAAAATTACTTCAGTTACAGCAGTTATGATTGTTGGAAAAAGTACTACAATATGGTTTAGAACACACAAAAAAGAAATGCTAGGAATTAGCATCAAATATCACCAAATGAGGATTGGACATGAACACGTTTATGTTCCGGCGTCAGAAGCCTTGGCACTCTAAATGATAAGATGATGATTCATGTGAGATCTGCTATCTCTTTAACAGTAATTCGGCGATCCTGCAAAACCAAGTCCATGATTTTCTAGAATTAGTGTGGTTGATGGGCTTCCACAAAAGGTTGTCTTCAACATCATTCAAGTCCATCTGAACTTAAACTCGGCTACCCATTTTCTAACCATTAGATATGAACGAACAAACTGACAATCTGCAAAGATTTCGGTCTAAAACCTTTGATAAAATATATTTAACATATCGAAATTTCAAAAACTTTTTTTTAAGCTCCATTTTTTCGAGCTACATATACCTACACATAATTACATATTATGTTCAAGTAGGTATACATAATATAGTGTAAAATAAACAATGTAACTTAAAACTTCACATGCATACATGCTGAGACCTTATTTTACTGTTTTAATATTTCTCATGCAAATATTTAAACAGAAAGAAATGAGCCAAATAATTGCATAGCTAGTATATTATGGTATGTTAAAATCACCAATAGAACCAGTGGTGTACACTCTATTAGCCAAGATAAACTAATTTATAGTGGTCTTCTGTTGGCTCACTTGGCTATGGAAGGCAGCACACATGTGTCATACATCTTATATAATACGATAAATTAAATCACTTTAAGAATACGTCTAATCGGATATTCATTCTCATTAATTGGTTAAGTTGTTGTAGACCACTTCCACTTTGACAATAGCCAATAGCTTTGCTAGCATATTTAACATTTAATTTAAAACAGCATGACTGAACAGATACAATCTTATCTAGAATACAATAATCAAGGGTCCAATCCTCACATTGGCAGTCATTAGTAAGTTTGTGGGATACTTAACATACAGTTTGAAAATACTAAAAAATTCATAACATAATATCAAAAGAATGTTAACATTTCTACATAAAAGAAAAAATTTCAAATTTCAAACATAAAAAAAGTTGACATACTTGACATTCGATTTGTTTTTCTTCCATTTTTTTTAAATGCTCACTGGGTGCAATCCTTACATAAGGTTGACAAATCCAAGGAGGCAGCTCCAAATTATAGTCTGGTAACATGTCATTTTCTATACATTTTTTTTCAGCTTTATTATTGATTTTATCTTCTTCGTGATTATAAATTTTGTCCCCCATGTGGTAGGGTAAATATTTGTTTTTCAAATTATTTATTACATTTACAAATTGTTCTAAATTTTGAGCAGTTGCTAATGCTGAACGGCATTCTGAATTTGACTCCATATTCAACCTTGAACATAAAAAAAAGGTAAATTTACACAAAATAGGTTGGATAAATAATTATTGTAAAATTAATTATATGTATTAAAAAATGCAATATAGCATTCTATTAATATAACATAAAAAGAACAAACGCATCTTTCCAATTTAAGATCTATGAAATATTACATCCTTATTTTTTGCAACAATGTATAAAATATTCAAAAATAAAATATTTAAAAAAAAATTATTTGAAAATGACCTATACAGTGGAACCTCGGTTTTCGTGACTAATCTGTTTGAAAAGTCTGACGAAAACCAAATTGTACAAAAACTGAACCAATTTTTCCCATAAGAAATAATGTAAATCCAATTAATCCATTCCAGGCACACTAAAATATTTATAAATTGTATATATTTTATAGAGAATAACTATATTTTTACACAGATAATAATGATAAATATGTGTATATATATATATATATATAAATGCCTAATGAAGTGGATAAATGAACATTTAACATCACTTTCACATTTATTTAAGGACTTCACCAGATTGATCTCTTGACCCCTGACCTACAAAAAAAATCTATCCAGAGAGGTCTGCTAGTGGCGTCTCTTTAAGATTTGCTTAAAATGAAACAAGGCATTGTCATTGAACATGTTGCAGACACGACTTGCAACAGCTTTGTTAGAGCGATATTTCTCCACAAAACTTTGTAACTCACTCCACTTTGCACACATGTTCTTAATCACTGAAGATCATGAAATCATTTTGCTCGATTCTGGGAATTGAGTGGCTGAGTCACGAACAGTCAGGCGAACGAGTTTGGTATGGACTATTTTCAACTGTATGAAAACTGAGCGAATCTATGAAAATTGGGACAAAATTTTGATGAAAAAATCATTGAAAACCGGGGCATACGAAAACCGAGGTTCCACAGTAATCAAAAATTCTCTAAAAATATTTACTAATTTAAAAGATTAAAAAAATATGCCATAAAACCAACCATATGCAAAATGTACAAACTCTACTTTTTTATAGATTGATAGAACAAACAAAAACTTTGCATCCTTATATCCTTTCTGATATAGTAAGAAATTTTAATTACACTATTAAATTATGAAAAAATTGTACTCACAGTAAATGACATATTTTGAATAAGTGCCCTCTAATGAAGGCAGATGGGCAAGGATACTTTTCAACAATCTCTAAGTACTCCAAACTAACATCCCAAACTGGAGGTGAAATTCCTTGGTAAAGTGCAGGGTTGGTTAAAATTCCTTCAGCACTCATCACACCATTAACGCCCGTGGCTTCTAGACATCGATGAACATCTTCTAAGCACTGAATATTTCCATTGGCAAAAACTGGTATGTTAACAGCCTTCCTGAAAAATCGTAAGTATTATAGTTCAAAAATATCACTTGTTTGCTTGGGACTCGTATCTTGCGTAGCTTGTGAATAAAATTACAACTTTTTATTGGCATACGCAAAGTAAATTTTACAGGAGAGGTTACTTATTAAAATAACATAGATCTGTGACTAGATTGCGATTGTTGCCTCGATTTGCATTGCATCAAAAACATAGGACAAAATAATTTAATACCACAGAACTATGTTCTGAAAAACTGCAACTTCACAATAATAATGTGTTTTCTTTAATAATAATTTTTTTTTAAATACAATTTTATGTACGAAAAATGAAGTCAACACACAATTCTACAAAAAAAATATCCCACAAAGATAGATGTTTCTTCCACCGTGTATGGATAAATACCAACTTAAATTAGACCATCTGAAAATAATGGTAAAATTCCTGATCCCCCTGTCAGACCATAATATTATGTCCGATAAATATTTAATTTCGCTTTATGTTTCAAAATATTTACATATAGTTTATTTCAATGTACTGATTGCATGCACCTGGCTGACGGCATATAATTTTTTTAATAAGGCACTAGCCATTTTTAAATATTTCTGCGGTGTGAGCCATAATAGGATCCAGTCTCTTTAAATCAATTTTGAGATTATTTATATTTTTATGAGATAATGGATATTATTGGTAGTGAATTTGATCAATGAGTATAATCATTCAACCAACATGTTATGAGGTAGCTCTTGCTTTCATAACAAAAATATCTAATCGCAAAGACTGCCATTTTCTATGTGTATTTTTTGGTTTATTTAACTATGGCTAGACATGGGACCTGATGTTCCACAATTTCTCTTGTTGTAAATGGAACAGCTACCTTCTTTAATGTTGGCGTCACATTTCATTGACTCGGATGTATAAACAATGCTACCATAAAGTTAGAATACTACACATAGATTACCATCAATTGTTTCCCAAATGATGGGAAAATTAATCTTTGTATCAGAACTCGAATAAATATCAAATCATGTGAAGTTGTGAGTTACAGTAGTAATGAAACTCCTTCACTGTCTATACATACCTTACTGCTTCAATATGTTCCCAGCTAGCGAGGCCAGTGAGAGGTCCTTTCTGTTCCCTTGTTCTTCCATGAACTGTCAGCAATTTACAACCAGCATTTTGCAGCATCAGAGCATACTCCACCGTCTTTGATAAATCTTCAAAAACTCTTATTTTGCAAGTCACCGGGACAGAAAGACTTTTGCTGAGTGTTTTAACTATAAAATAAAAATATGTATAAGTTTATTATTATTTTTTAATAACATTGCATAAACAAAATTGCCAGAGTATAAAAGTGTAGTGTGTGCAGGAATATGTAATTATTTTACGTGGAAATGTAGAACAAACTAGTATTGTAAGTGGCACGATGTAGGCAAATAATTAAAATGGATTAAATCATCTATAAAAGTGTGATACCGCATACGAGCCAAAACATTAAAAATACATTTTTTGTCTCTTTTAAGGTGCACTGGTTGGAGTTTTCAAATTTTAGAACAGACCAATAGATTTCTTGGAATTGGCGTATCAATGTCATTTTCAAACATTTTCCCTAACAGTGTTAGTTGTTATGTCCTTCCTGAATATTTTTACAAATGACTGATACGCAATGAAATACACAGATGAAATAATATTTTGCAAATATAAAATTAGTGAAATATAATACCAATGTTTTCAAGTAAAGGCCACTCATCTTGAAGAAACGAACCATAGCGCCCTCTCTTGGCTATTGCTTGTGGACACCCTAAGTTGATGTCGATAGCATCACAATATTGTTCTGCCTGTAATGCCGCAGCAAGCAGAATATCTGGGTCGTTACCGCAAAACTGCAAAAATGTACATTCCCATTCAATAGACTGAAACCTTAGAAATATAATACAAACCAGGCATTAGTTGTCCTATGTATGTGAAGCGTTTCACAGTTCAAATGTCATTGGAGATGACGCAATATGCTTGTTACACTTTTGTTCTAATTTTAAAAATACAACTGAGAAAACTATCAACTTACTAGATCAGTGATGGTGAACCTATGACACGCATGTCAAAGATGACGCGTCACAGGGTTTTAGGTGATACGCCAGCGTTCATTAATATCAGAGTTATCAAAGAACATGTGTCTCACTACCAGACGTCTACCCGACAACAACGTTGGAATTTATCACTACCTACATATAACATATCTATCTCTTTTGGATCTCACTTTGTGAAAAAAATTATTGAATTAAGCAATTAATTAATTATTTAAAAAAAAAAAAAAAAAAAAAGAGATGCGTACACGGAATACATGTCACATCAATATTCTTACTATTTTCAAACTAAGCTAAGAATTGACATAAAATCAAATATTATGCGTTTTATATTTTTTCCAGTTAAATTTATATTAAAAATATATAAATGAGTATGTAAATTGTTTTTTTTATGTAATTAAATATGTAAAAAAAAAAGCTTTTTTTTGAAGGGGGAGGGGGATGACACGCCAGCAAAGTTAAGAGTTAAATTGTCTGAATTTTTGACACGCCGAGCCCAAAAGGTTCGCCATCACTGTACTAGATTAAGTATGTAATCAATATAATTTAACTAATTTTCATTTACTTTGTTTCAATACATTATATTCAAATGTTTAAGGAGATGGGAAAAAAATTCTATGTAGATATTTCTGGGCTATTCTGCCATGTGACTCCGAACTCTCAGGCCAATGTTTTGGATCCAATTGCAGGGTCTATCATCAGAGCTGATGTCGCAGATGAGACATGAAAATGTTTTGTATATTTTCGGAATATAGTTTAAAAATGAGTTTAAAGCACATTATTGGGTTGGCAGACTTCTACAATCACCATATTTATTACACCATTTAAAAAAAAATTCTAATTAGAAAAATTTATTATAACTAAATTGCTCAACACATTGAGAACTTCAATTGTGTTTCGTGTGATAATTATTGACCGCTTGTCAGATACAATTTTTCTGGAAATATTATAATCCAAATTATTGTACACTTATTTAAATATTATATTTTTACTATTATAATAATTTTGGTATGTGTCACACAACAATGTAAAACAAACATATATGTCGATGAATATCAAATTAGCCTAAGTCACCATATATTAAAGTGGGGTCTGTACACAGCTTTAAAAAGTCAGTTTGGTCTTGACACTTAACTCGGATTTCTTTATCTGACTTACTTACCTACCATCACACAGTTTCTCCGCGAAGGTAGGCAGAGAGTATAGAGCACCACATTCTTCTGTCCTGATACACAATTCTCACCTCATCCACATTCATACATCGTCTCATACAAGCTCGATGATTATTGAGGCTCTCGATAGGACCATTCTCCAGTATCTGGTTTACCTGGTCATGCCAAGTTTTCCGCGGACATCCTCTACTTCTGGTGCCATCAACACTTGCATCATATATCTTTCGTACCATTTTCTCCTCATTTATCCGTTCCATATGACCAAACCACCTATGTGATCCTTTCTTAATTTTACTCACTATACTAAGATCAGCTTTACATTCTTTCCGTATTTCTTAATTTTTTACTGTCATAAATGGATTGCCATATATACACCTATGTGATCTCATTTCCATTGCATTCAGTCTACTTTCATTCCTCTTCTGCCAACTCCAGGCCTCACTTCCATACATCAGTGTCGACACAAGGACTCCATTGTGAACCGCTAGTCTTGCCTCAGTTGACAAGTTCTCATTAATAATTCCATGCAAAGCGCCATTCACTTTATTCCCTGCAGTCACTCTCCTTTTGATATTTTTCTATCACTGTTTTATAAAGGGAACATAAAACCCCACCAACAGCCCCGATTCTTCTGCCTATTTCACCTTCCGGACTCCTGTCACTAGACAATTTTACTCCTATATATTTGAATTTGTCGACATGCTTTAGCTGCACCCCTCGAATTCTGATGGCGCATTGTTCCTGATAAGTATATTCCTATCACTTTTGCTGTGTTAATTTTCATCTCTCCTTAAGTACACTATCATTCAAAATAGTTGTTTGGTTTCTGCAGCTTCTTAATTTGTCTATAAAGAGAGTGAACAGGATCAACATTGAATCATATCAATTGTGCTGTGGGAAATGTTTCGGTGGTGATGGAATGGAACGCATGGTTTGTGTAGTCATTTAGGGCCGGTTGTGTGATCAGTAGTAAATTTTTACAATGGTAACTTGTTACTATCGCCCGTGGTAAAAAACATCAATTTTACTATTGTCAAAGTACAGATAAGAAATCTCACCTCACAGTATGGCAATACTAATAATCATGAAATATTCTTTATCTATCATTCGACATCTGTCACTCTGCTGGCGAATTTTTTTCGGATTATGTGCTAATGTATATTAAACAACGAGAAATTTCATCACTAAAATAGCGAAATATTGAATGATTAATTGTCGTATACTTGCAACTTTCAAAGTATCAAGTGACAGATGACTTTTGAAACGGCTGTGAAGAGTCCGCCATATTTAACCAATTTTTTTTTTCATTTTTCGGTTTTTACCATCCGATATTCGATAGCAAAATTAGGTACCATTGCATTGTTTACCAAGGATCAAACCCGTTTTCGCAGTTTATTTACTTTACACTTTTTACCATAGTAAAAAGTTACCACTGATCACAACCGGCCCTTATTGAGCCAGAGATAGGAAAGAAAGAGTAAGAAGTAGTATAAAGAGTGAAAGAAGCGAGTCGGTGGCGATCGGTCTCAGTCCCGCCCAACGAAGCGATCGAGCCAGACCGAGCGAGACTTCCCTCTGCTGAAGCGCGGACCCTAGATGTAGGTGTCGCTCGCGTCTTTAGTCAGCTGGAGACAATGACGGTGGCGATGAATTTGAATCGCCGTCCCCATAGTATATTATATCAACAAACCAATAATTAAAACGCTGATTTTATCTACCTGCACAATTAGCGGCCTGTCTTCCTCGCACGTCGCGAGTGCATCCCGACGATACTTGGCATCACGACGGAAGACGTTGGCGTGCAGCATAGGCGTATAGCACAGCTGCGCCCCGTGACGGCGGCACAACTGTCTCCAGGCCAACTCGCTAGCGTCCACCATCGGCGCCACCACGTAGCGAGCCTCCTTCCAATCCATACTGAAATCATATTAATATATTTATTAATGAATCTTAGACTAGAACTGTGCCCACTGGCATGCTCGCATTTTGCGGACGGGAAAATGTCATTTGAAGGCGATTATTTTTAATTTGGTGATTTCTCCTGGCATTCAATTTGACTAACATTTTCAGTTTAGATACGAGTCGCGGTGGTCAGGAAACAGAATAATATTTATATGTATGGAATGCGAAACTGAAAAGTGGTGAAAAAGAGCGATACTTAAGTCACGGCTCTAGGGAAACGCATAAGCGCAAGTTGGCAGTGGCTGATTAATATGTTAGCAATTTTACTAATACCTACAATTTTCGAAGGTTCCACTGCAACAAGATCATCGTTTTAATCTTTTAAATGCCATGCGCGAGTTAACACGCTAAACTTTTCGTGCCATCCCGAGCCATTAGCGTAATTGCACGCACTTTTAGACCTTGCAGAGACGGGATTCACAATTTTCAAGGTCAAATATTAAAAATAATTCTGCTATTTCCAGCTTCTAGTAGATATTTTAAATTGATATCCTTAAAGCCGACTACTGCCCTTGTGAAATTATAAATCTTCATCAAGATTATTTACAAGTCAATAAATTGCGCAGAACCAGTAAGAATGGATGCAATTTGTTACTGAGATCCCAGAATACGTATTTAAATACTTTTGAAAAAAATAAGGGTCGAAAACATGAGTTCTAAATGATTGACAGAAAACATATGCACACTAAATAGATGCCATAATTGTACATGTTCAATTTCAGTATCTAAAAAATTTGATAAACGATTGACCGACGATAAATGTTTCAATTTGCCCGGTGTCCCCTCTTACATAACACACACTACCCTACCTTCGCTTGGAACAATATACCCTTCACCATAACACGTGGCGGGTCTTTCATATAGTCTACACATTTCTAATATCTCACATACATATCAGTCTCCCTTATATCTCATATATATATGATATTATAAATACACGAAAGTTCAATTTCAAAAAGCACAAACAATACATAAATTTTAATTACACGTTTGTATTACCGTTTTTACTTTTGAAACTGTCACGCCACCATTAATAAAATACCTTTTGATTCTATTTTTAGTCACATTCCCCCACAGTTACAATTCGGTTTTGTTTTGTGAAAACCAAAACAAATTTTGAAGTATTACAGCCAGATTCTCGACATCAATATATTATGATTGAAATTTTCCAACATGCAATAATACAATTACAAAATGGCTTAAAAAATAACACAGTATAATGATCGAATAATCGTGCTCGACAATTCGCGAGAAGGCGACTCTTCAAAATCATAAATGTATGTATATAGATCGCGGTTCCATACATTTTCCGAACAACTTTAACTTCGACAGCAAACTATGCAAATTTGAGAATTTCCCACCCATCTGGGTAAATCCGTCATATTTTCCAGATGTTTTATTATTAGAGATATTCTTTATTAAATTACATTTATTTATGAAATGAATAATCGCTGATTTTGAATAGGGCAGATAATATAAAAATAACTTTAAAAAATCCGCTATAAATATTTTCAGATAGATTAAAATATACCGCAGGATATTAATTTAAAAATTAATGATTAATTTGGTTTAGTTGGCGTGATGCTAAGTATGTTATACTAGTAAGGCGCCCGTTGAAAATGATGAATATAACAAACATTTAATGTAATATACACGAAATATTTACTAAAAATTCATTTTTTTCTTTTAATATTGTGAAAATGAAAATTAATTGTGGTATGAAATGAAAAAAAAATATTTGACAAAAAAATTGTTTTTAATGTTTGTTTTTACTCATTTCTAATGTTTGCGCATTTGTTGGCGCGACAATGACCCATTTTGAAATTTTTTGCATTGACATTTGCTACAAATCGCCAAAAATTGTCTCAATCAAATCTCCAGTCGATATCATTCCATGGTAATATCAAAAATCGTCTCAATCAAATCTCCAGTCGATATCATTTTCATGGGAATATCAAAAATTGTCTCAATCAAATCTCCAGTAGATATCATTTTCATGGGAATACCAAAAACTGTCTCAATCAAATTTCCAGTCGATATCATTTCTATGGGAATATCAATAATGTCTTCATACATTCCTGCTATCCGAGGCAATTTCGCTGATCCTAATTTGAGAATCCAATTATTGTGCTCATTTTGACCCTCACTCTGGATGTTTGTTGGAAAAGTTAGCTGTTTAGAATCGTTCCATAGTGGACTCGATTTAATTAATCTTAACATTCATTAATAACATTTAATTAACATTCATTAATCTCTGTACGTGGGAACGACTGGAAGCGTCTGTCGAAAATCTCCACCGACAACTATTGCTTTGCCTTCAAAACTCGCGCCGCTTTTCATAATTTCTTTCAAAAGCTTGTCGGCAACGTAATCCATTTTTCGGCAACATCGTGATTTCGTCAATTAAAATGAGAGAGGCGTTTCGCAAATTATTACCTTCAGGTGAATTAAGTCACATAGATGAGAGTGATGTATCAAGTAATGAAACTGGAAGTTTGAAACCGCTGTGAACTGTCCTTCCACCCTTGAGTAATGTTGATGCAATTCCAGTTGTGGCAAATGCCAATGCTATTTCTCCTCGACCTCGAATGAATGCTAAAAGTGTCTCGTAGAGAAAAGTTATTTCAGAGCCACTTGGACAGTCGAGATAAAAACATCGAGTTCCAAATTTATTTGGATTGTGAATTGTTCTGATTCGATTAAATGTGTCAAATTGTTTATCATTGAGTTTTGCCATTCTTTCACCAGTATCGCGTTCCTCTCCTATTGGGACTGGTAAGCCAAGAAGAATTTTGTTGATCGCAATATTTTCTGGATCATTTTTCAAGTAGTCATGTGTAAAATGAGAGACGTGATTCTCCCATAACGTGATGCGTTACGAGCAACATGTTCGGGTGTCATTTGATTGATGAGAGGCAGCATTTAAGCCACGAATTTTAGCACGCGATTCCTGACTTTGATTTACCCGCCACCTCTTCTGTCTTTCATTAGCCAAGCGACGCTTTCTAAAAGCAGGATCTTCGTCCGCATTCATTATAACTGAGAAAAAAAAAATGCATATAAATGTCATACCAACCAAAAAAGAAAGACCAAACACAAATTTTTCTTAAAATTTGTCAAATTTTTCTTAATTTTATAGCAATGAAATCGCTCTTTTATTAGATGCTAATGAATTCTTTTTTTAAATTGATTTTCAGTGATAAATTGAATATTTACTTTGCGAAGTTAATTAATGATTGTAAGCTTTTCTTTAACTTCTAGCGCCATCTTTTGGTGAAAAATTCAAATGCACTACACAACACATATTTTATGAAATTTATGTGTGCAGCATTACAGTCAGTGAATCAGTGATCAGCGTAACTATATATATATATATATATATATATATATAGTTACGCTGATCCAAAAGTAGTTAAGACAATCCAAAAGTATAATATTTATTCAGAGATTATTCCTAGTATATAATCATCAATCAATGATTATATAATAGGAAATGAATAAATATTATACTTTTGGATTGTCTTAACAATATGTTAAAATGAATTTTTTAAGCGCCTCCTCTCAATACAAATGTATAATTTTACGAAGCATATATTTAGAACCTTTATACTGCTGTTACACTAATAAACTTCAGAGCGTTTGAAATAATCTCACGTTTCTTTTTTAATTTACGTAAAAAATAACGCACCTTTAAATTAAAATAAGATCGTTAATATCATAGTTGTTAATTCTTGAAGATGTATGAAATATGCAGAATACATCTAAAATTTCAAATTGGAACGTTGAATGATCTTAATAACCAAATAAAAGCTTTTTTGTAGTCAGGCTCATTACTTATTTAATTATGAAACGTTCACTGCACGAAGATTTAGTTTTTTTTTCCCGCTCTGTAGTAGATATGAATAAACACAAAAATTCTAAATCAGTTGAATACTCGTAAAATATTTTAGAAAATAGAATGATAAAAAATCTCCGAAATGAAATGCGCCTATCGGCCATTACGACATCCAGTTTGAAGATTTGATAAAGGATAAGTTTGCAAATGGCTTCCGGCCCGCAAGTCGTAGAGAGTTTCTCTCGATGTTCCTGGCTTTCCTCAGCATCTCGTTATATTATGTACATACATCTAACGCCAGGCTCGCTCTTATCCACGAGAAATGGGAAAACATGGGTGCCTGCATAATATATATATTTTTTTAAATAATAAAATTTGATTATACGAGTATATACATATATATACATATATATAAAACTGAACTTCTGTACGTTCGTCTGTTTTCTACACCCTTTGACCAATCTAAACCAAAACTTGCATAGTTACCCTTCAGGACCCTGTGCAAAACATGGATACCAACCCCCTTTCTCCTGACAGCTTCACTCACACCCACCGATGTAAATGTGTACTATATTGAATGTCATCTGTTATTGCATTGTTATTATTTAGGATCTGAGCCAAACAAAGCCACAATTTTTAAATCTATATTCCATATCTTAAATCTAAATTCCGGGCAACGCCGGGTATGGACCGCTAATACACTATAATTCTCAAGATAAGTGTAAAAAAAATAGATAAATCACTTAAAAGACAGAAAAATATAGTCACTAGCGGAACTTTATATTGCCGGTAGACTGCGCTAAATCAGCCATTGTCATATACTGAAAATGTACGAGATTTTTGCAATAAAATACCAATGTTATGACGCACGCTATCCATTTGAAAACTATTTTTTCCTAACACCAGAAAATAAAAATGTACCTAAATACTAGCATAAAAGCAAATAAATTGATTCATTTGTGAATTAAAACATTAACCACACCAGTTGTCAATATTTTAATACTCCATTGGTTATTTAGCGCACCAGTGGTTAAATACAAAATTTATTATTCTAGTTTAATAATTAAAACCTCCAACCGCAAAGCCAGCGCTTCAAACATTAAAATTAAAATATTAATGTCATACTTGGGAATAGATAAATCCGTATACACACATTGAAACAGTTGAAAGGGATGATTATATCAAGAGATACTTAACATAAACCACCCAAATTTAAATCGTCATCGCCCAAATTTTACGGAACAATTGCGTTCTGCAAAAAACATTAATATTCTATTTGAATTATAATTGAATCATTTTTCAAATACAGAACATCCTGATTGATGATATTCACATAAAAATTGTATTATTTTTTATCAATCGTAGATATAAATTTATACAAAAATTTATAGCTTTTATATCACCTATACTCGTTACATTATAATTGAATATAAATTAATGAAAAGAATTTCACAGTAAATCAAAAAAAAATTCGTAATTTTCCTCTTTTGCAGTGTCAAGTCATTGCCAGTGTCAAGTTCAATTTATCAAAATCTTTACTCTTTTTTTCGTCCTCTAGTTTTATTTCCTATTAAATTTTGACAATTTTTTTGATTTTGAAGCAGGTAAATATTTCAAAATCAATTATTTCAATTTACAATCATCAATAGAGTAGAATGTTTGCCTCGGCACAAGAAAAAACCAGTGAGATCGCCATTAAAATCCTAGCAGGTACTTTTAAATTTTATGTTGGAAAATACGAGTATATATGGTGTTCGTGTATAACATTAAACATTGAAAAATGTTGAATAAAATTATTGTCAAATATACTCCATTACCGAAATACGAAAAAATATATATTTGTACCTAAATTAAATACTCGAAATGATGTCCTGTGGAATTACAACAATTGAATTTCGTACCTTAGAGAGTTCTTCATCGTCAAATCTCATTTCATCAAACGCAGTCTTAATTCTAATTATACATGCTTCTTTTGTAGTTGCTACCTTTATATTGAATTTACTTTTCAGGTGTCTCCAAAGATAAAAGTCTAGTGGAGCAATGTTACGTGAACGAGGAGGCCATAGAATCGGTCCCCCTAGTTCAGTCTATCTCTGGGGGTAATATCTCGATAATTGAGTATTTTAATCAAATTCATATACTGAATGATCAAAATTAATTTTGAAAAATGGCTGTGTAATTAAAAACATTTTTCAAAAACTCCGTTTATATAGACATTCGTATTTGTTTTACTGCGAACATTGCAGTCAAGCGGGAAGTTTACATTCAAAAACTTATTAAAAATTAGAACTTATGTACATATCACCTTTGCCTAAAATATCTTTTTTCTAATATATTTCTTCCTCGTCGATGTCTACAATACTCGTGACAATATCCTTATATATTACATCCAATTCCGCGAACGCACTATTTTTTAGCCGAGAATCCATATTCTATGTTAAAATAACAAAAAAGGAGTTTATAACACAATCCCATTATTTGACGTCACTACTAAATGTTAAACTTTCCCTTACGGTGCTAAAATAAAAACGTACGTTCTAATGCTGTAAATTCAGTGTACATATACTTTAGTCATTTTTAAATCAGATAAATATGAATATTTTATATTTATTACTTATATTAATCATTAAAATAATAGTTGACATATATATATATCAATTATTGTGTAAAAATTCTAAAAATGACAAAAAACATTGATCATCACGAACGACAGCACAAACACGCATAAGATACGTCTAACTCGGCCAGCGCACGCTCTGCTACTAAAGTGACGATCGGCACCCCGCGTACTGCGCCGACCGCATCTCTCCGCACGTACACACACACGTATTGACAAATTCACGTCAGATTCATCGAGAAAACATTTTTTATTGTTGCGAATGGTAAATACTTATATTGTAATTATTTTATCCAAGACATAAATATATTAAGGGGAAATAGCAATAATATGAAATGTTTTTAGAATATTTACAGAGATATTCACATAATTAGAGGCAATGCCAACTCAGTTTACATCATCGGAGAGGAAATATTAAAAATATAAATCGAATATGTTCAAACTGCATGTGCCTAGCCTTAATCATCTAATGTGACCATTTCAGAGTTATAAGCATTTTTAAAAAGTCGTAGTTATTTGGAAACATTTTATTGATTTTAAATAATATAATGAATATAAATAATGATTTAGGGCTTAAAGCAAAGATATACAATAATAATAATTATTATAATAGGTCAATTTTGTACGTATTTATTTCGAAGTACGTAGACTAAAAACTAAAATCTCATACAATAAGATTTTCCGTAACAGTACAAAACTTGTACACACTCCATGAACAATTTCTACTTGTAATTTAGCCAGATATACCATTAAGTATTGTGGACTAAATCTGTTACACTCTGTTTAGCATTTATTTCATGTCTGTAGTCAATATTATGCACGTTTCAAATAGAATGACATGTAGGTTGTGTTTGCGGTTTTATTGAATTATTTATTATAAAATCAATTTTTTTAACAAAAATTACAACATCTCAATCAATAATGTATTTTCCGTGATTTATCAGGACGTCATCCCATTTTTCAACCAATTTGGCATCGAAATAGTTATCGAGTCAATTTCTGAGGTCATCATCGTTGTTGAACGTAACGCCACGCATTTGATTGGAGAGCGACCGTAAAAGGTGATAATCTGACGGAGTGAGGTCGGGACTGTAGAGCGGATGCGGCAGAATTTCCTTGTTGAGATCCTGGATGATCATAATTATAGATGACCTTGATTAAAGGCGAAAAGAAGTATGTGTCGAAAATGTTCGTTTGCTCCATTATTAAAGCCCAAAAATTAAGAAAAATTATAAGAGACAGGAAAATGGCGACACTGGCATTTTAGAGCAGAAAAAATGCTATCGAATATAGGGAAAATAGCATTTTTTAAAAACCCCAAAAATTTATTAGACGACCCAATACATAAGTAGAAAATATGTGAATTTAATATTATTAAGTAAAAAAAGTGGTCCCATAAAACGTGAAACTAGATTTCTTTTATAGTTTGTTCACATATTGTTTTAGATCAATTTTCTGGGGTGATAGTCGCGCGGCCAATAAATAATTTTTAGATGGAATTAATAGTAACAGAGCGAACCCTGGCTAGAATTCGGATTCAATATCTAGAATTATATATTACCGAAGCGACTTCCCCCTACGTCACAACATCAGTATTAGAATCACAAACTTGGAGCAGGATGTCTCTATATAATATTAATCGTCAGATAATTTGGATACGATGTTAGAAATATTATCTATCTGCTACTTAGCGTTCGTTTAATCGTAAATAATCCGACAACTTATGCTGAGTACATAAGATCGATTTAATATTATCCGGTAACCGATAAGCCTGTTAATTCGATAATACGTAATAAGCCCACCATATATGAAAGTCGTAAATTAATAGGGAAAAAAGCACGTTACACGTCTCAGACATATGCATCACACCATCCCCAGAAAAAATGTTTATCTGGTTCGTATACGGCTCATTGTATTTTATCTTGCTCTCTTCAAACATCGTCTGAATTTTATTTCAAGTTCAGATAGTGTTCTTTAGTTGTACGCAAATATGTGTGAGAACTGTCACTTTATATGTACCATACGTATGCGTGTGTTTCAGGAGAGTGAGTAGATGAGTGGTGGGGGTAAAACATTATAAGAGGACGTCTCTGGGGGAACGGATCTCTTCCATCGCGTATCCTCCTGAATAACTAGTCTATCACTGAAGTGTGTAATTTATAATTACTGTAAATACGTTGTTGTAATAAATCGAATATTGTTACCCGTATACGGAGTTTTACTTACAAGGAATCGGGACCCAAGAAATGAGTCCCTAATCAGAGGATAGAACACCTGAGGTATACGGTAATACGTTCCAAAGTTACCACAATATGTATTCCTCATCAGTGACTACAAAAATACTAAATACCCCCGATCACGTTATTATACTCAGGTGACCCAAAAAAAACTTCACCATTTAAAAATTAAATAACTTTTTCTTTATTTTTTATTTATCTTTTATGTGATATTCTATTATACATAACATGAAGATTTTTTTTACCCATACATGAAAAATAACATGTAAATTATCCCCATTTTCATTTTTCACATGTGCACGTATAAAAAATGTCCATACTATGCAGAATATCATGCAAAAGATAAATAAAACAAATAATAAAAATAAAAAACTTTTTAAATTGTATATTATCTTTTGGGCCAACTGTATTACTCATACCAGCGAACTTCCTATAAACTGTTACTCACTTTGATGTTATTATTTCATTTTACCCCTCGATCCAATGTGAACATTTCCACCAGAATCTACGGTAGAAACCTTCACGCATTAAAAATAATATTAGTAACTTCTTAAATCCCAAATTTCATTTGCTAAATGAAATCCATTTACGCTCAAATATGTCGTAGAAAAAATTTAATTAACCGCTGAAAAATTACAATTTTAGTTATTCATAGCACGTGTAGGTCGTGTGAAGAAAATAAATACGAGTATAAAAAAAGACAAGTCGTCTCTGGACACTCCATGTCTACACACTGCTATATCGCGAACGTGCTCAAGAATACATTTCCTCCCATTTCTCCTGAACTTAAAGCCACTCACTGAAGATATATGTACGTCTCGAGTAGTTCTACGAATCAAAAAAATAACGATCCAAAAGTGTACCCACAAATAAGCGGTAACAAAAAGTCAACCCATCACAATAAAGAGAGAATGATTAATTTTTGTTATTACAAAATATTCAGTGTTAATAATGGTTTAGAGAAATGCCTCGGTTTTATTTGTTTAAATAGATAACAGTAGATAATGAAACAACTGATTATATGATAATATAAGCAGAGGTTTTACAAATATTAAATATTCACTTTTCTAAATGACGAGAAATACTTCCGAAAGTATTGAAGTCTCGGGCAATACAGGGCTTACGACCTGTCATCATCTGGCTTAAGTGATCACTTTACACAATGTAACGTTCACCTATTTACCCATGCTACCGCATCTATACCGCATTTTTGGAAGTTGTATATATGATATCATGTTGGAACATTTCAATTATTTATTACCAACTGTGCTGTCGCCATCTGCGGATTGTATCATCCATCATGTAAAAATAATAGTTTTGTCTATATCTTGATGACAATCCCTCAGGGGATAAATCCCAGTAATTGATTCATACAAAGATTTGGACATAGTCAAAAATATTGTCAGAAATACTATCGTTTGATTAACTTCGAGATATCTGAGGATGAATGCCGGTGAATTTTGTACGCCGCGCGGTTTTGCTGAATTTTATAAATGGTGTGATGTTAATAATTCCTTTTTTCCAGTGCTATTTCGTATATTTTTTGAGATTTCCTCAAATTATGTCTTCCGTAATATAGACACGTCTTATAGACAGCAGAATAACAAATATTTATTTTATGTTCGACATAAATAATTTTATTATCTATCCACTATTTCATCATATTAAGGAATATTTCCTTGTTTTCGTAATGAAAACACATTTTTGTTGTGAAGTTGCAATTTCAGAACATAGTTCTGTGGTATTTTTAATACAATTTAAATTAATCGACTAGAAAGATACAGAAAAAAAGTATTTACCGAAAAAATATTTCGATTGTTGCCAATATGCTAACGGGGAATTTTTTCTATTCGGGGATACGCGTTAACCAATTTCGCTATGTCAAACAATTACGTCTTCGACACATTTTTGAACATATGTTTTGTTGTTTTTTATAATTGATACATATATTATTCCACTTTTAAAAGCAAATCAACTTTATATTGCGATGAATCCCAAATATGTTTGAGTAATACACCAGGTTTGGCTACGCGTTTCTCCGAATAGAAAAAGGTTCAGGTTCGAATTCCGGTAGCAACCAAATATTTTTTCGATAAATTGATATATATTTTTATTTGATTAATTTAATTTGTATTAAATATTTTTAAATGGATAGTTTTCTTTATCTATCTCTCTTTCTGAGTGATTCGTTAGATTTGTTTTAAATATCAAAAGATTACGTTCTAAAATTGCAACTTCACAATAAAAATATAAAACAGGTAGATTACTTAAGATGTACTTAAATGGTTTGTAAAAGTGTCAAAGCGACTAGTACTGTCGAACTTTTATTAAATTAGACAGTCTAACCGCGAGTAATAAAAATATCGTAGATTTTGAGAAAATTTAATTGAATCATCGTTAATCGAGCTAAATATTATATTAGGTTTAACATAACAGTTGTGTATTGTATTTGCAAAATAATAAATTTAAAAAAGCCTTCAACTAAAGCCGTCAACTTAAATACAACTTAACAATAGAAAATTATCATCAATCATTCGGCGACTACTTGAAAATTACAAATGACGCCTCGCGATACGTGAGATTTCTGCACTACCGACCGCGGGCGACGAACGTTATTAATAATACATGACTGTAGCACGTGGAGCATCATTATTGGTGACCAGCTCGAATAGTCCGATTGAGAAGTTCAACAGCTGTGCGAAACATGAACCTTTACAATCAATACCCATCTACACCTCGACCACACGTTAAAATGTATCAAAATACAAAGAAATAATTATCAGGAGAACACATTCTTATTGTGAAGTTGTAATTATTCAGAACAGACGGTCTGTGATATTTTAAATATATTAATTAGAAAGATATACATGTAAAATAAATTTTATCAAAAATTATTGTTGTTACAGGCCTATGTTCTGAATAATTACAACTTCATAATAAGAATGTCTTCTCCTAATAATAAAGTTGTATCAATGTGTCCAAAATTTAATAAAAATGAATTGATAATTCTGGCGTCTACTATCAGATTACCCAAAGGTATTTGAGATTCCGTAAAAATAAGGTAGATGGCTCTTTCAAATAATTGAACGATTAAATGTATTAATATCAAAAAAGTAACATATAGGTTCGAAAAATTTGTCGCTAAAAATATTGTCGCTGTAGCATAGTTGAATAAAGCACCTTCCCCGGTTTGAAAAGATATCCAGGTTCGAATCCCGGTAGCACAACAACAATATTTTTCGATAAAATTGATTTTATATGTATATTTTTATAATTAATATATTTAATTCATATTTAAAGAAATAATTATATACTTTTAAAATTAGCAATATTAACTTGGTGGTTAAAGTTCATATTTTTTATTTATTATCTTAGTTTTATTAACCACAATTGAGTTTAAAAAACATCTACCGGTTTCGGAAAACACCTTTTCCTTCTTCAGGATGTCATAACTAACTAAAAATATAGCATTGTTTTTCTATTTATCCAGAATCTATTTTTAAATTTAAAAAAAAAACAACAATTATTTAAAAAATAAATTTAGTACCTAACTCAAATTGCTGCTCAATACAAATTTAGTCGAATAATTTTTAGGAAAATGTTTTTTAAACTCAATTGTGGTTAATAAAACTAAGATAATAAATAAAAAATAATTATATTATTATTGTATAAGTTACCTAGTTGCTTAATTTACGGAAAATATAAAAATAAAACTACCCTTAAAAGCATTCCTTTTCTTTTCCAGACAGATTGATGCTTTTGTGATGTGGTACTGGAGACACATGCTGCACATACCGTGGACGGCGAGACGCACGAATGTCTCAATTCTGCAGAATTAAATATCAAGAACGGACTTAAACATTTCTCTGAGACGAATCCTTCAATTTTTTGGGCATCTTACGAGAAGAGAAGATAGCTTGGTGGACCACGTCGAAGGATGAAGAGGAAGGTCCCCCACCTGTTGAACGGACGAAGTGAAAAAGGCAACATGCCCTACGGTCTACAGGATGCCGATAAAATTGGAGGAGCATAGTTAAGAAGGCGAGAGTTTATGGAGATCGCGATCCTTAGTTATGGGTCATGAGGGACCGACGTGGATGACTTTTCCAGTTTGAAATTCCAAGTATTCATGCATATTTCATTCACTTTCATGACGACACTAATATAATTAAATAATTAACAATTATTTATAATGTTTAAATAATTTTTTTACACTTTTTTTTATTAGTAAATTAAACATTATAATTAACCAAATTCTTTTTGCAAAGAGTAGTTCCTGATTATATTAGTTACCTATCGCTTATATTTATATTTTTGTTTTTTGTCTATTGCTTGTATTTTTAATTTTAGTACACATTGTATCCTGATGAAAGGATTCATTGGTCTTGAAACATGTTGATAAATTAATAAATAATGTAAATACTAATTAAATGTATTAATTAGAAAGATATACGTATAAAATCTATTTATCGAAAAATATATGAATATCGTCAAAAGTACTGTCGCTGTAGCATAGTTAGATATTTCACCTTCCCCAGTTTGGAAAGAGATCCAGGTTCGAATCGAATTTTTTATCTATATCTTTTTAAGTAATACATTTAATTAGTATTTAAAATATCACAGACCGTCTGTTCTGAATAATTACAACTTCACAATAAGAATGTGTTCTCCTTATTAATAAATAGTGGTTTAAACAGTATTTTTTCTTATTATTTATATAATATGTTGCCACAAAGTTATTTTGCCAATATTGAATAAATAATTATCCATCTCTCTCTTGATTGATGTGGTCGCGACTGAGCTTCGTCAGATATCTAGTCTGCTTCTACCGCACGAATTGCTTTCCTCCACTATTCGCGATTCTGGATCATGTTCGGTCTGTCAGTTATCACAAATGTCTCCTGCCAATTTTCTAGAAACGTTCCCAAAGTACAAAAGAATTCTATGCCTGTGGAGCACTTTTCTTAGTAGCTCCTGAAGAACAGTGAAATTAGTTCGTCTCCCGGTTCATGGTACACGCAGTATACGACACCAACACCACATCTCGAGCACGTTTGTTTCTTTCCTTCTCGGGATCCATGTTTAGACTATAGAGAACACCAAAGATTTAAATTTAATTAATAATATCATTTATAATAAAGTGCTTTACTTATTTCGTAAATGTTGCTAAAAATAAAGATTATAAAAGAAAACTGTTGAAAGGTTTCTGGTGAAACTTTGTGAAATTCCATGAATATTTTGTAAATTGAGTTGAAACACTTGGTTTTATTCCACTACGATTTCGGGAACACCTTCCCATTATCAATAATATATACAATTCAATTAAAATTAAACACATTGTCAGACAGTAATTAAGGGTGTGTCTGGTGGTAAGGGAGGTGGGGGTGGGGGTGGTGTTAAAATGGATACGAGAGGGGATGTAACGGGCGGTATTTGGATGTATATTATTTTCATATTATTATTTTTATTAACAAAAATAATAAAGATGTAACGTTAAATATAATAAACGATCTAACGTTAAATATAATAAAATATAGTGGACTAAAACAAAATGTTTCAACTCAATTTACAAAATAGTTATAAAAAATAACTTTAAAATCCCTAAATGTAATACCAAACACTATCAGCAAAATTTTACATACTTAGGGATAAAAAATTTCAATAGCCTTCCTACACAAATTAAAGAAATAAAAGATATAAAAGAGTTTAGAAAGAAATTAAATGAACACTTTGGAATCATATAATTAGAAAATAAATAAATAATTATAGACTATAAATGTATAACTCTCCGTATAAAATTATTATAGTGTAACTCCCTCTCCAAGCACAAGAGCTAGTCTCTTTTCGAGAGGTAAGCGACAAAAATTAATAATATAAAATACTTAATTCATTTTATAAAAAAATTGTAAAAATGTCAAATAAATAAAAAAAACAGATAAGGATAAAATTGTTAGTTTTCTTACAATCAAAAAACACTGAAAGCGAATTGAATGACTGCATTGTCTTAATAATAACAAATAATGTCCAGCATATCAGTTTTATAGCAGTATAAAGGGCCATCTTAGTTATCGTTTTTAAAAAAAACCTAACCAAGTGTATAAATTCTGATATAAATGAATAATAAAAACCCAATTTCCTTAAAAAACGCGAAAGATGATTTAGTATTGAAACTAAGCCCTTACTAAGTTTCTTCTACACACTCGTAAGTAAAATTTGTATTTTTTTTATTTTAGACATTCACAAACAAAATAAATTGTTTGGCCGCGTATGACCTCTCAGGCTGAATCTTGTATCAAATCACCCAGAACAATATGAATATAATACAAAATAATAACAAAATACACTAAAAATAAAAATCTATCGTATATATATAAATGCAATACATAAAATATAAATTAAAATAAAGAAGAAGCAACATTTTCAGCAAATTTTCCGACAAAAAACTCTAAAGATTGCCTGCCATAAGGAAAATTATAAAAGAAATTTATCGCCTGTTGGGTTGGTGGGAAATTTTTTACGTTTTTTATAAGGTTATGTTGAACGGTTTGCAGATATTTTTCTTATTTTCAGTATATATGGCACACCACCTGCTTTTTTGCCTGTCCATTGCGGATCACAGGTTTTTTTTTACAGTAATCTCGTCAATGGTAATTTTCAACTCCCGGTTAAATTGTGTCATCTTCTTTCCCTTAACTCGCCACATTTAATCTATATAATAGTACATTTTTTGAACGACAATGGTATTGACTTGTAATGTAATATTTATTATTCTATAGTATTTATTATTCTATAGTATAGTAATATAGTATTGTAGTTTTTTTTTGAAAAATAAAGTTTTACTTGATTAATGGCACAAATCACTATTGAAGAGTGGATTGCATATTTAAAAGAAGAAGAGGAAGAAGGCACACCAGCTAACGAGTGCCATACGCATCATTTCGTAAAATTCAAGTGTTTAACTTGCCTTTCGGTCGATTATAACTCACGAATTTAAAAAAAAGTCAATTTTATTCAATAATTTCGACAAAGGTGAGTCAAATTACTATTCAGTTTTACGAAATGATGCACGCGCAGTGCTCGGAGGGTGAGTCATACACTGGAAAAACCAAAAATACTCAAATGCCATAAGATTCCTGCACACCATACAACATGTAAAAAGATGTACTTTCCTACCAACCGAATAGTATTACTTTTTTCACAGTTTTTAAAACTGAAAAATAATATGTGGTTAATAAACAGGACCGTAGAGTCGGAGTCGTTGATTTATATTGTTTTGAGCGGAGTCGGACTCCAAAATAAATTCGGTGTACAGCCCAGGTTAATCTACGATTGGTCATTCAACAAATTTAATTTGTATTTTTAACTACATTTATCATTTCATTGTTTTAAAACAAGAGTAAAAAAAAAAACATAGTTGATAAAAGCTCGTCGAATGAGTTGGAGATTCGTTAACTTTTTGCAACTTGTATTAATTAGAATGTCGCTCACTGAAAGTTCCCGCCGAAGTTGTAACACAAATAGTTCGGCAAGGCGAGGGTGGACTGCTTAATTCCTCCCCGGAGCGCCGCCCGCCGGGCTAAACTCCAGACACGACTCACGTGAAGATATTCCAAATTAATGAAAGTGGAATTACCGCCCCGATACAGAGAGAGAAAAATACTCGTAATTCAGAATTAACGTTTTCTAAAAGTAATAAATATTTAGTGTCCAAACTTATTTAATTAGTAATTTGCAATTAGCTTAGAATTTTGTAAAAATAGTAGTTTGTACCTACACACGTTTACATCATTATATTGTGTAGAAAAGGTAGGTACATTGAGTTTATTTTTTTTTTGTGAAACGTCTTTAACGCCACATGTACGTCACGGAAAATATTATGTTGTGGTGAGCACGGTTCCGAGCACCTGCAGAGTGCAGACAGCTGCGTTTGTTCATAACTCCGTTGCAACCGCACAATTTCATCCATCATAGTTTAACGATACCTTTGTAATTTAGCTTCAATAAATTCAGTAAATTCATCCTCCAAAATGTCATCCGCATCCACTATTAACTGTTTCTCCCTTCACACGAGCATCTGCGCATGCGGTGCATACCTCAATTTATTAAAATACGAATAGTTCTTGAAAAAACATATATTTAAAAATGTATTATACCTAGATTAGTATATCGATCTAAAAGTGTTTTTTTAGAGATTTGTTTTTCGAATTGGCAACACTTTTTCCAGCGAGAGCCAATTTGACAGCCTATAGCTGATTTGTGCTCACTTTGGTTTGCCATTTCACCATGAATAGACTTACGCCAGAACAAAGCTTACAAATTTAATTCGAAAATCGTGGTTCAGTTCGCGAAACTTACCGTGCGCTACGTCCATTTTACGATCGACATAATCGTCCATCCGAGCAAGTAATTCGAATAACCATGAATCGTTTTCGCATCACGCATACTCTAATTGATAATACGCATACGCAGAGACGTCGTACATCGAAGTGGAGCATAATATTGAGGAGGACCCGAATGAGTCGATTCGCCATTAAGAGTACTGTAGATCCGTGATTATTGACTTTTTCGTTCCCCAATTGAATTACATTAATGTAGAAGAGCTGTGGTATCAACAAGAAGGCGCAAAATCTCACAGCGCACGCCACAAACAATTTATTGAAAGAAACATTCGATGAGCGCATAATTTCGCGTAATGGACCTATGTTATTTTCTGTAGGGATATGCGAAGTGACTAGTCTACGCCGATAACAAAAGACTATAGACGATATGGAAACCAATATTCGTCGCGATATTTTCGATACACGTTCCCAGCTGCTCCAAAAAGTGGTCGAAAATTGGACTTCCAGATTGCGCTTTTTGCGATATTCGAGCCAGCAACGGCGCCCATATACGCAAAATCATATTTAAACACTAATGGCATAAGATTATTTTTCCAATAAAGCCAATACCGTGGCCGTTACCACGATTTGTATGTGTTTTATTTTATTTTAAAGTTCTATACCTCTAAAAGAAACACCCTTTAGTAATAAAAATGCTATTTTGAAAATCCACGTATATTGAGAGAGTGAATTTGATTTAATTTGAAGCAGAGTTAAATAAAAAATACCTTCTTCAGAAGATGTGAAAATATCATTGTAATCAGACTGGGCGTATTATAGTCGTTATTATATATTATAATATAATGATACTCGTACATGATTTGATACAATATGATAGTCAAAATTCCGCAGCACTCGAAGACAATATCCCGATTAAAAGGAAACCTAGTGTCGGGTAGTTCATTAAAACATCTTTCACAAATCTCTTCAAATTAGAATTTTTAATGTAATAAACAACACCAAAATGATTATTAGAAAAAGATGCCACCACAAGTTTAATTAGATTTCTAAATGTATTACTTGCTATGAGCTTATTTACATATAGATTTATTCTACGGACCCGTATAAAATACCTATTTCTAATACCTATAATTCACGGCAAAAGATTCGAGATGATCTTAAAATTGTCTGTTAGGAATACCTAAAGTAATGATAGTAAAATGGTTATTTAAACCGTTATTTTAACCGTGATTGTGTTCGATTATTGATTATGATGATTGATTATTAATAATTATACAAAATACTTTGTTTAAACCACTAATTATTAATTATTCTACATGTTTCGATACCTATGGTATCTTCTTCAGGAAACAATGTATTGAAATTAAAAATACAAGCAATTGTGCAAATATTGAAGAAGATAATTCTTCAATCAATGACTGGTACACTAAAAAGTAAACCTCCAACAGTTAAATCTAAGTTACCAAATATCGTTAAATCTCAGTCACCAAACATCGT
Source organism: Eubasilissa regina (assembly GCA_022840565.1). Lineage (NCBI taxonomy): Eukaryota > Metazoa > Arthropoda > Insecta > Trichoptera > Phryganeidae > Eubasilissa > Eubasilissa regina. The sequence goes on from JAINEB010000003.1 coordinate 7,197,727, forward strand.
TAAATCTCAGTTACCAATCATCGTTAAATCTCAGTTACCAATCATCGTTAAATCTCAGTTACCAATCAGTGACACAATCACAGTCACGTAACAATTTACCATCACTAGTCCAAAGTAACTGTTCTATAAACCTTTGAAATAATAAACCTCAACAAAATTTCAGTTTTAAAATATACATTATAAAAATAAAACGCCACCTTTCTTGTTCTTTTAACAATCTTTTATTGTGACTTTTAACAAACATCATCCAATATCTGGTTTAGTTTGTCATCTATTCTCACAATGAATTTTCAAAATCGCGCATATTTTTTCATTACCATCCTCAGTGCACACATCAGCCTGGTGACCCTTTTTTTCATTTTAACTGTGCCACAATCTGTTTTACATTCATTTTCGAATTTTTCATACTTCACTAATTAATTTTAGTTTTCAACATGGAAGTTATTTCATCAAAACACTAGTTAAAAACATTGGGCTGTATTATACTTAATATGTCAAGAAGTGAGTATATATTATACATACGAACAAAATATATTATGTATCATCTCAATACCAATATATACAAATATTATATACCATTTGGTGGATGCGGATGGCAGCCTATTCTAACCTTTTACATTTTACGACAGGCAACCCAGATAGTGAACGTTCGTGAAAATGCTAAACATAAATGTCGTCGCTCGCTATTATTATACGCAAGGGCGGGGCAATATTTAACGGTAGAATAAGCCTCACACTTAGGCTTACCATACGTCCGTAATTTCTACAGACAGTCCGTATTTTAGAGGGGTGTCCGTTGTGCGGTCCGAATTCTATGGAAAATTTTAAAAGTCCATATTCTACGATAATACGTTGTGTTTGAACTAAGGGTTGAGGAAAGCGGGATGAAAGAAGGATGGAAGGAATTTGGTATAGGGACAGGACAATAAGGACTCAAGCACCAACCAGTAAGAACACGACTCACCTGGATTTCTCTCCGCTGTAGCCACAGGTCTCCTGAACGTCAGGAACGACTTCAATGATTCGCACGAAGCACATACAACAATATCCTATACAACAGCAGTTTCTGCACGCACAGCGAGAAACCGAACACACAATAGCAACAGTAACTGTACTTCATATCAGTGTAACGAGCTCGTAGCAAGACGTTTTCACATCTTGACAGTTCAAAAGTTCTTAGATAAGACATAGAAAGTCGTCCACTAAGGAATACGAAATTGAGGGGGGACAAATAGGTATAGTCAACATAATGGAGCATTCAGACACGCACACAGTGATTGGCGATCCGTGGACCTGTCATAAATATCGAACACGTTGGATTGTTTTTCTACATCTTCTTCAATGACCCTGCAACCTTTGCCCTCCTGAATCTTTCACCTTCACATACTCCGGTTCTTGGTGACTGTCTTTCAATTCGGAATCTACAGCAGCTCTAATACGTCCTCCTTTACGCCGTTCTCCCAATGGAATCCTACTTCTGTTCTCCTACCTCTTGAGTCTACAAATGATTTATTTTGCGATCAACCCTTTCTGCATCCGCTGAACGTGATCCGCCCATCTGGGTCGCTGCAGATTCCTGTAGGTGGAGAGTCTAGGGTTCTAATATGCGTTATATAACTCATAATTGTATCTTATATTCCCCATCTCGCACAGGATCATAAATTTTCCGCAACCCTTTTCTCTCAAAACTGTCCAATATTTCTTCTAAATTGACATGAAACGAAACGCATTTGAATATCAATATTAATTTCTTCTGGTGAACGCTGAAATTAGTGAATTTTGTCATTGATACTATGAGAAAAACACAATAAATGGACAGATCGTACGCATTATCGCCATTAGCATTAAATTTGAATATGTCATTCGGTGTGTAAAGCGTAGGGAAATTTTAAAGGAAATTGATACAGAACATTAAATTGAAGTGTCAATTTCCTATGAATTCGAATTTCATGGTTGCGTTCGGCTTTGGAAAGAGTATTTATTTATAATATCAGACATTCCAAAATTTGAATACAATAATAGATACTTCTGATATGAATATCTTGTGAGCGGATACGGATTATATCGTTATTTCTTGATTTTAAAACATCATGATAATTTGGGAAAACTAGATAATAAAGTAATTCATAAATATATTGTAATATACAGTACCTCCCTTCCCTCTATAGTGCCCGGAATTGGCTTTTTAAAATTACAGTATACCTACCTTACTTCAATAACACAACAGCGAGGTTGGCTTCCATTCCTCTCGAAATATTTTATCCGGGCGTGCCTTAGATTTTCAAATCTCATATTTCTTTCTCACTCGGGGGTGGGATGCTCCAACCCTTCCGGGAGGGTGCACGAGGGATATTTATCAGCGCAATAAAATTCTTATCTCGGATCGAGTAACGGTACACTCGAGAAGCACCCAAACGAACAATAGGATTTAGATTATGCGAACGAAATTATACATCGAGATGGGGACGTCGACATCGAAGGGTGGAATAGATTACCAAAATAGATTATAAACGGTAACGTGTTACGCGTCCCGGTCGCTACCGCACGGGACAGTCTGGTACAAGGATGGCAACAGATCTAGCGACGTATTTATCGTAATAAAACCAGGGCTTCAAACCGAAACTGAACCGAAAACCGGAACAAAACTGGAAAAAAATATTGGTTTATTTCGGTTCACCACATGTTCAAACATGCGCGTTAACAGTCTTACTCTTCACTTTAATTATTCTATTATTCTAGTTATTCTACGAGACAATAGAAATAGTTTAAATATATTAATTAAAAAGATATACATATAAAATCAATTTTATCGAAAAATATTGTTGTTGCGCCACCGGAATTCTAACCTGGATCTCTTTACAAACAGGGGAAGGTGCATTATTCAACTATGCTACAGCGACAATATTTTTTATATTAATACATTTAATCGTTCCATTATTTGAAAGAGCTATCTACCTTATTTTTACGGAATCTCATATACCTTTGAGTAATCTAATAGTAGACGCCAGAATTATCAATTCATTTTTATTAAATTTTGGACACATTGATACAACTTTATTATTAGGAGAACACATTCTTATTGTGAAGTTGTAATTATTCAGAACAGACGGTCTGTGATATTTAATTAATATTTATAATAACACAGACCGTCTGTTCTGAATAATTACAACTTCACAATAAGAATGTGTTCTCCTAATAAATAGTTTAAATGAAAATACACTGGAAGATATATATATATTTTAATTGAACCGGAACAAAAACCGAAATGAAAAAAATAACGGTTCAAAGCCTTGAATAAAACACTGAAAGAACGTATATTAACACCTTGTAAGCCTGTGGAAGGCAAATCACTAATGCAAATGTTCTACAGGTAGCATTAATAATGGAAGACGCAGACGATTTATATGTACTAAATTATTAAGTATATTATATACGTACAGACTGACTTTACATTTAAGATCACGAAACCACGAAAACGAACATTTATTTTTATCTTAATTTTGTTGGTCACTTTAAGAAAATTCTAAATGTCAAATACTAAGCATGACATGTTCGTAATTAAATTCACAATGACAATTTTCGTCCGTTCTAATTTGCGTATTCTATTTTGATACTGTTGATAAATTTTTTTTAATATTTATCATGAAGAAATCTACCAAAACAATTAAATTTATGGACATTCTGGGCCCATGGGTGAGCTAGTTTAAATATAATATAAATCTACAAAAAACATAAATAATCGCTTGTCCTACATTCTAGACGAATGACCAATGGGGGTCGGGCATTGTTCGGCCGGGGGAATCAATGATGCGACGCGACGTACTGGAATATGGCTGACTCGCCTTCAGGACGGGATTGGAATGAAACTAAACAAAGAATGACAGGAATTTGAGTGAGTCTTGGCGAGCTTGACTTGAAAGGACATTCTCTGCAGGACTGGGACAGAACTTCGATAGAAAAAATTTAATAAGTGTATAATTGGATCCACGAGTAGGTATATTAAATTTTTTTATAAATAATTATTACAGAAATATTTATTCTTACTGGGAGCTTCTTAAGTTTCTTGAAGTTATCTTTTCATTTTATTTACTCCTCATCCCTACGGAAATGTGTATTTATATCGAGGGATAAGAGTCAAATTGTTGTGACTAACGATTCTAATATTTTTTTGTTTCCAAAATTTGAAACTATATATAAAGTCTCAAATTTCAAGTCATTAATTGTTTGAAATTCCGTACATATAAAGTAGATTGCTTTCAAATAATCGAATGACAGATGTGTCAATTTGAAAGTGCAACACAAGTTTGAAAAATCGTCATCATCTTACTATGGTGCCGTGGTGTAATCGGTCAGCCCACCTCTCCGGATAGGAAGTGTTCCTGGTTCGAGTCCGGGTATATTTTTTCGATAAATTGATTTTATCAGTATATCTTTCTAATTGATACATATAATTTATATTAAAAGATTGATATTGTTTCTTACGACAATTTTCATGTCACAAATTGTTAGTGTAACTAAAATGATGGTAAACACAAACTTTCCATAGCGACCTTAAATTTTTTTGCCGAAAGATGACCTAGGATGGTGTTTTTTTCAAGAATATAAAAAAGTCAAACTTGTCGTTAACAACAATTTAACTTTCACCCTTCGATATGTAAATTATTTTTAGATTTCTATTTTAATTGTCGAATAATTTTACAACCGGATCTTAAGGTTCTACAATTATGATAATACAGTTACTGAACATACTAAAACAAAACCTTTTTACGAACACAAAAGGAAGAGGGTGAGAAAGTTTTCTTAATGACATAAAAAGCTTGTCCCAATTGTTTGACATTCTTGCGATGTAAAGGCTAAGTAAGACTACTACAAGGGTAGATAAAGCCCTCCGATATGATAATAGTCGTTCTCAATTTGTGAACTGCCGCTTCTAGTGCCGCTTCTACCTTACAACAAAGTGAAATTTTAATTTAAAATGTTGCACCTGCCAATTTCACACCGTTGTCGAAGACGGACAATGGATTATATTATATATAAAAAATTCCCACGGGGAATGTAAAGGGGAAATTATGTTTTAAAATAATCAGATACCTAATACAACACTAGGAATCAAAGCTAAAATTATTATTTTTTAAACTGAAGATATAATAGAAAAATATCACTCGGTGTAGACATATTATAGCACATTCTTAATTTTTGACCATTAAATTTACTCTTTGTCATTCAAATTACTCTTGACCGTTCCATTATACAATAAAACAATATTTTTTATAACAATAGTGTTAGAGTTTCAGGCAAAAAAAAATCTGTCCATCGAAAAAATATATAAGTCACCACACGGAAATGAACCCGGAACTTTCTCTTACCGGGAAAATAGAATGTCAATTACGCAATGTTACTTTCACGTCGAATTTTCGACTTTATATGTGTTCATTATATTTCAGACAATGACACATATATTACTTCCAATTAAAAGCTATCATCTTAATAACTCGTCTGATTTTGATCCATATATGTATCTTACTTTCAAACGACAATTTGTAGGTTGATATGACTTCATTTGTAGAGCGATTTACCGGCAATTGAAAGTTCTAGGTCAGAATCCCGGTGGTAGCCATATTTTTTCGATAGATAGATTTTTTCTGGGTGTCTTTCTAAGTGATTATTCGTTTTATTTATCAAAGAACTATGTTCTGTAAAATTGTAACTCCATGAATAACAAATTACAAATAATAAGGTTAAAATAAAGGGGTACAAGTTTTTTTTTTATATATATATTATTTTTATTTTTTAATTAAAACTAAACCTACAAAACGTATTGATAGACGTTTGTATGCAGGTACATTTATATCAATTTTGTTACATTTAATACAATCAAAACACAACAATTAATCAGTAACAGTTTAAACAATTTATATCGATAAGACATTTTTTTATCATTTCTTTCAAATTGGCAGAAAGCGTACTCTTTTATAAAAACTCATTTTATTTTTCATTGTAGAAACAACAAATTTTATAGTCCTCGATCCATACTTATAAGATCCATACATGTTTAAAATGATAATTGAATTGAATAATATACCGAACTAGACATATCTATTTTATTGAATAAAAATGCACACCTATTCGTGTACTTGTTCTTTTTATCAACTATTTTTTTAAATTAAAAATGTCTGCATCATTCATCCATCCATATTTCACCAATAAGAGTCAGAGAGGATGACAGTGAAAAGGCAAAAGTTTGGGTTTTCGTGCACCACCGTTTCAACGAGCGCGCGGTAAATTGCGACCGACTCTCGTTCAGGATAGCAGATACCTCTACATGAAATCAATAGCATTTTAATGTCGCCCGCCTGTTATAAAATATATTGGTTTACTTCGCTTAAACAACAAGTATAATATTATATAATATCATAGCATGTACTGTGGAACGCCGATTTTACGTGCCTGGAATTCACATTTTCCCTCCATTTGCGTATTATTTCTGCAATCCTCTGTCATTTTAGTACATTAAAAACCCTATTTTACGTTTGATTTTCCCGCAATTTACGTCTAAAATTTATTGAAATTCGTTCGGGCAGTTCGCTTTACGCCATAGAGCCAAGAGTGTGTTGGTCGTATATACGCATTTTTCATTTTGATACCTACGTAATTTGTTCGTTTCGTTGTTTTTTACAAGCTGGAATCAGCATGAAAAATGCGTAGAAGATAGTATAGGCAACATTGATGGCTGAAAAAGAATTCATAAATAACCCTTGCAAACATACTTAGACGTTGACTCCAACGTAATAACATCGGACGTAGTGGAAATTGATGAAATAGTGGACAGCCGCATCAACGAAAACTTGACAGAAGAACCCTCCTACAAAGAAGAAGGTGTCTGCTCATCCCATAAAGTCCATTCTTACAAAGGATTTTTATTTAATACCCCCAATTTACATTTTCCCTCTGTTCACATTGTTTTTTGTTGGTTCCTTCAAAAACTTAAAAACGGGATTCCACTGTATGTAATAATAGTATGAAAGTTTATCAAAAGAAAAAAAGATAATAATCTTTATATACTAAAAGGTCCAGAATTCCTAAGTCCGCATTTGCGTGTCTGATGTGCATCATTTTGAACACTTAATCACAGCGGAACCCGCCATTGTTGCGTCAATAGGTACAACATGGGATTTGTAACACTAAAAACCTATCTATCATGTGTCACATTATTGTCCATTTTCTAAACTTCCATAACAATATATTGCCCATCAATTATGCTTTGTGCGCGATGC